>JAPYKE020000092.1:202500-1574951 GCA_028554795.2 Sinohyriopsis cumingii
GTAGCACCCATTTCACCTGAAAGGAAATCAAAAAATTAAACAGCACGATAAAATCTAAAAATGACTTTTCAATTTTCTGTCTGTCTGTCTGTATTTATGTCTGTATGTTTTATTTATATATCTATATATCTATCTATCCGTCCATCCATCCATATCTATCTATCTATCTATCTATCTGTCTGTCTGTATTTATGTCTGTATGTTTTATCTATCTATCTATCTATCTATCTATCTATCTATCTATCTATCTATCTATCTATCTATCTATCCATCCATATCTATCTATCTATCTATCTATCTATCTATCTATCTATCTATCTATCTATCTGTCTGTCTGTCTCTATTTATGTCTGTATGTTTTACTTATATATCTATCGATCTATCTATCTATCTATCTATCTATCTATCTATATATATATATATATATATATATATATATATATATATATATATATATATATATATATATATATATATATATCTGTCTGTCGAAGGGCATTTATGACTGTATGTTTTTATATATTTATCTATCTATCGATATATATATATATATATATATATATATATATATATATATATATATATATATAACTGTGTGCATGCCTATTTATCTATCTATCTATCTATCTATCTATCTATCTAACTATATATCCGTCCATCCATCCATACATCTCTATCTATCTATCTATTTATCTATTTATATATCTATTTATCTATCTATCTATCTATCCATCCATCCATCCATCCATCCACTCACCCACCCATCCATTCATTCATCCATCCATGCTTCCATCTATCCATCTATATATCTATCTATCTATCAATAGGGAAAATATGCTTGATTTTAATTCGTAGTCGTGTTATAAGAGGAAAAGCTAAATTGTTTAAATCATCTGCTAGATTTATTCACTGAGAAATGTGTTGCTTGTTGACGATATCACAAATGTAAGCTTAGTACAGACAATGCGGCACTATAGATATATTTCTGACATAAATATACCTTAGATTCGGTTTTACAATTCATTTCATTATATTCTAAATTATCAGAAACATGTACAGAACAGTCACTTTGCCATTATTCAACTACTAATTAAAGAAATATTTTACGCTTCTCCATCTTTAAAAATAACGAGAAAATCAAAAGAAAGTTGAAACCAAAAAATACACAAAAATCTCATTTTTCAGCAATATTTTCGGTTGATTTGTTTGAAGGATTTATATTGCGTCAGCCGAGAAGTAGGACATTAGGGCTTTGATTCGAAACGGAAAAAGTGCAGACATAGCCTATATTCATTTAAAATGTGTAGGTACCTTTGTGTAATAAGTTTAAAACTGATAAAGATATCTGATACAACCTTCTTTAATTAATTATGTTTCCCATGCATTTATTTATAGACTTTGCTCGTATCTTGCAGAAGAGTTTTGAATCATTAATTCAAATAAACAAAGCCAAAAGGTTCAAAGATATTTCAACATGCACTCTCTGAGGACGCAGCCTACAGCCTCGTTATGATCATAAATCAGCTTTAGATTATCACTTTTCAATAGATAATAAAGAACTTTTTTCAGTGCTTCTTTTACCATGACTTTGCCAGTAATATGAGTATCAGTTTTGAAATAGCTACGAAAAACGATTTGAATGTGTATTACTACGCGGAAGGATTAGAAAAAGACAAAAAAACAAAAGCTACGCAGATTTAAATAGATTTCCTGATCGGCTTTATTTATTTGCTTTGATATTAACTGATAATCGTTCGTTTGCATCTTCTACTTAATACGTGTATGAGCCGCAAATCGTTACCATCCACAGCTTTAATATATAATTTAATAATCAGATTTATTATTATTACTATTATTATTATTATTATTATTATTATTATTATTATTATTACTATTATTATTATTATTAGCCGTTGTAGAAGTTGTAGCAGTAGTAGTATTATTAGCATAGAACATGAAAAAAAAAAAGGACGACATCAATATTACTGTATTACATTACAAAGAGGAAGTTACATTTGGTAATTCTCGTAACGTTATCTGAGTAAAAGGATAAATCCTACGTTAGAAATGTGCATTGACATACTTTTTTATTCATCGTTTTCAAAAAAGCGGTATTATATTTATGGTCAAATGAAAACAAAATAAATATTATTAAATTCATTTTTCTCTTCATGTCATAGGTCTGAAACACATGTTTCTTTTTCCATTTTGTATTGCTAAAAGTTTTGAAGTCGTCCGTTCTTTTTGAAATGATCATTAACTGGCACATGATGGAGAAGGAAAGAAAACCAATAAAAAAATCCCAAAGCAAAAGTGAAGTAATTTTTCTCTGGAAGATTACTCAATACAGTAATAACAGCAGTCATGCCGCGACTCTGACTATAAAAGTAATCCACTGCAAATGCACCCCAACAGTCTTCATTTCAAGCCTGTTATAACATAATTGTACCTAAATTCTTCAAACATGGTATATTGTACAAGCGCTGATGTGTGTGTGTGTATATATATATATATATATATATATATATATATATATATATATATATATATATATATATATATATATATACAAACACAAACGTTATTTCCTAAAGTCACATTATCCAATGCAATGGATCGAAAGTATGACCAACTTTCTGTATCTGTGTGACTTGAGTCCTAATCAGTTTATCATTCCTATCATTCTTTAGTGTAGGTGTGTATGGGGGATGCCATGGAGATGATTCTCCTTATTCATGTCATATAAAATCTAAGACAGCCTTGGGGAGAAAACGATTATATTACTTGAAATTCTTGTATAGCATGTCAAGTAGAGTTAATAAGAATGCTTTTGATCAGGGGATACAACCTTTCTATTGCTGTTTCAAATACAGAGTTTAGTTGTCTCCCTTGTAATAAATAAAGTGAAGTTTGAAATGGTATCTGCATAAGAATTATGTTCGCGAGACCAACACTCAGAACGTATTTAAACTTTGGTACATGTGTTCATTGATTACACATGCATTTGGTCAATTGAATAATTTTAATATAAGGAGAGAATTGTTCGCATCCAATGACCACACATCTTGTACTAGTAAAAAGATGGTAGGTGAAGAGAAAATAGATTCATACAATGACCACACACACTTAAAATTAGTAAATGCGTGGTATGTGAGTAGGAAAAATACCCAGTAAATGAGAACACAAACATTAATAAAAGAAGGTGATTTGTGGTGATGACACAAGGCGAAGTCAATACATTTATACAACTGTGAGCTTCTGCCAAATAGTTTCAGAGGACAACAATTAAGTGATGCATATACGAATATATCGAACTCATAAAAAGCTAGGTGCTTGACTAAATCCTTCAGTTGAATCCGATAGAGATTCTATTAAAGCAGTTGCTCTTATATGACTTAAGTTTAGAGATTGAAAAGTTAATTTGATTTACCTACATCGTGCTAGGAGAGCTATGCTAATATCAAGATATATCTGACATTTTTCTCGTGAAAGAGCTACATATATACGGTTGACTTGCAATTACTGTCTACGCATACCTTTACACGAGATATACATAGTTATGGCGCATTTTTATCAAGCAGGGATAGCACTTTCCGTTCTGTCTTGTGCATATTTATAATTTTTTTAATTGATTCTATATACTTTGATTTCTTTAATAGGAATCCGGAATGACTGTGTATATACATGAGAATCAATTACTAGGTCGTAATGCGAGTGTGTTTGCTACACAAAAGTGCATATAACACTGACTGAGTAACATAATTTTTTTGGTGATGTGTGCTTATTCGTGAGGGAAAATGGTTTAGTGTGTTGGCAATGCGGTGGGAGCCGTTTACCCGTGGACATGGGGTCGAATCTGGGGTATAATATGTGCCGTTTTAAATTAAAAGGAAACGAGGCTTGCGTACATACTATGCATATATTGTATTATACCACATACAAGTTTTCATTTTATAAGGGAGATAAACCTGACGGCCATAAACAGTGTAATGTAAGGGAGTGAACTCTTCACAACCCTCGCATTTATGTATGCTCAAAAAAGTTCTTTAGTGATTCTTAATTTCGTGTACACTTTATTCATATTCATTGCTATATGTTTCCTTTAGTAATATTAAATGAAAATGGAAACACTAACTGATAATTAACACTGAATTTTTGTTAATAATGTGCATGCAAACATCAAAGCCAGAAGCATAAAAATAATTAAGGAATTATAAATAGTTTAGCAATTTAGCCCTATTTACATTTCATTGATATCGTTTCTGTTCATATTTCGCTATTCCTACTGACTCTCGGTGTCACTTTCAGTGCATTTCTCCTTCGTTTCCGCTCTGTGGGCCCTGTTTGAGAAGTTGCCTGTTAAAAGAAGTTACCCCAGTTAGGGACATCGTTTACGTTTTGCGGAAGGTTCATAAGAGACATATTTTGTACGGTGATGTTTGATCCCTAGAATGGGTTGCTGATAGTAAGATTCTGTTGAACATTACACGTTTGGGAACTTAACATACAAAAGTATATTGCAGTGCAGTTTGAAATTTCTTTGCTGCTGGGGTTGGGGTTGAGAGCATCATTACTTGGGTGGCCGGTGTTGCACTGGTAATTGGAGCAAGCCTGTTGTTGTTTGTCTCTAATGTTTGAATAGCTGTATATAGACTGTACATTTGTTGGGACCTGAAATTTGATCGATATCAGCTGGCTAAACGTTTTTGTCACTTTAATTCAGAATTAGGTACTGTCTGTTTTAATGTTTGCGAATTCGTTTCTTTCTGAATATTTGCTTTTTCTTTCATTTTTTTTTTACTGATGCATACAAGTTTGTTAATTCAAACCACTTGTTTCTTAAGTCATTTTGGGTTTGTCGCTGATATTGACATATTGTTGGGCGCAATATAGAAAGGATATTCAGGCTGACAAAAGTCTGCTGATTTAAGCTATGTGTAGCATTTGTAGACATACAATTATTACGTATAGCTGATTTAATTTATATTTGATTTAATTTAATCGTTTGTAAGTTTTAATTTTTTTTTTTAAGTTCATTTCATGTCATTGTAATGTAATTTCGTTTACTAGGAATTTGATAGGTTCCAATAAATTCAGTTTGACCTGAATCGTTTCATAAAAATGTAATAATAGAAACACTGTTTCTATTTCTGACCTAATTCCTTGCCTTGATTAAGGGTCACTTATACAACGTTTTATTTTAATCTTATTCTTAGATTAAAATGATTGGTTTTTGTCAAGTCATACTGGGACTACGTGCTGTTAAACGTAAATACCTCTCGAAAATTCTTGACTGACGACCCTCATCCGGGAATCTGTTTTGCGTTTCAAATTACTTTATAACCTTTGTCTATAGAGATATTTCTCATTTGGGGCTTTTTTCTTTAAACTGGAAAGTGTATGTCTTTGACAAGTTTGGGAATTACATTTTAATTTTTATTAAGATTATTCGGATTCTAAAGAATACTTCTTTATCCTGGAAATATTTGAGTGCTCATACAGAATTATTGGACAAAGACATTTATTTAAATTTTATTCGGAATACGGAATATTATTTTATATGGTTTACAGAGGACAGTGCACATCAGCTCTATACGGACTATAGTATACGTCATCGCCTTCCATATAAGATTTGTTCGTCAGGACTCGAATTAGAATTCATTAGAACATGTTATTAACAGGACTTTAACATTTTAATTCTTGTATTATTCTTGGATTATTTTTGGATTTGATTCTTAAAACCGTAAGTTCCTTTTTTTACATTTGTACATTATTCCAGGGAAAAGATTGTTTGATAAATTTTGTAAAGCTTGTTGTTTTCACATTTTCTTGTTTTACTGTTTATTCAAGCCTAACCACGTAATATAATAATTCGGGGCTCGTCCGCGATTTTGCATTTTGGATAGAGTATCTCAGAAAACTATGTTTCATTAAATTTGAATTCTCCTAGTTTTTGAAATCTTTAGTGAAATTGGCAAGCTTTGTCTAAAATGTCATCAAAAGTGGAAATCATTCTTTCAAATCCGACCCTGGAACAAACAGATCTTTTCAAAACAGATGGATTGATTCAACTTGTCCGAAAATACGATTTTTCTGAGGTAACGGCTTCTTTAACAAAACAAGAAATAAGAAATATTTTGTTTCGGTATTTTGTAGAAAAGAATGTTTTGGATAAAATTGCTTTGGTTTCGATTAGTAGATCTGTATCAGACTCTGACATAAAAGTGAAGGAATTATAATTAAAATACAAGATGAAATCGGAGTTGAGAAGCTGGAACTTCAGAAAGAAGAAAAATAAATACAAATACATTTACAAGCGGAAGAAAAAGAGAAAGAATGACAAATGCAGTTAAAAAAAGAAAAAACGAATTTAAAAGCGGAAGAAAGAAAAAACAACAAATGCAATTACAAAAAGAACAAATGCAAATTCATTTAGAAAAGGAAGAACGCGAGAAAGAGAGGGAATATCAATTTAGAATAAAATACATGGAGTTGGCAAGTGAAAACCAAACTCACACTTCAAATCCAGATTTAAGTTTTGATCTTGCAAAGAATATTAGATTAGTGCCCCTTTTATAGAAAAATAAGTAGATTAATATTTTCCTCGTTTTGACAAAGTTGTTAAAATATAAAATGGCCAAGGGAGCATCTGACTCAGTTATTACAATTGAAATTCATTGGTAAGGCTCATGATATGTACAATTCACTGCCAGTTCAACAAAGTGGTAACCATGATATCGTTAAATAGTGCATCTTAAGGGGATATGAGTTAGTCCCCGAAGCTTATCGGCGAAAATTCAGAAACTATAGAAAAGAAGCTGACCAGAAATTTACAAGGGAAATAGCAGGACAATTTTATATGTGGTGCTTTCCTAGAAAAGTTAATAAAGATTACGAAAGCCTCACACAAATGGTTGAAGAGTTTGAAAACTGTCCATAGTTACATTAGGGTTTATCATGACGATCATAAGATCGATACCTTGGAAAATGCTGATTGTGCCGTTGACAATTATGCTTTAGCTGTTTTTGTTTTGGTAAATAAGATTTCTACTCAACCCTATTCTGGCAGAAAAGTATTTCAGTCTAAAAAAGCCCCTTTAAAACTCATACTGGCACAAGGATTAAAAATCAAGCTTCAGATAAGCTTGACTCAATATCCTTGTCTCTCCCTACGTGTACCTATTGCAAGAAGAACAGACATTTATTTATGTTTGCTGCAAATTGAAAAATAGGCACCAGAATCAATAAAAATCTATTCCAAATGCTCTTATATCTAAGAGGTCATAGTCACGGTCATGTATTGAAAGCATTACATTTGTATGGTCTAAACAAACAGTCTCATTTTATTATTGAGAATTATGAACCATTCATATCAAAAGGTATATAGCACTCTTGGATGATTTGGCCAATTCTACCCCTAATACAATTTTAAGGGGCACAGGAGCTTCTCGGAGTCATTTATTGTCAGGTACATTTGCCTTTTTCTGAGAAGTCTTCTTCTAATGAGAGTATTTTAATGCAGGGAGTAGAGTGCGCCTTTGTCAATGTTCCTCTCCATCGTGTAAATTTGTCATCAGACTTATTCTCAGGACCCGGGATATTCGGCACAGTGTCTGTTTTACCCGTTGAGGGCGTTTTTGTATTACTAGACAATTTTAGTAACGAAAATAGTGTCTGATTTGTCTAAACTTGATGCTTTCGCCCCTTTCTATAACTTGCATTTAGGCTTAGAGTTGTGACAGAATCACGTTCGGGGAAATTACCTAGGCAAGAATGTCTCGTTTTATTTCGTTTATGGATAGATCCTTCACAAACTCGACCAACTTTCATTGCAGTATCTACCTTCTCCATTCATAGACAGATCGTGCCGTCTAGATAGAAAACTTACACTTCAAAATTTGATAAGTGAATGTAAATTGAGGCCTAAACATCACTTGGACCCCTGATTTCTGAATCTAACGGCACATCTTCCAGAACCTATATGCTAATGCTAGCAAGAGCTCGTCGATCCATATCATCGATCCTGCCATACATTGCCATGCATGGCATTATATGCTTCTCCACTATCTGATTAGATGCAGCTCAAAGACGCTAATTTAATAGGATTAATCGTTACATTTACGCTCATCATATAGGATTAATCGTTACGTTTAACCAGGAAGATAGCTGAGAAAACTTAAATTAGCTGCGGAAAGCTATGACATATGTCAATTTAAACTGTTTTAACCGTTTTTCTTACAAGCCATGGCGCATGGACATCATGGAAGTAAAAGTAATCCGGCCTGATATGAAAATAAGATCTGTATTTAAAGAGAAATATCCATCAGTATTTATAAATTTGCACTCTATTTATACTATTGCACTCTATTTATAAATTTGAACTCTATGTACATTGCAGTACTCTTATACGGGCAAATACACGCTTTCTAAATTGCAAAGAAAAACATAGTAACGTTTTGAGAAAATATGCAGTTTTTCTAAAAATACGGTACTTTTTTCAATCCAGTGATAAGGAATAAACAAAATGTTCTAAATTTGTTATTTCCTAAGGGGACTAGAAAGGTTTTGAAAACGTTTTTATCTCGACCCATCTGCTATCCATTATGCCAGTGCATTGTTCCATCTTACCTTCATTCATAACATTATCAGATATTATCAAACAAGAATTTGATAATGTATTTTCCACGTTCCGCTAATGCATAGTAAAATACAATAGAATGCATAGGCTTCCCAATGGATAGTTCCTTCACGAACTTGACCAACTTTCATTGCAGTATCTACCCTCTCCATTCATAGACCGTTCGTGCCGTCTAGACAGCAAGATTACACTTACAAATTTGGTAAGTGAATGTAAATTTAGGCCTAAACATCACTTGTTTTGGAAAAGGTTAAGTTTCACCTGAATCGTTAAACATTTACATACGCAACATATAGGAATATCCCTAGAACCATCCGGAGGAACAGTGTTAATATAAATTGTAACCAGATAGAAAATCTTCTAACCGAAAATGGATAAATTGTGAACCGGCAATCATGTTATTGTGTAGAAGTGAAAACTAATCAACCTTTGACCACTTGTAAAACCAGTTAATTCAATTTTGATATCTTTTATAATCCGAAGTGCTTTTACCGTGACCGTTTTCAGCGGAATGGACTTGTACATGACTAAACTATCGGAAACAGCATACACACTAAAATTTTACCGCGGGTATCGGAAAATATCTATGGTCATAACAAAAAATGCATAGGACACATATCTGTATGATTCAGTGATGTGGAAACCTAATTTGGGAAAGTTAAACCACACATAGATTTGATTATAGCTGATTATGCAGACTGCAATGTTGAATTTGAAGAAAAAGTGGTAAAAAGGCAAGTGTGACCATCCCTTAGCACGATTCACTTTTTTCGAAAAGAAATGTATCAAAGCTCTCTTGCAACATATTTTAGAGGCATGCAATTCAACAGTTATGGTCAAGGAAAAGGTTATGTGTGAATAAACTGACTTTATATGTTCCTGTAAATGAAAATTAATTCCTGGAACCGTCATCTATCAATTAGCTCCCACACATACCCACCATTGTGTTACAAGTAACTGGATGCGAATTTTGAATCCGGAGTGGATTCAAAAATCACATCCAGCTACTTGTAACACAATGGTGGGTATGTGTGCGAGCTAAATGATAGATGACTGTTAGCACATGATCAGAATTCAGGCCACAGGTGCATTAGACTCATTGAGACCTTCGGCATTTTATCGTCTTTCGAGCACAACTGGAATTTAAAATTAAATCTTTTTTCATGAGGAAATGATGATAAAACCATTTGGATCATTTGATACTTAATTCGCAATACGTTCTTAATTATCATGGTAATTCTATGAGAAATAAATTATTTGAAGAATTTTACAAACCTTGTTGATTTTAGCTCTTTTTATTTCGTAGAATACGACTTAGAGGCAAACTAATATGTCTATGACTTGTCACAGACTATAATCGATATGTCTTAGATTTACTCATTTATCTGCAACCATAAGCAAATGCAATCGACACTTTAGAGCAATTAAGTTTTCAACAGCAAATGCTTGATGTTCATTGAAAACTTGTAATAAATTTTGCCATTCATCTTTACGTGCAAACTACGTTTTTTTGCCTAATACCTTGTGCCAGGGTGATAAGTTTATCACGGTTATTGCAAGCTGGAGACGTTTTCTGCAAATTATGTTGGTTTTCAGCAATTATATAGAGCTTCGGATCCATGGTCGACTCTATTGCACTCATCCGTTATTTGTGTAAGGTGCTTGATGTGATAAATCAGTTATTGTTCTTGATAAATTTCTTCAGAGTCAAGAAAACTGATTTTTTTTTTTACTCTAAAGCAATCTTTATCAAAGTTACATAAATCGCTTAACAGCAACGAAACGATATAACCAACTCCAATTCACTTTCCTCACGTTTCACAATCTGCTTGATATATATATATATATATATATATATATATATATATATATATATATATAAGGAAATGTTTGATATTTCTAATAAAAGTTTACAATAGAATAGTTGGATCTTAAAAACGCATTCTCCAATACGCCGAACATTAGCAAGAATATGCTGTAATTAGCGCACGGAATGCTCGAGTACATTGAAAAGAAAGCAAAAGACGACGTTGCACAAGAATATTTACCTTTAAAGGTATAATCTCAAATACCTTGGAAAGAACATAAAATCAAATTAATACGCGAATAGGCAACTATTATTTTTCAGCGGTGTGTTATATAGTCTATACTGTAATACAAATACTCCTATGTTGACGAAAATAAAATATGATGATATTCATTGCTTGCTGTTATGTCAAGTCCTTACATACTGGCTTTAGTCTTTGGGGAGCCTAGCAACAGGGTAATCTACATACACGTTCGCATATATAAAGATATGGATGCCTATCTATCCATCTCCTTAGGTGCATCAGTAACTACCTTTTAATCTCGATACCGATATAGCTAGACTGCTGTCTGCTCACCTATTTACTTCACACATACATACATACATACATATATACATACATACATATCTTTATTAAAATGTTATCTATGAACACATGTTTAATATTTCGTTTAACTAAAAAGCCCGTTAGAATCTAAAGGCTACAACAAAGCGACAGCCTTATACCGCAACTTTTGCTTGTTTTTATTTGGGGTACGGTTTTATGAAAATTAAGTTGATGATCCTTTTGAGTCACAAAAGCAAAGAAGGATTATGAAAGAACATCAACTACAATGTGTGTAAAATATATCATACCCCCTGGAATCTAGTTACAGCATTAAATCGTCTTTCTTTGCTACTTGTTGCAAGCTAAAATACCTTGTAATAGTGCACAACACCAAGAGAGACATGCATATTTACCTGTAAAGGTGTACTTTCTAATAGGGTTGTAAGATCACGAAACAATAATGTAATATAATCAGATATGTGAAAGACGCTACTGCTCTGTGTACATGATTCATTGGCATGCTAATATTATGCATGGATTTAAATCCGAATCTCCGTCGTGAACCGAACATTCTAAAAGACTACGAGTCAGCACAGAATCTTACAGGAACTGTACATTTTAAACACGAAAATCATACCCCCATACATACATACACCCACCCCCCCACACACATACATACATACATACATACATACATACACACACATACATACATACATACATACATACATACCTTCATACATACATACATACAAACATACATACATACATACATACATAAATACATACATACATAACAATGTTTTACTGATTTCAAGTTCGAGTCTCGACGAAGAATCCAAGATGGAAGATGACGACACACAGTTCACATTATTCAATAGCCCTTTTGTAATAGTTATAAACAAAGGTGGATATTGTCTATCAAAAAGAACGAGTCTATATAACGGCTTAAAATATACGTATCATTTGATTTGGCTTAATTTAAGGAAACAAGAGTCTAGACCTGAGTGTCACTTGTTTTTATATTGTAGATCTATCCCAAGAATAAAATGGGGTAGGTTCATATTGTCCCCAATACCAATGGACAGGGACCTTTCGGCTCAATTGCAGCCAACAAGTATCACTTTCTGGTTAGTTCGAAACATTGAAAGCTTTTGAGGAACCTATTATACGCACCAATATTTTCTTCATTGAAAGAAAAAGAAAAACAACTAAATTGTTGATAAATAATTGAATAAACACCAGCATTTTTTAATACCGAAAATTTCAACGTGATTTGATTTGTATTACTTCAAAATGTTAAACTTGTTAATGATCCTAGATATGTGAATATTGCTACTTCTTGAAAACCAAATCGGCAGAATTTTGGAGATTGTTTTGATGAATCAGACGTAAATGAAACGCTGTTTGCTCATCATGTAAATATACGTTCGCACAGAGTCAGGTCTTACTCCTTTTGATTTATTACCGAATCACATTTAGGAATGGTAAGGCTGTCTGGTCAACGTGTGGCCTGATTGCCTTGCTGTACATCTTGCCCACCTGGCCTTACATCTGTTCCACTTTTAAAACATACCATGTTAAAACTGCAAAGTAATGTTGGTGGTTTGATGTTGGCTATCCTGCTTGATATACAGTGGCTTGATTAACTATGATCTCATACCTTGCTCAGATTTACCCCGCATCAAATATAAATTACTTAAAACGTCTCAGGTGCATTCATTTCTGTATATATGAAGGACTGGTTGAATTGTTAGCGCAACTGCATAAGGCAGAACTAGCGACGAATGTGGATATTGAAATTATTGTTCAAGACACGGTAAAGATTTTACATGAAGCAGTTTCTAGGTTTCTCCCCATACTGAGGTTTTGCCCGTACTCCAACCCCTATTAGAAACTACTAAACGTAAAAAGGTTTCACAAGGAAATGCAGCTGAAACGTAGGTTATGGATTTCTAATGGTAGGCCAAGAGGCTGGGAGTATATGTCATACGCGAACTATAAAAAAGCGAAGAAATTGTTTGCAAAAGAATTATTGAAAGCTAAAGAAATAGAGAACAATTCAGTGAGCTTGAAAAGGCTGCAGAGCTCGATATTTCTATTTTCTATAAGTGTATACGGAATAAAAGAAATAAACGTGATTACATTCACGAAATCGAATCAAACGGAACAATTGTACGCGACCACGACTCTATTAGAGAGTTATAGGCAAATCATTTTTCCAGTTTATCACTGCCTGACAATACTTATCTGTACGATGAAAATCATTACCAGATGATCTTAGCAGAGGTTAGAAAACAGAGTAAAGAAACCTATTCACACTTTGATGAAGTTGTTGATAAAATTCCCACTAGAGAAGAAATCAGTTTGCAATTAGCTCTCTCAATAAAGATAAGACATGTGGTCACGACGATATTGTTGCTGAGCATTTACTGTTCGCAGACCCTCCAAGCAGTTTACAATTACTTGAAATTATATTCACAAAAGTGTACGAGGCCGAGACGTACCCGTGCCACTTTCAACAAGGTTTGGTAATACCAATATTCAAAGGAGGAGGAAAGAACAAATTAGATGTGAATAATACCGTAATATAACTATAATTCCAGTGCTTCAGAAAGTTCTAGAACAAATTATATATAGTAGACTACTGATAATTTCTAAGCAGATTTCTTTTCCATATCCATTGCAACATGGTTTTAGAAATAATTGCGGTAGTATCACTGTAGCGTTCTGTATTAAAGAATCAATATGTAGCTATATAGATAAAGTTACTCCTGTCTATGCTACATTTCTTGATAATGTTAAAGCCTTCAACACAGTTTGGCACAACGGGTTATTCTACAAGTTGTACAGACTTGGCATCAAAGGGAAAACCTGGCGCATCACGACAGACTCGTTTGAGAGAGTAGCAAGCTCTGTTTTACTTGCGGGCAAGCTGTCCTAACGCTTCGATATTAGGCAGAGTGTAGGACAGGGCCGTATCTTGTCTGCTTGGTTCTCTCTTGTAATGATAGATGATTTGATCACGGAATTAGATCACACTTTGCGAGGTCTAAATCTTGTTTATCTCCACCTGCCTTGTGTCTTATTAGTAGATGACGCAACTGTAATGTCTAACTTGTATCATTCGCATATTTCCTAGAGTATTCTGTATGGTTTTCTGTATTTATATATTTTATTTTGTAAATGCATTAGTTGGCAATATGTTTATCTTGCTTGCGTTCTCGTCTATACTGTGTCTCATAATCTTATGATACGTATAACCTGTATCTTCATAACCTGATATAAACTTCGTTGAAGAGGTAATGAAGTCATTTAGACAGTCAGTCATAGATAAATGCATGCACGCACGCATACAGGCAAACAAGTATATATATGCATAAATACAAGTGTCATATTAAAAGAACTACATATAGAATTACACTGCTATCACGAGGTTAATGTTAAGCATATAACATTACAGACGTATGAACTTTTTGAAATATTATCATCATAAAACAACTGTTAAAAGACCAGTGCAATGCGCAGGCAAATTATTGCAGATTTCCAAAATTGCACGTATTGAGATATTTCGTTTTGTCAATACGGTAGATGACACAGTATTACTATTGGATTTTTGTCACTTTTCTGTTGTATTTTATGATCTTGTTTTATATTGAATTTGATTAATCTGATGCAATCTCTGTTGAAGAGGAAATAAAATCAGTAAGTCAGTCATACCTACATACATACATACATACATACATACATGCATGCATGCATGCATGCATACATGCATACATACATACATACATGCATACATACATACATACAGACATACAGACATATCTTATTAAATTTTTTTATCTTTGAACACATGTTTAATATTTCATTTAACTAAAAAGCCTATTAGACTCCAAAGGCTCTAACAAAGCGACAGCGACAGACTTATACCGAAACTGTTGCTTGTTTTTGTTTGGGGTACGGTTTTATGAAAATTAAGTTGATGATCCTTTTGAGACACAAAAAGCAAAGAAGAATTATGAAAGAATATCAACTACACTGTGTGTAAAATATATCATACCCCCTAGAATCTACTTACAGCATTAAATCGTCTTTCTTTGTTACTTGTTGCAAGCTACAATACCTTGTAATAGTGCACAACACCAAGAGAGACATGCATGTTTACCTGTAAATGTGTACTTTCCAACAATGTTGTAAGATCAAGAAACAATAATGTAATATAATCAGATATGTGAAAGACGCTACTGCTGTGTGTACATGATTCAATGGCATGTTAATAGTATGCATGGGTTCAAATGTCCGCTGTTTAAATCCTAATCTCCGTCGTGAACTGTGCATTCTAAAAGACTACGAGTCAGCACAGAATCTTATAGGAACTGCACATTTTAAACACAAAAGATACACCCCATATATACACACATACATACACACACACACACACACACACACACACCCACCCACACACACAGACACACATACATACATACATACATACATACATACAGTCACACATACATACACCTTAAAAAATGTATCTCAATTATTGTTAGATATTTAAATACCATGAAATACAACTATGTCAAGGTTGCGAGAAGTTTATTGTTATCGAGACATATACAGATTTATTAACAAAGATTTTGATAAATGTGTGTCGCATAGACAGTTGCTATACAAATCATTAAATTAAGCTATGGAAGGAGGCATATCGTAACTAGGTGTTAAATCTGAAAGATAAATAATTGATTATTTCTTATATATATATATATATATATATATATATATATATATATATGTGTGTGTGTGTGTGTGTGTGTGTGTGTGTGTGTGTGTTTGTTTAACTTTTGTCCATGATTGTAAACTAAACTGTAAGATAATACTTGTAAACACGGTTACATGGATTTGTTTTCAGGACGTTTGTTTTCCCCTTGGAATTTCTATTGTCTGACTGATCTCTGTCAAATTGAGTGCGAAACTGTAAATAAACAGATATGCCATTGTTTACGAATTGGATGGAAATTTCCATGTAAGCTTGTATACATAAAAGATTTGCATTACAATCTAATCATCAGATTGTATTCAATCAGTTTCAGATCTGTTCAGTTTTAATTTGAGACGATTTATTTATTTCAATCATTAATTCTAATTACAAGGAACTAATTTTTTTTTTAACTGAACATTTTTTAAGAGGTCATTGGGAGTTCATCCAAACACATAGTGGATTATATTATTGTGATACAGGAGTAAATTCAAGATGTTTAGTATAAAGTCACATCGAAAATTTGACATCATTCAGATCACCACTTGACTTAACCTGAATCCTAAAATTCTTTCATTAGAATACAGCTTTATGGACTGTTTCGGATGTAATATACAATACTGTAAGCTACGTTTAAATTTCCACACTGCACGTTATGAAAATACATTTTTTGTTGTTGTTCTGGAATTTTATTCAACTTTCTGGTTTCGCTTTTCACTTTGAAATCTACGTATTTTTTAATCTTTGCACTTTATAACTGGTCACTTTGTAATCTGTGCTCATGCATTTAAGATCTATTTTTACCAATAAAATATACTTATTCGGCCTTAGTCGTTGTATTTGCTAATTTGTTTTGTTCATTTAAACATATTAAACAGAACGTTATTTGCTATTCTTCATGAAGCTTTTAGAAATTTAGTTAATTATATTATGTACTTGGAAAAGGAATGGTATATTAGTGAATAAAGATCTTATAGGGAGGCCGTGATGTATACAACGAAACGTATATATGACGGTGTTTACGCTTTCGCTCTTATATTTTGACCTATACATTTCTTCAACACTAAATTATCTATAATGCTGATTGTCAGTTCAATTACAACCAAGCATAAGTACATTAGAAGATAAAGCATGTGAATGGTATGAGCCAGATGTTTTAGTTCATATTGGCGTTTTTTTTCTAGTGTTCGAGGGTCATATCATGACTAAGCCGTTTAAATATTGCTACCCTTTAATAGTTGACTCGTCACAGATTAGCTTTATATCGATATATGTAAAATTTGTGCTGAAATCTTCAAGGAGTTCCTGTCTCACCAATGTAGGTAGAAAGTTTCATTACAATGTTCACACCCACCTTATGAAGAAAAAAATATTTACATGTCAATGATTAGCTTAAGTTATAAATGTCATGGGTTCGTTTCTGAAATTTAAAATGACTGAGTTCCTGTCTCACCAGTGTAGGAATACAGCAGTATTACAATGACTATATTAACAGATGAGGCCTTCCGTTCGGCAAAACAATTGTCTACATTTCCAAGGCTCAGTAAACAAGCAACACTTGTATTTTCTGAGAACGATCAAAATGGCAGTAGACATTCATTTCACCATGTACGTTTCAGTGCTCGCTTTTCATTTTACATATGTTTTCATTTTTATATTACTTCGTTCTAAAACAACAATAACAAATTAATATTTTAAGTTTTTTATTTTAGAGAATCTACGATTTTAATATATAATATAGGTTCAGTCAGAAGAATTGTTGTAACTTTAAACATGTTTTTCAAATACATAAAATGTGGAAAAGCGAGAACAAATGTTTGGTGGCATAAGTTATAACTGCTCCTTTTAGACGAATTAATAATTTATTAAAAAACTATTAATTGGACATTGTTTTTTTGTTGAAATTATAAAATAGGAATTAAACATGGTCTCAATTCTAAATAATCCTGATGTAAAACCTAGTTTTTACAAACCCATTTCCTATAGCTTGGAAAATATACTTTAATATAATGGCACAATTAGTGATGTTATACATTTTGGTGATTATAAATCAATAACTAGGATGCTTGTCTTAAAGTGCAAGATACATTCAAAGAACATATTTTAGAGAGGATACAATATCGTTTCGTACTTTGACAACAAGTTGGTTGGATAGGATATTATCTTTTATAATACGTTGATTGATCATACAACCAGTGTCGCCATGCAAGAAGAATTGCATCAACAGTATTGGAAATAATAATAATAATAATAATAATAATAATAACGATAATAATAATAATAATAATAATAATAATAATAATAATAATAATAATTAGTTGAAATACATCTAGTCAATGTCTTACGTGCTCCCACTGATAAACATTAAAGTTGGAGACATTCTCTTAAATGTTAAGATATCAGCCGTAAATAAGGCACCAGTCAGAAAAGGTTTCTGGTTTCCGGATCAGCATTGTACACTTAATAGGAAAAACATATGAAGAGACTGCAAAATGTGTAATGTATACTAAAGTCATGTTTGTAACCTTGCCATATTCAATCATATTTGTGTTGGTGTTATAAGCAAACAAGATAGCATATTATATGAAAGCACAGTGTTATCGTTTTACATTTTAAAGTAGAGTTAAACAAGGTAGGTGTGTGTGCTGTTATAAGTAGTATGTATTTGCTGCTGTATAAAATATGTTGTATCGCCTAAAAATATTGTTTGTGGTATATTTCGTGTTTATCATACAAGTATCATATGTATTGTATTATTATATGCTCATTGTTTTCTCCGTTAACTTTCCATTATCAGAATCGTTCAAATTTACGATATTGCACGCCTTCATATTGCACACACGCGCAGGACACGTGTGCAGTATTCCATCCAAACAAACTCGTTCATATTTTCCCATATAATTGCAGTAACCTATAATTACAACACAGATAATACAAAGTTCAAGTGTGTATTTCCTTTACTTGTATAACTACTTTCCATTACTTTTCACATCACATACATAACAGTTTTGCATTCATGTGTTTCGTGCCTAAGATTATATCAGTTTTCGTTTTATGTTTTAAAATAAATAATATAATAAAAACTAATTTAGGGCAAGTGCTTGTTTGGTGTGTTTTGGAGTTTGCATCTTAACATAGTTCTAAAACAGACACACTGACAGTACTTTGCTCAAGGCAGGAACCAGCGCAAGCCCAAACAAAATGTCATGCAATCTATATGTACATAGGACTGTGCTAGACATAGTACACGTTTGATAGAATGGTTTAATTTGGTAGAATTATTTTATACCACATATTATTCAATTATCTTAAAGCCCTTAGTCCAATCCAGCAGCTAATATATTGTTCCTTGTTTGCAATCTCTTCAAAACAAATAATGATGATTCCACTTAGAAACCTTCTCGACAAATAATCAATACCACCATACAGAAGATGACGGCAATGGCTGAGTTATCAACAATTCCACCAAATGAATTTAATGAGATAATTAATTGACCTTCATGCATAATATGCCTTTATTGAGTTGATTTAACAACCATCACCCATGAGAAGACTTTGATGAATAAAATTACCACTCAAGATATGAAATTATGAAAACGTGTTATACTTCAATAACCAGGATGACCAGAGGTAAAAGAAACTTCCATGCCATGCATACATACATACATGACTATTGTAAATTATACGAATAAAGAAAATCTTCTCAATAGTATCACCCCATCCACATTAAGAAATGATAAAGCGTATAGGCCTTTCATTTATATACTAGTACGTGATATAATATCAAACCTCCAGTCCTCATCCTATAGATTCATTTTTCGAGTAAATAGTTGCATTAAACACTATTGTACATAGGTTCCCGTATATCCCTTCCCCCCCACCCCCTCCTCCTTCGTCTAGTGGCTTACGTGTCGGATCAACCGTTACATTTATATAAGTGTATGATATAATCCCGTATTTCCCATCTCCATCGTTTAGTGGCATCTCTCCTGCAAATGGCTTGCAAAGATTTTAACAGATGACAAGTTAAACAAATATGCCCGGAGAGCAGGTTCAAGTTTCCTATCTGGTACTTATATATACTTCGCTGTGGTAATATCTAATGATTAAAAGCAAAAGAAACCGTGTACTGATGACGGATTGTATCTCCGTACATGTAATTTGTTAGCCGTGGGCTAATGTTGGGGTTCATAAAACCCAGTGTATCTTTCTGGACTGTAAAGATAAGTTGTATATCTGTCCCTCTTTTTTATCACCGTAGTTTTGCTACCCGAGTGAATGCATTTTACTACATGAGTAAAATTTTACATCGTTTACTAGCTGAGTAAACTATATCCATCGTTTCATTATCAAATCGTAGTGAACCATTCACCCCTTGTCTTTATATTTGCTAAATTAATTTATTTGTATTTCTCATCATTAAGTCTGTGCATTCTTATGTTAATCAAACCCAATATTTGGATTATATATATATACGCACATTTTCATAATTAGTTGCTCATTCAAGTCATCCATTATTAAACATTGTATTTATATCATCGTCAAAAGTCTTATGTTGTGAATCCTAAAATCCCACCCGGTTTTCTTGTTACAGACATGCTTGAGCCAATCATGAAGTCCAAATGTATAAAGTTCCAATTGAATTTCATGTAACGCCGAACGTACTTGTGTGCCAGTGGCCTGTAGTGTGGCGATATGCTAACAGTATTTTGATGTATCACAATAATATACTCCAAAAATGCTCCTGTCTGAAATGTATGAATTTCAAAAATCAATTTTCCAACACAAGAATATTATTGATGAGCAGTTTGAACTTCCAGTGATTAATAAGTTGAATAAATAATTCCATACAAATGAACCACTGATCACACCAATGAGAAACATTATCTGAAAGGTATTAAATGCAAGAAAAAACATCTAAGACACAAAACAGAACCGTGATGAGTGTCAAAGGCCAACAAATGATACCAATTAATATCAATAACACCTAATGGTAAGAAACACCTTATGATTAAAAACTAACAAACAATACAACTTCAATTTACATAACACAAACGATAAATGCATAGTAACTGGAAAGCACCAACCATCCAGTGATATGTTTGATAAAACGCTTAATACATTTATATTAGGAAGAACTGAGGAAGATGACACTTTATGGAAAATATATGTGACACTCTGTCCACCATAATCAGCAATACGCTCGCAACCATATCTTGAAGTATATTTTAGATAACAAAAATATGAATTGTAAGAACAATATGTTCTTGGCATCCGTCCGTCTACGAGAGACGATGGCATAGCTCCAAAGTACGCTTTTGCTTATCCTTATGCTTATGGCTTTGAAATTGAGATTGTGATTATCGAGGTAACGCTCAGGCTCGGATTGCAACAATCAGGTTGCACACGTAGCGTGCCATAAGGATAAGTAAGAACAATATGAACAGCAACAAAAATATCTAGTAAGTGTAGCACGTACCCCCAAACATCCACACCTAAACAACAACCCATACTAAATAGAAGTAAGGATACAGCAGTCAAAACATGTATCATATGTGAAAACATCTGTGAAAACATTTTCAAAATAATACGAACAAACTGGAAAGTGGATAATGCAACAGCAAAAAGAAGCAAAGGGGATTGGTGGACCTTATGACCCTAAGGTTCTAGCGGATCGACTGAAAACACTCGGTGAAACAATGACTGCGGGCAAAAATGCATTGGATTCAATAATGAGGCCACCATAATCTGTTAAATATTACTCACCAAAATTACAAAAGAGCAGAAAACTTCGGGTATTGATGCATGAACTGGTTGAAAATATCAATGGCGTTTGTTGCGACACTGATGATGAGTTGACTGATAATTGAATAACTTGGCTTTGCGACGCTACGTGTGCAACCCGATTGTTGCAATCCGAGCCTGAGCGTTACCTCGATAATCACAATCTCAATTTCAAAGCCATAATTTAATGTACCTCTTTCTGCACCTATTATCACATGGTAATCAATCACACTTTAAAGTACATTAACTTCATTGAGAGTTTAAACATATTGGTGATCTTGACGCGAACAATTATTTTGTATTTTGAGCAGAAATCATTACAAACTGGCATAATGTTGGACTTCCATCGGGTGCATAATAGGTGGCACCAATCAATAAATAATCTCGACAAAGAATAGCATTTGTGACAGACAAAGACTCTCAAAGTTCTATATGAGAGCACGAACAAAACTTGTTGGGCCATCTCCATCAATTCAGCACCATGTCTGGTCGAAATTAAACCGTCATCAATAAGACCGAATTTAAATTCTCAAATAATGAACGATGTCTGCGTATTAGATGTCATATCAAGCTTAATGAAGTCAGAAGTTCCTCAACAGTGCAGATCAATTTAGCCTACGAAAATATCAGAAGCTTTTACGGAAGTGAGTCTGAGAGCAACGTCGTGTTTCTACAGGGTTATGTACTGTTCGGGTTCTTTTCCTTGTATCTTTCTTGTCATAATAATCGGTTGGCTCAAATGTATTCCATTTTTTTGGATCAAGACATGCACATTTGTTATCCTCGGTGTGAATAGACTAGGTATTTATTTAATATGGTGAGTGCAACACACTGACATATATTTTAAAGCTGTGTTTGTTAATGCTAGAAAACCCGTTTGCTTGACATATTATGAAACTGGACATAAAGACATTATTCATGATTGCTTACATTTGCACAAATATTTCAATTGATCTTATTTCTTATATCCGGCCAGGTACCCGAATCAACTAAAAACAGAACTATAAGTGCTAGATATTTCTATGTTTTTTCTTCCATTTTCAGCATTTCTGGAAACTGAGGAGAAACAAGTACGCACCGATGCCTGTACTCGTTATGTTGTTAATGGTCAAGTTAGAATTGTCAACTATGGCATCATGGCGTTGTTCACAAGTGCAGGTAGTTTCATGGGTAGAGGAGAAATAGATTCTTGACAAAGTCGGTGTTGCCATAACAAATCTTGGAATCGCTTGATACGGTGATGATTACGTGAGATCGGGTGGTCCACCAAAGATGATTACCAAAGATGCAATTGATCAAGCAGGTCATGGACCTTACATAATCATACAAGCAAATGACTGTGCAATACCAACTGTGCAATATTCAATATAACCGTTTCCTAATCCTTAGATCTGCACATCATAAATCCCAATTTAGTGATGGTTTAGTCAGGTTTCGTGTGATAATCTAAAGCACTCGCCCTTGCCAATTACTACTGCACGAGGTCGAGTCACGGGCTGGGCCAGTCTGTGTGTCAGAGAAAGATACCAGTTTATTAGAGAGGGTCTGTGGTTTCTACCTGCGTTTTAACGGGTTGCTCTTTCGCCAGTTAAGGAAAAAATAAATTCACGTCAAGAAAAGATAATTAAATAGGCTTTATCAATCAAGTATTATTGCTAAGTGATACCAGTGATATCAGTATGACCTATTTAATGTTATGTTCCTTCAAAGGTACTCGAGAGTACTTTTTTAAACGAAAATATTCATGTCCTACTTGCTGATAAAATGCATGTGGTGTTGATTTGCATCATTTCAAAGGTATGTATGTGTGTTGTTTTCTGGCTAAAATAATCAGATCTCCCTGGTTGAAAACAAAGAAAGCTATATGATCCGAAGCGTTTTGGCAATATATTTATAAATATAGAAAGCAAAAACAAGCATTCATTACAAAAATGTAACGAATGGCAGATTTGGAGCATTATGTTTTTTTATATCTTTCAATCGTATTGCAAAGTACACAAATATTCATTTCCTTTAACGAAAACTTAATGGGTTTTGCATTTCGATAAGGTTATTCGAACATTGCTCTTTTAAAGTTAAATTATAATTCTTCTCTTAACAAATTTAATGCTCGTTGGAGAACCTTTAAGGACGCTAAAACTCTAAACGTTAATAAACCTTTATCATGGAACCAAAAATAATGTCATATTTACTGAAGCTCAACACTCTCTAGCAATTATATCAATGTGATTATTTATATGGAAAACGTAAGGGAATTCTGCTGTTTGCTTGTTTTAAGATTTATATTATGAATTTATCAATAACACCAGCATAGCGATTAATATACTAGAATGTAGATATGGAGGAACATAAAGTCGAGTGAAACAAGAAGCAGGAAACAAATACCACAAAACAATTTGTCAATTTTTTTCCGCTTCAGTTTCGTGGATTAGTATATCAAAGATTGCACGCAGTATATGTCTTTTATGCTAAAATCAGAATATAGTCATGGAGGAATAGAAGGACTGACGGACATAACACCAAACAGGTGAAAGTACAATAGTACCATTTATTTAAGATAATTAATTACGAATAACAGCATATCCTTATCACACCAATAAACCAAGCCCTTACTGATAAAATATTACTGCTGAGTTTCATATTTCATTTAGGCTTCCATGTTTCTGAAGTTCAGCTTTAATAAAGAATTTCTAAAAATATATGTACTACATCACATCTATTCTTGTGGAACCATGTTCATCTAGTACATTACATAAGAATATATGCTATACATACTAAGTTAGAACAAGATTTATATTCAAGCTAGTTTTTAAAAACGTCGACAGTTTGCCTTGTATAATCTATTTTGTAGTTACATGTTCCTATTAAATGATTTCGTTCATTATTATACTTGTGACATATTCCAATCTGGAAAGATAAGCACGACACTTCAAGAAAGGTACAATGCTTATTATTGTTGAGTAATTGTGCACACGTATAACGAATTTTATTGTTACCATTTTTTTTTGTTGCCTTTTTGGATAAGATGCATAAATGAAATGAACTCATTGTCGCGTTAGAAGTGTTTCAAATCGTACACACGAATGTTGTCGTATTTAATACGGTAACCGAAAATTAAGGTGTCATTGCACCAACTTGACTATTTATACGCAAAAGGTAAATCGATTACTTTCAGAGAATATATGAATTTATCAATGACAGGAGAATAGCGATTGAATAAGTTATAGCCGAACATTGCTAATAATGAGGAACAGAACAAAGAATGTGTAGCCCTGATGTATTTAGGTAGGCTTCTTGGCAGTCTCTACTTGAAAAAAAAAAAAAAAAAACACGTTACAAATGTAATGACTCAAAAGATGTATGCCTTGCAAATAATTATATCTGGCGATAGCATATTATATTACATCCCGCCCATATGTGTCACACTGCACACACCCTGGTTGTTTTATAGCTGTCTTTACCCACCTTTGGACGATTATCCAATCAGTAGTTACTACTTCCTAGACGAGGGGACCAATCAAAGTTTATCTGTTTTGCTTAATCATCACACCACGCCCCAATTTCTCAGTATAAGTACGATTGTTCTTGTGCCAAATTTACCAAAGGGCATCTGCAGTCGAGGAGATCTGATTAATTGGAGTGTTGCATCATGAAGCCGATGGGGAACGACACGAAACCTGACATAAGCACAGTTGTTGTGCAAACAGCTTCTGAACCAAAGGTAAGATTTGAGAAATCTCTTTAAAACTCAAATCTACTTTAGAAAATAAACATTGTGAATGAAGATAAAATCAGTCCAATTGGACAAATATATTATTTGGCATTAACTTAGTTTATGTTCAGAACATCAAAGATGATTTAACTAGATTGTTTGCATTAAGGGGTACAGCGAACGTTAACGACCTTATGGGCAAAAATTTGTATCTGCAAGTGTAGAAGGCTTATATGCATATGTTCCTTTTACTTTGAGAATATTATGTAATTTCGACTATTTGGTTTGTCTTTAAATCTTCTTAATTTATGAATGAAACTTCAAATACGTTTTCTGTGCTGCACGTGCACCCACATCATTGATAGCAACATTTTGCTCTCTTTGAAGTGTGGGAACCCATAGTCAGTACAGCTTGATTGCAAACTTTAAAATGCTTGGTTCGTAATCATATTCTACAATGGATTTAAGCAGCAACATGTTTTGAAGTGAAAACAATTTGAAAAGACCAACATTCTCGGAATCAAGCGCATCAACAAGACATTTTGTTTTTCCTCAAATATTATATCATCATGCTAGGATTTTCGCTTCATCATATTTTTTATATTGCAATTGCATGTCATTTATATCATCATGTACCATTTCTACAGAGACCGGAAGAGGTTAAAGAAAAGAGAAAGAGGCTTAAGATAATAGCCATATTTGTTGTTGTCCTTGTTGTCATAGTGACCGCTGCGATCATCGCTGTTGTGTATGTAGTAGGAAAGCAGGCAGAAGACACTCTAAAGGTATATCTAGTACTATTGATTGTCTGAATACAATTATTATGATTTCTTAGCATAATCACACTTTATTTTATCTCTCTTGTATCTTGCATATATTTATTTCTTCACTTGTATTTATAAAATTAGTATTAGTATATAAACATGTTTACTTTTCAGTATTTGTTTATAAAGTATCAAAATTTGATGCAAACAATTGGTCATACGACCAATGTAATTCTCAGGCAGATATTGTCCCTGACTAAGGATGAGTCCGTACTAAATGTCTTACGATTTTTGTTTTCATTTTCAATACAGTTTACGTTGGCCATATATGTTACTCAGATACTACACCTAATTCGTGATATTCCAAATAGTTAACGTTTTTAGTGAGTTGCCTCACCTGCACGTCTTAGTGAAGGTTTCTTTAAACGAAGAACTTTTCTTTATACACAGGTAACACAAATTCAGCCAACTGCAGCACAAGCAGAAACACTCCTGTTTTAGTACCATTACCATTGCAACCACTTTTGCAATAAATAACTTTGTAAAAAAAATCACTTTGATTTTACAGCCATGAGTAAATTCTTCTACAATTAAATCACATATTTTTATGTATTACTTGTTCGAATCTTTTTATGTAGACTGCGTGGCTTACAACCAGGGACGAATCCGGAAAGGCAAGTTCACAGAAAGTAACTGTCACCGCAAGAGAGGAGAAATTTGAAATTGCAGGAACCGGCACGGCCGTTTTTGATTTCGACAAGGTATCTATAGCATTACGATATTTCGTAGTAGTTCAGCAATTAAAGAAGTACTTTGAAATAAACACATGAGCGAAATAGCACATATGGTTGTTCCATCACTGCAAATGCTTGTGTCAAATGTATTCAGCATTTTGCTATTGTTTTGGTATGAATTTGCCAGTACATACTGAATTGAACATTGACATCTCACAATTATTGTATTAACATGGGCAATCATGCTCCGCGAATAATTTATCGCGTTTAAAGTAAAAATGCGAGTAATATAAACATAGAAAATTAAAATGAATAGACAAAGCTGCTTGAAAATTTATGAAACGTAATGATATTTAATAGGTTTAATGTCTCTCTGTTTGAATACACCGATAAAAAAATCAGAAAACTACAACATTTTGCATTGTACAACTTCGTAGTTTATCAGCCCGTATTGCTGAATGGAGAGAGAGAGAGAGAGAGAGAGAGAGTTGGGGTAACTTACTCTGTAATAATGATATATATTATAAAAAAGAGAGAGGCCGGCTTGACTCTCCAAAATTTGTAAAACTGCATTTAATCAAGCTTTTCACGAGAAGGACCAAATAATATATTCGTCTCATTCGCTAATGACTTTGAGATTTACTGTTTGATACTATACTATACAAAACAATTGATGATCAAAAAAATTCAGAATATGTTTTACATATTTTAAATTCAAGTCATGGATGGATATTAATTAATACTGACTTATTTTCTTGCTTCTGTCTCACTTGAATTAGATTACTTTCTGTGGATTACACAAATAACGTGTCTGTCAAAAGCTCTCTCTCTCTCTCTCTCTCTCTCTCTCTCTCTCTATATATATATATATATATGCATTTGTGTATGAGTGCGTGTGGCTAAACTTAAGAGGCATAAACTTGCAACTATTTAGGCAATGCGCCCTTGCACAGACCATTAGTTTAGTTTAATCTGTTGCAGCTTTAAAGTGTGTCAAAAATATTACTTCGTCCTCTTTAATTTTATTCGACAACTTCAAAACTATCTTTCTCTGTGCCGTCTTCACAATGAAGCATATATTTTTAATATATGTTATTTCAATTTTCAGAGTCTGCTTGTATACAAATCTGACACAATGTCAAAACCAACCTGCTTCTTGACCGCCGTCGACACGTCTATTTTACTTTCCCCAGAGAAAATGACAGATTTCCTTGGAGACAAATCGGTATGTTTCATTCTATCATTCTATCATTTTATATAATCACTACAGTCACCGATCCAAGTCGCTCAATAATGCTTAACGACTTTATCCATACAATATGTGATGTATTTTATTACATTGTATTGCCTATTAACAAAGTTTCATCGTGTCTTTGAAGTCAAAAAGTACAATTGCAAACGATCCGTCAGTCTGGGTCAGTGACCTTACAATGAGACAATAAAAAATTTATCGGATAATTAGCAACAAGGACTATTCTTTACTACGTCTTATATTATATACTGATTATAACGCTTCATTATTGTAAAAGTGTACATATAAGCAAATAATTTAATGCATTAACTATATTAGGTCTATAATTAGAACGAACTGTTTTCATTCGTTTATTACCAATCAACACAAAAATAACTTTATATCATGGACATATGCTTATCATTATGAGGAATTAATACTTTACTGGATTCGCCGATAATATTGAATTAACCTCGTGGTAAACTATTAGAGAGTATGAGGCATATACAATGTGCGGCAGCGTTAAAGTACCCATTTGTGTGGACAGTATGAAAATAGATCGATTACACTGACTTGAGCGTATCAAACAAGATGTAAATATGAAACACCTACTGTTCACTATAATATCAACACTGAATACCAGGACAAGTAATCTTCTGCAACTAAATTACACGGATTCATAGTCAACTTGTGTGTAGTTATCACCTGTAACGTGGACTATATACAAAGGCTATTTGCTAGAGACAAATTAATACTTATATGTCGTTTATAATCTGATTAGTACAATAGAATGTATACATTAGGATATATTTATATATCTGTCCATGAATCATTCGAACAATCGATCAATCAACCAATATATATATATATATATATATATATATATATATATATATATATATATATATATCCAGGAACTTACTTGCATTACGATTTACCAGTGTATGTCTCTATTCGTTATCTTAAGGCATCCGACTTACTCTCGAATTCATCAGATCGTGCTGAGTACATGAGTTCAGGCGTTGTCTTACCGAATAAGGACTTTCTCTCTCCCTTGTCAAAAGAGCTATGTAAGGACACTGAAGTAATTTGGATGGTGCCCAAGCCAGGTGATATCATACATACATACATACATACATGCAGTTAATTGGCTGGGCTTTGAATGCTTAACAGTGCGATCAAATTGCTTTTTTGCAATGGTGATATATTTACTGCGTATTTTAACTCTACATTTGTAGGCAGGCAGTTTTCGGTGGAAACTAGGTTTCAAATCGATGAGGGTTTTATTGAAGCTGTCCACGTTTGTACAGCAATGTGGTCAGAGAATTTGTTTGTTATGTACTAAATTTAGCAGAGTCTGGATTAGAATACTGGTTCATGCTTCTTGTGTGAATGTAGGTCGCATGGTCAGTGGAAGAATATGCAAAAAACATGCATTGAGACTAACGTGGAGAGAAATTAAATTATCTTTCGTAACACTACGCCTTAGCTTTCACTAACTTCTGACGTCATGGCCGCAATTCCTGTAAATAAATAGTATTCTAACTATCAAGAAAAAACTTTAAAAATACCAGATGCAAATATATTTCAAATTAGAAGTTGTGATGAATATACTCAATATGTTTCACTTAATTATGTTAATACTTACCAATATTTAATATTAAGAAGAAACATATTGAAAATTGTAATCTGTGGTCGATTAGGAAAAGTAATAATATACACTTATGTCCTAGTCTTTTCCAAATTTTGAAATTCATTTTCTGTTACATATATACAAATAAACACATACTTTGTATGATATGTACTAACTACACTTTTATATGAAATACATCAGTTTAAGCCAATGAAAACAGTTTAATCATCTGTGTTCAAAGGAACAGGCGGTTATGCGAGCTATTTGCATTTAGTCTGTGTACGTAACATTTTTCTTATATTAAGCTAATTAGTGATAGCCTTAGACCAAGGGCACGTACTTAAGATATAAACAACCGCCACTTTTATCTCATACCTAATTAAATAAGTACAATATATATATATATATATATATATATATATATATATATATATATATATATATATATATATATATATATATATATATTCATGTAACAAAATTACTTTTTCAGACTGCGTCGACGAGAATTCACTGGACCGGAACAAGAGAGCATGCTTCTACTACTACTACTGTTATTTAAGATATTGCGACCGTTATTATTGTTATTATAGATGCTACTGGTGGCTATATTGCTAGCAATGTGTTCGACAGTATAACAGTAGCATACAAAAAGACTATTGGAATGACCTTTGCTGAATGTACCGTTGCAACGTATATTGTATATAAAACATGTGCCGATGCAGCCTCTCAGAATTTCCAATAGTAATAGCAGCTAGATGATGTGTTTCACGGAGAAATGCTAGTTTTAGTTTGAAATAATCATATTATCCTATTCAGTTCTTGCAAATTATTTCTTAAAAAATTAGAACTCAACCAAATTTCGCAGTTTCAGTCCGGGATTGCAATTTCAAAGTATATTCTTTGGTTTGAAATAAATGAATCATATCTAATAATAAAGTATGAATATACACTACTTTGTCATTGTGTTTATGTTGTGTCCTTAATAGTATTTCGTTGCGGCGAACATTTAATTTGCTATACTACCCTACAAAGAAAACTCCATTGACATTATTCATGTTATTTAATTATTTCAACAAATTTGTATTACGCACCTGCTCCACTTTGAAACAGCATGGAGATCATGCTTAATCTCAAACTTGTCCTCCAGAAAACAGTATACAGTCATAATTTCATGAAGTAATCTGAATTGAAACCGTCATAATTTAGAATCTATTATACGTTATTGCAAATAGTTATCCTTATCAAACAAGTTATAGCAATACTGTCTTGGATGTTATATCAAGGTGGCATGCTTGCAATTAAATAGTATAACTGCATCTAAGCCCGTTTTCTTTGATATGATCTGCAAATGCAGGACAATAAGGAAGGGATATGAATTTTTAATGAACCGATTGTTTGTTTTGTAAACAAATGTTAAAGCTGTTTTAAAGATTGAACGAATAATGGATGTCCCTTTTTAATGTCAATCTCGGGGATATAGGTCAACAAAGACCTTCAGCAGAATGATCAGGTTTTTATTTCTGTATTGAATTTTTATAAACAATGTGTTATTGCGCTATGTTATCATGGACATATACATATTTCAATATAATACGTCCTTTTGCACACAGCCAGTATCTCATAATTTATTTTTTCAAGAAAATATATGATTTATAACAAATATTCGCTGCAGACACGACTATGTAACGCAGTTACACATATAATAATGCGTATTAGAAACCTGTTGAGAAGATCGTTATTGGCAATATTATTATCAAGCAAAATCGAATACGTTCCGAGAACCAATTCACACTTGTATTAAATGTGTAAAATATAACAGGATGTGATGCTTACGGGTTGTGTTTTGACTGACGTCACGTGATTTCATGAAATTATGACCAAGTGTGTTTCATGAGCGTTGGAATAATGTACCAGGCTTGAAGACGAATGCATTTGATATCGCTCTTAAATTTTAAAATAGGATGCGATTATTACATGTTTCTAAAGGCAAATAAGCCTTATGACTATACAAATAGATTTTAATGATCCATAACAAATGTGCGGTTTGAAAGATCATCAAACCCACAATAAATTATCTAGTAAAAAATGTTTGATTTCGGTTCTCGTTACCCTATCCATTGAACCATAAAGCCAAAATGCAAATATTATGTACTTTTCATTGTTACAAACATTAAGAATCAGTTCAATGACACTAAAAAGATTCTTTACTACCAGAAAGATTAATGTCAAACGGTTATAGGTTCGAGTATAAAGGAGGTAAATATTAAAGTACTGTGGAACCTAAACGGAAACCGATTTTTAAAAAGCATTTATTTTGCACACAAAACATATCGATATCTCTATAGACCCCAAACTGAGCAGGTGTAAACACTAAAACGTGCATGACCCACTATAACCTGACCTACATCTCCGATACATCTCAAGATGCACGAGGTAAGTTCTAAATGCCTTTATTTAGGCTAACTTATATTTTAAAAAAATACATCCATACCTATTTCAAGTTCGGCGTGCATGATTATTAGAAAGAAATGGTTTAATCTTCTTTGAAAAGTAATTTATTTAATTTTCTATTTTCTTATTGTTTCTACTAATTTAGATTTGTGTATAATTTGATCGAACGATGACAAGAATTCAGCAAGCGCGAGTTGCTGAAACACTACATCGCACTTTTGACTTGATTATGGTTTGTTTATGCTTTATTGCATTGGTCAATTTATATCAGTGCACTGGTAATTACGTTTTTGCTTTGCTTTGAAATTGTAAATACCTAACTCATTAAAATGTAATTCCTGTATGACAACACAACGAACAAATAGTACGGTTCGATGCCAATACCATAAAAGCTGAGTTGTAAATTGCTTTGATGTAAGCGACCTGGCACCATACCTGTCAACCTTCACGCCGAAGGAAAAAAACCTTCCTGAATTTTGGGGTTCTCCACGCCTACCTCCCAATTTCATCATATCTTCCGATTTTTGCAGAGAACTCCTGAGTAAAGCATTATGTCTTCGATTTTCATTTCTTGTAAACAAGAAAAGTCATACATGTTCCGCTGTATCACCAGTGAATTATTGTTATGACGAAATAATTTCTCCACTAAATAGAATGTTACGTTTAAACATTATTCACGTAAAGTAATGTATTTTATACCTCTACAAATATACAAAAATAATAATATAAACCAGAACAAAAAGGTAAACCACAGCAATAAAATCGTCCAGAATTAATTTCTATCCCGTAATGATCACAACGAATGCTGTAACTCCATATCCTATAGCGCCATTCCCAAGAAAGAAACGTACACGAGTAAACACCTGGCATATTTATGTCGAATATATCAATGTCAATTACCATTATTCAATTAAAAGAATAAATGAAAATACATACCACGCAGCAAATGTGTCCTCAAACAACTAATTCAGAATACATGTTTTATAATAAACAATACTAAATACCTTACTAGTTGACAATAAGGGAATAAGGTCGGATATACAAAGAGGGGAAAATAGTTGCCTCATGTACTGTACCATGAGGCTGTTTTGTTTTAATCCTTTATTTGCAAATCAATTGCTGATGCTTGCGCAACACACAATAGTGTAGAACGTGGTTTCTTTGAATTACGGCCGAGGGCCAATCGTTTTCACAAAATAGTTGGATGGATAAGGATTAACTTGTCTTGCTTGTTTATTTAAGACTAATCTTTAGCTATTGTGCAGTTTGGCCACAGCTGACCAGAATATGAAAATAGGGAATGTCCAGTGGGAAAATAAGGCACGTCACAGGGAGAAACGGTGAGTCTTTTTCCGAATTGTTGCGAATTTCACGCATATTAGACCTGGAAGATCGATCAATGTTTAGTGAAAACAATGCTTTAGAAATGCCACGAAATGCCACGAAAAACCTCCCGATTTTAGTTCCCAATCTCTTTCTTTTTTTTTCATTCTCCCTACTTGGCTATTGAAAAGTTCGTAGGTATGCCTTACATCCCGTTTTGCAAAAATACGGTAATCGTGCTAATTTTATGGAATAAAAGCAAAAATTTACATCATAGTTACCGGTAAAAATTCTCTCTTATCACAATCCAGTTTCGGGATTTTAATGATTAACTGGCCTGTAGTGCTGTCGCAAAACTTAAAACAAATTCAACATAGGAGACGCCGAAACATCAAGCGTTCCATTGTGTGTAAAGTTGTGATGTTGCTCAGCTGAAACACAAAACTAAAATTGATTGATGTTGATCTTATTTGATCTATATGATACTTTTAGCCTTTATTATCAACACTCTTCGTGAACACGTAAATTATGATGGTTATGTATCTTGTACAATTAAACGTGCGCATTTTTTTAAAACTATTACCTCTATTCGTAGGAGCGCTTATATCATTGAGAATGAGTTATTCGTGAGCGCGTGATTAAGAGTAAATGAAACAGCAATAAAGGTCTAACTGAACTGTTATCTGGAAAATATATATAAAGACTGATGGACAGATGTTTAGATAGGTATGGTCGAGCTATGGGCAATACAAATAGCAGTTATATTACTTCCAAACACTTAAACAACGAAAGCAGTTTTTTAATTAGCGGATTCATGCATTTATTCCAGTAGAGAGAATCTGATAGGAGAAGTTAACTTAAAATTCAGTACCCTGGACAAGAATAATTATAAATCAAAAACTTAAATGTTAGACCTCCCATACTGATGTATCTGAAATCGAGATGGCCTAGAAATAATCAAGATGAAAAACTGAGCTGTCTTGGTATGAATCAACCGGATTCCATCATACAGATAAACTACAGTATAATATGGCAAAGAATTTATAACAAATATCATGGGGATCGGACAGTAGTGAAATAATACAAAGCCCATACAAGCTGAAAGAACAAGTACTCTGATATGTCAATGCTAAATCTTAATGAATCCACATGACACAAAAATTAGCACAAGACTAAAAACTTAAAAAAACTTATTAGCCACCATCATATGAAGGTTCTTATCGAGTAGAATTAACTGCCCAAATTTAGCTAAGAAAGACGCAGTTTTGGTTTTTTGGCTGCTCAACTCATAATTCAGAAATATTACAAACTGTTTGGTGATCACATGCTGCCGTTCAAACCCGTGATAATGTTCTGTTTAACAATTATTCAGACTCAGTCACCGGATCTCAGAATGGCTTGAAGCTCTCGCCGTTACAGATCACTTCTGTCACTGCGGGTTCGTGCCTTGGCTCGACCATCGGGGCAATGGGATAAATGTTGCTGGTAGCTCATGTGGGTCGATGGTTCTTCTCTGAATCTTCACATGTTATTGTTCCTCCAAATAAATTGGGCGCTGTGTATCGTCTATCATGTGCTGTAAATGGTGACAAACCTCACAAAAGCACGTCAATAATTATGTAATATACATCCCAAAGATCATGGACCAGTACAAAAACTTCTTTTCTTCTATTTTCTTTCTTCTAATTTGCTTTTTCTCTACAAAATGTATTGACGGAAAGCTGCTTAACACACCGTGACCATATAGATATATAATGTGTTTGCATATATATGTGTTTGCGTAATTTGAAATTTTAACGTAATTTTAACAATTCGAGTCATATCGCTACGATATATGCTGTTTGGCAGTTTATAGAGATGTCCAGAACTGGGGCATCATGCCGCAGGCATGTAACATTACGTTTCACTCAATAACATCATGCTGAGACCAGGCCGGAGGGTCGAATCACGAGTAATGTTTGATGTACAAATTATATCTTCTGAAGAAATTTTATATTATTTAATATATGAAGCAAATAACACAAGGGAAGTATTAGCACGTACATACGCGCATTCGTAATTAGGGCCGTGTGGAAACTAATCAAGTCCCAACTCCATATCTTTACATCCAAACATTCTAAACTAACTAGTCTGTGGCTGTTATCTCTTCAGATTTTGTAATCTATAGGCACGTGCACTTCAATGAAGAGGAGACGGACAGGCCTCCATTCCCGAAGACAACAGTTAGATCTTGTCTATCCTTCCGTCACACTTTGCGATTTTTCTGATTCTCCGCAGCCAATGCTGCGCAGGAAAATGGGTTTCAAATACACAGAGCGGTAAATGTAGTTTGAATATCAAGGTAATGAGAGAGGAGTTTAGCTGCCACGTTATATGAAGCATCCTACAAACGGGCCTTGCTGGTCATGAAATTGTGGTCCAGTGGCATTTTTGTCGACTACGAAACCAACGAACATGAGTAACCGACAGTGGCAGGCTTCTTTGCCCTCCCGTTATATGAATAATGAATGAAAATAATACAAAAATATAAGAAAACGTGAATGTTGACAATGTCTTCAAAGATTATATATTAATAGTATGCATGCCCAGTGTTTCGCACAAAATTTAGGTGTATTTGTGGAAGAAACGAAACAAAAAAGAAAGAAAATATATTCTTGTTTTTAAGTCAAGTTTAGCCGAACAGTTTACCTATACATATCAGCATACAAAAAAGTTTGCTTTAGTCACACAGATGATCGACTACAATCATTTATGGATGACATGCACTTGTATGCAAATGAAAATGGAAGATATAAAGTCAAGTTTACTTGAATTAACGTATATGGAAACAATGGAAGTTGGAAACAATGGAAGTTAGAAACAATGGAAGTTGGAAACAAAATATGACAGCTATGAGAAGATGTGACATGTATGAGATTTGTTGGTATTTGAAAACATTGAAAACAAAAACATCTGCATTTTCGAACAGTTAGCGAAGTTTTGCTTAAATTAATAATGAAATAAATTGCTGAATATTTTTACACATATGCTGAAAAAGGTCTCTATTTTAGGAGAGTTAAACGAATTAGATTTTACTGAACGATATATTGCCTTACCATATGAATATAAATAATAATGTAAAAAGATAACCTGTTAGGATTTGGAATTTACAACAAAACACTTTTGATGGTGATACAAATACACTATTTAATGATAAATAACTTGAATGAGAAAGGAATTGTGATTAATACATGCGTGTATAAGATCCAAATATTGGACAAATCAACATAATACGCACCAACCTAATAATGCAGCAAATGAAAACAGAAATACACGACATTACACAGTACAAGGACATAGGCGAATGATTCACAGTAATTTAACACGACGAAAAAAATGATGCGTTTTAATCAAATTGTAAAATTGAATTCACTCAAATAGTGAAAAATGAGGTATTTTACTCAAATAGTAAAATTATGAAAACAAAGGGATCTATATTATACAAAATATCTATACAATCCCAGAAGCACTGGGTATTACAAATCCCAAAATTAGCCCACGTCTAAAAGATTACATATATGGAGTTACACACTCAGTCACCAGCAGACTTGGCTACCAGTCACACTGGTCAATGAAGCAGTCGGTAATCCAGATAGTCACCGACAGCCATTCAATTCCTTGGTCAATCACGCAATCAGCTCCCCACAAACGATCATCAACGGCCGATCACCTGCTACTCGACAAGCAACACTGTTCACTCAGTTCTACGCCTGCTATGGTTCAGCTTTACAGTTGTTATGGTCAAATTATATAGTTAGCTCTACAGCTAGTACCACCTTGAATCCGATCAGCGGAAATTAAATCTAGCAACGTGTATTAAGAATGACACAGGCATATACCATAATATGAAGTGACGCTATATACGGTAAACTATAAAAATTGCATTATCGGAACGATATTACAAAGAAATTATCAGGTTCAGAAGTGATCCTACCTATGTCCGAGAAGAATCATATGGTACTAAACGTTCACTGGTTCAAATTGTTGTACAATGTAGATAAATCACCCTTGGATATCGTTGTATGCATTAAACTAAACATGAGTATATGTATTTAATACATAAAGGGATTTATACAATTCCATGACAAAAATATGAACCAAGTATTTATTGACATGAATCTAAAGACAGAATGTGGATCTAAAAATTTATCAAATGCAAACATTTTTAGATACCTAACTGCTGAAAGTTTAGACCACCAACTAAAGAATCGTTGAGCTATTAAACTTCAAAAAATAAAATTAGTTTGATAAATCTTTCTAACTTAATGGAAGAAATATTTATAATCAGATTAGTCATTCACTGAATGTAGATTGTAAGAATAAAAGGAAATAATATTCGGGTGTATTTTACACTATATATATATATATATATATATATATATATATATATATATATATATATATATATATATATATATATATATATATATATATACACAGTACACGACGAACTATTTATTCAAGCATGTGAACTTCTCGTATGTATGTGTACACGACGAACTATTTATTCAAGCATGTGAACTTCTCGTATGTATGTATGTATGATGTATATATGTATGTATGTATGTATGTATGGATGTATGCACGTTTTTGAATCAATAAGTTAGATCTCATAAATCAAAGTCGTCAATTTCATCATTTATTATTCTTTAGCTATATCTACACTATATAACAAATATTTTGTAATTTCGTACTTGCTTGTGCCTTAGAAGTATAGAAAATGGATATTATTACCCACAAATGTTGCTTTTGTGACAAAGATGTGATATTTTGAAATTTACTTTATTCAAATTTGTGTTTTTTTCGTTCACGTAAAGTCAGAAAAAACAATATATGAATCAAAATTACCATGTATTTAAATTAAAGTAATACAAAAATAACACAACAGATTAAGCTGTGAGTAGTTTCTCGATATTTACGATTATACTGGTAAGCACTTTTACGAATCAGCCCCAAATGTAGTCTCCCTTCCTTTTCTGGTTATACGGACCTTGCTAGCGGCATTCAATGTCCAGTGTATCCTGGCGGAAGCAATTGCCTTGCTCTTGCGAGTATGCTCCCAAGTTCTTCTTGAATTCATCAAGAAGAGCATCAATGATATGGACTTTGAGGAATATTTTGCAGTCCATGGTGCCGTGGTACTCCAGCGGAGTCTCACACAGCTCTACGTAGTTTGCAACCCTGTGATTGCCCAGGAAGCTCCCAATCACTGCAGCAAAGCTGTTGCAATCCGCTTTCTCCTTACTAGTGATCTTTTTGAGGAATTGCACTCCTCAGTCTTCTTTATATGTGGTAACACTGGCTTTGATCGTGGCCTCAGACAGCATAGGGAAGAATACTTGAAGGTACGTGAAGGCTGCCGACTCTTTATCTCGGGCCCTGACGAAATGTTTCATAAGGCCCAGTTTGATGCGCAGTGGGGCATCAGCACATTCATCGGTCAACCAGTGGCTACCACTTGACGTTGTTCCTCCCCACGGAAAATTCGGTCCGCTTTGCCTGTGGTAGTTAGCTTTGGTGTCCCTGCTGTCCCAAAGGTATATATAGCAGGGAAACTTGGTAAAACCACCTTGGAGTCCGACCCACCAGGAATGTCACCATTTTGAAGTCTCTGATGATCTCTCTGCCGTATGCATCGTACTTCAGCATGGTATTCATATTGTTGCAATCATCTCTGAGGTGCACCGAGTGAGCCATGGGAAGAGACGGGTACTTGCTCACATTATGGAGAAGCCAGGCTTTGAGGCTCCTGAATGAGCTGCCAATGAAGAGGCGCCACTCATTCTGGTTACAGGCAATGTCTCGAACAGAGTGGTCACATCGTGGCATAAGCATAGGTCATCTTGACGGATGAAGAAACTGGAAAAAGCTTGGTGACGCTTCCTCTGATCTGCGACTGGCACACTTTCATCCAACAAGTTTCACTGCTTGAGCCTAGACGTCAAAAGCTAGTCATTTGACTTGATGAGACCATGCTCTCTGATCAAGTCGGTGAGGCCATTTTAGTTGGTATAGTATGGGTTTCTCAACCTCAGCTCCACCTCTGAAATTGTAATATGTTGTAAATTGTAAAACCTAACAACTTTCTTACCTCCTACAGCAGAACAACTTGATAACTGCCTGCGGTTATTGCTTCAAAAACATGCCCCATCAGCCAAGCACAGAGTATCAATTAAAAAGTGTTTTTCATGGTATAGCAGTGTAGGGACCAGCCTCGCACTGTTAAAAGAGACCGCCATAAAGCTGAGAGGCTTTGTCTTTCCACCAGACTCACTATTCATAAGAAAATATATGAAACCGCTAAGAATACCGTCACGTAGTCCATGCAGCGAAAGTAGCCTTCTACATTACTAAGGTTACGAAACGTTCCAGCTGCAAAGAGCTCTTCGAGATTATTAACAAGCTAATATCAAGGAATAAATGTACATCACTTCCAACTACCTTTTCTCCAGTCGAAATTCCGAACAGGTTTGCAAATGTCTTCTGTGTCAAAATAAAAGCCATTAAAAATAAGCTTGACAACACAATTTCAATTGAATCACTTCACCATACAGTTGCGATACAGAATTTCAACGACAACCGTTAGCAGCATTTGAACCTGTCTATATGGATCTAGTATGAACAATTGCGCTACAGAGTGCACCAATGTCATGTGAACTTGATTTAATTCCACCACCACTGCATGTTGAGTTTAGATCCAATATTGCCGTCACTAAAGGATGTTATTAATAACGTTCTCTCATCCGGCGAATTTCCATAATTTTCAAAACTGCCATTTAAAACCTCTGCTGAAAAAACAACACTCGACCATGACGATTTTAAAAAACTACCGTCCATTTTCTAATCTCCCATTCATATAAAAAAATCTAAGAAAAAATTGTTTTATCCCAACTTGTATCACATTTGAATTAAAACAGTCTTTTTAGCAATGTACAGTCTGCATATCGTCATTGCCACAGTACTGAAACTTCTCTTCTAAAAGTAGTTAATGACCTTCTTTCTGATTTGGATAGCGGAATGATTACAGTCCTCGCCCTCCTTGATCTGTCTGCAGCATTTTACACAATAGACTATCATATATTTCTTCACCGTCTCCATCGAGTATTTGGCATTTATGATAAACCTTACTTTGATTCAAGTCCCTGTTGGTCAACAGGACACTAATTGTGTCAGCAAATGAAATACACTCCAGTCCAGTTGATCTATGTTGTGGTGTTATACAAAGGTCTGTTCTAGGAACTGTTCTCTTTATTATATACACTCAGTCGCTCACAAGTGTCATATATCATTATCCAGTATCTCACCAATTGTACGCTGATGAGACCCAAATATACAAATCTAGCCCCCCGCCCCCACTACTGAAGATCATGCTACCATCCAAGGTGTAGAGAGTACATTTCTGATGTGAAAATATGGATGACGTGTAACGAGATGCAGACGAATGATGATTAAACTGAGGCCATTCTGATCACAACACAAAGTCTTTCTCAGTCACATCCTTTACCTCAAACAATAAATATCAGCAACACCAACATTAAATTCACACTGTCAGAAAGTAACCTAGGTGTTACTCCCAATAATACTCTCACATTTCACCAACTTGTCAGGAACATATGCAAGGCTATATATCGTGAGATGAGACGCATCAACTCCATTCGAAAATGTCTTTCAGTTAATCCAATAAAACACGTGTGTTCAATAGTACTTTCAAGACTGGACTATTGCAGCTCAACTCTGTCTGGTTCGTCTCAATATCTACTCCAGAAACTTATAAAAGTTATAAAAAAAACAATTTTTCAGATCGGAGCATACCACCCACCACCCACTTTGTACCTACAATGGATATCGATTCAATCCAGAATCAAACACAGAATGTATTCTCTGTGTTACGTTTCATTGACAGACTCCAGTCCAACATACCTATCCGACCTCACCCATGGGTACACCAGCAAGATACCTACGCTCATCTTCTGACAACTGTATACTCATAATTCCCACTATGAAAACTAAGTCATATGGACAACGTTCTTTTGCATACCAGGGCCCAGCAACGTAGAACTTGTACACAGAGATAAAGTGATCCCAATCAAGAGCGCGCTTAAAAACTCACCTATTTCGACTGCTGGAGCAAACTTAAAGACTTAAAACTGTTTCCTACCTTAAAAATTTTCAGCATGGTTTTTATGTCTAGTTTCGTGGTGTTTTCTTTTTGTAATCATATTATTATATATTTTTTTTAAGATTATAGGTGTTGCCTAATGTTGTAAAGGGCTAAAAGGTTCTAAAGATAAGACGCTATACAAAGTCTTCATTATTTTTATTATTGTTATTATTATTATTATTGTTGTTGTTGCTGTTGAAATTATTATTATTATTATTATTGTTGTTATTATTATTATTATTGCTGCTGTTGAAATTATTATTATTATTATTATTATTATTATTATTATTATTATTATTATTGCTGTTGTTGTTGTTGAAATTATTATTATTATTATTATTATTATTATTATTATTATTATTTCAAGCGCGATATGCAGTCTCTTTAGATCGATCATGCAATTAAACTTGTTCTTGCTCGGGAGTATCTTTAGGCCAATCGAGGATTATTTTCAACGTTGCCAATCCAATGTGAAGCAAATGTTGTGGAGATTCAATTGCAAGAATGGAGATGATTGTCGGTTCATATTCTCGTATAGGATTTGTAAAGTCTTTACTAGTCAACTCCGAAAGTCTTCGTCAAACCACATCATTGACTGAAGTACTGCCGTACGCACATAATAGACGTTCTACAATACCATAGGACGAGCCATGATCTGCTGAAATTATGAATGTGTTGTTCTTGGGCAAATCATGACACCGTTATGATTGAATATTGGTCAACTGTAATAATCGTTCGTTATTCCTTTACTACATTATTAAATATACGTATTATGTACATCAATGAAGTACGTTATTCCTTTACTACATTATTAAATATACGTATTATGTACATCAATGAAGTACGTTATTCCTTTACTACATTATTAAATATACGTATTATGTACATCAATGAAGTACGTTATTCCTTTACTACGTTATTAAATATATGTATTATGTACATCAATGAAGTACGTTATTCCTTTACTACATTATTAAATATACGTATTATGTACATCAATGAAGTACGTTATTCCTTTACTACGTTATTAAATATACGTATTATGTACATCAATGAAGTACGTTATTCCTTTACTACGTTATTAAATATACGTATTATGTACATCAATGAAGTACGTTATTCCTTTACTACGTTATTAAATATATGTATTATGTACATCAATGAAGTACGTTATTCCTTTACTACATTATTAAATATATGTATTATGTACATCAATGAAGTACGTTATTCCTTTACTACATTATTAAATATACGTATTATGTACATCAATGAAGTACGTTATTCCTTTACTACATTATTAAATATACGTATTATGTACATCAATGAAGTACGTTATTCCTTTACTACGTTATTAAATATATGTATTATGTACATTATCAGATTTCAGTCAACGATGTCGTTGGTGAGCAATTCCTGACATACTAATACGGCTTAAGTAATAACATCTGGTGCATTGTTGCCCACACGAACTGATCCCACAAGTGTTTCCAATCGATATGTGAAATCCCTTAGGTCACACAGTCCTCCCGGTCCACTTTCGTTTTCATTTCGATGCATTTCTTGTTATTGCATCAAAATATCTCTGCGCATTTTCCTTGGGTGTAGGAGTTTGTTTTGTCTGTTACATTCGCCATATCATTTTATTTTCCTCTGTGAGAAATCTCGGTTCAGATGTGAGTATAGGTGCCAATGAATTAAGAGGTGCTACACATCTTTGTCGTCATCTTTTCTGCTGGTGGCACCTAGTTTATTCTTCTTCAAACAGTAAAGGTGCCAAATAGCTTTTTTCGTCGTTTGCTCTTCTTCATCCGGTGACGGTATAGGAGATTGTTTAAAATGGGTCCGTTTACGTCTTGCTGGCGGTCGTCGGTTCTCATATGCACGTTGTCTTTCTCGATCAGCTTCATTATATTAGATTCAGCTGGTGTTGTCATTTTTCATGTTTAATTATAATGTTTGTTATTCTTTGTTTGTTTTTCAGATTATTCTGGTTTTGGTGGTTGAGGCGCAGCTAACAACTTGCTTTTGCATAAATATGCTGCACGTTTTAAAAGAGTTTCTTTCTGTTGTTGCTGCTCTGCATGTACTTGATCCTAATATTCCACTGTATATTCAAGTACCGATGCCGCTTTGGCCTATATGCCACTGTATATTCAAGTATCGATGCCGCTTTGGCCTATATTCCACTGTATATTCAAGTATCGATGCCGCTTTGGCCTATATTCCACTGTATATTCAAGTATCGATGCCGCTTTGGCATATATTCCAGTGTATATTCAAGTATCGAGGCCGCTCTGGCCTATATTCCACTGTATATTCAAGTATCGATGCCTCTTTGGCCTATATTTCAGTGTTTTGGTTGCGGTATTCGGGATCTTGGACTTTTGTGTTATCTTGTTACTTGTTCCATAAATTTTGCCCCTGCTTTATGTAATTAGGCACATTTTTGTTTATCTTGATCCATAGACAGTATTTGGATATAATATTGAAACAAATCATCAATGGCTTGCTTAGATCTGTAAGTTTCTTGCGTACGCATTTGTTCAATCCATATATTATCTTCTCGGGTGGTTTTTTGATCATTAAATCTTTTTAGTTGTGGGGTATATAAAAATATGGATACTGGCAACCTTGGTCTTTAAAATGTTCATGTAGTGTTTTCATTACTGTCTCATACACGGCTGGCATCTCAGGTATCTTGGAAACTGCTCTCTAAGATCTTCGTCATTAGTACGAATATATGTATTAAACTAAAGTACGATAAAAACGTGAGAAGCAAAAGGCAGTGTAAAGTTAAACTAATAATCTATTTCTTTAGAGTACAACTTAAAAATGTAAAATAATGAACTTACGGTATATATAATTAAATCCCAAGTAATGATGGAATGACAGACACGAGTCCTAATGATTTAGGTTCTGATAAAATTTTAGTCACAAATCAAATTAAAACCAGCGCTTGAAGTGTTGATGTGCCTGTAGTCGCCCTTGTAAGGGTGATGTCCCAAACGTCTTGTATTGGATTACAATGATAAAATCCAAGACTATATTCTAATTTAAAGTTTCACTATAAAGGCTAGTGTCTGTTCCAAGAATGTTAATTTTGAAGATCACCTTGCATTTCCGGTATTTAAATAATTTGAATCAATAAAATTCCACCCCAGATGACCGTCTGGACACAAAATGATACAAATGATTTTGTTGGGATCTTCAGCAAGAATAAAGGATTTCTAAAAGTAAAACTATTTATATCTTTACTTGATCTAAATTACACTTTTATAAAGAGAACTATTATCTAATGTAAAACAATTTTCTAGAGGAATCTTCGCGTTTACAAAATACAACCTGAGGTCGAATTATAACACAAAAATGGGGTAAACTCAATGTCCTTGCAATAAATCATGTACTACCCACAAGCTTACCCTCATTGCTCTTATTATTCTAAGGTTTATTATGTTTACAATATCTCTTAATGAAATGGCTTAATTTCCATGGGCGTATTTTATTGCCATTTAAATAGTATTGACACTACAACAGAATACAATGGCGTACTTACAACACGTGTTTACTATTATTGCCATTATAGCTTAATACAATGTCATTTTACCGAGAAGTTGCTCCTAGACTCGACATTTATCAAATACATTCCACACTCTTAAGACAGTCTCCGTTCTTTAGTTAGCTAGATTGCAAGTCTCGTCATGGTGTACTAACTGCTTCCTCAATTATTTGGTCTAGTGAAGTAATAAATCAACAACATATATTTCAAATAATAACAATAAATGTTACCAGTCTGTGTTTCATCAGTTTCAAGTAAGCGCCTTGTTAATTTATAAACAGTGGATGTCAATTATTTTATAAAATGTACTGATACATTAATTTTACGTGACATCGAGCTTGCATTTCACAAAGTCAAACAAAGAATTAACTGTTAATGTCGCCAGTTTGCACAACATTGATTTCTTTTTTAATGTTTATGTAATCTCCGCATTCTGATCAGATTTCTGGCTCCTCCGACTTCTTCATTAATCGATAAGTCCCTAATTATTTAATTAGTTATCGCTTCTAGGCTGGGATCAACTTCAACTGTAACACTCATGGGTCTCCTCTTGTCTAATTATGCTTTCCACAACCTTTATTCGTTCGGCCTCTAACTGGCCATTCAATCATATATTTTAAGCGCAAAATATGTTGTTTTCTTCATTTTAAGCGTTCAGTCTTTTCTCATTTGCAGAAACGTTTCCTTATGCCCATATGTGCATCTCATAGATTCACGTCCCTTCGGCACCCTTTACGTATATTTTACCCCCCCCCCCCCCGGCTGAGTTAAAAACTTTTCGCCTATGGCCAGAATGCATGATTCTGCTGTGTAAGTAGCATTAAAAACGCAAAACGTGGCCTGCGAAACACACTTCAAACAATCAGATCCCAAACTTAACTAACCACCATTATAAACACAGTCACCTTCAGGGTTTGGAAAATGTTTGCATTCCCTGCTCTCCACACTATACAGATCGATGCTGAGTTTAAACGTATGAAACAATTTTCAACAAGTATAAATCCTGATTCTGCAGTATATCAACCCTTGGCCATTTCGACGAACAAAACCAAACCTTCATCTTTGTCCAGATACACCTGAAAGAGATACCATATGAAATAATGAATAAAGTTTCACCAGAGGCACTCAAGTGCTAGAATCATAAAACATGCCATCAATTTGGCGCATAGTTGCTTGCATCAATTAAAATAGCCCTGTGTTACAATTACATCTGCAAAATTTTGTTGTTTTTATATATAATATATTAGACATGGCATTTTCACAATATTACTCAATCAGCTTATAGAAAGATGATTTACAACATTTAGACTAATTTCTGTTAAAATAAAGGAAATATTAAGCTGAGTTGATTGTGCGTATGTAAAATATATAAAGATATATACTGCTCTTAGGCCTGTTAGACTCTTTGACAATATCTAAAAGATAAACTAAAATTTTGCTGGTATATACCCAAGTCAATAAGAAATCCCGGATTAATACACAGCAAATGTGTTTACTAGAGCAATGGAAACGAAAGCTGTCTAGACTGCCGTTGATCAGGAAAGTATTCCTTTAGTTGACACATGTATTGGTCCGGCATTTGATGACGTCATCTTTGCTATTTATAGTGATCAATCAACAGGTTATGATTATTCTCATTCTCTTTATTCGAATCAGTGTGACAAACGGCAATCACGTTTCGTCAAATAGCAAACAGGTCCAGGTATTTTCTCTTTGTTTTGAGGGTTATTAGCAAAACTGAAGCCCATAAGTAAATGTTTGTTATTTTCCTAAACATGGAATCCTTATGAGATGGAGCACACCTGAAATATCCCATGGTGACAAAAGGTAATTGGCCTATCAAATAGTTGTTCCTAAGTCGCATAGACAAGGAAATTTTTGTCTAACCCAGAAAACGTCTTTGGGTGATCAGTAAGACTTGTCACAATGCACGTTTCTATTGGGCCAATCATTAAACGTGTCGTTTGTAAATAATATCGATCTTATCACACTTGTCAAATGGTAGGCAAACCCAATCAGACGTTATCTAAACCTCATCGATTCCTACATCTGACGAACAATTTAGCAGAATAATGGTAGACTATGTCAGCCCCTTATCTCTGATCAAGCAAAAAATGAAATTTAGGTACGACAGAACCACCATGAAGAAGACGGTTCAGTCTGGTCATAGACTTCTGACTCTCCTTTCCCCATTATTTAAAATTCTCGTTACATTAGGTAGCATGGTCCTTATAAAGATAGAAAGACAATTAATGAATTAAATCATATCATTAATACCCCTGGGATGTAAATGTATCAAGGGAGTATGTTGATAGTGTAGCAATACCAATCATGCAATTAATTTAGCTGTACATGTCCAACATCGTTATGATTTAAGTGACGATATAAAATTGGACAGTAGTGACTTTGGAGCAACCAGCTGACAGAAACAAGAAATTATGAATAATCTAGACCAGAAAATTCCGCATCTGCAGCAACCAGAAAAGAATGAACTGAAGCAGTTATTAATTGAACATGAGGAGATAATTCGAGATGTTCCAAAAAGAACAAATAAAATCTACTCTGACGTTAAAACTGTGGAATTCAAACCTGTGAAACATAATTACTACATGATGAACCTTCTCAAACAGGAATGTTTCAAAATAGAAATCGAATACTTGTTGGAGAACGATTGCATACAACCGAGTAAGTGTGACTATCGTTCAAGTATTCTTGTAGGGAAAGCGGATAACACTTTCCGCATGTTTCTGCCAGTAGCTTTTATGGAAGTGGGACTGATGACAAAGTCGTCTCTCTTCATGATTATATTATGTTCGGATTTCTATGTATCTTTCATGTCATAATAATCAGTTGACACAAAATCTTTCCATCCTCGTAGATCAAGACATACATGTTGTTTACCATCGATGTGAAATGATTAAATATCAAATATAATGAGTGTAATACGCGAACGTGTAGTACAAGTTTGTGTTGTTAACGCCAGAAACCCGTTTACGCGGCATATTATGTAACGATCCTCAGTGTCGCTGTTCAGTGATCGTTTACGTGTGCGAAACTTTGGTCCCTGCATCTTCTTTACGAGCTGCTCCAATCGCTAAACAGATTGCAATGCGAGTCATTGATGGTACCAGAAATGATGTTCCTGATCGCTTGAATATTCTATACTTATGAGCTGATATATTGATTCGAGATCAACTACAACTATTCGTGACGTAAAGATCATCTATGGTTGAACCAAAAGCGATTAGATTTGCAGCAAGATAAACAATGTTTCGTAAAATTATTAATGAAGCCACTCAACAACGATGGTCTGATTACAAAATTACAAATCTTTCCGATAGAAGTGGAATACAACCGTCTCGCACTGTGTTTTAGACGAGACTGATAATGTATATCTAAAGTTTCACCATGGCAAACGGAATTTTTACATGGACTTGCCTGTGTTGGTGAATTGGAGCAAAATAAATTTTCAGTATTACTTATATTCGGCCATGCACCAGTCTACTAAAACCAGAATTTTAGTGCTAGTAATGTCTATGTTTTTCTTTCCATTTTCGGCGTTTCTAGAAACTGATGGGAAAATAATACGCACCGATAACGGTAACAGTTATTATGTTAATGGTCAAGTTAGATTTGTCAACAATGGTATCATTTGGTGGTACAAAAGTGCACGTTGTTTCTTTGATGGAAAATAAATCGATCATTGACCAAGTTCGTGTACCTTTGACGATTCTAAAAATCACTTGATACAGTGATGATTACGTACGATCATATGGTCTACATAAGATGTTAACCACTGAATATATTGATCAAGCAGATCATGGACTGCATGTACAGTTATACAAGTTAGTACCCTCTGTCGCTTCAAATGAAATAGAAAAGATCGAAGCTTGAATGTTCAACAAGAACAGACCCACACAGTTGTGCATGAAAATAAATATGGACAATGGACTTCTGAACAACTCGAGATGTTCAGACGAACACTAATAAACCTGAACAAGTCTTCTTGGAAAATTCGCTAAGCAGTATCGACGTTTCGATGTCGACCCATATATGGACAGTGATATACATATGTAGCCTGATTAAGAATTAAGCAACATCTTAAGAGTATTCTTGATGACCATTTAACGAGGAAGAAACTTTAGTCAGTCCTAACCTGCCAAGCAAATATGCCACTAACAGGGACTGAAATGAGTTGACTTGTGTTGATGGAGGTGTTGACACCGGTCAAAATGTTTCATTTTTAAGACTGAGCTTGTGCTTTTGAAGATCGAATTAGTAACTTTCAAAAATGTACTGTTTACTTTCCAAATAGTTTTGTCATGTTCAAAAGCACTGTCTCAACGAACCTGCCGGAAATCACTGCATATGAGAGATTTAGAGACTCTGGCATGTCGCCTGCTAAACGCTAAGAGGTAAACGCTAAAAAGTATGCTGATTCCGCCGATGACAGGATATAGCAATACGTGGATTAACAGATCACAAATGTGCCACCACCAAATGTTGTAAGTTCATTTACAGAGTACAAAACAGGGGCCGATGAAGAAGAGATCGAACTTATTTTTAAAATAGGAATTGTTTTGATAAGCGTAAATATAACATTTTAACCGCACAAGTCTGTGTCGTATTTGTTAATCATATACCGTTTTGATAGTAGATAGAGTCAAAAGAAAGTCATTAAAAATAATCATCCTGGAACACGAGTGATAATACGTAATGCACCTGATACTAGTGTTTGAAAATCTGCCGCATATACAACATTAATATCAAGAAGTTCAACTGGAAGCATTCTACTTTCATCCATACGGCTACTTAACTGTATTTGGTTTTGTGTTTGAGATTATGTTGATCATTGCATATATGTATTCTATTATGACAGTGGTGATGAAGTTACCACTGAAGTTAAGGAACTTATCTGGGTTTGATTTGATATAAGAGTGGATGCTAACATTAATTGTGATTTTGTTCCACATGCCTAAAGTTAACTCTGCCAAAGTGGTGTTACCATATCTTCGTTTATACTCAAATGAAATCTTGATAATTGGGACCATTTTAATGTGCCATTACCAACTCCAAGTCAGCCTGGTGTTATATCATTAGTACGTGAAAACACCTAATCGTTCTGGTCTCCACATTAACTCAACAGAGAAAAGGAAGATCTCGATCGATATTCAACAAGGTCGTACTTGTAGATGTAACGACGAGATCGATCGTTTCATGCATTATTTATTTGCGTAGCTAATAGTGTTAAATGTATAAGTGAACAAGACCACTAACGAAAACTCGTTCGAAATTTAAATGTTTTCCAAGTAAATATTTTTGATGATTGTATGACAGATGTGCCAGTAAAAAATATAATGCGTCAAATGTGAAAGTGCTAGTTACGCATGATGACGGTTGATATGTGGAGCAATTGTTCTGTTCATTTTTATTTAATAGAAGAGCTATAATGGACCCTCAATATTACCGACTAGAAAGAATAATCGAAGCAGAAAAGCAGCTACATGAAGAAATTACCAGGATAAACGTGTTTATGTTGAAATGCAAAAACACGTCTTTGGTTGTAGGTGCCAGTTGTGTGACTGCAAGAGGAACAACCGTTGGTCTTTGTACGATAATAATCGTAGCTACAGCAACTATTATACGCAAACCAGTCGGAATTATTGTTGGAGCTATGTTGATATTTGCCTGTGTCTCTGATGGAGCTTGCAAATCGATTTCGATGCGATTATGCTCACGATTACGTATCTATTAAAAACTGCTTGAAGCTTCATAAGGTAGTCCCAGCTTGGTTAATATCCTTCTAGGCGGTTATCGATGACAAAATAATTAGAACAGCCGAGTTTGAGACTTTGTTGACACAAATGAAAAATTTCCGATAACTCCGCGCATTGTTAAGAAACCACGATGTAAATGTACAGACAATACAAGACAAGTAAAACAAAAAGCAATCAACAAACATAAAAAAAAACAATCCGTCACTTGTTTACCACTCTATTTTTGCGGATTAACAATACTTGGGTGAACATTATTAATTGATTTAATGATAAATCTGCAGTAGTCATGTTGGGCAGAAGGCCTTAACTGACATAGAACCAAAAAAGGTAAACATACTATTACCCTCAGGTAACGATAATTAAAAAGGAAGAACGGCACATGCTTATTACATTAATAAACGTTCACATTATCAATCAAATAATATTGTTGAGTATTATCAGTGTGACATATTACATTTTATGTTCCTTCAAGTACGTATGTACATACGTACATTCATACATAGATGAACGCATGCATGCATACATTCATACATACATACATACATACATGCATGCATGCATGCATGCACGCACTCACGCACACACACACACACACACACACACATACATACATACATACATACATACATACATACATCAACTGATTGCTGTGTAGCACATGTAGGATAGTCGTTGTAAGAATAATGGGTCAAGGTTCTAGTGGAGATCGGGGTAGCAAGGTTAGTGAAGGAATATGCAAACAAAATGCATTGAGACTGACATGTAGAGCCATGAAATATATTTCGTAACAATACGCGTTAGCTGTCAATATCTTCTAACGTCATGGCACCGATTCTCGTTTCCGTTTAAGGTAAATGTGTTTTACATAGTAATAAATAACTTTAAAGGTACCAGATGCAAAAATATTACAATATTAAAGTTTAAATAAATATAATCAATGAAAGTTAATGTCATTAATAAGTATCAATATTTAATAATTAGAAGAAACATATCATCTGTTTCAATTTTCATCTGTTTTCAATGATTTGGTTTATTTTCTTCTTATCTTAATACTTAAATAAGGTATTCGGGAAAAGCACACCTAGATTATGTGTCGAAATTGCTTCTTTTTCAGGGTGTGTCGACCAGAAATCAATAGCCTGGACAATGAGGTAATGCTACATCTACTAATACATTTTTTTTTGAAAGAAATTGCGACCTTTTGAGATGTTATTATTCATGATACTTTGCTCCTGACGTGTTCGAGAATGAAGGACTGGTATATAAAGAACTATTGCCGTTATCTTAGCTTAAATGTAACATAACAATCTATATTATAAAGACGCATATACAACTATCGCTGAGTAAGCCTACCATTTCGTTTTCTAACAGCAATGGCAGCTCTCTGATGTGTTGAACAGTAAAATGATAGAAATAACTTTAATAAAGCAGCTTACCTTTTCCGTTTCTTGCTAATTAAGATTCGAATTGGATAGAAATTTAAAACTCAAACTACATTTCACAGTTTCCTTCAGAGAATGCATTTTTAAATTATTTGTGCTATATTTTTCAAATAAATGCTTCATATCTAATAATAAAGCATGGATACACATTACTTTGTTTTTGAGCCTTATCTCATTTTATTAGTGTGTGTGTGTGTATGTATTTGATTTGGATTTTTAACGTAGCTCTAACAATTTTTCAGTTATACCGTTACGATGCTGATATCTAGAGCTGGGGCATCATGCCTCAGACATGTAGCATGATGTACTACCCAGTCACATTATCCTTACACCAGGCTAACCTCTTAATGCTGATTGTGCCGTTTTTGCAAGACTTTGTTAAGAATCGGTCGGGGTTCGAACCCACGACCTCCCGCATTCAAGACGGACGCTCTAACCACTAGGTCGCCGACTACTAAACATCTTACATATACACATATGCATAACGAGAATACGAGTATGGTTCTAACGTTCACAATATGCACAATCCAAAAATATGATTTACGGATCCATACGAGACAAATGAACAGACAAGTAAGTTTCACAGAACCGTATGATGCAAAAGAAATTAAGTGGTTCAAACAGCCATATAATACCAATGAAATATAAGTGGTCGACACCACCATATGACAACAATGAACCATATGTCGCAAACTAAATTAAGTATGGTTCAAATAATCACGTGTTGCAATAAAATTATAAATGGTTCACAGCCATGTGGCCTTGTACACATTACAAAAGGTAATGGTCCTTTTCCAGGAGTTTGGAATTTACGTCATACTTTCTCGAATTAATCCAGAATTATACGTCAATATTCAACAATTCCCACCATGAAACATATGTTGTTGTTGTTGCTCATCCGTCGAGTCGACGAGGACCACTTTAGTCATACGAGGGTTGGAGGGGCTGGTTCTGTTCTTTGCATTCTCGGGTGGTTGATGATGACAATATTTGCACGGAATCATCGTTTGCATAAGGAAAAAGGGATGATTGGGGCATCTCCAAGAGGGGTGATGGCATATGCTTTTCTGGCTTGGCTCTTCAGCTCTTCATCTGCTGTCCTGCTAGATTCGCACAACTTGGAGCCTTTGTTTACAGAGGAACACCAAGTGGCTCAATCGCTTGCTTTTCTCTCCCAGGAATCATGTTTTTTAACGCTTTCAATGCAGCTTTCAGATTGCCTTTGAAGCATTTGCTCTGAACTCCGTGGGATCGCTGTCCTTGCTGTAGCTTGCCTTTGAAGAGTCTCTTAGGCAGCGGTGGTCTGGCTTGCGTATAATAATTTCCCACCCAGCGTAGTTAGAACTGCATCAGGATGGTGCGGATGCTGGGGAGACCTGTTTGGGCGAGTACTTCAGTGTCTGGATCCTTACCCTGCCACTTGATAGTGAGGATTTAGTTGAGACTTGTGGTGTGAAAGTGGTTCAGGTTCCTGGTGTGGCCTTTGTACAAATTCCACGTCTCACAAGTGTAAAGTAGTGTGAAGAGCACAAATGCGATGTAGGCCATTACTTTGGTCTGCATGCTGCTGCCTCTTCTATTCCAGATGTTGTCATACGGTCTTCCAAAAGTTGCACTGGATCTGGCAATGCGGAGATTCACCTCGTCGTCAGTTGTGACGCTCTGTGACATGATGCTTGCAAAGTAGGTGAAGTGGTTCACTACGTTGAGTCTTTGGCCGTTTAGGGTGATGTTCAACTCAACATAGGGCTTTTCAGGGCCCGGCTAACATAAGACTTCAGTCTCCTAGGTACTGATGGTGAGCCGAAGCTTTTGCAGGAGCTGGAGAACTTGTCAATGCTGTGTTGCAGATCATTTTCTGAGCCAGCGTTGAGGGAGCAGTCGTCAGCAAATAAGAATTTCCTGATGCTGTATGTCATAACCATGGTTTGTGCTTGAAATCTCCTGGGGTTAATTAGTTTTCCATCTGTACTCTACCTGATTCCGCCTTCAACATCTCCGTTCCTGATAAGATTAGTCAGCCTGGTGGAAAACAATAAACCGATCATTGCGGTGCCTGAACACACACCTGCTTGATGCAACTGGTTACTGGGAATGGCTCTGATGTTTTTCCATTGTGCTGGACTCGTGCCTGCATGCCGTCGTGGAAATTCTTCTCCACGAATATAAATTTTATCGAGCAGCCGCACTTGACAATTACCTTCCACAAGCCTTCACTGCCGTCAACACCAAAGACCTTTGCGAAGTCGACGTAGATGGAGAAAATGTCGGCGTTTTGCTCTTGACATATCTCTTGTAGCTGCCTTGTAGCAACACCATATCGATGGTCCCAGTACTTTCCAGAATCCACATAGACGTCATTACTGGAGTCCCTGCTTAAGGTGCGGGATGAGGCGGTGTTTCTAATCCAGCATCTGCTTGATCATTTCGCAGTTCTCGTCAAACCAGTATTGGTGCTTTCTGGCTGAGGGACCTAGGATTTCCGAAGATGTGTTCTAGACCAGCTCTTTAAAATGCCGCACTGTCGGTCTCCGCATTCTGATTCTCCTGAGGTATGAAATTCAAACGTAATTCCAGGGCATCCACGAGAGACATTTTGGTACTGATGCGTTACAGCTTTGTGGTGTTTATTCGTTTAGGTGCCTTCTTTCCCTGTGGTCGTCCTTTGGGCTGAATGCGGATGTTATTCTTGGTGATGATGAGGCGATGGTCTGTGCAGCAGTCGGCACCGCACAAGGACTTGGTGACATGCACATCCTGCCTGTTTCATTTCCCGACAATGACATAGTCGATGAGATGCCAGTACTTAGATCGAGGGTACAAACATGACGTTGATTACGGCCGGGGGTGGGGGATGGGCAAAAGACTATTCATGATCAGCAGTTCATTCCTAGCGCACGTCTGGACCAAGCGTGGGTAATATAATGGGATGAGTGGATGACAAGAGTGACTTGCGTAGCGACTTTGTTTTAAGAGAGGGACAGTTGATGACCAGGACGTCCTACGTGTCTCGTCGAATTCATAGCGCTCCACGGCGCTTTGCTGGGAATCGCCTTTCTGCCCGTTGACCAAATGATGACTCCTCTGAACACGCTGCCAAATCCAATCTTCATGCAATGTAGATAAAGCCTAACTCATTGAGGGTTTAAGACCCGTCGGCTAGCCTCAGCCTGGTTTAGCCGGACAGTCGAGGCCGTTTTCTATGATGTGGCCGCTGTGCATGTTACATTGTGTTTGAGCCGCAGGTGAGAGCTGAGTGCCACTCGGGGACCAAAGGTGGGCTAGCTACCTCCGAAGGAATACGACTGATTCCCCAAAAACATAGAAGGCTGGTAGGAGGTTTCGTACCATGTCCTGGAACTATTGTTTGATTTAGAGTATAATTTGGGTATAGTCGCATAGCAAATGTCAGTAGTTACATAAATCTATTCCCTAATTCAAGGCAGAACAGCACGCCAAAATTTAGAAGAAAGAATGCAAATATATTAGACTTAAACTTGGTTCGTTTTTATGTATGTGTCTCCATCTCTACACCATGCAAACGTCTAAAACTAACTAAACCTTCTTGGTCATTATCTTATCGACGCGGTGGAGAAAATACTGATCATATTTCAGTCAATTATAATGCATATTTCATCTGAAAATTAGTAATTCACGGTTTACGATAATTCACAGCCTAACTAATTCATGGCATACTGTACTTCACGACCCTCTGTAACTCACGGCCTACGGTAATTCATCGATTACGGTAATTCGAGGCCTACAATAACTCTCAGTCCAGGATGAAATTAAAGGCATCAGTGTACTATTTTGTTGAAATGCACTTTTAACAAGCCACATACTCTTGTATAATATTACATAGATGGATTCAGAAATATATCCGTCTGTTTGCTTTTGTATCATATGATCTACTTTATACTTGCCAAATTGGACACGTTTATGGTTTGGGGTATCAGGGATGAGTTTCTGTAGGTTCCATATCGTTCGCAAATCCTTGCATTATGAATGTAATAATCAAATACCCGAGAGGTAAACACGTTTTGTATTGCTTTCGTGTGGATAATATTATATGTTAGTAATAGATATAAAAACGAACATGCAGATATTTTAATATGGGTAGTAGTTAAAACTTTAGGAATTATATACGGAAAGTCGTTGTTTCTATAACTATGAAATCTTGATTTATCTATCATAATGTTCTGTAATCTGAAGTCACTAATCAGTATAGGGGTAACACATTTGAAAGGATAATTAGCGTTTGTAAGCATATACTTAATCTATAGGCATAATACCCATCATGAACCACATTGAACAAAACAAGCAGCAACAAATATATCGGTAATAATAACAAAAATAGAAAAAAGAGAATAATGCCGTTTGTTCAGAAATAAAACTATCGATTTTTCGGTCGAATGTGTAGGTTTATATACATTTTAAGTCAACTGAGAAAAATAAAAATAAGTTTAAGCTTTTTACATCATTTTAGATCAATAAAACTTGCCTCATTGTCTAATGGCGAGACATGGTATGATTTATAAACTGAATCATAAAGTAAGAACGTAATAACAAAAAAGATGGAAAACTTTATACTGAAGATGTTATTGAACGATACAATGGTCGCCCGAACAAGTGTGTTGCTCGAGAAATATGATACAATATGACACTATGACAGGAAGGTTTCAAATTTTACAGAGACATGGTGATACGCGAATGATCCGATAACTTTATATCTAACAGTGCAGATATTTTCTAAATGCATGAGTAAATTATAGGTTACTGCATTTGTATGGGAAAATATGAACGAGTTTTCGGAATGAATGCTGCACGAACCTGTGAGTGCAGTATATCCTTCCGACAAAACGAGTTCATATTTTCCCATACAAATGCAGTAACCTTTTTATTATATGCTCATTTTTTTATTCTACCTAAGGTTTAATTATATATAAACAAAATACTCTACAAGAAACAACGTAAATGAATGAATGCCGTATTCCAAACTAAATACACATGCGCAGATTTGACATTACAAAATGACTTCATTATCAATGCGCACATAGCTCCATCCAGATAAATTTGAACTTAGTCGTGCGGTCGACATAACTTTCGAAAGAAAATGGCGTGTCTAGTTAAAATTGAAATTTGCAGTCATATTGTGAATAAATGTGCATTGCAACGACTTTTCCATTTGATCTGGAGTGAATATATTTTGGTATTTTGTTTCGATTCGACGAATGTTTGTGATTTTGGACTGGATTCATCTGTGCAAATTATACATGAAATACATCGGATTGAAGTGGCTCGGGATATGCGTGTTTACATCTGCAATGTGTTTCTGTTTCTGTCACTGAATGTTTGAAATCATAACGTGGGAAAAATATGAAGTCTTTCAATTGCAATTTTCAAAAAGACGCTATGGAATTTAATGTGCATTTCATTTTGAGTGCAGTAAGGAGGATGCAGTTGCACTTATCATCGAAATTATAGCACACATTCGAAATGTGTAATCCAGACTGAAAACATATGACATGACTCATGTAATTCGGATTTGCAGAATTAAGAAAAAGCATTTTGAGGAAATTCAGGATGTAAAACTGTAAGTATATTTTATTTTGCCATTCTTATCTTGTCACCTGTATGTTATTTGTAAGGACATAGTCGTCCGTCTTTTATATAATGTAGCTAGCCTAAATCCGTAACATTGTATCAACGCAAAATGTCAAGACAGCTGGGGGTTTTATTGCAGTCCACGAAACATGTTTTAGTTCGTTCAGAAACAAATTTAAACAACCACAACGTAAAGAGCCTCTTACGCGAGTGTACATGATATTTTTACAAATCAAAAGTGCTGGCGTCTGAGTCAATTGTTTATTTACAAAAGAAAGTAGTTCCTTTATTCACGTGAATGCTATACGTGTATTGTCGTGCGCGTTCAGTATCGGGGAATATTGAACGATTCTCACAATGTAAAGTTAACGGGGAAATATGAGCATATATTAATGTGGTATATACCGTCATTACAAAACTTTTACACGCAAAAAGTCACTGCCTAGTGGTTAGAGCGTCCGACTCAGAAGCGGGATAATGTAACTGGGTGGGACATCATGTTACATGTCTGCGGCATGATGTCCCGGTGATAGACATCACTATCAAATGCCAAACTGTAGACATCGTAGCGCTATGACTAAACGATTTTTACGTTAAAAATGCTAATCACACACACACACACATACACACACGCAGACACACCGAGCAAATCAAGCAATACTTTTGAGTCTGATGTCAAAGTTTCCGTTATTTCCCTGGACTTGAAGAAAACAATCGTTTACTGCAGTACGGTTCTTAAACGCGCAATTGCAGCAAATAATTTTCCCTAGTGAACTAATACGCAAATACTAAAGAGGCCCTAATTTCAGACTGGCATAGTCTATCGTTGGCCTTGCGATTGCATGACCAATCAGAACATATTTCCAAGCTAAAGATTAATAAAAACATGTACCTCGAAACTAACAAAGGAATTGTTTATGCCAAGAAATTAGAGAGCGCTTTCTTTTTACGAGATTGGTATATGTTACCATCATGTTTCGCGAAGAATATACATTATCATGTCCGCTCCTACAAAAATACTAATTTCTAAACCTTAGGAAATCTTTTCACCCCACTGACTACCCACGATCATATAAATAATGTCTGAAATCTAAGATGACCATAAATAGAGACATATTCAAAACAATCACACACCTTTATGTCTGTCACAATATCAAACACTTCCAAATATGATACAAGGGGCCCCGAGTGGCCGAGTGGTATAAAGCGCTCTCCGTTACGGATCACTGCCATCTCACCTCTGTCTGCGTGGGTTCGAGTCTTGGATTCGGCCAATGTTGGTATGTGAGAAAGCTTGCCAGTAGCTTCTCGTGGGTCGGTGGTTCTTTCCGTGGTTTTCCAGGGTTCTTCCTCCACCATTAAAGCTGGCCGCCCTGTATAGCCTATCGTGTGCTGAAAAATGGCGTTAAACCCCACAACAACAACAACAAATATGATACAAATACCTTAAATTAGCACTAGAATCCGCTATAAGCTTCATTTTCCTTTTCTGTTCTCAAGTAATGCATTGCTTCAGTGTCATTTTGCAATAAAAGCAGAGATGGTGTAGGTGTGTTCTTGTACATATTATACATGTGTTACAGTGCAATTTGTATTTCTCTCATCATAAATGTGGGAAGAAGACGAGAAACTAGATCATTTGTTCCTAAAGTGGGGTACCTCCCACCTGGGGTGCATTGTTAATATCGATGGTGGACGCTAATGCTGAATAATGCTTTTTTTCCGAGGTAAGGTTGGTGCGCTGAGGATAATGAAGGGGACGGTGGCCCAAAAAAGTTTGGAACCACTGTTCTATATACCGCTGAAATATAAAAGCACACATTTAAAAACATGTAAAAGCTATTGTGATGTATATTTAATTTATATTGTTTTGGCCTTTATTCATGATTATGTGTTATGTATATCTGAATCCTGAGATTAACTTTGACCAGAAATTGAATTTAGGGCCCGCTTAATGGTGTGTAAACAATAAGTAGGTAATATTTCTGTACGATTATAGATTATATATTAAGAGCATTATACGATCATTATTACCAGACGTAAACATGTTTACTCGAGTTTCAATTTATGACACTGCTGTTTTTCTTCGGAATTCCTAGTGTACCTTGTTCCTTCCATGTTCTTTAGTTAAGTTTTGGTACGAGATCTGACCTTGTTTACAAATTAAAACCTTCTGAAAATAACCTTCAACATGGTTCTTTTGTATGTCTTACGTTTGTTTCGGGTATTTTGTACAATGTGAGAAGTAAACATGACTTCTTTATTGCATATCTTAATATCAGTCTTTAAAATATCAATTTAGCTTATTTAAGTTAATATTTCCAAGGATTCATTTCTTGAAATTATTCATTGAAAGTTAAAGGTGCTCATTATAACTTCCTGGACTAAATCAATATTTTCGAATTATACTGAATTCATTCAGGCATTTCGGATCATATTATCATGATACATCACGACTATTTCCACATTAGCACATTCGAGACTATTTACACATCATCGAGATTTAATATCAAAATTTGTTTGGATCACTAGGGTAAATAATTTTAAGAAAAGAGATACAAATGCAATCGTAGAATGAGTGATTTGTAGAAAGAGGAAGGGGAGAAAAACATAAACAGATTTTAGGCAAATTGAAATATAAAGGAAAAAAAGAAAATAAATAGAAAGAAAACAAAAAGATAAAGTGAAATGCAATTTAGATTTAAAAAATTCTAACTGAAAAATGGAAAGCAATTCATCTCTTTACATACAAGATTGTGTTCTGATACAATCATTAATAATAGTACCAAATGTTTTGGAGAATAAGAAGTAAATCAATATGGCCAAGAGAGCATTATAATCTATTTTTGCAAAGTTTACTTGTTGTCAACGCTAATAAAGTCTACAATTCATAGTCGTTACAACAAAGTGTTAATTACGGCCCGGTTTTGGAATGTGTCTTGAAGAATTATGATTTGTTACCTGACGTATATTAAGAAAGGTTAGGAATTGCTACATGGCAGCTGGACAGACCCATGTCAAAGTTGCAAAAGAACAAATACTGGATCGGTGGAGCTCGTCCAAATATGTTGATTATGAGTACGATAACCTGAAACAGGTTATTTGGGTTGAAAAGGTTGATGAATTTTGTCCAGTAACGTCAAGACCTACAATGGCGATTAACACGGTGGAAACTGCTGCTCACGCAGTTGATAATTATTCCTTGACTCAAACGTTTTTTTGTCTGTAAGTCTTCCTCTCAGCAGTTTTCTGATAATATTCACCCCATTCTTTAGTACTTTAGAGTCTTAATCTGGCACATGATTTAGGTATCATACTTATGACAATACCGAAAAGGAATCGTTATCTCTTCACATGTGTTCTTATTGCAATAAGAAAGGGCATGTTATTTCTGATTGCAACAGAATGAAAAGTAAGCAACATTATAAAGACAGAATTTCCAAATGTTCTAATTTTAAGTGGTCAGGGTCACAGTCCTGTATTAAAATCAATAAATGTGTTGAGTCAAACAAACCTGTCTGATTGAATTATTGAGAAGTTTAAGCCATCCATTTCGAAATGTTCTATATCACTTGTGGGCGATTCTGCCAAGCGTATCACTATTAAAATATTAAGGGACAAAGAAGCTTATCAGAGTCTTTTATCGTCAGGTTCATGAGGTAAATGAGACAAAATGTAGTAAAAATGTTCTTTTTCAGGGCATAGAATGTGGCCTTAATTTTCCTTTCTAGTGTAGCGAACTCAGGACCATTGGTTTATGAAACACAGTGATCCACCTACTGAGATGATATAGCCACCTACCCAACAATGTTTGAAATCAAAGATTTAAAAATAAATAGCAGTAGTAAGATGAGAAAAAAGACATTAACGATTTAAATTGTATTATAATTTAATTAAGTCATCGAGATAAGCATGCATGAATATGACACGTATTTCACTGCATATAGTGAATGGTTGTATAATCCTCATCTCCACAAAGTATTTACTTAAAAGAGACTAACAATATGTTCAATAGGAAATGGAAGAGACAGAGACATCCCTTCTTCATACCCCCTCTTTGACAGCATTGTTAAACTTGACTTGGGAATCAAACAAACAAGACCTCCGTTCAATAGCTGAATGTTCGACCTGGTGATATATTCCTGCAGAAAATTAATTATTAAATTTGGTAAACAAATAATTGGTTCCCACATACAAAGCCAAATGACGTCACTATTAAACATACCAACCATGTCGGCCAATTTTGCGCGTTGGGTGTAAACATTAAATCATATGTTGTTTTTCGTCAAATATCCAATTTGTATCAAGACAGAACGAACGATCGTCCTTTGTTTAAAGAAGTGATATTCATAAAGAATCTAAAAATATTAAACGTTTCTACCCTAATTGCATTTGAAAATGTGATTTCTAAATGTGAACATGATGACCCACTCCATGACTATCTGGAACTTTAAACCAAAATAAATTAACAAATGGGTGTAAAGTATCTTAGCCCAATACATTACACACAAAACATATTGTGTTAAGCCTGAACAAATGCTGTAAGTAGTGATAGCTGGATGTAATTTCAATATTTCTTGTCAAAACAAACTTTCTGAACTTGATCCCAAGACTCAAACATGAACCATTGGACTTGTCACGGCTAGTTAAAATGTTGCTTAGATAGATAAACTAATTAGATAAACAATCAAGCAATCCGAATATTTAAGTACGAATCTAACTTCTCTTGGGGTCAAGAAATACGTCAGCACAAATTTAAGTTGATCACGCGTTTAAATTATGTGCTGAGACATTTTTACTACTACAGTGCCTGATTTTTATGTTCGCAGTTATCTTGTGTATTCGTGATGCACTTAGTAGCGAGTAATTCAAGTAGCAGAAATGGCTGTTAATGAAGTTGTTCCTGCAAAGTTGACTAATAAAATTATGTCTGTAAATACACGTTTTATTTTAGGAAGTAGTATTCGTGTTTGACGATAACAATTATGCTAAGATTCTTAAGCGTATATCCGATCCAGCGTTTGAAATAGATGCACCAATTCTTAAAGATGAATATGTACGCGATTATCAGGTTTTTTTTATGAGGCACGTTTACCAAATCAGCGTGGTCGAATCGATTTAAAAGTTCAAGATACAAGCATATGTGTTTCACCTGCTGAAGCATTTATTGAAGTACAGGGTGAAGTTATAAAAAAAGATAATACTGTATACATGCTGGTTAGAGTATCGGTTTTGTCAACAATGGTATTATGACGTTACTTGACAGCGCTACGTAATATAATAGACGGAAGAAAGATTGAAACTACTCAGAAAGACGTTGATGTTGCTACGAGGATAATAGGTTTATCAAGATATTCTGATGATAAAAAAACAGCTGGTCGGACAATGATGTTTGCGAAGGATGATTATAATGATCCTGATTATAATCAATTCATAATAGCACGACCCAGAAACTTTGCTAGAAACGCACCTGTTCATGTAGAAACTATCATTTGTTCCTCTAACCTGGATTTTAATGTAGGTTTGCAAAAGTTAGATTTGCGTTGAAGGGTGATCGTAGAAGATTTTCATGCGCTATTGCATTGATGGATATTTTGCAGAAATGTTAGAAAAGTTATCTTTGGGGCTAAACATACAGTTGTGTTTGTTAGAATGGTTATGATAATGATTCTATACGGCTAACTCCAGGCGATGTTGGTAAAGTAATACTGACAAACCTGTCAATGCGGATGCCAGTAATGACTTCATCAATTGCTGAAAAACAAAAATTACTTTCTTTTATGGATTCAGGTGGTTAATCATTGCTATTTTGGTTGACAACGACCACGGATAGTGTGCAGAGTTTTATTGCTTGTTTATTTACATCGCATATAGCATCACAGCAGGATGTTTCTGCACCACGATATATTTGTATTACTTTTCAGAATTCTGAGCGATTAAACTCACAGAATCAGAATAATATGATAACTGACGATCTTGGAGTCAAGTGAGGTTTCATTAATAATAAATGGACATCAAGAACCAGCTGTAGATATGTTATTAAATTTTGAAAAATAATCATGTAGAACGTGCATATAACCGTTTGATGACATTATTGGATGTTATCAATATATAGATACCGGTTTGCAAATATCACAGATAGATTTTATAAATCGGTATTCGATCGTTTACTTCTCTTTGGAAAATCTTGATTGAAGTAGACAGTCTGTTGTTGATGTCCATTTTCGAGTTCGCGTAAATCCAGGTGCTGGTATTAATTACAGAGTAATCGATGTTATACTCAGCGACCAAGAAATGTTATTTGAAAGTGTTAGTGGACGAATGAGACTTATTGATGCACCAGTAGAAAACATGTACTTAAATCACTTATCATGTTTTAAAAATGTCGTATAGTCATGTCAATGTCACTCTGACTCCCGGTCAGGTGAAACATTTATAATCAAACTTGCAAATAAATGAGGAATAAAAGTATCACTAAAAAGGGATCAAATTTCTGGTGGTGGTCTAAGCCAATTATCATTAACCAAGACTCAGCTCAAACATTTTAATGAGGCTTTAGAATCAAAAACCGGAGTTTAACATCATCTTTCTAAGAGCGCTATTAAAGAATCAATTACAACAGTTGGTATATTTCCACTTCTTGCAATTATACCAGGATTAATAGCCGTTGCAGCCACAGCCATTGCAAAAACAGCTGCATTTGGTTTTTAAAGCAGCATTGCCGGAACGGTTGGTAGCATGCCTTCTGATTAAAAAAACAGGAAAAGGATATTAAAAAGGGAAAGATCTAAGATTACCGGGAAACCATCATCGGTACGGAAAAGATCTGAGACTTCCAGAAAAACTTCGCTAATTTTCCCTATGTCAAATTTTGATTTACTCGGTGCTGCTAAATTATTTAATATAAAAAATTTCAGAGGTGTTTATATGGACCAAACAATTTTGAAACAAGCATTATTAATCTCGATAATAGTTCTGGTCCAGGAACTCACTGCGTTGCATAAGCAATTAATACACGTGGAATCTTTTATTTCGATACGTATGGGTTGCCTCAAGCAATTTAATTTTTAAAGTATACAAACACAATAAAATCTCCAGTCTTGTATTCTTCATTACCAACATAAACACTAACTGATCCGCCAGTATGTGGTCGTGAAGTAATTAATGTGCTCAATGCTATAACAAAATATTCCGATGCACCTCATAAAGCTGTGCATGATTATACAATTATCCGTGTCGTTCTGAACAGATCTTAAAGTATAATGGTTGATATTTACGGAAGAACTTCGCTTAGAGGTACCACTAAGGGCAAGAAGAAAAAAAAGATGACATCGATTTGTCTAATTACGCAACTAAAGATGAACTTGCCGATATTATGAACCACTCTTCAGTTGATAGAGATCAAGTCGTTATTTTTCTGGTTGAATACGGTGTTTTAAAGAGGAGCAATATAAAATGGTATCACATAGGAGAGTTCTTGGTGCTAATATGGATAACATTCCGGTATTTACTAATGACGGTAAAATCAGAGACTCGAGTATATCAACTGCAACTATTAAAAATGAAATTACAAAAAGTGTTGCTAATCGTTCAAAATCAACCGGTGATATAATGAGAGATGAACGCAAGCAAAATAATTGTTTTAAGAGATTCAACATCTGATGAAGATGCTGCAACAATAGAATATGTAGACGTTGGTTATGATACAATATATACTAAAGTATCCGCGCTACGAACTGAGTATGACGTAAATATGTTTTTACATACTCGTAGAAATTTTCAAAAACTTAATAAAATCGCCAATGATTTATTTAGCACCCCGTTGACTTCTGACTCAAAACTCTGCGATATTAAGACGGCTACATCAGAAATTGATACGATTAGAAAACAACTAGGAGATGTTATACGTGGGATTCCTGATATCGTTACAAAAAATGAGCTGATTAAAATACCCCACAAACAGATCACCAACATAGTATACACAATAGCAACTGACCAAGCAGTATGATCACCAGTCAATAAAACCATTAAACATCGCGCTTAGGTTACTGGTATATACATGCTTTCAGTACTTGGTGTTATAACATTAACAATACCTGCCACGATTTCACGGCGTTATCCACTAACTGGATCTCCTGGATTTATGTAAGTAATGTTATATCAAAACGACTAGGTAGCATTTACTGTTTAACCCGAAGAACAAAAACTAAGCTTGATTTATTATTGGTGCCTTGAATTAGTAACTAAATTCCCAGCTAATTAAAATACAATGATTATTCCGATGAACGTTTTACATGATGATGCAGAGCAACATTATTGATATAATCAAGCACGTGAATGGCAAAAAAAAATACTTAAACTATATCGTTGACGAGTATATAGTGAAAGTAAAGAAATGTCGCAGACGTCTAGCTATTGTTGATATAATTGTTTATTCAGCGTCTGCTGCTATTGCGGGAACCGGCGTATTATTATCAGCAGTAACAATGATGACAATAGTATCTGTAACAATTTGTGTTTCAGCTGAAATAACAATAGTCGGTATACTTAATATTGTTGCAAAATAAAAATATGTACATACAGAAATGTGAAATTGCGTGATTATATGATAAAATTGCACACAGCGACGTTAGCATACTCGAAATTATCCTTGTTATTACCAACAAGTCTTACTGATGGAAACATATCAGATTTTGAGTTCACGTATATGATAAAAATCTACAAACAAGCGTTCACCGTGATTGACTTAGAAAATCAGGATTTATAAAATAATGTCAACTCCACTGACGTCGCCAAGCGAGCTGCTTCAACAAATCGTAAGGAACACAACTGCGACAAAAACTACGATGATATCAGTGAACTTAACTAATCCAGAATTTCGTGCTAAGTTTCCAACCGCAATTCCAGTGAAAGAAGATAGCGTTTGCACAGTTATATAGTACAGTTTGCCAAATATCAGATCAAAATAATTTGGTAGATTACAGGCAAATAATTTCGCTTGTATTTGCAGAAAACAGTAAACCAGATGGAATACCTGATTGGCAAGTTGTCCCTACACTAAATTATCAGATCGAGCAAAATAATGATGAATCTAAATGCAGAATCAAATCTGTAACCGAATAGAAGCAAATATAGCTATAACAGTTCACGAACCAACGTTATAAGCAGCAATTGAAATATATTCTCTAGATTACGTCAAAGGCATTTATCAGTCAGCAATTAGATTTGTTTTAGGTTGGTCAGTAATTTCACCAGAGTATCATGGACCATCAGAACCAAACGAGATGATTTTTCCACGAACGAAAACATTTTTATATAAACTCCAAAATATCTAAATATTTTCCGGTGGAATGGAACTGTTGTTGTATATATTTATGCTTTTGATGGCAAAATAAGTTTCTTGGATGTTTATAAAATGTGGTCCGACCCCATTAATTCTGAAGTCAAACAATTAATCGACAAAATACAAAATCAGTTTTGTCGTTATCATAACATTACAATGATAATATAAAACAACAAATCATTGAAACAATACAACATCTAAATCAATTAGAATCAGATTATAATCATGCTAATAACATTTTCATTAAGAAAGTAATTAACAACGTAATGTGTTTCCCCCGCCCAAGAAAACCATTTATCAATAATTATAAAATAACAGAAAAAGAATATGAATGACCAGGTGATTTTACATTTGTAGTACCGAAATTTAATGAGGAGGAGCTAAACAAATTGCCAACGAAATGTTTCCTAAAATTGTTGAGTCATGGAGAAAAATAGCCCCACCAGCATCTCTTCAAAGACAAAAATAATCCATATGGTGAATCGTTAATATAATTTCAACTATTGCAGTCAGTCTTGTATGCGATGTAATTGATGGCAGCTATCAAATAGATCTTGAAAAATCAAAACAGGCTCAGCAAGGATATATTTTATATACTTTTACTCCGCAAGTTCCCCCTGGATATTTCGTTGTACAAAAACCAATCAATCCTGTTTATCTATGTTGTCATAATAATTTATTTTGAACAAGAAATTTCAAACTTACTGGCCAATCCGGACATTTAATTGACCTGAGTGGAGAATTTCTTCTTTTAAAGTTATACGTAAGATCTTAACGATTTTAAAACTTAGCGTGAATTCTGATTTATTTTATTCTGAGGACAAAATTATTTTTTTGTATAAAATTGTCGAGAAAAATCTATCAGCATTCGTACTTCTTAAGAGTGAAAACCCTCGCGATTCTCTAATTGACTTATCGATAAATCAATAATTTTTCGATAAATTCTTGTATAACACACATAAAAATGATGTTTTTAGTGTATTTTTGTCATTTTTTGGGACAGATTTTCGAGTAAAAAATGGAGAATTTATCGAAAAATAGTCATAGCCAGTTAGAGAATCGCTGGGGTTTTCACCCTCAAGAATTACAAAATATTATAGATTTGCTTTGATAAAAATGATTAAAAAAGCATGACAAAACGATGAATTTTGAGTAATTTTCATGAAAATATAGGAAATCAGAAAAAATAAAATATTTCAGAAAAATTAAAAAATCATTATGATAAAAATATTGTCCGTAGATTTTTTGATGATGAAGTTATTTTTGCAGAGTGTTTTACAATAAATTAAATCAATTCGTATATTATATAATGCATTAATATATAAGAGTTTTCATACACGACAAGGACGAGGTACTTGAAAACGTCATCACAACAATAATGGCAAGTCTCCAGTAAAAACAGAGCAATTTAGGTCTTATATACTTATTGATGAATACGGCAACGAAGATTTTTTATTGACGCAGGAACAATTAAATCAACTGTGGCGAGAACATTTTTCTATGATCACATGTGATAGAGATCAGATTCTGAATTATGCACATTCCTATATCAAATTTGATCAACTTATAAAAATATTGTCTCATTTTGAATAAAAAACCTGATGGTATATTATCTAAAAAAATAAATAATAAAATAAAAAATATTTTATAGCAGAATATTTTTTTTTTACTGATTCTCGGGTAGAATAAAAGTCAGAGGATAATTAACTACGACCTTGTCGTAACTTTCATTTCCATTAGTGACGTTGTCATTTTCACTGTTTTCACTTTCACTTTCAAAATTCTCCTTACTTTTTTCGCTTTCCTGATCTGACATAATATTTCTTATCTGTCTCACGCACTTGTCAATAATTTTCTTTGTTTCGTATTCGTGAGCTAATTTTGATCTAATTTTTTGTATCACGCTTGAGAGGAAAACGAATTTTTAACTTGCGTATATTTTACACTAGCTAAAGATTAGAAAATAACCTGTTGTATAATTTTCATGAACTTATATTCTCCTAACCCCACGAGTCTATTATTTTCGGCCGACATGGTGAGGGGTGTAAATGAAACGCTTTCGTTATGGCACCCCTATCTTTCTATAGAAAAACCACTCTAATCGGTACCGTCGACAGTATGCCGGTCACGAGATTAGAACCCTGATCCCAAAGATGAGAATCAGACAAGCTATCACTGCTCCATGTCCAAACGTACTCGTAAATGTTTCAGAAATTATTATAAATTACCTATGCTGGGTTGGTACAGTAACGAGTAAAATTACAGCGTGGATTTATTTTCTATTTTCCAAAACTTTATTTAAAAACATTGTATATCTATATATTACTGCCTTGACTATATCACTGCTCCATGTTCCAAATTTACTGGTAAATGTTTGAGAAATTTTTATAAAATTACCTATGCTGTAATGAGTAAAATTACAGCGTGGATTTATTTTCTATTTTCCTAAACTTTATTTAAATAAAATTGTTTCTATATATTTCTGACTGACAAAATCATGTTTGAAACATATATATTTCTTCGTAACAGATCTAAACCTAATTTTGTTGTATAGTACATGTAGCTCTGTCTTGATTTCCTTTGTAAGTTAGAAACCACAAACTATCCTTCTGCTAGTTTGAAATATTATACAATTATATCACTTCACTGATATTAATTATGAGATAGATAGTTAATTAACTAATTACTATGACAAAATGAATTACGATCTACGCAGAAATCAATACTACAGAATTATCTCTTTCTTCAGGTCATTGACATGAAGAAAGGGATGTAACTGCTAATTTGTGCTCTCAATGAGGCAAGAGTAATCTCTCTTAAATAATCCTAAAGTTTGATTTAGGTAATCAGAAAAAAGTATTCAATATCGATATTGTCGTGACTGTGGAAATTGCACTAAAGATACATAACTTCTATCTTGGTATTTTACTCAACACAAAAATCTCTTATGTATTTTGTGTTTGGCGAAACGAAAGATTGATATATGTAATTTCTTCCGTTTCGCCAAAAAATGAATGAGGCCTCATAATGACAAAATGCTTATTCTATTTTATTTACTTTAACAAAGATTATATGATGATACCTAAAAAGGAAATTAAAAAATAGCTAATAATGTAATAATGTGTAATAACAAGCGGGATAACTACTTAATAATCTCTACTGGAGATATGTTAGTCTGAGAGTCATCTCCCTTCAGCAATAACGAAAAGCTACTTTTTAGTTATACTTTTTCGAAAAAGCCGATCTGGTAATATTGATTATTTGTCATAATCATTACTTTGAAAATCTTGTCAAACAATCATCTACACTTTTTATAACTTTGTCACTGACATTATATTTTTTAATCATAATATATTTTCTGCTCTCTGTATTTCTTACGACCACATTGCAAGCACAAGCGCGTTATTACTCTAACTCCAACACTTCATTCCAAACACGGTTTTGGTCCTAGACTTCCATTACGGACACTTTTGTATATTTTGTTGTTACAAGGAGTTGAAGAACCTATAATTAACCATTTGTATTTGTCCTTTGTTTGATTCAGTATGTAATATATATATATATATATATATATATATATATATATATATATATATATATATATATATATATATATATATATATATATATATATATATATATATATATATATATATATAATTTCAATGTAAATATTTGTTATCATTATGAATGGATGAATTCGAGAGATGATCCACGATTAAGCCTTCCAAAGATAAATTTAATCTTGACAGAGTATTCCCGGACTTGCCGATAAAAGCCCATGTTGATCCGACTAAAAAAAAACCCTTGATTAATAAAATTCAAGACGCCAAGAACGATTTTAGCAAAGATGGCGCATCTCATGTGTGGTCAACATTCAAAATCATACGCAATGACAAAAGTGTCGACGCTACCAAGAACAAGAAACAAGCGACAATGATCATTAATTATCTCGACAGTCGAAGATATTTTTTCAGAGTAAATTTTGTTGTATTAGCAGAAGCAGACAATAATACCTGGATTATCGGTGACTAATATGAAACTGTCCTTCTAAATGAAAAAATTGCCATACTGAGTAAAAGGTCCAAACCAGGAATGTTGATTGATATTGACCATCCGTATTATGCAAGAGCGTATCATGTAACAGCAGTTTTATACGCGTTATATCCGATAAATGATGAAACCAGCGTTAATAATTTAAAACCAATGAAATTTTTGTGACTAAATTGCGTAGCCGAACGAGTAACGGAACATTTTACCGTTTCGACTCGTGGAAACGGTCTGACGAATAAAATACGTAAAATAACAAACTAGTTGGGAGAAATAGTTAGAGATATTGGAGCGTCTGTCAAAGATGTCGCTGAGCTAGGACAGAAAATAAAATTCCCAATAACAATAAAACCGATAACCGCAGAGATTTTGTACGAATCAAAATATAAATCAAAAGGAGCTTAGATCGAAAATATTTAGTATAATGCGCAGGCGTCGATTAATGCAGTAACAATATTTCCAACTGTTACATTTTATAATGATAATATATTCGACTTTATTAACGTAATAACTAAAAACGATCATGTATCACTACGGTTATTTCAAAGTTCTGATGATGAGAACTATGATCAGTTTGCACGACATAATAGCGTTTTTTATCGCAGAGAAACTCGCCATGAAGATATGAAACATCTTGTGTTAAAATATATCAATGATACCGAACAATTACTCAGTAATTGTTTTACGATTCCGTCAGTTGTGGCTCATTTACTTACAAAGAAAAACTCGTGGAAACCAACTCGGTTTAATTTACTCAATGATATAATATCAAGTTGTGTCGAATATGGACATGGTGGATTATGGAATAGTAATTACGATCATAAAAATGTTATCTATGTTGATATGGTTGGATGTTATCCTGAAAGTTTTCTTGGAATGGGAGAGTGTTCTAAGTAATTTGAGCGATTTGGTCATCGCACACACGAAATTACCAGAATATAGTCAAACAGACCATTACCAGACTTTGACTTGACTGGATTCGCTTGTATCGAGTCCTTTAAGTTTCCAAAAATTTTATCTAAGTTGTTTTATCTGGTTTGGCAAATACTTTTCAGAAAACTGCGGGTGGCAACAGTATTATTACGGTATACGGTTGATGCAAAATACTGACATTTCTGACAGTAAGTGAAGCAATTATATCATATCGCCCGCAGCAAGGAGTTTGGTTACCACAACATAAATAAAATGTCTGATGACTAAAATCCTGATGTAACTGATTTTGAGAATACAATCGCAAAAGATCTCAACAGAAATATAATCGGTAAATTTACCCAGGGAGGATCATATTATCATAAACGACATTGTACAAGACTAATTATAGACAATGCTGAGTTAGATTTTATAATTGCTAATACAACAAAAACAACAACGTTTGTAAGTCGATGTAATGCTAACTTATCGGACGGAACCAAATTAGGTACAATTGTGGGTTATATTGATAGTGAGTCACCACAGTTTACTCATTTAAGATCTTCAATGCTCGTCTACATTTCCATAAAGATATTATCAGTGATTAAAATGGCTTCTAAGTTTGCTGTCAGAGTCGCTACTGATTCGTTTTATATCAATAAAAAATATTCAGGATTGTTAGAAAAATTGAATATCGGCACTTATGCATCATGGGGCGAATGGAGATTAAAAGAAGAAAATATACTTGATTATTCTGAATTCGCCGACGTTGAAATCAAATATATTCATTACAAAAAATAATCAAATATAAAAATTTTCATCAGTACCATCAGTGTATGATCCTGTAGGTATCCCTAAAACAGTTTATCTCAATAGATCTGGTAGTTCTGGTAAAACAACTCGTGTGATTAAACTATTTCGAAATGTTGATATGGTCTTTTTAACCCTACACACAGACTCGAAAGAGAAATGAGAGAAATGGATATTAAATCATGCACTTATCATAAGTTCCTTCGACGGAGAGGAGATAAATAGACTCCTGAACGAATGAGAGAGAAGTATATTCAAAGTATAATTACTTGGGATGAAATATGCACTGTATGATTAGAAACACAAAAAATATTTCCTGACTGGTTATTGACAAAATATACTGCTGTGATAATATGCCGCGATCATGGTCAACCGCCACTTTTTGTTGGATTGTCTCCACATAAATGGCAAAAAAAAATGTTTGTTATGAAGAAAGAACTGATGATCATAGAGCTCTTAATGCAGAAATAAGAGAGATTAAGAAATTATTCAGACTACAACCGAATAAAAGTCAATGTGAAATGTTACGTGAAATAATTTCAAAAACCCCTATTAACAATTTTGGAAGTTGTGGAGACCAAATGATTTGATAGTGGCAAGTAGAAAGATAGTTCGTGATATACTTCACCAACAATTAGTTATGTTACATAAAGAAAAGTTTTCAAATCTACTCGTACCCTTGTGTTATAGACCGGTTGATACGCGACGGCAGAAAATCCACCTTGATATACCAGGATCGTCAAAAAAACAAAATCTTGTATTAAATAATATTGTTTTAGTTCCTGTCAATGTTGTTGAGGATGCGCGGAAAATGGACAAATCTCCGTGGACGCTAGGATACGCGATACGCCATGACAATTCATTCATCTCAGGGTTTAACTATTTCTGATACTCGAGTTTGGATCGTTGATGATCGTATCAAATGGTCAAATTTAGTTTATCTCTCAGTGTCTAGAGTTAGAAAAATATCTCAGTTACGGAATATTGTTATGGACTTCACAGAAACCACTGGTGAGAGTGATGTTGTTGACAATGATATAATAAGAAAAAATAATAATTAGTTATAAACACTGTAACAGAAAAATAAACCGGACTTTGATCTTGCTGCTGATTTTATAATGACGCTGAACCAACAACAGAATACTCATTGTGCGAGCTGTAATATAGTAATGTCGTGGAGCAATATTTTTAATGATCCAAGACAATTTTTCATAGACAGAATTAATTGTAAGTTTGGTCATACGCGCGGAAATGTGATGCTGACCTGTCCTGAATATAATCGACGTCGAGGTGCTAGTTTACAAAAGTGAATGCGGTGGTAATTGTGTGTCTTTAGAAATTACTTGTAATTGTTCAGATACAAATCCACCTCGAGAAGCAGTTGAATCGAATCTGTCGATTGCAGGTCTACCCGTGGAGCTTACTAAGCTACATATTTTATGTGTCGTTACACAAAATATGATAATTTTCTCTTTTTTACCGCCTTCAAGATCACCAGGTTCATATAAATGCCTAACAGTAACAATACCTAATACTGGTTGTTTTGAAAAGTCATGTCGTTGTATTGGTATATGTTTTATCTTTATATCGCATTAACGGGTTGCATGGCAGTTTCATGAATAATTTCATTATTTAAACCAGCTGTTACACTTGGTAATCTTGCAACCCATTCACGAGATCTTATATTTTGAATTATTTCCTTTGCGTATTGATATCCGAAAAACCGCTCAGCAAGTATTCGATTAAATCGTTCAACAATTGCCTGATCACTATAAATTGCGATATCACCTCGTCTGATTTCGACATTATGGTTTTCCATCAGAGATGATACCACACCAAGAAATTCTTTGCCAAGATCAACCTGCAATAGTTGTGGCCATTGCAAAGATCCTCGATGATAAATTCGATCAAAAGCAGACACTACCTCAGCAGCTGTTTTAGTTGATAATGGTTCTGCTTCCTTATACCTACTTGCAACGTCAACGACTATCAATACGTATTTGTATGTTGATTGACGTCTACCAATTTTGATGGTGTCGTGTGGTAAAAATAAAATATCAGCCTGATGAACTTCATTAGAAGTGCTGACATCAAAATGTGCATTATGAATTTTTTAAGTGGTGGTAAATAAATTTGCCACATTGCTTCTCGTGCTAACCATTTAACCATTTTCCAGCAGTAAAACGTGTAACATTTGCTGCACCAGCGAGTTTACTAATTGATGCTCTGCTTTGTAATATCCTCTTGAGCTATAATAAATCGATTCCATTATTTCAATAATTGGTTGACTATTTACCGACTCCGAACAATAATTTACATTCCATTGCATATTGCATTACCAATCTAGCTAATTTTTCCTTAAAGGATAAATCTTTCATGAAATTTAATGCATGAATTAATTCCACATCTGCAATATGTTCTTTTTGTAAATCATTGCTTTTATACGCAACATCATGAACATGATATGTTTTATCAATGTCATTATAGGATATTTACCAGGTCTTGGATGATCTTGTTTATCAAGTCGAATATCAAGTCGGGAAAAAGACCGTAATAATTATTTCCAGAAAGATGTTTTTCTCTGTGACATTTAGCCCATGGTTTTCATGGTATTTTTCCTAATGAAGTAGCTATATCGCCACCTATTATACTGGTAGAAATAAATTTACATTTACTTGTACCACATTTTATACATTTACCTGTAAGTGCACGCTTTTTTAGTTTTTTTGTTAATACTTTTGTCAACATACTCGTAGGAATATGTGCGATGCATTGAAAACAAAATGGAATGATATTATGTATTATATTTTTACAACATGGATGTCATTGATTTCTCAGAGACACGAAAGCAAGAGCCAGTAAAACACATGCAGCAGTACCGAATTATATCAGAAAAATTATAATAGGTCCATCTGGGTCTGGTAAAACGCAATTATTACTTAATTTGATAATCAGATGGTTCAAGTGGGATAAGGTGTATTTAGTTGCACCATAAGTTGATGATCATAATTGTTAAATAAAGACAGTGACGACATTATTAATTTTATAACAGATATTGATGAAGCACCGTCCGTAGATGAATTAGATGGATTTATTAATAATCTCGTAGTATACGACGACGTAATGCTGGAAAAGCAATCAAATCCAGGTTAAATATTTTCACGAGGTAGGCATAAAAATACTGATGTGATTTATGTTACTCAACGATATACACAAATACCTAAAGTAATCAGAAATAACTGTAATATTTTAGTTGTGTTTAATGGAGTTGATACACATACTCTGAGAAATACTCAGTAAACTTGGTGCAGCGGAGTTATGGACATAATTTGATTTAAAAATTTCTTTTCAAAAACATAAACTACCCAATCTATATGACGTTCCAGCAAAAGATATGTTCACCCTCTCTGCTGCCCAAGACGTTTCTGCCTTTTTGTAAGTTACTTCAGTAGCTTCTTCAGTACACCAGTTTAATTTTTGAATCAAACAAATTTCGACTAGATTTCCTTCCATATTATTAATCAAACCTATATATGTAAAACAACCACAAGTACACTCTGTTATATATATATATATATATATATATATATATATATATATATATATATATATATATATATATATATATACATGCATGCATGCATGCTATCTTGTTATTTCTAAAATTATAACCCTAGCTTAGAGTGTTAGTGGTTTTGAAATTATCTTGGTGTTTTTACCCTATAACAATTTTGCTTTAGTTTATTTAAGTGTAGTTAATATTCGTCTTTCGTAGAACATAACAGTTTGTCCATAAATTAAAATCAGTGAGTAATAAAAAAGGTTGATACAAGATATATTAAATATATGCTTTTACAGCTTCCTATACAAGGCATGAATTTAATATAAGTATACTTTATTCAAATCTTCAGTCCTGTTTGGGGTACATTCCATTTCAACTGTTGAATATGTCTTGAAATGTTTTCCCTCTCACTTTTTTGATATCTTGGTGGTCATATTTTATAATAAAAACTTTATCATGCAGAGTGATACAAAGAATTTGTCTCTTTTCGACCTACACGAGTTAGATTAATGCTATGTTTAATTGTTTTTAATTACCTATAAATTTCCAACTGTTCATTTATGTTGTTTGCTGAGAATTTTTTACACATATATATTTTATTTTGGATTGATTTCTTCATGAAACACAGCTTTACTTTTATTAATGATGTGATTCACTTCAATACTGTTTTTATTCAGCAATATGTGTACATATATATATATATATATATATATATATATATATATATATATATATATATATATATATATATATATATATATATACATATGAAAATTCTCTTTTTCAACCTATTTCTTTTAAAACTAATTGTGTTTATTTCAACTATATCAGTCGACCATAGAGATTCCTACTTACTAATTTGTACATCATCATTTTATTGGTTACAGATTTCCTCAGCTAGTTGGGTAGTCCATGGCAATGCCTATTTCAGTTCTTTTTGAGGTTAACACACTTTGTTTTAGAAAACAGCTTCCACACACAACCACTCCTCACTCATGGTTTGGTAATACTTGTAAAATTTATGTATTGCTATCTAATTAATTGCTGTTTTCTGAAGGTAGAAATATTGTTTTTGTAGCATAACATATTATATGATACGTTTCATAATATCTTTAAAAGTGTTTAGTTTTTGTGATAACTGAAATAGTTGTATAGTGTCTCTTTTATATTCAATCAATAACACATCATGATCATTTTCATTATATAGTTTCTTGCATATAGTGATAAGTTCTGTCTTATGGTGTACAGGGATAAGTTGGCAATCGGCGCACAGCTCCCGCCCAATCTATGTCGAGCAACCCTAGCGCCAGACAATTAGATCCCTATCTTATATTCTATTGGACCTATACACATGTGGTTGATTGTTACACTGTCAGTTATGATTCATTCAACATGAACATCAAACATGTATTCAATATCATATTTGGGCTCGAAAAGGCGTATCTAGAAACGCATCCCAAGCTCTAATAATCTCATATACTTCAAACTTTTCTAAATCACTGTCATCATTGGCATCATCAGGCAGTATACATCAAATTAAACCTTTATCTAACTATGAACCAAGATGGGAATCGGCATTTTCCGGTATTCTAGAGAGCGACTATTATACAGTGATGACAAAATTCTATTCCAAGGTCCATCAAATTTAGTTTCAAAATATTTATGTGAAGCCGAAGTATCTAGATGTGTAATCAGTTACTTACCTAAATAAAAACGAAATATGTCTTGATAATTATTAAGGGACAATAAATTCATGATTCGAAACCAATTGTTTGACATGTCAAATGTACATTCCCTTCCACAGCCACATTACGAGAGGTTAAAACTGTATAGGCCATAAACCGAACACATTACAAGTTACCTCATATATAGGACACAAGTTCCAGTCTTGACCTAATTCTTAACACGTAGCTTATGGATGCATTGGTCACACGTTTATAAGTGTCTGTTTATTATGACATTTCGTTTCCAATGGATACATGCCAGTAATGGTCAAGCCAATCAATTGTACTACGATAACGTCCTAGTCTGTAATATTTGCCTAAATATTGCGAGAGAGGGACAGAAAGTGGTCATGTTCTATTCATAATGCTTCAAGTTCTACAAGATTTATACCCCGTGATCTCGTTAGAGTACATATATTAGCACCTTTATTTCAGTTTTTAAATGTAGTGCATTCTTCTATCTAACTGGCCATAGCTTCTTTTATCTGCTATACGCTATTTCTATCTTGTAGTCGATATCAAGGTCAGTCTGGAATTTTCTCATGATTATGTGAATATTTAGCAAGATTGGACAAATGACCAATAAATAGTTATATTTTAAATTATCCGTTACAGTGTAATAGTACTATAGCAAGACATCAAATATTTGTCGACATTCAGGTCATAACAAAGCCTCAGGCAGTTTATGAGCTTGCTGACTCAAAACAATCAACTTGTCAAATATAGCTTTCATTTATGCTGCAGATTTTAAGGTAAATATGTGTTCAATTATTAATAATATAATTTATGTGATTTTGCTAACAGGTTAGTTTGGAAAAAAGAGGCATCCGTACTTTCCCGGACAACTGAAGTGGTTATGTTTACCTAAATATATATGCATACTCTTTCTCATCAACACAGCTATTGACATGCATTAGGTACATATATACATTTTCTGATAACTTTAATTATCAGCATAGGGTTTCAGGGTGCCAAACATACAAAAGGAAAACAATACATATGTGGGGGTTGAAGATTGCATGGTTTATTTAACCCGACTACCTTAAAATATCCCATAATTTTCTTATCGTGTTACTCATATCGGGATTTTTATTTTGGGGCAAACCAAAAGGTCACTTGGGCAAGTTTGATTTCACAGTGACAATTTCCGTGGGAAACGTGACATTTATACAACGTTGTAAATCCCTGCAGGAATTCCGTTAATTATACAGAACAAAATTACAAAAACATCTACTTTTGGAGGCTGACATACACGATTCTCTTTCACCAGGAACTTGAAATGAATCGCAAATGTCCGTATTCATCACAACCAATCTTACAAGATATACAAATTTATGCAACACCAACAGAGTCATACATATAAGAAACACAACAATGTAATAGAGACTAAGCATCCAGTACATTAAACAATTACAAACTTGAAAACAGCTGTATGCCTTATCTTTCTTGATTAATATCAAAGTAATAAAGTTAAGAGGAGATGTGTATCGGGCACTATATGAACAGTAATGTTAAGAAATATTAAAAACTAGATGATGTCAACTTTATTTTATGGAATCCAGATATTCTCATTAAAAGTCCTGAAATTAAGAGATTGTTATCAAAGCTATAATTTTGTATTGTAACATAATATCGAGTTAGGATGCTGTATCATGCTGAAAGTTCCCATAACAACTCAAACTCAAACTGTCATACCCTGTCAGTAAACCCTTTGATTAAATTAGGTAAATCTGCTGAAGCAAATAATGTTCTAAGTCTTCCCTCGTATTAAGCAGTCACGTTGTAGCTGACGATTTCGTATACCTCATGCACCAACAGTATCATCCATGGAATGTTCACGTTTCCATGACTACACCAACATTATGAAGAACTTGGGTGAAAAATTTCCGTCAAGCTTTGCATTTAAGTTTTCGTTAAGCATATACTGATCAATATACGATTTTCCTATTATTATGTGCCGAAGATCTGGACAGCAAGGTGCTGGGTCATTGAGATTCTCATCTTTGTACTTCTTGTGGTCAGGGATGGAAGGAGCGGGTCATTGAGATTCTCATCTTTGTACTTCTTGTGGTCAGGAATAAAAGGACCGGGTCATTTTCCTCTTGATGGTCAGGAGGTATCAGCTGTTTGATATCTTCCTCCTGATTACTCCAACAAGTGGAGCCGGTTACTTAAGCTAAAGGACTATATTTAATTGTATTACACAGCTGGAAGGTTTGCCTTTTTATGTGGTTAATTGTAGCAACAAGGCCATGACAAAACATTCAAATTAATACTGCTTTTATTGTTTCATGTTAACTTTTAGAGTCAGTATAGCAGGACACAGGTATCTGCTTAAATTTAGATTTCAGTTGCTTATCCGGGGCTGATTTTTATTGCATTAACAATTTCACTAGTTACACTTTTTTGTAAGATCATTATAATTAATATTGTAATTTCATTATCTAAATGATGAACTTCAATTCACTCCTATTATTGTAACAGTACTAATTGAATTACTTCCATATTTCGTCATTTATGAGTTTGAAATGTTTTATATTCAAAATTTAGTTCTGACCTGTGAGAGGATTTGTTTGCAACTCAAAGATTTACAAAACTTAATCTAGGGATACATTGCACGTATACAACTTCATCTGAGTGATTATTGGTGATGTTTTCTCCCAAAACATCGTCCTTTTCTTTTTAATGTGTGCGTGATCATTGAATGTGTTGTTCACATACCACGCTTGTACAAATACAATTTGTAAGATCATATAATGATGATAATTCTCGCCTTATAACATACCTATTCTAATCGATAAATGTATCCTGGATCTTTGAATGCATATATTTATCTTCCGATATCACACTTTCCTAGACTGAAACTCTGTCTGACGAACGTAAGTGTTTTTGTACGGCAATTATACTTTTCCTCCAGAAACCACACAGATTGCAAATAGTGGTTGTTGAAGGGATATAACTCTTGTATGTATCAGAAACAGCCAAAGGACAAGTTGCACCCTTAGATCTATTGCATTCCTAGCAACCACGATTTTCAAGATGGGCAAGACTTTCAAGCAGTAACATTGTATTCCTCCCAAGTTTGTCAGTTACGCGAATAAAGGTAATATTCACAATACTATCACCCCATTCATTAAGGAATAATAAAGTTAGTAAGCTTTTCATTTACATACTAATGAATGGTAGAATCTCGTACGTTAAGTCTCCATCTTGTAGATTCATGTTTTGGGCCAATTCTTGCATTTACATACTAGTTCTTGATAGAATCCAGTATGTCACTTCCTTTCCTGTATTGGCATATGGTTCAGCTCAACCGTTATACTTATATAATAGTCTATGGTATAACCTGTATATCCCAACCCCATCGTGCAGTGGTATCTCTCCGGCATGTGAATTGCAAAGATTTTAACAGATGGAAACGTTTCAACGAATATGCCTAAACAGCAGATTAAAGTTTCATATCTGACTTTCTTAAATCCTATGGTGTGAAACTTTCTAATTAATATAAACAAAATAAAAACAGTTGAACTGCCACTCTATTGGAGGTCCAAAACGAATACAAAGTTGAAAAGTTAGATGGAGGAGTTTAGTGTTTCAGTGGTAATTAGGTTGGATTCAAGAAGAGAAGGCCACGTGTGCGGATCTCATCTTGTCAAGGTGAGATCGTCTGTGTAGATGTCCCTTTGGGAATGTCCAGTCAGAGTACTCCAATTTCCAATATGTGTTATCGCCTTTAATGCGTTTATGTGTCTTGTAGCACCAGCCAATATATCAATCAAACGAGATTGAGTATCTGCTTGACTGGCTAGCGGTTTTTGAATAAACGTTTTACATCGGTAAATTATGGCGTTCGGCCTTTACAAGAAAAACAATTTATGTATAAATAAAACTCAATTAAAATATTTTTGAAAATCTCGTGTAAGAAATCGGATTTAAGAACTTAAGCAAATTAACATTTGTCAAGAATTTATCATGCATGTAGCTAGGAATACCGGTATAGTTTTAGAAATCATGTTTTTGAAAATGGTTCATGGCATTTCGTTATGCTAGCCAAGGTTTGTTGAATTGTGGTGGGTTCTAGAATCATACTTGTCTATGCTTTTTCTTAACAATTTGATGGCTACAAGAGTAATGATGCTGGTTAATTTAATTTATGTTGTGTTGGGGAAGAGGCAATGGTCAACATGACTATAAATATATCTAAAAACAATTCCATAAGGCTTTTAGTCCTCACCCAATTACAAGAATGCGCGTGCTATGAATACTAATACACCAAAATGCATATTTTCCTGACATATATTGAATAATAACTAGTTGGACTCATAATAATTATTTGAATGTTACAGTCATCTCTTCATTTTAACATAGTTTACAATATTTGACACGGTATCCTAGTGTGCCGGCTGATTGTGAATGTGGATAAATATAACCATCAATCACATGTGTCACTTTTGTTTTATTTGTATAATTTTGTTTTGATTGAGTATGCGAGACAAGGATACTTCATTTGTAAATTTGAACTCTTGCGTCAAATGCATGCGTTCTTAGGGCATTTCGCACACACACACACACACACGCACAGATGTAGATAGATAGATAGATAGATAGATGGATCAATGGATGGATGGATGGATGCATGGTTGGATGGATGGATGGATAGGTAGATAGGTAGATAGATATATAAAAAGGTAACAGTATTTGATATCAACATGCAATGCTATAAAATTATTAAGGCTCATGTAGATCTAAATTAATGTACACACACTTATGTCAATAAACTTACTTTTTTAAAATCGAATTTAGATACCACGACAAAACCTAGTGTATCAAAATCAGTACATTTCAAAACTAGAATTATCCAGACCAGAATATGAATATCCTACCGGAGAATGTCTTCGCCCTTTTTTCCTTATGTCTTTCATTCTTTCTTTTACTGTATATAAAGAATTACATTAAATAGTCTTTAGAGTCTGTAATGTTACAAAATGATATCTCTGGGCGTAATAAACCAATCCAATACATTATATATTTAATTTTCTGTGTATGCTTTATGTTCTTTATAACCAGTCAGCGCAAATGTGATGCACTCTGCTAGGACGTAGGCTCGTGTAGTGTTTTTGTAACGCCTATCCAATCCGATTGTTCCTATACAACGATCACGAAAATGACCACGATCTGGCATAATATAACAGGACAGCAAAGCTGTGACAATTATAAATGTAATGAGCTACGGTGTTATTGTCCCATTATTTGCAAGATCCAATTTGCATCAACGTTTGGACAAATATCGATCTTTCAATTCGGTCAAAACAGAAGCCTTTAAGGGTCCATTGCTAACATGATTATGTTAAGAATTTAGAATTATCTTTTGGTATTCCTTTCGTCACAGAGGGACTTAACATAATTATGTGGAATAGTCTGCAGTTGTGTGTGGAGTGGTACGCTACTATTTTTGAAATGAGTTCAAAAGTCTAACATCTTCTAGAATTGCTATATGTGATAACAGGCCTAAGTGTCATCAAATTTACGATAAGAGTTACAAATGAAACTCACTTGGTTTATGCTCAGCTTGGAAACTAATGATATCCCACCAACCAAAAACACACATATTTACACAGCCAGAAATTACATAAGTATGCATTCAATTTGCCATGATCGTTAGGTCCGTCAACATCTAGATCAAATTAGACTCTGGAAAAACATCCACAACCACTATATATATATATATATATATATATATATATATATATATATATATATATATATATATATATATATATATATTTGTATGTAGATAGATAGATACACACACACACAAATAGATAGATAGATAGATAATATCCAATATACTCTATTAAATATAATTTGTTTGTTATTGCCATTATGGCTTAATACAATAAATTACTGACGGTTTTTTTGTGTTTCTTATTGACATCTTAGTCAAATACCGTGTATGACATACTACTTATGGCTTAATTCTAATTGATATGTGTGCAAAATATCAAGTCGACTAAGAAAACCTTATACAAATTCGATGATTGTGCTAAATTTTAAATTTCATATCCAGGACTGACTACATGTTTACACTCCTTTACGACCACTGAGTTACTTTGCAGTTATAACCGGTTCTTTTTTTTATCGTCGTATTGTTCTGTGCAGACGCAATGGCCTTGATAAACAACCATGCCATAACTCTTCGTCTTTAATCATATCGGTCATATTCAGTGTATTTATGTTTCGCCATATTCTGGTATCGGGTTATTTTCTAGGAATGGAAGAAAGGTGATCATCAGAAAAAAGCGTCACAGCCATCATTTTACTATTTTTTTTGTCCCACATCAGATTTTATTACGGATTCTTGCATGTCAAGTAGGAAGTAATAGTCAAGCTTGATAGCTACCAACAGGACTGAACGAACTAATAATTAAACAGAAAACAAATCCAGGGTTTTATTAATGTAAAAAAAATCTATCGAAGTCGCACCTGAAAGTAAAATATCGGTAGCAAGAAAACGTTTCTTTTTTATTTTATCGAAAAAGTTGGAACCGACATGAGAACATTAATGCCAAATAATGTGCATATGTCCCTATTCGTTTATGAAAATTCATTACTTGAGATAAAACTAATATCAGGCGAGAATTTCAATATTAAAAATAACATGAAACATGCCGAATAAATTGTTACTTCCCTATTCTCTAAGGGAATGCGTACTATGGTCTATACGTCTATAGTTAAAACCAAAGTGAAGCATGTTAAGTCACTGCAGAAGAACTTGCACCTTTTGGTAATTCATATAGATGACGCAGTGCTGTTTTAGGGAAACTAATATCAGTTATGATATTAATGCATTAAAATTCATAACCTATTCTATAAATATATACACATACATACATACGTACGTACATACATACATACATACATACATACAAGCAGCAGTGTAAAGCTAGTGCGAAGTCAGCCCAAGCGCTTTTTTAATCTACCGATCACCTTTTCAAGAGCAGAGAGCCATAACAGTCGATTACACATCGCAAACATACAAAACACAACGCAAAAACTGCAAATTTAAAAAATGCACATATAAATTAATAAAAAAGAGCTCATTAAGCTAAGGTTTTATTGACCAAAGTGATATGTCTGAAGCCTAGTTATTATTGTTTCAGAAACTTAAATTGCATAACGAATGCTATTATGTGATCGCGAGCGTCCAGGACAATAACTATTGTGTTGCAACAACGATAGCTGATTTGACAATGAGATATCTTGCGGTAAACCCCTGGCATCTTTTCAACATTGTGCGTAATTATATTGCTCGCGTGTCAAGCTATGATAACACAATCAATTCTGACTATACTGCGAACATAACATGGTCGCAGAGACACACAGGCACACACACACACACACACACACACACACACTTGATTGCAGAAATAGTAAAACAAAGAGCAAAAATCAATACACGCAATTTCAGAACCATTAAAAACAGTCGTGAACTATTTTACAATATCTACGCAAGAGACAAAGATATATTTTTCTAATCCTCTTTTGTCTGTCTTTCTATCTGCGAGCGTAATTGAATTGCATTGAATGAGCTATTTTTTGCAATCACCAGAGTCAACACTGCCTAAAACGGCCATTATGGCTTGATTCTCTTCTTCATTGAATCCCCTTCTTCCACAATTGACTTATTTTCTTCTTCTTCGTCTTCTTCATAAAAGATGCTCTGTTATCTGAAAGTGCATATGATCTTTTCGGACCTCGTACATTGCACGTTTTTCCTATAATACGTATTCGTAGCGATGCCGTCATGTCCACTTACATGGAAATAACAAGTAAAAGTTGACTCTCAAATTCCTCCTAGTCTAAATCTGTTTTACAACTGTGCATATATATATATATATATATATATATATATATATATATATATATATATATATTAGGTAATTTAATGTATTGTTTAATATTACGGTCAAGTTGACATATGCTATCGTGGCCGGGTCCTTTAATTTCGCCCTGTGTCTGGTGTGTAAATCCAGTTTTTGGCAACTTTGTTACGACTATGAACAAATGCAGATCAGCTATACTCTACATAAATTTATGAAAATCGTTATGCAAGAAAAAACCTCTTAAATCTGTTTCAGCACATAGAGCACCCCCGCAACACACACACACACACCGACTCTCACCGATCCCAGAATTAAATGAAAATAAAAAATATGTTACAACCTGTTAATGTAAATATCAATATTAAAGTTTGTTATTATGGTTATTTAACTTTAACAGCTACATTCTGTAATAACTTTCAAATAACTCAAAACAGCATTGCATTTTATGTACGATGAACATGGGATTCATTTCACTTGAAAACAAGCATTCTCGACCAGCTTATATTCTTGTCAAACGGAAAAAAAATGTAATATATATGATTGTTAAAATTTTGGTAACCGTCCTATTAATTCATATAGAAAGTTCATATCAGGAAGTATAATATCATTGGTTGTTAAGATTTTGGCTTAGGTTTTTTTTATGTGAAAGAGAGAAAGTCGGTATCAGGAAGTGTAATTTATATTGTTGTTCAGATTTTGGCAAACCTGCTTTTTAGCTGGTATAAAGGGTCGATTCCAGGAATCACTTTAATGAAGCAATGATACATGATATGTCAAAGAAGATAAATATCATGGTCAGTTATTTAATTTGTCGATCGATAAAAAAAAAAAGTATAATTGCATTTTTTTATGAGACTTTTAACGGTGGTCATGTTGAAATTATGCACAAAAGATTAGGTCTATGTTTCAACGGGGATTTTAAAGAGAAATAAGTATACGTACTAAAGAGACAGAATCCTGATAAGTTTATTTCGCTTGTTTGAGAATCTTACTTTTGCATTCAATGTATCGAGATTTTAGGGTGAATGTAAAAATAAGATACAAGAAATAGATTCTACAGATATCAGTGGAGAAGGGGATAATACAATAACATGTCTGGCCTTCGTCATTTATTCTTGAATTATTTCCAGGTTCTAATACTTTACTAAATGACAATAACTGCGTTTCAATCTAAGCGATATTAATTGCTTTTGTTGAAACATTATGAATCAGCTCCTTTAGCAGCCACACGCAATTGAAGATGTCGGGGCATTTTTTATCATGTACATACGTGTAGCAGTACCAAACAATATCTCATTGATACTGGATACCAAGATTATTCAGAAAAGACTTGCCTTGCAAAGACAAACATGGCAAATAAACATTGTTTTTCGTCGTAGTAATCCTGAGTCAAGAAAATTATTAACTTGGGCTATCAAGCGAATGTGTCTGATACGCGTCTTGAATGCATGAATGTCTATGCAAGCCACTTATGTGCTATAGATGTTTGCCACGTCAATGTCTTATTGGGGTTGGTGCACACAGGAAGTCGTTGGTGTACCATCACTCGGGTTCGAGTCTCTATACGATATGAATTACAAATGATCCATCCTATATAATAATACTATTTCTCCATATTTTAACCTTTATTTCATATTATCCCACATCCCCTGTAGAATCCATGGATATAACTTTCTGCTCTGCTTGCTGTATGATTGTGTAAGGAATCTGAATGATCAGTTAATCGTAAACGGGAAAACTTAACTGATAAAGTGGATTCCATATACATTGGTGTTTCCCGTGAACCGATATCTACCGATACATTTTAACTTTCAATTCGTTTCGACGTAAAGGCATCCTTTTGATTACTGTATAGAGCAAACGTTTAACAATGTTGTAAACATTCCAGAGTTAATGTTTGCGATGTCTCTAAGATATCTGTCATCCGCAGTCAGAAAATGAAAATGTCTTTCCTTATAGAGTCAAAGGTTATAGTTTTATATATCTACAAATATTCCCTATATATGGATTGTCTCCTGTTAATTGGTAATGACTGTCAGCTTCTATCTGGACCTATGATTATTAGGCAATAAATTATCAAGACAATCGATAGCGCATGTTGTAACAATTAGTATACATGCGCTCTTTAATGACTTAAAATTGTTAAGAAGCGGATATTTGTCTTCTAAGCCGAGGTTAATTTTTAAACTGATTCGACAAGGTGATGACAAAAATTATTCCAAAGCAGCCTGCTAAATGTAAGTCGACGTTACTAATATCACCATACAAATGGATATGCAAGCTACACATTACTACAAATACACGGTTAAACTTGATTTTTTATTTATTCGGTCAAAATTACGCAACGCAAAATGTACATGCACCAATATGTATATTCCTCATCAGTCGGGACACAAGAAGGTTAAATTGTTCACGAAATTGAAGCACCAGAACTTTGGCTACAGTGGACGTTGAAAGTGTATACTTTATGCAGCTATGTTGCCATTAAACGAAAAAAAAGAAAAAAAAAACACGTTCCCTTTAAGTTCCAGCGTTGCATCTCAAAACTCAATAAAATACGCAAACCGCCCCTTCTAGTAACAACCAGACATGGCTTACTTGATGAAACTTTGCCTTGACTGAGCAAAAATAACTTATATATCTAATATTCAAAAAAGAAAAACAAAATACAGTTTAAAATTACTAATAATACTTGGAGGTAAAAACTAAAAATGGAAAGGCAATTAATTGAATTATCTATAGTAGTATATGGGGTCACCTTAGCGTCAATGTACTTTAACGTTAAAATAGGGGTTTTCACTTTGGCGTCAATGGGACTTTAACATGGGAATGTCACTTTGCACTTTGGCGTCAGTGGGAATTTAACATGGGAATGTCACCTGGATGTCAATAGGAATTGAACATTGGGTGACGTAATGAGGTTTATAGGGTCAAAACATTTCATAGGGATTTTAATGTATTTGTAAGGACAAAAGGTAGATAGGGACAAACATACAAATACACATTTAAACACACAGAAAAGACGACAGAAATGTTCTAAAGAAAACGTCACAGAGAGAATAGAGGCTCAAAAACGAAAAGTCTATTGTATGGGTTCAAAACATTTATTCAAGTATATACATGGGTTCTCTGGCCTGTGCTTTGGTCTAAGCACTATCCATTTAATACATAAGCATTTCTACATCAAACAAACCTATTTACTAGTTATTTAGTTCTTGGCTCAGTAAACTTGTTTACATTTAATGTTCATTTATAAGAAAAAGCTAACACAAAACAAGTAACATGCAATCAAATAGGACAAAGTTCATGTTTCTCTCTCTATTCCTTTCACACGTTGTTAAAAATCTTGTCAGCTAGCACTTGTGTCGCAGCGTAGATGTTTCCCATCACTTAATCCGTTTCATTCGTAAATCGGCTGTTATATCCATCGTGCTAGGTACACTTATCAGTATGCAGATCAAGTGCAGCCATCGTCTTCTTCCCATGGAGGTACAACGTATACCATATGAATGGTTACTTTTCCTTCGGTGATGTCAAATTTTCCTCTCATCGACTGCACGTCTTCAATAGCCCTAAAAAGTTTGGAAGAAGTTATTTCTGGAGGTGTGCTAAATCCGAGACATACAGGTGAGTTCAAACTGTCGTGATACATAGATAGGCTCAAACGACCTCAATCTTTGACTTGGCAATGACATTTGTGTTCCTCTAACAGTGAGTCAAGTAGGTCCTTAATGAAACCTGCTACTTCCTCCGCTGAAATGTCAGACGCGAAGTCTCTAAATTTCACCGTGTAGGTGTAAGTTGTCGTTCTAAATTTTCATCAGGTCGCTGTATGAGTCATTTGGATGCTAAAATACTCCTGTAGGTCTACTGAATCCTTTCCCTTCTTGGACGCACTTTGCTGCGACGGTATGGTAATGAAAGAGGTCAGTGATGTTTGTTCCTTCTCTTTTTTCATCTGCGTAGAGTGATTCATCTTTCTCGTTGCTTGTCCTCGCAGTGAAGTGTAGTTCTTGGAAGTCGTCCCTTTTTGTACTGGCTGACATCAGTATGTCCATGAGGTAAAGTTTTGTTGTCTGGAAGTTTCACTGGTTGTACGTAGTTTGTCATGACGTTAGTACATAAATAACTAAGATGTGTTACTGCATTGGTGATGTGATAGTGAGGCAAAGAATCACACCCGAGTTTCTCGTTGGACTTGAGTCTTACGCTCTATACTTGCTGTTTGAAGGGATTCATTTTTTCTCGATTGGTCTTTGTAGTGACAATGAACTGTTGGTTTTGGACGTTGTCCTTTTTTATATGCTGACCAATATTGATGTGACCGTACGGCAAAGTAAAGTGGCTGGGAAGTCGCACTCGCTTCTGGTACACAATTTGATAGACTTTTTCCAAGGGTCGACTGACGATGTGGTGAGTGGGTAAACGTACAATCTTGTTTGGCTGGTAGGTAGTCACCTTAAAGTTTTCATCCTCTCCAGACTGCAAGGCTTCTTTCAATACGCCAAAGTTGACCACACCACTGGTACGATAATTCAGAGTCAATCCTTTTACTTTACACTCTGTGTGCACTTCTTGTGGGTCCCGGTATTCGTAGCCATAATTTTTAGGACCGCCACTCGCGAAACTTAGAATCTTGCCGTCAGGATGTAAGTCTGTCCAGGCTCCTAAACGGTCTCCTTCGACGTTAGGGTGTTGCTGACCCGGTCAATCAATGTAGATGCAACTGTCCCTGTCAAAGTCCAGGACGCGATCCCCTAACAGTTCTAAAGCTTCGTACAATTCTAAGCAAGCATGAGCTGTCACGTAAGCCGCAATGATGACATTTCCAAATGCGTCGGCTTGTACAAAGTCCAGATCTTCTTCGTAATTGACCACATGCTTGTAACTTTCGACGATGCGTTTAAACTCGCGATCGGTTTTCGAACGGTGATCGTATTCGTGTTCACACATTTCCACCACTTTGTATCCTTGCTGTTCTAACTTCAAACGATGCTGATAGTGGCCTTGGACAAGTCTTCCATGGTTCGTTGTAAAAATTGATTTTTAGTGCCACGTTCAGGGTAACAGAGGGGACATCCGTGAAATAAGCATTCGTTAAACTGGTGGGGTTTTCTAAGTCCCAGCCATCGACTGAATACGTTCCGATGATCTTTTCGCCTCATCCATAACGGGCGTACTGGATCCAGTTTTCTTTCACTAGGCACAAGTAATGTAGCCAGAGTGGGGCTTTGACCAAGTACTGACGTTTGATAAGGTTGGTCGTTTGAGGGCTGATGACAGCCTGGGTGTTATCGGGCATGAATCTTTGGCGGTATACTAAGGAACACGCTTTGGCAATGGTGCATGCTTCTTTCAAAGGATCGATTCCTCCATGGTCCATGAATAATTCTCGAAATTTTACACGGCATCTTGGTAAAATGTCCACTTCGGAACGATAATACTTTAACATTTCTTCCTGAAACTCGAAGGGGTCCGAGGTGTGAATTTGGTACCAAGCGTAAAAGGCTTCTCGTTGTTCGGTACACATGTTGTCGTGGCCGTAGTCATGAGCCTCACACAAATGCGGTAGATCGGCGTGTTTATTGGCTTGCGTACAGAAAAAGTGGGGGAAAAAACCTTTTCCATTTCTGTCATTCCAAACGATTTAGGCATTCGACTCAATGGCATGGCCAAGTAACTCATCGAATCTTTAAACTGTACTTGTCCCACTTGCATGGAAATGATTTTGGCTCCATTCAAAGTCACTTTAGGACATGCGGTGCCTTGTTCGGTATAGTATCTCAAAAGAAACTGTCCATCGTATCCCGAGAAATTGTGAGCCATCACCGTGGCATAAGCGATGACAATCTTCGTAACGTTCGATGTTCTCGTGGCTCCATGTCTCGTCGATGGGGTCTGCGATCCACTGGGTGAAATCGTCTAGCGTGTTCAGTCCCCTAAATATTTTTTTCACGTCCTTTAGGAATCTTGCTGCAGTGAGGGCAATGACTAAAGATAGGATTTCGGATGCACTTCTCCCACGTTCGATGAGCCACACAGAACTTAAGAATGTGAAAGCCAGTCTCTTACATGCATTCTAAATGGAAAAAAAATGAAATTCCCTTTCATCTGGTCATCATCCTTCTCTTAATGTTTGGAATGGTATTTTTGAATATAGCATTGGTGTTCCTAGTCCACAATCTGGTGAAAAATGTGACAGCGTTTCTTTCCTGAACATACGTGTGCCTTGGCACTAAATTTGTACGTCCACAAGTAGGGCTCAATCCTAGCAGTTGAAAAGCACTATTCTGCTGTGAACCTTGTGTCTTCAAATGTTGTTGGTAACAGGTTGGACTAACAAAATATCTTTGACAAGCAGGGTAATCCACTTGTTCTTGTCATTCGTCCAGACAGGGGTTAGAGGCCAAACATCCCTCACCTTTAGATCCACAATGTTTGTGTTGCTCACGGTTGTTATACCATTGTCATATTTCTCACAGTAATAACCGTATCACAAGAATGCAGTTATATTGATGATGTTATCGAAATCTTCGTCGTGATAATAGACGTGAATGTATTTCCGTCTTTGATATATTTGCCTAGAAACAATAGAGGTCCGCGCACTTGTTGAGGGTGTACTTTCAAGGTGTAGCGTGGAGCCAAGAAATCTTGCAGTTATTGTATTTAAGAAATGTCACAAGGTGTCTCTTTGGATAGCCCGCTTGCTGTAACAGGAGTTCTGCTTTTCTTCGTTGTTTGGCACGGTTCGATTTTCGAATGTACTCCCAGGCTCTTTTTCATTCTACCGTGTTGTACTTGTAGGCATACGTTCTTCCCACCACGATGGCCCTGGCTAAATACATGTGGTCTTGATGGATTTTAATTTGGACGAGGCTACGCTTGATGCTACGACGGTCGTCCACCAATAACTTGTCAGCTCCCTTTGGGGAGAGAAACGTGGGTCCCGAACAGTGTCGCTTTTCCATCGGTGATGTGAAATTTGTCGTTGGATTGTTGCACGTGTTGAATCTTGTCGATAACTTTGGAAGGTGTCAGTTCTGTTGGGTTGCTAAAATCGATCCAAATGGGGGATTTGAGACTGTCGTGAGGAATGGAAAGTATCAAGCAATCATCTTCTTTGGTTTGACATTGGCGTTCAAGAGTGGTTAACAAAGAATCCCACACCTCGGTGATGAAGCTCTCTGCTTTCTTCATCGGCATGTTGTATTTGAAATCGTTAAACTTCACTGTGTGTATGTATGCCGCAGTTCTAAATTTTCTAGAGGAGAACTTTTCCGTCTCACAAATGTGATAGTAATTTTCACAGTTTACCCAATGATGGTGAACTTTGGCTGGGCGTAGACTCTCTGGGTCTGGAATCTGGCTCAATCATGTCATCTTCATAATCACTGGCATGAATTTTTTCCAAGACCTCAGGTGTGAGGTGTCATTTGAAAATTTTCTTCAGACAGGCCGATGGAATACTCCCCCTCCTTTCGAAATAAAAATCAAGAAACTTGGTTTATCTGTAAGAGGAAACGATATTGGTCTTCAGAATGTCCAGACCGTCAAAAAAGCAAAACAGGTGCAAGAAGAGACAAAAGTCAAGATACCTGTTATCATTGTCAAGAAAAAAGGACATTGGTCTTCAGAAAGAACAGGAGCAAGCAGAAGAGCCGGATTCCGAACAGGATGAACAGGTACCCTCACCAAAGGAAGAAACCAGATACGTTCAGAAATAGAAAAATGAGAAGAAAGAAGACGAAGAGAAAGTGGGGACAAAGAGAAGGAAAAACCTTGAAAGTGAAGAAATATAAAAAAACAGAGAGAGTGAAAACATATACTAAAGAAGTCTATAAACCTTTTAAAGTGTTGCATTGTGAATGGGATTGTAAAATTTGTACCAGAATAGACCAGACAGAAAATGTAAGTGTCTCTTGCTTTTGATTTCTAGAATAGGAATCTACAGTCACTCAAACATTCACACACGTACAATTTGGGTAACAAGGGCTTTTGAGTTTTAATTGATTTTGGCAATTGAATTACTATCTCTTTTCGAGAGAAGTGGGTGGCCTAGAAAAGAACCGTTGTTTATTTGTTTGTTTAAAAAAAAAACACAATTAGAAACGATACGTAATCATCTTTATCTGCCTTACGCCTTTTCCATGGTCAATGTCTACTTCTGGACTCGCTCCTGTACATGATGAATTGGTAGAATTCATTAGGATGGTGTCTCAGGCGTAGAAACAAAGATGGGTTGTTTGGCTCGGGAAGATCTTTGTCTTCTTGGGTCGTAATAAAGAAGTCTGAGACATTTGCTTCAGACTCCTTAACTCTGCTAAAATTTCTAAGAGTACCGTTACCGTTTGATCTTCACTGTCCTCCTTCTTTCTTAGGTCTTTTACTTCACTGCTGCTTCTTCTTGTCGTTTTCTTCTTGCCTCTTCTTCTTATCGCTGTTGCTGCTGAAGTAGAAAAGCTTGTTCTGCTTCCTTCTGCTGCTGTAAAAAAATTATCCAATTGTTCTTTCTGTCTCCGTTTAAAATCCTCAACGTGGTAACGGAGGAAAAGGTGGCGAAGGTAATGGTACCGGAACAAATTCTTGCGAAGAAAGAAAATCGACTAAATCCCAATTAAAATCGACCTCTTCCTGAAGTAAGCCTGTGTTGATTTTGGTAGCCTCTGATATTCCATCGCTCCTCGTCTCCACAGCCGGTGCACTCCAATTCATTGTCTTCTAAGTTTCCGTCATGTTTGAAAACTGTTTCGCATGGACTGACTGCACACAGACGCAAGGTCATCTATATAGGCAATGTAAAGTCACAGACTGCTCTCATCGAATTGGCAGGCTGACTCCGTCTTGTAAATGAATATTTTAAAGCATGTTTGGATCGGCGAATAAACTCAATCCGTTTCGATCCTCCCTTCCCCTATATATAACCCGTTCAGTTCATTTCCTTCACCTGTTCTCGTCACAAGATGTGGACAAACCTAGAATCATCTACTCTCGTATCGTCAATGCTGTTCCGTGCGGACTTACCCTTTTATGTGAAATCATCATGGATAATTATCAGGATCACGGATACAAGCGTTTGGAAAAGAAGTATTTATGTGGAGAGACAAGATTGTTTGAAAAGGGACCTTATCTGCGCAAGAGAAGTCAGAAGAAGATTGAGGAAGTGAAGAATACCTATGCGCTGCCGTCCATGTTAACGGAATGATGTTCACAAAAACCAAAGGCCCTTTTCAGGGCCACTCATATGCCTCGAACAGATTTGCTTTCTTGCCTTAAATTTATTTTTTAGTCTGTTTCATAGTAGTTTGTATGATGTCTATTGTCTGTGTTATCTCTGTCTCTGTTCCACCAGTCCCGTTCCCGCCAAGCGTTTTCTTTCCTCCACTGTTTACTCCGATTGAGGTCAGCTCCTTGTTACATTGTTGCTCATCATCAGTATCGTGACGTTGCCTTCCCTGTTCCATTCCTATTGTCCCTATACAGTCCCAATACTTTGTTGTTCCTCTCTAGTCCCACCATGTTAAAATTTCCCATGTTAAATTTCCCATTGTCCCTATATCGTCTTGCAACCTTTTCGACTGGATTTTCCATAGTCCTATATCGTCCCCATTAACTGCTTATATGTTTATACTTTTGAAATGGATAAAAGTTACCAAAGCTCCTTGTGTTACATCATACAAGAATAACTATAATCATTTCGATACTACTCTGATTTGCATTTGTTGGCAATAATAATATTGAGATTTACATCATCATCCCTAATCTCAAGATGATTACAAATGTCATGAACAAAAAAATGAGTTAAACGACGAATAAAATGTGATTTTAATTAATATAATGAAATGCTGTTGGGTACTATCCTTTGAAACAACTATAACTAACAGTACCAAATTCGTTTGTAACTGGATTGAAAGCTACAGTCAGTACATTTATACAAATGAACATATCATTATGTGACAGTACCAAAATAAATCATGTAGTACGCAACGAAAAACAAAATGACTAAACATTATGAAATAAAATACGAATTATGATGACAACGAATCCGCCGTTTCTGTGGAGTATATTGTCAAATTCGGATTTATGGGAAGACTATCGTTACACTATATTTTCTTAAGACTGAATACTAAAACTTATTCTCTCTATCGTCGATCTGTCTCGTTTTGTTTTTTTTTTTTTTAAAAACAAGACGTTTGACAGAAATGAAATAAGTTTTTGATAGGCCATGTAAATAAATTAGATACGCATCAATAGCCTAGGCCGTCATCAGCTCGTGCGCCCTGCGGTGGTGTGCATTCTGCAGATTAAACATATCAGCTGGTTGCAGTTTGCTTGCTGCGCTTTTAGCTCTGATCTGGGAATGCTAACATTCCTGTCGTTTTCTGCTGCACCTCTTTGGCGAATCGTCTCGACATAGTAGTGAACCTAGTCGAGCTGGGTTGTTGTTTTGGGGATATGCGAGTCAAAGTCGAGTAAGTCATTCGTATATGAGGAGGAGTTCCCTTACATGATTCAGGTAGAAAGTCATAAATCCGAATTAGTGATTTTCAAATGGATGTTAATGCGTACAGCACAAGCAAAAATTAGGAGTGGATGTAAAAAGAGGTGTTGAGAAGTTTGCATAACTTAGGTTTATACGCCGCAAACCGGCACGTGATGACCCAAATGAAATGGTCCAAAAAAAAACCAAACTATCTTTTGCATCTTCTTGTCTTGATTCAACATGAAGAAATTTACATATAATTCATGTCTTTTATGAATTACATTCATCGTCGGCTTGAATGTCGGGGACTGAAACCAGATCAAATTTGACATTACTCTCATTTGAATGGATTTCAGTCTTTGTGTTCAAGTAAGATTAATTACTTATAAAAAGATATTATTGGTACAGACAAACTGCCGCATAAGGGTTTTTTAATTAATTGCACCAGATAAGATTTCGTATTAATGCACATTCGAGACGTTGGTGGCAGAATTTGTCTTTAACAAACGTTGTCGTTGTCACTATTATGTCAAATTACACATTAGTTTGTGCAGACTTTAGTTGGATGATGATCAAATATCAAGTATCTGTATGGAGTGCATTATAAATAGGCATATTCACACACAGTGCATTAATTAATATAGACCATGTTATATGCACCTGTAATGCATTTGCTTGAAGTAGTTTTGTCTTACATTTTGTCTCTAACATGTTTCTACCCTAAGGTTGATTTCAAAAATACATCTATCAATACTTATTTTACATGTTAATGGACGTATATACTTCTTGATTGTCCAGTATAAATAACAATTTTGGTAGGATTCTTTCACAATAATGATAGTAGTATAGGTAAAGCAGAGTATGCGCTCACTCTCACGTTATACAAGCGCACATTGCGAGAGTATTGCATAGCACTGACCATGATCAGTTTCTTTGAGAGATTCTGGCGCCACAGTGAACTCGAGAATTATTTTGTCTCACCACAGTATTATTGTCGAAAATGAACTTTGCTGCGCTTTTGTATTAATGCACGCGATGAGTGCAGTAATCACCTTTACCAATACTACCATTGAAAGTTGCCTATATTCTTGTATCGATAGTATGATAAACAAATACATATATCTAAGACTACGGTCGATATGGAAGAGATCCGATTCATATCGGGGTCAAATGCTACAGACATAGGTGAAACTTCTGGGGCCGAATTGTTATTGTTTCTTAAGAAAAGAGTTTCATCCGGGACACGAACGTCCAGGGCGAGCCAGATGGTATTGCTACAAGAATAATTGATAAAAATATCTTGAGAGAAAATGAATCGCTGTCTTGCCTTCGATAATTTTAATTGTATATAAAACTGTATTGCTTGCGCGGCATTCCATGACAAACAATCCATCGCACTATATAAAAATTGCGATAATACTTTTAATTTTCGATGTTTGCTTATAAATAATTCAGCTGGTTGGCTATGGCGTTTTTGAATGGTGTTGACCTACTGGAGATAGTGATTAATAATATGTTCAAAAGGTTAATTAATACGCACAGTATTTTAAAGAAAATGTAACTATTGTAAGGTTTCCAATATGAACAATTAAAATCTAGTATTAATTCAGAGCTAAATGATTGATGATGTACCCTTTTTTGAATAGCTCCATATTAACTAAACCGTGTAACAATATTTGTTTTTCCTTTCTTTTACATTCTTAAATTCTATATACATGAAGTGTGTTAAAAAGAATTCTCAATCGAGACTAAATTTCTTTATCAGACTTAATGTCCTGGTCTTGATTCCATTTTGCACAATGTTAACAATTACAAAACCTTATACGAAAGCAGATAGCATTACTTAATTATAATTTTTTTTATCCAGAACGTATTATTCGTGTACGTCCAGTGAGCTAATTTGCTATTATAACGGATATTTATATGTGTTGCGGGGAAGCAGTGAGTTATATGAACAAGTATGACATATGTCTTGCTTTCTCTTATTTATCGTTCTCAGTACATCAATACTGGGACATATCACGGAAACAAGTTTTCTTTCTAAAGATAGTAAAAAAGCGTTTATACAAAATGAACAGTCACACACAACACATTGCTTTATTTTATGCACAACATCGTCTTTTCAATACGTAGTCATGCATGTCAAGCAAAGATAAATCAAGAAAGCTTTATAGATAGCAATCCGACTGAACGAGTATGTAATAGAATAGAAAACAAACCCAACTGTATTAATGTCGAATATATTTATCGAAGCTGTACTTCAAATCAAAATCTGTGTTGCGTGGAAACCTATATTTTTACCGTCAGAATATTAAACCGAAGTGAGAAATTACTGAAAATTATCGTGACCATGGCCCCATTCGTTGCATGAATGTCATTACATCAGATACAAAACAATGATCAAATAAGGGGGTAAATGCATGACTGCTTATTATGTTGATAGTCAATTACAGGGTCACTTAGTAGGTTAGTTTCTTACATGTGAATACCTATAAGAGGGGAAAGCCGACTTTTAAGGATATGACCATTAGTAAGATGTGCAAGAATGTTCTTTATTTTTTTAAAAGTAAGTCAGCTTATCCCCTGAAATTACTCACATTCATCCGGACATACTTTCTCAGTCTGGTTATCAAATTATAAAATTTTGTCCTTTTCTTCAGATTTTGGCTTTTCTTTGCCACACTAGAAAACAGCGCCTCCGACCGCACGGTGACTTTCATATTGTCTGCCCCTCAAAAAATCTTTACTAACTGGATTCCGTCAAAGATCGTTTGGAGTTAAATCAAAGTTGTTGGAAATCTTGGATGATCTTCTCATTCGGGAAGCCTATCATGACATCGCATTTATGCGCCTTTGTATCATCATGAAATAGATGGATAACTCAGGTACCGAGGATGAGTGGTTAATAGTGCACCACAACTTTCGGCAACTTTTGGAAACACTTTGGTAAATAATACAAATGTCTAGTGACACTAACTGTCGCTAACTTTCACTCACATGTACCTGTTGCGCTGGTCTTTTGTGTACAAAATGAAACACATAAAGCGCTGATGAAAGTTCGACTATACAAAGCGATTTGTGTTCTCCGTCTATTTTCTGTTGGGACGCATTCAAAAAGGGCAGGTCCATATTTCATCATCTGAGACAATCGCATATAAGAGATTCTGATCACACAGCGAGTAGCTGTTTTTGGCTATTTCAACCAGAGTCTATTGTTGTTAAATCGTCAGCAAATATTAGACCCATGTTGCACACATTTAAATGAATTTCAAATGCCTCTGAAAAGTTTCAGGCATTCGTCCGGAACAAGTGTTAATGTTCCCATTTTTATATCAGAAAACAATCAAACTAACATAATATAAAACGAAACAGCAATAACGTTTTGTTTAAAATCACAGTAAAATATATTTCGACAGGGTTTCAAATAGCCAGGCTAAATTATATACAAACTGATGAGGGTATGGCATTCAGGATATGATACAGAGAACAGACCGATGTAATTGTATGTCGAGAAGCTAGTATTATGTACACCCTGGTTGACGCAACAATATCTTAAGTAAACAGGTGCACGGTTTATTTTATGCAAATCGACTCGATAGTATGACATTTTCTAAAGTCAATCCAATGAATTATACATAAAATATATCGCAATGCAAGCACTCACCACTGTCTATTCTAAGCTCTTTAGCCAATTGAAAATTAAGCAGCATAAAAGTTTTTTGTTCAAATGCACTTAAAGCCAAAATTATTTAAGCATCAGATCAAGATAATATATTCTTGCTGCCATTTTTTCAAATGCAGATACTTTTGAATTCAAGCCGTATTAAATACTTTCTTAATAATAATGAACAAGGACGGCAAACAGATTGACACTTTCTTTCATTATCTTCTGATAAATGTTTCTTTAATATGTTGCATGAGATGAAATTTATATTCCATTATTATGCTGAGTAATCGTGACGATAAAATAATATTCGCCATTTTCTTTTGTTGTCTTTTTTTACTCATAATTTATTTACTTGACAATCACCAGCAAGTCTTCAAAAGACCGCTTTAAATCGGCTTCTTCCTCCATAAACATAATTACACGACAGGTGTTTTGTGTCTTTGATCATTTATACAAAATGTTGATAAACATAAAGACAAAACAACGGAATGAATACAAATAGGTACATATATTTATAGGTATTATTTTGAATATGAATATTGGTTGAAGTTGTACAATGATTTTCTCTTCAGTGTAAGCGACCCACTATCAACCCCTAAACAATAACAGCCCAACATATACAACAAAAATAAAACGACAAAAGGAATCTACCTCCAAGGCTAAATAACATTCATTTATCTATCCATCAAACGTAATATACTGTTTATGCCCACGTGCCTCCAAGATTGCTATTGTAACTCATGTTAATATGTTCTACATTCCAGCCAAAACCAATACCTTACCATCAGTACGATTTATATCTTAATTAACATCTAAGACCGTGAGAGAAAAGTGATCATCACTAAAACGCTGACTTTGAGCTAATTATTCCTACTGAGTAGCATTGCATTTTCTTTGAGATGAAGCGTTATCTTTCGAAACTTTTATCTCTTTCATTGATGGTAATATTTAGACTGTAGCTGCAATGTCAACTGAACGAAAGAGTGTGTGTGTGTGTGTGTGTGTGTGTGTGTGTGTGATTTGCATTTGTGACTTAACTTTTACAATTTTCAGTAATATCGTTACGATCTATGGAGTGTGACAGTTTATAGTGATGTCTAGCGCTCGAGCGTTATGTCGCAGACATCTTGCATCATGTCCAACCTAGTCACAATCTCCTAACACCTGGCCGACAGTTCTATCACTAACCTCTTAATGCTGAGCGCCGAGTGAGACAGCTGTTAGTGCCATTTTTTATTCTTTGATATGATCTCCCGCATTCGAGGCTGACGTTCTAAGCCTTAGGCGACCAGAGTGGTCCAAAGAACGATAATGATGTTATAGCAGCTGAATTTGTCCACAGAGTGAAATTGTCCAAGGTATCCATCCGTCAGTTTAACACTTGTCACTTTGTTCCTTAGGAATTGAAATGATCCAGAATGTCTCCATTTCGCATCTACGTGTCTTCCATCGACCCGAAGAAATTCTGAATTATTTCGATGACCCGAAATCAAAATATATAATACACTATTTGAATACATTCTCAGTCGGAGTGGTCATGCAATATTAATTGCATACAACACATAAGACTGGTACAGAAATGTTACCGTATCCCCATTTCGGGGTTTTAAAGAAAATATATATTGTACCATACATGTTCCATATTCTTGCAAGATATAGTAGCACGAGCACGGGAGACATTCTGATTGGTCCAGAAATGTTGTTAAATCCATTCATGAGATGATATTGCGCATAGAGAAAAATATGGTCTTGTGAGTTTCTTAATTTGAAATTTTAAAAATGGTTGTCCCGTAATTAAATTTAAAAAATAAAATATTATGTCCAAACCAATCTTTCGTCAACTACTCGGAGTTTCTATTCCTCCATACCGACGTAAAGGACCAACCTTAGTATATATGTAGGTATATATATTCCAGTATAAACTGATCGAAATTGCAAACCCACAAAATATGATAAAAATTACATTATATCTCACCATGTCAATAACGATCGTGTAATAAAAATTAAATTATATCTCACCATGTCAATAACGATCGTGTAATAAAAATTAAATTATATCTCACCATGTCAATAACGATCGTGTAACAAAATTAAATTATATCTCACCATATCAATAACGATAGTGTAAAAATTACATGGGGCAGCATTAGGACTGCTAATCGGAGAGAAATCAAAAAAAATGTTTTAATAATTTCAAAACAAAATGAACAGTAAGAATAAACACTAAGAATGCACATATTTATGCAAACTTTAAACAGACTTTAAAATGTTGCCTTATTGAATAAATGTAATACAATCAGGTGTTAATTGGAATGTTAAAAAAAACCTCGACATTCGCTAACGAGCACACGTTTGAGCTCACCACAAAAGTCTACCTTTGTCATCGCGATCACTACGATTAGAGATTGGCATATGATACGAGATTTTTCTTTAAGGTCTCAAAACTAAAATTATATAAATCTGAAACATTTGTTCGTTTTTGTCTGCATTATACCCACTCACTAGTATGCTTTGCGGACAGTCGTTTGTATAACCGTTAAGTTACGATAGTTGATAGAACAAAATAGTAATTGGACAACATATTACACATAACAGTGTCTGTTACACTTTGTATTTCAGTGAGAGAGAGAGATAGAGGCAGAGAACAGAGACAAAGATAGTATGAGACAGAGAGAGTCAGAGACAGAGAGAATCAGAGAAAGAGAGAGACAGAGTTTGGCACATTTTTAAGGATAATAGTAGTTTCAAGCATTTATGTAGCTCTGTTACCACGTTTTCATTCACCTTTGTAGAGGATAGTTATAATATCAATCACAGTTTCCTAACAAAGATTTTTAGGTCGAGTCCAGAGCGTTGCGTCATAAATTATATTTGTTGAGGAAACAAAGAAAGTAGAACACTATTTGGCCTTCACAAAATTACAAAGAAAACCCGAAATGTTCGTACCACCTGCACAGTAATTTCTAAAAGCAAAATGTTGCAGAAAAAGAATTACACAGAAATTATATCAGGAATGTGAATGAACAGTTTTATCCACTTTATGTGATTGATATCTTGTCGTCAACATCAAGGTCAGTCAGTCTGGAAATATCTCGTGCAAACATGATGATTGGACAATGTAGCAAGTTTTGATAAGTAACCAATAAATGTGTATATAATAATTATCCATTACATTCTAATCCTAATATTCGTACTTATCCGTCATTTGCTGACATTCGGGTCAAACCGTAGCCTTCGGCCGTTTGAAGGCTTGCTGATTCCAAACGATCAGTTTGTAAGACTTCTCGTGCCTCTGTGGTTCTGCGTCTATCTTGGTTAATGGTGGTGTTGGTGGAATTTTTATCAGGGTCTGTCGAACTGTTTCCTCTAATGCTTTCTGGTGAAAGAGTCAAATTCGTTGTAACTCTTGACTGTACCGTTGAGATTTTCCGTTATGACAAATCGTTGCGATCCTTCAACGATTGCAGTTCGCATTGTAACTAGGACATCTCAGTCAAATATGGATTTGGAGGTAGATGTTACGTCTTTTTGGGTTCAGGAGCACAAAAACACTGTTAGCCATTGTTTGTTCCAGGTCTCTTTTGTAATTGTAGACAGTATCTCCACTAATAGTTGGTCTGTCATATCATCTTCGTGTCAGGCATCACTCTACGTTGATTGGTTCGCAACGGATTAAGTCGGGACAGTTCTTGCTTTGATAAATCTGGCAAACTCTGTAACATACAAGGTCTCTCTGTGACTTTGATTTTGGTGGAGAATACTATATTAGCAGTTGCTGCAGCATCTAAAAAATGGTAGAATAGCGTGTCGTCGATGGATTAGAAGTTCCATTTTGTCATCAAAGTAGGATAGACCTGTGTCAAATGTGGATTGGCGGGCATCACATGCAACGGAGTAATGACACAACCTGAGGCTTAAGTCACTACAGACAAATACGTTTAGTCCAACATCAGCAGATTGTAACGTACTCGTATCATCTTCATACCCACCTCTATCCCTAAATGAATTGCACAATGAAATCATCGTAATAACATTAAGTGTTAAGTGGAACATTTACGCCTGTTTTACCTGCATGATATGAATCTCCTGTTGACATTCTCTCAAGAGCACACATTCAAATTCTCTACAAGGTTCCACGCTTGCATAGCGATCAGTGCACTGCGAAACTGAGAGATAAGCTAACAGATGAAACGGTGAATTATCTTCAAGTTCTAAAACTAAAATGTATCAGTCTGTATCATTTGTTAGATCTTGTCTGCATTCCTCTCACACAATCATGTTCTGAAAATAAACGTGTGTAAAAGTCTGTATGAGTAATCTATGACGAGGTAAATATTTACAACACTGCGAATAACTTCGTGTCTGTAAATCAGACATTTTTACAGAACGAAATAACAGACGTACAGAGACATAGACAAAAAAGACATAAAAAGCATATTTTGCATAGTTGCTACAAATATTTGCATAACACTTGTCACGAATTCATTAAATGATGAAGTTGGCTCTTACTCGTTTTTGGCGGAGACAGACAGACAGATATAGAAACAAAGAGAAATATTTAATGTTAAAGCTTGTAATGCAAACCTTATTATTTACTGGAAGGTCGAATGCATCTAATGCAATCATAAAATACATTCAACTATAAACCAAGCAGGTGTATCTCTATCCTCTCTTCACGTGTGACAAATAAAGTTGTGGACTTTTAATATTGATACTTGTATTATTTGTGCCGACTCCATACTACTTGCTTTTGTGCAGGGCTTCTACAATTTCTATATTTGCTTATCATGGTAGATACGGCGGTTTTGTATGGTATTGGCGAAATGAAACGGTGATTTTTCAATCTATTAACAAATGTTAATGTTCATAGTGTTTTAAAGGAAAAGAATGTATTACCAGTTCAGTTTCCATAAAGAGAGAATTAAAATCTAGAAGTAATTCAGAGACAAATGACTTTTTTAGTACATTTTGATTTAATTATGCATGTACAAGATGTTTCGTTTACTTCAAAATTCTTAAACTTTAGGTAGAGGGAAAACGAATAACAAATTATCAACGAAGCAAATATAACTTAATGTGAAGTAACATCTTGGTCTTTCATGCTTTGTTAAAATTTGTATCAAGGTGACTAAAAAAACATTCGAATTCGGATGACTATACTAAATTGCTTAATATTCAGGACTTATGATATAATTACTATTTTACGAAACTTGAACAACATTGCAATTACAACATGTCATTTTGGCCGTTTTCGTAAAATCGATTAGTCCCTCAAATTAATATCATTAGTGGTTATATGTTCTTTATTCCACCATCTGAAACTGATATGTAATGGACACCATGTATCAGTTTGATCTATAATCTATATCAATCAATGTGGAATGGTATTCGTCAGTCGGTGTAGATGAGGACCACTTAATGCCATCGATTCACTGGTGGTAGTTCCGGAGATGGCTGAGCAGACCAAACCGGGCACGGAAGAGTCCGTTGTAGCAGGGACATGGATGTACAGGTTGCTGACCGAGAGTTGCGTAACTGCTGTTCCTGGATTAGCGCAGATCACGTTTTTCAGCTGCCTCACCAGTCTTTTCTGCTCAATTGCTGCCGAACCAGCATTGAATGGACTGCGCCAAGCAGATATGTTATCAGTGACAATCTCCCAGCTGTCATGATCAATGCCTAGGTTCTTCAGCGAAGCCTTGATGTTGTCCGTGTACCTCTTTTGTGACCACAGTGAGATCTCTTGCCTTTGTGTAGCTCTCCACAGGAGACCTTCTTAGGTAGGTGTTCATCGACCATATGGACTGCTTGTGAGAGGGTGCTGTCGAGGTATGTGAACCTGTGTTCATTTTTGAGCATTTGGTCATTGACAACGATGAATGGTTTCAGCTAATCTTCTACAGAAGCTGGCTGATGCAGAACATCGGTCCTACTGGTAGAGATGGTGAGTCCGAAGTTGGTGCACGCTGTGGGAAAAAAGGTCCATGCTCTGTTGTATGCCTGCCTCCCTGCTGGATTTGAGGGCACATTCATCTGCATACAACGAGTCGCGTATGTTCTCAACATGGACTTAAGTTTTGGCTTGAAGCCTCCTCAGGTTGAACAACTTCCCTTTCAGACAGTATCGATCACCTACTCCAACATCGCTCTCCTTGAAAGCATCCATCAGCATTGCGGAGAACATGATGCTGAAGAGAGTGGAGGATAATACGCATCCTTGTTTAACAACATTCGTAACTGCAAAGGGTTTGGAATAGTTACCCTGGTTATGGACTCAGTCAAGCATGCCATCATGAAACAGCCTCACCAACTCATTGAAGACTTCTGGACATACAAACTTGGCAATAATCTTCGAAAGGCCTTCTCGGCCGACAGTGTGAATGCCTTATTAAAGTCCACGATGGTTGTATATAGCTAAACGTTTTGTTCAAGACACTTTTCTTGCATCTGCCTGGACGAAAAGATCATGTCGATGGTACCTCTCTCCTTTCTGAAGCCACACTGGCTTTCTGGCAGTTGGCCATGATCAAAGTGTTCTGTGAGTCTGTAAAGCAGTAGCCTGGTGAGTACTTTGCCAGCGATGCAGCGTAGAAAGATTCTTTTATGGGTATCGCAGGATTTGCGATTGTCTTTGCGTTTGTAAATGTGGATTATGGATACATCTTTGTATTCCCGGGGTTTGTGTTTCATATTCCATATCTCTGTTAGTCATCCCACTAGCTTAGGCCAACCAGACGTGTAGATATCAGCTCTGATGGAGTCCGCTCATGGAGCCATTCTACTAGACAGTAGCGCAACGGCCATATGAGTTTCCAGCACTGTTGAAGGGTCAGTATATATTTCGTTGATCTCCACCTGGGCTAGACGGTTGATCGCTTAATCGTTGATGGAAGAGGTTCTGTTGAGGATACCTTCAAAGTGTTCCGTCCAGTGATCCAGTATTTTCTCTTCTCGGTTATGAGAGTGCTGCCATCGGAGCTCAAGAGTGGGGCTGTGCCTGTTGTTACTGGGCCATAAACATCACGAAGAGCACTATAGAAGTTCTCAATACATACACACACACACAAAAACGCACACACACACACATACATACATACATACATACATACATACATACATACATACATACATACATGCATACATACATACATGCATACATGTACAAATAATACGCAATAACCTGTTTGTGCAGACCTTACTAACATGACGATCTAGAAGGAAGTATATGTATGGAATGAGCTGTCATTATGCATATATGCACACACAAAAATGATTAAATACTGACCGAGTCCAATGCGCCAGTAATTTATTTGTGTGAAGATTTTTCTCACAATCGTGTATTTTTGTCTTCAAAAGATCGCTACCTGTATATACCGCCTATGTATGTATCTATGTATTTATGTATGTATGTATGTATGTATGTATGTATGTATGTATGTATCTGTATATGTGTGTATATGTGTATGTGTGTATGTATTTCTGCATTTATGTATGTATGTATGTATGTATGTATGTATGTGTGTGTGTATGTGTGTGTATGTATGTATGTATGTATGTATGTATGCATGTATGTATGTATGTATCTGTATAAGTGTTTGTATATGTGTGTATATGTGTATGTGTGTGTATGTGTGTGTATGTATGTATGTATGTATGTATCTGTATAAGTGTGTGTATATGTGTGTGTATATGTGTTTGTGTGTGTATGTATGTATATATGTATGTATGTATGTATGTATGTATGTAACAGATGGCAAGTTTAAAAGAATATGCATATACAGCAGGTTCAAATTTCCTATCAGTTGCTTTATATCCTTTGGATTTGCGACAATCTAGTATAAACAAAATACAGCAATGTAACCTTCTAGTCTATCAGAGCACCCAAACATAAAACTCTTTAAACGTTAGATAAATAAGCTTAATTTTCCAGTGGTACGTCGTTTGAACTCAAGAAGAGAATTATGTGTGTGCGAATCTTGCCAGGCAAGGCGGGATCGTCTGTATAGGTGTGCCTTTGGGAATGTGCAGTCAGAGTACATCAACTACCCATAAGCATTACTGTCTTCAATGCTTTCATGTGTCGTGTTGCACCAACCACTCTACCATCCTTTCATAGAGAATCTTTTGAAGGAGATCTGAGTTTCCGGTTGACTCTCTAGCGGTTGTTTAAGGCAGCGGTAAATTATGGCATTCGGCCTTTACAAGAAAAACATTTTGCGTTTAAATATAACTAAAAAAAATATTTTTGAAAAGCTCTTGAAAGAGATCTGGATTTAATAACTTAAGCATACTAACATTTGTCAAGAGTTTATCATACATCTAGCTAGGCATACCGGTATATTTTTTACAAATCATGTTTTAGAAAATTGTTCATGTCATTTAGACATGTCAGCCAAGGTTTACTTTATAGAAAATTGAACTTCGATACATCAACTAAGCCTTATTGTTCAAAATCAATACATCTTAAACTGTAACAAAATGAGATCACTGAGTGTAACAAAACAATACAATGAAATATATATGTAATGTTCTATTTATAGTATCTACTATGTATAAGCAGTCAGCGCTATTTTGCGACACTCTAATAGGACGTGGTCTCGTGTAGAAATTTTGTAACGCCAATACAATCCAATTAAACATATGCGACGATCACGAAGATGAGCACGCATGAGGGGCTATTAACCTTGACCTTACAAAATATATTTTCTAAGAGTAATCAAAGTTCATGCTAATCGCATGATAAACAGCACTGAAGTGAGTGCCTAGTGTGAGTCTACCTCGTGTAAGAAGACACTTTATATATATATATATATATATATATATATATATATATATATATATATATATATATATATATATATACAGAGAGAGAGAGAGAGAGAAATACCGTTCCAACACGATACAATTTGGTATGTGATGTGCCTTCAGCATTAATAAATGAATCGGTTCCTAAAGTAAATCGTGAAAATGACCCAAGGAACAATAAAGCAGCACTTATAAATGTGATTTGCTACAGTGTTAAAGTCCCATGACATGTATATTCTTGATTAGAGTTCACGGATAACATATAAGGTGGCAGGGTACAGTTTCGTAAATAGGCCCCTGGAAAATTGTTTAACTTCAGACTATGGTGTGACTTTTTCAGCTATTATCGCTTACCATTCAAAGCTGTTGATATATTTGTGAACTAGGTGTTTCAGGCTTGTGTTATGCTTGAAAATGATATCAGGCATGTACACCTTCCATAGTTATTATGCAGTATTTTGATAGTTAAATACCAACAGTCGGCTAGGAAGAAGACATAGCCTCTCATATAAGTAAACACATGGGTTTGGAGCAAATAGAACATCTCAAACACGGTTTAGAGGACAACATTTTCAATCGCATTAGCATGTTTAGTACATAGTATTTTGCAGAACTGTCATCAACAAAGTCCTTTTGTTTGCACTGTGAGCATCACATGGTGTCAAAACGACCTTGGGACATGATAATTGCAGGTTAAAATGTATGGAAGCATTTTTCTTCAATCATTTGCCACAGAGGGATTTAACAGAACTATGAGGAAAGGTCTGCATAGGTGCGTGGAGATGTACGTTGTTAGTTTTTAAACGATTTGTAAAGTCCAACATCTTCTAGAAGTGATATATGTAATTACAGGTCCAAACATCGTGAAATTTAAGATGGGCGTTAAAAATTGTACTCTCTTGGTTTATGCTCAGCTTGGAAGCTATTGATATACAACCACATATAAATATATCCATACTTACACAATCAGATATTACATATTTATGCATTAAATTTGACATGCCCTCGCAGTCCAGCAATACATAGATCGAAATACAGTCTGGATTGTAATTAGGAAACAACATATTTAGATCTCTCTCTCTCTCTCTCTCTCTCTCTCTCTCTCTCTCTCTATATATATATATATATATATATATATATATATATATATATATATATATATATATATATATAATTGAATTTAACTAAAGATTCAACAGTCAACATTGCCTAAAGCAGGCATTTGAATTTGATTCTCTTCTTCATCAGATCCCCTTTTTTCTCAACTAGTTTCTTTTCTCTTTTTCTTTTTCTTCGTCTACTTGATACGATATGCTCCTGTCATATAAAAGGTCATACTATCTGTTCTGACATTGCGACTTAGACATTACTCCTATACTACTTACTCGTAGAGATGTCATGTTTACTTACATACAAATAACTAGCAAAAGTTGACTGTCAGGTTCCTCCAATCTAATTTGTCAAGTATGTAATTATTATAAAAAATAAGTTTTATTATCAAATGATTAATTGGGGATGATATGTTGGCTTGACTAAATTATCTTCAAGCAAATGCTATAGCAATCTATAACTTTCGGTTATTAATGCACAAAAAGCATTAACACTGCATAACGAACAAGGGTTAAATTCTTAAAACCTAACTCGTCAAAATAAGGAAGAAAATATAATTACATTTGTATAAAACTTTTAATAGTTGTCATGTTGAAATGTAACAAAGAGTATTATTTATAACCATCAACTGGGGTTTAGGGAGCAAAACGTCAATGCATTTTATGAGACAGAAGCCTACAAATTTGATATGGACATTTGCATTCCATGTATCGATGTTTATAGGTGAATGTAAACATCAGAGAAAAGAAATAGATTCTACTGAGATAAAAGGGTATAATACAATAGCATAGTCCAAAAAGATGTACAGCCTTTGTCTTTTAACCCATAATTATTAGAAGGTCATAATACTTTAGCAAAATGACGATAACAACGTTTCAATCCTAGCACTATGCAAATTAATAGCTTTTTGTTGAAACATTATAAATCAGCTTCTTTACCTGTTCCATGCAATTTAAAGACTCTGTTTTTAATAATGCATTTAGTGTTGAATGATGCCGATGTTGGGGCATTTTTTTTCTTTCTGGTTGCATGTTCACTTTTTTGTCATGTATATTTGTGTATCAGAACGAAACAATATCCCATTGATACTGTTGTTGTTTTATCAAAAGTGTTGTCAGATTTATTCATCAAATGCCTGCCTTACCTAGAAAAGCATGTAAAATATACATTGTTTTTGGTCGTAGTAATCTTGAGTCACGAAAATTATTTACTGGTGCTATAATTCGGATGTGTCTGATACGCGCATGAATGGACGAATACATATGCAAGCAACCTTTTTGTAACATTGATGTTGGCTTAGTCAACGACTTAATGGGGTTAGTGGGCACATGCACCACAGGCACGCGTCGGGTGCCATCACTCAGGTTCAAGACCCAATATGAAAAGAATTAAAAATTATCAAACCTATTATTTATCCATATTTAAACGTTCTCTTCATATTATCCCACATCCTTGGATACAACTTTCTTCTCTGCTTGGTGTATATTTGTAAAGGAAATGTGTATGATCAAGTTAATCGTGAACGCGAAAACCAAACTGATAAAGCGGATTCCATATACATTGGAGTTGTCTCTCTGAATCGACATCTACATACACATTTATTTTTCAATTCGGTTCGATGTAAAGGCATTGTTTTTATTAATGTGTAGTGCAAACGTGTAACAATGTTCTAAACATTCCAGTTTAAAAATTTTCAATGTCTCTGAGATAGCTTCATCCGCAGTGAGAAAATGAAAATGTCTTTCGTTTAAGACCCAAAGCTTAAACATTCATATATCTAAAAATATTCTCCATACATTGATGGTCTTAAGTTAATTAGTAACGTCTGTCAGCCTCACTCTGGACCTACGATTACTAGGCAATGCAATAAAATAATCACCAATAATATATGTTGTAGCAATTGTAAATACGCTCTTTAACAACTTAAAAATGTCAGGAAGCGGATATTGTATTGTCGGTTGTGAAGGTTTATGGTTAAACTGATTCGACAAGAAGATGATAAAATATTCGAAAGCAACTTGCTAAGTGTAAGTCGACTGAACTATTATAACAATACGACTTAATATGCCAGCCAACTTTCTTACATATATACTGTTAAACGTCATGGTTTGTTTACTCCGTCACAATTACCAAACGATAACTACACATCCACCAATATGTATATTCGTCATAGGTCGGGATACAAGAAGGTTCAATTTTTCAAGACATCAGAATCTTGTAATTTACACAACGCTGTTGTCATTATATGGAAAAAGCTTGTAACTTTTCATTTCTTGCGCTATCTCTCAAAACACAGCGAAATACTCACACCGTCCCTTTTAGTATGGACTAGACATGATATATTTGACATTGGCAATGATAAAAGATATAATGCGATTGCATTAACTGAGTTAAATAACTTTTATGTATAATAATAAATAAAAAATGAAAACAAAGTTTAAAATTACTACTAACAATTCGAGGTGTAAAATAAATAAACTGATAAAATTATCTTTCCACTGATGATGCGAGTGCGTCACAAATGCAATTACTAATAATAATTAATAATAACAATTGTAATAACAATATAAATTTGAACATAATTATAATAAACAAATAATATAAGTTATGGTAACAACAATAACAATCAAAATAGTTGTAATAATAGTATTATTACATTTTGTATTTGGTATAATACATTGTTTCTATTTGCCAACTCACTTATGCAAACTCTTGATCTACAGCCCGATTATGTGAAGATGCACATTTTCAAGCCGACCAAATCAGTCTCGCATGATATTCGCGTGCACGAAACATGCATGGTGTGCGTATATTTGCGCATATGGATTATATCACAGCTATAGGCTGGTGGTTTACGACTCAGGGCGGGACTGTTCTTTGACTAAGTACGAAATGCCAAAATTGGACATTAAATGTTTCTTATTCAGATCCAGCTAAAATACCGTTTTAAAAGATATTTCTTAACGGTAATGAGCTCATAGTATAATTAACAGAATAAACTTTGTTCTATCCGAGAATATTTGCATTATTAATCCATGAAAGAGAAGTGGCCCAAGCAAGTGTCATACAGTGACGCAGAGCAGGAACAGACGAAACCCAAATTATCACTCGACTCATGGAAATAACTGTAATCCGCAGTAGTGAATAGGGGCACTTTAGCGTCAAGGGGAATTAGCATTACAGACCCCCACCCCCACCCCGGGCAACTTTAGCGTCAAGGGAAATTTAACATGGGAAAAATTCATGGGCAACTTTAGCGTCAAGGGGAATTGAACATGGGAAAAAATCATGGGCAACTTTAGCGTCAAGGGGAATTGAACATGGGAAAAAATCATGGGTCACTCTAGCCTCAAGGGAAATTGAAAATGGAACAGGGTCGGGACCCTATTTTAATAGGGTCCCGACCTGATGGGTCTATGGAAAGGGAACAGGCGAAAATTGAAACAAGGAGGGGTCTCTATATTTTTTAACAAAAATAAAAATATAAAAAAAGGGTAGGCAATTGAAAGTCAATCTCTTTTCGAGACCTATGATTGGCCCTGAAAAGGGCCTTTGGATTTGTGTTAATATGCCCTTAACATAAAGGGAATCTGTGGTATCTTCTTGTCCTCAAGCTGCGTCTTACTGCAGGGCCATAAATCAGAGTCCTCTTGAGGCATCCTTGTCTTTCCACATACACTCTTCGTATCCACAGACTGGTGTCTGACTTGTGGACAACTGTCCACTTGGATCGGACATACATTAGCATGTTGTCCGTCCTGAACATCATTGAAGAAACAAGGGTGGACGATTCGACTGTGGTCCACATCTTGAGGCGCCGAGAACAGGTGAATCAATGCAGTGAACTGCGCTTATTTATAGGTAGAGGAAGGATTGAAACGGATTGAGTTCATTGACCAATCCAAACACGCGTTACAAAATTCAGTCAGCTCGCATCCAATCCGAAGAGAGCAGTCTGTGACGGAACGTGGTCTATATAGATTCGCTAGCGCCTGTGTGCAATCAGTCTATGCGACGGTGATTCAACATGACGGAAACTCAGAAAACGATCCACTGGGGTGCACCAGCAGTGGAGACCACCCAAGGGAACCCGGACTTACTTTCAGAAGAGGTACATTGGGATTTTGTGGATTTTCTTACCTCGCAAGAATTTGTTCCGGAACCTTCGTCACCTTCTTCGTTACCGGACGTGGAAAATTTTAGACAGAGACAGAAAGAAGAATTGGAGAAATTTATACAACCACAAAAGGAAGCGGAACAAGCTTTTCTCCTACAGCAACAGCAGCAAGAAGAAGAAGTAAGAAAAAAAAAAAACAAGAAGAAGAAGAAGTAGCAGCAAAGAAACAAGAGGGTGAAAATCAAACGGTCACGGTACTGTTGGACATTTTAGCGGAGTTAAGAAGTCTGAAACAAATGTATCAGACTTCTTTATTACGACCGAAGAGAGTACGACCTTCCCGAGCTAAACACGCCAACCCTGTGACTAAGCCTACCGTATCACCCTTAGTGATTTCAACCAAATCATCATCATCATCAACAGTACGCAGTCCAGAAGTAGGCCTGGGCCGTGGCAAAGGCTTAAGGCAGTTAAAGTTGATTGCTTAAACTCACCCCTACACCAAAAAAGGCCCTTTTAAGGGCCACCCACGTCTCTCGAAAAGAGATAGACTTTCAATTGCCAATAACTCAAAAAAAAGAAAAAAAGAAAAAGAACCATTTTACCCCTATAGTACGTGTCTGTGTATGAGTGAGTGAGTGTACGTTCTTATTTTAAAATCAAAACCCAAAGACACTTACCTTTTTATACCTAATTTATTCTTTTAACAATATTTACAATCCAATTCACAATTCACAACAGAGCACTTTAAAAAGTTTGTACACTCCTTCTGTCTCATTGTTTAGTCTCTCTGTTTTTTAAATTTCTTCATCGTCACATTCTTTTCCTCCTCTTCCTCCTCGCTTTCTTCCCTTCTTCTTTTCTTCTCCTGTTTCTTTTTCTTTACCTGGCTGCTTTCTTCCTCTGAAGAATCCCTCTCTTCTTCTGAAGAATCCCTCTTTTCTTCTCACTCCTCTTGTTTCTTTTTTGGGCAATCTGAAGTCCAATGTCCTTTTTCTTGACAATAATAACAGGTATCTTGACTATTGTCTTTTTTAGCCCCTGTTTTTCTTTTTTGACGGTCTGGACACTCTGAAGACCAATGCCCTTTCTTCTGACAGATATAGCAGGAATCTTGACTTTTATCTCGAAGAGAAGGAGAGTAGTCCGTCGGCTGGTCTGAAGAGAATTTTCTAATGACCCCTCGCAAAGCTCTGATGAAATGTTCGATTTGGCTAGTGTCTTCCATCGTCGTGCTCGGTTTGAGAGTGAAATGAATAGTGAAAGGACAAGACACAAACCCTTTTATATACGCTGGTTTGCCATGGCTATAAATTAGTCCATGCTGTTTAAACTTGAGTCATTTGACGTTTTGCACTCAAGATGAAACGATCCAATTCATTTGAGAAGAAAGACGAAGAAAGTAAGAGGCAGAAACGTGATCTATCGCCTCGTATCAGGGCTGAAGTCTTGGTACAAATTCATGCCAGTGATTTTGAAGAGGACATGAGTGAACCAGAATCCGAACCCTCTAAACAAAGTTCACCATCCTCAGTCAACCCTGAAAAGTACTATTCCATTCGAGAGACGGAAAAGCGGTCCTCTAGAAAATTTAGAACCACGGCTTACAAATACACCCTGAAGTTTAAAGATTTCAAGGCTGAAGTACCGTAAGAGAAAGCAGAAGGGTTCATCACCGGGGTGTGGGATTCTTTGCTCACCACACTCAAGCGACAATGTCAAGCCAAAGAAGATGATCGCTTGAGACTTTCCATACAACACGACGGTTTGAAATCCCCTGTTTGGATCGAGTTTAGCAGCCCTGCAGAATTGACTGCTTCCAAACTCATGGACAAGATTCAACACGTACAACAATCCAATGACCAGTTTGACATCACCGATGGAAAAGCCACACTGGACATGACCCATGTCTCTCCTCCTCAAGGGACCGGACAACGTAATAAGGTCTTATTGGTGAACGACCTTCGCAGAACCAAAAAGAGTCTCGTCCGAATTCACAACCCTGAAGACCAGATGTGTTTAGCCAGGGCCATCGTGGTGGGATGAACCGATGTCAACAAGAACGACACGGTAGAATGGAAAAGAGCCTGGAAAACTATTCAACAATCCGACCGAGCCAAACAAAGAAACGAAGAAGAATTCCTGTTACGACAAGCTGGCTTACCCAAAGACAAACCCTGTGGCATTCCTGAAATGCAAAAATTGCAAGATGTCCTAGCTCCATGCTACACCTTGAAAGTGCATCCTCAAGAAATGGGTGGGGCTCTGTTGTTTCGAGGGAAAGACTTTAAGGACGGAAAATACATTCACGTCTATCATCACGATGACCATTTCGATACCATTACCACTATCACTGGATTCCTGGGATACAGTTATTACTGTGAGAAATGTGACCATGGCTATAACAATCGAGAGCAACACAAGCATTGTGGATCTAAATGCTCAGGATGTTTGGCCTCTCCCCCCTGTCAGAGCGAAGGACAAAAACCAGTGCATTGTTTCACTTGTCTGCGCACGTTTGTCAACCCTTCCTGTTCCCAACAACATTGAAGACGCAAGGTTCACAGAAGAAATGCGCTTGTCAACTGCTGAGATTGTGCCCAACGTGTGGACAAGGCCTATGTACCAATAGTGCCAAGGGACACGTATGTTCAGGAAAGAAAAAATGTCACATCTGTCATCTGTCACCACATCGTGGACTTGGAACACGAATGCTACGTGCAAAAATACCAACCCCCACCAGAGAAAGAGGATGGACACAAGAAGAAAGGCATCGGAACGCATTCGGTCGATGGCTGGGACTTAGAAAACCCCAAGATCGTGTACGAGTTTAACGGTTGCTTATTTCACGGATGTCCCGACTGTTACCCTGACCGCGACACTAAAAACCAGGTTTTACAACGAACCATGGAAGACTTGTACCAGGACACTTGTCAGCGACGCCTAAAGTTAGAACAGGAAGGATACCAAGTGGTGGAAATGTGGGAAGACGAATACGATCACCGTTTGAAAACCGATCCCGAATTTAAACGTGTCATGGAAAGGTACCAGTTCATGGACCCCTGAACCCGAGGGATAGTTTGTACGGAGGAAGGACCAATGCCACCTGTTTGCTGTACCAAGGCGACGAAGAGAAAGGAGAAGAAATCAAATACTTGGACGTGTGTTCGCTGTATCCCTACGTGTGCAAATATTGTCGCTTTCCTCTAGGGCACCCACAATTGTTCACGGAACACATCGACCTGAAAAACATTCGACAATACGACGGCTTGATCAAGTGTAAAGTTTTGTCTCCCAAGGACTTGTACCATCCCGTCTTACCTCACCATTGCCAAGTCAAACTGATGTTTCCTTTGTGGTGTACTTGTGCCGAAACGTGCAACCAAGATCAGCCTTGTCAGCACACCCAGGAAGAACAGGCTTTGACGGGAACCTGGGTCAGCGTAGAATTGTTCAAAGCTCTGGACATGGGATACCAACTGTTAGAAGTGTACAAAATTTGTCACTTTCCCAAGACACAACAATACCACAACGGTGACCCCACTCAGAAAGGCATTTTCGCCGACTACGTGGATGCCTTTTTGAAACTGAAGCAAAAAAACAACCGACTATCCGTCCTGGTGTCACACTCCCGAAGACCAAATAAAATTCAAAGAGAAATACTGGGCACAAGAAGGCATTACTTTAGACCACATCGAGAAAAACGAAGGCAGGCGATCGTTTGCCAAAGTGATGTTAAATTGCTTTTGGGGTAAAATGGCACAACGACCGTGTTTACCTAAGACGGAATATTTGACAGAACCTTCCCGCTACTTCCAGATGATTCACGACAAAACCAAATACATGAAACACGTGGACGTCGTTCGTGAGGATTTGATCTTGGTCAATTACGAAGAAGATGTGGACTTTGTACAAGACGACCCTTTTGGAAATGTAATCATTGCGGCTTACGTGACAGCTCATGCTCGCTTAAAATTGTACGAAGCTTTAGAACTGTTAGGGGAACGCGTCCTGTACTTTGACACGGACAGTTGCATTTACATCAATCACCCGAGTCAACAGCACCCTGACATCGAAGGAGACCGTTTAGGAGCCTGGACTGACGAGCATCCCGACGACAAGATTCTAAGTTTCGTCAGTGGCGGTCCATAAAATTACGGCTACGAATACCGGGACCCACAAGGAGAAGTGCACACGAAGTGTAAAGTGAAAGGATTGACTCTGAATTATCGTACCAGTCGAGTGGTCAACTTTGGGCTATTGAAAGAAACCTTGCAGTCTGGAGAGGATGCAAACTTTAAAGTGACCACCTACCAGCCGAACAAGATTGTACGTTTACCCACTCACCATATCGTCAGTCGACCCTTGGAAAAAGTCTATCAAATCGTGTACCAGAAGCGAGTGCGACTTCCCAATCATTTCACCTTACCGTATGGACACGTCGGTATTGGTCTGTATATAAAAAGGAACCCTAGGCAAAATCGATAGTTCATTGTGAATACCAAGTCCAAGCGAACAAGATGAATACTTTCAGACAAACACAAAACAAGTTCAGTCAGGTACACTTCAAATGTGGGACTTCTGAAGTGGAATGCGATTGTGAGCAGTGCGATGGGAACGATGCTGTACGTTGTGACCTTAGCGATGCCGTAAAGCATCATGGGAACTTTGTTCTCACTACCCCTATCATGGAAAGTGATGCTGTGCGTGTCAAACCTGAGGGATGCGAAAGTGATGCCGCTCGTCCTCTTGGACATTTTACTGGGTTTCGTTTTAAAGGGGAATGTTCACCTTCAAGTCTACCGCCCTACGGATGTCATCCAGCCCTGAGCAAACTCCTGTTCATGTCACCCAACCCTCATCGAAACGAACCTGTGAAAGACGAATATTCGTTTCCTGTGCGTTTGTAGGAATACTGCGACTTTGAAAATCGTCTTCAATCGTTCAAACGAAAATGGCCTAAGTATCTGGGAGGACCGACCCCCGAAGAATTAGCCAGAGCCGGATTTTTCTACTTGGGCGAAGGAGATAAAGTCAAGTGCTTCAGTTGCGGTGTGTCACTTCACCACTGGGAACCGCAAGATTCGGCCTACGTAGAACATGCTCGATGGTCACCTAATTGTCATTACTTACCCTTAGTGGGAACGAGACATTGAAGTAACTTACCATAATCTGTTTATGGATACTTTACAAGAGAACATTCGCACTTTGCCTGTGGAGTTGAGAGAAAGGATTTACCGAGAGCTGGTCAAAATACAAGTGAAACGTAAAGAGCAATTGCATCCGTTACGTCACCGGTGTTTGAACCACTGGTACCTGAATGCTATACAAGGACTGATTCAGTTGAAAGTGTTCCATTGGACAGACATTGATCAACGATCCCCTAGTTTTAAAAAGGATTGGTTTGCTATTGATGATTCAATCTAATACATTGTAAACTTACTGCATCGAATTCCAGAGGAAGAGTTAACGAATTACCGACATCTTGTACACAATGTCAACTTAGTGAAAGAGGAAACTTCTGAACGGATTGTAATGTGTAAACTAGTGACTAAACGATTTAAATTCGACACTGACGTAAAACCATGTCTGTGCAAACGGTACATTTCTTGTGTCAGAAAGAGGATTTAGTATGACCTATTCGTGGATACTTTACAAGATAACATTCGTGCTTTGCCTGTGGAGTTGAAACAACGCATTTACCGAGAGCTGGTCAAAATGCAAGTCAAACGTAAAGAACAGTTGCAACCGTTACGTCACCAGATCTTTAACCACTGGTACCTGAATGGTATAAGAGAACTGATTCGTCAGAAATTGTTTCAGTGGTCAGACCTTGTTCAATACTTCCAGGGCCCCGATGATCCACGTGTTGATCATTTTGGTTTCTTCGAGATTCACCTAGTGCAACGCATTGAGGAAGACAAGCTAAAGGATTACCAACATATTTTACGTGGAATCTACTTAGCGGATGAGGAAACTTCTAAACAAACTCTGACGCTTAGGTTACAGCATGCAACATTTAGATTCCCTACTGGAGAACGAAGATCTCTGACAAGAAAGTACGTGTATTGTTTCCGAAATAAAGAGACTATAAAATCAGGCTGCCATGCCACGACTTATGTCGCATGTAATTGAACAGATTCCGTGGAAGGAACTCAATGACCATATTCAAACCGTGGATCATTACCATCAATTATTACAAGAACTGTATCCATTCAATTTGGGTCGACAAGTGGTGTGTGTCTTAGTGACTTGTTTTCTAGGATTTCGTTTACCAGCCGATTCTTTGTGGACTCTTTACGAACAGTACTTACCACCCCAATGGCCTTAAATGGTCACGAAAGACTCCTTTTGCTTAAAGCCTTGCGTTTTCATCTGGATACTTCTCGACCTCAACAGGAAAAAAAGATTCGTCAACTTTTAGCTACCGAAGATGTTTATGACGATGTGTGTGTCGCTTGTGACTTACACCCCCACTGGACAGATGTTCGTGACAGGAAAAAGAGGGGTTTTGAGGCTTGGACCCAAGAAGTGGCCCAGTATGCACAAGAGTTGATCAGGGAAAAAATTTACCTTTCAATCTGTGTTAGTGACAGAGCCAGAAGAGCCCGTCACCATGAACAACCACTCGCTTCAGGACAGGACCGTCATGGACGTTCCTGAAAGGTCATTCCGGGAGGACACTTGTGTGACAATACCTCATGTAGAGACTGTAAGAACATTACACACTGTCCCTAGGACATCTTGGTTACCCGAAACATGTTGTACAGACACTTGTGTTTATTCCACGTTGACTGTTATCATGTGCCTTTTATCGTTGTACTTAAGCCTTTGGCTTTTATGTATTTTTGTCTTTCGGGTTCATGTTTAAAACATTTAATAAACGTATCCTGAAAAAAGTATATAAACTCTTGTCTTGTCTGTTTTCGTGTCACAAGTGACATTCCTAACACTATGGCTACCTCTGCTGCTCCCTCTTCCTCCACTGTCAAAGTCATCGACGAACACTTAGTTCGTGCCAGTTGGGAGGCCTTGTATCTTCGCCACCCCTTTAACATGCTCATTGCTGGACTTAGCGGTTCAGGCAAAACCGAATTCGTCAAACGTTTGATCGAACATAAACATCATTTGATCGATCGACCACCTCAGCGCATCGTGTGGTGTTACAAAGAGTGGCAATCGGCGTACAGCCTCTTGCGAGAAAGTCAAGGCGATTCCATCGTGTTTGTGGAAGGCATTCCTAAAGAAGACGACGGCATCGTCTCTGACTCCCGTCAAACCCATTTGGTCATTTTCGACGACATGTTAGGAGAACACGAAGAAGAAATTAAACTGTGGTTCACGCGCAAAGGGCATTATCGTAATGCCAGTGTCGTTCGCATCACTCAAAATTTGTTTCAACAAAGTAAAGCCCATCGCACCATCAGTCTCAATGCGCATTACGTGGTCTTGTTTAAAAGCCCTCGAGATAAATCGCAAGTGCAAGTCTTAGCCAACAGTTAGGAACGCCTTGGCTGACTCGGGCCTACGACGATGCCACTCAAACTCCACATGCCTATTTACTCGTCGATTTGAAACCTACGAACCCCGATGATTTGCGATTTCGTACCCACTTGTTTCACCACTGGTGCCAGGAAGGAGGGCCTGTCCTGTACACGTCTCCGTCCTCGACTTAACTTCACTCCACAAAAAAAAATCGTTAAAAACCTCAGACCCTTTTCGTCTGTCTCACACACAGTGTGAACATGACGTCCCTTCAGTCGCATCTTCCCGTCAAATTGATTCGTGCCTTGTATGGCATCAGTCGAGAAAAAAAATCCACAAACACGAGCTCGTGTCTTAGAAGCTAGTCTCAAAGAAGTCTTACGATCGTTCACGGTGACGACACGTCAATTACTCCAAATAATCATTCAGATTCCTCATCAAACCAAACGCTTTTTTGATCGAAGCAAAGTCGCTTTGACCCAACTGGCCGATCCCCGCATTGACACACAAACCAAACAACAAATCATTTTGAAACCTGGAGGGAGCGGTACTCTAGGAGGGGTCATCATTCTCTCTCTCTTAAGATGGGATCCTAATGCCTCCAAACTTCTCCCCAAGAAAAAAGTCAAACGAAACTCCAAGAAGAAGAAAAAGACCAGGTCCCCAAGGAGAACTTCTCCAGTGGCGGGACCCTCCTCTTACCAGACACCACCCCGGAAAAAGAAAAGAAGCCCCCAGAAAAATAAATAGAGAAAAAGTCCCCAGAAAAAGAAAAGTCCACAGAAGAAAACTAGTCGCAAGAGAGACACTTCGGCCAGGACGCAACCTTACACTCGCAAACTACGACCTGCCACGGCAGTTACCGCGTCTCCGGCAGCCTCACGTTCATCCACTTCTCCGCTGATGACACCAAGAACTGAAGAATACTTGGAGACGTTGATCACACCAAGAACTTCTCCGTTGATGACCACAAGAACTTCCCCAGTGGCAGGACCCTCCAATTTAGTGGCAGTGGCTGCTGCTCACAAAGTACCTTCTCCCAAAATCAAAGTCCAAGAAAGATCGGGCATGTTACAAAGTTTACTAGATTTGTCCAAGCAAGAACTGGCTCGATTTAGTCCGTTGCGTACCCCTGCACGACGTGTCATGCCTGTCCTCAAATTGATACGACGTAAAGACAATCAGTGGTGACGCGTTCCAGTATAAAAAAGTCCTGTGACCAAGTCAGGGTATCAGTGTTTTTGGTGCTGAAGACTCAGAGATGTCACCCTCCAGAAAACATCCCTCTTCTAAACAGCCCCAAGGAAAGAAAAGAAAAGACTGCCTCCTCGTTTAGTCAAACATGGGAACATGTTATCTGTCCTGTCCAAAGTTTCTCCACCTCTACGAAACAAAACTCATTCAATCAGCCTCCAAAGAGGTGATACCGTGTGCGAATGTTGTTTGAACGTCTTAAAAGGCACGATCCCTTTGTCCAAACACCAGAAACAATGCTTTGGCAAACATCGTCACGTTTTTCGCCAAATGGTTCAAAAGAAAGTTCCCATTCGTCAAAAGAAGAAGATGTTGGTCCAACGTGGAGGCATTTTACCCCTCTTGTTAGGCCCCTTACTAAAAGGAGTCTTGGGAACCATGTTGGGAGGACTGGTGGGAGCAAGATAAAAAGGCCCTCTGAAGTCCCAAGATCTCAGAATCGACCCCTGACAACCCCATGGAAGGACGAAAACTAGCTTTAGTGCCTTACAAACGATGGACGGAATACCATCGTTGGCAAGAACAACGCACCCCGCATTTACCTCCCAAGCCCAATTTGAATGAGATGTCCCAGTTGCAACACGAACTGCAGTCCTTGATGGATCGCCAAAATTTGTTCGAAACAGAAAAATCGCAAAAGTACGGTCAACTCTTGCAATGACTGCAACTCTATCACCAGAAAGCTTTAGACGAAACAGCTCTACCCACTCTGAAAGATTTTAAGACCTTGATGAAATGAAAAGTCCAGCACCATCATCACTACCACCACCACCACCACCACCACTACTACCATCCCAATGGGTCACCAGAGATGCTACCCCACGAAGACCTGAGGAAGAAGAGATGCGAGAAGTGTTTCAAACACCGTCAGCATCACCCATATCAAGTAAGATTGCAGCAACCTTGTTGACCCCGTCCCCCACACCCCAACGAGAAGAAATGAAAGCTTGGGTTAAAAAGATGATGTCCAGTCCTCCTTCGACAGAAGTGAAAAAGAAAGAAGGGAAGCCAGAAGTGAAAAAAGAAAAGAAGACCAAAGCCATTCCATTCCCACCTATACCACAACTACCTTCGACTTCTACTCCCGCAGCCCATCGGACACGTAAATCCGTTTCTAAACCACCCTTTCGGCCCACCCAAAGTAGCATCACGGAAGAGTGGGTGACTTATTAACACACAAACACAAAATGGAGAAAGTGTTAGCCAGCATTTACTACGATCCCTCGCATCCTGCATTTTATGCAGGAGTTCAAAAATTTTATCGTGCTGCCAAAACTCGACTGAAAAGTCTCCGTTTACCTCAAGTGCAACGATGGTTACAAGAACAAGCTACTTACACTTTATACAAACCCATTCGACGCAAGTTTTCCAGAAGTCGCACCCGAGTGGAAGGCATCGATCATCAATGGCAAGCCGATTTAGCCGATGTCTCTCATTTGGCCAGCTACAATCGTGGCTACAAATATTTGTTTTGTGTCATCGACGTCTTTACCAAATTTGGCTGGGTCGTACCCCTGACTTTCAAATCGAGCAGCGAGTTTATACGAGCCCTGCAACGGGTGTTGAAACAAAGCGGTCGTCACCCTCTTCGATGGCAAACGGACAAAGGCACCGAATTTCTGAACCAAGCTTTCCAAAAAGAATTAAAGAAACGTGACATTCATTTTTTTACCACCGAGATTCCTGAAACCAAAGCCAGCATCGTGGAACGTTTTCAACGCACTTTGAAAGAACGTATGTGGAAATATTTTACGCATCACAACACTCTGAAGTACATCGACATCTTACCGCACCTGGTACAAGCGTACAACCAATCTTACCATCAAAGCATTGGACGTGCCCCGCAAGAAGTGACTCCCGACAACGAAGTGCTGGTGTTTGAGAGCCTGTTTGGTACGTCCCCTACGAGGACTGTCGCCAAGAAAAGTGGAGAGTTGACCGTAGGAGATTGGGTGCGCATTGGCAAAACCAAACGCACTTTCGACAAAGGTTACTTACCTAACTGGACGACCGAATTGTTTCGTGTCACTGGACGAGTGCATGGCCGTCATCCTGCCGTCTATAAATTGGAAGACATGAACGGAGAAGTGCTCAAAGGAACGTTTCATCTGCCCGAGTTACAACGTGTCACCAAAAAAGAAGACGACGTGTACGACATCGAAAGCATTCTCGAACGCAGAACCCGTAAAGTGGACAAACGACGTGTCAAAGAAGTCAAAGTACGTTAGAAAGGATATCCACCCAGATTTGATTCTTGGATCGACGCTTCGCAAGTCATGGACTATAAAAAGAAGTGACCATCATGCCCTTTCACACAGACGCAGCTACGTCGACCGCTCCTTCACCTAGTTCTTCTCAAAAGATTTACAGAAACAACCCTTGTGGGTGTGGTGTGGAGAACGTGTGCCTAAAACGCAAATCGTTTTTTTTCTGCCAAATCTTTGTGGTGTATTGTGTCATCGGGGCAGCCATTGCCAATTTGAGTTTGCAACAAGGAGACAAACAATTGTGGACCATTTTATTGAGCAGTTACATCGGTTACCTGCTTCCCAATCCCTCTCTGAAATTCTCTTCCAACGGGAACCAAGGGAACCTTGTGTCCAGTGCCAGAGTCAGTCACCACTCCAATAACAACAACAACCCTATTTTGGGCGGAGACACGCCTCTGACGTCCAGTAACCCCTCGGACAGCCACATAACTCTGGAATTTTGAGCCACCAAAACCAATTTCACTTAACCTTACCCAGTGACAGTTCCATGGAGGTGTTTCCCCACAACACGTTGTGCTGTTACACGGCCAAATTACCTCAGGCCATCCCCTTAGATCACGAAGCCCATTGGGAAGTGGCTTTGGTAGAAGTGATTTATCCAACACAAATCAAAAACATGACTGAAACTCAAAACAACTTTGACGTCGAAATTCTGGACCAAACAGTGCAGTAAACCATGACGACCACTCCTCAACATAAATCATTTTTGCGAAGACCCCAATACCCCGTAGCAGCAGTGACACTTCTCCTCCTTTTTATGTTTTTCACTTTAAAATTAACTCAGGCCATTATTTTAGTGGTCAACATCTGGTGGAGGCCATTACTGACAAATTCTATGCAACATTTGACAAAGTTCTGACCGGACTAAGAAAACGTGTCACCATTGAGTACCACAAACTGTCTCATCGTTTACTCATCAAATTTGAAAGTGAGAAAAAAGTATACGTATTAAGTTTTGCCCTGGATTTTATGACATTTTGGGTGGAGACCACAATATGGTCACGGATAAGCAGACCAAAAAGATTCACATGTCAGACATTGACAACAACGGGCATTTTGCGAGGTATTTTCGTTTCCCGGTAGAACTGAACCAGGGACTGAATTTGATCTTCGTTTACTCCGATGTGGTGGAGTACAACGTGGTGGGACACACCGCCGTGCCGTTACTGCGTGTCATTCCTTTCAAAGTGAATTCTGCCACGAACACTGACGAGGAAGGTGGAAACACTTATCACGTTCACCGCGAATTTGTACATCCTCATTATTTGCCTGTCAGCAAGTCGTATTTGGACACGGTCAACATTGCTGTAAAGGAGATTTGGGACAAAATATTCCATTCACCAAAGGAAAAGTAACGGTGAAACTCCATTTTCGAAAACGGTTCTCCAGCGACTCTTAAGTCATGTATCCAGTGTATCGAGGGGTTGGTCGACAGCGAGGACACGGTTTAGGAGATATGTTGAAATCAGCCTTTCGTTCGGTGGCTCCGGTGTTGAAACCGATGGTGTCACGCGGATTGCATGCCTTGAAAGATGCGGCACTGACGCAAGGCAAAGAATTTCTCCAAAATGTCATCATCGACAAACAAAACCCGAAAGAAGCCTTCATGAGGGCAGGCAAAAATGTCTTGCTGCAAACGGGCAAAGACATTGTGGACCGACGAGAAACACCTATAAATGCCCTGCACGCTACCTAGTCAAGCATTCAGCAAGGACAAGGCAGAAAGAGACGACGAAGAAAACACCCTTTCACCAGACTTCACACGTCTAAAGCTAGAAAGACAAAGAAAAGAAGAACCGTTCGAGACTTAGACGTTTTCGATTATTGAGAAACAGAAAAAAAAAATGATGCACCGAGAGTCTTGCGCCTGTTCCAAGTCGGAACTGGATCTGTTTGCCATGCCCCCCACCATGTTGACCATGCAGGAATCCCAATGGGTGGAATTTCACCCCGTCTCCTCATTGGCAGATTCCGCTCCCATCGAGTTTGAAATCAAGGGATAGCAGTTACTTGTACATGAAAGTCAAAGTTCTAGATAAGGGAGGAGATTCTATAGTAGACGAGAAAGTAGCTTCCGTCAACAATTTCATGCATTCCTTGTTCAGCTCAGTGGACTTGTACTTGAATAACAAACTGGTCAGTAGCAGCATGGATACTTATCCTTCCGTGCCTACCTGGAAAATTTCTTGACGTACGGAATAGATGCCAAGAACACCCATCTCAATGCTTGCGTACTATGGGAACCTGACGAAGCGGGCGAATTTGATAAAATAGGTCTTGGTAATGACCCCAAAACAAAAGCAGACATGAATGAGGGATTTGTAGAACGAAGAAACAAAATATTAAATGGAAAGAGTTTAGAACTGATGGATCGTTTGCATTTGGACATGTGGTTGCAAGAGAAATATTTACTGAACGGTGTAAATGTTCCCTTGAGACTGAATCGTAGCAGTGCCGCTTTCCAATTGTTGGCTGATGCTGATGCTACTACTGGTGGCAATCCTAAAAGCAAAATCGAGGAGGCCAAACTCTACGTACGACGCGTGGAAGTGTTACCTAAAGTGGGAAACGACATCGGTAACACTTTAAGCAGAACAACCGCCAAGTATCCCATACGACGCATGGAAGTGAAAACCTTCACCATTCCCGCTCACCATCATTCCATGATCGAAGATCATCTGTTTCAAGGACAGTTACCCAAACGTTTAATCCTTGGTATGGTCAAGAATTCAGCCTTCAACGGAGAATTCACTGAAAATCATTTTGAGTTTACGCATAACAATGTGTCTAAGATCGAAGTCAGTCGCGATGGCAAGACCTTGTGTGCCAGACCTTTCGAACCGGACTTTACCAAGATGAATTACTTGAGATCGTACTTGTCCCTGTACGAAGCCACCGGCCAGTTAGGAACCAACACCAGTCACGGTATTACGTACGACGATTATGCTGGAGGCTATGCTTTGTGGGCTTTCGATTTCACTCCAGACCAAGGCAGCGACGAGGGACATTTCCACCCTATAAAATCCGGTGAGATTCGAGTGGAAATTCAGTTTGCAGACCCACCGGACGAGACAGTAAATGTCATCCTGTATGCAGAATTCGATAATAACATAGAAATCAACAGTTTGAGAGAAGTCATTCTAGACTATTAGAAGCTATGGAAGACTGTTATCCCTCTTTACCTAGTGGAGAAACTTTAGACATGGAATGTGAACAAGAATCTCAAGACAAAGACAACGAAGTTATGATGAAGTCCCGATGGCCAGAACAAGAAGCGCATTTAGTCTCCTGTTTTGCCAAACACTTGGTCGAAAACATGACGGAATTGATCAAGAATGATTGCTATGGATGTCAAAGCGATCATCCCAGTCAAATTCAACACGATAAATGCCTGATGCTGAGTCAAGAAGAAAAATTGGACGAGTATCTGGACGAAGCTTGGAGTCTCATCTCGGACGAAGTCGTGTTGCATCAGTGGTATAAAGACTTGCGTGAACATTCTTGTCCACCATTAACCACTCAAGAGATCCATCGTATCGAAGCTCTCATGAATCAGAGTGGGGAGACGAAACGAAGAAACGGTTATTTGTCAGACATTTTCAAGCAAAAAGTCAGGATCGAATTGATGACTTATTATTACCTGTGAAGAAGAGGAAGAAAAAAAAAACACACAAAAAATGGATACCTGGGAACTTTATTACCTTTTGAACCACAGTTCGTACACGGCTTCTTGGAATCCTGTCGTCTGTGCTAAAGATGAACTCCCTCATCGCAAACCTCAAGACCATCTAGCTTATGTGATCAACACGGACGACAGTCATCTCCCAGGAACCCACTGGGTAGCCGTTTACTTTCCTCAAGAAGGATGTGTGGAATATTTCGATTCGTACGGATTGCCCCCTTTCGAAGACGATATCATTGACTTTATGAGAAGAAATGCTCAGACCACCCGGTTCAATAATGTGAAATTACAAGGCACAGATTCCTTGGTGTGTGGAAAATATTCTGTGAATTTTCTGCATCATCGCAGCCTGGGCTATTCCTTAGAACATTTAGTGACTCATTTTGATCCTCGTTCTTCTTCTAGAAACGATGTGAAAGTAGATCGATGGTTTTGTGACCATCATGCTTATCTTTTGTCTCAAGGTAGGAAACGTAGTGTCCATCAATGGCCTAATGACTTCCAACAGTGGAAATCACAATTTCATTCACAACGTTGCCAACCCTGTTTAAAGTAGAGTGTGAATTGAAAAAATATTTGAGATTTGAAAAAATTGTTTGATGTTATATTGTTGGATTACTGTTAAAAAATGTTAGAGGATTTGGTTAGTGTTATGTGATTTTTGAATAAAAAATGTTGTGTTTTTGAAAAAAAAATGCCTTTGTCTTTTGTTTGGCTATAAGAATGTCGATTCATGCTCTTTGACTTCTCTCTATCTCTCTCACGACACTCATTGATCGTTCCGGCTCGAAAACCGTAGAGGGATGTTTTCCTTCACGTCCGCGATTTGACTTTAAAGCCGGGGTACCTCCAGTCTAACCATCCATTGTCGACTCATCCTCCTACGAAGATGTGCTCCAAACTAGCTAAGCTAAACGAAGCCTACGTGAATTTGCATAGGGTCAGACACAGTCTGATACCGAAAGCTGAAGAGATAGAGAATGTGAGAATGTTAAAGGTCACTGAAGACCTGATCGAAGAGTTCTACAGAGTAGAAATGAACAGGGAGAAAGAAGAATGGACAGAGAAGTACAGACTTCAGAGACAGCAGCAACAGCAACAACAGCAGCAGCAGCAGCAGCAGCAACCTGAACCTGACAGAGGCTTTGTCGATTGTCGTATCGACACCAAAGAGTTCTCCTTCTCTTTCCGAAGAAGCAGACCTATCGTCAGAAAGTCTATCCTCAGAGGAGGTCGCATTCTTAGAAACTAAAAGATCGCCCTAGCTTCAATTTCGCACACAAAAAACAGCCCTTTTCAGGGCTACCCAATACTCTAGAAAAGAAATAACAATCGATTTGCCAATGTGTGTATGTAGAGTAGTGTGAATATAAACACTGACTCTTTTGTGATGTGAGTGTATGTGTTTGTGTGGATAGTAGATCATGATCATATTTTTTTTGCTGTTTGACGTGCGTGGAGAGTAGATTTGGGGTTTGATTGGATTGCTTTGCGTATGTGAATAGTATCTTGAAGTGATTAATGAAATTTTTTAAATTAGTAATGGGTAGTATAAAAAAGTGAGTGAGTGTTTCTTTTAGGTCCGCGCGTTGTTTGGTCATGATCTAGGTAATATCAATTTTGTTTTAGGGGATGTTTTCCTTCACGTCCGCGCTTTAACTATAAATTGAAAATCGCTTGGCAGTCTAGCTACCCTGTTCATTCGTTAACAAGACAAGGAATACCAGAATTGTAAAGCTTCTAGAACTCCAGATGCACCTGGAATATGCCAGGCGCATACTAAATGAACTGGCCGCGGAAGCCATTGTCGAAGAGGGAAGGATGAAAGAGGAGGAGGAAAGAAGAAAAAAAGAAGAGGAGGAAAAGGAGAGAAGACATTTCAGAATCCCAGAGACAGAAAATTGGGATTCTGAAGCCACTTATCCCGCCTCTGCACTCCCAAGAAAAAAGGTAAAAGGGGACTGGGGAAGAAGATGTGTGTGTGGTGCCAGGCCTAGAAGGTGCCATCATTAACCAGGTGTCACTGGAGTTAAAAAAAAAACAACCCTTTTCAGGGCTACCCAAACCTTTAGAAAAGAAATAACAATCGATTTGCCAATGTGTGTATGTAGAGTAGTGTGAATATAAACACTGGCTCTTTTTTTTATTGTGTTTGTGTTTGTAAGCGCTCACGTACGTTTGTGTGAATGGTAGATTTGGGGTTTAATTTTAATGCTTTGCGTGTGTGAATAGTAGATTTTGGGTTTGTTTATTGCTGCTTCACGTATGTGGATGGTAGATCATATGAAATGAGAAAAGTAGGGATGTTTTCCTTCACGTCCGCGCGTTTTAAGTGATAATCTAGGTAATATCAATTTTGTTTTAGAGGATGTTTTCCATCACGTCCGCGCTTTTCGTATAAGAACCCACACTGTTCGTCGTTCGCACCATTGTAAGGAATACACAAAGAAGATGGAGGTGACAAAATTATTTAACGATTTGAGACAGCTATTTTTGGATCATGGATGGGACTTATGTAGTAGAAAGATTGAATAAGGAAGGAAGATTTCAAGGTAGCCTGAACAATGTGAAGAGTCTTGGAGTAGCAAAAGATCTAATAGGGGGAATGATTGAGGAAGAAGTAGAAAGAATCAGAGGATTCGTTGACCCACCTTACGTGCGAGTAGGTACTTTAAAGGAAGCCTTGGATCATGTCATAGAAGTCAGGAGCTTCCTAGAAAATAGCTTTTATTGGACTGACTGGTGGTACGTAAAGTCGGGTTTTAACCAGTTGATAAAAGCAGAAGAACTAATTGGAGAGGTAATGAAAGTTGAAGTGGTGAAAATAAAAGAAAAATGGAGCAAAGAGAGAAAGCAAGAAGAGAAGAAGAAGAAAAATTATAGTTTGAAAGATTGAATAACAACTGGATGAAGATTCAACAGAAATTCAGAGATATGGGTCACCCGGACTGGATAACAGAAAATGAAAAGAGGAAGAAGAAAGGAATAATGGAAAAAATAAGGGGATGGATAAAGAAGTTAAGGAGTTAGAAGAAAAAGAAGAAGAAACCCAAAGGCCCTTTTCAGGGCCACTCATAGATCTCGAAAAGAGGTTGACTTTCAATTGCCTACCCTTTCTTTTTTATTTTTTTATTTTTGTTAAAAAATATAGAGACCCCTCCCTGTTTCAATTTTCACCTGTTCCCTTTCCATAGACCCATCAGGTCGGGACCCTATTAAAATAGGGTCCCGACCCTGTTCCATTTTCAATTCCCCTTGAGGCTAGAGTGACCCATGATTTTTTCCATGTTCAATTTCCCTTGACGCTAAAGCTGCCCATGATTTTTTCCCATGTTCAATTCCCCTTGACGCTAAAGTTGCCCATGATTTTTTCCCATGTTAAATTTCCCTTGACGCTAGTGTTGCCCAGGGTGGGGTCTGTAATGCTAATTCCCCTTGACGCTAAAGTACCCCTATTCACTACTATCCGCTTTCCTATTTCCAGATGTGCAATTTCCGAATCCGTCAGTCGCTGTTGAGCGGCTTCATTAACAGTTATGCCATCCGCAGCCGGCATTGCTTGGGTTGATTGTAGCCTAACCGGTTTTGGTATTGTTCGAGTCATTAATTGCCGTAGTCAATCTCGAAGCGAATGAGACTCTGGTAAACCATTTCATTTCTCGCCCGATCCACTGCATCCTTTGTGACACCAAGACTCGCATTGCAATTTGTTTTCCTATTGATGCAGTCCGTGAAGACAATGTAGCGAGCACTTTTGGTGCTCATGTGAATAATCCACGAATGACATCACCGAGCCCACTTCCAAACTATAACGACTAAGTAGTTTTTTTTTCAAGTTAAAGGCGCGTCTCACATGTACATGTACGACTGTCATTATATTACATATGAGATTTATCTCTACTTCACAGTTGTACGATCATTGTGTCACGTCGAATATAAAAAAAGGGTCAAATTTGATCCACAAGAATTAAACAAATATGCATCAGCCAAATTTTTTGACATAGAAAATATGCATGGTCGTCGGGCGTAATTGATCTTGTATCACATAGTTTAACAGTTGGCGAAAACTTAACCTGTATATAACACTGAAAAATTACGTATGTGATTTCAGACCTGCTTTCATAACTACAACTGATGGCGTCACAAGTTAAATTTATCTTCGTCATTGAGATAATTCTGACAATGTCAAGCGCGATATGATATTCAGTCCTTCTAGATCCTGCACTTAAATTTTTCTCGTTTGGAAATATATTTAGACCAAGCAAGAAATGTTTTTAACGAGGACTGTCCAATGTGAACTAAGTGCCTTGGAGGTTCAATTATAATGATGGAGCTGAATACGGGTTCATATTGACATATAACAATTTTTCAGTCTATACCGATCAACTCCGAAAGTATTCACTGACCTCATTACTGATTGAAGTAACGTCGTACGCACATGTAGGACGTTCTACCATACCCTAAGATAAACCACGATCTTGTGAAAATATAAATATATTGTTCGTGGGCCAATCACCACATTGTTGTGATCGAATATTAGTCAAATTGTATTAAACTCAGCGACGCAAGTGCAATCTCAAGTATGCTCGATTCCTCATCAGTAACATAGAAATTGACCCTGAATTCTGGTTTTGTTGATGAGATTGTGCTTATAGAGGTAACACTTTGGGTTGTATTAACAACAACTTGTTCCATCAAATCTTAGATTGTGCGTACAACACGAAGAATTTCGGGCGTTTCAGAACTCATCATCAGTGTTGAGCCAATAAAGTTCGTTGCATACTTTATTAATATCTTCAGCTAACTCATACTTCAACGCGCGATATGTATTTGTGTGGATGATGTCGTTAGTGAAAGATTCCTGACAAAATGATACAGTTTCATTAATGACTTATGTTGCCTTGTTGCTCGCACTAATTGATTTCACAAGTGTTTCCTATCAATCTGTGAGATCGTTTAGGTAACATTGTCCACCCAGTCTGGTTTCCTTCTCTTTTCGTTGCATATCTCTTTAAAGCATTGAATACTGCGATGCATTCTTTGATCATATGGGTGTAGGAGTTTATTTTGTCTGCTATAATGCCATATGATTCTTTCCTCAGTGAGAAATCTTGGTTAAGGCGTGAGGGTAATTGTGGACGAAATGCCAGGTGTTACACATCTTTGCCGTCTTCTTTGCCTCTGGTACCACCTAGTTTATTCTTTTCCATCCAGCAGGGGTGCAAAAGGGTTTTCTTTTTGTCGTTTTGCTCTCCTTCATCCTGTGACGGTGTAGGAGATTGTTAAAATGGAGTCCGTAGATGTCATGGTGGTGGTTGTCGGTTTTCATATTGTCACATTTTCCTGCCCACGATTACGTAAGTCAGGAACGAAGGAATGGGTTAGCTCCATGAGTATGTCGACCCTGTACTGTCGTTGCGATTCGTGTTTGTACAAGAGTAATCTTCGTTAGGTGTAAAGACCAACATGTAGACTTTTGAAGCTTTGTTCTAGAACAAAGGACCCTCATTGCTGTTGTAAATCCATGAAGTTGTAGACACATCTATCGCGCAAGGGCTCCAACAACTTCCGCATCATTCTGGACTCCAAATGGCATGACCAACCATTGGTATATCCCATCGGGAGTAGCAAAAGCGAGCTTTGCCAATAGCCCTTGGACAAATCCAACTTCGAGAAATATTTCCCTCTCGAGACAGAAGCGAAAATATGTTCTGGGTCAGGTAGCATTTCGACTTGAAATTTCGTCACCTGATTCAGCTTCAGGTAGTCGATACAAAACCGATGTGTACATTCCTTCGTCTGCACAAGGACTACCGGAGAGCTGTACGGAGAGTCGGCGGGCTCGATTACTCCCAGAGCAATCATCTGTTCGATCTCTTCCCTTACGACGTGCCGTTTTGCGTGGGGCAAGGGGTAAGGTTTCCGCTGGCCTGGCCGGAATGTCCACCAGCTTTAACCCGAACTCAACGAGTGAAGTTCTCCCAGGTGTTTTTGTAAGCACATCGGAATACCCGGCCAGCAACGTCTCTATCTCTTCCCGCTGTCCAGCAGTCAACATGTGGTCACACTCCACGTCCGAAGGGGTCTCAGTCCTCGTTAAAGGACAGCTCGGAACAGTATTCGCCCCTTCCGGGTCGCCTTTGACGCCCTCTGCGACGATCGTGTCGACGACAAAATCTCTGACGGTCTCCCTTTCCTGGTACCGCTTAAGAAGATTGGCATGGTATATCTTCTCCTTAGTCGGTAGTCGTATTGGATAGGTTTGACCTCCGACTTTCCCGGTTATGACGTATGGCCCCCTCCAAGAAACTCACAACTTGTTGTGTTCTTGGGGTAATAGCAACAACACCTTGTCGCTTATGTCAATACTGGCGTGGTTTCGCGATCTTGTTGTAACACTTCGCTTGATGCGCCTTCGCTCGCTTGAGGTTCTCCTGTGCGAGTGAACAAACTTTCTCCAATTTGTTCCGCAAATTCGCGACGTACTGATAGGTAGTACGTACCTCTTCGACAGCGTGATCGTCCGTCCACAGCTGTCTCAGTACGGCGATTAGGACACGTACGGTCCTCCCGTACAAGAGTTCAAAGGGAGAAAACCCTAAACTCGCTTGGGGTACTTCCCGATATGCGAAAAAAATTGCAGGAATGTATCTATCCCAATCTTTGGGGCGGACTTCGCACACTTCTTGAGCGTGTTCTTCAATGTCCGGTTAAACTGTTCGACCAATCCGTTACACTGAGGATGATACGGTGTAGTCGTAATGTCTTTAATCGACATCAGTCGGTTTACCTCTGTCATGACGCGACTCATGAATTGTGTCCCTTGATCGGTCAGGATCTTGTCGAGTACTCCGACTCTTGACCAAATCCCAAACAGCGCTTCTGCGACGGTTTCCGAATCAATATTACGCAACGCGACGGCCTCTGGATAGCGTGTAGCGTAATCTACGACCGTTAGAATATACCCATTTCCGTGGTACGACGCGGGTTTTATCTGTCCAATCAAGTCCATCGCGATGCGTCTAAACGGATCATCGATAAGGGGTGTACTCTTGAAGGGGACGGGTCGATGATCCGTTTTCGGTGCCATTCTCTGACACTTGTCACAGGAGAGACAGAATCGCTTGAAATCTCCATGGGCCCCCGGCCAGTAGAATGTTTTGATAAGACGGTCACGCGTCTTGGCCATTCCCATGTGTCCTCCCATGAGACTTTCGTGCGCGAGTTTTAAAAATTCGCCTCGCTTCCCTTTCGGCACGACGACTTGCTTAATGTGTTCGCTGCCTTTCCTGGCGTGGCGATACAAGATCCCCGTCTTGTACGCAAACTTTACCGCGCCATTTGGAGTTTCTTTCTCCGTTCCTTCTGCAGCGTATTTGTGAAACTGCGCCAGAGTTGCGTCCTCCTGCTGCAGCTTCCTCTATTCGGCCAGAAGAACGTTACTGACCGGTGTCGACGTAACTTCTATCGCCATCGCTTTCGTCTGTCGACTCTTGGACCTGGTTTCCACAGCACTCACAGGCATTTGTGTGCATGTTTCGGGGTTTGGTTGTGGAAACACATAACGACATCCCAGTATGACGTCATGTGATAATCCAGCAAGGCACGCAACATCAATTTTCCCCTTCACGTACGGTGAATCGAGGTCGATAACAGCCACTGGCAATGGACTCGCGTCCTGTTCGCGTACTGTACTTCAATTACCTTCCCTGTGCAATCCTCAGGCTTCACGTATTTCTTGTCGACAAGGGCTGAAAAGCTACACCCAGTGTCATACAAGATGGTGACACCTTCTCCGTTGACAGTAGCAGATGGAAGATTTGGTGGTTTACAGCTTGCCTCCAGCTCGCACTCCTTCCTAGCTACGGCATTCACCTGGGTATGCCTGCCCTTGGGACAGTCCCTGGCAAAATGCCCCGGGCGTTTGCAGTTGTAACACGTCGGCGGTCCTCGCCGACCTGCAAGGCCCGTTCTCGTGGGTGAGGCCTGTCCTGGTCTATGAGTAGCATCCTTGCCTGCGGATCCCCCTCCGACCTTTTCGTCGCCCTGACGGCTACGGACAGCCAGCTCTCTCTCACCCACCCTACGCGACTCAGTGGGTCGGGGTCGGTCCGCACCTCCGGAACCTCCACTCTTCGAGTGAGCCTGCTCCTATCTCATCGCCATGGTGGAGATCTCTTCGAGCGTCCGGTGTTCTCTCTCTGCTAGAAAGACTGTCAACTCGCGACGGTAAGTATTCAGGACATGCTCCTTGAGTATAACCTCGCGTAGCCCGTCGTACTATCGTTCGACGTCAGCCATCTTCATCCACGTCTCAAATAACCCTTGAACACGGTTCTGGAATTGAGAATGGGTTTCCGTTGTCTTATTCGTCGAATCCCGAAAAAGTTTACGGTACGTTTCGGCGGTCAGCCGATAATGGCAAAAAAGGGCTTTCTTGAGCGCTTCTTAGTCGTCAGCATCATCTGCACCTAAGCTGTGGTTAACTTCCCGAGCTGCACCTTGCAAAAAGGCTGAGACGTTAATCGCCCAATGCTGCGAGGAAATTTTATGAGCGTCCACGAGTTTCTCAAATTGCACGAGGAAATCGTCAATGGACTCTTCTTTTTCATTAAACCGATTCATACTTATCTGTACCATCTCGGTGATCGATAAATGGTTGTACTCTCCGTCCAGGAATCGTACTGGGGTCGTCCCTATCGGTGTCCCTTGCCGCTAACCTTACCTTCTCCATTTCGAGAGTGTGAGCCAGTCTGGCCAGCTCTAGCTCTTTCGGTGTTTTTCTGTCCGCTGCTATCTCGGTCAGCTCTTTCTGTGTTTCCCTGTCCGCTTCTATCTTGGCCAGCTCTTTCTGCGTTTCTCTGTCCGCTGTATCTTGGCCAGCTCCAGCTCTCTGTCCGCTGTTATCTTGGCCTGCTCTCTGTCCGCTCTTATCCTGGCCAACTCCCGCTCTCTGTCCGCTGCTTTTTCTGCCTTCCATTCTTTTATGCGTTGTTCTACGAACGCCGCCAGGCGATCTCCCTCGTAATCGAGATCTTCCGCGCCCATGGCACGGGACTCCTTAATCATCTGTATGATAAGTAGGATACCGCTCTTATTGCTACGTTGTTCCTATACGAACGTGTTGGTTTTTCGATGTGCACGAATGCGTGACCGAAGATGTAGATAACCTTTATCTGATGATTGATTGTTGATGTAGTGTGAGGCGAGATGGCTGACAAAATATGCTAACGTCCTTGCGTTTTTCGTAGGAAGCTTATGTGGACAGAACTACCGGGTTGTCAAGTCCCGAGTCTCAGAGAGACAAGATAGAACAAGGCAGTAGGCCGAGAACAAGCCTAATTGCTGGAGAAAGAGAGAGAGAAGGAGGATGAGAAAAGGAGAAAAAAGGGGAAGAGGATAGGAAGAATCGGGGTACGAAGAACGCCGGAAGGAAGAAAGGAATTGGAGGAGTAAACACAGATGAGTAGAAACCAAGTACAGGGGAAAGCCATCTCACACTGTAATCACGTGATGAAATAGGTTGTAACATGGTCGAGAGGAAGAAGATTGGTTGAGAAATTAATATTGTTTAAATTGTATTAAATTGTTATTCTTTGAATTTCACCTTTGTATTCTTAATAATTTAATTGTCGGTATTGCTGACTGGGGGCTCGGAGATTTAACTCTCTCTATAATAATTTCACTTCCTACAAAACGAGCCAAAGTGGGAATGCCAGAGTAATTCAAATAAATATTGGGAGCATCCGACCTCAACGCAGAACAGTGGGTCACATAGAACTTCACAAATATACACGCTGTCGTTCTCTATCAGCTTAAGTATATACTTTAGCTTTGGCTGGTGTTTTTATTTTGCAGGATTAGTTAGACCGTTGTTTCTTTGGCTGTTTTATTTTCTTTCTTCGTTAGATTCTTCAGGTTTTAGTGGTGGAGGCGCAGATATCTCCTTGCTTTTGGATAAACGTGCTGCACGTTTTAAAATAGTTTCTCTCTATTGTTATTCTGCATATGCTTGATCCGAATATTATCCTGTATATTCAGGTACATCTGCTCTTTGGTCTGTGTTTCAGTGTTTTGTCGCTGTGTTCGCGGCCTAAGACTTTGTTCTATCCCATTGACTTCCCTATATATTCACTTGCTCAATACATATTTTACAATCTCTGATGGTTCTTTGATATATAGACCTGGATAGATGGGATCTTCAAATCTCAACTCCCCACCTTGTTTATTAAAAGTTTGATGCAGTATTTTCATTCCGTACTCATACACGCGTGGCATGTCTGATATCTTGGCAACTGCCTCTCTGCGATCTTCTTCAATATTACGACTATTTGATATTAAAAAAGTAATGTAAAGGAGTGAGAAGTGAAAAGCATTGTAACATTCAGCAACTATTTGATGTCCATAGAATACAAAAATGACAATGTAAAATATGAACTTAAAATATTGCGAATTAAATCCCAAATAAACCTAGAATTACAGAACCAAGTTCTATAAGCTACCTACGTATTATTGACTTAATATAAAATGTACTGATACATTAATATTAGTTTATAAGGATTTGTCATGACACAATTTCACACAAAGAATTAGCTTTAAATGGCAACAGTTTGCACAACATTGCTTTATATTCTGATGAGCATGTAATCTGCGCATTTAGGACATAGCTCCGACACGATTTCCGGCCACTTCAGTAACTTCATTGTTCTATAAGTCACGAATTATTTAATTTAATTCTCCATAACTTAAACGATATCACAGGTTCAAGCGAGCTTTTTATAACTACAATCGATGCAAAGTTCGAAAGAGCTCAGGGTGATGTTACTCTTATATCTAGAATATATATTTCTTCAATTGTACTCAAGGTGCTTGTCTATCATGCAAAGTGAGTTTATCCTTACATTTATCACTTTTATTTCTAACTCTGTCATGGAATCCAAGCAAACTACAAACATCGTAAAAGGATTGTTTTAATCAATATTTGTAATTGGCTGATTGGACCACGAACCCTATCCATCCTTCAAAACAGCCTACATCGTTCAGTCTGTAAGCTAACAATCAACCAATTACTCGCTAATCGTATTACTTGGATGCTGAGTGCATAACGTACTGAATCTACAGTACCGTTTCCTTAGGCGACGCACTTTACTCTCATTGGCTCGCCACTAAATAACGTATTTGTGTCGCAGTTCCGTAAAACACCAAACCAAATAAATACACGTGTCATTTATGGTGGTTATCGATGCTTAGAGGATGATAAACCACTGCGTTATAGGCATTCCATTAAAGGATGATAAAATGCTATGTTATAGCCATTATATGAGAGGATGATAAACCACTGTGTTATAGCCATTCTATTAGAGGATGATAAACTACTGAGTTATAGCCATTCTATCATAGGATGATAAACCACTGTGTTATAGCCATTCTATTAGATAATAATAAACCACTGTGTTATAGCCATTCTATTAGATAATAATAAACCACTGTGTTATAGCCATTCTATTAGAGGATAACAAACCACTGTGTTATTGCCATTATGTTAGGGGATGATAAAATACTGTGTTATAGCCATTCTATCAGAGAATGATAAACCATTGTTATAGCCATTCTATTAGAGGATGATAAAACACCGTGTTATAGTCATTCTATTAGAGGATGGGTAATAACCATCCTCTTAGAGGATGATAAATCACTTCGTTATAGCCATTCTATTAGAGGATGATAAACCACTGTGTTATAGCCATTCTATCAGAGGATGATAAACTACTGTGTTATAGCCATTCTATCACAGGATGATAAACCACTGTGTTATAGCCATTCTATTAGAGGATGATAAGCCACTGTGTTATAGCCATTCTATTAGAGGATGATAAACCACTGTGTTATAGCCATTCTCTTAGACGATGATAAACCACTGTGTTATAGCCATTCTATTTGGAGATGATAAACCACTGTGTTATAGCCATTCTATTAGAGGATGATAAAACACCGTGTTATAGTCATTCTATTAGAGGATGGGTAATAACCATTCTCTTAGAGGATGATAAACCACTGGGTTATAGCCATTCATTTAGAGGATGATAAACCACTGTGTTATAGCCATTCTATTAGAGGATGATAAAACACCGTGTTATAGTCATTCTATTAGAGGATGGGCAATAACCATTCTCTTAGAGGATGAGAAACCACTGGGTTATAGCCATTCTATTAGAGAATGATAAACCACTGTGTTATAGCTATTTTATTAGGGAATGATAAACCTCTGCGTTATAGCCATTCTCTTAGAGGATGATAAAACACCGTGTTATAGTCATTCTATTAGAAGATGGGTAATAGCCATTCTCTTAGAGGATGATAAACCACTGGGTTATAGCCATTCTATTAGAGGATGATAAATCACTGTGTTATAGCCATTCCATTAGAGGATGATAAACCACTCTGTTATAGATATTCTATTAGAGAATGATAAACCACTGTATTATAGCGATTCTATTAGAGGATTATAAACCACTATCTTACCGCCATTCTATTAGAGGATGATAAACCATTGTGTTACAGCCATTCTATTAGATGATGTCAAACCACTGTGTTATAGCCATTTTATTAGTGGATGATAAACTTCTGTGTTGTAGCCATTCTATTAGAGGATGTTAAACCACTGTGTTATAGCCGTTCTAATTGATTATGATAAACCACTGTGTTATATCCATTCTATTAGAGGATGATAAACCACTGTGTTATAGCCATTCTATTAGGGTATGATAAAGAACTGCGGTTTAGCCATTCCATTGCAGGCTGATAAACCACTGTGTTATAGCCATTATATTGGAGGATGATAAACCACTAGGTTATAGCCATTATGTTTTAGGATGATAAACCACTGTGTTATCGCCATTATATTAGGGGGTGATAAACCAATATGTTATAGCCATTCTATTAGAGGATGATAAACCACTGTGTTATAGCCATTCTGGAGCAAATTTTGAAAATAATTTAATGGATGGAATAAGTGAAAATTTGAATAGAGATTGTGAATAGAATAACACAAGCCTTGTGTATCGAGTATATAATAACCCAATAAATTATATTAAAAAAAAAATGAACAGGATAACTAGCAGGACGCCCCTCTACCAGAGGAGATAAGAAAAGTAGTTAATCAATTTGCTCAAAGTTATTTAAAGGGCTTAACAACTTTCTTTATATCGACACAGCAAAGTTCATCACAAAACTGAATTTTGAACTTTAACTGCCCAGTTTGTTTGTCATAATTTAAACGTTTGTTTTCCTTCTGCGAAACAGACATAGTTCGTAGATTGGGATCAACTTCAACTGTAACACTCGCGGGTCTCCTCTTTTCTAATTATGCGTCCTACCACATTTAGAGAAATCTCTTGGCTGGTCAACCTCTAATACTCCTTGTTCAATCTCCAATTTTAAGCGCTAACGGATTTATTTCCTTTAAGCGTTCAGGTTCGCTCCTTTTTTCCCTTTAGCAGAACAGTTTAAGTAGTATATAGGGATACTAGGGCGACAATGGAAATTAGCATTACAGACCCCCTTGGGAACATATAGCGACAATGGAAAATTAACATGGAGAAAAATCGTGGGAACATATAGCGACAAGGGAAATTAACATGGGAGAAAAAAATCGTGGGACTGTTGAGCGACAAGGGAAATGAACATGGAGAAAAATCGTGGGACTGTTGAGCGACAAAGGAATTTAAACAGGGTGGGACTGTATAGCGTCAAGGGAAATTGAACATGGGATTTTTTTAAAAAAAACTTTAAAAAAAAGGGGTAGAAAATTGAAAGTCATTCTCTTTTCGAGAAATGTGGGTGGCCCTGAAAAGGGCCTTTGGGTTTCTTCTTCTTCTTCTTCTAACTCCTTAACTTCTTCCACCAAGTCCTCACTTTTTCCATTATTCCTTTCTTCTTTTTGTTCTCCTCTGGCATCCAGTCTCGATGGCCCAAGGCTCTAAACTTTTCCTGGACTTTGATCCAATTCTGATTTAGCCTTTCAAAATCAGCTTGTTTCTTTTTGTTTTCCTGATCTTTTCTTTCTTTATACCATCTCTCTTTAATCTTCTTTACCTCTATCTCCATCACTTTTCTCATCAACTCCTCTCCTTTCCTCAGTCTTTCCTGACCTCTCTCCACAAAAGAGCACTCTGTCCCATGTGACATTTTTTCAAGAAAGCACCTGACTTTGCTTGCATTGTCAAGTGCTTCCTTTAGGCTTCCCACTCTGACATAGGTGGGATTTATCATACCTCTCAATCTATTTTCCTCCTCTTCTATCATTTCTGCTATCACTTCTTTTGCTTCGTTTAGGCATTTAGCGTAGTCCAGATACTCTGCTATCTTCCATTCTTTTTCTAGTCTCTCCACTACATAGATACCATCCATTATCCAATTGTATATATGTATCAAATTGTTGAACAACTCACTTGCAACCACCATCTTCGTTTTTATTATTCCGTAGAATGGTTCGAACATCAAACCTTGTGGGTTCTTATAGTGAAAGCGCGGACGTGATGGAAAACATCCCCCTAAAACATAAAATTGATCTTACCTAGATCATGACCAAACATCGCGCGGACGTGAAGGAAAACATCACCCCCCTACTTTTCTCATTTCATATAATATACTATCCACATAAGTGAAGTAATATTTAACAAACCCCAAATCTACTATTTACACACGCAAATCATTAAAACGAAATCCATAATCTACTATCCACACAATCGTACGTGAGCGGTTACAAAACCCAAACTATACTCTCCATATACGCTAAGAAACAATAAACAAACCCATAATCTACTATTCACACAAACTTACGTGAAAGGTTACAAACACAAACACACAAACACATACACTCGCACTTTGAAAAAAGAGTTAGTGTTTATATTCACACTACTCTACCTACACACATTGGCAAATTGATGGTTATTTCTTTTCTAGAGTATTGGGTAACCCTGAAAAGGGCTGTTGTTTTTGGAACTTCATGGACACCTGGTTAATGATGGCACCTTCCAGGCCTGGCGCCATATACACATCTTGTTCTCCAGTTGCTTTTTACTTTTTTGGGGGAGAGAACAGAGGGAGGATAAATAGCTTCAGAATCCCAATTTTCTGTCTCTGGGATTCTGAAATTTCTTCTCTACTTTTCCTCCTCTTCTTTGTCTCTTCTCTCCTCCTCCTCTTCTTTGTATCTTCTCTCCGCCTCTTCTTTGTGTCTTCTCTCCTCCTCTTCTTTGTTTCTTCTCTCCTCCTCTTTCATCCTTCCCTCTTCCACAATGGCTTCTGTGGCCAGTTCGTTTAACAGGCGCCTGGCATAATCCAGATGCACATGAAGTTCCAACAGTTTCGCTAGTCTCCTGTTCATTCTGGTGTTGATCAATCAACAAGGGTAGCTGGACTGCCGAACGAGTTTCAATTTGTACTAAAAGTGCGGACGTGAAGGAAAACATCCCCCTAAAAACATAAAATTGATCTTACCTAGATCATGACCAAAAACAACGCGCGGACCTAAAAGAAACACTCACTCACTTTTTTATACTACCCATTCCTATTCTAAAAAAAATTTTTCATTAATCACTTCAATATACTATTCACATACACAAAGCAATCAAACCCCAAATCTACTCTCCCCACACCTCAAAAACCCCCCAAAAAACATCATCTTAATCTACTATCCACACCAACGTACGTTAGCACTTACAAACACACAATCTTATACACAAATGCATACCCTCACACTATAAAAAAAGAGTTAGTGTTTATATTCACAATACTCTACCTACACACATTGGCAAATTGATGGTTATTTCTTTTCTAGAGTATTGGGTAGCCCTGAAAAGGGCTGTTTGTTTTTTTGTTTTTTTGTTTGCTATGGCAATCTTTTAGTTTCTAAGAATGCGATGTCCTCTGAGGATAGACTTTCTGGCGATAGGTCTGCTTCTTCGGAAAGAGAAGAAGAACTCTTTGGTGTCGATACGACAATCGACAAAGCCTCTGTCAGGTTCAGGTTGCTGCTGCTGTTGTTGTTGTTGTTGTTGTTACTGCTGCTGTCTCTGAAGTCTGTACTTCTCTGTCCATTCTTCTTTCTCCCTGTTCACTTCTTCCCTGAAGAGCTCATCTATCAGGTCTTCAGTGACTTTTAGCATTCTCACATTCTCTATCTCTTCTGACTTCGGTATCAGACTGTGTCTGACCCTATGCAAATTCACGTAGGCTTCGTTTAGCTTAGCTAGTTTGGAGCACATCTTCGTAGGAGGATGAGTCGACAATGGATGGTTAGACTAGAAACTCCCCCGGTTCTTAAAGTCAAAGCGCGGACGTGAAAGAAAACATCCCCCACACGGTTTTCGAGCCGCAACGTTCAATGAGTGTCATGAGAGGGATAGTAAGAAGTCAAAGAGCATCAATCAAACATTCTTATAGTCAAACAAACGACAAAGGCATTTTTTTTTCAAAACACAACATTTTTTTATTCAAAAATCACTTAACACTAACCAACAACTCTAACATTTTTTAACAATAATCCAACACTATAACATCAAACATTTTTTTTCAAATGACAAACATTTTTTCAATTCATACTATACTCTAAACAGGGCTGACAACGTTGTGAATGAAATTGTGATTTCCATTGTTGGAAGTCATTAGGCCATTGATGGACACTACGTTTCCTAGCTTGAGACAAAATATAAGCATAATGGTCACAAAACCATCGATCTACTTTCACATCGTTTCTAGAAGAAGAACGAGGATCAAAATGAGTCACTAAATCTTCTAAGGAATAGCGCAGGCTGCGATGATGCAGAAAATACACACAATATTGTCCACACACCAAGGAATCTGTGCCTTGTAATTTCACATTATTGAATCGGGTGGTCTGAGCATTTCTTCTCATAAAGTCGATGATATCGTCTTCCAAAGGGGGCAATCCGTACGAATCGAAATATTCCACACATCCTTCTTGAGGAAAGTAAACGGCTACCCAGTGGGTTCCTGGGAGATGACTGTCGTCCGTGTTGATCACATAAGCTAGATGGTCTTGAGGTTTGCGATGAGGGAGTTCATCTTTAGCACAGACGACAGGATTCCAAGAAGCCGTGTACGAACTGTGGTTCAAAAGGTAATAAAGTTCCCAGGTATCCATGTTTTGTGTGTGTGTGTGTTTTTTTCTTCACAGGTAATAATATGTCATCAATTCGATCCTGACTTTTTGCTTGACAATGTCTGACGAATAACCGTTTCTTCGTTTCGTCTCCTCACTTTGATTCAGGAGAGCTTCGATACGATGGATCTCTTGAGTGGTTAATGGTGGACAAGAATGTCCACGCAAGTCTTTATACCACTGATGCAACACGACTTCGTCCGAGATGAGACTCCAAGCATCGTCCAGATACTCGTCCAATGTTTCTTCTTGACTCAGCATCAGGCATTTATCGTGTTGAATTTGACTGGGATGATCGTTTTGACATCCATAGCACTCTTTCTTGATGAATTCCGTCATTTTTTCGACCAAGTGTTTGGCAAAACAGGAGACTAAATGGGCTTTTTGTTCTGACCATCTTGACTTCATCATGATCACTTCTTCTTTTTCCATGGTCTCTTCACATTTCATGTCCAAAGTTTCTCCACTTGGTAAAGAGGGATAACAGTCTTCCATGGCTTCCAATAGTCTAGAATGACTTCTCTCAAACTGTTGATTTCTATGGAATTATCGAATTCTGCATACAGGATGACGTTCACCGTCTCTGTTAGATTTGTAGTAAACTGAATTTCCACACGAATCTGGCCAGATTTTATAGGGTGGAAATGTCCCTCGTCGCTGCCTTGGTCTGGAGTGAAATCGAAAGCCCACAAAGCGTAGCCTCCTGCGTAATCCTCGTACGTAATGCCGTGACTGGTGTTGGTTCCTAACTGACCAGTGGCTTCGTACAGGGACAAGTACGACCTCAAGTAATTCTTCTTGTCAAAGTTAGGTTCGAAAGGTCGGGTACACAAGGTCTTGCCATCGCGACTGACTTCGATCTTGGACACGTCAAAGTGTTGAAAGTGGAAAGGATTTTTAGACAAAGCTCCGTTGAAGGCTGCATTCTCGACGATACCAAGGATCAAACGTTTGGGTAACTGTCCTTGGAACAGATGATCTTCGATCATGGATCGCAGCCCCGTAGGAATGGTGAAGGTTTTCACTTCCACGCGTCGTATGAGATACTTGGCGGTCGTTCTGCTCAACGTCTGACTGATGTCGTTACCCACTTTAGGTAACACTTCCACGCGTCGTACGTAGAGCCTGGCTTCCTCGATGACAGTTTTGCAAGCACTAGTACCTATCAAATGGAAAACGGCACTACTACGATTCAGTCTCAGGCGGAGATTCACTCCGTTCAGCAAGTACTTTTCTTGTAACCACATGCCCAAATGCAAACGATCCATCAGTTCTAAACTATCTCCACTTTTGATTATGTCTCTTCGTTCTACAAATCCCGCATTGTGTTCTTTGGTTGTATTAATTTCGAATTCTTCAAACTGGCCTGCATCGTCAGCTTCCCATACCACACAGGCATTGAGATGTGTGTTCTTGGCATCTATTCCGTACGTCAAGAGATTTTCCAGGTAGGCACGATAAGGGTAAGTATCCATGCTGCTACTGACTAGTTTGTTATTCAAGTACAAGTCCACTCCACTGAACAAGGAATGCATGAAATTGTTGACGGGAGCTATTACCTCATCGCCATCTAGGGGCGAATTGTCCTCATCGACAACTTTGACTTTCAAGTACAAGCTATTCAGATCTATGTAATCTTCGGGCTGTCCTTTGATTTCAAACTCAATGGGAGCTGAGGCTGTCAAAGAGGAGACGGGGTGAAATTCCACCCACTGGGATTCTTGCATGGTCATCATGGTGGGGGGCATGGCAAACAGATCCAGTTCCGACTTGGAACAACCGCAAGATTCTCGGTGCAACATTTTGTTCTGTGTCTCAATAATCGAAAACGTCTAAGTCTCGAACGGTTCTTCTTTTCTTTGTCTTTCTAGCTTTAGACGTGTGAAGTCTGGTGAAAGGGTGTTTCCTTCGTCGTCTCTTTCTGCCTTGTCCTTGCTGAATGCCTGACTCGTTAGCGTGCAGGGCATTTATAGGTGTGTCTCGTCGGCCTAAAATGTCTTTGCCCGTTTGCAGCAAGACATTTTTGCCTGCTCTCAAGAAGGCTTCTTTAGGGTTTTGTTTGTCGATGATGACATTTTGGAGAAATTCTTTGCCTTGCGTCAGTGCCGCATCTTTCAAGGCGTGCAATCCGCGTGTCACCATCGGTTTCAACACCGGGACCACCGAACGAAAGGCCGATTTTAACATGTCTCCTAAACCGTGTCCTCGCTGTCGAGCAACCCCTCGGTACACTGGATACATGACTTACGAGTCGTGAGAGAACCGTTTTCGAAAATGGAGTTTCACTGTGACTTTTCCTTTGGTGAATGGAATATTTTGTCCCAAATCTCCTTTTATAGCAATGTTGACCGTGTCCAAATACGACTTGCTGACAGGCAAATAGTGAGGATGGACAAATTCGCGGTGAACGTGGTAAGTGTTTCCACCTTCCTCGTCAGCGTTCGTGGCAGAATTCATTTTGAAAGGAATGACACGCAGTATCGGTACAGAGGTGTGTCCCACCACGTTGTACTCCACCACATCGGAGTACACAAACATCAAATTCAGTCCTTGGTTCATTTCTACCGGGGCACGAAATAACTTGCTAAAAGACTCGTTGTCGTAAACGATGGGTAATTCATTTTTCTAGATCATGGCCATTTTCATGTCCATGTCTCCGCCCAACATGTCAAACAATTCAGGACAAAATAAAATAGACAGGATTTTACTCCAGTTAAATTTCATCAAGAAGCGACTAGCTGTTTTGTGGTATTCCATGGTGACACTTTTTTCGCACTTTCCAAAGCTTTCAGAAACACGACATTAAACCTGGAGGTAATGGTGCTCACCAAATGTTGACCACTAAAATAATAGCCTGGGGGAACGAACAAGTGATAGGTGGTGTACTTTTGATTTCTTGTGCCAGGGGTTTTCTTGTCATATTTGCCATGGGTATCCAAGTACTGTTGCATTTGATCGTCATAAACTTCCACATCAAAAACATTTTGATTGGGAAGGACATTGAGGACTTGGGTCGGGTGAATGATTTCCACTAAAGCCACTTCCCAATAGGCTTCGTGATCTAAAGGGATGGCCTGAGGTGACTTGGCCGTGTAACAGCACAACGTGTTGTTGGGAAACACCTCCATGGAACTGTCACTGGGTAAGGTTCAGTAAAATTGGTTTTGGTGACTCATAATTCCAGAGTTCTGTGGCTGTCCGAGGGGTTACTGGAAGTCAGAGGAGTGTCTCCACCCAAAATGGAGTTCTGATTGTGGTTGTTGTTGGAGTGGTGACTGGCACTGGCACTGGACACAAGGTTCCCGTGGTTCCCGTTGGAAGAGAATTTCAGGGAGGGATTGGGAAGTAGGTAACCGATGCAACTGCTCAATAAAATGGTCCACAATTGTTTGTCTCCTTGTTGCAAACTCAAATTGGCAATGGCTGCCCCGATGACACAATACACAACGAAGATTTAGCAGAAAAAGGCGATTTGCGTTTTAGGCACACGTTCTCCACACCACACCCACAAAGGTTATTTTTGTAAATCTTGCACAGAAGAACTAGGTGAAGGAGTGGTAGACGTAGCTGCGTCTGTGTGAAAGGGCATGATGGTCACTTCTTTTTATAGTCGATGACTTGCGAAGCGTCGATCCAAGAATCAAAACTGGGTGGATATCCTTTCCAACGTACTTTGACTTCTTTGACACGTCTTTTGCCTACTTTACGGGTTCTGCGTTCGAGAATGCTTTCGATGTCGTAGACGTCGTCTTCTTTTTTGGTGACACTTTGTAACTCGGGCAAATAAAACGTTCCCTTGAGCGCTTCTCCGTTCATGTCTTCCAATTTATAGACGGTAGGATGACGGCCATGCCCTCGTCCAGTGACGCGAAACAATTCGGTCGTCCAGTTAGGTAAGTAACCTTTGTCGAAAGTGCGTTTGGTTTTGCCAATGCGCACCCAATCTCCTACGGCCAACTCTCCACTTTTCGTGGGGACAGCCCTCGTCGGGGACGTACCAAACAGGCGCTCAAACACCAACACTTTGCTGTCGGGAGTCACGTCTTGCGGGGCACGTCCAATGCTTCGATGGTAAGATTGGTTGTACGCTTGCACCAGGTGCGGTAAGATGTCGATGTACTTCAGAGTGTGGTGATGCGTAAAATATTTCCACATGCGTTCTTTCAAAGTGCGTTGAAAACGTTCCACGATGCTTACTTTGGTTTCGGGATTCTCGGTGGTAAAAAAATGAATGTCACGTTTCTTTAATTCTTTTTGGAAAGCTTGGTTCAGAAATTCGGTGCCTTTGTCCGTTTGCCATCGAAGAGGGTGACGACCGCGTTGTTTCAACACCCGTTGCAGGGCTCGCAGTAACTCGCTGCTCGATTTGGAAGTCAAGGTCACGACCCAGGCAAATTTGGAAAAGACGTCGATGACACAAAACAAATACTTGTAGCCACGATTGTAGCTGGCCAAATGAGAGACATCGGCTAAATCGGCTTGCCATTGATGATCGATGCCTTCCACTCGGGTGCGACTTCTGGCAAACTTGCGTCGAATGGATTTGTGTAAAGTGTAGGTAGCTTGTTCTTGTAACCATCGTTGCACTTGAGGTAAACGGAGACTTTTCAGTCGAGTTTTGGCAGCACGGTACAATTTTTGAACTCCTGCGTAACCTGCAGGATGCGAGGGATCGTAGTAAATGCTGGCTAAGACTTTTTCCATTTCCATTTTTTGTGTTTGTTTGTGTGTTAATAAGGCACCCACTCTTGGAAGATGCTACTCTTTTTCTCTTGGGGTACTTTCTTGGATTGCAATGCTTTGCGTGTGCGACCAGCAATAGGTGTTGAAAAGGAGGATGTCTGAGCGGGGGATATCGGTTCTTGTTTCACTTCTGTCTTCACTTCTGTCTTCACTTTCTTTTTCTCTTGTGAGGAAGAAGGGGTGGCCATCATCTTTTTAATCCATCCAATTCTGGAGGTAGGTGGTGTTATTAACTTGCGTACTTTTTCTGGTGGAGTTTGAAACCCTTCTTCTTCTTCTTTTCCTTTTTCTGTCTTGGTCACTGATAGTGGTGGTACTGGTACTGGTACTGGTACTGGTGATGGTGCTGTACTTTTCATCAAGGTCTTAAAATCTTTCAGAGTGGGTAGAGCTGTTTCGTCTAAAGCTTTCTGGTGAAAGAATTGCAGTCGTTGCAAGAGTTGACCGTACTTTTGCGATTTTTCTGTTTCGGACAAATCTTGGAGATCCATCAAGGACTGCAATTCGTGTTGTAACTGGAACATCTCGCTCAAATGGGGATTAGGAGGTAAATGCGGGGTGCGTTGTTCTTGCCAACGATGGTATTCCATCCATCGTTTGTAAGGCACTAAAGCTAGTTTTCGTCCTTCCATGGGGTTGTCAGGGGTCGATTATGAGATCTTAGGATTTCCGAGGGCCTTTTTATCTTGCTCCCACCGGTCCTCCCAACATGGTTCCCAAGACTCCTTTCAGTATGGGACCTAACAAGAGGGGAAAAATGCCTCCACGTTGGACTAACATCTTCTTCTTTTGACGAATGGGAATTTTCTTTTGAACCATTTGGCGAAGAACGTGAGGATGTTTACCTAAGCATTGTTTCTGGTGTTTGGACAAAGGGATCGTGCCTTTCAAGACGTTCAAACAACATTCGCACACGGTATCGATCACCTCTTTGGAGGCTGATTGAATGAGTTTGTTTCGTAGAGGTGGAGAAGCTTTGGACAGGACAGATAACATGTCCCCATGTTTGACTAAACGAGGAGGCAGTTCTTTCCTTTTCTTTCCTTAGGGTTTTCTAGAGGGTGACATCTTTGAGTCTTCAGGAGCACCAAAAAAACACTGATACCCCTACTTGGTCACAGACCTTTTTTATACTGGATTGTCTTTACGTCGTATCAGTTTGAGGACAGGCATGACACGTCGTGCAGGGGTACGTAACGGACTAAATCGAGCCAGTTCTTGCTTGGACAAATCCAGTAAACTTTGTAACATGTCCGATCTTTCTTGGACTTTGATTTTGGGAGAAGGTACTTTGTGAGCAGCAGCCACTGCCACTAAATTGGAGGGTCCTGCCACTGGGGAAGTTCTTCTTGGGGTCATCAATGGAGAAGTTCTTGGTGTGATCAACGTCTCCAAGTACTCTTTAGTTCTTGGTGTCATCAACGGAGAAGTGGATGAACGTGAGGCTACCGGTGACCGTGTCACCGCCGTGGCAGGTCGTGGTTTGCGAGTGTAAAGTTGCGTCCTGGCCGAAGTGCCTCTCTTGCGACTAGTTTTCTTCTGTAGACTTTTCTTTTTCTGGGGGCTTCTTTTCTTTTTCCGGGGTGGTGTCTGGTAAGAGGAGGGTCCCGCCACTGGAGAAGTTCTCCTTGGGGACCTGGTCTTTTTCTTCTTCTTGGAGCTTCTTTTGACTTTTTCTTGGGGAGAACTTTGGGGGCATTAGGATCCCATCTTAAGAGAGAGCGAGTGATGACCCCTCCTAGAGTACCGCTCCCTCCAGGTTTCAAAATGATTTGTTTTTTTGTTTGGGTGTCGATGCGAGGATCGGCCAGTTGGACCAAAGCGACTTTGTTTCGATCAAAAAAGCGTTTGGTTTGATGAGGAATCTGAATGATTCCTTGGAGTAATTGACGTGCCGTCACCGTGAACCATCGTAAGACTTCTTTGAGACTAGCTTCTAAGACACGAGCTCGTATTTGTGGATTTTTTTCTCGACTGATGCCATACAAGGCAGAAATCAAGTTGACGGGAAGATGCGACTGAAGGGACGTCATGTTGACGTTGTGTGAGACAGACGAAAAGGGTCTGAGATTTTTTTGTGGATTGAAATTAGGTCGAGGACGGAGACGTGTACAGGACAGGCCCTCCGTCTTGGCACCAGTGGTGAAACAAGTGGGTACGAAATCGCAAATCCTCGGGAGTCGTAGGTTTCAAATCGACGAGTAAATAGGCATGTGGCGTTTGAGTGGCATCGTCGAGAGAGCGAGTGATGACCCCTCCTAGAGTACCGCTCCCTCCAGGTTTCAAAATGATTTGTTTTTTGGTTTGGGTGTCGATGCGAGGATCGGCAGTTGGACCAAAGCGACTTTGTTTCGATCAAAAAAGCGTTTGGTTTGATGAGGAATCTGAATGATTCCTTGGAGTAATTGACGTGCCGTCACCGTGAACCATCGTAAGACATCTTTGAGACTAGCTTCTAAGACACGAGCTCGTATTTGTGAATTTTTTTCTCGACTGATGCCATACAAGGCAGAAATCAAGTTGACGGGAAGATGCGACTGAAGGGACGTCATGTTGACGTTGTGTGAGACAGACGAAAAGGGTCTGAGGTTTTTATAGATTTTTTTGTGGATTGAAATTAGGTCGAGGACGGAGACGTGTACAGGACAGGCCCTCCGTCTTGGCACCAGTGGTGAAACAAGTGGGTACGAAATCGCAAATCCTCGGGAGTCGTAGGTTTCAAATCGACGAGTAAATAGGCATGTGGCGTTTGAGTGGCATCGTCGAGAGAGCGAGTGATGACCCCTCCTAGAGTACCGCTCCCTCCAGGTTTCAAAATGATTTGTTTTTTGGTTTGGGTGTCGATGCGAGGATCGGCCAGTTGGACCAAAGCGACTTTGTTTCGATCAAAAAAGCGTTTGGTTTGATGAGGAATCTGAATGATTCCTTGGAGTAATTGACGTGCCGTCACCGTGAACCATCGTAAGACATCTTTGAGACTAGCTTCTAAGACACGAGCTCGTATTTGTGAATTTTTTTCTCGACTGATGCCATACAAGGCAGAAATCAAGTTGACGGGAAAATGCGACTGAAGGGACGTCATGTTGACGTTGTGTGAGACAGACGAAAAGGGTCTGAGGTTTTTATAGATTTTTTTGTGGATTGAAATTAGGTCGAGGACGGAGACGTGTACAGGACAGGCCCTCCGTCTTGGCACCAGTGGTGAAACAAGTGGGTACGAAATCGCAAATCCTCGGGAGTCGTAGGTTTCAAATCGACGAGTAAATAGGCATGTGGCGTTTGAGTGGCATCGTCGAGAGAGCGAGTGATGACACCTCCTAGAGTACCGCTCCCTCCAGGTTTCAAAATGATTTGTTTTTTGGTTTGGGTGTCGATGCGAGGATCGGCCAGTTGGACCAAAGCGACTTTGTTTCGATCAAAAAAGCGTTTGGTTTGATGAGGAATCTGAATGATTCCTTGGAGTAATTGACGTGCTGTCACCGTGAACCATCGTAAGACTTCTTTGAGACTAGCTTCTAAGACACGAGCTCGTATTTGTGAATTTTTTTTCTCGACTGATGCCATACAAGGCAGAAATCAAGTTGACGGGAAGATGCGACTGAAGGGACGTCATGTTGACGTTGTGTGAGACAGACGAAAAGGGTCTGAGGTTTTTATAGATTTTTTTGTGGATTGAAATTAGGTCGAGGACGGAGACGTGTACAGGACAGGCCCTCCGTCTTGGCACCAGTGGTGAAACAAGTGGGTACGAAATCGCAAATCCTCGGGAGTTGTAGGTTTCAAATCGACGAGTAAATAGGCATGTGGCGTTTGAGTGGCATCGTCGAGAGAGCGAGTGATGACCCCTCCTAGAGTACCGCTCCCTCCAGGTTTCAAAATGATTTGTTTTTTGGTTTGGGTGTCGATGCGAGGATCGGCCAGTTGGACCAAAGCGACTTTGTTTCGATCAAAAAAGCGTTTGGTTTGATGAGGAATCTGAATGATTCCTTGGAGTAATTGACGTGCTGTCACCGTGAACCATCGTAAGACTTCTTTGAGACTAGCTTCTAAGACACGAGCTCGTATTTGTGGATTTTTTTCTCGACTGATGCCATACAAGGCAGAAATCAAGTTGACGGGAAAATGCGACTGAAGGGACGTCATGTTGACGTTGTGTGAGACAGACGAAAAGGGTCTGAGGTTTTTATAGATTTTTTTGTGGATTGAAATTAGGTCGAGGACGGAGACGTGTACAGGACAGGCCCTCCGTCTTGGCACCAGTGGTGAAACAAGTGGGTACGAAATCGCAAATCCTCGGGAGTCGTAGGTTTCAAATCGACGAGTAAATAGGCATGTGGCGTTTGAGTGGCATCGTCGTACGCCTGAGTCAGCCAAGGCGTTCCTAACTGTTTGGCTAAGACTTGCACTTGCGATTTATCTCGAGGGCTTTTAAACAAGACCACGTAATGCGCATTGAGACTGATGGTGCGATGGGCTTTACTTTGTTGAAACAAATTTTGGGTGATGTAAACGACACTGGCATTACGGTGATGCCCTTTGCGCGTGAACCACAGTTTAATTTCTTCTTCGTTTTCTCCTAACATGTCGTCGAAAATGACCAAATGGGTTTGACGGGAGTCAGAGACGATGCCGTCGTCTTCTTTAGGAATGCCTTCCACAAACACGATGGAATCGCCTTGACTTTCTCGCAAGAGGCTGTACGCCGATTGCCACTCTTTGTAACACCACACGATCCGCTGAGGTGGTCGATCGATCAAATGATGTTTATGTTCGATCAAACGTTTGACGAATTCGCTTTTGCCTGAACCGCTAGGTCATGCAATGAGCATGTTAAAGGGATGGCGCAGATATAAAGCCTCCCAACTGGCACGATCTAAGTGTTCGTCGATGACTTTGACAGTAGAGGAAGAGGGAGCAGAGACAGCAGAGGTAGCCATAGTGTGAGAAATGCCACTTGTGATACGAAAACAAACAAGACGAGAGTTTATATACTTTTTTCAGAACACGTTTATTGAATGTTTGAAACATGAATACGAAAGACAAAAATACATAAAAGCCAAAGGCTTAAGTACAAGAATAAAAGGCACATGATAACCATTAATATAAAATAAAAACAAGTGTCTGTACAGCAACATGTTTTGGGTAATGTTCTAACCAGTTCTATAGTAGGGGGTAAGGTCACACAAGTGTCCTCCTGAAAGGGTCTTTCAGGCCTGTCCACGACAGTCCCGTCCTGGGTGACGGGTTCTTCTGGCATTGTCACTAACACGGGCTGAAAAGTAACATTTTTCCTTGAACAACTCTCGTGCATACTGGGCCACTTCTTGGGTCCAAGCCTCAAAATCCCATTCTTTCCAGGCACGGACATCTGTCCAATGGGGATGTAAGTCACAAGCTACACACACATCGTCATACACGTCTTGAATAGCTAAAAGTTGACGAATCTTTTTTTCCCGTAGAGGTCGAGAAGTATCCAGATGAAACCGTAAGGCTTTGAGCAAAAGGAGTCTTTCGTGACCATTTAAGGCCATTGAGGTGGTAAGTACCGATCGTAAAGAGTCCACAAAGAATCGGCTGGTAAACGAAATCCCAGAAAACAAGTCACTAAGACACACACCACTTGTCGACCCAAATTGAATGGATACAGTTCTTGTAATAATCGATGGCAATGATCCACCGTTTGAATATGGTCATTGAGTTCCATCCACGGAATCTGTTGGATTACATGTGATAAAAACCTCGGCATGACAGCCTGTCTTTATATTCTCTTTTTTTCGGATGCAATACACGTACTTTCTAGCCAGACATCTTCGTTCTCCAGTAGGAAATTTAAATGCTCCAAACTGTAACCTAAACTTCAAACTTCGTTTAGGAGTTTCCTCTTCCGTTAAGTAGATTCCACGTAAAACATGTTTGTAATCCTTCAACTTGTCTTCCTCAATGCATTGCACTAGGTGAATCTCGAAGTAACCAAAATTATGAACATGTCGATCATTGGCGACCTCAAAATTTTGAACAATGTCTGACCACTGAAACATTCTGACGAATCAGTTCTTTTATACCATTCAGGTACCAGTGGTTAAAGATCTGGTGACGTAACGGATGCAACTGTTCTTTACGTTTCACTTGTATTTTGACCAGCTCTCTGTAAATCCTTTCTCTCAACTCCACAGGCAAGCCCAAAATGTTCTCTTGTAAAGTATCCATAAGTATATACACTGTTTTTGGAATCCTTGGATGGTGGCCAATAGCCTCGTTTACCTTTGTGCCTGATGTAATATCCACTCATAATCAGTCTTCTTATACTTTGAAACAGAGCATAATTTAAAAACGGTTCAATAACTTTGAGTTTGCGTTTCACTTGTATTTTGATCAGTTCTCGGTAAATGCGTTCTCTCAACTCCACAGGCAAGGCACGAATGTTCTCTAGCAAAGTACCCATGAATAGGTCATACTAAATCCTCTTTTGTCTGACACAAGAAATGTACTGTTTGCACAGACATGTTTTTAATTCATTGTCGAATCTAAATCGTTTAGTTACTAATTTGCACGTTACAATTCGTTCAGAAGTTTCCTCTTGCACCAAGTTGACATTGTGTACAAGATGTTGGTAATTCGTTAACTCTTCCTCTGGAATTCGATGCAGTACGTTTACAATGTAGTAGATAGAATCGTCAATACCAAACCATTCCTTTTTAAAACCAGGGGGTCGTTGATCAATGTCTGTCCAATGGAACACTTTCAACTCAATCAGTCCTTGTATAGCATTCAGGTACCAGTGGTTCAAACACCGGTGACGTAACGGATGCAATTGTTCTTTACGTTTCACTTGTATTTTGACCAGCTCTCGGTAAATGCGTTCTCTCAACTCCACAGGCAAAGCACGAATGTTCTCGTGTAAAGTATCCATGAACAGATTATGGTAAGTTACTTCAATCTCTTTGTCCCACTAAGGGTAAGTAATGACAATTCGGTGACCATCGAACATGTTCTACGTAGGCCGAATCTTGCGATTCCCAGTGGTGAAGTGACACACCGCAACTGAAGCACTTGACTTGATCTCCTTCGCCCAAATAGAAAAATCCGGCTCTGGCTAATTCTTCAGGGGTCGGTCCTCCCAGATACTTAGACCATTTTCCTTTGAACGATTGAAGACGATTTTCAAAGTCGCAGTATTCCGACAAACGCACAGGAAACGAATATTCGTCTTTCACAGGTTCGTTTCGATGAGAGTTGGGTGACATGAACAGGAGTTTGTTCAGGGCTGGATGACATCCGTAGGGGGCTAGACTTGAAGGTGAACATTCCCCTTTAAAACGAAACCCAGTAAAATGTCCAAGAGGACGAGCGGCATCACTTTCGCATCCCTCAGGTTAGACACGCACAGCATCACTTTCCATGATAGGGGTAGTGACACTAAAGTTCCCATGATGCTTTACGGCATCGCTAAGGTCACAACGTACAGCATCGTACCCATCGCAAGGCTCACAATCGCATTCCACTTCAGAAGCCACACACTTGAACTGTGCCTTTCTAAACAACTTGTTTTGTGTTTCTCTGAAAGTATTCATCTTGTTCGCTTGGTCTTGGTAGTCACAATGAACTATCGATGTTGCCTAGGGTTCCTTTTTATATACAGACCAATACCGACGTGTCCATACGGCAATGTAAAGTGGTTGGGTAGTCGCACTCGCTTCTGGTACACGATTTGATAGACTTTTTCCAAGGGCCGACTGACGATGTGGTGAGTGGGTAAACGTACAATCTTGTTCGGTTGATAGGTGGTCACCTTAAAGTTTGCATCCTCTCCCGATTCGAAGGCTTCTTTCAATACCCCAAAGTTGACCACACAACTGGTACGATAATTCAGAGTCAGTCCTTTCACTTTGCACGTCGTGTGCACTTCTCCTTGTTTGTCCCGGTATTCGTAGCCGTAATTTTTGGGACCGCCACTGACGAAACTTAGAATCTTGACGTCGGGATGTTCGTCTGTCCAGGCTCCTAAACGGTCTCCTTCGATGTCAGGGTGCTGTTGACTCGGGTGATGGATGTAAATGCAACTGTCCGTGTCAAAGTACAGGACGCGTTCCCCTAACAGTTCTAAAGCTTCGTACAATTTTAAGCGAGCATGAGCTGTCACGTAAGCCGCAATGATGACGTTTCCAAAAGGGTCGTCTTGTACAAAGTTCAGATCTTCTTCGTAATTGACCAAGATCAAATCCTCGCGAACGACGTCCACGTGTTTCATGTATTTGGTTTTGTCGTGAATCATCTGGAAGTAGCGGGAAGGTTCTGTCATATATTCCGTCTTGGGTAAACACGGTCGTTGTGCCATTTTACCCCAAAAGCAATTCAACATCACTTTGGCAAACGATCGCTTGCCTTCGTTTTTCTCGATGTGGTCTAAAGAGATGCCTTCTTGTTCATAGTATTTCTCTTTGAATTGTATTTGATCTTCGGGAGTGTGACACCAGGACGGATAGCCGCTGGCTTCTTGTTTCAGTTTCAAAAAGGCATCCACCTAGTCGGCGAAAATGCCTTTCTGATTGGGATCACCCTTGTGGTATTGTTGTGTCTTGGGAAAGTGGCAAATTTCGTACACTTCTAACAGTTGGTATCCCATGTCCAGAGCTTTGAACAATTCTACGCTGACCCAGGTTCCCGTCAAGGCACGTTCTTCCTGGGTGTGCTGACAAGGCTGATCTTGGTTGCACGTTTCGGCACAAGTACGGCACAAGGGAAACATCAGTTTGCCTTGACAATGGTGAGGTAAGACGGGATGGTATAGGTTCGTGGGAGGCAAAACTTTGCACTTGATCAAACCTTCGTATTGTCGAATGTTGAGCAGGTCGATGTGTTCCGTGAACAATTGCGGGTGCCTACAGGAAAGCGACAATATTTGCACACGTAGGGATACAGCGAACACACGTCCAAGTATTTGATTTCTTCTCCTTTCTCTTCGTCGGCTTGGTACAGCAAACAGGTGGCATTGGTCCTTCCTCCGTACAAACTATCCCTCGGGTTCAGGGGGTCCATGAACTGGTAACTTTCCACGAGGCGTTTAAATTCGGGATCGGTTTTCATACGGTGATCGTACTCGTGTTCCCACATTTCCACCACTTGGTATCCTTCCTGTTCCAACTTTAGGCGTCGCTGACAAGTGTCCTGGTACAGGTCTTCCATGGTCCGTTGTAAAAACTGATTTTTAGTGTCACGGTCAGGGTAACAGACGGGACATCCGTGAAATAAGCAACCGTTAAACTCGTACACGATCTTGGGGTTTTCTAAGTCCCAGCCATCGACCGAATACGTTCCGATGGTCTTTTCACCCCCTCCGTTGCGGGCATGCTGAATCCACTTGTCTTCCTTGTCGCACAAGTAATGTAACCAACGTAGGGCTTTGACCGAGTATTGACGTTTGACATAGTGGGTCGTTTGAGGGCTGATGACAGCTACGGTGTTTTCAGGCATGAATCGTTGCCGGTACACTAAGGAACACGCTTTGGCAATGGTGCAAGCTTCTTTCAAAGGATCGACCCCTCCGTGTTCCATGAACAGTTCTCGAAATTTTCCACAGCAACGCCGTAAAATGTCCACGTCGGAACGACTATACTTTAGCATTTCTTCCTGAAAGTCGAAAGGGTCGGAGGAGTGAGCCTGGTACCAAGCGTAGAAAGCTTCTCGTTGTTCGGTACGCATGTTGTCGGGGTCGTAATAGTGAGCTTCAGGTAAATGGGGTAGAACGGCTTGTTGATTGGCTTACGTATTGAAAAAGTGTGGAAAGTACCCTTTAGCCATTTCTGCCATTCCAAACGTTTTAGGCATTCGGCTCAAAGGCATGGCCAAGTAACTCATGGAATCTTTAAACTGTACTTGTCCCACTTGCATGAAAATGATTTTGGCTCCGTTCAAAGTCACTTTAGGACGCTCGGTGCCATGTTCCGTATAGGATCTGAGAAGAAACTGTCCATCGTAACCCGGAGAAATTGTGAGCCATCACTGTGGCATGACGATGACAATCTCTGTAACGTTCGATGTCCTCTTGGCTCCACGTCTTGTCGATGGGGTCTAAGATCCATTGGGCAAAATCGTCTAGCGTCTTTGGTCTTCGAACGATTTTTTCACGCCCACCGGGAATCTTGCTGCAGTGAGGGCAATGACTGAAGATAGGTTCTTGAATGCACTTCTGGCACGCTCGATGAGCCAAGCAGAAATTAGGAATGTGAATGCCGGTCTCTTGCATGCAATCGAAATCGAAAAAGATGAAATTGCCTTTCTTCTTGTGACCGTCCCCTTTCTCTGGTGGAGGTTGGTATTTTTGCACTTAGCATTGGTGTTCCAAGTCCACAATGTGGTGACAAATGTGACATTTTTTCTTTCCTCGACATACGTGTGCCTTGGCAGTATTGGTACATAGGCCTTGTCCACACGTAGGGCACAATCTCAGGAGTTGACAAGCACATTTCTGCTGTGAACCTTGCGTCTTCAGATGTTGTTGGTAACAGGCAGGGCTGACAAACGTGCGCAGACAAGTTGAACAAGGCACTGGTCCTTCGCTCAGACAGGGTGGAGAGGCCAAACATCCTGAGCATTTCAATCCGCAATGTTTGTGTTGCTCTCGATTATTATAACCATGGTCACATTTCTCACAGTAATAACCGTATCCCAGGAATGCAGTGATACTGGTAATGGTAACGAAATGGTCATCGTGATAATAGACATGAATGTATTTTCCATCCTTAAAATCTTGGCCTCGAAACAACAGATGTCCGCACACTTCTTGAGGGTGCACTTTCAAGGTGTATCGTGGAGCTAGGGCATCTTGCAATGTTTGCATCTCAGGAATGCCACAGGGGGTGTCTTTGGACAGTCCGGCTTGTTGTAACAGGAGTTCTGCTTCATTTCGTTGTTTGGCTCGGTCGGATCGTTGAATAGTTTTCCAGGCTCTTTTCCATTCTGTCGTGTCCTTCTTGTTGGCATAGGTTAGTCCCACCACGATGGCCCTGGCTAAACACATCTGGTCTTGAGGGTTGTGAATTTGGACGAGGCTACGCTTAATGCTGCGAAGCTCGTTCACCAATAACATCTTTTTGCGTCCAGTCCCTTGAGGAGGAGAGACGTGGGTCATGTCCAGTGTGGCTTTTCCATCGGTGATGTCAAACTGATCATTGGATTGTTGCACGTGTTGAATCTTGTCCATGACTTTGGAAGCGTTCAATTCTGCAGGGGTGCTAAACTCGATCCAAACAGGGGATTTCAAACCGTCGTGTTGTATGGAAAGTCTCAAGCGATCGTCTTCTTTGGGTTGACATTGTCGCTTGAGTGCAGTGAGCAAAGAATCCCACACCCCAGTGATGAACCCTTCTGCTTTCTCTAACGGTACTTCAGCCTTGAAATCTTTAAACTTCACTGTGTATTTGTAAGCCGTGGTTCTAAATTTTCTAGAGGAGCGCTTTTCCGTCTCTCGAATGGAATAGTATTTTTCAGGGTTGACTAAGGGTGGTGAACGTGTTTTAGAGGGTTCGGATTCTGGTTCACTCATGTCCTCTTCAAAATCACTGGCATGAGTTTGTGACAAGACTTCAGCTCTGGTACGAGGCGATAGATCACGTTTCTGCCTCTTACTTTCTTTTTCTTTCTTCTCAAATGAATAGGATCGTTTCATCTTGATAGCAAAACGTCAAATGACTCAAGTTTGAACACCATAGACTAATTTATAGTCATGGCAGACCAGCGTATATAAAAGGGTGTGTGTCTTGTCCTTTCACTATTCATTTCACTCTCAAACCGAGCACAACGATGGAAGAGACTAGCCAAATCGAACGTTTCGTCAGAGCTTTGCGAGGGGTTATTAGAAAATTCTCTTCAGACCAGCCGACGGACTACTCTCCTTCCTTTCCAGATAAAAGTCAAAATACTTGCTATATCTGTCAAAAGAAAGGGCATTGGTCTTCAGAGTGTCCAGACCGTCAAAAAAGAAAAAAAAGGGGCTAAAAAAGACAGAAGTCAAGATACCTGTTATTATTGTCAAGAAAAAGGACATTGGTCTCCAGATTGCCCAAAAAAGAAACAAGAGGAGTCAGAAGAAAAGAGGAATTCTTCAGAAGAAGAGAGGGATTCTTCCGAGGAAGAGAGGGATTCTTCAGAGGAAGAAGAGGAAGAAAGAAGACAATTCTATTTACAAGAGGCAAAGAAACAGGAGAAGAAAAGAAGTAGGGAAGAAAATGAGGAGAAAGAAGAGGAAAAGACGGTGAAGAAATTCAAAAAACACAGAGACTAAACAAGGAGAAAGAAGAAGTCAATGAACTTTATATTAAAGTGTTCTGTTGTGAATTATATTGTAACAATGGATAAAAGAATAAATTAATTATATAAGGTAAGTGTCTTAGAGTTCTGATTTTAAAATAAGAACGTACACTCACGCACTCATACAAAGACACGTACTATGGGTGGGGGATAAAATGGGTTGTTGTTTTTTTTTTAGTTATTGGCAAATTGAAAAGCTATCTCTTTTCGAGAAATGTGGGTGGCCCTGAAAATGGCCTTTTTTGGTGTAGGGGTGAGTTTAAGCAATCAACTTTAACTGCCTTAAGCCTTTGCCACGGCCAAGGCCTACTTCTGGACTGCGTGCTGTTGATGATGATTGGGTTGAAATCACTAAGGGTGGTACGGTAGGCTTAGTCACAGGGTTAACGTGTTTAGCTCGGGAAGGTCGTATTCCCTTCGGTCGTAATAAAGAAGTCTGATACATTTGTTTCAGACTTCTTAACTCCGCTAAAATGTCCAACAGTACCGTGACCGTTTGATTTTCACCCTTTTGTTTCTTTGCTGCTACTTCTTCTTGTTGTTGTTGCTGTTGTTTTTTTTTCTTACCTCTTCTTCTTGCTGCTGATGCCGCTGTAGGGGAAAAGCTTGTTCCGCTTCCTTTTGTCGTTGTATAAATTTATCCAATTCTTCTTTCTGTCTCTGTCTAAAATTCTCCACTTGCGGTAATGAAGAAGGTAACGAAGGTTCCGGAACAAATTCTTGCGAGGTAAGAAAATCCACAAAATCCCAATTCACCTCTTCTGAAAGTAAGTCCGGGTTCCCCTGGGCAGTCTCCCCTGCTGGTGCACCCCAATGGATCGTTTTCTGAGTTTCCGTCATGTTGAATCACTGTCGCATAGACTGACTGTACACAAGCGCTAGCGAATATATGTAGACCACGTGACGTCACAGACTGTTCTCTTCGGATTGGATGTGGGCTGACTGAATTTTGTAACGCGTGTTCGGATTGGTGAATGAACTCAATCCGTTTCAATCCTTCCTCTACCTATAAATAAGCGCAGTTCACTGCATTAATTCATCTGTTCTCGTCGCTTCAAGATGTGGACCACAGTCGAATCATCCACCCTTGTGTCTTCCATGATGTTTAGGACGGACATGCTCATGTATGTCCGGTCCAAGTGGACCGTTGTCGACAAGTCAGACACCAGTCTGTGGATACGAAGAGTGTACGTAGAAAGGCAAGGTTGCCTCAAGACGACACTGATTTATGGCCCTCGAGTAAGACGCAGCTTGAGGACAAGAAGATGCCGCAGATGCCATTTATGTTAATAGATACATTAACATAAACCCAAAGGCCCTTTTCAGGGCCACCCACATTTCTCGAAAAGAGAATGACTTTCAATTGCCTACCCCTTTTTTTTAAAAGTTTAAAAAAAAAAATCCCATGTTCAATTTCCCTTGACGCTATACAGTCCCACCCTGTTTGAATTCCTTTATCGCTCAACAGTCCCACGATTTTTCTCCATGTTCATTTCCCTTGTCGCTCAACAGTCCCACGATTTTTTTCTCCCATGTTAATTTCCCTTGTCGCTATATGTTCCCACGATTTTTCTCCATGTTAATTTTCCATTGTCGCTATATGTTCCCAAGGGGGTCTGTAATGCTAATTTCCATTGTCGCCCTAGTATTCCTATATACTACTAGTTTAATTATGTCTTCATGTGCTGTCATAGACTCTAAAATCCAGGTCACTTGGACAACGTTTAGGAAGGTTATGCCCCTCCTCCTTCCCACGTTAGTCAATAACCTTTTGCCTAGTACAAAGATTGACTGCCTGATTCTGCTATTTAAGTCGTTTATAAAACACGAGACGTCGCCTGAGAAACACGCTTCAATTCGTTAACTACCAAAACCCGATTTCAAACTTATCCATCCGACTTTATTAACACTTCACTCCAGGGTTGGAAATACAATAATCTACATTCTCCATTGGTTTCCCTATACAGATATCTGCTGAGTTTAAAATTGTGACCAATATTTCAAAAGTTATAAACCCTGCCTCTGCAGTATTTCAAATCTTGGCCATTTCGATAAACAAAACCAAATCTTCATCCTTGCCAAAATACACTTGAACTAGGTACCGTACAGGATCTCGTTAATAATCAATAAAGTCCCACCAGAGGCACACAATTGTTAGGATCCTAAAACACGCCACGAATATAATTCGGTGCATACTAGCTGACATCAAGTTAAAATTGCTCTATATTATTCTGACATGCGCAAAATTCACATTGTTTTAATATATTGGACGACTAATATATATATATATATATATATATATATATATATATATATATATATATATATATATATATATATATATATATATATATATATATATATATATATATATATACATTTCATGTTTCATATGTTTCTCAATCGGTTCATATAAAGATGCTTTACCAAATTTAGACTAATTTCTGATTAACCAGAAGATATAATTAGTGTCAAGTTTTTGTTACTGAATTATTTTTTTGAATAACTTTTATTTTAGGATGCACTTTTGTGTTATGATTTTTTTTATATGCAAGGCAGTTTGAAAATGCGACCACCATTTTTCAATCGTGCACTCTATTGCCATCAATAGTGTTGATAATAAATAAAATAATACTCTGAGCTGATTATACATCTGTAAATTATTTAAAGGTACATACTGATCTTATGCATGTTCGGCTCTTAAACAGTATTTGTTTTATAGGCTAACATTCTACTGATATATACCAAAATGAAAACAAATCCCTGATTTACACCCAGCACGTGTGCTTACTAGAGCAATGACAAAGAGAGCTCTCGAGAATGATGTTGATCGGAAAATATTCCTTTAGTTGACACATGTATTGGTCAGGCTTTTTGATCACATCACTTTTGCTCCTCATATAAAAAACTGAATAGGTATTGTTCATAGTGAACCTTTTACAACTATTCTTTATCTTTATTTGAATCGATCACTTGTCGTCAAACAGGGAAAAGATTCAGAGATATGCTTTTTGTGTCAGGAGGCTATTAGCAAACACTGAAGCCATACATGTTGATGTTTACTTTTTTATATAAAAATTGTGATCTTATGCGAAGATGGAGACCAGAGAAACCATCTGGTGCCAAAGGTCAGTAAGCTATCAAATAGTTGTTCCTAAGTCGGATAGGCATTTTGTGTCTAATCCAGAAAACTCCTATGGCTGATCAGTAAGACTTATTACAAGATCCTGAATAATTTATATTGGCCAAACATTAAACGTGACTTTTGTAAATAATATAGATCTTATTGCACTTGTCAAATTGTAGGAAAATCCAATGAGAAGATATATAAATATATCCCTGCATTTGACGAACAATTTAGCATAATAATGGTAAACTATCTTGGCTCCTTACATATCATCAAGTCAAAAATGAAACTAAGGTACGATAAAACAACAACGTAGAAAACTATTCAGTCTGGAGATAGAGTACTGTCTCTCTTGTCCTTTCTTCAAACCTTTCATCAGATTAGGTAGTATGGTCCTTATAACGTTCGGGATAAATGAGGGCATTAAATAACATCAATAATACTCCTGGCATGTAAATATATTCGTAAAAGGGTAATATAAATGCAAACTGTAACCAAATTTGACCTCTTTAATTTATTTTGGCGAATTCACCTAACGGAAAACTCAATGGAAATTTAGGCAATTGTCACTCTAGATTGTCTGAATCAGTCATCCCTGTTTGGATAAAATGTTCAGCTTATACTTTTCAACGTTTAATGAACATAATCACATCTGGTCTAGATAATTGTGACGATTCCATCGCTAATGTCATCATTTACAACTACACCTGGAAAGACCACTTGGAGACGATTCGAAAGTTCTTTGAAAGACGCATTGCTGAACATTTGAAAATTAGTTCATCCTAAAGTGAGGTTTGCCGTGCTTGTATTACTTTTCTTAAACATATTGTGGGGAACGAACATACTAAACATATAGATGCGTTGGTAGTAGTGAATGGGGCCACCCTACGGACAATGGGAATTAGCATTAAAAACACCCCTGGGCCACTCTACGGACAATGGAAATTTAACATGGCGAAAAATCGTGGGCCACTCTACGGACAAGGGGAATTTAACATGGCAATAAATCGTGGGCCACTCTACGGACAAGGGGAATTTAACATGGGATTTTTTTTTTTAAAAAATTTTTTTTAAAAAAAGGGGTAGGCAATTCAAAGACTATCTCTTTTCGAGAAATATGGCTGGCCCTGAAAAGGGCCTTTGGGTTTATGTTAATATGCCCTTAACATAAAGGGCATCTGCAACATCTTCTTCTTCTTCTTAGGCTTCGTCGAATGGTAGGTCCATAAACTAAAACTCTTTTCAGGCATCCTTGCCTCTCTACGTAAATTCTACGTATCCATAGGCTCGTGTCGGTCCTGTTGACAACGGTCCACTTGGATCGGACATACATGAGCATGTCCGTCCTGAACATCATCGTTGACACAAGGGTTGAAGATTCAACGTCTGTCCACATGTTGAGGCTCCTAGAATAGGTGAATCAATGCAGTCAACGGCGCTTATTTATAGGGACGGAAAGGATTGAAACGGATTGAGTTCATTCACCAATCCGAACACGCGTTACAAAATTCAGTCAGCTCGCATCCAATCCGAAGAGAGCAGTCTGTGACGTCACGTAGTCAATATAGATTCGCTAGCGCTTGTGTGCAGTCAATCTATGCGACAGTGATTCAACATGACGGAAACTCAGAAAACGATCCAGTGGGGTGAACCAGCAGGGGAGACTGCCCAAGGGAACCCGGACTTACTTTCAGAAGAGGTGAATTGGGATTTTGTGGATTTTCTCTCCTCGCAAGAATTTGTTCCGGAACCTTCGTTACTTTCTTCATTACCGCAAGTGGAGAATTTTAGACAGAGACAGAAAGAAGAATTGGAGAAATTTATACAACGACAAAAGGAAGCGGAACAGACTTTTCTCCTACAGCAACAAGAAGAAGAGGTAAGAAAAAAACAACAGCAAGAAGAAGTAGCAGCAAAGAAACAAGAGGGTGAAAATCGAACGGTCACGGTACTGTTGGACATTTTAGCGGAGTTAAGAAGTCTGAAACAAATGTATCAGACTTCTTTATCACGACCGAAGAGAATACGACCTTCCCGAGCTAAACACGTCAACCCTGTGACTAAGCCTACCGTACCACCCTTAGTGATTTCAACCCAATCATTATCATCATCAACATTACGCAGTCCAGAAGTAGGCCTTGGCCGTGGCAAAGGCTTAAGGCAGTTAAAATTGATTGCTTAAACTCACCCCTACACCATGAAGAAAAAAGGCCCTTTTCAGGGCCACCCACATTTCTCGAAAAGAAATACAATTTCAATTTGCCAATAACTCAAAAAAAAAAAAACTCACCCATGTTACCCTTTTAATACGTGTCTGTGTATGAGTGCGTGAGTGTAGCTTCTTATTTTAAAATCACAACTCAAAGACACTTACCTTATATCATTCATTTATTCTTTTCTCCATTTTTTACAATCCAATTCACAATTTATAACTCAACACTTTAATAAAAAGTTCATTAATTTCTTCTTTTCTCCTTGTTTAGTCTCTCTGTTTTTTGAATTTCTTCACCGTCACACTCTTTTCCTCTTCTTCCTCCTCGCTTTCTTCCCTTCTTCTTTTTTTCTCCTGTTTCTTTTTCTTCACCTGTCTTCTTTCTTCCTCAGAAGAATCCCTCTCTTCCTCTGAAGAATCCCTCTCTTCTTCTGAAGAATTCCTCTCTTCTTCTGACTCCTCTTGTTTCTTTTTTGGGCAATCTGGAGACCAATGTCCTTTTTCTTTACAATAATAACAGGTATCTTGACTTTTGTCTCTTTTATCCCCTGTTTTTTTTCTTTTTTGACGGTCTGGACACTCTGAAGACCAATGCCCTTTCTTCTGACAGATATAGCAAGTATCTTGACTTTTATCTCGAAAGGAAGGAGAGTAGTCCGTAGGCTGGTCTGAAGAGAATTTTCTAATGACCCCTCGCAAAGCTCTGACGAAACGTTCCATCTGGTTAGTCTCTTCCATCGTTGTGCTCGGCTTGAGAGTGAAATGAATAGTGAAAGGACAAGACACACAGCCTTTTATATACGCTGGTCTGCCATGACTATAAAGTAGTTTATGGTGTTTGAACTTGAGTCATTTGACTTTTTGCTTTCAAGATGAAACGATCCCATTCATTCGAGAAGAAAAAAGAAGAAGAAAGTAAGAGGCAGAAACGTGATCTCTCGCCTCGAACCAGGGCTGAAATCTTGGCACAAATTCATGCCAGTGATTTTGAAGAGGACATGAGTGAACCAGAATCCCAACCCTCTAAACCAAGTTCACCACCCTTAGTCAACCCTGAAAAGTACTATTCCATTCGAGAGACGGAAAAGCGCTCCTCTAGAAAATTTAGAACCACGGCTTACAAATACACGGTGAAGTTTAAAGATTTCAAGGCTGAAGTGCCGTTAGAGAAAGCAGAAGTGTTCATCACCGAGGTGTGGGATTCTTTGCTTACTGCACTCAAGCGACAATGTCAACCCAAAGAAGACGATCGCTTGAGACTTTCCATACAACACGACGGTTTGAAATCCCCTGTTTGGATCGAGTTTAGCACCCCTGCAGAATTGACTGCTTCCAAAGTCATGGACAAGATTCAACACGTACAACAATCTAATGATCAGTTTGACATCACCGATGGTAAAGCCACACTGGACATGACCCACGTCTCTCCTCCTCAAGGGACAGGACGCAAAAAGATGTTATTGGTGGACGACCTTCGCAACACCAAAACGAGTCTCGTCCGAATTAACAACCCTCATGACCAGATGTGTTTAGCTCGTGCCATCGTGGTGGGACGAACCTATGCCAACAAGAACGACACGGTAGAATGGAAAAGAACCTGGGACACTATTCAACGTTCCGACCGAGCCAAACAACGAAACGAAGCAGAACTCCTGTTACAACAAGCCGGACTACCCAAAGACACACCCTGTGGCATTTCCGAGATGCAAAAATTGCAAGATGCCCTAGCTCCACGATACACCTTGAAAGTGCACCCTCAAGAAGTGCGCGGACCTCTGTTGTTTCGAGGCCAAGACTTTAAGGACGGAAAATACATTCACCTTTATCATCACGATGAACATTTCGATACCATTACCAGTATCACTGGATTCCTGAGATACAGATATTACTGTGAGAAATGTGACCATGGTTATAATAATCGAGAGCAACACAAGCATTGTGGATCGAAATGCTCAGGATGTTTGGCCTCTTCACCCTGTCCGAGCGAAGAACCAGTGCCTTGTTCCACTTGTCTGCGCACGTTTGTCAGCCCTACCTGTTACCAACAACATCTGAAAACGCAAGGTTCACAGAAGAAATGTGCTTGTCAACTCCTGAGATTGTGCCCTACGTGTGAACAAGTCATACGTACCAATGCTGCCAAGGCACACGTATGTCGAGGAAAGAAAAAATGTCACATTTGTCACCACATCGTGGACTTGGAACACCAATGTTACGTGCAAAAATACCAACCCCCACCAGAGAAAGAGGACGGTCACAAGAAGAAAGGCAATTTCATCTTTTTCGATTTCGAATGCATGCAAGAAACCGGCATTCACATTCCTAATTTCTGCGTGGCTCATCGAGCGTGCGAGAAGTGCATTCAAGAACCTATCTTCAGTCATTGCCCTCACTGCAGCAAGATTCCCGGAGGGCGTGAAAAAATCTTTCGGGGACCCAACACGCTAGCCGATTTTGCCCAATGGGTCTTAGACCCCGTCGACAAGACGTGGAGCCAAGAGGACATCGAACGTTACGGAGATTGTCATCGTCATGCCACGGTGATGGCTCACAATTTCTCCGGATACGATGGACAGTTTCTTTTGAGGTACTATACAGAACAAGGCACCGAGCGTCCTAAAGTGACTTTGAACGGAGCCAAAATCATTTTCATGCAAGTGGGACAAGTGCAGTTTAAAGATTCGATGAGTTACTTGGCCATGCCTTTGAGTCGAATGCCTAAAACGTTTGGAATGACAGAAATGGCTAAAGGGTACTTTCCACACTTTTTCAATACGGAAGCCAATCAACACGCCGTTCTACCCCATTTGCCTGAGGCTCACTATTACGACCCCGACAACATGCGTACCGAACAACGAGAAGCTTTTTACGCTTGGTACCAGGCTCACGCCTCGGACCCTTTCGACTTTCAGGAAGAAATGCTAAAGTATTGTCGTTCCGACGTGGACATTTTACGGCGTTGCTGTGGAAAATTTCGAGAACTGTTCATGGAACACGGAGGGGTGGATCCTTTGAAAGAAGCTTGCACCATTGCCAAAGCGTGTTCCTTAGTGTATCGACAACGATTCATGCCTGAAAACACCGTGGCTGTCATCAGTCCTCAAACGACCCACTTTGTCAAACGTCAATACTCGGTCAAAGCCCTACGCTGGTTACATTACTTGTGCGACAAGGAAGACAAATGGATTCAGCATGCCCGCAACGGAGGGGGCGAAAAGACCATCGGAACGTATTCGGTCGATGGCTGGGACTTAGAAAACCCCAAGATCGTGTACGAATTTAACGGTTGCTTATTTCACGGATGTCCCGTCTGTTACCCTGATCGTAGCACTAAAAATCAGTTTTTACAACGAACCATGGAAGACTTGTACCAGGACACTTGTCAGCGACGCCTAAAGTTAGAACAGCAAGGATACCAAGTGGTGGAAATGTGGGAACACGAATACGATCACCGTTTGAAAACCGATCCCGAGTTTAAACGCCTCGTGGAAAGTTACCAGTTCATGGACCCGCTGAACCCAAGGGATAGTTTGTACGGAGGAAGGACCAATGCCACCTGTTTGCTGTACCAAGCCGACGAAGAGAACGGAGAAGAAATCAAATACTTGGACGTGTGTTCGCTGTATCCCTACGTGTGCAAATATTGTCGCTTTCCTGTAGGGCACCCGCAATTGCTGACGGAACACATCGACCTGAAAAACATTCGACAATACGAAGGCTTGATCAAGTGCAAAGTTTTACCTCCCACGAACCTATACCACCCCGTCTTACCTCACCATTGTCAAGGCAAACTGATGTTTCCCTTGTGCCGTACTTGTGCCGAAACGTGCAACCAAGACCAACCTTGTCAGCACAGCCAGGAAGAACGTGCCTTGACGGGAACCTGGGTCAGCGTGGAATTGTTCAAAGCTCTGAACATGGGATACCAACTGTTAGAAGTGTACGAAATTTGCCACTTTCCTAAGACACAACAATACCACAAGGGTGACCCCACGCAGAAAGGCATTTTCGCCGACTACGTGGATGCCTTTTTGAAACTGAAACAAGAAGCCAGCGGCTATCCTTCCTGGTGTCACACTCCCGAAGACCAAATACAATTCAAAGAGAAATATTACGAACAAGAAGGTATCACTTTAGACCACATCGAGAAAAACGAAGGCAGGCGATCGTTTGCCAAAGTGATGTTAAATTGCTTGTGGGGCAAAATGGCACAACGCCCGTGTTTACCCAAGACGGAATATTTGACAGAACCTTCCCGCTACTTCCAGATGATTCACGACAAAACCAAATACATGAAACACGTGGACTTCGTTCGAGAGAATTTGATCTTGGTCAATTACGAAGAAGATTTGGACTTTGTGCAAGACGACCCTTTTGGAAACGTCATCATTGCGGCTTACGTGACAGCCCATGCTCGCTTAAAATTGTACGAAGCTTTAGAACTGTTAGAAGAACGCGTCCTGTACTTTGACACGGACAGTTGCATTTACATCCATCACCCGATTCAACATCACCCTGACATCGAAGGAGACCGTTTAGGAGCCTGGACAGACGAGCATCCCGACGACAAGATTCTAAGTTTCGTCAGTGGCGGCCCCAAAAATTACGGCTACGAATACCGGAACAAACAAGGAGAAGTGCACACGACGTGCAAAGTGAAAGGACTGACTCTGAATTATCGTACCAGTCGAGTGGTCAACTTTGGGGTATTGAAAGAAGCCTTGCAATCGGGAGAGGATGGAAACTTTAAAGTGACCACTCACCAACCGAACAAGATTGTACGTTTACCCACTCACCACATCGTCAGTCGACCCCTGGAAAAAGTCTATCAAATCGTGTACCAGAAGCGAGTGCGACTTCCCAATCATTTCACCTTACCGTACGGTCACGTCGGTATTGGTCTGTATATAAAAAAGGAACCCTAGGCAAGATCGATAGTTCATTGTGACTAGCAAGACCGAGCGAACAAGATGAATACTTTGAAAGAGACATCGTTCCAGTTTGGGGATTGTAAAAAAGCTGTATCTTTCTCTAGTGTGACTAATACTGGATGGATAAGACCCAGACATTGCGACGGAAAATGTCCGGAAGGAAACTGCGATTGTCCATGTGGTTACCATTGTAATTGCGTAACGGAGTTTGCAGACGAGTGCGATTGTGAGCCTTGCGATGGGACCGATGCTGTACGTTGTGACCTGAGCGATGCCGTAAAGCATCATGGGAACTTTAGTGCTCCTACCCCTGTCATGGAAAGTGATGCTGTGCGTGTCAGACCTGTGGGATGCGAAAGCGATGCTGCTCGTCCTCTTGGACATTTTACTGGGTTTCGTTTTAAAGGGGAATGTCCACCTTCACGTCTACCCCCTTACGGATGTCATCCAGCCCTGAGCAAACTCCTGTTCCTGTCACCCAACCCTCATCGAAACGAACCTGTGAAAGACGAATATTCGTTCCCTGTGCGTTTGTCGGAATACTGCGACTTTGAAAATCGTCTTCAATCGTTCAAAGGAAAATGGCCAAAGTATCTGGGAGGACCGACCCCCGAAGAATTAGCCAGAGCCGGATTTTTCTACTTGGGCGAAGGAGATAAAGTCAAGTGCTTCAGTTGCGGTGTGTCACTTCACCACTGGGAACCGCAAGATTCGGCCTACGTTGAACATGCTCGATGGTCACCGAATTGTCATTACTTACCCTTAGTGGGACCGAGACATTGAAGTAACTTCTTACCATAATAATCTGTTCATGGATACTTTACAAGAGAACATTCGTGCTTTGCCTGTGGAGTTGAGAGAACGCATTTATCGAGAACTGGTCAAAATACAAGTGAAACGTAAAGAACAATTGCATCCGTTACGTCACCGGTGTTTGAACCACTGGTACCTGAAGGCTATACAAGGATTGATTCAATTGAAAGTGTTCCATCGGACAGACATTGATCAACGATCCTCTAGTTTTAAAGAGGATTGGTTTGGTATGGACGATTGTAGTTACATCATTGTAAACGTACTGCATCGAATTCCAGAGGAAGAGTTAACGAATTACCAACATCTTGAACACAATGTCAACTTGGTGAAAGAGGAAACTTCTGAACGAATTGTAATGTGTAGATTAGTGACTCAACGATTTAAATTCGACACTGAAGTGAAACCATGTTTGTGCAAAGAGTACATTTCTTGTGTCAGACCAAAGAGGAATTAGTATGACCTATTCATGGATACTTTGCTAGAGAACATTCGTGCTTTGCCTGTGGAGTTGAGAGAACGCATTTACCGAGAACTGATCAAAATACAAGTGAAACGCAAACTCAAAGTGATTCGTCCGTTTTTAAATTATGCTATGTTCCAAAGTACAAGAAGACTGATTATGAGTGGATATTACATTAGACACAAAGTTAAACGAGGCTATTGGTCGCCACCCAACGATTCCAAAAACAGTGTATATAATTATGGATACTTTACAAGAGTACATTTTGGGCTTGCCTGAGGAGTTGAGAGAAAGGATTTACCGAGAGCTGGTGAAAATACAAGTGAAACGTAAAGAACAATTGCATCCGTTACGTCACCAGATCTTTAACCACTGGTACCTGAATGGTATAAGAGGACTGATTCGTCAGAAATTTTTTCACTGGTCAGACCTTGTTGAATACTTTCAGTATATGAATGATGATGGGCTAGACGTTCGTAATTTCGGTTACTTGGAGATTCACTTACTGCAACGTATTGAGGAAGACGAGTTAAAGGATTACCAACATTTGTTACATGGAATCTGCTTAGAAAAAGACGAAACATCTAGACAAACTCTGACGTTTCAGTTACAGTGTGTAACATTTAAATTCCCTACTGGAGAACGAACGTGTTTGGTTAGAAATTACCTTTATTGCTTCCGAAACAAAGACACTATAAAATCAAGTTGCCATGCCACGGATTATGTCACATATCATTCAACAGATTCCGTGGAAGGAACTCAATGACCATATTCAAACCGTGGATCATTACCATCGATTATTACAAGAATTGTATCCGTTCAATTTGGGACGACAAGTGGTGTGTGTCTTAGTGACTTGTTTTCTGGGATTTCGTTTACCAGCCGATTCTTTGTGGACTCTTTACGATCAGTACTTACCACCTCCATGGCCTTAAATGGTCACGAAAAACTCCTTTTGCTCAAAGCCTTGCGGTTTCATCTGGATACTTCTCGACCTCAACAGGAAAAAAAGATTCGTCAACTTTTAGCGACCCAAGACGTGTATGACGATGTGTGTGTAGCTTGTGACTTACACCCTCATTGGACAGATGTTCGTGATTGGAAAAAGGGGGGTTTTGAGGCTTGGACCCAAGAAGTGGCCCAGTATGCACAAGAGTTGTTCAAGGAAAAAAGTTACTTTTCAACCCGTGTTAGTGACGGTGCCAGAAGAACCCGTCACCGAGAACAACCACTCGCTTCAGGACAGGACTGTCATGGACATGCCTGAAAGGTCATTCCGGGAGGACACTTGTGTGACAATACCTCATGTAGAGACTGTAAGAACATTACACACTGTCCCTAGGACATCTTGGTTAACCAAAACATGTTGTACAGACACTTGTTTATATTCCACTTTGATCGCTTTGCTGTGTTTTATATTCCTGTACATCACTATTTGGGTTGTATGTATTTTTGTCTTTCGTGTTCATATTTGAAAAAAAACATTCAATAAACGTGTTCTGAAAAAGTATATAAACTCTTGTCTTGTTTGTTTTTTCGTGTCACAAGTGACATTTCTCATACCATGGCTACCTCTGCTGTCTCTGCTCCCTCTTCCTCTACTGTCAAAGTCATCGACGAACACTTAGATCGTGCCAGTTGGGAGGCTTTGTATCTTCGCCATCCCTTTAACATGCTCATTGCTGGACCTAGCGGTTCAGGCAAAACCGAATTCGTCAAACGTTTGATCGAACATAAACATCATTTGATCGATCGGCCCCCTCAACGGATCGTGTGGTGTTACAAAGAGTGGCAATCGGCGTACAACCTCTTGCGAGAAAGTCAAGGCGATTCCATCGTGTTTGTGGAAGGCATTCCTAAAGAAGACGATGGCATCGTCTCTGACTCCCGTCTAACCCATTTGGTCATTTTCGACGACATGTTAGGAGAAGACGAAGAAGAAATTAAATTGTGGTTCACGCGCAAAGGGCATCACCGTAATGCCAGTGTCGTTTACATCACCCAAAATTTGTTTCAACAAAGTAAAGCCCATCGCACCATCAGTCTCAATGCGCATTACGTGGTCTTGTTTAAAAGCCCTCGAGATAAATCGCAAGTGCAAGTCTTAGCCAAACAGTTAGGAACGCCTTGGCTAACTCAGGCGTACGACGATGCCACTCAAACTCCACACGCCTATTTACTCGTCGATTTGAAACCTACGACCCCCGAGGATTTGCGATTTCGTACCCACTTGTTTCACCACTGGTGCCAAGACGGAGGGCCTGTCCTGTACACGTCTCCGTCCTCGACTTCATTTCACTCCCCATGAAAAAAATCTATAAAAACCTCAGACCCTTTTTCGTCTGTCTCACACAGTGTGAACATGACGTCCCTTCAGTCTCATCTTCCCGTCAAATTGATTCGTGCCTTGTATGGCATCAGTCGAGAAAAAGATCCACAAACACGAGCCCGTGTCTTAGAAGCTAGTCTCAAAGAAGTCTTACGATGGTTCACGGTGACGGCACGTCAATTACTCCAAGGAATCATTCAGATTCCTCATCAAACCCAACGCTTTTTCGATCGAAACAAAGTCGCTTTGGTCCAACTGGCCGATCCCCGCATCGACACTCAAACCAAAAAACAAATCATTTTGAAACCTGGAGGGAGCGGTACTCTAGGAGGGGTCATCATTCGCTCACTCTTAAGATGGGATCCTAATGCCCCCAAAGTTATCCCCAAGACAAAAGTCCAACGAAGCCCCAAGAAGAAAAAGAAAAAGACCAAGTCCCCAAGAAGAACTTCTCCAGTGGCGGGACCCTCCTCTTACCAGACACCACCACCATCACCCCGGAAAAAGAAAAGAAGCCCCCAGAAAAAGAAACAGAGAAAAAGTCCCCAGAAAAAGAAAAGTCCACAGAAGAAGAAGAAAACTAGTCGCAAGAGAGGCACTTCGGCCAGGACGCAACCTTACACTCGCAAGCCACGACCTGCCACAGCGTCTCCGGCAGCCTCACGTTTGTCCACTTCTCCGTTGATGTCACCAGGAACTGAAGAGTACTTGGAGACGTTGATCACACCAAGAACTTCTCCGTTGATGACCCCCAAAAGAACTTCCCCAGTGGCAGGACCTTCCAATTTAGCGGCAGTGGCTGCTGCTCACAAAGTACCTTCTCCCAAAATCAAAGTCCATGAAAGATCGGGCATGTTACAAAGTTTACTGGATTTGTCCAAGCAAGAACTGGCTCGATTTAGTCCGTTACGTACCCCTGCACGACGTGTCATGCCTGTCCTCAAACTGATAAAACGTAAAGACAATCAGTGGCGACGAGTTCCAGTATAAAAAGACCTGTGACCAAGTCGGAGGTATCAGTGAACTTGTAAAAGATGTCACCTCCAAGAAGCCACAAAAGAAAGAGACAAAGGCAGACGCGTCATCCGACAAAGCGCTTAGCCAAGCATCGACGTTACCCTAAAAAAAGACACAGTCGTTCCAAGAAAAAGAGGCGTCAACAAAGGGGAGGATTCCTTGGCGATTTTCGGAAAAACATTGTCACCTTTATGACAAAGCGATAGTCCCAGAAAAAAAGATAAAAGGGTGTGCGTTAAGTCATCGACGTTAGTGTCTGTTCGGTGAATGTCCCGGAACCCACAAGCAAAAATGTCACCCTCCAGAAAACCCCAAGGAAAAAAAAGGAAAGGACTGCCACCACGTTTAGCCAAACATGGGGACCTGTTATCTGTCCTGTCCAAAGCTTCTCCACCCCTACGAAAAAAACTCATTCAAACGGCCTCCAAAGAGGTCATCGATACCGTGTGCGAATGTTGTTTGAACGTTTTGAAAGGCACGATCCCTTTGTCCAAACACCAGAAACAATGCTTAGGCAAACATCGTCACGTTCTTCGGAAAATGGTTCAAAAGAAAATTCCCATTCGTCAAAAAAAGAAGATGTTGGTCCAACGTGGAGGCATTTTACCTCTCTTGTTAGGTCCCATACTAAAAGGAGTCTTGGGAACCATGTTGGGAGGACTGATGGGAGCAAGATAAAAAGGCCTTCGGAAGTCCCAAGATCTCAGAATTCATCCCTGACAACCCCATGGAAGGACGAAAACTAGCTTTAGTGCCTTACAAACGATGGATGGAATACCATCGGTGGCAAGAACAACGCACCCCGCATTTACCTCCCAATCCCAATTTGAGCGAGATGTCCCAGTTACAACACGAATTGCAATCCTTGATGGATCGCCAAGATTTGTCCGAAACAGAAAAATCGCAAAAGTATGGTCAACTCTTGCAAAGACTGCAACTCTTTCACCAGAAAGCTTTAGACGAAACAGCTTTACCCACTCTAAAAGATTTTAAGACCTTGATGAAAAGTCCAGCACCATCACCAGTACCAGTACCAGTACCACCAGTACCCGTGACCAAGACAGAAATAGGAGAAGAAGAGGAAGGGTTTCAAACTCCACCAGAAAAAGTACGCAAGTTAACAACACCACCTACCTCCAGAATTGGATGGATTAAAAAGATGATGGCCACCCCTTCTTCCTCACAAGAGAAAAAGAAAGTGAAGACAGAAGTGAAGACAGAAGTGAAACAAGAACCGATATCCCCCGCTCAGACATCCTTCTCCTCTTCGACACCTATTGCCGGTCGCACACGCAAAGCCTTGCAATCCAAGAAAATACCCCAAGAGAAAAAGAGTAGCCTCTTCCAAGAGTGGGTGCCTTATTAACACATCAACCAACACAAAAAATGGAAAAAGTCTTAGCCAGCATTTACTACGATCCCTCCCATCCTGCAGGTTACGCAGGAGTTCAAAAATTGTATCGTGCTGCCAAAACTCGACTGAAAAGTCTCCGTTTACCTCAAGTGCAACGATGGTTACAAGAACAAGCTACCTACACTTTACACAAACCCATTCGACGCAAGTTTGCCAGAAGTCGCACCCGAGTGGAAGGCATCGATCATCAATGGCAAGCCGATTTAGCCGATGTCTCTCATTTGGCCAGCTATAATCGCGGCTACAAATATTTGTTTTGTGTCATCGACGTCTTTTCCAAATTTGCCTGGGTCGTGCCCTTGACTTCCAAATCGAGCAGCGAGTTAGTGCGAGCCCTGCAACGGGTGTTGAAACAAAGCGGTCGTCACCCTCTTCGATGGCAAACGGACAAAGGTACCGAATTTCTGAACCAAGCTTTCCAAAAAGAATTAAAAAAACGTGACATTCATTTTTTTACCACCGAGAATCCCGAAACCAAAGCCAGCATCGTGGAACGTTTTCAACGCACTTTGAAAGAACGCATGTGGAAATATTTTACGCATCACCACACTCTGAAGTACATCGACATCTTACCGCACCTGGTGCAAGCTTACAACCAATCTTACCATCGAAGCATCGGACGTGCCCCGCAAGACGTGACTCCCGACAACGAAGTGCTGGTGTTTGAGCGCCTGTTCGGTACGTCCCCGACGAGGGCTGTCCCCAAGAAAAGTGGAGAGTTGGCCGTAGGAGATTGGGTGCGCATTGGTAAAACCAAACGCACTTTCGACAAAGGTTACTTACCTAACTGGACGACCGAACTGTTTCGCGTCACTGGACGAGTACATGGCCGTCATCCTGCCGTCTATAAATTGGAAGACATGAACGGAGAAGTACTCAAAGGAACGTTTTATTTGCCCGAGTTACAACGTGTCACCAAAAAAGAAGACGACGTGTACGACATCGAAAGCATTCTCGAACGCAGAACCCGTAAAGTGGGCAAACGACGTGTCAAAGAAGTCAAAGTACGTTGGAAAGGATATCCACCCAGTTTCGATTCTTGGATCGAAGCTTCGCAAGTCATCGACTATAAAAAGAAGAAGTGACCATCATGCCCTTTCACACATCAGACGCAGCTACGTTGACCAGTCCTTCTTCCCCTAGTTCTTCTGTGCAAGATTTACAAAAACAACCCTTGTGGGTGTGGTGCGGAGAACGTGTGCCTAAAACGCAAATCGTCTTTTTCTGCCAAATCTTCGTGGTGTATTGTGTCATCGGGGCAGCCATTGCCAATTTGAGTTTGCAACAAGGAGACAAACAATTGTGGACCATTTTATTGAGCAGTTGCATCGGTTACCTACTTCCCAATCCCTCCCTGAAATTCTCCTCGAACGGGAACGTTGTGTCCAGTGCCAGTGCCAGTCACCAGTCCAACCACAATCAGAACCCCATTTTGGGCGGAGACACACCTCTGACATCCACTAATATTCCCTCGGACAGCCACAAAACTCTGGAATTATGAGTCACCAAAACCAATTTTACTTAACCTTACCCAGTGACAGTTCCATGGAGGTGTTTCCCAACAACACGTTGTGCTGTTACACGGCCAAATTACCTCAAGCCATCCCCTTAGATCACGAAGCCCATTGGGAAGTGGCTTTAGTAGAAATGATTCACCCGACCCAAGTCCTCAATGTCCTTCCCAATCAAAATAAATTTGATGTGGAAGTTCATGACGAACAAATGCAACAGTACTTGGATACCCATGGCAAATATGACAAGAAAACCCGTAACACACAAAATCCAAAGTGGACCACCTATCACTTGTTCATTCCCCCAGGCTATTATTTTAGTGGTCAACATTTGGTCAGCACCATAGCCACCAGGTTTAATGGTGTGTTTCTGAAAGCTTTGGAAAGTGTCAAAAAAAGTGTCACCCTGGAGTACCACAAAACAGCTCGTCGCTTCCTGATAAAATATCCTGAGGGGCCTAAAATCATGTCTTTCTTATTTTGTCCTGAATTGTTTGACATGTTGGGCGGGGACATGGAGATGAAGAAGAAAGTAGAACAACAAAAAGGCGAATTACTAGTCATTTCTGACAACGATACTTTTGCCAAGTATTTTCGTACCCCGGTAGAACTGAACCAAGGACTGAATTTGATGTTCGTGTACTCCGATGTGGTGGAATACAACGTGGTGGGACACACCTCCGTACCGTTACTGCGTGTCATTCCTTTCAAAGTGGATTCTGCCGCAAACGCTGACGAGGAAGGTGGAAACACTTACCATGTCCACCGCGAATTTGTCCATCCTCACTATTTGCCGGTCAGCAAGTCGTATTTGGACACGGTCAACATTACTATAAAAGGAGATTTGGGACAAAATATTCCATTCACCAAAGGAAAAGTCACGGTGAAACTCCATTTTCGAAAACGGTTCTCTCACGATTCGTAAGTAAGTCATGTATCCAGTGTACCGAGGGGTGGCTCGACAGCGAGGACACGGTTTAGGAGACATGTTAAAATCGGCCTTTCGTTCGGTGGCCCCGGTGTTGAAACCGATGGTGACACGCGGATTGCACGCCTTGAAAGATGCGGCACTGACGCAAGGCAAAGAATTTCTCCAAAATGTCATCATCGACAAACAAAACCCTAAAGAAGCCTTCATGAGGGCAGGCAAAAATGTCTTGCTGCAAACGGGTAAAGACATTTTGGGCCGACGAGACACACCTATAAATGCCCTGCACGATACCGAGTCAAGCATTCAGCAAGGACAAGGCAGAAAGAGACGAAGAAGAAAACACCCCTTCACCAGACTTCAAGCGAGAAAGGCCAAGAAAAGAAGAACCGTACGAGACTTAGACGTTTTCGATTATTGAGAAAAGAGACAAAAAATGATGCACCGAGAGTCTTGCGCTTGTTCCAAGACGGAACTGGATCTGTTTGCCATGCCCCCCACCATGATGACGATGCAAGAATCCCAATGGGTGGAATTTCACCCCGTCTCCTCATTGACAGCCTCAGCTCCCATCGAGTTTGAAATCAAAGGACAGCCCGAAGATTACATCGATCTGAATAGCAGTTACTTGTACTTGAAAGTCAAACTTGTCGATGAGGACAATTCGACCCTAGATGGCGATGAGGTAATAGCTCCCGTCAACAATTTCATGCATTCCTTGTTTAGCGGAGTGGACTTGTACTTGAACAACAAACTGGTCAGCAGCAGCATGGATACTTACCCTTATCGAGCGTACCTGGAAAATCTCTTGACGTACGGAATAGACGCCAAGAACACTCATCTCAATGCCTGTGTGGTATGGGAAGCTGACGAAGCTGATAAGTTTGAAAATTTCGAAACTGATGAAAAAAAAGAAAACAATGACGGATTTGTAGAACGAAGAGACAAAATCAAAAACGGACAAAGTTTAGAACTAATGGATCGTTTGCATTTGGACATGTGGTTGCAAGAGAAATATTTGCTGAACGGGGTGAATGTCCGCCTGAGACTGAATCGGAGCAGTGCCGCTTTCCATTTGATAGGTACTACTGTTTGCAAAACTGTCATCGAGGAAGCCAGACTCTACGTACGTCGTGTGGAAGTGTTACCTAAAGTGGGAAACGACATCAGTCAAACGTTGAGCAGAACGACAGCCAAGTATCCCATACGACGCGTGGAAGTGAAAACCTTCACCATTCCCAAGGGACAACGATCCATGATCGAAGATCATCTGTTCCAAGGACAGCTACCCAAGCGTTTGATCGTTGGTATCGTCGAAAATGAAGCCTTCAACGGAGCTTTGGCTAAAAATCCTTTCTACTTTCAACACTTTGGCGTGTCCAAGATCGAAGTCAGTCGCGATGGCAAGACCTTGTGTACCCGACCCTTTGAGCCTGACTTTGAGAAGAAGAATTACTTGAGATCGTACTTGTCCCTGTACGAAGCCACCGGACAGTTAGGAACCAACACCAGTCACGGTATTACGTACGAAGATTATGCAGGAGGCTATGCTTTGTGGGCCTTTGATTTCACTCCAGACCAAGGCAGCGACGAGGGACATTTCCACCCTATAAAATCTGGCCAGATTCGTGTGGAAATTCAGTTTGCAAACCGAGACCCTGATGTAACGGTGAACGTCATCCTGTATGCAGAATTCGATAATACCATAGAAATCAACAGTTTGAGAGAAGTCATCCTAGATTACTAGAAAGCCATGGAAGACTGTTGTCCCTCTTTACCTAGTGAAGAAACTTTGGAGATGGAATGTAAGGAGACCGTGGAAGGAGAAGAAGATATCATGATGAAGTCGAGATGGCCAGAACAAGAAGCCCATTTAGTCTCCTGTTTTGCCAAACACTTGGTCGACAAAATAACAGAATTGATTAAGAAAAATTGCTATGGATGTCAAAACGATCATCCCAGTCAAATTCAACACGATAAATGCCTGATGTTGAGTCAAGAAGAAAAATTGGACGAGTATCTGGACGAAGCTTGGAGTCTCATCTCGAACAAAGACGTGTTGCACCAGTGGTATAAAGACTTGCGTGAACATTCTTGTCCAGCATTAACCACTCAAGAGATCCATCGTATCGAAGCTCTCCTGAATCAGAGTGAGGAAACAGAACGAATAACCGTTTATTCGTCAGACATTTTCAAGCAAAAAGTCAGGATCGAATTGACGACTTATTATTACCTGTGAAGAAGAAAACAAACACAAAAAACAATGGATACCTGGGAACTTTATTACCTTTTGAACCACAGTTCGTATACGGCTTCTTGGAATCCTGTCGTCTGTGCTAAAGATGAACTCCCTCATCGCAAACCTAAAGACCATCAAGCTTACGTGATCAACACGGACGAAAGTCATCTCCCAGGAACCCACTGGGTAGCCGTTTACTTTCCTCAAGAAGGATGTGTGGAATATTTCGATTCGTACGGATTGCCCCCTTTGGAAGACGATATCATCGACTTTATGAGAAGAAATGCTCAGACTACCCGATTCAATAACGTGAAATTACAAGGCACAGATTCCTTGGTGTGTGGACAGTACTGTGTGTATTTTCTGCATCATCGCAGCCTGGGCTATTCCTTAGAACATTTAGTGACTCATTTTGATCCTCGTTCTTCTGCTAGAAACGATGTGAAAGTAGATCGATGGTTTTGTGACCATTATGCTTATCTTTTGTCTCAAGCTAGGAAACGTAGTGTCCATCAATGGCCTAATGATTTCCAACAGTGGAAATCACAATTTCATTCACAACGTTGTCAGCCCTGTTTAAAATAGATTGTCCATTGAGAAAAAAATGTTTGTGATTTGAAAAAATTGTTAAATGTTATCATGTTGGATTATTGTTAGAGTTGTTATTAGTTAGTGTTAAGTGATTTTTGAATAAAAAATGTTGTGTTTTGAAAAAAATGCCTTTGTCTTTTGTTTAGCTAGAAGAATGTTGGATTGATGCTCTTTCATTTCTTACTATCCCTCTCATGAACGTTGCGGCTCGAAAAAACCGTGTGTGGGATGTTTTCCTTCACGTCCGCGCTTTAACTTTAAGAACCGGTTTGTTCCCAGTCTAACCATCCATTGTCGACTCATCCTCCTACGAAGATGTGCTCCAAACTAGCTAAGCTCAACGAAGCCTACGTGAATTTGCATAGGGTCAGACACAGTCTGATACCGAAGCCAGAAGAAATAGAGAATGTGAGAATGTTAAAAATCACTGAAGACCTGATAGAAGAGCTCTTCAGAGAAGAAATGAACAGGGAAAAAGAAGAATGGACAGAGAAGTACAGACTTCAGAGACAGCAGCAACAGCAGCAACAACAGCAACAACAGCAGCAGCAACCTGAAGCTGACAGAGGCTTTGTCGATTGCCGTATCGACACCAAAGAGTTCTTCTTCTCTTTCCGAAGAAGCAGACCTATCGCCAGAAAGTCTATCCTCAGAGGACATCGCATTCTTAGAAACTAAAAAAAGAATGCCATAGCAAAACAAAAAAAACAGCCCTTTTCAGGGCTACCCAATACTCTAGAAAAGAAATAACTATTAATTTGCCAATGTGTGTGTGTGTGTGTGTGTGTGTGTGTGTAGGTAGAGTAGTGTGAAAATAAACACTAACTCTTTTTATGGATAGTAGATTAAAATGATGTTCGTTTTTTTGGTGTTTGAGGTGTATATTTGGGGTTAGATTGGATTGCCTTGCGTATGTGGATAGTCTATTGAAGTGATGGGTAAAATAAAAAGTGAGTGAGTGTTTCTTTTAGGTCCGCGCGTTGTTGTTGATTTTGGTCATGATCTAGGTAAGATGAATTTTATGTTTTTAGGGGGATGTTTTCCTTCACGTACGCGCTTTCAGTATAAATTGAAACCCGTTCGGCAGTCCAGCTACCCTTGTTGATTGATCAACACCAAAAATGAACACGAGACTGGAGAAACTGTTGGAACTTCATGTGCATCTGGAATATGCCAGGCGCATATTAAATGAACTGGCCGCTGAAGCCATTGTCGAGGAGGGAAGGATAAGAGAGGAGGAAAGAAGAAAAAAAGAAGAGGAGGAGAGAAGATATAAAGAAGAGGAGGAGGAAAAGGAGAGAAGAAAAAATTTCAGAATCCCAGAGAGTGAAAATTGGGATTCTGAAGCGACATATCCTGCCTCTGCTCTCTCCCCCCAAAAGGTAAAAAGTAACTGGGGGATAAGATGCGTATGTGGCGCCAGGCCTGGAAGGTGCCATCATTAACCAGGTGTCCATGAAGTTCCAAACAAAACAGCCCTTTTCAGGGCTACCCAATACTCTAGAAAAGAAATAACTATCGATTTGCCAATGTGTGTAGGTAGAGTAGTGTGAATATAAACACTAACTCTTTATTAATAGTGTAAGTGAATGTGTTAGTAAGAGCTCAGGTATGTTCGTGTGAATAGTAGATTATGGGTTTCTTAGCGTATGTGAAGAGTATAGTTAGGGTTATATTATATGAAAAAAGTAGGGGGATGTTTTCCTTCACGTTCGCGCGTTGTTGGGCCATGATCTAGGTAAGATCCATTTTATGTTTTAGGGGGATGTTTTCCTTCACGTTCGCGCTTTTCGTATAAGAACCCACAGTATTCGTCGTTCAAACCATTCTTCATAGAAGATGGCTTCAAACCACCTGGATAAATTTCAATCATTGCAAGACGTCCTTGACAATTTGGGAATGATAGAACAAATGCTCGTACGACTAGTTGAAGATCACTATTCTTATAGTCCGCATAGAGTAAAAATGGAAATTAATAATTTAAGAAAAGCAAAGGATATGATAAGTGCTGTAATGAAGGAAATAAAGGAGGAGAAGGAGGATGAAGAAGAAAGGACAAGGATGAGAGCATGGAATGAAAAAATTGAAAAAGAAGAAGAAAATGAGAAGAGGAAGAAAGAAGAAGAGGAGGAAGAGAAGAAAGAAGAGGAGGAGGAGAAAAAAAAGAAGAAAAAGAGTGTAGGTGAGAAAATAAGAAGTTGGTGGAGGAAAAGAAGAAATTAGAAGCAGAAGAAGAAGAAAACCCAAAGGCCCTTTTCAGGGCCAGCCATATTTCTCGAAAAGAGATAGTCTTTGAATTGCCTACCCCTTTTTTTAAAAAAAAATTTTTAAAAAAAAAAATCCCATGTTAAATTCCCCTTGTCCGTAGAGTGGCCCACGATTTATTGCCATGTTAAATTCCCCTTGTCCGTAGAGTGGCCCACGATTTTTCGCCATGTTAAATTTCCATTGTCCGTAGAGTGGCCCAGGGGTGTTTTTAATGCTAATTCCCATTGTCCGTAGGGTGGCCCCATTCACTACTGTTGGTCAAGAATATCTCTAATTTCTTGTGCCTTACAATAAGAAACAACTGATGCTTTCTTTGGAGATGGCTGCATATGGTCGGACGTTTTGCTTCAATCTTTCCACAATTGCGTAACCTCTGACAAATGTATTGCATTATAAAATCAAGTTTTTTCGGTGTGAAAACAACTAATTCGTTTCCACAGCTGATGAAGCAGTTACCACTGACGACTTGGCTGTAAGTGAAACTAATATTGCCTTGTACGATGCACCAGAGTAATTAATGAGGCCACATTAATTTGTCAAATATTACTCACCAAACGTTTAACAGAGCAGAAAATTTCTGGTATGGATGCATGAACTGGTTGAAATTATTAATGGCGTATATTGCAATACTGGTGATGAGTTCTTAGGTGATTGAGAAACTTGGCTTTGCGACGCTGCGTGTGAAAGGTGAAATTATACTGGGATGCAACAGGTTGTTGTAATCCCACCCTGAGCGTTATCTCTAATATCACAATCTCAATAACTAAACCATATAATTTAACGTGCCTCTTATTGCACATATAGTTTCGGAATCAGGCATAATTGAAGTTAAGGTAACGTCATTGAAATTTTGCAGCAATTGGCCTAATATCCTATCACAATCGTTTTGGTGGTCTTGACGGGAACAATTATTTTGTATGTTCAGCAGAGATTGGTACCGACTGGCATAATATTTGACTTCCCTCAGGTTCATGCTTGGTGGCACAAATCAATAAAGAATCTCGACGAAGAATAACATTAGTGACCGGCTAAGACTCAAAGTTCTATACGATAGTACGAAACCAAACTTCGTTTGGTCATCTACATCGAGTCTGCATCATGTCTGGTTGACATTAAATAGTCATCAATAAGATCGGTTTTAAATGGGCCTTAACACATTTCAAAAAATGAAAGATTTATTTGCGTATGAGATGTCATATCGCGCCTAATTCAGTCAATAGTTCCTCGAAAACGCATATCATGTTAGCCTATATAACGATCAGTAGCTGTTATGCAAGTGTGTCTGAGAGCAAAGTCCTGGCTCTACAGGGTTATATACTATTCGGTTTCATTTCCGTGTATCATTTATGTCATATAAATCAGTTGACTCATATGTATTACAGCCTTGTGGATCAAGTCTTATTATATAATTAAATGATCATGGTTGGGTATTTATCGATGTGTAAATTTTACCTAATCACTTACAAAGTAAATAAAGTCCCAGTTAACTTTACATTATCAGAATCGTTCATTATTACCCCATACTGAACTCGCGCGACTATACACATATATCATTCACGTGCATAAAGGAACCACTTTCTATTGTAAACAAACAATGGACGCAGACGCCAGCAATTTTGATTTGCACACAAATCATGTACACTCGCGTAAGAGGCTCTTTACGTTGTGTTTGTTTAAATTTGTTACTGAATGGACAAAAACAGATGTTTCCCGGACTGCCACATACCAGCTGCTTTGGCTCATTCCGCGTTGATACAATGTTATGGATTTAGACAAACTACAGTATAAAACAGACGCAAAATAAAGTCCTTACAAATAACATACAAGTGACAAGTCATATACTCTCTTCTTTAGCTGGTGATAAGATTGGCAAAATGAAATATACTTACAGTTTTACATCCCGAATTTCCTCAAAATTTATTTTCTTAATTCTGTTAATCCGAATTACATGAGCCATATCATAGGTTTTCAATCTGGATTAGACATTTCGAAATTGTGCTGTAATTTCGATGATAAGTACAATTGCATCCTCCTTACTGTACTCAAAATGAAATAAGCATTACATTCCATATCGTATTTTTGATAATTGCAATTGAAAGACTTTATATTGTTCCCACATTATGATTTCAAACATTCAGTGACAGAAACAGAAACACATTTGCAGATGTAAACACGCTTCTCCCGCGCCGCTTCAGTCCGATGTATTTCATGTATAATTTGCAGAGATGAATCCAGTCCAAAATCACAAACTTTCGTCGAATCGAAACAAAATACCAAAATATATTCATTCCAGATCAAATGTAAAAGTTGTTGCAATGCGCATTCATTCTCAATATGAGAGCAAATTTCAATTTTAACTAAACACGCCATTTTCTTTCGAAAGTTATGTCGAGCGCGCGACTGAGTTCAAATTTATCTTGGCGGAGTTATGTGCGCATTACTAATGATGTTATTGTGTAATAACAAATCTGCGCTTGTGTATTTAGCTTGGAATACGACATTCATTCATTTACGTTGTTTCTTGTAGTGTATTTTGTTTATATAATTAAACCTTATGTAGAATAAAAAAATGAGCATATAATAAAAAGGTTACTCCATTTGTATGGGAAAATATGAAATAGTTTTGTCGGAAGGATATACTGCACTCCAAAGGTCGTGCATTATTCAATCCCAAAACTCGTTCATATTTTTCCAAACAAATGCATTAACCTATAAATACATGCCGTTCATCCTCGATGTACATCGATTATGTATTTAATATAATGAGTGCAGCACACGGACGCGTATTTCAAAGCTGAGTTAGAAAAACCCGATTACGTGACATATTATCAAAGTGGCCTCAGTGACATTGTTCATGATTGCTTACATTTGCACAAATTTGTCACTCGATCGTCTTCACGCGCTGCTCCAGTCGTTAAATAAGTTGCAATGCGAGTCGTTGATGGCATAACAAATGATGCGCCTGATCGGTTGAAAACTTTGGAATATAACCAGCTGAATCGTGACACCAGCATCATTAAAGGTTGAACAAAAAGCGATTACATTACCATCCACAGAAACGATGTCGGCTGCGGTTGGTAAAAGTATTCATGAACCCGCTCAACAACACTTGACTTGTTACGGGATCGCAAATCTGTCAATGGGGACTGGGTAACGGCCGTTTCGCAATATGTTTTAGGACAGACTAATAATGCATAAGTAGGAACTAAAGATTCACCATGGCAAATTGCAATTATGACATGGGCTTGCCTGTGTTGTTTGATTAGAGCAAAATAAATTTTTGGTATTGCTTACATCCGGCCAGGTACCACAATCAAATAAACTTAGAATTATAAGTGTTAGATATGTCTATATGTTTTCTTCAGATTTGTTTGTTTTAGGAAATTGATAGAAAACTAGTAAGTGTCGATAACAGTAACCCTTATGATGTTAATGGCAAAGTTAGATTCGTCAACATGGTATCATAACGGTATTCACAAGTGCACCTAATTTCCTCGGTAATGAAAAAAATGTATTCGTGACAAAGTCTGTGTTGCTATAAAAATTTTATGAATTGCTTGATACATTGATGGTTACGTTGGATCAGATGGTCCAGCAATCATGTTTACGAAAGATGCAATTTATCTAGCAGATCACGGAAGTTATATAATTATATAAGCCAATGACCATGTGGCTCCACATGTCGCTTCAGATGACATTAAATATAACCGTTTCCTTTCCCAAGTCATAGGTGGTTTGTTGAGGTTTCGTGTGCAAATCTAAAGCACCCGTCTTTACCAATTACTGTCATCTCACCTCTGCGTGCATGAGGTCGAATCACGGGCTCGGCCATTCTGTGTGTGAGAGAAAGATGTCAGTTGATTACAGTGGGTCTGTGGTTACTACCTGGGTTTTTTCGGGGTTTTTTCTCCACCAGTTATACTGTTCGCAATGTATAGTCGATCTCGCTCTGAAACCCCGAGCAACAACAACTTGGAAAAATATACAATTCACCTCAAGAACAGGTAATTAAATAGGAAGAACGGCACATATTTATTACACCAATAAACATGTGCATTATTGATCTAATACTATTGCTTAATATTATCAATATGACCTATTTAATTTCATGTTCCTTCAAAGTCATTAGAGAGTAGTGAATGGGGATACTATAGGGTCTATGGCACTTACCATTAAAAACACCCCTGGGACACTATAGGGTCTATGTAAATTTAACATGGACAAAACCTCTGGAACACTATAGGGTCTATGGGAATTAACATGGACAAAAACCCCTGGGACTGTATAGGGTCTACGTAAATTTAACATGGTCAAAAACCCCTGGGCCTGTATAGGGTCTATGTAAATTTAACATGGAGAAAAAAACCTGGGCCTGTATAGGGTCTATGAGGAATTAGCATTACAGACCTTCTTGGGCCGGTATAGGGTCTATGTAAATTTAACATTAACACCCTGGGTCTGTATAGGGTCTATGTAAAATTTAAACAGGGAGGGGTTTCTATTTCTTTTTTTAAAAAAAATAAAAAATAAAATATAAAAAGGGGTAGGCAATTGAAAGTCGATCTCTTTTCGAGAAATGTGGGTGGCCCTGAAAAGGGCCTTTGGTTTTCTTCTTCTTCTAATTTCTTCTATTTCTCCACCAGCTTCTTATTTTCTGTCCTACACTTTTTCTCTTCTTTTCTTTCTTTTCTTCCTCCTTCCTCTTCTTTCTTCCTCTTCTCGTTTTCTTCTTTTTCAATTTTTTCGTTCCATTTTCTCATCCTTATCCTTTCCTCTTCATCCTCCTTCTCCTCCTTTATTTCTTTCATCAGAGCATTGATCATGTCCTTTACTTTTCTTAAATTGTTTGATATTCATCTTCACTCGATGGGGACTATAAGAATAGTGATCCTCGTTTAGCCTCACTAACATTTGCTCCATCATACCCAAACTGACCAGGACGTCTTGCAATGTTTTCATTTTATCAAGTTGGTTTCAAGCCATCTTCTTTTTTATTCTCTGTAGAATGGTTTGAACGACTAATACTGTGGATTCTTATACGAAAAGCGCGGACGTGATGGAAAACATCCCCCTAAAGCCCAAAAGTTATATTACCTAGATCATCACTTAAAACGTGCGGACGTGAAGGAAAACATCCCCTACTTTTCTCATTTCATATGATCTACTATCCACATAAGTGAAGCAGCAATTAACAAACCCCAAATCTACTATCCACACATGCAAAGCATTAAAATTAAACCCAACTCTACTATTCACCCACGCAAAGCATTAAAATTAAAAAACCAAATCTACTATCCACACAAACGTACGTGAGCACTTACAAACACACAATCATATACACAAACACATACACTCACACTATAAAAAAGAGTCAGTGTTTATATTCACACTACTCTACATACACACATTGGCAAATTGATTACTATTTCTTTTATAAAGGTTTGGGTAGCCCTGAAAAGGGCTGTTTGTTTTTGAACTCCAGTGACACCTGGTTAATGATGGCACCTTCCAGGCCTGGCACCACACACACATCTTCTTCCCCAGTCTCCTTTCTCTTTTTGGGGGGAGAGCAGAGGCGGGATAAGCGGCTTCAGAACCCCAATCTTCTGTCTCCGGGATTCTGAAATTTCCTCTCTCCTTTTTTTCCTCTTCTTTGTTTCTTTCCTCTTCCTCTTCTTTGTTTCTTCTCTCCTCCTCTTTCATACTTCCCTCTTCTACGATGGCCTCTGCAGCCAGCTCATTCACTATACGCCTGGCATATTCCAGGTGTACATGAAGTTCAAGCATTTTAGCTAGTCTGGTGTTCATTCTGGTGGTGTTGATCAATCAATAAGGGTAGCTAGACTGCCGAACGATTTTTAATTTATACTGAAAGCGCGGACGTGATGGAAAACATCCCCAAAACAAAATTGATCTTACCTAGATCATGACCAAACAACGCGCGGACCTAAAAGAAACACTCACTCACTTCTTATACTACCCATCACTATTCTAAAAAATTTTATTAAACAAATAATATACTATCCACATACGCAAAGCAATCCAATCAAACCCCAAATCTACTCTCCCCACACGTCAAACAGCAAAAAAACATGATCATAATCTACTATCCACAGAAACGTACGTGAGTGCTTACAAGCACACAATCATATACACAAACACATAGACTCACACCACAAAAGAGTCAGTGTTTATATTCACATTACTCTACATACACAGATTGGCAAATGGATTACTATTTCTTTTCTAGAGTATTGGGTAGCCCTGAAAAGGGCTGGGTTTTTTTGTTTGCTATGGCAATCATTTCGTTTCTAAGAATGCGATGTCCTCTGACGATAGACTTTCTGGCGATAGATCTGCTTCTTCGGAAAGAGAAGAAGAATTCGTTGGTGTCGATACGACAATCGACAAAGCCTCTGTCAGGTTCAGGTTGCTGCTGCTGCTGCTGCTGTTGCTGCTCTCTCTGCTGTTTCTGAAGTCTGTACTTCCATTCTTCTTTCTCCCTGTTCACGTCTTCTCTGAAGAGCTATTCGATCAGGTCTTCAGTGACTTTTAACATTCTCACATTCTCTATTTCTTGTGGCTTTGGTATCAGACTGTGTCTGACCCTATGCAAATTCACGTAGGCTTCGTTTAGCTTCGCTGGTTTGGAGCACATCTTCGTAGGAGGATGAGTCGGCAATGGATGGTTAGACTGGAAACTACCCCGGATTTTAAAGTCAAAGCGCGGACGTGAAGGAAAACATCCCATCACGGTTTTCGAGCCGGAACGTTCAATGAGTGCCATGAGAGGGATAGTAAGAAATCAAAGAGCATGAATCAAAATTCTTATAGCCAGACAAAAGACAAAGGGATTTTTTTTTCAAAACACAACAGTTTTAACACTAACAAACAACTCTAACATTTGTAACAATAATCCAACAATATAACATCAAATATTTGTTTAAAATGACAAACATTTTTTTTTCCAACTCACACATTATTTTGGACAAGGCTGACAACGATTTGAATGAAATTGTGATTTCCACTGTTGGAAGTCATTAGGCCATTGATATGCACTACGTTTCCTAGCTTGAGACAAAAGATAAGCATAATGGTCACAAAACCATTGATCTACTTTCACATCGTTTCTAGAAGAAGAACGAGGATCAAAATGAGTCACTAAATATTCTAAGGAATAGCCCAGGCTGCGATGATGCAGAAAATACACAGAATATTTTCCACACACAAGGAATCTGTGCCTTGTAATTTCACATTTTTGAATCGGGTGGTCTGAGCATTTCTTCTCATAAAGTCAACGATATCGTCTTCCAAAGGGGGCAATCCATACGAATCGAAATATTCCACACATCCTTCTTGAGGAAAGTAGACGGCTAGTCAGTGGGTTCCTGGGAGATGACTGTCGTCCGTGTTGATGACATAAGCTAGATGGTCTTGAGGTTTGCGATGAGGGAGTTCATCTTTAGCACAGACGACAGGATTCCAAGAAGCCGTGTACGAACTGTGGTTCAAAAGGTAATAAAGTTCCCAGGTATCCATGTTTTGTGTGTGTGTGTGTTTTTTTTCTTCACAGGTAATAATAAGTCATCAATTCGATCCTGACTTTTTGCTTGAAAATGTCTGACAAATAACCATTTCTTCGTTTCGTCTCCCCACTCTGATTCAGGAGAGCTTCGATACGATGGATCTTTTGAGTGGTTAATGGTGGACAAGAATGTTCAAACAAGTCTTTATACCACTGATGCAACACGACTTCGTCCGAGATGAGACTCCAAGCTTCGTCCAGATACTCGTTCAATTTTTCTTCTTGACTCAGCATTAGGCATTTATCATGTTGAATTTGACTGGGATGATCGTTTTGGCATCCATAGCAATCTTTCTTGATCAATTCCGTCATTTGATCGACCAAGTGTTTGGCAAATCAGGAGACTAAATGGGCTTCTTGTTCTGGCCATCTTGACTTCATCATGATAACTTCTTCGTCTTTGTCTTGAGATTCTTCTTCCCCGGTCTCCTCACATTTCATCTTCAAAGTTTCTCCACTAGGCAAAGAGGGATAACAGTCTTCCATGGCTTCTAATAGTCTAGAAGGACTTCTCTCAAACTGTTGATTTCTATGGTATTGTGAAAAAAATTCTGCATACAGGATGACGTTCACTGTGTGATCTGGAGGTGGATTTGCAAACTGAAGTTCCACACGAATCTGACCTGATTTTATAGGGTGGAAATGTCCCTCGTCGCTGCCTTGGTCTAGAGTGAAATCAAAACTCCACAAAGCATAGCCTCCTGCATAATCGTCGTACGAAATACCGTGACTGGTGTTGGTTCCTAACTGTCCGGTGGCTTCGTACAGGGACAAGTACGATCTCAAATAATTCTTCGCGACACCAAAGTTGGGCTCAAAGGGTCGGGTACACAAGGTCTTGCCATCGCGACTGACTTCGATCTTGGACACATTGTAATGTTGAAACTCAAAAGGATTTTGATCGTGGGTTCCGTTGAAGGCTGAATTCCTGACGATACCAACAATCAAACGTTTGGGTAACTGTCCTTGGAACAGATGATCTTCGATCATGGATCTCTGTCCAGCGGGAATGATGAACGTTTTTACTTCTACGCGTCGTATCGGATACTTGGCTGTCGTCGTTTCCCACTTTAGGTAACACTTCCACACGACGCACGTAAAGTCGGGCTTCTTGAATGATAGTTTTGTATTCATTGGCATGGGCGATCAAATGGAAAGCGGCACTGCTACGATCCAGTCTCAGACGGATATCCACCCCGTTCAGCAAATACTTTTCTTGTAACCACATGTCCAAATGGAAACGATCCATCAGTTCTAAACTTCGCCCTTGCAGAATTTTCTTACGACGGTCGTTAAACCCCACATTGTGAGGATTGTCATCTTCTGTCAGGACTGTGTCGCCAAACGTGCCTACACCTGCCGTGTCAGGTTTCCATACCACGCAAGCTTCCAGATGAGTATTCTTTGCATCTTTTCCGTACGTCAAGAGATTTTCCAGGTAGGCACCATATGGGTAAGTATCCATGCTGCTGCTGACCACTTTGTTATTCAAGTACAAGTCCACTTCGCTGAACAAGGAATGATTGAAATTGTTGACAGGAGCTACTCTAGCATCGCCTCCTGGATTGCTGTTGTCCGTTTTGATCACTTTCACTTTCAAATACAGGTAACTGCTATTCAGATCGATGTAATCTTCAGGTTGTCCATTCATTTCAAACTCGATGGGAGCGGAATCCGTCAAAGAGGAGACGGGATGAAATTCCACCCACTGGGATTCTTGCATGGTCATCATGGTGGGGGGCATGGCAAACAGATCCAGTTCAGACTTGGAACAGGCGCAGGACTCTCGGTGCATCATTTTTTTCTCTTTCTCAATAATCGAAAACGTCTAAGTCTCGAACGGTTCTTCTTTTCTTTGCCTTTCTAGCTTTAGACGTGTAAAGTCTGGTGAAAGGGTGTTTTCTTCGTCGTCTCCTTCTGTCTTGCCCTTGCTGAATGCTTGACTCGGTAGCGTGCAGGGCATTTATAGGTGTGTCTCGTCGGAGCAAAAGGTCTTTGCCCGTTTGCAGCAAGACATTTTTGCCTGCCCTCATGAAGGCTTCTTTAGGATTTTGTTTGTCGATGATGACATTTTGGAGAAATTCTTTGCTTTGTGTCAGTGCCACAACTTTCAAGGCGTGCAATCCGCGTGTCACCATTGTTTTCAACACCGGGACCACCGAACGAAAGGCCGATTTTAACATATCTCCTAAACCGTGTCCTCGCTGTCAACCAACCCCTCGGTACACTGGATACATGACGTACGAATCGTGAGAGAACCGTTTTCGAAAATGGAGTTTCACCGTGACTTTTATTTTGGTGAATGTAATATTTTGTCCCAGATCTCCTTTTATAGCAATGTTGACCGTGTCCAAATACGACTTGCTGACAGGCAAATAGTGAGGATGTACAAATTCGCGGTGAACGTGGTAAGTGTTTCCACCTTCCTCCTCGGGGCACGAAATAACTTGCTAAAAGACTCGTTGTCGTAAATGATTGGTAATTCATTTTTCTTGAGCATGGCCTTTCTCATGTCCATGTCTCCGCCCAACATGTGAAACAATTCAGGACAAAATAAAATGGACACGATTTTACCCCCGTCAAAGTTCATCAAGAAGCGAAGAGTTGCTTTGTGGTATTCCATGGTGACACTTTTTTTGACACTTTCCAAAGCTTTCAGAAACACGACATTAAACCTGGAGGCTATGGTGCTCACGAAATGTTGACGACAAAATAATAACCTGGGGAAATGAACAAGTCATAGGTGGTGTACTTTTGATTTTTTGTGCCAGGCGTTTTCTTGTCATATTTGCCATAGGTATCCAAGTACTGTTGCAATTGTTCGTCATGAACTTCCACAGCAAAAAAAGTTTGATTGGGAAGGACATTGAGGACTTGGGTCGGGTGAATGATTTCTACTAAAGCTACTTCCCAATGGGCTTCGTGATCTAATGGGATGGTCTGAGGTAATTTGGCCGTGTAACAGCACAACGTGTTGTGGGAAAACACCTCCATGGAACTGTCACTGGGTAAGGTTAAGTAAAATTGGCTTTGGTGACCCATAATTCCAGAGTTATGTGGCTCTCCGAGGGGTTACTGGACGTCAGAGGAGTGTCTCCGCCCAAAATAGGGTTGTTGTTGTTATTGGAGTGGTGACTGACACTGGCACTGGACTCAAGGTTCCCCTGGTTCCCGTTGGAAGAGAATTTCAGGGAGGGATTGGGAAGCAGGTAACCGATGCAATTGCTCAATAAAATGGTCCACAATTGTTTGTCTCCTTGTTGCAAACTCAAATTGGCGATGGCTGCCCAGGTGACAAAATACACCACGAAGATTTGGCAGAAAAAGACGATTTGCGTTTTAGGCACACGTTCTCCACACCACACCCACAAGGGTTGTTTTTGTAAATCTTGCAGAGAAGAACTAGGTGAAGGAGTGGTCGACGTAGCTGCATCTGTGTGAAAGGGCATGATGGTCACTTCTTTTTATAGTCGATCACTTGCGAAGCGTTGATCCAAGAATCAAAACTGGGTGGATATCCTTTCCAACCTACTTTGACTTCTTTGACACGTCGTTTGCCCACTTAACGTATTCTGCGTTCGAGAATGCTTTCGATGTCGTACACGTCGTCTTCTTTTTTGGTGACACGTTGTAACTCGGGTAAGTAAAACGTTCCTTTGAGCACTTCTCCGTTCATGTCTTCCAATTTATAGACGGCAGGATGACGACCATGCACTCGTTCAGTGACACGAAACAATTCGGTCGTCCAGTTAGGTAAGTAACCTTTGTCGAAAGTGCGTTTGGTTTTGCCAATGCGTACCCAATCCCCTACGGTCAACACTCCACTTTTCTTCGGGGAAGCCCTCGTCGGGGACGTACCATCCAAGCGCTCAAGCACCAGCACTTCGTTGTCGGGAGTCACTTCTTGCGGGGCACGTCCGATGCTTCGATGGTAAGATTGGTTGTACGCTTGCACCAGGTGCGGTAAGATGTCGATGTACTTCAGAGTGTGGTGATGCGTAAAATATTTCCACATGCGTTCTTTCAAAGTGCGTTGAAAACGTTCCACGATGCTGGCTTTGGTTTCGGGATTCTCGGTGGTAAAAAAAATGAATGTCACGTTTCTTTAATTCTTTTTGGAAAGCTTGGTTCAGAAATTCGGTGCCTTTGTCCTTTTGCCATCGAAGAGGGTGACGACCGCTTTGTTTCAACACTCGTTGCAGGGCTCGCACTAACTCGCTGCTCGATTTGGAAGCCAAGGGTACGACCCAGGGAAATTTGGAAAAGACGTCGATGACACAAAACAAATATTTGTAGCCACGATTGTAGTTGGCCAAATGAGAAACATCGGCTAAATCGGCTTGCCATTGATTATCGATGCCTTCCACTCGGGTGCGACTTCTGGCAAACTTGCGTCGAATGGGTTTGTGTAAAGTGTAGGTAGCTTGTTCTTGTAACCATCGTTGCACTTGAGGTAAACGGAGACTTTTCAGTCGCGTTTTGGCAGCACGATACAATTTTTGAATTCCTGCGTAACCTGCAGGATGCGAGGGATCGTAGTAAATGCAGCTAACACTTTTTCCATTTTGTGTTTGTGTGTTAATAAGGCACTCACTCTTGGAAGATGCTACTCTTTACCTCTTGGGGTACTTTCTTGGATTGCAATGCTTTGCGTGTGCGACCAGCAATGGGTGTCACAGAGGAGGATGTCGCAACAGGAGATATCGGTTCTTGTTTCACTTCTGCCTTCACTTCTGTCTTCACTTTCTTTTTCTCTTGTGATGAAGAAGGGGAGGTCATCATCTTTTTAATCCATCCAATTATGGAGGTAGGTGGTGTTGTTAACTTGGGTACTTTTTCTGGTGGAGTTTGAAACCCTTCTTCTTCTTCTTCTTTTTCTGTCTTGGTCACTGGTAGTGGTGGTGGTGGTACTGGTGATGGTGCTGGACTTTTCATCAAGGTCTTAAAATCTTTCAGAGTGGGTAGAGCTGTTTCGTATAAAGCTTTCTGGTGAAAGAGTTGTAGTCGTTGCAAGAGTTGACCGTACTTTTGCGATTTTTCTGTTTCGGACAAATCTTGGCGATCCATCAAGGACTGCAATTCGTGTTGTAACTGGGACATTTCGCTCAAATGGGGATTAGGAGGTAAATGCGGGGTGCGTTGTTCTTGCCAACGATGGTATTCCATCCATCGTTTGTAAGGCACTAAAGCTAGTTTTCGTCCTTCCATGGGGTTGTCATGGGTCTATTATGAGATCTTGGGACTTCAGAGGGCCTTTTTATCTTGCTCCCATCAGTCATCCCAACATGGTTCCCAAGACTCCTTTCAGCAAGGGGCCTAACAAGAGGGGTAAAATGCCTCCACGTTGGACCAATACCTTCTTCTTTTGACGAATGGGAACTTTCTTTTGAACCATTTGGCGAAGAACGTGACGATGTTTGCCTAAGCATTGTTTCTGGTGTTTGGACAAAGGGATCGTACCTTTCAAGACGTTCAAACAACATTCGCACACGGTATCGATGACCTCTTTGGAGGCCGATTGAATGATTTTTTTTTCGTAGGGGTGGAAAAGCTTTGGACAGGACAGATAACATGTCCCCATGTTTGACTAAACGTGGTGGCAGTCCTTTCCTTGTCTTTCCTTGGGGTTGTTTAGAAGAGGGATGTTTTTCGGAAGGTGACATCTTTGAATCTTCAGGAGCACCAAAACACTGATACCCCGAGTTGGTCACACTCTTTTTTTATACTGGAACGCGTCGCCACTGATTGTCTTTACGTCGTATCAACTTGAGGACAGGCATGACACGTCGTGCAGGGGTACGCAACGGACTAAATCTAGGCAGTTCTTGCGTGGACAAATCCAGTAAACTTTGTAACATGCCCGATCTTTCTTGGACTTTGATTTTGGGAGCAGGTACTTTGTGAGCAACAGCCACTGCCGCTAAATTGGAGGGTCCTGCCACAGGGGAAGTTCTTGGGGTCATCAACGGAGAAGTTCTTGGTGTGATCAACGTCTCCAAGTACTCTTCAGTTCTTGGTGTCACCAACAGAGAAGTGGATGAACTTGAGGCTGTCGGAGACGAGGTAACCGCCGTGGCAGGTCGTGGTTTGCGAGTGTAAGGTTGCGTCCTGGCCGAAGTGCCTTTCTTGCGACTAGTTTTCTTCTGTGGACTTTTCTTTTTCTGGGGACTTTTTCTCTGTTTCTTTTTCTGGCGGTTTCTTTTCTTTTTCCGGGGTAGTGTCTGGTAAGAGGAGGGTCCCGACACTAGAGAAGTTCTCCTTGGGGACCTGGTCTTTTTCTTCTTCTTGGAGCTTCGTTTGACTTTTTTCTTGGGGAGAACTTTGGAGGCATTAGGATCCCATCTTAAGAGAGAGCGAATGATGACCCCTCCTAGAGTACCGCTCCCTCTAGGTTTCAAAATGATTTGTTTTTCGGTTTGAGTCTCGATGCGGGGATCGGCAGTTGGGTCAAAGCGACTTCGTTTCGATCAAAAAAGCATTTGGTTTGATGAAGAATCTGAATGATCCCTTGGAGTAATTGACGTGCCGTCACCGTGAACCATCGTAAGACTTCTTTGACACTAGCTTCTAAGACACGAGCTCGTGTTTGTGGATTTTTTTCTCGACTGATGCCATACAAGGCACGAATCAATTTGACGGGAAGATGCGACTGAAGGGACGTCATGTTCAAAATGTGTGTGAGACAGACGAAAAGAGTCTGAGGTTTTTAACGATTTTTTTTTTGTGGAATGAAGTTAAGTCGAGGACGGAGACGTGTACAGGACAGGCCCTCCGTCTTGGCACCAGTGGTGAAACAAGTGGGTACGAAATCGCAAATTATCGGGGGTCGTAGGTTTCAAATCGACAAGTAAATAGGCGTGTGGAGTTTGAGTGGCATCGTCGTACGCCTGAGTCAGCCAAGGTGTCCCTAACTGTTTGACTAAGACTTGAACTTGCGATTTATCTCGAGGGCTTTTAAACAAGACCACGTAATGCGCATTGAGACTGATGGTGCGATGGGCTTTACTTTGTTGAAACACATTTTGAGTGATGTAAACGACACTGGCATTACGATGATGCCCTTTGCGCGTGAACCACAGTTTAATTTTATTCTTCGTCTTCTCCTAACATGTCGTCAAAAATGACCAAATGGGTTTGACGGGAGTCAGAGACGATGCCGTCGTCTTCTTTAGGAATGCCTTCCACAAACACGATGGAATCGCCGTGACTTTCTCGCAAGAGGCTGTACGCCGATTGCCACTCTTTGTAACACCACACGATGCGTTGAGGTGGACGATCGATCAAATGATGTTTATGTTCGATCAAGCGTTTGACGAATTCGGTTTTGCCTAGGTCCAGCAATGAGCATGTTAAAGGGATGGCGAAGATACAAAGCCTCCCAACTGGCACGATCTAAGTGTTCGTCGATGACTTTGACAGTGGAGGAAGAGGGAGCAGAGGCAGCAGAGGTAGCCATAGTGTGAGAAATGTCACTTGTGACACGAAAACAAACAAGGCGAGAGTTTATATACTTTTTTCAGGACACGTTTATTGAATGCTTTAAACATGAATACGTAGGCAAAAATACATAAAAGCCAAAGGCTTAAGTACAACGATAAAAGGCACATGATAACCATCAACGTGGAATAACATCAAGTGTCTGTACAACATGTTTTGGGTAATGTTCTGACCAGTTATATAGGGGGTAAGGTCACACAAGTGTCCTCCCGAAAGGGTTCTTTCAGGGATGTGCACGACAGTCCTGTCCTGGGTGACGGGTTCTTCTGGTACTGTCACTAGCACAGGTTGAAAAGTCGCAAGGCTCACAATCACATTCCACTTCAGAAGCCCCACACTTGAATTGTGCCTTTCTAAACTTGTTTCGTGTTTCTCTTAAAGTATTCATCTTGTTCGCGAGGTCTTGGTAGTCACAATGAACTATCGATCTTGCCTAGGGTTCCCTTTTATATTACAGACCAATACCGCTTCTGGTACACGATTTGATAGACTTTTTCCACGGGTCGACTGACGATGTGGTGAGTGGGTGAACGTACAATCTTGTTGGGTTGATAGGTGGTCACTTTAAAGTGTTCATCTTCTCCAGATTGCAAGGCTTCTTTCAATACCCCAAAGTTGACCACACGACTGGTACGATAATTCAGAGTCAATCCTTTCACTTTATACATCGTGTGCAATTCTCCTTGTGCGTCCCTGTATTCGTAGCCGTATTTTTTTGGACCGCCACTGACGAAACTTAGAATCTTGTCGTCGGGATGCTTGTCTGTCCAGGCTCCTAAACGGTCTCCTTCGATGTCAGGGTGCTGTTGACTCGGGTGATGGATGTAAATGCAACTGTCCGTGTCAAAGTACTGGGCGCGTTCCCCTAACAGTTCTAAAACTTCGTACAATTTTAAGCGAGCATGAGCTGTCACCCAAACTGCAATGATGACATTTACAAAAGGGTCGTCTTGTACAAAGTCCAGATCTTATTCGTAATTGACCAAGATCAAATCCTCGCGAACGACGTCCACGTATTTCATGAATTTGGTTTTGTCGTGAATCATCTGGAAGTAGCGGGAAGGTTCTGTCAAATGCTCCGTCTTGGGTAAACACGGACGTTGTGCCATTTTACCCCACAAGCAATTTAACATCACTTTGGCAAACGATCGCCTGCCTTCGTTTTTCTCGATGTGATCTAAAGTAATGCCTTCTTGTGCCCAGTATTTCTCTTTGAATGTCTTTTGGTCTTCGGGAGTGTGACACCAGGAAGGATAGCCACTGGCTTCTTGCTTCAGTTTCAAAAAGGCATCCACGTAGTCTGCTAAAATGCCTTTCTGCGTGGGGTCACCCTTGTGGTATTGTTGTGTCTTGGGAAAGTGACAAATTTTGTACACTTCTAACAGTTGATATCATATATCCAGAGCTTTGAACAATTCTACGCTGACCCACGTCCCCATCAAGGCGCGTTCTTCCTGGGTGTGCTGGCAAGGTTGATCTTGGTTGCACGTTTCGGCACAAGTACAGCACAAAGGAAACATGAGTTTGCCTTGACAATGGTGAGGTAACACGGGATGGTACAAGTCCGTGGGAGGCAAAACTTTACACTTGATCAGACTTTCGTATTGTCGAATGTTTTTCAGGTCGATGTGTTCCGTGAACAATTGTGGGTGCCCTGCAGGAAAGCGACAATATTTGCACACGTAGGGATACAGCGAACACACGTCCAAGTTTTTGATTTCTCCTCCTTTCTCTTCGTCGGCTTGGTACAGCAAACAGGTGGCATTGGTCCTTCCTCCGTACAAACTATCTCTCGGGTTCAGGAGGTCCATGAACTGGTAACTTTCCACGAGGCGTTTAAATTCGGGATCGGTTTTCAAACGGTGATCGTACTCGTGTTCCCACATTTCCACCACTTGGTATCCTTCCTCTTCTAACTTTAGGCGTCGCTGACAAGTGGCCTGGTACAAGTCTTCCATGGTTCGTTGTAAAAACTGATTTTTAGTGCCACGGTCAGGGTAACAGACGGGACATCCGTGAAATAAGCAACCGTTAAACTCGTACACGATCTTGGGGTTTTCTAAGTCCCAGCCATCGACCGAATGCGTTCCGATGGTCTTTTCGCCCCCTCCGTTGCGGGCATGCTGAATCCACTTGTCTTCCTTGTCGCATAAGTAATGTAACCAACGTAGGGCTTTGACCGAGTATTAACGTTTGACATAGTTGGTCGTTTGAGGACTGATGACAGAAACAGTGTTTTCAGGCATGAATCGTTGCCGGTACACTAAGGAACACGCTTTGTCAATGGTGCAAGCTTCTTTCAAAGGATCGACTCCTCCGTGTTCCATGAACAGTTCTAGAAATTTTCCACAGCAACGTCGTCAAATGTCCACGTCGGAACGACAATACTTTAACATTTCTTCCTGAAAGTCGAAAGGGTCCTAGGCGTGAGCCTGGTACCAAGCGCAGAAAGCTTCTCGTTGTTCGGTACGCATGTTGTCAGGGTCGTAATTGTAGTTGATTGGCTTCCATATTGAAAAAGTGTGGAAAGTACCCTTTAGCCATTTCTGTCATTCCAAACGTTTTAGGCATTCGGCTCAAAGGCATGGCCAAGTAACTCATGGAATCTTTAAACTGTACTTGTCCCACTTGCATGAAAATGATTTTGGCTCCGTTCAAAGTCTCTTTAGGACGCTCGGTGCCTGGTTTCGTATAGTATCTCAAAAGAAACTGTCCATCGTATCCGGAGAAATTGTGAGCCATCACCGTGGCATGACGATGACAATCTCCGTAACGTTCGATGTCCTCTTGGCTCCACGTCTTGTCGATGGGGTCTAAGACCCATTGGGCAAAATCGGCTAGCGTGTTCCGTCCCCGAAAGATTTTTTCACGTCCTCCAGGAATCTTGCTGCAGTGAGGGCAATGACTGAAGATAGGTTCTTGAATGCACTTCTCGTACGCTCGATGAGCCACGCAGAAATTAGGAATGTGAATGCCAGTCTCTTGCATGCATTCGAAATCGAAAAAGAGGATATTGCTTTTCTTCTTGTGACCGTCCTCTTTCTCTGGTTTTGATTGGTATTTTTGCACGTAGCATTCGTGTTCCAAGTCCACGATGTGGTGAGAAAAGTGACGTTTTTCTTTCCTGAACATACGTGTGCCTTGGCACTGTTGGTGCATATGCCTTGTCCACACGTTTGGCAAAAATTCAGCAGTTGACAAGCACATTTCTGCTGTGAACCTTGCGTCTTCAGATGCTTTTGGTAACAGGCAGGGCTGACAAACGTGCGCAGAATAGCAGGACAATGGAATGGTTTTTGCCCTTCGCTCAGACAGGGTGGAGAGGACAAACATCCTGAGCATTTCGATCCGCAATGTTTGTGTTGCTCTCGATTTTTATAGCCATAGTCACATTTCTCACAGTAATAACCGTATCCCAGGAATACGGTGATACTGGTAATGGTATAAAAATGGTCATCGTGATGATAGACGTGAATGTATTTTCCATCCATAAAGTCTTTCCCTCGAAACAACAGTGGTCCGCGCACTTCTTGAGGGTGCACTTTCAAGGTGTAGAATGAAGCTAGGGCATCTTGCAATTTTTGCATTTCAGGAATTCCGCATGGTGTGTCTTTGGACAGGCCAGCTTGTTGTAACAGGAGTTCTGCTTCACTTCGTTGTTTGGCCTGGTCCGATTGTCGAATGTTCTCCCAGGCTCTTTTCCATTCTGTCGTGTCGTTCTTGTTGGCATAGGTTCGTCCCACCACGATGGCCCTGGCTAAACACATCTGGTCTTCAGGGTTGTGAATTCGGACGAGACTCTTTTTGGTTCTGCGAAGGTCGTTCACCAATAAGACTTTTTTGCGGCCAGTCTCTTGAGGAGGAGAGACGTGGGTCATGTCCAGTGTGGCTTTTCCATCGGTGATGTCAAACTGGTCATTGGATTGTTGTACGTGTTGAATCTTGTCCATGAGTTTGGAAGCAGTCAATTCTGCAGGGGTGCTAAACTCGATCCAAACAGGGGATTTCAAACCGTCGTGTTGTATGGAAAGTCTCATGCGATCGTCTTCTTTGGGTTGACATTGTCGCTTGAGTGTGGTGAGCAAAGAATCCCACACCCCGGTGATGAACCCTTCTGCTTTCTCTAACGATACTTCGGCCTTGAAATCTTTAAACTTCACCGTGTATTTGTAAGTCGTGGTTCTAAATTTTCTAGAGGAGCGCTTTTCCGTCTTTCGAATAGAATAGTACTTTTCAGGGTTGACTGAGGGTGGTGAACATGGTTTAGAGGGTTCGGATTCTGGTTCACTCATGTCCTCTTCAAAATCACTGGCATGAATTTGTGCCAAGACTTCAGCCCTGGTACGAGGCGATAGATCACGTTTCTGCCTCTTACTTTCTTCTTCTTTCTTCTCAAATGAATTGGATCGTTTCATCTTGAGTGCAAGACGTCAAATGACTCAAGTTTAAACACCATGGACTAATTTAAAGTCATGGCAGACAAGCGTATATAAAAGGGTGTTTGTCTTGTCCTTTCACTATTCATTTCACTCTCAAACCGAGCACAACGATGGAAGAGACTACCCAGATGGAACGTTTCATCAGAGCTTTGCGAGGGGTCATTAGAAAATTCTCTTCAGACCAGCCGACGGCTACTCTCCTTCTTTTCGAGATAAAAGTCAAGATACTTGCTATATCTGTCAAAAGAAAGGGCATTGGTCTTCACAGTGTCCAGACCGTCAAAAAAGGAAAACAGGGGTTAAAAGAAACAAAAGTCAAGATACCTGTTATTATTGTCAAGAAAAAGGACATTGGTCTCCAGATTGCCCAAAAACGAAACAAGAGGAGTCAGAAGAAGAGAGGGGTTCTTCAGAGGAAGAAGAGGAGGAAGATAGCAGACAGGTGAAGAAAAAGAAACAGGAGAAGAAAAGAAGAAGGGAAGAAAGTGAGGAGGAAGAAGAGGAGGAGGAAAAGACTGTGACGGTGAAGAAATTTAAAAAGCAGAGAGACTAAACAGTGAGACAGAAGAAGTGAATGTACTTTTTAAAGTGCTCTGTTGTGAATTGTGAATTGGATTGTAACTACTGATAAAAGAATAAATTAGGTATAAAAAGGTAAGTGTCTTTGAGTTTTGATTTTAAATAAGAAGCTACACTCACGCACTCATATACACGTACTATAGGGGTAAAATGTTTTTTTTTTTTTTTTGTTATTGGCAATTGAAAGTCTATCTCTTTTCGAGAGAAGTGGGTGGCCCTGAAAAGTGCCTTTGGGTTTTGGTGTAGGGGTGAGTTTAAGCAATCAACTTTAACTGCCTTAAGCCTTTGCCACGGCCGAGGCCTACTTCTGATGATGATGATTCGGTTGAAATCACTAAGGGTGGTACGGTAGGCTTAGTCACAGGGTTGGCGTGTTTAGCTCGGGAAGTTCGTATTCTCTTCGGTCGTGATAAAGAAGTCTGATACATTTGTTTCAGACTTCTTAACTCCGCTAAAATGTCTAACAGTACCGTGACCGTTTGATTTTCACCCTCTTGTTTCTTTTCTGCTGATTCTTCTTCTTCTTGTTGTTTTTTTCTTACCTCTTCTTGCTGTTGTTGCTGTAAAAGAAAAGCTTGTTCAGCTTCCTTTTGTCGTTGTATAAATTTCTCCAATTCTTCTTTCTGTCTCTGTCTAAAATTCTCCACGTGTGGCAATGAAGGTTCGGGAACAAATTCTTGCGAGGTAAGAAAATCAACAAAATCCCAATTCACCTCTTCTAAAAGTAAATCCGGGTTCCCTTGGGCGGTCTCCACTGCTGGTGCACCCCAATGGATCGTTTTCTGAGTTTCCGTCATGTTGAATCACTGTCGCATAGATTGACTGCACACATGCGCTAGCGAATCTATATAGACCACGTGACGTCACAGACTGTTCTCTTCGGATTGGATGCGAGCTGACTGAATTTTGTAACGCGTGTTTGGATTGGTCAATGAACTCAATCCGTTTAAATCCTTCCTCTACCTATAAATAAGCGCAGTTCACTGCATTGATTCACCTGTTCTCGTCGCCTCAGCATGTGGACTGACGTTGAATCTTCCACCCTTGTGTCAACGATGATGTTCAGGACGGACATACCGATGTATGTCCGATCCGAATGGACAGTTGTCCATAGGACCGTCAGCAACCTATGAATACGTAGGATTTACGTGGAGAGGCAAGGATGCCTCAGAAGAGTCCTTATTTACGGTCCTACAGTGAGACGAAGCCTAAGTACAAGAAGAAGTCACAGATGCCCTTCAAGTTAAGGGCATATATAAACCCAAAGACCCTTTTCAGGGCCACCCACATTTCTCGAAAAGAGATCGACTTTCAATTGCCTACCCCTTTAAAAAAAAAAAAAGAAACCCCTCCCTGTTTCAATTTTACATAGACCCTATACAGACCCAGGGGTTTTTTGTCCATGTTAAATTTACATAGACCCTATACAGGCCCAGGGTGTTAATGTTAAATTTACATAGACCCTATACCAGCCCAAGAAGGTCTGTAATGCTAATTCCTCATAGACCCTATACAGGCCCAGGCTTTTTTCTCCATGTTAAATTTGCATAGACCCTATACAGTCCCAGGGGTTTTTGTCCATGTTAATTCCCATAGACCCTATAGTGTCCCAGAGGTTTTGTCCATGTTAAATTTACATAGACCCTATAGTGTCCCAGGGGTGTTTTTAATGGTAAGTCCCATAGACCCTATAGTATCCCCAATCACTACTTTCGAGATTACACTTTTAAAGGTAAAAATTAATGTTCTACTTGCTGATTAAATGCATAGGTTGTTGATTTGCATCATTTCAAAGGTATGTATGTGTGTTTTTTTCTGGCTAAAATAAACATATCTCCCTGGTTAAAAACAAAGAAATCTATATGATCATTTGCGTCTTGTCAATATATCTGTCGATATAGAAAGCAACAAAAACATTCATTATAAAAATGTTACGAATAGCCGATTTGGAGCATGACGTTTTTTTTTTTTTTAAATCTTTCAATCGTATTGGAAACGACACAAATATTCTTCTTTTTTTCTGAAAATGTAATATGTTTTGCATTTATTTTAAAGTTATTTGAGCATAGCACATTCAAAGTTAAATTATGCGTATCTTTTTCGCTAAACAATGTAATGCTCTTTGGAGAAATTTTAAGAACGCTAACGATTCACACTTTAAGGAAACTTTAATATGGTACAATAACTACTGTCATCTTTATTGCAGAAACCCAACACTCTCTAGTAATTATAACAACGTGATTATTTATATGGAAAACGTAAAGGGATTCATCTGGTGGATTGCTTTAAAAATTATAGCATGCACTTATCAACAACAGGATCATAGCGATTGAAATAGTAGCATCAGAATAATGAAGATAAGGATGAACAGAAAGACAATAGAAACAAGAAGCAATAAACAAATACCATAACAAATTTTGTAAATTGTTTGTCCACTTCAGTTTCGTGGATCAATAATTAACAGGTTGCACGCAGTCCATAGCTTTTTTGCTAAAATCAAAATATAGTCATGGGGGATAGAAGGACTGACCGACAGAAACCAAACAGGAGAAAGTATAATATTACCCTTTATTTAAGATAATTAAATATGAAGACCGGAATATCCTTATCACACCAATAAAACCATGTCATTACTGATACAATATTACAACTTAGGAACATGAGTGATATATTTCATCTTATACTCCTACAAAGTTGCCCAAAAGTACACATTTAAAGAGAAAACTTCATGTTTTATCTGCTGATCAAAGGCACCTTAATTTATTTTTTTTCTTTTTTTTTTCTTTTTTTTTTTGTGGCATTATTTCAAACGTATTCATGCATTATGTGTTCCAGGTAAACTTATCAAATCTTCCGGGTTGAGAATTTTGACAGTTAAATAAAACCAAGTGCATTGCCGATATATACACTGATATAGTAACAAAATAAAATGTTGAATACCAAGCTCGGATGTGTAACAGATTTGGAAATATGAAAATATAATGAGTTTTCCTTTATTTTAAAAATATTCCTGCATTATTGCCTGAACGTTAAGTTAGACATATCTTCTTCGCTAAGAAAATGTAACGCAGTTAATCGTAATTTGAGAATGACTTTTTAAAGGTTAAATAATCCCAAACGTCTTTGTTTGACAAAAAGTAATATTCATTGTTACATTCTCCGCGTTTCTCTTCCTTGCGTTACGAAGGTAGGGATGGACATAAGGTGAATTCTTCCTAAATCCCATTTAAGAATATTACTTCTAATCAATAATATTCTGTACTTACTATAGGGTGATCTAATTCTTTATCTGGTTAATGTGCATAAAATGCCGTAAGAATCTGATTTTGCACATGGCAAACAGACTTGCATTGCATGGTAAGTTCCCATGTATCTGAAATTCAGCTTTAATAAACAATTTTTAAAAAGTCTAAACTTCATAATATCTGTACAACTCGCTATTCTTGTGGAACCATGTCCAACTGGTACATTACATAAGTGTATATAATAGAAATACTAAGTAAGAAATAAGTTTTATATTCAAGTTTCCAAACAAGAATTAAAAATATTTTTAAAACATCGACAATTTGCCTTGTATAGTCTCTACTAGTTGTAGTTATATGTTCATATTAAGTGATTTCGTTAATTAAGATAAATGTGCCATATTATATTTACGGAAAGATAATCAAGATACATCATGTAAGGTACCTGGTTCATTATTGCTGAGTAATTGTACCCACTTATTACTAATTAGTAGTATTACCATTTGATTTGGTTTTTGATAACATCTGAGAATGCAAACACCTCACCAGTACTTTAAGAAGTGTTGAAAATGGCACACACGAATCAATGTTATGTCTAATACAGTAACCTACCACTAAGAAGTAATTTCACCAGCTTAATTATTAGTAATCAAGAGGAAAATGGATCACTTTCAGAAGAGATATAAATTTATCAATGACAGGAGAATACCGATTGAAGAAGTTATAGCCGAACATTGTTCATAATGAGGAATAGAAGGAAGATCTTGTGATCCTGCTGTATTCAGGTAGGCTTATTGGTAGTCTCTACTAGAATAAACGTTTCAAATTGAACTAATAAATAACACAAACAAAACTAAAACATGTTTGCGTTGCAAATAATTAAGTCTGGTGATATTATATTATATTACACCCCGTCCAAATTTTCACATCGTACGCACTCTCATTGTTTCATAACTGCTTTTTTGCGATTATCCATTCAGTTAGCAGTTACTACTTCCTAGTCGAGGAGACCAATCAAAATATATATTTTTTGTTAATCATCACATGACGCACGAATGTCTGAGTATAAGTACGGCTGTTCTCGTGTCAAATTTACCGGAGATCATCCTGCAGTCGAAAAGATCTGATTTTCTTGACTTTCGCATCATGAAACCGATGGCAACCGACATGAAACCAGACATAAGCACAGTTGTTGTGCAAGCAGCTTCTGAACTTCAGGTAATATTTGGATATTTGCCTTAATACTCAAATCCATCATAGAAAATAAACATTGTTAATGAAAGTAAAATGAGACAAATGGGACAAATGTATTATTTGACATTATTTTATTTTATGTTTAAACCATCAAAGACGATTTCACTGGAGCTTTTTCATTAAGGGATAAGCGAACGTTAACAACCTCATGGACAGACATTTGTACCGCAAGTGCAGAAGGCTGATATGCATGCATTACTTTTGTTTTCTATTTCGACAATTTTGTTTTTGTCTTTAAAACGTCTCAATTTTTGCATAAAACTTCAAATACGTTATCTCTGCTGCACGTGTAGCCACGTCAATAGTATCAACGTTTTGCTCTCTGTGAAGTGAGGAAACCCTGAGTCAGTACGGCTTGAAGGCAAACATTAAAATGCTGGATTCATATCCATATCCTGCAACAGATTTAAGCTGCAACAGGTTTTGAAGAGAAAACAAAATTAAAAAGATCAGCCTTCGCGGAGTGAAGCGCATCAACAACACACTTTGTTTTTCTCAAATATTAGATTATCTTGCTAGGATTTCTGCTGATGTGCTTCATTATATTTTTTCTATTGTAATTGCATATCTTTAATACTAACATGTACTGTTTCTACAGAGACCGGAAGAGGCAAAAGAAAAGAGAAAGAGGCTTAAGATAATAGCCATATCTGTTGTTGTCCTTGTTGTAATAGTGACCGCTGCGATCATCGCTGTTGTGTATGTAGTAGGAAAGCGGGCAGAAGACACTATCAAGGTATAGCTAGTACTATTGTCTGAATACAATTATCATGATTTCGTACCTTACTTACCCTTAATTTTAGCTCTCTTTTATCTTGCATATATTAAAATTAGTATTAGTATATAAACATGTTTACTATTCAGCTTGTGTTTATAAAGTATCAAAAATTGATGCAAAGAATTGGTCATCCGACAATTATAGTTCTTAGTTAAATATTTTACCTGACTAAGGACGAATCCGTACTAAATGTCATACCATTTGTGTTTTTATTTTCAATACAGTTTATAATAACCATATATCTTACCAAGGATTCCAATACTACACATAATTCATGATATTCCAAATAGTTAACTGTTTTGGTGAGTTGCCTTGCCTGCAAGTCTTAGTTAAAGTTTGTTTAAACGAAGAGCTTTTCTTTATATACCAGTAATACCAATTCAACCAACTGCAGCACAAGGAGAACCACTCCTGTTTTAGTACCGTTATCATTGCAACCACTTTTACAATAAATAACGTTGTAATGAATAAAATTCATTTTGGTTTTACATCCATGAGTAAATTCTTCTACAATTAAATCACGCATTTTAATGTATTACTTGTTGAATTGTTCTTTATGTAGACTGCGTGGCTTACCTCCAGGGACGAATCCGGAAAGGCAAGTTCACAGAAAGTTACTGTCACCCCAAGAGAGGAGAAATTTGAAATTGCAGGAACCGGCACAGCCGTTTTTGATTTCGATAAGGTATCTATATTACCATGATATTTTGTAAGCATTCAGAAGTTGAAGAAGTACTTTGAAAATCGAACATGCGCTAAATAGCACATATGGTTATTCCATCACTGCAAATGCTTGTGTTAAATGTATTCTGCATTTTGTCATTATATTGGTATGAATTAGCCAGTGCATATTCAATTGTATAAACATTGTTAGCAAAGGACAATCGTGTTCCGCGACTAATTTCTCGCCTATATCTAAAAATTTGAGCAATATTAACAAAGACAAGTAAAATGAATACAAAAGGTTGGTTTAAACGAACTTTATTTATGTATATTCTGAAAGTAGTGACTCATAATCAGTTAAATGTCTCTCTGTTCGAATATACGGATATAAGTTTCGTCTGCATAACTCCAGTAAAATATCAGAAACCATCTTTTCGCATTGTACAACTTCGCAGTTTATCCATCCGTATAGCTGAATGGATGGGCTACACACAGATATGATACGAAACGTCTGGGATGCTCACCTTAGATAGCACAGATAAGTTTTTTCCTGGTACAGTCCAGACTAAAGACCAGAGAGACAGAGACAGACAGACAGACACACACACACACACACAGAGTTGGGGTAGCTTATTCTCTCATAATGATAGATAATATACAAAAGAGCAAGATCGGCTTGAGTCTCCAAAATTTGTAATACTGTCTTTAATCAAGAGTTTCATGAACAGGACAAAATAATATATTCGTGTTGTTCGCTAATGCTTTCAAATTTACTTCTTGATACTATACAAGACAATTAATGATCAAATAGATTCAAAATATATTTTAAATATTTTAATTAAAGTTCTTTTGGATGGATATTGATTAATAGTGATTTTTTTGCTAGTTTCTGTTTCTCTCAAATTAGGTTACTTTTTGTGCAGAACACAAGTAACTTAACTCTGTCAAAATCTCTCTCTCTCTCTCTCTCTCTCTCTCTCTCTCTCTCTCTATATATATATATATATATATATATATATATATATATATATATATATGTAATTTTATTCCACATATTCCATATATATTTATATACATATATATATATGTTTGTGTTTGTGTGTGTGTGTGTGTGTGTGTGTAAGAGTACGTGTGTGTAAATTTAGAAGGCATAAAGATGTAAATATTTAGGTAATGCGCATTTGTACTAACCATTAATGTATTTCAATCCGTTGCAGTTTTAACTTTTGTCGAAAATATTCCTTCGTTCTCTTTTAATTTTATTCCACAACTTTAGGATTATCTTTTTCTGGACGGCTTCACAATGAAGCATATATTTGTAATATCTTTATCTGCGACGTCTTCAAAACAAAACATATATTTTTAATATATGTTATTGCAATTTTCAGAGTCTTCTTGTATACAAATCTGAGAAAATGTCAAAACCAACCTGCTTCTTGACCGCCATCAACACGTCTACTTTACTTTCCCCGGAGAAAATGAAAGATTTCCTTGGAGACAAAACAGTGAGTTTCAATGTATCATTCTACCATTCTCGTATAATCTTATTATCTTTCATTCCCTATTTACACAAAGTTTCGTCATGTCTTTACACGTCCACAGAAGTCAAGAATTATGACAGCAGACTATCAGTCTGTGGCAGTCATAGCACCGTGAGAATTTTTTTTCTTTTCTCTCGGATATTTAGCAACAAGGGTTATAATGCTTCATTATTAATTAAGTGTACATAGAATAAAACAATTTGATGCATTAATTATATCAGCTCTATAATTAGAACTAATTATTTTTATTCGTTCATAACTATTCAGCACAAAAATAACTTTACATTATGATGATAGGCTTATAATTTTATGCAATTAATAATTTAATAGAATCGCGCACAACAAGGAATTAATCTCGTGATAAACTATTAGAGAGTATGAAATATATACAATGTACGTCAGCGTTAACTTACCAAGTATACGACCAGTATCAGAAAGAGATCAATTATAATGACGTGAGCGTATCAAACAAGGTGTAAATATGAAACACATATTGATCACTATAATATGGACACTGAATATCAGGACAAGTAATCTCCTTCTACAACTAAATTATAAGGATTCGTATTCAAATTGTGTTTAGTTCTCACCTGTGAATAACCGTGTCAAGTAGTTTCCAATGTCATTGCGCTAATCAGATTATAATACGTAGCTACCATTCTCAATGATAATTAGAATTCATGAAAGTTACTTCACTGTATATATATATATATATATATATATATATATATATATATATATATATATATATATATATGCTGTTGTTCAAAAACGTGGGCTACAAGTAATGGCTTTCTGCTAGAGACAACTTAATATTTGTATATCATTTCTAACTTGATTAGTACAATATAATGAAGGTGTTACGATCTATTTATATTTCTATATATCTATATATCAATCAATCAAACTATCGGTCAATCAGTCAATCAACAAATCTATCTATCTATTTATATGTCTGTCTATCTATCTAATTATCTATCTATCTATCTGTATATCTATCTATCTACCTATTTATCTATTTATCTATCTATCTATCTGTCTGTCTATCTATATATTTACATATTTACCTATCTATCTATCTATCCACGAACCTATGCGCATTACGACTTACCAGTGTATGCTTATTCGTTGTCTTTAGGTATATGACTTGCCCTCGAATTCATCAGATCGTGCTGAGTACATGAGTTCAGGCGTTGTCGTACCGAATAAGGACTTTCTCTCTCCCTTGTCAAAAGAGTTATGTAAGGACACTGAAGTCATTTGGATGGTGCCCAAGCCAGGTGATAACATACATACATACATGCATGCATGCATACATACATACATACATACATACATACATACATAAATACATACATACATTTGCTCTGACAGACTAACGACAGTTTGAATGATTAACAGAGTGATAAGATCGTTTCTTGCAATGGTGTTATCGCGTCTTTTATTTTTACTTTTTTAAGCAGCCAGTTTCTTGTGGCAACTAGGTTGAAAATCAATGAGGGATATTTTATGCTGTCAACGTTTGTACAACAATGTGGTCAGATAATTTGTTTGTTATGTACTATATGCAACAGAGTCTGAGTGAGATGGTTCTATTGGGAGTGGAGGTGACAAGGTCAGTGGAAGAATATGGACACGAAATGCATTGAGATTAACGTGGACAGCCATGACAATATATTTCGTAACACTAAGCGTTAGCTTACACTTGCGTCGAAGGTCACTGCATCCATTCCTGTAAGAAAATCGTATTCTAACTAGCAATAAATAACTTTAAATATACCAAATGCAAATATATTGCAAATAAGAAGTTGTGATAAACATACTCAGTCTGTCTCACTTATTTTTTTTTAAATAAGTACCAATGTATAATATTAAGAAGAAACATATTGAATGTTTCCATCTGTGGTCAGTTAGAAAAAATAATAATATACCCTTAAGTCCTATTCTTCTTTAAATTTTGAAATTCTTTTACATATATGCAGATGAACTTTCACTTTGTATGCTATATAATAACTACAGGTTTATGAGAAATGCATCAGTTTAAGCCAATGAAAACAGTTTTGTCATCTGTGTTCGAAGTAACAGGCGGTTATCCGAGCTATTTGCATTTAGTCTGTGTACGTAAGACTTTACTTCTATTATGCTAATTAATAATAGCATATTAAGGGTACATTCTTAAGACATAAACAACCGCCACTTTAATATCATACCTAATTAAATAAGTACAATAATATTTAGGTTTCAAGTCGAAATTTATAACCCTTTTGTAAAATAATAGTTTATAGGATTTTCGAATTTCAGGACAACAGCGCATATTATACATGTTCGTGCGTATCTATCAATCTATCTATCTATCTATCTATCTATATATATATATATATATATATATATATATATATATATATATATATATATATATATATATCCTTTTGTATTTCATATTTCATTCCAATTTCATCTGTGTTTATTATTTTTGTTTTATGTTGTTCTTATATATACGTACATAAGACATTCGGGAAACGCTTACATAAGTCATGTACCAAAGTTTTTGTTTCAGACTGCGTCAACGAGAATTCACTGGACCGAAACAAGAGAGCATGCTTCTACTACTACTACTGTTATTTAAGATATTGCGACTATTATTATTGTTATTATAGATGCTACTGGTGGCTATCTTGCTAGTGATGTGTTCGGCAATAAAACAGTGCATACAAAAAGACTATTGAAATGACCTTAGCTGAATGTACCGTTGCAATGTATATTGTATAGATGCATATAAACCATCTGCTGAGGAAGCCTCTCAGTGTTTGCAGTAGTAACAGCAGCTTTATGATGTGCTTCACGTAGAAATGCTAGTAATAACTTGAAACAATCAATTATCTTATCCAGTTCTTGTAAATTAAGATTCAACTTAATTGCATTTCTCAGAAATTTAGAACTCAACAAAATTTCGCAGATTAATTCAGTGATTGCGTTTGCAAATTCTATTTTTTTTGCTTGAAAAAAAAAATCATATCTAGTAATAAAGTATGAATATACACTACTTTGTCTTGTATTCATGTTGTGTCATTAATAGTGTGTCGTTGAGGTGGACATTTCGTTAGCTATCTTACCCTACAAAGTAAGCACAATGAATAATATTCATGTTATTTAATAATTTCAACAAATTTGTATTACGCACTTGCTCCACTTTGAAGCAACGTGTGGATCATGCTTATTTGCAAACTAGTCCTCCAAATAATAGTGTACAGTCATCATTTCCTGAAGTAATCTGAATTGAAACCGTCGTAATTTAGAATATATTATACATTATTGCAAATATTTATCCTTATCAAACAAATTATATCCAAGCTATCTTCAATATTATATCAAGGTGGCATGCTTGCAATTAAACTGTATAACTGTATCTAAGCCCGTTTTCTTTGATAAGATCTGTAAATGCAGGACAATATGGAAGGGATATGGATTTTTAATGTACCGATTGTTTGTTCTGTAAACAAATGTTAAAGCTGTGTTAAAGCTTGAACGAAAAATGCATGTCCCTTTTTAATGTCAATCTCGGGGGTGTGGGTCAACAAATACCTGGAGCAGAATGATCAGGTTTTTATTCTGTATTGAAATTTTAAAAACAATGTGTCGTTGCGATAGGTTATCATGGACATATACATATTTCAATATAATACATCCTTTCGCATATGGCCAGTATTTCATATTTTTTTTTTTAACAAAATATATGATTTATAACAAATATTCCCTGCAGACGCGATTATGTAACGCAATTACTTCAGTGCTCTTATTGCTGACTCCACCTCTTCTTTGAGAATGGGGAAGTCATCATCATTTGAGGAGTTTGTAACTTCAAGCACCTCTGGGTCTTCTGTGGACTGATAGCTGTAGAGTTCTTGACAATACTCGGTCCATCTTTCTGCAATGTCACTCGCTTCTGTGAGGCACTTTTCATTTTTGTCTTAAATGGTACTGACTCTTGGTTGTTTCTGTCTGGTAAGGTCTTTCACAATTTGTAATGGCTTTCTGCTGTTGTTTTTTATCAGACTGTTCTCCATTTCCGTGCATTTTTGTCCAATCCAATTTTCTTTTGCTTTGCTCAAGTTGTTTTCTGATATTCTTGCTTATTTACCTGTACTCCATTACCCCTGTTGTGTGTCTGGTGTTTTTGTGTTCTCTTCGGGCATCACACAACTTTAGAATCTCTTCTGTAACGCAGGGTTTTTTCTTCGCGCGATGGAGGCCAGTGATGTCCTTTGCAGCTGCTGTCATGACTGTGTTGAAGGTGTCTGTCATCTCATTCACGTCACCATCCATCACAAAGAGTAGAGCAAATTTTCCTGCAATTGTGGCTTGGAATGACGTACAGATCTTAAGGTCCTTCAGTTTTTGAAGGTTGAATTTGAGCCTGATATTTTTTGGCCTGTTAATTTTCTTCAGCCTCACTCGGAAGTTCATAATCACGAGGTCGTGATCACTCCCAACATCAGTACCTGAGAATGTCTTTGTTTTTGCTCTGTTGATGCCAGATCGGTAACGGTTCTGGACCAGTATGTAGTCGATCTGGTTGTGATTGGTGAGTGCCATGTCCAGCATCGTGAAGCTTTATGTTGTCCCAGGGTGTTGGCTAGTACCGAATTGTTGTAGCTTGCGAACTCGAGCAGCCGTCTCCCTCTTTCATTGGCAAGTTCATTGCAAGAAGGTCCACAATGGTTTTCACAGTCTTTTAGAGCATCTTTGCCAACTTTGGCATCCCAGTCTCCTTGGACGACGAGGATGTCTTTGTACTGACCATGTTTAGAATACCTTGTAGTTTGTTGTAAAACTCCTATTTCTTCATCATCATGATCGGTAGTTGGAACATAGACTTGGATAATTGTGATGTTAAAGGGAGATGCTTTCAGACGAATGTAAATGATTCTGCTATATATGGGGCAACATTCAAGCACAGATCCCTTGATGGCTTTGTTTACAAGGAAGCCTACTTCATTTATGGATTTGTCATACTCTCCACTATAGTATAATATATGCCCATCTTCGGTTTGGTGTTCTCCTAGGGATTTCCATCTAACTTCACAGAGTCCCAGAATATGCCATGTGTGGTGTTCCAGCTCATGTGTCAACTCTTGGAGTCTTCCAATTTGCGCCAGAGTTCTAATGTTCCAGGTGGCGATGGCAATGCTGTCTCTCGCTCTGATTTTATGCATAGTACCAGTTGTACACTTGTCACCTCCGTCCTGGTGGACAACGGCAGGCGCGGTCCTTGTTGACCCGGGAGACGACCGATGCGGTATTGAAAGCTCAGATTTGTCCAGCATTACCAGTGTATCTTGGGCAAAAGTCGTCTGGTGGAGCCAATCCCTCTCCAGACCAATAAGTTGCCAGAAGGGGATGTAGTACATCGTCCAGCTGCCTTAGGGTCTCCACTCCGGATTTTCTTATAGGGTTTACTTCCTTAGCCTTTGGCTAACCAAAGTCGATCTGCAAGGCAGCATCATACAATTCCTTGACAACAAATATGAACCAATCAGTAATTGACGCAAATCTAAAGACAGAATGTGGATCTAAAAATTTATAAAATGCACAGTTTCAGCTACCTAAGCGCTGCCTTTTTAGATCACCACCTACAAAATCGCTGACTTATTTAAACTTCAAAATATAAAACTAGTTTGATAAATATTCCTAACTTGATGGAAAAAAAGATTATAATTAGATTAGTCATTTATTGTATGTAGATTGTAAGAATAAAAGGATATAATAATTGGGTATATTTTACACAAGATATATACAGTACAACAAGACGAACTATTTATTCGATGATGTTAAGTTATTGCATGCATGTGTGTATGTATGTATGTATGTATGTATGTATGTATGTACGTGTGGTAAATAGATTTGGATGTATCAAACAAGCCTGACTGATATTAAGATAAATAGGTACTTGGTCATGCAAGTGGTTAGATAGGTATGCTTGTTGAAATGCATGTGTGCTTTAATATATATTTCCTTGTTTATCCAGCAGGAAAATGTAGTTAGGGCGTTTAAACAAAAACTTATATGTAAGTACTTCACTAGGAGTTATAATTGTAGTAATATCAAAGTTTACCGCAATTAAAAAAGCAACAGCTATTATTTCACAAACGTCATACAACATCGTCTAAGTTGGAATTAAATTAAAAGTTAAAAACGGATTATCTGTATCACAAAACTAATACTTAAATAAATAAATACATTTTATAACTATGACTGTTGATTTCCCTTAATAATCGCTTTGATGTTTAAGGACAAATATTTCAATACTTTGGTTTCTCGTTGTCATTTTCTCTGAATGCTTTAGGTTAGTTTTAACTTGTTCAAGATGTGATGGAAGAATAGGTCATTTTTCCAGAGACTTTTTTTGTTAATGCCATTCTAAAATGCATTCATCTATAAATTCAAACTTTCAAGGTGTTCTAAATATTTCTAAATTGTTTCCATTTCTCAATCACAACAACTCACATTTTATAAGTGTCGGTTTGCACTAGATAATTTTTTAAATCTTTTTTAAATCTTTGCATAGTCTAGTTTTCTTCCGGGTCATCAATCTGTTTCTGCGTTTTTTGAATATGTCAGATCCTTTCCTCACCCCGGTTTTGAATCAATATCAAAGTTTTACTTACCGTATTTCGTCTCTCTGTTTTTGCATATCATCAAATGGTCCGTAAGTGATGAATATACTTGTAGCTGCAAATTGTATATTATAAACATAAAAAGATTCCCGTTCATGTAAACCACAAAAATTGCGTAGTTTTAGGTTTAATTATTAGCTTAATATTTGATCTGCGTTTAGTTACTTAATATTTCTCTAATTTGCATTATTTTCTAGTTGTTTCCATCGTGTTTCAATATGCCCTCTTAATAACGTTTTGATATAAATTACTCAAAACCTATTTAATCTTCATTCTGTGAGAAGAGCCAAAGGTGTTGATTTGATTCAAACTGGTAAGGCTGGGCGGGGAGTCGGTCGATGGTCACGAGAGAAGGACTATAAGTACAAATATTTTTTTCCGATCCAGAAGGTCATTTTTCAAATTTTCACGTTTTAAGTCATCAATTTCATCATTTATTATTCTTTAGCTATATCTATACTATGTAACACAATGTTTGTTATTTCGTATTTGCTTGTGCCTTAAATGTATAGAAAATGGCTATTATTACCCACAAATACTTTTTTTGTGACAAAGATGTGATATTTTCTCCATTCCCTTTCTGGTTATACGGTCCTTGCTAGCGGCATTCAATGTGCAGTATGTCCTGGCGGAAGCAATTGCCTTGCTCTTCCAAGCATGCTCACAAGCTCTTCTTGAATTCATCAAGATGAGCATCAACTATATGGACTGTGAGGAACATCCTGCAGCCTATGGTGCCGTCGTTCTCCACCGGTGTCTCAAACAGCTCTACATAGTTTCCGGCCTTGTGATTGCCCAGGAAACTCCAAATCACTGCAACAAAGCTGTTGCAAGCCGCTTTCTCCTTACTAGTGAGCTCTTTGTGGAATTGCACTCCACAATCTTCTTTATATGTGTTCCGACGAACATTGGCTTTGATCTTGGCTTCGGACAGCATAGGGAAGACTTGAAGGTACGTGAAGGCTGCCGACTCCTTATCTAGGACACTGACGAAATGCTTCATAAGGCCCAGTTTGATGCGCAGTGGGGCATCAGCACATTCATGGGTCAACCAGTGGCTCCCACTTGACGTTGTTCCTCCCCACAGTATTACAGTCCTCACCCTCCTTGATCTGTCCGCAGTTTTTTACACACTAGACTATTATCTATTTCTTCACCGTTTCCAGCGAGTATTTGGTATTTATGATACAACCTTACTTTGATACAAGTCCTACTTGGTGAACAGGACATTGTGTCCGCAAATGAAATACACTCCAGCACCTTTGATCTATGTTGTGGTGTTATACAATGGGCTGTTCTAGGAGCTGTTCTCTTCATTTTATATACTCAGCCGCTCTCAAGTGTCAGATCATTATCTAGTGTCTCACCAATTGTACGCTTATGACACCCAAATATACAAATCTAGCCCCTCCAACTGAAGATGATGCTACCACCCATGGTGTAGAGAGGTGCATTTCTGATGTGAAATCATGGATGACGTGTAACGAACCGCAGACGAATGATGATATAACTGAGGCCATTCTGATCACAACACAAATTCTTTCTCAGTCACATCATTTACCTAAAACAATAAATAACAGCAGCACCAACATTAAATTCACATGGTCAGTACGTAACCTATGTGTTACTCTCGACAATACTCTCATATTTCACCAACCTGTCAGGAACATATGTAAGGCTATATATATTGAGATGAGACGCAAATATCGTTCAGTTTTTGCCACTAAAACACTTGTGTGTTCAATAGTACTTTCAAGACTGGACTATTGTAACTCAACTCTGTCTGGTTCGCCTCAATATCTACTCCAGAACCTTGTAAAAGTTCAAAAAAAAACATTTTCAGATGATCCGTAGAGTACCACGCTCAGAACATACCTCCTCCCTAATCTGTACCTACACTTGATATCGATTCAATCCAGAATTAAACACGTAACATGTTCTCTGTGCTACGTTTCATTGACGGAGTCCAGTACAACATACCTATCCTACCTCACCCATGGGTACACACCAGCAAGTTACCTACACTCATCTTCTGACAATTATATACTCATACATCCCACTGTAAAAACTAAGTCATATGGACAACGTTCTTTTGCAAACCAGGGCCCAGCAACCTGGAACGCATTGCCTTCTGAACATCGACACTTAGATACAGTGATCCCATTCAAGAGAGCGCTTAAAACTCACCTATTTTGACTGCTAGAGCAAACTTGAAGACCTAAAACTGTTTCTTACCTTAAATATTTTCAGCATGGTTTTTTATGTATTCTAGTTTCGTTGTGTTTTCCTTTTGTAATCATATCATTATATTTGGGTTTTTTTAATTATAGTAGTTGTCTAAAGTTCTAAATGGCTTAGAGGTTCTAAAGATCATACGCTATACAAAGTCTTCATTATTATTATTATTATTATTAGAATTATTATTATTATTAGAATTAGTATTATTATTATTATATCTAGCACGATATGTAGTCCCTTTAGATCGATCATACACATAAAATTGTTCTTGTTATTTTGGTCAATCGAGAATTATTCTCCACGTTGCCACTCCAATGTGAAGCAAATCTTGTGGAGATTCAATTGCAAAAATGGAGATGATTGTCGGTTCATATTCTCGTATAGGAGATGTAAAGTCTTTACTAGTCAACTCAGAAAGTCTTCGTCAGACCACATCACTGACTCAAGTACAGCCGTACGCACAAGATAGACGTTCTACCATACCCTAAGACGATCCACGATCTGGTGAAAATATGAATGTGTTGTTTTTGGGCAGATCACGACACCGTTATGATTGAATATAAGGCCAACTGTAATAACCTCGCCGCAACACAAGTGCGATCTCAAGTGTGAGTGATTCTCCAGCTGTAACAGATGTAGAAAAAGTCACACTGAATTTTGTTTTCATTGGTGACCTTTCGATCATAGAAATAACACTTTGAGTTGTATTTACAACAACCTTTTGTATCAAAGGACATATTTCGATAAAGCACGAAGTGTTTAACTCGTTTCACAGCTCATCATCAGTGTTGCACCAATGAAGATCGTTATTCCTTTATTACGTTCTTAAATATATGTATTATGTACATTATAAGATCGATACGTATTTCAGTCAATGATGTCGTTGGTGAGCAATTCCTGACATACTAATACGGCCTAATTAATAACATCTGATGCATTGTTGCCCACACGAAGTGATCCCACAAGTGTTTCCAATCGATTTGTGAAATCCTTTAGGTCACACTGTCCTCGTTCTCTTTTCGATGCATTTCTTGTTAGTGCATTAAATACCTCTGCGCATTTTCCTTGAGTGTAGGAGTTTGTTTTGTCTGTTACATTTGCCATATAATTTTTTTTCCTCTGCGAGAAATCTCGGTTCCGGTGTGAGCCTAGGTGTGAATGAATTAGGATGTGCTACACGTCTTTGTCGTCATCTTTTATGCTGGTGGCACCTAGTTTATTTTTCTTCATCCAGTGAAGGTGCCAAAAAGCTTTCTTCGTCGCTTTCTCTCCTTCATCCGGTGACGGTATAGGAGATTGTTCAAAATGGGTCCGTTAACGTCTTGCTGTCGGTCGTCGGTTCTCATATGCACGTTGTATTTCTCGATCAGCTTCATCATATTACATCCGGCTGGTGTTGTGGTGTTGTCATCTTCAATGTTTAATTATAATGTTTGTTATTTTTTGATTGTTTTTCAGATTATTCTGGTTTTGGTGGTTGAGGCTCAGCTAACTCCTTGCTTTTGGATAAATGTGCTGCATGTTTTAAATGAGATTTGTTTCTGTTGATGCTGTACTGCATGTGCTTGATCCTAATATTCCACTTTATATTCAAGTATCGATGCCGCTTTGGCCTATATTCCACTGTATATTCAAGTACCGATGCAGCATTGGCATATATTCCATTGTATATTCCAGTATCGATGCCGCCTTGGCCTGTATTTCAGTGTATATTCAAGTACCGATGCCGCCTTGGCCTATGTTTCAGTGTGTATTCAAATATCGATGCCGCCTTGGTCTATATTCTACTGTATATTCAACTATCGATGCCGCTTTGGCCTATATTCTACTGTATATTCAAGTATCGATGCCATCTTGGCCTACTTTTCAGTGAATATTCAAGTACCGATGCCGTCTTGGCCTATATTTCAGTGTATATTCAAGTATCAATGCCGCCTTGGCCTATATTTCAGTGTATATTCAAGTATCGATGCCGCTTTGGCCTATAGTCCACTGTATATTCAAGCATCGATGCCACCTTGGCCTATATTTCAGTGTTTTGGTTGCGGTATTCGGGATCTTGGAGTTTTCTGTTATCCGGTTACTTGTTCCATAAACTTTGCCATTGCTTTATGTAATTAGGCACATTTTTGTTTATCTTTATCCATATAGAGTATTTGGATATAATATTCAAACAAAATCATCAATGGCTTGCTTAGATCTATAAGTTCTTTACGTACCCATTTGTTCAATGCATATATTATCTTCTCGGATGGGTTTTTAATCATTAAATCTTTTTGGTCGTGGAGTATATAAAGACATGGATAATGGCGACCTTGGTCTTCAAAATGTTCATGTAATGTTTTCATTACTGTCTCATACACTGGTGGCATCTTAGGTGTCTTGGGAATTGCTGTCTAAGATCTTTGCCATTAGTATTAAACTAAAGTACGATGAAAACGTGAGAAGCGAAACGCAGTGTAAATTTAAACTAATAATCTATTTCTTTAGAGCACAAAGCGAACCTGTAAAAAAATGAACTTACAGAGTATATAATTAAATCCCAAATAATGATGGAATGACAGACACGAGTCAAAATGATTTAGGTTTTGATAAAATTTTAGTCAAAAATCAAATTAAATTCAACGCTTAAAGTGTTTATGTGTCTGTAGTGCCCCTTGCAAGGGTGATGTGCCAAACGTATTGCGTTGGATTACAATAATACAATCCAAGACTATATCCTAATTTAAAGTTTCACTATGTAGGCTAGTGTCTGTTTCCTACAATGTTATTTTTGAAGATCACGTTGCATTTCCCGTGAATTAATAATTTGAATCAATACAATTCCAATCCAGATGAACGTCTGGACACAAAATAATACAATTGATTTTGTTGGGATCTTACATCAAGAATAAATCATTTCTAGAAGTAAAACTATTTATATATTTACTTGATCTCGGGCTAAATTCCATTTTTATAAAGAGAACTATTACCATATGTAAAACAATTTTCTAGAGGAATCTTCGCGTTTACAAAATACAACCTGAGGTCGAATTATAACACAAAAATGGGGTAAACTCAATGTCCTTGCAATAAATCATGTACTACCCACAAGCTTACCCTCATTGCTGTTAGTATTCTAAGGTTTATTATGTTTACACTATGGCTTAATGAAATGGCTTACTTTCCATGGGCGTGTTATATTGAAATTTAAATAGTATTGAAACTTCAACAGAATACAATGGCGTACTTACAACACGTGTTTACTATTATTGCCATTATAGCTTAATACAATGTCATTTTACCGAGAAGTTGCACCTAGACTCGACATTTATCAAATACATTCCACAGTCTTAAGACAGTCTCCGTTCTTTGGTTAGCTAGATTGCAAGTCTCGTCATGGTGTACTAACTGCTTCCTCAATTATTTGGTCTAGTGAAGTAATAAATTAACAACATATATTTCAAATAATAACAATGAAAGTTACCAGTCTGTGTTTCATCAGTTTCAAGTAAGCGCCTTATTAATGTCTAAACAGTGGATATCAATTATTTTATAAAATGTACTAATACATTAATTTTACTTGACAACGAGGTTGCATTTCACAAAGTCAAACAAAGAATTAGCTATTAATGTCACCAGTTTGCACAACATTGACTTCTTTTTTAATGTTTATGTAATCTGCGCATTCTGATAAGATTTCGGGCTCCTCGATAAGTCCCTAATTATTGAATTAGTTATCGCATGTAGGCTGGGATCAACTTCAACTGCAACACTCATGGGCCTCCTCTTGTCAAATTATGCGTTCCACAACCTTTATTAGTTCGGTCTCTAACTGGCCATTCAATCATATATTTTAAGCGCAATATATGTTGTTTTCTTCATTGTAAGCGTTCAGTCTTTTCTCATTTGCAGAAACGTCTCCTTATGCTCATATGTGCATCTCATAGATTCACGTCCCTTCGGCACCCTTTACGTATATTTCATCCCCCCCCCCCCAGGCTGAGTTAAAAACTTTTCGCCTATGGCAAAGCCTGAATGTATGATTCTTCTGATGATTTGTGAAATGCAAACGCAAAACGTGGCCTGAGAAACACACTTCAAACTATCAGATCCCAAACTTAACTAACCACCATTATAAACACAGTCACCTTCAAGGTTTGGAAAATGTTTACATTCCCTGCTCTCCACACTATACAGATTGATGCTGAGTGTAAACGTATGAAACAATTTTCAACAAGTATAAATCCTGCTTCTGGAGTATATCAGCCTTTGGCCATTTCGACGAACAAAACCAAACCTTCATCTTTGTCCAGATACACTTGAAAGAGATATTATAGGAAATAAAGAATAAAGTTTCACCAGAGGCACTCAAATGCTAGAATCATAAAACATGCCATGAATTTGGTGCATAGTTGCTTGCATCAATTAAAATAGCCCTGTGTTACAATTACATCTGCAAAATTTGTTGTTCTTTTTGTATATAATATATTAGATAATTACTATATATCTATTTGCATCGCATTTTCCCCATGTTACTCAATCAGCTTATAGAAAGATGATTTACAACATTTAGACTAATTTATGTTGAAATAAATTAAATATTAAGCTGAGTTGATTGTGCGTATGTAAAATATATAAAGATAAATACTGATATTAGGACTGTTAGACTCTTGGACAATATCTGATAGATAAACTAAAATTATACTGATATATACCCAAGTGAAAAATAAATCCCGGATTTACGCACAGCATATGTGTTTAATAGAGCAATGGAAAAGAAAGCTGTCTAGACTGACGTTGATCAGGATAGTGATCAATCAACAGGTTATGATCATACTTTTCCTCTTTTAATTTCTCATTCTCTTTATTCTAATTCGTGTGACAAACGGCAGTCACGTTTCGTCGAGCAGCAAAAAGTTCCAGTTATTTTCACTTTGTTTTGTGGGTTATTAGCAAAACTGAAACCACACAAGTATATGTTTGTTATTTTTCTAAACATTTAATTATTATGAGAAGATGGAGCCCACCTGAAATACCCCCTGGCGACAAAAGGTCAGTGGCCCATCAAATAGTAGTTCCTAAGTTGTATAGGCAAGGAATTTTTTATCTAACCCAGAAAACGTCTTTGGGTGATCAGTAAGACTTGTCACAAGATCCTGAACGTATGTAATAGGGCCAATCATTAAACGTGTCGTTTGTAAATAATATCGCTTTTATCACACTTGTCAAATGGTAGGAAAACCCAATCAGACATTATCTAAAGCTCATATTTTCCTGCATATGACGAACAATTTACCAGACTAATGGTAGACTATGTCAGCCCCTTATATATGACCAAGTAAAAAATGAAATATAGTAAAGATAGAGCCACAATGAAAAGACGGTTCAGTCTGGTCATAGACTTCTGACTCTCTTTTCCCCATTATTTAAAATTCTCATTAGATTAGGTAGCATGGTCCTTAGAGAGATAGAAAGAAAATTAATGAATTAAATCATATCATTAATACCCCTGCGATGTAAATGTATCAAAGGAGTATGTTGACAGTGTATCAATACCAATCGTGCAATTAATTTAGCTGTAACTGTCCCACATAGTCATGATTTAAGTGACGATATACAATTACAATGTAGTGACTTTGGAGCAACCAGTAGAATAAATCTAGAATGTATGAATAATATAGACCAGAAAATTTCACATCTGCAGCAACCAGAAAAGAATGAAATTAAGCTGTTATTAATTGAACATGGGCAGATACTTCGAGATGTTCCAAACAGAACAAACACAATCTACCAGGACGTCAAAACTGTGAAACATAATTGGTACATGATAAACCTTCTCAAACAGGAATGTTTGAAAATAGAATGGAATGCTTGTTGGAGAACGATTGTGTAGAACCGAGAAAGCGTGACTGGCGTTCATGTATTCTTGTACGGAGAGCAGATGATACTTTCTGCATGTTTCTGTAAGTAGCTTTTATGGGCGTGGGTCTGAGAACAAATTCGTCTTTCTTCATGGTTATATAATGTTCGGATTTATATGTATCCTTCATGACATAATAATCAGTTGATACAGATTCTTTCCATCCTCGTGGATAAAGTCATACATGTTGTTTATCATCGATGCGAAACTACTAGATATCAAATATAATGAGTCTAATACGCGAACGTGTAGTACAAGTTCGTGTTGTTAACGTCAGAAAACCTGTTTTCGCGGCATATTATGCAACGATCCTCAGTGACGCTGTTAGTGAACGTGTACATGTACGAAAACGTGGTCGCTGGATCGTTTTTACGAGCTGCTCCAATCGCTAAATCGCTTGCAACGCGAGTCATTGATGTTATCAGAAATGATGCTACTCATCGCTTGAACATACTGTACTTATGAGCTGCTGATATGATTCGAGATCAGCTACAACTATTCGTGACGCCAGGATCATCTAAGGTTGAACGTAAAGCGATTAAATTTTCAGCAACAGAATCAATGTTTCGTAAAATTATTAATGAACCACTCAACAAAGATTGTCTGATGACATAATTTATTATACGTAATGAACCTGATGCTAGTGTTTGAAAATCTGCCGCATATACAACATTAATATCAAGAAGTTCAACTGGAAGCATTCTACTTCCATCCATATAGGCTACTTAACTGTACTTGGTTACGTGTTTGAGATTATGTTGACTGTATTTGGTCTTGTGTTTGAGATTATGTTGATTATTGCATATAATGATGATGAAGTTAAGGAACTTACCAGGGTTTGCTTTGATATAACAAATGACAGTGCATACTAACATTAATTGTGTATTTGTTCCACATGCAGAAAAAAACTGTCATAGTGGTGTTACCATTTTAATGAGCCATCACCAACTCCAAGTCAGCCTGGTGTGATATCAATAGCACGTGAAAACACCCAATCGTTGTGGTCACCAACATTAACCCATAAGAGAAAAGGAAGATTTCGATCGATATTCAACAAGGTCGCACTTGCAGATGTAAAAGTTATCAAACGACAACGAGATTGATCGTTTCATACAGCATTTATATGCGTAGCTAATAGTGTCAAATGTATAAAGGAACAAGACCACTAACGAAAAATCGTTGGAAATGTAAATGTTTTCGAAAGAAATATTTTTGACGATTGTATGACAGATGTGCCAGTAAAACTATAATTGGTTTAAAATGAGTATGCTAGTTACATACGTAGACGGTTGATATGTGGATAAATTGTTCTACTTAATATTATTTAATAGAAGAGCTATAACGGACCCTCAATATTACCGACTAGAAAGAAAAATCGAAGCAGAAAAGCAACTGCATGAAGAAGATTCCAGGATAAACGTGTTTATATTGAAATACAAACACATGTCTTTGGTTGTAATTGCTATTTGTGGGACTGCCGGAGGATCATCCGTTGGTCTTTGTGCGATAAGAAACGTAGCTACAGCAACTATTATACGCACAACCGTCGGAATTATTGTTGGATCTATGTTGATATTCGCCTGTGTCTCTGATGGAGCTTGCAAATCCATTTCGATGCGATTATGCTCACGATGACGTATCTATTAAAAACTGCTTCAAGGAACATAAAGTATTCCCCGCTAGGTTAATAACCTTCTAGGTGGGTATCAATGACAAAATAAGTAGACTAGCTGAGTTTGAGACTTTGTTGACACAAATGAATAATTTGCAATAACTTCGCGCATTGTTAAGAAACCACGCTGTAAATATACAGACAATACAAGACAAGTAAAACAAATAGCAATCAGCAAACATACAAAACGATTCGTCACTTGTTTACCACTGTATTTTCGCGGATTAAGAACGATGGGTGCACATTATTAATGGTTTTAATGATAAATCTGCACTAGTTATGTTGGGCAGAATGCCGTAACTGACATCGAACCAAAAAGGTAAACATACCTTTAACCTCAATTAACGATAATTAAATAGGAAGAACGGCACATACTTATTGCACTAATAAACCTTCACCTCATCGACCAAATAGTATTGTTGAGCAGTATCAGTGTGACCTATTTCATTTTATGTTCCTTCAAGTACGTACATACATACATAATTCCATATATACATACATCAATAGGAGAGTCTTTGTAAGAATAATGGGTCAAGGGTCTAGTGGAGGTTGGGGTGGCAAGGTTGGTTGAGGAATATGCAAACAAAATGCATTGAGACTAACATTTAGAGCCATGAAATTATCTTTCGTAACACCACGCGTTAAGTGTCAATATCTTCTAACGTCATGGCACCCATTCCCGTTTCCGTTTAAGGTAAATGCCTTTTACATAGTAATAAATAGCTCAAAGGTACCAAATGCAAAAGATATTACAACATTAATGTTTTAATAAATATAATCAATCTAAGTTAATGTCGTTAATAGGGATCAATACTCAACATTGAGAAGAAACATATCATCTGTTTCCATTTCCATCTGTGTTCGTTGATTTGGTTTCTTTTGTTCTTATGTTAATACTTAAAGAAGGTATTCGGGAAAAGTTCGACTGGTATATGTGTCGAAATTGCTTTTCTTCAGGGTGTGTCGACCAGAAATCAACAGCCAGGACAATGAGGTAATGCTACATCTACTAATACTGTTTTTTTAAAGAAATTGCGACCTTTTGCGATGTTATCATTCATGATACTAGTGCCTACATTGCGCCTGAATGAAGCAGTGATATACAAATAACTATTGCCGTTTTATCTTAGCTTAAATGTAACATTACAATCTATATTATATAGGCGCATATAAAACTATCGCTGAGTAGGCCTACCATTTCGTTTTCGAAAAGCAATGGCAGCTCTTTGATGCGTTGAACTGTAAAATGCTATAAATAACGTTAATCAAACAGCTTACATTATCCGCTGCTTGCTAATTAATATTCGAATTTGTTCTATTAGTTAGAACTTTAAAACTAAATTTCACAGTTTCCTTCAGAGAATGCATTTTCAAATTATTTGTTCTTTATTTTCAAATAAATGCTTCATATCTAATAATAAAGCATGGATACACATTAGTAGTAAATGGGGCCACCCGAGCGACAAGGGACTTTACCATGCAAAAACGGTCCATGCACTCTGGCGACAATGGGAATTTAACATGGGGCATTTTAACATGGATGGGACTGTAGAGCGTCAAGGGGAATTGAACATGGAAATTGAACATGGGAATGTCACCTGGGGATCAATGGGAATTAAACATTGGTAACGTCATAGGTATATAGGGTCAAAACCTTTTATAGGGTGAAATGTATTTGTAGGGACAAAGGGTTGACAGGGACAAACATAGACATACAGAAACAAACAAATACACATTCAAACACACAGAAAAGAGGACAGAAATATTCTAAAGGAAGACTCACAGATAGAATAGAGGCTCGATAAAAAAGTCTGTTGTATGGGTTCAAAACATTTATTCAAGTACATATATACATGGGCTCTCTGGCCTGTGCTTTGGTCTAAGCACTATCCATTAAATACATAAACATTTGAACATAAAAGAAACATATTTACGAGTTGTTTAGTTATTGACTCTAGTAAACTAATGTTTAAAATTAACGTTCAGTCCTTTCTAAAATCACTTCATATGCAACGAATTTACATTAAATGTTCGTTTATAAGAAAAAGCTAAAACAAAACAAGTAACAAACAATCAAATAAGAGAAAGTTCGTGTTTGTCTCTCTATCCGTCACACACGTTGTTTAAAATCGGGTCAGCTACCACTTGTGTCCTAGCATAGATGTTTCTCATCTCGTATTCCCTGTCAGTCGTAAATCTGCTGTTACGTCCATCGTGCTAGGTACACTTATCGGTAAGCAGATCAAGAGCAGTGATCGTCTTCTTCCCATGGAGGTACAACATATGCCATATGAATAGTCACTTTTCCATCGGTGATGTCAAATTTTTCTCTCACCGACCGCATGTCTTCAATAGCCCTCAAAAGTTTGGAAGAAGTTATTTCTGCAGGTGTGCTAAATCCAAGACATACAGGCGAGTTCAAACTGTCGTGATACATAGATAGGCTCAAACGACCTTCATCTTTGACTTGGCAATGACATTTGAGTTCCTCTAACAGTGAGTCAAGTAGATCCGTCATGAAACCTGATACTTCCTCGGCTGGAACGTCAGACGCGAAGTCTTTAAATTTCACCGTGTAGGTGTAAGTTGTCGTTCTAAATTTTCTCGAGGTCGCTGTCTAAATTTTGTATTAAATGATATTGTTTTAGTTCCTGTCAATGTTGCTGGGATACGCAAAAAATGGACAAATCTCCGTGGACGCTAGGAAACGCGATGACGATTCATTAATCTCAGGGTTTAACTATTTCTGATGCTCGAGTTTGGATCGTCGATGATCCTATCGAATGGTCAAATTTAGTTTATCTCGCAGTGTCTAGAGTTAAAAAAATATCTCAGTTGCGGTTATTGTTATGGACTTCACAGAAACCACTGGTGATAGTGATGTTGATGATAATGATATAATAAGAAAAATATTAGTTATAAACAATGTAACAGAAAAATAAACGCGACTTTGATCTTGCTGCTGAATTTATAATGACGCTGAGACAACAACAAATTACTCATTGTGCGAGCTGTAATATAGTAATGTCGTCGAGCAATATTTTTAATGTTCCAAGACAATTTTCGTAGATAAAATTAATAGTAAGTTTGGTCATACACGCGGAAATGTGATGCTGACTTGTCTTGAATATAATCGACGTCGAGGTGCTAGTTTACAAAAGTGAATGCGGTGGTAATTGTGTGTCTTCAGAAATTGCTTGTAATTGTTAACGTACAAATCCACGTTGAGAAGCAGTTGAATCTGATATTTCGATTGCAGGTCTACCCGTGGTTCTTACTACGCTAGATATTTTATGTGTTGTTACACTCCAAATAGGATCAATCGCATTAACGGGTTGCATGGCAGTTTCAGGAGTAATTTCATTATTTAAACCAGCTATTATACTTGGTAATCTTGCAATCCATTCACGAGATCTTATATTTTGAATTACTTCCTTTGCGTATTGATATCCAATTAACCGCTCAGCAAGTGTTCGATTAAATCGTTCAACAATTGCCTGATCACGATGAATTGCAATATCAGATCGTCTGATTTCGACATTATGTTTTTTCATCAGAGATGATACCGCAACAAGAAATTCTTTGCCAGGATCAACCTGCAATAGTTATGGCCATCGCAAAGATCGTCGTTGATAAATTCGTTCAAAAGCAGATACAACCTCAGCAGCTGTTATGGTTGATAATGGTTCTGCTTCCTTATACTTACTTGCAACGTCAACGACTGGCAATGCGCATTTGTATGTTGATTGACGACTACCAATTTTGATGGTGTCTTGTGGCAAAAATAAAATATCAGCCTGATGAACTTGATTAGAAGTGCTGACATCAAAATGTGCACGATGAATTTTTTAAGTGGTGGTAAATAAATTTGCCACATTACCTAGCATGCTAACCATTTTCAGCAGTAAAACGAGTAAGATTTGCTGCATCAGTGAGTTTACTAATTGCTGCTCTAAATTTCCAATATCATATTGGGCTATAATGAATCGATTCCATTATTTCAATAATTGGTTGACTATTTACCTACTCCGAACAATAATTTTCCGACCATTGCCAATTGTATTACCAATCTAGCTAGTTTTTCCTTAAAAGATAAATCTTTCATGGAATGTATTGCATGAATTAAATCCACATCTGCAATATGTCCTTTTTGTAAATCATTGCTTTTATACGCAACATCATGAACATGATATGTTTTATCAATATCATTTATAGGATATTCACCAGGTCTTCGTTGATCTTATTTATCAAGTCGAATATCAAGTCGGGTAAAAGTACCGCAATAATTATTTCTCCTGGGTATTTAGCCCATGGTTTTCATGGTAATTTTCCTAAGCTATATCGCCACCGATTTTACTGGTAGAAATAAATTTCTATTTACTTGTACCGCTTGTTATACATTTACCTGTAAGTGCACGCCTTTTTATTTTTTTGTTAATACTGTTGTCAACATACTCGTAGGAATATGTGCGATGCATCGAAAACAATATAGATTCATATTATGTATTATATTTTTACAACATGGATGTCATTGATTTCTCAGCGATACGAAAGCAAGAGCCAGTAAAACATATTCAGCATTACGAATTATATCAGAATAATTATAATAGGTCCATCTGGGTACGGTAAAATTTAATTATTACTTAATTTGATAATCAGATGGCTCACGTGGGATAAGTTGTATTTAGTTGCACCATATGTTGATGATCAGAATCGTTAAATGAAAACAGTGACGACATTGTTAATTCTATAACTGATGTTGAAGAAGCACACTCCGTAGATTAATTAGATGGATTTATTAATAATCTCCTAGTATACGACGACGTAATGCTGGACAAGCAATCAAGTCCAGGTAAAATATTTTCACGAGGTAGGCATAAAAATACTGATGTGATTTATGTTACTCAACAATATACGCAAATACCTAAAGTAATCAGAGATAACTGTAATATTTTAGTTGTGTTTAATGGAGTTGATACACATAATCTGAGAAATATTCAGTAAACTTGATGCAGCGGAGTTATGGACATAATTTGATTAAAAAATTTCTTTTCAAAAACATAAACAACTCAATCTATATGATCCTCGATCGCGATATCGTATAGATCTTGATAAATTTTGTGTTGATCTGGTTATAGTAGTTGAGAGAGCAAGACCTCAAAGAAACGTCTGGTGGGTAAACGAAAACGCCTATACTTTTTAGAAACTAACAACAACGATAAAGTAACATAACGAAAACTAACCCAATTAGAGAAACTCTCGGTAGGTTAGAGTTAGTGACCTTATTTTTTTTTTTATTTTTGTAGGAAGCTTTTTTTTTACAAAAGTGAAGTTCCAGCAAAAGATATGTTCATCCTCTCTGCTACCCAAGATGTTTCTGCCTTTTTGTAAGTTACTTTAGTAGCTTCTTCAGTACACCAGCTTAATTTCTGAATCAAACAAATTTCGACTAGATTCTCTTCCATATTATTAACCAAACCTATATAAGCAAAACAACCACAAGTACACTCTGTTATATATATATATATATATATATATATATATATATATATATATATATATATATATATATATATATATATATACAGATGAAAATTCTCTTTTTCAACCTAGGTCTTTTAAAACTAATTGTATTTATTTCAACTATATCAGTCGACCATAGAGATTCCTACTTACTAATTTGTATATGATCATTTTATTGGTTACGGTTTTCCTCAGCTAGTTGGGTAGTCCATGGCAATGCCTATTTCAGTTGTTTTTAAGATTAACACACTTTCTTTTAGAACACAGCTTCCACCCACAACCACTCCTCACTCATGGTTTGGTAATAGTTGTAAAATTTATGCATTGCTATCTAACTAATTGCTGTTTTCTGAAGGTAGAAATATTGTTTTTGTAGCATAACATATTATATGATACGTTTCATAATACCCTTAAAAGTGTTTAGTTTTTGTGATAACTGAAATAGTTGTATAGTGTCTCTTTTATATTCAATCAATAACACATCATGATCATTGTCATTATATAGTTTCTTGCATATAGTGATATATTCTGTCTTATGTTGTACTGGGATAAGTTGGCAATAGGCTCACAGCACCCACCCAATCTACCCTAGCGCCAAACACTTACACCCCTATCTTATAATCTACTGGACCTATACACATGTGGTTGATTGTTACACTGTCAGTTATGATTCATTCAACATGAACATCAAACATGTATTCAATATCATATTTGGGCTCGAAAAGGCGTATCTAGAAACGCATCCCAAGCTCTAATAATCTCATATACTTCAAACTTTTCTAAATCACTCTCATCATTGGCAACATCAGGCAGTATACATGAAATTAAACCTTTATCTAACTATGATGGGAATCAGCATTTTCCGGTATTCTAGAGAGCGACTATTATACAATGATGACACAATTATATTCCAAGGCCCATCAAATTTAGTTTCAAAACATGTATATGAAGCCGAAGTATCTAGATGTGTAATCAATTACTTACCTAAATAAAAACGAAATATGTCTTGATAATTATTAAGGGACAATTAATTCATGATTCGAAACCAATTGTTTGGCATGTCAAATGTACATTCCCTTCCACATCCTCATTACGAGAGGTTAAAATTGTGTAGGCCATAAACCGAACAAATTAGAAGTTACCTCATATATAGGACACAAGTTCCAGTCTTGACCTAATTCTTAACACGTAACTTTTGGATGCATTGGTCACAAGTTCATAAGTGTTTGTTTCTTATGACATTTCGTTTCCAATGGACACATGACAGTAATGGTCAAGCCAATCAATTGTACTACGATAACGTCCTAGTTTGTAATATTTGCCTAAATATTGCGAGAGAGGGACAGGAAGTGGTCATGTTCTCTTCATAATGCTTCAAGTTCTACAAGATTTATACCCCGTGATCTCGTTAGAGTACATATATCAGCACCTTTATTTCTGTTTTTAAATGTAGTGCATTCTTCTGCTATCTAACTGGCCATAGCTTATTTTATCTGATATACGCTATTTCTATCTTGTAGTCGATATCAAGGTCAGTCTGGAATTTTCTCATGATTATGTTAATATTTAGCAAGATTTGACAAATGACCAATACATTTTTATATATTAAATTATCCGTTACAGTGTAATAGTACTATAGTAAGACATCCAATATTTGTCGACATTCAGGTCATAATAATGCCTCAGGCAGTTTTTGAGCTTGCTGACTCAAAACAATCAACTTGTCAAATATGGCTTTCATTTATGTTGCCGATTTTAAGGTAAATATGTGTTCAATTATTAATAATATAATTTATGTGATTTTGCTAACAGGTTAGTTTGGAAAAAAGAGGCATCCGTACTTTCCCGGACAATTGAAGTGGTTATGTTTACCTAAATATATATGCATACTCTTTCTCATCAACACAGCTATTGACATGCATTAGGTACATATGTACATTTTCTGATAACTTTAATTATCAGCATAGGGTTTCAGGGTGCCAAACATACAAAAGGAAAACAATATATATGTGGGGGTTGTACATTATATGGTTTATTTAACGCGACTGCCTTAAAATACCCCATATTTATCTTATCTTGTTACTCATATCTGGATTTTTATTTTGGGGCAAACCAAAATGTCACTTGGGTAAGTTTGATTTCACAGTGACAATTGCCGTGGAAAACGTGACATTTATACAACTTTGTAAATCCCTGCAGGAATTCCGTTAATTATACAGAACAAAATTACAAAAACATCTACTTTTGGAGGCTGACATACACAATTCTCTTTCACCAGGAACTTTTAATGAATCGCAAATGTCCATATTCATCACAATCAGTCTTACAACATATAAAAATTTATGCAACAACAACAGAGTCATACAAAATTAAGAAACACAACAATGTAATAGAGACTAAGCATCCAGTACATTAAACAATTACAAACTTGAAAACAGCTGTATGCCTTATCTTTCTTGATTAATATCAAAGTTATAAAGTTAAGAGGAGAAGTGTATCGGGCACTATATGAACAATAATGTTAAGAAATATTAAAAACTAAATGATGTCAACTTTATTTTATGGAATCCAGATATTCTCATTAAAAGTCCTGAGATTAAGAGATTGTTATCAAAGCTATAATTTTGTATTGTAACATAATATCGAGTTAGGATGCTGTATCATGCGGAAAGTTCCCATAACAACTCAAACTCAAACTGTCATACCCTGTCAATAAACCCTTTTGATTAAATTAGGTAAATCTGCTGAAGCAAATAATGTTCTAAGTCTTCTCTCGTATTAAGCCGTCACGTTGAAGCTGACGATTTCGTATACCTCATGTACCGACAGTATCATCCATGGAATGTTCACGTTTCCATGACTACACCAATATTATGAAACATTGTGATGAAAAGGTTCTGTCAAGCTTTGCATTTAAGTTTTCGTGAAGCATATACTGATGAATATACGATTTTCCTGTTATTATGTGCTGAAGATCTGGACAGTAAGGTGCTGGGTCATTGAGGTTCTCATCTTTTTATTTCTTCTGGTCAGAGATGGAAGGAGCGGGTCATTGACATTTTACTCTTGATGGTCAGGAGGTATCAGACTGTTTGATTTCTTCCTCCACATTACTCCAATAAGTGGATCCTGTTACTTAAGCTAAAGGAAAATATTTCATTGCATTACACAGCTAGAAGGTTTGCCTTTTTATGTGGCTAATTGTAGTAAAAAGGCCATGGTAACACATTCAAATTAATGCTGCATTTATTGTTTCATGTTAACTTTGAGAGTCAATATAGCAAGACTCCGGGTGTTTGCTTAAATTTAGATTTCGGTTGCTTATCAGGGACTGATTTTTATTGCATTAACAATTTCACTAGTTACACTTTTTTGTAAGATAATTATGTTTAATATATGTAATTTCATTATTTAAATGATGAACTTCAATTCACTCCTATTACTGCAACATTACTAATTTCGTTACTTCCATATTTCGTCTAGGACTCATTTATGAGTTTGAAATTCCTTGACTTCTGAGGTGATTTGTTCGCAACTCAAAGACTTACAAACCTAAAGGAGTTCCACTTAAGCTAGGGGTACATTGCACGTATACAACTTCGTCTGAGTGATTCTTCGTGACGTTTTCTCCCAAAACATCGGCCTTTTCTTTTTAATGTGTACGTGATCATTGAATGTGTTGTTCACAACATGCAAGATCAGATAATTATCGCCTTATAACAAACTTATTCTATTCGATATATGTATCCTGGATCATTGAATGCATATATTTATCTTCAGATATCACACTTTCCCAGACTGAAACTCTGTCCGACGAACGTAAGTGTTTTTGTAGGGCAATTATACTTTTCCTCCAGAAAAAAAACACAGACTGCAAATGGTGGTTGTTGAAGGGATATAACTCTTGTATGTATTAGAAACAGCCAAAGGACAAGTTGTACCCCTAGATCTATTGCATTCCTAGCAACCACGATTATCAAGATGGGCAAAACTTTCAAGTAGTAACATTGTATTCCTCCCAAGTTTGTCAGTTATGCGAATAAAAGTAATATTCTCAATACTATCACCCTATCCACACATTCGTTAAGGAAATCTCATACGTTCAGTCTCCATATTGTAGATTCATGTTTTGGGTCAATTCTTGCATTTACATACCAGTTTTTGATAGAATCCAGTAATTCACTTCCCATTCGTGTAGTGGCATATGCTTCAGCTCAACCGTTATACTTATATAATAGTCTATGGTATAACCTGTATATCCCAACCCCATCGTGCAGTGGCATCTCCCTGGCATGTGATTTGCAAAGATTTTAACAGATGGAAACGTTTCAACGAATATGCCTAAACAGCAGATTAAAGTTTCATATCTGACTTTCTTAAATCCTATGGTGTGAAACTATCTAATTAATATAAACAAAATAAAAACAGTTGAACTTCCACTCTATTGGAGGTCCAAAACGAATACAAAGTTGAAAAGTTAGATGGAGGAGTTTAGTGTTTCAGTGGTAATTAGGTTGGATTCAAGAAGAGAATCCACGTGTGCGGATCTCATCTTGTCAAGGTGAGATCGTCTGTGTAGATGTCCCTTTGGGAATGTCCAGTCAGAGTACTCCAATTTCCAATATGTGTTATCGCCTTTAATGCGTTTATGTGTCTTGTAGCACCAGCCAATATATCAATCAAACGAGATTGAGTATCTGCTTGACTCGCTAGCGGTTTTTGAATAAACGTTTTACATCGGTAAATTATGGCGTTCGGCCTTTACAAGAAAAACAATTTATGTATAAATAAAATTCAATTAAAATATTTTTGAAAATCTCGTGTAAGAAATCGGATTTAAGAACTTAAGCAAATTAACATTTGTCAAGAATTTATCATGCATGTAGCTAGGAATACCGGTATAGTTTTAGAAATCATGTTTTTGAAAATGGTTCATGGCATTTCGTTATGCTAGCCAAGGTTTGTTGAATTGTGGTGGGTTCTAGAATCATACTTGTCTATGCTTTTCTTAACAATTTGATGGCTACAAGAGTAATGATGCTGGTTAATTTAATTTATGTTGTGTTGGGGATGAGGCAATGGTTAACATGACTATAAATATATCTAAAAACAATTCCATAAGTCTTTTAGTCCTCACCCAATTACAAGAATGCGCGTGCTATGAATACTAATACACCAAAATGCATATTTTCCTGACATATATTGAATAATAACTAGTTGGACTCATAATAATTATCTGAATGTTACAGTCATCTCTTCATTTTAACATAGTTTGCAATATTTGACACGGTATCCTAGTGTGACGGCTGATTGTGAATGCTGATAAATATAACCATCAATCACATGTGTCACTTCTGTTTTGTATAATTTTGTTTTGATTGAGTATGCGAGACAAGGATACTTCATTTGTAAATTTGAACTCTTGCGTCAAATTCTTAGAGCATTTCGCACACACACACACACACACGCACAGATGTAGATAGATAGATAGATAGATAGATAGATAGACAGATAGATAGATGGATCAATGGATGGATGGATGCATGCATAGATGGATGGATGGATGAATAGGTAGATAGGTAGATAGATATATAAAAAGGTAACAGTATCTGATATCAATATGCAATGCTATAAAATTATTAAGGTTCATGTAGATCTAAATTAATGCACAAACACTTATGTCAATAAACTTCCTTTTTTAAAATCGAATTTAGATACCACGACAAAAACTAGTGTATCAAAATCAGTACATTTCAAAACTAGAATTATCCAGACCAGAATATGAATATCCTACCGGAGAATGTCTTCGCCCTTTTTTCCTTATGTCTTTCATTCTTTCCTTTACTGTATATAAAGAATTACATTAAATAGTCTTTAGAGTCTGTAATGTTACAAAACGATATCTCTGGGCGTAGTAAACCAATCCAATACATTATATATTTAATTTTCTGTGTATGCTTTCTGTCCGTTATAATCAGTCAGCGCAAATGTGATGCACTCTACTAGGACGTAGGCTCGTGTAGTGTTTTTGTAACGCCTATCCAATCCGATTGTTCCTATACGACGATCACGAAAATGACCACGATCTGGCATAATATAACAGGACAGCAATGCTGTGACAATTATAAATGTAATATGCTACGGTGTTATTGTCCCATGATTTGTAAGATCCAATTAGCATCAAAGTTTGGACAAAATATCGATCTTTCAATTCGGTCAAAACAGAAGCCTTTAAGGGTCCATTGCTAACATGATTATGTTAAGAATTTAGAATTATCTTTTGGTATTCCTTTCGTCACAGAGGGACTTAACATAATTATGTGGAATAGTCTGCAGTTGTGTGTGGAGTGGTACGCTACTATTTTTGAAATGAGTTCAAAAGTCTAACATCTTCTAGAATTGCTATATGTGATAACAGGCCTAAGTGTCATCAAATTTACGATAAGAGTTACAAATGAAACTCACTTGGTTTATGCTCAGCTTGGAAACTAATGATATCCCACCAACCAAAAACACACATATTTACACAGCCAGAAATTACATAAGTATGCATTCAATTTGCCATGATCTCTAGGTCTGTCAACATCTAGATCAAATTAGACTCTGGAAAAAACATCCACAACCACTATATATATTTGTATGTAGATAGATAGATACACACACACACACACACACACACAGATAGATAGATAGATAGATAGATAGATAGATAGATAGATAGATAGATAATATCCAATATACTCTATTCAATATAATTTGTTTGTTATTGCCATTATGGCTTAATACAATGAATTACTGATGGGTTTTTTGTGTTTCTTATTGACATCTTAGTCAAATACCGTGTATGACATACTACTTATGGCTTAATTCTAATTGATATGTATGCAAAATATCAAGACGACTAAGAAAACCTTATACAAATTCGGTGATTGTGCTAAATTTTAAATTTAATATCCAGGACTGACTACATGTTTACACTCCTTTACGACCACTGAGTTACTTTGCAATTATAACCGGTTCTTTTTTTTTTTATCGTCGTATTGTTCTGTGCAGGCGCGATGGCCTTGATAAACAACCATGCCATAACTCTTCGTCTTTAATCATATCGGTCATAGTCAGTGCATTTATGTTTCGCCATATTCTGGTATCGGGTTACTTTCTAGGAATGGAAGAAAGGTGATCATCAGAAAAAAGCGTCACAGCCATCATTTTACTATTTTTTTGTCCCACATCAGATTTTATTACTGATTCTTGCATGTCAAGTAGTAAGTAATAGTCAAGCTTGATAGCTACCAACAGGACTGAACGAACCAATAATCAAACAGAAAACAAATCCAGCTGTTATTAATGTAAAAAAAAAAATCTATCGAAGTCGCATCTAAAAGTAAAATATCGGTAGCAAGAAAACGTTTTTTTTTTTTGTTTTATCAAAAAAGTTGGAACCGACATGAGAACATTAATGCCAAATAATGTGCATATGTCCCTATTCGTTTATGAAAATTCATTACTTGAGATAAAACCAATATCAGGCGAGAATTTCAATATTAAAAATAACATGAAACATGCCGAATAAAATGTTACTTCCCTATTCTCTAAGGGAATGCATACTATGGTCTATACGTCTATAGTTAAAACCAAAGTGAAGCATGTTAAGTCACTGCAGAAGAACTTGCACCTTTTGGTAATTCATATAGATGACGCAGTGCTGTTTTAGGGAAACTAATATCAGTTATGATATTAATGCATTAAAATTCATAACCTATTCTATAAATATATACACATACATACATACGTACGTACATACATACATACATACATACATACAAGCAGCAGTGTAAAGCTAGTGCGAAGTCAGCCCAAGCGCTTTCTTAATCTACCGATCACCTTTTCAAGACCAGAGAGCTATAACAGTCGATTACACATCGCAAACATACAAAACACAACGCAAAAACTGCAAATTTAAAAAATGCACATATAAATTAATAAAAAAGAGCTTATTAAGCTAAGGTTTCATTGACCAAGGTGATATGTCTGAAGCCTAGTTATTATTGTTTCAGAAACTTAAATTGCATAACGAAAGCTATTATGTGATCGCGAGCGTCCGGGACAATAACTATTGTGTTGCAACAACGATAGCTGATTTGACAATGAGATATCTTGCGGTAAACCCCTGGTATCTTTTCAACATTGTGCGTAATTATATTGCTCGCATGTCAAGCTATGATAAAACAATCAATTCTGACTATACTGCGAACATAACATGGTCACAGAGACACACAGGCACACACACACACATTTGATTGCAGAAATAGTAAAACAAAGAGCAAAAATCAATACACGCAAGTTCAGAACCATTAAAACAGTCGTGAACTATTTTACAATATCTACGCAAGAGACAAAGATATTTTTTCTAATCCTCTTTTGTCTGTCTTTCTATCTGCGAGCGTAATTGAATTGCATTGAATGAGCTATTTTTTGCAATCACCAGAGTCAACACTACCTAAAACGGCCATTATGGCTTGATTCTCTTCTTCATTGAATCCCCTTCTTCCACAATTGATTTATTTTCTTCTTCGTCTTCTTCATACAAGATGCTCTTGTTATCTGAAAGTGCATATGATCTTTTCGGACTTCGTACATTGCACGTTTTTCCTATAATACTTACTCGTAGCGATGCCGTCATGCCTACTTACATGGAAATAACAAGTAAAAGTTGACTCTCAAATTCCTCCTATTCTAAATCTGTTTTACAACTTTGCATATATATATATATATATATATATATATATATATATATATATATATATATAAATGTTGGGTAATTAATGTATTGTTTAATATTACAGTCAAGTTGACATATGCTATCGTGGCGGGGTCCTTTAATTTCGCACTGTGTCTGGTGTGTAAATCCAGTTTTTGGCAACTTTGTTACGACTATGAACAAATGCAGATCAGCTATACCCTACATAAAGTTATGAAAATCGTTATGCAAGAAAAAACCTCTTAAATCTGTTTCAGCACATAGAGTACTCCCGCAACACACACACACACACACACACACACACACACCGACTCTCACCCATCCCAGAATAAAATGAAAAGAAAATATATTTTACAACCAGTACATGTAAACATGAACATAAAAATTTGTTAAAGTAATAGTTATGATTATTTAACTTTAACAACTACATTCTGGAATAACTTTTAAATAACGCAAAACAGCATTACATTGTATGAACGATGAAGATGGGATTTACTTCCCTTGAAACCAAACATTCTCTGCCAGCTTATATTCTTGTCAAATGGAGAAAAAAATGTAATATATATGGTTGTTAAAATTTTGTTAACCGTCCTATTAATTTATATAGAAAGTTCATATCAGGAAGTATAATATCATTGGTTGTTAAGATTTTGGCTAAGTTTTTTTTTTTATTTTAAAGAGAGAAAGCCGGTATTAGGAAGTGTAATTTATATTGTTGTTCAGATTTTGGCAAACCTGCTTTTTAGCTGGTATAAAGGGTCGATTCCAGGAATCACCTTAATGAAGCAATGATACATGATATGTCAAAGAAGATAAATATCATGGTCAGTTATTTAATGTGTCGATCGATAAAAAAGAAAGTATAATTGCATTTTTTATGAGACTTTTAACGGTGGTCATGTTGAAATTAAGCACAAAAGATTAGGTGCATATTTCAACGGGGATTTTAAAGAGAAATAAGTATACGTACTAAAGAGACAGAATCATGACAAGTTTATTTCGCTTGCTTGAGAACTTACTTTTGCATTCAATGTATATAGATTTTAGGGTGAATATAAAAATAAGATACAAGAAATAGATTCTACAGATATCAGTGGAGAAGGGGATAATACAATAACATGTCTGGCCTTCGTCATTTATTCTTGAATTATTTCCAGGTTCTAATACTTGACTAAATGACAATAACTGCGTTTCAATCTAAGCGATATTAATTGCTTTTGTTGAAACATTATGAATCAGCTCCTTTAGCAGCCACACGCAATTGAAGATGTCGGGGCATTTTTTATCATGTGCATACCTGTAGCAGTACCAAACAATATCTCATTGATACTGGATGCCAAGATTGTTCAGTAAAGACTTGCCTTGCAAAGACAAACATGGCAAATAAACATTGTTTTTCGTCGTAGTAATCCTGAGTCAAGAAATTTATTAACTTGGGCTATCAAGCGAATGTGTCTGATACGCGTCTTGAATGCATGAATGTCTATGCAAGCCACTTATGTGCTATAGATGTTTGCCACGTCAATGTCTTATTGGGGTTGGTGCGCACAGGAAGTCGTTGGTGTACCATCACTCGGGTTCGAGTCTCTATACGATATGAATTACAAATGATCCATCCTATATGGTAATACTATTTCTCCATATTTTAACCTTCAATTCATATTATCCCACATCCTCCTGTAGAATCCATGGATATAACTTTCTGCTCTGCTTGCTGTATGATTGTGTAAGGAATCTGAATGATCAGTTAATCGTGAACGGGAAAACTTAACTGATAAAGTGGATTCCATATACATTGGTGTTTCCCGTGAACCGACATCTACAGATACATTTTAACTTTTAATTCGTTTCGACGTAAAGGCATCCTTTTGATTACTGTATAGAGCAAACGTTTAACAATGTTGTAAACATTCCAGAGTTAATGTTTGCGATGTCTCTAAGATATCTGTCATCCGCAGTCAGAAAATGAAAATGTCTTTCCTGATAGAGTCAAAGGTTATACTTTCATATATCTACAAATATTCCTTATATATGGAGTGTCTCCTGTTAATTGGTAATGTCTGTCAGCTTCTATCTGGACCTTTGATTATTAGGCAATAAATTATAAAGACAATTGATAGCATATGTTGCAACAATTAGTATACATGCGCTCTTTAATGACTTAAAATTATTAAGAAACGGATATTTTTCTTCACAGCCGTGGTTTAAAGTTAAACTGATTCAACAAGGTGATGATAAAAAATATTCCAAAGCAGCCTGCTAAATGTAAGTCGACTTTACTAATATCACCATACAAATGGATATGCAACCTACACATTACTACAAATACACGGTTAAACTTGATTTTTTATGTATTCGGTCACAATTACGCAACGAAAACTATACATGCACCATTATGTATATTCTTCATCAGTCGGACACAAGAAGGTTAAATTGTTCACGAAATTGAAGCACCAGAACTTTGACTACAGTGGACGTTGGAAGTGTGTACTTTATGCAGCTATGTTGCCGTTATACGAAAAAAAACCCAAGTTTCCTTTAAGTTCCAGCGTTGCATCTCAAAACTCAATAAAATACGCAAACCGCCCCTTCTAGTATCAACCAGACATGGCTTACTTGATGAAACTTTGCCTTAACTAAGTAAAAATAACTTATATATCAAATAATCAAAAAAGAAAAACAAAATGCAATTTAAAATTACTAATAATACTTGGAGGTAAAAACTAAAAATGGAAAGGTAATTAATGGAATTATCTATAGTAGTATATGGGGCCACCTTAGCGTCAATGGACTTTAACGTTAAAATAGGGGTTTGCACTTTGGCGTCAATGGGACTTTAACATGGGAATGTCACTTTGCACTTTGGCGTCAGTGGGAATTTAACATGGGAATGTCACCTGGATGTCAATGGGAATTGAACATTGGGTGACGTCATGAGGTTTATAGGGTCAAAACATTTTATAGGGATTTTAATGTATTTGTAAGGACAAAAGGTAGATAGGGACAAACACAAATACACATTTAAACACACAGAAAAGACGACAGAAATGTTCTAAAGAAAACCTCACAGAGAGAATAGAGGCTCAAAAAAGAAAAGTATATTGTATGGGTTCAAAACATTTATTCAAGTATATACATGGACTCTCTGTCCTGTGCTTTGGTCTAAGCACTATCCATTTAATACATAAGCATTTCTACATCAAACAAACCTATTTACTAGTTATTTAGTTCTTGCCTCTAGTAAATCTGTTTACATTTAATGTTCATTTATAAAAAAAGTTAACACAAAACAAGTAACATGCAATCAAATAGGACAAAGTTCATGTTTCTCTCTCTATTCACCTCACACGTTGTTAAAAATCTGGTCAGCTAGCACTTGTGTCCCAGCGTAGATGTTTCCCATCACTTAATCCGTTTCATTCGTAAATCGGCTGTTATATCCATCGTGCTAGGTACACTTATCAGTAAGCAGATCAAGTGCAGCCATCTTCTTCTTCCCATGGAGGTACAACGTATACCATATGAATGGTTACTTTTCCTTCGGTGATGTCAAATTTTCCTCTCATCGACTGCACGTCTTCAATAGCCCTCAAAAGTTTGGAAGAAGTTATTTCTGCAGGTGTGCTAAATCCGGGACATACAGGTGAGTTCAAACTGTCGTGATACATAGATAGGCTCAAACGACCTCGATCTTTGACTTGGCAATGACATTTGAGTTCCTCTAACAGTGAGTCAAGTAGGTCCGTAATGAAACCTGCTACTTTCTCGGCTGAAATGTCAGACGCGAAGTCTCTAAATTTCACCGTGTAGGTGTAAGTTGTCGTTCTAAATTTTCTTCAGGTCGCTCTCTGAGTCATTTGGATGCTAAAATACTCCTGTAGGTCTACTGAATCCTTTCCCTTCTTGGACGCACTTTGCTGTGACGGTATGGTAGTGAAAGAGGTCAGTGATGTTTATTCCTTCTCATTTTTCATCTGCGTAGAGTGATTCATCTTTCTCGTTGCTTGTCTTCGCAATGAAGTGTCGTTCTTGGAAGTCGTCCCTTTTTGTACTGGCTGACATCAGCATGTCCATAAGGTAAAGTTTTGTGGTCTGGAAGTCGCACTGGTTGCACGTAGTTTGTCATGACGTTAGTACATAAATAACTAAGATGTGTTATTGCATTGGTGATGTGATAGTGAGGCAAAGAATCACACCCGAGTTTCTCGTTGGACTTGAGTCTTACGCTCTATACCTGCTGTTTGAAGGGATTCATTTTTTCTCGATTGGTCTTAGTAGTGACAATGAACTGTTGGTCTTGCACATTGTACTTTTTTATATGCTGACCAATATTGATGTGACCGTACGGCAAAGTAAAGTGGTTGGGAAGTCGCACTCGCTTCTGGTACACGATTTGATAGACTTTTTCCAAGGGTCGACTGACGATGTGGTGAGTGGGTAAACGTACAATCTTGTTCGGCTGGTAGGTGGTCACTTTAAAGTTTTCATCCTCTCCAGACTGAAAGGCTTCTTTCAATATGCCAAAGTTGACCACACGACTGGTACGATAATTCAGAGTCAATCCTTTCACATTACACTCTGTGTGCACTTCTCCTTGTGGGTCCCGGTATTCGTAGCCGTAATTTTTAGGACCGCCACTCGCGAAACTTAGAATCTTGCCGTCAGGATGTAAGTCTGTCCAGGCTCCTAAACGGTCTCCTTCGACGTTAGGGTGTTGCTGACCCGGTCGATCGATGTAGATGCAACTGTCCGTGTCAAAGTACAGGACGCGATCCCCTAACAGTTCTAAAGCTTCGTACAATTCTAAGCGAGCATGAGCTGTCACGTAAGCCGCAATGATGACATTTCCAAATGCGTCGGCTTGTACAAAGTCCAGATCTTCTTCGTAATGGACCAAGATCAAATCCTCGCGAATGACGTCCACGTGTTTGATGAATTTGGTTTTATCGTGAATCATCTGGAAGTAGCGAGAAGGTTCTGTCAAATATTCCGTCTTGGGTAAACACGGCATTTGTGCCATTTTTCCCCACAAGGAATTTAACATCACTTTGGCAAACGATCGCCTGCCTTCGTTTTTCTCGATGTGGTCTAAAGTGATGCCTTCTTGTTCCCGGTATTTCTCTTTGAATTTTATTTGGTCTTCGGGAGTGTGACACCAGGAAGGATAGCCACTGGCTTCTTGCTTCAGTTTCAAAAAGGCATCCACGTAGTCTGCGAAAATGCCTTTCTGAGTGGGATCACCCTTGTGGTATTGTTCTGTCTTGGGAAAGTGGCAAATTTCGTATACTTCTAACAGTTGATACCCCATGTCCATAGCTTTGAACAATTCTACGCTGACCCAGGTTCCCGTCAAGGCCCGTTCTTCCTGGGTGTGCTGACAAGGCTGTTCTTGGTTGCAAATTTCGGCACAAGTACGGCACAAGGGAAACATCAGTTTGCCTTGACAATGGTGAGGTAGGACGGGATGGTATAGGTTCGTGGGAGGCAAAACTTTGCACTTGATGAAGCCTTCATATTGTCGAATGTTGACCAGGTCGATGTGTTCCGTCAGCAATCGCGGATGCCCTGTAGGAAAGTGATAATATTTGCACACGTAAGGATACAGCGAACACACATCCAAGTATTTGATTTATTCTCCTTTCTCTTCGTCGGCTTGGTACATCAAACAGGTGGCATTGGTCCTTCCTCCGTACAAACTATCCCTCGGGTTCAGGGGTCCATCAGCTTGTAACTTTCCACGACACGTTTAAACTCGGGATCGATCTTCTAACGGTGATCGTATTCGTGTTCCCACTTTTCCACCACTTGGTATCCTTGCTGTTCTAACTTCAAGCGTCGCTGACAAGTGTCCTGGTACAGGTCTTCCATGGTCCGTTGTAAAAACTGATTTTTAGTGTCACGATCAGGATAGCAGACGGGACATCAGTGAAATAAGCAACCGTTAAACTCGTACACGATCTTGGGGTTTTTTAAGTCCCAGCCATCGACCGAATACGTTTCGATGGTCTTTTCGCCTCCTCCGTTGCGGGCATGCTGAATCCATTTGTTTTCCTTGTCGCACAATTAATGTAACCAGCGTAGGGCTTTGACCGAGTAGTGACGTTTGACATAGTTGGTCGTTTGAGGACTGATGACAGCCACGGGCTTTTGAGGCATGAATCGTTGGCGGTACACTAAGGAACACGCCTTGGCAATGGTGCAGGCTTCTTTCAATGGATCGACCCCTCCGTGGTCCATGAATAATTCTCGAAATTTTACACAGCAACGTGGTAAAATGTCCACGTAGGAGCGACAATGCTTTAACATTTCTTCCTGAAAGTCGAAGGGGTCCGAGACGTGGATTTGGTACCAAGCGTAAAAAGCTTCTCGTTGTTCGGTACACATGTTGTCGTGGTCGTAGTCATGAGCCTCATACAACTGGGGTAGATCGGTGTTTATTGGCTTGGGTATTGAAAAAGTGGGGACAAAAATCTTTTTCCATTTCTGTCATTCCAAACGATTTAGGCATTCGACTCAATGGCATGGCCAAGTAACTCTTCGAATCTTTTGACTCTACTTGTCCAACTTGAATGCAAATGATTTTGGTTCCATTCAAAGTCACTTTAGGACAAGCGGTGTCTTTTTCGGTATATTATCTCAAAAGAAACTGTCAATCGTATCCCGAGAAGTTGTGAGCCATCACCGTGGCATGGCGATGACAATCTTCCTAACGTTCGATGTTCTCGTGGCTCCATGTCTCGTCGATGGGGTCTGCGATCCAATTGGCAAAATCGTCTACCGTGTTCAGTCCCCGAAATATTTTGTTACGTCCTTTAGGAATCTTGCTGCAGTGAGGGAAATGACTAAAGATAGGATTTGGGTGCACTTCTCGCACGCTCAATGAGCCACACAGAACTTAATAATGTAAAAGCCAGTCTCTTGCATGCATTCGAAATGGAAAAAAATGAAATTCCCTTTCATCTGGTAATCATCCTTCTCTTTATGTTTGGAATGGTATTTTTGAATATGGCATTGGTGTTTCTACTCCATAATCTGGTGACAAATGTGACATCGTTTCTTTCCTGAACATACGTGTGCCTTGGCACTAAATTTGTACGTATACCGTGTCCACAAGTAGGGCTCAATCCTAGCAGTTGAAAAGCACTATTCTGCTGTGAACCTTATGTCTTCAGATGTTGTTGGGATCAGGTTCGACTGACAAAATATCGTTGACAAGCAAGGTAATCCACTTGTTCTTGTCATTCGTCCAGACTGGGTTAGAGGCCAAACATCCCTTACCTTTAGATCCACAATGCTTGTGTTGCTCACGGTTGTTATACCATAGTCACATTTCTCACAGTAATATCCGTATCACAAGAATGCATTGATATTGATGAATGTATCGAAATCTTCGTCGTGATAATAGACATGAATGTATTTCCGTCTTTGATATCTTTGCCTAGAAACAATAGAGGTCCGCGCACTTCTTGAGAGTGTACTTTCAAGATGTAGCGTGGAGCCAAGACGTCTTCCAATTATTGTATTTAAGTAATGCCACAAGGTGTCTCTTTGGATAGCCCGCTTGCTGTAACAGGAGTTCTGCATTTCTTCGTTGTTTGGCACGGTTCGATTTTCGAATGTACTCCCAGGTTCTTTTTCATTCTACCGTGTTGTTCTTGTAGGCATACGTTCTTCCCACCACGATGGCCCTGGCTAAAGACATGTGGTCTAGAGGGTTTTTAATTTGGACGAGGCTACGCTTGATGCTACGACGGTCGTCCACCAATAACACTTTTCCGCGTTGTCAGCTCCCTTTGGGGAGAGAAACGTGGGTCCCGAACAGTGTCGCTTTCCATCGGTGATGTGAAATTTGTCGTTGGATTGTTGCACGTGTTGAATCTTGTCGATGACTTTGGAAGGTGTCAATTCTGCTGGGTTGCTAAACTCGATCCAAATGGGGGACTTGAGATTGTCGTGATGAATGAAAAGTCTCAAGCAATCATCTTCTTTGGCTTGACATTGGCGTTTCAGAGTGGTTAACAAAGAATTTCTCACCTTGGTGATGAAGCTCTATGCTTTCTTCATCGGCATGTTGTACTTGAAATCGTTTAACTTCACCGTGTATATGTATGCCACAGTTCTAAATTTTCTAGAGGAGCACTTTTCCGTCTCACGAATGTGATAGTAATTTTCACAGTTTACTAATGGTGGTGAACTTTGGCTGGGCGTAGACTCTCTGGGTCTGGAATCTGGCTCAATCATGTCATCTTCATAATCACTGGCATGAATTGTTGCCAAGACCGCAGGTGTGAGGTGTCATTTGAATATTTTCTTCAGACAAGCCGATGGAATGCTCCCTATCCTTTCGAGATAAAAATCAAGAAACTTGCTATATCTGTAAGAAGAAAGGACATTGGTCTTCAGAATGTCCAGACCGTCAAAAAAAAAAAAAACAGGTACAAGAAGAGAAAAAAGTCAAGATACCTGTTATCATTGTCAAGAAATAGGACATTGGCCTTCAGAAACAACAGGAGCAAGACGAAGAGCAGGATTCCGAACATGATGAACAGGTACCCTCCCCAAAGGAAGAACCCAGATACGTTCAGAAAGAGAAAAATGAGAATAAAGAAGACGAGGAGAAAATGGGGACGAAGAGAAGGAAAAGCCTTGAAAGTGAAGAAATGTAAAAAACAAAGAGAGCGAAAACATACACTGAGGAAATCTATAAACCTTTTAAAGTGTTGCATTGTAAATGGGATTGTAAAATTTGTGCAAGAATAGGCCAGACAGAAAATGTCTCCTATTGGTTTTGATTTTTAGAATAGAAATCTACACTCACTCAAACATTCACACACATACATATTGGGTAACAAGGGATTTTGCGTTTTAATTGATTTTGGCAATTGAAATACAATCTCTTTTCGAGAGAAGTTGGTGGCCCATAAAAGAACCGTTGTGTATTTGTTTGTTTAAAAATACAAAATCAGGGACGGGACGTAATCATCTTTATCTGCCTTAAGCCTTTTCCACGGTTAATGTCTATCTCTAGACTCGCTCCTGTACAAGATGATTTGCTAGAATTCACTAGGATGGTGTCTCAGACATAGTAACAAGGATGGGTTGTTTGGCTCGGGAAGATCATTGTCTTCTTGGGTCGTAATAAAGAAGTCTGAGACATTTGCTTCAGACTCCTTAACTCTGCTAAAATGTCTAAGAGTACCGTTACCGTTTGACCTTCACTGTCCTCCTTCTATCTTTGGTGTTTTTCCTCACTGCTGCTTCTTCTTGTCGTTTTCTTCTTGCCTCTTCTTCTTATCGCTATTGCTGCTGAAGTAGAAAAGCTTGTTCTGCTTCCTTCCGTTGCTGTAAAGTAATTATCAAATTCTTCTTTCTGTCTCCGTTTAAAATCCTCGACGTGGTAAAGAAGGAAAGGTGGCGAAGGTACTGTTACCGTAACAAATTCTTGCGAAGAAAGAAAATCGACTAAATCCCAATTAAAATCCACCTCTTTTGGAAGTAAGCCTGTGTTGATTTTTATAGCCTCTGATATTCCATCGCTCCTCGTCTCCACAGCCGGTGCACCCCAATTCATTGTCTTCTTAGTTTCCGTCATGTTTGGAAACTGTTTTGCATGGACTGACTGCACACAGACGCTAGGTCATCTATATAGGCAATGTGACGTCACAGACTGCTCTCTTCGAATTGGAAGACTGACTCCGTCTTGTAAATGAATATTTTTAACGCGTGTTTGGATCGGCGAATAAACTCTATCCGTTTCTATCCTCCCTTCCTTATATATAACCCGATCAGTTCATTCCCTTCACCTGTTCTCGTCACAAGATGTGGACAAACGTAGAATTATGTACTCTCGAATCGTCAATGCTGTTCCGTGCGGACTTACCCTTGTATGTGAAATCATAATGATAATTATCAGGATCACAGATACAAGCGTTCGGAAAAGAAGTATTTATGAGGAGAGACAATGTTGTTTGAAAAGGGACCTTATCTGCGCACCAGAAGTTAGAAGAAGATTGAGGAAGTGAAGAATACCTATGCGCTGCTCTCCATGTTAACGGAATGATGTTTACAAAAACCAAAGGCCCTTTTCAGGGATACTCATATGCCTCGAACATATTTGCTTTCTTGCATTAAATTTATTTTTTAGTCTGTTTCATAGTAGTTTGTATGATGTCTAGTGTCCGTGTTATCTCTGTCTCTGTTCCACCAGTCCCGTTCCCGCCAAGCGTTCTTTTTTTCTCTTCCTCCACTGTTTACTCCGACTGAGGTCAGCTCCTTGCTACATTGTAGCTCATCATCAGTACCGTGACGTTACCTTCTCTGTGCCATTCCTATTGCCCCTATACAGTCCCAATACTTTGTTGTCCCTCTCTAGTCCCACCATGTTAAAATTTCCCATGTTAAATTTCCCGTTGTCCCTATATCGTCTTACAACCTTTTTGACTGGATTTTCCATCGTCCCTATATCGTCCCCATTAACTACTTATTTGTTTATACTTTTGAAATAGATAAAAGTTGCCAAAGCTCCTTGTGTTCCATCATGCAAGAATAACTATACTCATTTCGATACTACTCTGAATTGCATCAATAATATTGAGATTTACATCATCATCCCTAATCTCAAGATGATTAGAAATGTCATGAACAAAAAAATGAGCAAAACAAGGAATAAAATGTGATTTTAATTAATATAGTGAAATGGTGTTGGGTACATATCCTTTGAAACAACTAAAACTAACAGAACCAAAGTCGTTTGCAACTGGATTGAAAGCTACAGTCAGTACATTTATACAAATGAACATATCATTATGTGACAGTACCAAAAGAAATCATGCAGTACGCAACGAAAAAAAAATGACTAAACATTATGAAATAAAATACGAATTATGATGACAACGAATCCGCCGTTTCTATGGAGTATATTGTTAAATTAGAATTTATAGGAAGACTGTCGTTACACTATATTTGCATAAGACTGAATACTAAAACCTTTTCTCTCTATCGTCAATCTATTTTTTTTTTTAAACAAGACGTTTGACAGAAATGAAATAAGTTTTTGATAGGACATGTAAATAAATTAGATACATATCAATAGCCAGGGCCGTCATCAGCTCGAGCGCTCTACGGTGGTGTCCAGTCTGCCGATTAAACATATCATCTGGTTGTAGTTTACTTGCTACGCTTTTAGCTCTGCTCTGGGAATACTAACATTCCTGTCGTTTTATGCTGCACCTCTTTGGCGAATCGTCTTGACATAGTAGTGAACCTAGTCGAACTGGGTTGTTGTTTTGGGGATATGCGAGTCAAAGTCGAGTAAGTCATTCGTATATGAGGAGGAGTTCCCTTACATGATTCAGGTAGAAAGTCATAAATCCGAATTAGTGATTTTCAGATGGATGTTAATGCGTAATAACACAATAAAATACAAGGAGCAGATGTAAAAAGACGTGTTGAGAAGTTTGCATAACTTAGACTTATACGCCGCAAACCGTCATGTGCTGACCCAAATCGAATGGTCCAAAAAATACCTATTTCTTGCATATGCTTGTCCTGATTCAACATTAAGAAATTTCCATATAATTCATGTCATTTACGAATTGCATTCATCGTCGGCTAGAATGTCGGGGACTGAAAGCAAATCAAATTTGACATCCCTCTCATTTGAATGGATTTCAATCTTTGTGTTCAAGTAAGATTAATTTCTTCTAAAAAGAGATTATTGGTACAGACAAACTGACGCATAAGGGTTTTTGAATTAATTGCACCAGATAAGATTTCGTATTAATGCATATTCGAGACGTTGGTGGTAGAATTTGTCTTTAGCAAACGTTGTGGTTGTCGTTGTAGGCTTGCTGATTCCAAATGATCAGCTTGTTAAAGATTAATTTAATGTATTTTGCCGATTTTAAGATTTATGTTTAATTATAAATAACATAATTCATGAGATTGCCTTTACAGGTGCAATACGAGACTAACATGAGGCCGATGAAAACTTAATGCTTTAAATGTTCAAAGTTAGCGTTCTAAGTAGAGGCCGACCGAAATTCGGTTTCGGTTTCGGCGCCGAAAATTGGCAAATGGCCTCTTTCGGGATAGTTTCTGTTTCGGCGCTAATGTCAAGCTGACTACAAGAAATTTTTGCCTCAAATCCTTCACTTGTGAATATAGATAAATCAAGAAAAGCAATCTCTGTTTCATTATTGTTGATATCGTTGATGTTCAAACATCGTTTGATGAGTTTCCTATGTTATTTAGGGGGAACAAAGTTGATATATGATGATGTCTTCAACTATTATGCAAGGGTTTGCAAATTTAGTAAAAGTCACATTTCCATAAGAATTGAATTGGTCATGTAATTCTAACTATGTGTATTCAACCCTTTTCTCATCATTATATACATATGTATTTTCTGATAACTTTAAATATCAATAAAGGTTTTAGGGTGCCAACAAATATGACAAGAATCAAAAGTTAATGCGTGAGTTTTTAACGTGCCTTCATTAAAATATCCCATATTTATACTCATGTCCCGATTTTCCAGGGAGCTTGACGTGGGAAAGTTATCTTTTATAACACTTTGTAAATCTCAGCAGTTACTCGCTAAATGTTATCTGATAAAATATACAAACAAATTTATTTTCAGAGGCTGCTATACAAGACGCATTTGCAATGAGGCACAGGAAATGAATCACAAATGTCCACATCCCTCAAATTCAGTCTTACAAGATATACAAAGTCACGAAAAACCAACTGATTTATACACTATTAAGATTCATAACATTGTGATAGAGACCAATCAACCAGTCTAAAAAGCAGTTACAAACTGGGATACATCTCTTGGTCTTCTCTCCACTGAGAAATGTCCATCTTATGAAGAAAATCGCGTACTGCATGTACAGTAATGTCATGAGATAATGGAAATTTAATGATATCGACATTATTTTATGGAGCTTACATATTCTCATTAAAAGTTGCGAATTGTGTAAACCATGGCTATCAAAGCTCGAACAATGGGATTGTAAGATAATATCAACTTAGGGTGCATTATCATTCTGAAAGTTCCATAACCACCCAAGGTTAAAACCGTGTCAATACAGACTTTTCGATTAGTTTAAACTTGCAAAAACAAGTATTGTCCACAATCATACCTTCAAGTCAGCATTAATGTTTGAAGCACACAAATTCGTATACGGCATGCATCGATAGTATCATCCGTGGAATATTTATGCTCGCATTACCACAGGAATAGTAACGAACTCTTGAATGAAAAGGTTCTGTCAAGCGATGTGTTTAATGTTTGTACAGATTAAGATAAAGTACATTATAGTATTACTAATGTTACCTTCGGGCACGATTTTGCAGCATATGAAACAGCAACAAAAATATCAGCTATTTAATATACTGTTTCTTAATTTATATAATAATATGTAGTGACATTATCAACAGATTATCTAAGTTCATTCAATTGGCCAAGGAGTGAGACAAGGGGGTGTTTTGTCAACCTTGATGTACACAATATTTATAAATGACTTGCTGCTACAGTTAGAAAATAGTGGATTTGGAGCAAAGATTGGATCCTTAGCTGTGGGAAATCCAACCCTAGCTGATGATATTTCACTTTTGGCTATATATCCTAGCAATCTACAAAAGCTGTTAGATATAGCATACGACTACATTAATAAGTGGCGATTCGAGCTTAGTGTCACAAAGTCATACATTATCATTTTCGGACCCCAATACAAGAATTATATCAATATGAAATGGTATCTTGGCCCGTCATGTTTGCCGGTTACCGTTTCGGCAACACACCTGGGTCACCGGATTAACTCAAAGCTGACGTCGCATGACGCAATACTCGATACATGCAAGAAAGGGAAAAAATCTTTTCACGGTCTGTTTGGTATTGGCATTAAACCGAATGGTTTAAATCCTTTGGTTGCTGCAAATGTAATAAAAAGGTAATTTTCCCTTCAATGTTTGATGGAAGTGAATTATGGTGTAACATTTCAAAAGGTGACCTCGCTTTATTGGATAAAACTCTGAGGTATTTTGCCAAACATTTACAAGGTTTTCCAATACATACAAGATCAGACATTGCTATGGGAATGCTAGGATGGACATCAGCGCAGTCCGAAATTGATAGAAGAAAATTGATGTTTTTACACAGATTGTGTTTGATGCCTAACAATGTACATACTAAACGTGTGTTTAACGTTGCGTTATTTCACTTCATTTTGAGCGGATGCATGTCAAGCTGCGGGTTAATTTCAAATTTATATTATACCTCAAAGAAGTTTGACTTGCTCGGGTATCTAACTGATTATTTACATCATTCTGAAATTCCAGATAAACATAATTGGAAAGAAATTGTAAGGTCAAAAATTGTTGGTCTTGAAAATAGCCTCTGGAGAGTTCGTATGTCTAATCAAGCAGATTTTGATAGATTCTCTTCGATATACGAATACTTACGACCTGCCTCAGTGTGGCAGTCGGCTAAAACCAGACAACACACTAAGGCATTTACATATGTAGCTAAACTATGGGCTGCTGTTCCACAAACACAGCTTGATAAGTGTATTAGATGTGGGAATGTGTATACAGACGTGATACTTCATTGTTGTGTTAGTTGTCCTTATATGTCGAACTTTCGAAATTCTTGCTGGGATTTCCTTACTGATAAATTTCCCCTGAGCCTGCACATTACGTTATTTAATGCAGAATATGAGCTGCAACTACAATATCTTTTAGGTAAAAGGTTACCATCAGGAGTAATCGACAAAGAAAACTCCAGGCTATTCGTCCTGTATGCAGCATACTTTGTCATGCAGTATGCAGCTATCTTCTGTAAATAAGGTACTGAAACTTGCAACTTATGAGTTGACGAACAATTTGTTGATTGATATTATGTAAGAATTTGTATTTTAATATATGTTTTTTTTGTTTTTTGTTTTTTTTTTTATATTTATTGATTGTATTCAGATGATTTATTCTTATATCATGTAATCTTCCATGGAAGGAAATAAAGATGATGATGATGATGATTCAATTAGCCGAGAAAATATTATTTGGAGATTACAGTCATAAAGGGAGATCCTGATGTTAAACAAACTACTTGCTGCACTCTTTTTTATTTACTTAGAATCATTTTACACCCACAGTGCGGACAAGTCCATCTGATGTTGTATGAAATACCTTCCTGTTTGAAACGTAAATGCTGATAAAAGGGTGATATGGTACTCTTCGACCAGGAGAAAGCTTTCGACCGATTAGAACAAAACTATATATAGAATGTATTAAAAAAGTTTGGTTTCGGACCCGACTTCTAGAAATGGACCGAAATGGACCGAAATCCTATACACTGGGATGACTTCGTGTGTACAGGTAAACGGGAAATGCTTGAAAGAATTTGAAATACAACGATGTGTGAGACAAGGATGTCCACTATCAATGCTGTTATACGTAATGGCAATATAAATCCTAAGTCACAAGATAAGAAACAACTCAGAAATACAAGACATACAAATACCAAACCTAAAAAGAAAGAATTAAAAATGCTCCAACATGATTGCACCAACTTTACAAGAGAGGGAAAGTACTATAAGCATCTAGTAGAAGAATTTGAAAAATTCGGTAAAGCGTCGGGTTCCAAAATAAACCACGACAAGAACGAAATCTTAAAAATAGGACCATGGATTACCACCCACCCCTCCACATACAGAGAGACAGGGTAAAGGCCCCAAGGGTTTACTTTGGTAACAAAAAAAAATGTTAGAAGACTATAAACATATTATCAACAAAATAAGAGAAAATGTGAAAATCTGGGCTCTGGCGCCATTATGTATCATGGAACGGGCCCAAGTGGCCAAGACTTATTTATGCTCATAAATTAAGTATATAATTAAATCCATAAATATGGATAATACAAGTTTAAACAAAATAGAAAATGAAATAATAGATTATATATTGAATCATAAAATGTATTATGTAAAAAAGAGACATTACATAGGGCCGAAAGTAGAGGGGGCTTGGGGTTGCCGAGCCCCCTACTACTAAAATTAACTAACATAATCAAGAGATTAAAAAACTTACAATCAGACCCGGCTTCAACGTGGGAAGCACTGAACATCTACTGGTTCGGCTTCACCTTGAGAAACCGACCAGAAATATACAAAAATAACAAATTAATAATAAAAAATCGAAGTACCACGCAAATTTAAACATATAAGAGAACTAATTTTAAAATATAGGGACAAAACAGATTTATGGAAAATAGAAATAATTAAAAGTCACGCTTGGATAAGGGAGGAGGTAATGAAGAATATAAAATGTAGAGTAGAGCAGGACAACTTGGGGGTAAATTGGACAAAAGCTTGGAAAAATTGGGGAAAAATAAGATCTGTCTAAACACAAAGCATAATTTTTAAATACCTGCACAACGCCTGGCTAACAGGCGAAGAAGCAATCAAACGTCGTATGATCAGGATAATGCCGAAATGCCCTTTATGTAAAATAGCGAACTTCACCAAATTACATACGATTTCCCAGTGTGATAAAACTAAGCATAACAGGATAATGTTAACAATGGAAATTTGCAAAAAAATAAAAGTATAACAAAATAACATTTTATTCATCGATGTAGACCACGAAAACAAAATCGTTCTAAAAATTATAGACTGTATAGTAACTACGATGATATCCTGTGGACAGGTGATACTGATTTTTTAAATAAGATACGTGGTACAAATAAGAATATTAACCACAATACGAACTCAGTATGTCTTTCGACGAACAGATACTTACCGTCAGGCTGATATAACGCAATTTATGTTGAAATTGGAGGAGAGGGGGAGGGAAAAATCGGTATTACAGACCGAAGAGTCGAGTAGCGCAATTGCGAGCCGATGCCTATACCCATACCCCTACCTCTCATCCCACAACAGCCATGTTTTAAAGAAAATTTCAAATTATATTTCAAATATTTCCACACACACACAAAAAAAAATAACTTTTTAAAAAGAAAAAGAGGATGAAAAGAAAGAAAAAAATTAATGTAATTTTTTCTCTGAAAGAAAATTATAAAGGCATATAAAGTAATGGATACAGGGAAACTATACGGGGGAAGTAAAAGGCGATGACAACATGGGATAGGTCACATGGCGCTACGCGAAGTGGACATGACCATGAAAGATTCTTTGAAACACCCCATGTAAAACATAAACAGACGAAACAGACACACAAATACATATTGGATAACACCGAGTTTAAAACCCTACTAACTTCTTCTATATTTTAAAAACCATACAGCTCCCGCGCTGTATGGTTGATCACTACACAATAATGTGGTCTCATAAACAATTTTGGATCCTTCAGTAAAGAATAATCAGATAAACTAAATAAATGAGGCCTAACTCGACCCAGGAGAAACACATAGAGAATAAAAGAAGTGTGGACCTTGGATCGAGCGTAACCTACCTATCAACATCTTTAAAAAACTGTTACGAGGAACGACACATATTATCACTCGAATAATACAATAGGAAGTTTTTAACAAAATCTAAATAGTATACCGTTCCATCGTCAAAATTCGAAAACCATAAAACAAATTAAAAGATAAAATATTACATATCATAACGAATCTTAAATACAAATTAGGAAGAAATACAACTGGGAAAGATATTTGATCTAAACTTGCTCTCTCAAACATACAGAAAAAATAGCATACACACAATAAAGCACCACTACATATTGCAAACACTGAAACCTAGGCGACCTCTAGCAAAGGTCACAAAAATTACAAGGGAAGGAACTTCGAGCAAGGTGAGGGAAACCAGACTCGGACGAACAACCCTTTAGATAACACTAAGTAAACATAAATACCTCATCAAAAATTCAAAAAAACTGAATTTTTGATATAATTTAAAAAAAAAAAAATAAAACATACAAGACATCCTAGGGGGAAACACACACACATAAAATACTTTTTTGGGGGGAAATGTGGCCGCGGAGGATGGCATCTGTCTGGTGCCCCCCTCCCCCGAAAAAAATAAAATAAATGCTTGCTATCTACACATTATTCAAGTGGTATTCTATAGAAAACAAGTGTTTCTAGGTGCTGTTCATTTTCTTTCTTTTCTAGTCAATCCGTGCATTTTCATACCATAGCATGGCAGAATATCATATTTCGACTCCCCTTTATTTAGTGACGTGTTTCGAAGACTGGTAAAAGACTTTCCTCCTTGTATTGTTATATATATATATATATATATATATATATATATATATATATATATATATATATATATATAGAATGAATATACACGCACATACAATACAGCTTATTAATATGCATTTGTTTCACTTATATATTCGTCTGACGAAAGTGAAGTTCCCTGAATTCTGCGTTAAACAACCTAAACTTTAGGCGTTTGGCTAGGAAGATGCTTTTAGAGACTACGTCAGTGTCGCTGTACCTTCATTATCGAATAAAATTGAACATAAATATAAAGTGACACCGTAGACATGTTCATTTCCATTTTAAGATGATAGATCAGGTTTAACATGCATGCATATGTTACTAACAGCTACCTCGCTTGTCGCTCAGCATTAAGAGGTTAGTGTTAGGACTGGTCGGCCTGGTGTCAGGATAATGTGACTGGGTGGGACATCATGCTACATGTCTTCGGCATGAAGCTCCAGTGCTAGACATCACTATAAACTGCAACACTGCAGACATCGTAACAATATGACTGAAACATTGTTACAGATAAGTTAAAAAGTATAATCCAAAAATCCATATATATGAGCAAATTTCATTGACGTTCATATCCTTTTTGGTTCATATTGCTTGGAAGAGCAACAGAGGGGCTGAAATCCATTTGCTCCAATCATCACGGCTCACATAACCTTTGGCATATACACGTTTAAAAACTCGTTCTCGCTGATCGTAACTTTTCACAGTAAAATCAGCCATCTCATCGATATTTCTAAGATCTCTTATAGAAAGAATACTATACTTGGTAAATTTATCAATTGCATCAACTCTAGTTCTTTGCTCTGTCTCCCTCTCCGATGCAAGATACTCTTTATCAGATGTTTTATCCATGAGAAAAAATTTCTTCAGCACCAGCCATAGGTTGAGGTACAGGTTGAGCAGCAAATATCTCTGCTGGAAGATCTTTAAGAATCGTTTTTGTTTGTTTGGTTCTTCTTGCTATCTTCTCAGTCTGTAATGCAGTTTGTTTTAACACCGGAAGAATACCTCTTTTTCGTTCTTCAGGATCTACAATATCACCTAATAAAACTCGTTCAGTAGTCTCAGCAACCTTTTCAGTGGCTTTAGTTATTGGTTTGAATAATAATTCTGTTGATTCTTCAAAACCTTGCTTCGCTTCTTCAACCGCTTTTATTTTTTGTTTAACTGATTCTCTCAGCGGAAGATATTTTTTATTGCTTCTAATTGCCCTCGAGCTAATCTAGTAGTATGTGCTTCTCCGATAGCCATGAATATTAAAATATCAATGATTTTAATTTATAATAAAAAAAAAATATCGAATCGGCCTTGACAAAATTTTCTGGTGTCACCGATGAAAAAATCCGATAAAATTCTCGGAGCAGCAGAGGCTCGTGACTCCCGATGCTGTTTCAGATATATAATTTTATAGAGGCTTCCCCGAGGCTAAATAAGCTCTCCACGGAATAAATCCTCGTAGGAAGCCTTTGAGTAATAGTTTTGAGAAATTTCAATTAGAGTCTGTTCAGCCCCTCTGCTTTGGAAGACATGGAGTATCGCCGGTTTACCTTCGATTCGGTAGCACACGGGTCCAAAATTAAGCTCTATATATATATATATATATATATATATATATATATATATATATATATATATATATATATATATATATATAGTTAGCCTCAATTTCTTTTGTAACTGACACCTACCAGGTGAAGCTTATCACTTCTGCAGGTGTCTGACGGCTATTGTCCAACTGGTTTATGGCAGAGCACGGGAATCTATGGCTTGTAATGCAGTCAGTACAACGTCAAGACTTCATCAGCGCGTCAAGTGTAGTTTCATTTTGCAGATTTAATGATAGAAATTAACCCACATTTTAACAAACTAATTATTTTAAATACGCAGAGAGAGAGAGAGAGAGAGAGAGAGATTGTCGACCAGATTGTTATATATTTGAGAAATCTTACTTCATTTATAAAGATCAAGTTTTGTGACCCATATCCAAGAATCATACATTTCATGCATTTGTGACGTTATGTGATGTTCTTTAGATTAAACATAAAAGGAAAAACGATTTACGAATAGTTGTTGTTGTTGTTGTAGGGTTTAACGCCATTTTTCAGCACATGATAGGCTATGTATGGCGGCCAGTATTAATGGTGGAGGAAGAACACATACCGACATTGGTCGAATCCTAGACTCGAACCCACGCAGACAGAGGTGAGATGGCAGTGATCCGTAACGGAGAGCGCTTTAGACCACTCGGCCACCCGATTTACGAATAGAAACTTTGCAAACTGAAACATATCAAGTGGTATGGTGGTTTTATAACCGTATCGTCAAATGCCTAATGTGTCATAACTGTACCGATTGAACTTGACTTCTTAAAAACTATTTAAACAAACATGCATATAAAAAGTAACAGTTATTAAGCGTGTGTCAACAAAGACTGTTTTGTTGCTGTCGAGTTCAACGCATATTCAACACGCAACAGGTTACATATGGTGGCTATACATCTGTTGAAGCAATCACCCATGAAGCTCGAGGAAGAACCAACGGCCTACACAATGTTACTGGCAAGCTTACCCCCATACCCTCATTGATCAAGCCCAGGATTCGAACCTAGGCAGACACTGTTGAGACGGAAGTGAAACGTAACGGTGAGTGCTTTGAACTATTCGCGGCCCTTTAACACCAATTAAATCAGTATGGTTCCTATACTTCAATACCACACAAAGGAATGCTCTATATTAAAATTACGTGTATCACAAAGAGCAACATCATTTTATCTCGCTAATACTTGGGCGCGGTCATGACTTACCTGAAAACGAGAGAACTTCGAAATCATCGAAGAGTAAGCAGCGTTATTTAATTGCATCTCAAAAGCTTACCATGCGTTTCCGCGAGTTAGTCATGCTGAACCATATAATGAAACAGTTATCTCTCTCTCTCTCTCACCGGTGGCCTAGTGGATATAGCGTTTGTCTCGGATGATGGAGGTCACGTGTTCGAAGCTCGCCCAAGTCATACCAAAGACTTATAAACATGGTACTAGCAACTGCCTCGTTAGGCGTTCAGCATTAAAGACTGGTCGGACTGGTATTAGGATAACGTTACTTGGTGGTATATGATGCTACATATATGCTGTATGATGCCCCACTGCTAGACAACATTTTAAACTGTCGCACAGCAGACATCGGGACGATATGACTGGAAAAATTGTTAAAGCTACGTAAACGATCAAAGTCATAAACACAAACACACCACACAAAAAAAAAAAAAAAAAAAAACATACACTTAAACTATAAGTGCGTGAACCACAGTCTCTTCGGTTTTTATTATTTAAATACAAAGCCACAAGCTGGTGCTACAATGGCCAAGAGCATGTCCTAATGGTATCCTTTGGCCCTGAAGACCGGTACTTTATTGACTGTCATTCATGTGGTACAAGTTTACATGCATTCCTTAATGGCTACAAAGTGTGAATATACGGACAGACCCAGTACCACAGTACTTTATCACAATCGCATGCATATCTACGAATTCACACACTGAAGAAAGATTCAAACAATAAGAGATGTTGCAGTAACACTATACTTTGTACTCTCCTAAACCAACATAAATCATAATTGCAAATGTTCCTTTATGTCGTTTTTCATCTTAAGAATCAAACACTGTTACATTTCCAAAGTATTGCAGTAAATCGCCACCTGCAGAATGGTAGGCTTTGCAACTTTATATGAGAAATATTTAATATTTGTTGTTGAAGGAAGTTAACTAATGAATCTCTTTAAATATGGCAATGGAGGAATTGCAAAAATTAGTAAGTAACATCCACTTTATGTCAGTACCCTAAACCTTTCAACACTGACAACCAGTACTAGATTCATACAGAGAATTGTGAGATCGAAGTCGAAGATATTCTGAATTTATAAGTTAGCCAACAGTCGGACAGGGGTCATGGGAACTAAATTTGGTTCATGTTCGTCGGGAATCGCGGGTGAAAATGTTCTTTGATCAACTTGAATTTTGCCTAAAGGTTGACATTAAACACGTTCAGTGAAAGGTCAATATTACGAAAAATTACATGTACATGTCAGTGAATGTATTCTTGATCATGCTATCGATATAATGAGATACAATTTTGGAAAGGTAATGTTCGTTTTGAATTCTACATGGTTAAAAGGAATGACGCATATTTATATCTCACTGAAAGAAACACCAAGTTATGGAAAAGTATTAAAAGATCTACCATTTCGACATCACAAATGATAAAAATCTTGATTTCGAACAAGAAAGGAATGAAAACTCAATTCTTTTAATCGTTTTGGGCAGACCAATATTTAATAATTGCCTTTGAGACTACGCATTGTCTGCTGATAAATCTGTACTTGTCTGAAACTACAAGGAGGCTTCTTTTTATTAGCCTATTTTAAAACAACATTCCGATCAATGCTGCGAGATTTCAGAAGATTATCAGATTAATAGAAGATCTAATTTATTATTATTATTATTATTATTATTATAATCAATCTTCTTCTACTTATTATATTATTATCATTGTTATTATTATTATTATTATTATTATTATTATTATCATTATTATTATTTTAACGAGCCTGAAATTGTGACGAATAAAAAGTAGAATATGATTTATCAATCATAGGCAGTCTAAATGAAGCGCAATCTAGATGGGGATGTAAACAATACATATTTTGTATGCAATAGAAAGTGATAAAAGCTTGGGTGCGTCTTAGTTTGGAGACATCAGTTATTTTACATAAATAACTGTTATAATGATGAAGAGAATGTTCTCGTAATAATTGACATTTATATCATAAATGTATTTAAATTGATAAAAGATCAAGTATGGGTCATTCCATGACGTGAGCTTGAACTTGTGAACTTTATCGTCTTTCGTGACATCACGCGGTAACATCTTGGACTTTAACCAACAAAAAAAACAAACAACAACAACAAGAAAAAAAACGTTTGACATCTAAATGAGCAATGACGAAGTCTTTTTAAAAACTACTTTCGTAGTCACATTTATTCCTAGTATTCTTTAGAATATAAAAATTTATCATGTGACTATATTTACATTGCTTTGGCTTAGATTGATGTTTTACGGCATACGAACACGTTTACGTTATTAAGTGTCGATGGAATTGGAGTACATTGGCTTGAATTATCCGATAAAAGACTCGAACTACTACCCTTTCGGTATCGATCCTGAGAAGCAAACAAGTGAGCCAGGATGGATCCTATTTAGGTTCATATACCAATATCATATTTGCCTATACTGCATACTTTTAATAATACCAATTGACATATCGAATGACTGGATAACGACATACATCATTAAAGGGTAATGAAGAAGGCAGAGAAATGTAATTTAAAATCCATTCTTGACACTATTTTCTGTCTTCTTATTGAGGAACTTCGGTATGGACTGTCTTGTGATAACATATAATACATTCTGACATTTGAGTTCGTTTCAAATGAAATCAATGAACTATTTTAATTGGTTTTATCCGATTACGAGTATTTTATTTTTGAGGCCGTTTCATAGATTTCGTTAACAGAAGCAGTCATTTAACATCCACCAATGTTGTTCGTATAACTTTACCTGCAATTTTACCCTTGTTTTAAAATGCACTTCGGTTACAAAAGCCACAGCTTCATTTTACACTATCTTATGAATTGTGTACCAATTTAAAACTTGTTTGGCTACTGCCTGATGTATATATTAAATAGATATTACAACTATTCAACACTAACGCTCCTTGTAAAATGCAGACAGGTCTGCTAAATTGATCTATATTTCACCTTTTAGAAATATTATATGACGCATGCTCTTCCATCTCCTTAGTGCGTAAATATGGGAACTTTATTTCAATATCGTCTTGACCAGCATGGATATGTTCGATTAGACCTGAAATCAGAGATGGTATATAATGTTGTGTTCAGCGAGATGACTTAAAATAATAACTTCTGTACAATAGACACGTACATTTACATTTTCGGAACAAAAGCTGATCTTTCACTTGTCTATGAATAACTAAAACGTTGCGAATTACTAACGTATAATGTATACATTTATCAGTTCAAATCTTGCATTTTTAACATTTTGTAGTTGTTGTGCTTCGTTTTCAGATTAAAATAAACATTATTTTAAGAAACTGTGAAAATAACGAAACATAAAAGAATTCGTATTTGTACAAACCTTTTCAAAAAGAGCCTAAACTGCATTTAACATGCAAATATACAATTTAATAACACTTTATTCGTTAGCGAGATACAATAAATTTAAATTTATAGTATTTCCCGTTCCAGTGCAAACTGGGCACGAAATACAGTTGTTCGAAGTGTTAACAACAGGAAGAAGATAACGCGGAAAAAAATTATTTATAGTTATTTTCAGTTCAATGGAATTAAGTTAAAGATTCAAATGTCAGATGAAATAAATAAAACTAACTCTAACTAGGGATACGATGGACAGGTTCTTTTGAGTTACTATACCGAACAAGGCACCGCATGTCCTAAAGTGACTTTGGACGGAACCAAAATCATTTCCATGCAAGTGGGACAAGTACAGTTTAAAGATTCGATGAGTTACTTGGCCATGCCATTGAGTCGAATGCTTAAATTGTTTGGAATGACAAATATGGAAAAAGGTTATTGTCTTCAATTTTTCAATACGGAAGCCAATCAACACGCCGACTACCCCATTTGTATGAGGTTCATGACAACGACCACGACAACATGTGTACCGAACAACGAGAAGCGTTTTACGCTTGGTACCAAATTCACGCCTCAGACCCATTCGACTTTCAGGAAAAATGTTAAAGTATTGTCGTTCCGACGTGGACATTTTACCTTGTTGCTGTGTAAAATTTCGAGAATTATTCATGGACCACGGAGGAATTGATCCTTTGAAAGAAGCCTGCACCATTGCCAAAGCGTGTTCCTTAGTATACCGCCAACGATTCATGCCCGATAACACCTGGCTGTCATCAGCCCTCAAACGACAAACTTTGTCAAACGTCAGTATTAGGTCAAAGCCCCAATCTGGCTACATTACTTGTGGCTAGTGGAAGCAAAATGTACCCAACACGCCCGTTATGGATGAGGCGGAAAGACCATCGGAACGTATTCAGTCGATGGCTGGGACTTAGAAAACCTGATCAGTTTAACGGATACTTTTTTCACGGATGTCCCCTCTGTTACCCTGAACGTGGCACTAAAAATCAATTTTTATAACGAACCATGGAAGACTTGTACCAGGCCACTTATCAGCGTCGTTTGAAGTTAGAACAGCAAGGATACAAAGTGGTGGAAATCTGGGAACACGAATACGATCACCTTTCGAAAACCGATCCCTAGATTGGTTTGTACGGAGTACGGACAATGCCACTTGTTTGCTCTACAAAGCTGATGCACAATTATATTAACAAAATACACTAGACGAAGAGAAAGGAGAAGAAATAAAATACATAGACGTGTGTTCACTGTATCATCACGTGTGCAAATATTGTCCCTTTCCTGCAGGGCATCTGCAATTGCTGACGAAACACATTGACCTGGACAACATTCGACAACACGACGGATTGATCAAGGGCAAAGTCTTGCCTCCCTAGGACTTGTATCATCCCGTGTTACCTCATCATTGCCAAGGAAAACTGATGTTTCCCTCGTGCTGTACTTGTGCCAAAGCGTGCAACCAAGACCAGCCTTGTCAGCACACTCATCAAGAACGCGTTATGACGGGCACGTGGGCCAGCTCTGGCATTGTTCAAAGATCTCGACATGTGACAGCAACTGTTAGATGTACACAATTTACCACTTTCCCAAGACAGTACAATACAAATAAGGCGGAGAGACTAGGAAAGGCATTTTTTTCAGACTACGTGGATGCCTATTTGAAACTGAAACTAGAAGACAGCGGCTATCCTTCCTGGTGCCTCTCTCCCGAAGACCAAACGGAATTCAAAGAGAAATACTGCGAACAAGAAGGCATCACTTTAGACCACATCGAGAAAAACGAAGGAAGGCGATCGGTTGCCAAAATGATGTTAAAATACTTGTGGGGCAAAATGGTACAAGGAACGTGTTTCCCCAAGACGGATTATTTGACAGAATCTTCCCGGTACTTCCAGATGATTCCTGACAAAACCAAATACACGAAACACGTGGACGTCGTTTGTGTGGACTTGATCTTAATCAATTACGAAGAAGATCTGGACTTTGTAGAAGCCGACAAAAAGACCAACCAAGACCCGGAGAGTAGCCAATCAACGCCATTGATAAAGCGTGTCACGCACATGATTTAGCTTACAGAAATAAAGATTTACAACAGCGAGATATTGCAGATGTGAAATTAATTCATGGGTTAAATTCTATAAAAAAATAAATCTTCCAAAGAATCATTAATTAATTGGCTAGTAAGATCCGCGATGAAAGGTAAACCAGTATTAGGGGCTGGTAATTAATCAAATATTATAAAGGACTCGATTTATTATAACCCAATTGGATATTGGAAATGCAGAGATGCAATTAGGAAACTCGCCAACGTGTCAAATGTTACCCGTGTTGTTGCTGCTGAAAATGGTTAGCACGACAGGCAATATGGCAAATTCATCAGCCACCACCTAAACGAATTGAGTATGCGCATTTTGATGTCAGCGTTCCAAATGAAGTTCATCAAGCTGATATTTTGTTTTTACCACACGATACTATCAAAATACGTTGACGCAAGTGCACATGCAAATGCGCACTAACTGTCGTTGACGTTGAAAGTAGATTCAAGGAAGCAGAGCCGCTATTAACTAAAATAGCAACTGAAGTATCTTCTTCCTTTAAACGAATTTATCAACAAGGACCCCTACAAAGGCCACATCTACTATAACTTGATTCAGGCAAAGAAAGTCAGGGCGTATTGTCCTCGCTGATGAAGCAACATAGCGTCCAAATACGACGAAGACATACCGCAATTCATCGCGATCAGGCTATTGTTGAACGATTTAATCGAACACTTGCTGAGCGGTTATTTGAATATCAATACGCGAAGGAAATACGTCAAAGCAATAAAAGATCTCGTGAAGTGGTTACAAGACTACCAAGTGTGAGAGCTGCATTAAATAATGAGGTAACTCGAATAATTGCATTAAAACCTGTTGGAACAATTATATAAAAAAAAAAACATATACCTGTACAACCACATAAATTTTCAAAACAACCTGTATTAGGGAATATTATCATAAAATCTCTAATCGAGAATGTTTTCGATGTTGTACCATTCGTCTTCTTTTTTGTCACATTTTATAATTTACGCAATCTAAAAGTTCCTTCATATCTTCCAATTTATAGACGGCAGGATAACGGCCACTCAATCGTTCGTTGACACCAAACCATTCGGCTGTCCAGTTGCGTAAGTAACCTTTGTTGAAAGTTCTTTTGGATTTTCCAATGCGCATACAAACTACTGTCGTAAACACTCCATCATTCTTGAGTACAGTCCTAGTCAAGGACGTACTAAAGAGCCGCTCAATGACGGTCACTTCGTTGTCGGGAGTCACTTCTACCGGGGCACACCCGTTGCTCTTATGGTAAAAATGGTTGTAAGCTTTAACCAAGTGTGGTAAGACTTTGATGTATTTAAGAGTGTGATGTATCGTAAAATATTTTAAAACGCATTTTATGAGGGTGTATTATATACGTTCCCTGATGCTTTGGTTTGAAGATTCTCGGTATTGAATAGATGAATATCTTGTTTCTACAATTCGTTTTAGAAAGTTTGGTTCAGAAATTTGGTGCCTTTATCGGTTTGCCGTCGGAGAAGGCAACGAACACTTTGTTCCAAAACCAGTTTGGCTCACTAACTCGGTGCTCAGTTTGGAAGTCTAAGGCACGATCTAGCCAAATTAGGCAAAGACGCCGATGACTCAAAACAAATGTTTGTAGCCACGATTATAATTGGTCAAATGAAACACCTCGGCGAAATCGGCTTGCAATGGATGATAGATGCCCTCCACTCGAGTGCGATTTCTGGACACCTTTCGTCATCTTTTGAATCCAAGCTTTGAATTCATCTCGTTGGGGTATGGAAAAAGGGCTAATCAACGATATTGCATTATTACTAGGGATAGAAGCCGCTCATGCCGTTTGAAAGACTTCTCGTGCCTCTGTGATTTCGCGTCTATCTTGGTTAATGCTGCTGTTGGTGGAATTTTTATCAGGGTCTTAAAATATTTCAGAGTCTGTCGAACTGTTTCCTCTAATGCTTTCTGGTGAAAGAATCAACTTTGTTGTAACCCTTAACTGTACCGTTGCGATTTTCCGTTATGACAAATCGTTGCGGTCCTTCAACGATTGCAATTCGCATTGTAACTAGGACATCTTAGTCAAATGAGGATTTGGAGGTAGATGTTACGTCTTTTTGCGTTTATCAGCACAAAAACACTGTTAGCCATTGTTTGTTCCAGGTCTTTTTTATAATTGTAGACAGCGTCTCCACTGATAGTAGGTATGTCATACCATCTTCGTGTCAGTCATCACTCTACGTTGATGGGTTCGCAAAGGATTAAGTCGGGACAGTTCTTGCTTGGATGAATCTGGTAAACTCTGTATCATACAAGATACCTCTGTGACTTTGAATTTGGTGAAGAATACTTTATTAGAAGCTGCTGCAGCATCTAAAAAAAGGTAGAATAACGTGTCGTCGATGGGGTAGAAGTTCCATTTTGTCATCAAAGTAGGACAGACATGTGTCAAATGGATTGGCGGGCATCACATGCAACGGAGTAATGACACAACCTGAGGCTACAGGATACGCGGTCAAGGCATTGGTATGTAAAGTTCCGACATGGCCGCAGTGCCTATCGTGCGGGTTAAAGCTGATTTCTTGAATCTTTCCTTGGGACTTTTCTTTTTCTGGGGCTTTTCTTTTTCTGGTTCTTGACACCTTTACTCTCTTTCATCTGGGTACGTTTGTGTCTGGGAATGTCTGTTTTATTGTAGATGACTTTTGGGGATTTCGGATCCCATTTTAAGAGAGCGAGAATGACGCCTCCTAGAGAAACGCTACCTCCTGGTTTCATAACGATTTGATTTTTGGATTGAGTGTCGATGTGAGTATCTTCCACTTGTGCCAAGACTACTTTGTTTCTGTCTAACAAGTGTTTGGTTTGATGAGGTATGTTAATGATGCCTTGCAGTAATTGACGTGATGTCACCGTAAAACATTGTGTAATATGTCTTACACTGGCTACTAAGATAAGAGCACGTTTTCATGGATTTGTTCGTTAATCATACCGTAAAAGGCACGAACCAGTTGAACGGGACGATAAGACTGAAGTCACGCGATGTTGACGATGTGTGAGACAGAGCAAATGTGCCCGATGTTTTATAGATTTTATAAGTCGATGGGTATGTGTACGCGACAGGTCCTCCGTCTTGGAATCAGTGGTGAAACAGATGGGTACCAAATCGCAAATAATCGGCGGTAGTGGGTCGAAAATTCACGAGTCAGTAGGCGTGAGTAGTTCGAGATGTATCGTTGTATTCAATAGTCAGCCAAGGAGTTTCTTACTGTTTCGCTAACACTTGCACTTGGGATTTATATCTAGGGTCTTTAAACAAGACCACTTCATGAACATTGAGATTGATGGTGCGATGTGCTTTACCATATTGACACAAATGTTATGTGATGTAAATGATACTGTCACCACTATGATGCCATTTGCGCGTAAACCACAGTTTAATTTTTTCGTCTTCTCCTAACATGTCGTCAAAGATTCAAACAAGCAACTTCTTTCTTTCCATCGTCATTCGATGTCCGTTTGTGTAGCACAATAAACCACTTGACAAACATGATTATTTATAGATGAAATCTGTTTACAACAGGCTATGGAAATAGATAAGTACAATTATCAACGGCAGATCGCAAATACCATGCTCAGACAGTGCCTTGGTACACGACGTACCCTCCAGTGGAGCATAGCAAGTAAACTAAACAAGTCTTCCGGTTGTACTTGGACTAGGTGCTCGTTTCCTGCTCTCGGAATACTGAAATACTTGATGTTTTCCGATTCGCCTCCTTGATGAATCGTCTCGAAAGTGCGGTCAAGCTGTTCGAGCTAAGTTTTGGTTTAGGGATATAGGAGTAAAACGACAGCAAGTCATTCAGCAGTGAAGAATCTGAAATGGTCCAAAAGTCAATTTTATAAAATGATTTTCATTCTAAAAGCCAATGAGATTCATTTGTAATTCGAACCATTTTTAAGAATTACATTACACTTCGGCTAGAATGTCGTGGGCCTGAAACCAAAACCATGTTGACGACATTCTCTTTGACTAAACCGCATTACGTTTGGTCTAGACAGATTAAGTATTTCAAAACAAATAGTATTAGCAAGCAAAATTGCCGATTCCCGGATACGTGGTTTGAAGCGAAAATCAGCTGCCGCCAATGACATATTTTCATTGCCCTGAACGAGATGGTAGTAAAGTAAAGGATATGAGAGTTTCAGAAATGTTGTTAAACCCTTTAATGAGACGGCAATAAAGAAAGAAAGACATGATCTGGAGATCTTCTGAATTTGGAATTTTAAAATTTTTAAGACTCTACAGACAAATACGTTTACTCCAACATCAGCAGATTGTAACGTACTCGTAGCATTTTCATACCAACCTATATCCCTAAATCAATTGCACAATGAAATCAACGTAAAAACATTAAGTGTTAAGTGGAACATTTATGCTTGTTTTTACCTGCATCATATGAATCTCCTGTAAACATTCTCTCAAGAGCACACATTCAAATTCTCTACAAGGTTCCACGCTTGTATCGCGATCAGTACACTTCGAAACTGAGAGATAAGCTGACAGGTGAAACGGTAAATTATCTTCAAGTTCTGAAACTAAAACTGTATCAATCTGTATCATTTGTTAGATCTTGTCTGCATTCCTCTCACACAATCATGCTCTGAAAACAAACGTGTGTAAAAGTCGGTATGAGCAATCTATGACGAGGTAAATATTTACAGCATTGCAAATAACTTAGTGTCTGTAAATCAGTCTTTTTTACAGAACGAAATAACAGACGTACAGAGACATAGACAAAAAGATATAAAAAGCATATTTTTCATAGTTGTTACAAATATTTACATAGCTCTTGTCACGAATTCATTGAATGATGAAGTTGGCTCTTACTCGTTTTTCGCGGAGAGAGGCAGACAGACAGATAGATAAAAAGAGAGAGAGAGATGTTTAATATTAAAGTGGGTAATGCACACCTTATTAATTACTGTAAGGTCGAACACATCTAATACAATCATAAAATAAATTCATCTATAAACCAAGCAGGTGTATCTCTATCCTCTCTTCACGTGTGACAAATAAAGTTGCGGACTTTTAATATTGATACTTGTATTAATTGTGCCGACTCCATAATACTTGCTTTTGTGCAGGACTTCTACAATTTCTGTATTTGCTTATCATGGTTAGATACGACGGATTTGTATGGTATTGGCGAAATGAAACGGTAATTTTTCAATCTGTTAACAAATGTTAATGTTCATAGTGTTTTAAAGGAAAAGAATGTATTACCAGTTCAGTTTCCATAAAGGGAGAATTAAAATCTAGAAGTAATTCAGAGACAAATGACTTGTTTAGTACATTTTGATTTAATTATGCATGTACAAGATGTTTCGTTTACTTCAAAATTCTTAAACTTTAGGTAGAGGGAAAACGAATAAGAAATTATCAATGAAGCAAATATAACTTAATGAGAAGTAACATCTTGGTCTTTGATGCTTTGTTAAAATTTGTATCAAGGTGACTAAAAAAACATTCGAATTCGGATGACTATACTAAATTGTATGCTTGATATTCAGGACTTATGCTACAATTACTATTTTACGACCCTTGAACTACATTACATGTACAACATGTCATTTTGGCCGTTTTAGTAAAATCGATTACTCCCTCAAATTAATATCATTAGTGGTTATATGTTCTTTATTCCACCATCTGAAACTGATATGTAATGGACACCATGTTTCAGTTTGATCAATAATCTACATCAATCAATGTGGAATGGTATTCGTCAGTCGGTGTAGATGAGGACTACTTAATGTCATCGATTCACTGGGGGTAGGTCCGGAGATGGCTGAGCAGACCAAACCGGGCACGGAAGAGTCCGTTGCAGCAGGGACATGGATGTACAGGTTGCTGACCGAGAGTTGCGGAACTGCAGTTCCTGGATTAGCGCAGATCACGTTTTTCAGCTGCCTCACCAGTCTTTTCTGCTGAAATGCTGCCGAACCAGCATTGAATGGACTGCGCCAAGCAGATATGTTAACAGTGACAATCTCCCAGCTGTCATGATCAATGCCTAGGTTCTTCAGCGAAGCCTTGATGTTGTCCGTGTACCTCTTTTGTGACCACAATGAGATCTCTTGCCTTTGTGTAGCTCTCCACAGGAGACCTTCTTAGGTAGGTGTTCATCGACCATGTGGACTGCTTGTGAGAGGGTGCTGCCGAGGTATGTGAACCTGTGTTCATTTTTGAGCATTTGGTCATTGACAACGATGAATGGTTTCAGGTAATCTTCTACAGAAGCTGGCTGATGCAGAACATCGGTCCTACTGGTAGAGATGGTGAGTCCGCAGTTTGTGCACGCTGAGGGAAGAAAGGTCCATGCTCTGTTGTATGCCTGCCTCCGTGCTGGAGTTGAAGGCACATTCATCTGCATACAACGAGTCGCGGATGTTCTCAACATGGACTTAAGGTTTGGCTTGAAGACTACTCAGGTTGAACAACTTCCCTTCCAGACAGTATCTATCACCTACTCCAACATCGCTCTCCTTGAAAGCATCCATCAGCATAGCGGAGAACATGATGCTGAAGAGAGTGGATGCTAATACGCATCCTTGTTTCACAACATTCGTAACTGCAAAAGGTTTGGAATAGTTACTCTGGTTATGGACTCTGTCAAGCATGCCATCATGAAACAGCCTCACCAACTCATTGAAGACTTCTGGACATACAAACCTGGCAATAATCTTCCAAAGGCCTTCTCGGCTGACAGTGTGAATGCCTTATTAAAGTCCACGATGGTTATGTATAGCTAAACGTTTTGTTCAAGACACTTTTCTTGCATCTGCCTGGACTAAAAGATCATGTCGATGGTGCCTCTCTCCTTTCTGAAGCCACACTGGCTTTCTGGCAGTAGGCCATGATCAAGGTGTTCTGTGAGTCTGTAAAGCAGTAGCCTGGTGAGTACTTTACCAGCGATGCAGCGTAGGAAGATTCTTTTATGGGTATCGCAGGATTTGCGATTGTCTTTGCGTTTGTAAATGTGGATTATGGATACATCTTTGTATTCCCGGGGTTTGTGTTTCATATTCCACATCTCTGTTAGTCATCCCACTAGCTTAGGCCAACCAGACGTGTAGATGTCAGCTCTGATGGAGTCCGCTCATGGAGCTATTCCACTAGACAGTAGCGCAACGGCCATGAGTTTCCAGCACTGTTGAAGAGTCAGCCAATATTTCGTTGATCTCCACCTGGGCTAGACGGTTGATCGCTTAATCGTTGCTGGAAGAGGCGCTGTTGAGGATACCTTCAAAGTGTTCCGTCCAGTGATCCAGTATTTTCTCTTCTCGGTTATGAGAGTGCTGCCATCGGAGCTCAAGAGTGGGGCTGTGCCTGTTGTTACTGGGCCATAAACATCACGAAGAGCACTATATAAGTTCTCAATACATACACACACACAAACACGCTCACACACACACATACATACATACATACATACATACATACATACATACATACATACATACATACATACATACATACATACATGTACAAATAATACGCAATAACCTGTTTGTGCAGACCTTACAAACATGACGATCTACAAGGAAGTATATGTATGGAATGAGCTGTCATTATGCATATATGCACACACAAAAATGATTAAATACTGACCGAGTCCAATGCGCCAGTAATTTATTTGTGTGAAGATTTTTCTCACAATCGAGTATTTTTGTTTCAAACGATCGCTACCTGTATATACCGCCTATGTATGTGTGTATGTATGTATGTATGTATGCATGTATGTATGTATGTATGCATGTATGTATGTATCTGTATAAGTGTTTGTATATGTATGTATGTATGTATGTATGTATGTATGTATGCATGTATGTATGTATGTATCTGTATAAGTGTTTGTATATGTGTGTATATGTGTATGTATGTATGTATGTATGTATGTATGTATCTGTATAAGTGTTTGTATGTGTGTGTATGTATGTATGTATGTATGTATGTACGTATGTATGTATGTAACAGATGGCAAGTTTAAAACAATACGCACATACAACAGGTTCAAATTTCCTATCAGTTGCTTTATATCCTTTGGATTTGCGACAATCTAATATAAACAAAATACAGCAATGTACCCTTCTAGTCTATCAGAGCACCCAAAACATAAAACTCTTTAAACGTTAGATAAATAAGCTTAATTTTCCGGTGGTACGTCGTTTGAACTCAAGAAGAGAATTATGTGTGTGCGAATCTTGCCAGGCAAGGCGGGATCGTCTGTATAGGTGTGCCTTTGGGAATGTGCAGTCAGAGTACATCAACTACCCATAAGCATTACTGTCTTCAATGCTTTCATGTGTCGTGTTGCACCAACCACTCTACCATCCTTTCACAGAGAATCTTTTGAAGGAGATCTGAGTTTCCGGTTGACTCTCTAGCGGTTGTTTAAGGCAGCGGTAAATTATGGCATTCGGCCTTTACAAGAAAAACATTTTGCGTTTAAATATAACTAAAAAAAATATTTTTGAAAAGCTCTTGAAAGAAACCTGGATTTAATAACTTAAACATACTAACATTTGTCAAGAATTTATCATGCATCTAGCTAGGCATACCGGTATATTTTTTACAAATCATGTTTTAGAAAATTGTTCATGTCATTTAGATATGTCAGCCAAGGTTTACTTTATAGAAAATTGAACTTCGATACATCAACTAAGCCTTATTGTTCAAAAACAATACATCTCTAAACTGTTACAAAATGAGATCACTGAGTGTAACAAAACAATACAACGAAATATATATGTAATGTTCTATTCATAGTATCTGCTATGTATAAGCAGTCAGCGCTATTTTGCGACACTCTAATAGGACGTGGTCTCGTGTAGAAATTTTGTAACGCCAATCCAATCCAATTAAACATATGCGACGATCACGAAGATGAGCACGCATGAGGGGCTATTAACCTTGACCTTACAAAATATATTTTCTAAGAGTAATCAAAGTTCATGCTAATCGCATGATAAACAGCACTGAAGTGAGTGCCTAGTGTGAGTCTACCTCGTGTAAGAAGACACTTTATATATATATATATATATATATATATATAGAGAGAGAGAGAGAGAGAGAGAGAGAAATACCGTTTCAACACGATACAATTTGGTATGTGATGTGCCTTCAGCATTAATAAATGAATCGGTTCCTAAAGTAAATCGTGAAAATGACCCAGTGAAATATGGGAACAATAAAGCAGCACTTATAAATGTGATTTGCTACAGTGTTATAGTCCCATGACATGTATATTCTTGATTAGAGTTCACGGACAACATACAAGGTGGCAGGGTACAGTTTCGTAAATAGGCCCCTGGCAAATTGTTTAACTTCAGACTATGGTGTGACTTTTTCAGCTATTATTGCTTACCATTCAAAGCTGTTGATATATTTGTGAACTAGGTGTTTCAGGCTTGTGTTATGCTTGAAAATGTTATCAGGCATGTACACCTTCCATAGTTATTCTGCAGTATTTTGATAGTTAAATACCAACAGTCGGCTAGGAAGAAGACATAGCCTCTCATATAAGTAAACACATGGGTTTGGAGCAAGTAGAACATCTCAAACACGGTTTAGAGGACAACATTTTCAATCGCATTAGCATGTTTAGTACACAGTATTTTGCAGAACTGTCATCAACAAAGGCCTTTTCTTTGCACTGTGAGCATCACATGGTGTCAATACGACCTTGGGACATGATAATTGCAGGTTCAAATTTGGGGTTGTTGTATAAACTTCTCATATGAACTGTCATATACTTCTTTGGTAAATTGGATAATATTATTATGCTTTCTTTTAATATAGATATTAAAATATATGGACATTTTCAACTTCACTTGTGTATTCGATTTGGTATGATTTATTTAATTAGATCGCTGATTGCGGTATAACATTTGTAAATATAATCTGGTCCCTCCCTTCTAGGTATTGAGGGTGATAATCCAGTGTTAAATCACTGGAGATATTTAACATAATCTAGTCAGCAGCCATGTTTGGAAAAATCATGATCTTTCAATTCAGTCTAAACAGAAGTCTTTAACGGTTCTTTCCTAACATAAATATGTTAAGAATTTCCCGATATTCATATCACTTGAGCACTGGAAGCATTTTTCTTCAATCACTTGCCACAGAGGGATTTAACAGAACTATGAGGAAAGGTCTGCATAGGTGCGTGGAGATGTACGTTGCTAGTTTTTAAACGATTTGTAAAGTCCAACATCTTCTAGAATTGATATATGTGATTACAGGTCCAAACATCGTGAAATTTAAGACGGGCGTTAAAAATGGTACTCTCTTGGTTTATGCTCAGCTTGGAACCTATTGATATACAACCACACAGAAATATATCCATACTTACACAATCAGATATTACATATTTATGTATTAAATTTGACATGTCCTCGCAGTCCAGCAATACATAGATCGAAATACAGTCTGGATTATAATTAGGAAACAACATATTTAGATCTCTCTCTCTCTCTCTCTCTCTCTCTCTCTCTCTCTCTCTCTCTATATATATATATATATATATATATATATATATATATATATAATTGAATTTAACTAAAGATTCAACAGTCAACATTGCCTAAAGCAGGCATTTGAATTTGATTCTCTTCTTCATCAGATCCCCTTTTTTCTCAACTAGTTTCATTTCTCTTTTTCTTTTTCTTCGTCTACTTGATACGATATGCTCCTGTCATGTAAAAGGTCATGCTATCTGTTCTGACATTGCGACTTAGACATTACTCCTATACTACTTACTCGTAGAGATGTCATGTTTACTTACATACAAATAACTAGTAAAAGTTGACTGTCAGGTTCCTCCAATCTAATTTGTCAATTATGTAATTATTATAAAAAAATAGGTTTTATTATCAAATGATTAATTGGGGATGATATGTTGGCTTGACTAAAATTATCTTCAAGCAAATGCTATAGCAATCTATAACTTTCGGTTATTAATGCACAAAAAGTAATAACACTGCATAACGAACAAGGATTAAATTCTTAAAACCTAACTCGTCAAAATAAGGAAGAAAATATAATTACATTTGTATAAAACTTTTAATAGTTGTCATGTTGAAATGTAACAAAGAGAATTATTTATAACCATCAACTGGGGTTTAGGGAGCAAAGCGTCAATGCATTTTATGAGACAGAAGCCTACAAATTTGATATGGACATTTGCATTCCATGTATCGATGTTTATAAGTGAATGTAAACATCAGAGAAAAGAAATAGATTCTACTGAGATAAAAGGAGAAGGGTATAATACAATAGCATAATCCAAAAAGATGTACAGCCTTTGTCTTTTAACCCATAATTATTTGAAGGTCATAATACTTTAGCAAAATGACGATAACAACGTTTCAATCCTAGCACTATGCAAATTAATAGCTTTTTGTTGAAACATTATAAATCAGCTTCTTTAGCTGTTCCATGCAATTTAAAGACTCAGTTTTTAATAATGCATTTAGTGTTGAATGATGCTGATGTTGGGGCATTTTTTTTTTTCTGGTTGCATGTTCACTTTTTTGTCATGTATATTTGTGTATCAGAACGAAACAATATCCCATTGATACTGTTGTTGCTTTATCAAAAATGTTGTCAGATTTATTCATCAAATGCCTGCCTTACGTAGAAAAGCATGTAAAATATACATTGTTTTTGGTCCTAGTAATCCTGAGTCTCGAAAATTATTTACTGGTGCTATAATTCGGATGTGTCTGATACGTGCATGAATGGACGAATACATATGCAAGCAACCTTTTTGCAACATTGATGATGGCTTAGTCAACGACTTTATGGGGTTAGTGGGCACAGGCACCACAGACACGTGTCGGGTGCCATCACTCAGGTTCGAGACCCAATATGAAATGAATTAGAAATTATCAAACCTATTATTTATCCATATTTAAAAGTTCACTTCATATTATCCCATATCCTTGGATACAACTTTCTTATCTGCTTGGTGTATATTTGTAAAGGAAATGTGTATGATCAAGTTAATCGTGAACGCGAAAACCAAACTGATAAAGCGGATTCCATATACATTGGAGTTGTCTCTCTGAATCGACATCTACATATACATTTATTTTTCAATTCGGTTCGATGTAAAGGCATTGTTTTTATTAATGTGTAGTGAAAACGTGTAACAATGTTCTAAACATTCCAGTTTTAAAATGTTCATTGTCTCTGAGATAGCTTCATCCGCAGTGAGAAAATAAAAATGTCTTTCGTTTAAGACCCAAAGCTTAAACATTCATATATCTAAAAATATTCTCCATTCATTGATTTTTCTTAAGTTAATTAGTAATGTCTGTCAGCCTCACTCTGGACCTACGATTACTAGGCAATACAATAAAATAATCATCAATAATATATGTTGTAGCAATTGTAAATACGCTCTTTAACAACTTAAAAATGTTAGGAAGCGGATATTGTATTGTCGGTTGGGAAGGTTTATGGTTAAATTGATTCGAAAAGAAGATGATTAAATATTCGAAAGCAGCTTTCTAAGTGTAAGTCGACTCAACTATTATAACAATACGACTGGATATGCCAGCCAACATTCTTACATATATACTGTTAAACGTCATGGTTTATTTACTCCGTCACAATTACCAAACGATAACTACACATTCACCAATATGTATATTCGTCATAGGTCTGGATACAAGAAGGTTCAATTTTTCACGATATCAAAATCGTGTAATTTACACAACGCTGTTGTCATTTATTGGAAAAAGCTTGTAACTTTTCATTTCTTGCGCAATCTCTCAAAACACAGCGAAATACTCACACCGTCCCTTTTAGTATGAACTAGACATGATATATTTGACATTGGCAATGATAAAAGATATAATGGGATTGCATTAACTGAGTAAAAATAACTTTTATATATAATAATAAATAAAAAATGAAAATAAAGTTTAAAATTACTACTAAAAATTCGAGTGTAAAATAAAAATGACAACATAGTAAACTGATAAAATTATCCTTCCACTGATGATGCGAGTGCGTCACAAATGCAGCTACTACTAATAATTAATAATAACAATGATAATAACAATATAAATTTGAAAATAATTATAATAAACAAATAATATAAGCTATGGTAACAACAATAACAATCAAAATAGTTGTAATAATAGTATTATTACATTTTGTATTTGGTATAATACATTGTTTCTATTTTCCAACACAGTTATGCAAACTCTTGATCTACAGCCCGATTATGTGAAGATGCACACTTTCAAGCCCACCAAATCAGTCTCGCATGATATTCGCGTGCACGAAACATGCATGGTGTGCGTATATTTGCGCATATGGATTATATCACAGCTATAGGCTGGTGGTTTACGACTAGGGCAGGACTGTTCTTTGACTCTATTGGAGGTCCGAAAAAAATAAAAAGTTGAAAAGTTAGATGTAGGAGTTTAGTGTTTCAGTGGTAATTAGTTTGGATTCAGGAAGAGAAGGTCACGTGTGCGGATCTCTTCTCGTCCAAGTGAGATCGTCTGTGTAGAAGTCCCTTTTGGAATGTCCAGTCGGAGTATGTGTCTTGTTGCACCAGCCAATATATCAATCAAAGATTGTATAGAGTATCTTGAAAACGAGATTGAGTATCCGCTTGACTCGTTAGTGGATTTTAAATCAAAGTTTTACATCGGTAAATTATGGGGTTCGGCTTTTGCAAAAAAAACCAACATTATGTATAAATAAAACTCAATTGAAATCGGATTTAAGAACTTAAGCAAATTAACATTTGTTAAGAATTTATCATGCACGTAGCTAGAAATACCTGTATAGTTTTAGAAATAATGTTTTAGAAAATGGTTCATGGCATTTCGTCATGCTAGTCAAGGTTTGTTGAATTGTGGTGGGTTCTATAATCATACTTGCTTAAGCTTTTCTTAACAATTTGATGGCTACAAGAGTAATGATGCTGGTTTATTTAATTTATTTTGTGTTGGGGATGAGGCAATGGTCAACATGACTATAGATATATCTAAAAACAATTATATAAGTCTTTAAGTGCTCAAATTTTCATCCTCACCCAGTTGCAAGAACGCGCGTTCTTTGAATACTAATACACCAAAATGCATATTTTCCTCACATATATTGAACGTTAACTAGCTGGTCTCATAATAATTATCTGAATGTTACAGTCATCTCTTCATTATCTGAATGTTACAGTCATCTCTTCATTATCTGAATGTTACAGTCATCTCTTAATTTTGAAATAGTTTACAATATTTGACACGGTATCCCAGAGCGCCGGCTGATTCTTAATGTGTATAAATATAACCATCAATCAATTTTGTTTTATTTGTATCATATTTTTGATTGAGTATGCGAGACAAGGATACTTCATTTGTAAATTTGGACTCTTGCGTCAAATGCATGCGTTCGTAGGGCATTTTCGCACACACACACACACACACACACACACACACACACACACACAAATGTAGATAAAACGATAGATAGATAGATAGATAGATAAAAAGGTAACAGTATCTGATATCAATATGTAATAATTGGAGAAAGTCACTCTCAGTGCTATAAAAGTATTAAGGCTCCAGTAGATCTACCTAATCTACTGTCTTCATCTCAATTAATGCACACACACTTATGTCAACAACTTTGCTTTTTAAAAATCGAATTTAGATACCACAACAAAACCTAGTGGATCAAAATCAGTACATTTCAAAACTAGAATTATCCAGACCAAAATAGGAATATCCTACCGGGGAGTGTCTTCACCCTTTTTTCTTTTGTCTTTCGTTCTTTCTTTTACTGTATATAAAGAATTACATGAAATAGTGTTTAGAGGCGGTAATGTTACAAAACGATATCTCTGGGCGTAATAAAACAATCCTATACACTATATATTTAATTCTCTATGTATACTAGATATTCTTTATAATCAGTCAGTGCAAATTGGATACACTCTGCTAGGATGTAGGCTCCTATACGACGATCAGGAAAATGATCACGCCTGAGGGCCTATTAACCTTGCCTTTACACAATATATTTTTCTAAGAGTATTTAGTGTTCATGCTAATCGCAAGCTAAACACATCGAAGTGACCGCCTAAAGTGAATCTATTTCGTGTGGCAAGACAGTTTATATCCTCACAGATATATATATATATATATATATATATATATATATATATATATATATATATATAGAGAGAGAGAGAGAGAGAGAGAGAGAGAGAGAGAGAGAGAGAGAAAAAAAAAGATGGAGTTGGCCTGTCTATTTCACCTTACTAAAACTGCTTCAACACGACACAGTTTGGCATGTGTGATGTGCCTTCAAGAACAAATAAATCAATCCGTAACTAAATGAAACGGTCGATCTGGCCTAATGTCAAAGGACACCAATAATGTGGCAATTATAAATACAATGAGCTACGGTGTTATTGTCCCTTGATTTGCATTCCTTTGAGTTTCCTGACAACGAATAAGCATTGGAGAGGATAATCCAGTGTTCGATCACTGGAGATTCCTAACATGATCCAAACAGCAGCAACGTTTGGACAACATATCGATCTTTCAACTCGGTCCAAACAGAACTCTTTAAGGGTCTATTGCTATCGTATTTATGTTAAGAATTACCCGATATTAATATATTTTGAGCATTTAAAGAATTATCTGTTTGTATTTCTTTAATCACAGAGGGACTTAACATAATTATGTGGAATGGTCTGCAGTTGTGTGTTGAGGGGTACGCTACTATTTTTGAAATGAGTTCAAATGTCTAACATCTTCTAGAACTGATATATGTGATAACAGGCCCAAGTGTCATCAAATATACGATAGGAGTTACCAATGATACTCACTTGGTTTATGCTCAGCTTGGAAATTAATGATATCCCACCAACCAAAAACACACATATTTACACAGCCAGAAAATTACATAAGCATGCATTCAATGTGCCATGTTCTCCAGGTGTATGAAGATCTACATCAAATTAGTCTCTGGAAAAACAACCACAACCACTGTATATATATATATATATAAATATATATATATATATATATATATATATATATATATATATATATATATATATATATATATGTCTATAGATAGATAGAATAATATATAATTACATACAAGGCATGAAAATCCAGTATACACTATTCAATTTATTCAATTTAATGTGTTTGTTATTGCCATTATGGCTTAATACAATGGATTACTGACGGATTTTTTGTTTGTTTCTTATTGACATCTTAGTAGCTAATACTGTGTACGAAATACACTTATGGCTTAATTCTAACTGGCCCTATGGATTAATACAATGGCTTAAAAACAACCGAATAATTATAATTATCATTATGACTTAATGCAAGGGTTTGCTCTCATTCCCATTACATCTCAAGGTTTACTCTTGTTGCATTGAATAAATGTTTACAGTATTTTAAAGGAATTAAAGTCTGGAACTAATTCACTGCAAATTGACTAAATGATGTTAACTTTTTTTAACCACCTCCTAATTTACTTATACATGAACAGTAAATCTGTTTTCCTTTCAAACTCTAAAACCCTGGATAGATGAAATGCGAAAACAAATTATCAATGGAGCGAAAATAATTTAATCAGAAGTAACTATATGTGCATGAATCGTTTGACGACTAAGAAAACCTTATACTAATTCTAAGTTTAATATCCAGACAGAGTTACTCTGCAATTATAACCGGTCTTTTGAATCGACGTATTGTTCTGTGCAGACGCAATGTCCTTAATAAACAACCATGTCACACCTCTTTGTCTTTAATCATATCAGTCATAGTCAGTGCACGTATGTTTTGCCATATTATGGTATCTGGTTACTTTCTAGGAACGGAAGAGAGTTGATCATCAGAACATCATTTTACTTTGTTTGTCTCACATCAGATTTTATTACGGATTCTTGCATGTCAAATAGAAAGTAATAGTCAAACTTGATAGCTGCCATCAAGACTGAACGAGCCAATAATCAAACAGAAAACAAATCTAGCTGTTATTAATGTAACAAAATTACAAAATTTAGTCGCACCTAAACGTAAAATATCGGTAGCAAGCACAACGTTTTTGGGGGTTTTCTTTATTATCATAAAAGATGAAACCGACATGAGAACATTAATGCAAAATAATGTGCATAAGTCACTATTCGTTAATGAAAATTCATTACTTGAGATAAAACCAATATCAGGCGAGAATTTCAATATTAAAAAAACAATGAAACATGCCGAATAAATTGTTACTTCCCTATTCTCCAAGTGAATGCAAAATATCGTCTATACCAGGGTTGGCAAACTACGGCCCACGAAGGGTTTTCATGCGGCCTAGGAACAAGTCATCATTGGCACTGACTCTGTTTATGTTACTCTGTTTATCCAATAAATGTGCTTCTTTTGATTTTTAAGTTTAAGTTTTCAAATATTAACAACACATTAACAATTGAAAATTAATTAGATGTTATTTAGAAAAACCTTTTGTTTTTGCTATTTCAAATGTTAATTATTGTACTTAATGAACTATGGGTCCCGCGACAAGGTGTATATTTGTGCATGCGCACTTGCACTGAAAAGTTTGCCCACCTCTGGTTTATACGTATCATTATTTGCAAAGGTAAAACCAAAGTGAAGCATGTTATGTCACGGCAGAAGAATTGCATTTTTTGATAATTCATACAGAGGACGCAGTGCTGTTTTAGAAAAAATAATACCAGTTATGATATTAATGCAATAAAATTCATAACCTATTCTATAAATATATACACATACATTCATACATACATACATACATACATACATACATACGTACGTACGTACGTACGTACGTGTCTACATACATACATACATACATACGCACGCACGCACACCACACCCACAGACACACACACACATACATACATACATACAAGCAGCCGTGTAAAGCTGTTGCAAAGTCAGCCCAAGCGCTTTCTTAATCTACCAATCACCTTTTCAAGAGCAGAGAGCCACACATGTCGATTACACATCGCAAACATACAAAACACAACGTAAAACTGCAAATTTAAAAAAATGCACATATAAATTAATTACAAAAAAGAGGACATTAAGCTAAGGGTTTATTGGCCAAGGTGATATATCTGAAGCCTAGTTTATATTGTCTCAGAAATTTAAATTGCATAATGAATGCTATAATGTAATCGCGAGCGTCCGGGACCAACACTACTGTGTTGCAACAACGATAGTTGTTTGACAATAAGATATCGTGCGGTAAACCCTTGATATTTTTTCAACATTGTGCGTAATTATATTGCTCGCGTGTCAAGCTATGAAAAAACAGTCAATTCTGACTATACTGCGAACATGGCATGGACACACAGACACACACACACACACACGCACACACATATTTGATTGCAGAAATAATAAAAAAAGAGCAAAAATTAATGCACGCAATTTCACAATCAATAAAACAGTCGTGAACTATTTTACAATATCTACTCAAGATACAAACATATCTTTATCTAATCCTATTCTCTCTGTCTTTCTGTCTGCTAGCCTAATTGAATTGCATTGAATGAGCTATTTTAGAAATCACCAAATTCAACATTGCCTAAAACGGCCATTAAGGCTTGATTCTCTTCTTCTTTGAATCCCCTTCATCCACAGTTAATTTATTTTCTTCTTATTCGTCTTCTTCAGACACGATGCTCTTATTATCTGAAAGTGCATATGGTCTTTTCTGACTTTGTACCTTGCACGTTTTGCCTATAATACTTACTCGTACTTGCCGTCAAGCCTACTTATATGGAAATAACAAGTAAAAGTTGACTGTCAAATTCCTCCTATTCTAAATTGGTTTTACAACTGTCCAACTGTGTGTGTGTGTGTGTGTGTGTGTGTTTTATGGATACGTTTGCATAAAAAACGAAAGTGTTGGAATATTGGTCATTTAAGTAATTTTTAATATTACATTCAAGTTGATGGATGCTATCGAGGCCTTTGCCTTTAATTTCCCACAGGTGTATGGTGTGTAAATCCAGTTTTTGACAATTTCGTTTATACTATGAACAAATGCAGATCAGCTATACACTACATAAATTTATGAAAATCGTTTTGCAAGAACAAACCTCTTAAATCTGTGTCAGCACATAGCGCACCCGCACCCCCAACACACACACACACACACACACACACACTCACACTCACACATACCGACTCGCACTCATCCCAGAATAAAATGAAAAGAAATTATATTTTACAACCAGTACATGTGAATATGAATATGAAAGTTTGTTAAAATAATAGCTATGATTATTTAACTTTAAAAGCTACATTCTGGAATAAGTCTCAAAACCTACATTCTGGAATAACTTTCAAATAACGCAAAACAGCATTACATTTTATGTACGATGAAGATGTGATTTATTTCACTTGAAAACAAACATTCTCTGCCAGCTAATATTCTTGTCAAATGGAGAAAAAAATGTAATATATATGGTTGTAAAAATTTTGGTAACCGTCCAATTAATTCATATAGAAAGTTCATATCAGGAAGTATAATATCATTGGTTGTTTAGATTTGGGCTTATGTATTTATTTATTGGAAAAAGAGAAAGTCGGTATCAGGAAGTGTAATTTATATAGTTGTTCAGGTTTTGGTAACCTACCTTTTAGCTGATATAAAGGGTCGATTCCAGGAATCACCTTAATGAAGCAATTATACATGAGATGTCAATTAAGATAAATATCATGGATAGTTATTTAATTTGTCAAGTCTACAATAGCTCGATCGATATAAAAGTAGAAATAAGTATACGTAATAAAGAGACAGAACCCTGATAAGTTTATTTTGCTTGTTTGAGAAGTTTGCTTTTGGAGTCAATGTATATAGATTTTAGGGTGAATGTAAAAATAAGATACAAGAAATAGATTCTACAGATATCACTGCAGAAGAGGAGAATCCAATAACATGTACAGAATTCATCATTTATTTCTGAACTATTTCCAGGTTCTAATACTTTACTAAATGACAATAACTGCGTTTCAATTTAAGCAATATTAATTGATTTTTGTTGAAACATTATAAATCAGCTCCTTTAGCAGCTCAATACAATTGAAGATGTCTGGGCATTTTTTATCATGTATATATGTGTAGCAGTACCAAACAATATCTCACTGATACTGGATACCAAGAGTATTCAGTAAATGCCCGCCTTTAAAAGACAAACATGGCAAATAAACATTGTTTTTCGTCGTAGTAATCCTGAGTCATGAAAATTATTAACTAGGGCTATCAAGCGACTGTGACTGATACGCGTCTTGAATGCATGAATGTCTATGCAAGCCACTTAATGTGCTATAAATGTTTGCCACGTCAATGTCTTATTGGGGTTGGTGCGCACAGGCAGTCGTTGGTGTACCATCACTCGGGTTCGAGTCTCTATACGATATGAATTACAAATGATCCATCCTATATGGTAATATTATTTCTCCATATTTTAACATTCAATTCATATTAACCCACATCCTCGTGTAGAATCCATGGATATGTAAGAAATTTGAATGATCAGTTAATCGTGAAGGGGAAAACTTAACTGATAACGTGGATTCCATATACATTGGTGTTTCTTCTACATATACATTTTAACTTTCAATTCTGTTCGATGTAAAGGCATCGTTTTAATTACTGTATAGAGCAAACGTTTAACAATGTTGTAAACATTCTAGAGTTAATGTTTTCGATGTCTCTAAGATAGCTGTCTTTCGCAGTCAGAAAATAAAAATGTCTTTCTTTATAGAGTCAAAGGTTATACTTTCATCATCATTCATCATCATTGGCGACTCAGTCTCGAAAGACCATGCGAATAGCACCCTTGGGGTGTTGTCTGTCTCTGTTGGCATCGTCTGCTGTGGCTGTGCAGGCCTATACGTGAGTGACAATCCCTATTGCAGTTGGTGCAGGCATACTGGGAATCTTCGTTACTGTGGTTGCTGCCGCGTTCTTTTTTCTCTTACGTCTCTCTGCCGCCAACTGGCTTCTCCTCGCATCAGTGACTGATATGCCATTGTTTACCGTCAGTCTCCAGGTGCCTCGGTCCTCGGCCAGCTCTTCCCAGCCATAGGGTGATATGTTGCATGCCTTCATGTCCCTCTTGCACACATCTTTGAAACGGAGTGAGGAGCATCCGACTCTTCTCATGCCAGTGGTCAGCAGTCCATATAGAATGTCCCTTGGCAGCCTTCCATCCTCCATGCGTCGGATGTGACCCAGCTGATTTTCAGGATGCATTTTAAGCACCGTATATGGAAGGAGTTGAGCCGGAGTTATTGACTCATGTAGGTAATCCAGGTCTCGCTTCGATATAGAAGGGTGCTGGGATCGCAGGCCGGGTAGACTCGGACCTTGGTGTGCTCTGTCAGTGCGTTGTTTTCCTACACCCTCTTCGTTAATCGAGCCATGATGGTGTTTGCCTTTCCAAGCCTTCTCTCCAGCTCCATATCAATCGAGAGAGTGTTCCTGATGGTTGACCCTAGGTAGGTAAAGTTGTTGACTGCTTCAAGGGTGACACCGTTGATTTTGATGGAAGGGGTAATGGTGGTATCTTGCACGCTGACATTTGTTTTTTCCAAGCTGATGGTGAGACCAAACTGCATGCAGGCAACAGCAAAATGGTCTCCCAGTCTCTGGAGTGCTTCCTCTGTGTGGGCCACAAGAGCTTCGTCATCTGCAAAAAGCATCTCCCTGATGAGCACAGCTCTCACTTTAGTCTTTGAGCGCAGTCGTGCCAGATTGAACAGCCTCCCGTCGGACCTGGTGTGTAGATATATGCCATCCGTGGACGTGTCGAAGGCGTAGGACAGGAACAGGGAGAAGAAGATCCCAAAAAGTGTTGGTGCCTGCACGCAGCCCTGCTTCACACCACTGTTAATTGGGAAGGAGGTTGAGGAGGATCCATCATACAGGACTGTTCCCTTCATATCTGCATGGAAAGATATTATCATGCTGAGGAGTTTTGGGGGGTAACCGATCTTACTCAGAAGTTCAAAAATGCCCTTCCTGCTGACCAAGTCAAAGGCCTTGGTGAGCTCGATGAACATCATGTAGAGTGGTTGACCTTGCTCTCTGCTCTTCTCTTGGAGTTGTCGTAGGGAGAAGATCATGTCTGTCGTCGACCTGCCTGCTCTGAAGCCGCACTGTGAGTTCGGGTACACACGGTCTGCCAACAACTGCAGCCTTTTGAGTATGATGCGGGCGTACACTTTACCAACGATACTCAAGAGCGAGATCCCTCTGTAATTATTACAGTCTCTGCTGTCGCCCTTGTTTTTGTAAAGGGTCACAATTGTGGCATCTCTCATGTGTTGGAGGACTACTCCTTCCTCCCAGCAGAGGCAAAGTAGCTCGTGCAGTTTTTTAATCAATGTTGGTTTTCCACGTTTGATAGCTTCGGGCCGGATGCCGTCACTACCTAGTGCTTTGTCATTTGGAAGGCAGTCGATTGCTTTGCTGAGCTCCTCTAAGGTTGGCACTTTGTCGAGCTCTTCCATGGTTGGCAGATTCTTTATGCTGGTGAGGGCTGCATAGGTGACTGACGTTCCTCGGGAGTATAGCTCTGAGTAGTGCTCCATCCATCTGGCCATCTGTTGCCCACGGTCTGTGATCTTCTCTCCCGTCAGAGATTCAGGGGAGCGACCCCATTCACTGTAGGGCCTAGAGCCTTCTTGATGCCACTGTACATACCTTGGATGTGTCCATACTCGGCACTGCACTGGATCCCTTCACACAGTTGTTGCCAGTACTCGTTCGCATACTGTCTAGCTATGCGTTGGGTGTTACTTCGGGCACTTCTAAGAGCAGCAAGCGTCCGTTCATTAGGGCATTTTTTGTAAGCTAGGAAGGCTTTTCGTTTCTCCTCGATTTGTGGTTCCATCCTTGATAGGTGTGCGTTGAACCAGTCCTGGCTGGGTCGTTCCTTCTTGCCAAACGTGGACATAGCTTTACTGTAGATGGCACCCTTCATGGCGTTCCACTTGGCTGTAGCGATGTACTCAGGCAGGTCCTGGAGAGCCTTGTTCAGGGCTGACACATACTCCTCCACCTTGGTAGGGACTGACATCTGCGCAGTGTGTATGCGAGGGCGTCCTTTTGGTTTTGAGCGGTGTAGCGTGTGTGGCTGTAGTCGCACTCTGCTGCTCACGTGGGCATAGTCGGAGTCACAGTCTGTACTGTGGTAGCTTCTGGTGGAGAGGACGCTGTTAAGGGCAGAGCACCTGGTGATGACCAAGTCGAGTTGGTGCCAGTGATGAGATCTGGGGTGTTTCCATGACACTTTGTGTTGTGGCTTACACTTGAAGAAGGTATTTGTGACGCACAGGCTATGGCACGTGCATAGCTTCAGCAGTCTCTGACTGTTTTCGTTGGTCTTTCCAGTGCCATGATATCCGAGGCAGGCAGGCCATGACTCGTGGTCCGCACCTACTCTGGCATTAAAGTTGCCGAGGAGGAATAGTGGTTCATATTTGGGGCATCGTTTGATCTGTTCGTCCAGCTGCACATACAACTGATCCTTCGCGTCTTCTGATGACGTGAGGGTTTGGGCGTAGACACTGATGATGTTGACAGGACCTGAAGCAGTGGTGAGGCGGACGGACAAGAGACGCTCAGTGCACCCTGTAGGAGGTTCAACCGAGGCCAGGAGATTGTTTTTGATGGCAAAACCCACTCCGTGCTGGCGGGGCTCCTCAGGTTCCAGACCCTTTCAGAAGAAGGTGTGATTTTCCTCTCTAAAGGGAGCCACTAGAGGCGAGCCTGGTTTCCTGGAGGGCATCTACTTTCATATATTTACAAATATTCCTTATATTTGGTTTGTCTCCTGTTAATTGGTAATGTCTGTCAGCTTCTCTCTGGACCTATGCTTATTAGTCAATAAGTTATAAAGACAATCGATAGCATATGTTGTAACAATTAGTATACATGCGCTCATTAATGACTTAAACTTGTTAAGAAGCGGATATTGTTCTTCTAAGCCGTGGTTTATGGTTAAACTGATTCGACAAGGTGACGACAAAAAATTATTCCAAAACAGCCTGCTAAGTGTAAGTCGACTTGACTAATATCACCATACAATTGGATATGCTACACATTACTACAAATAAATACACAGTTAAACTTGATGATTTATTTATTACGCAACGCAAAATATACATGCACCAATATGTATATTCCTCATCAGTCGAGACACGTGAAGGTTAAATTGTTCACGAAATTAAAGCACCAGAACTTTGGCTACAGTGGACGTTGAAAAACAACCTTTCGTTTAAGTTCTAGCGTTGCATCTCAAAACTCAATAAAATAGGCAAACCGCCACTTCTAGTATCAACTAGACATTATTTACTTGATGAAACTTTGCCGTATCTGAGTAAAAAGTAACTTATATATCTAATAATAAAAAAGAAAAGAAAATACAGTTTAACATTACTAATAATATTTGAAGGTAAAAACTAAAAATGACAAGGTAATTAATATAATTATCTATCCACTGTTGATGCGAGTGCGACACACAAGCAAATACTACTACCAATAATAAAAGACCGTTCCGGTGGCCTAGTGGTTAGAGCGTCCGCCTCGGATGCGGTAGATTGTGGGTTCTATCCCCGGTCGAGTCATACCCTAGATTTACAAAAATGGTACTAAGAGCTGCCTCGTTTGGCGCTCAGCATTAATTGCATGCTCAATGTGACATTTCAAAGATCCACAAGAGCAAAACGTATTTGCGTTAACCAAGTACTGGTCGGGAATATCGTTAGGACAACCACGAACTGTTTTCAACGAGGACTGTCCATTGTGAACCAAGTGTTGTGGAGAACCAATCGCGGTGATGGACCTGAGTGTAGGTCCCTACTGACCAATATCCCTTTGTTTACAGGTTAACTTCGTCAAATCTCATCACGGATTGATGTAATGTCTTACGCACATGTAAGACATTCTACCATACCCTACAATGAACAATGATCGTGTGAAAATAGCAATCTATTGTTCGTGGGCCAGCCATCACACGGTTGTGATAGAATATTAGGCCAACTGTAATAAACTCGCAGAACGCAAGTGCGATCTCATGTGTACCTGACTCCCCATCAGTAACAAATGCTGCAAAAGTCACTATATTCTGGTTGTGCTGATGAGATTGTGATCACTATGGTAACAAATTGGATTGTATTTGCAGAAACCTGTTGCATCAAAGCATAGCTTTCGCGTAAAACATAAGCTGTTTCATTTGTTTCAAAAGTCATCATCAGTGTTGTCCGAATGAAGTTCCTCGTATGTGTTATTAATTTTTTCAGCAAACTCATGCTTCAACGTGCGATATGTATTTCTGTCCATGATGCCGTTGGTGCGCAATTTCTGACAAAATGATACGGTTTCACTAATGACTTCTGTTGCGTTTTCGCTCGCACGAACGGTTTCCACAAATGTTTCCAACCGATCTGTGATATCGTTTAGGTCACATAGTCCACCATGTCTGCTTTCTTTCTCTTTTCGTTGCATTTCTTGTTGTATCATTTTATATTTCGGCGCATTGTTTATTGTTACCGATGTAGGAGTTTGTTTCGTCTGTTATATTGCCATGTGATTTGTTTTCATTACTGAGAAATCTCAATTCAGGTGTGAGGGTAGGTGTGGATGAATTAGCAGGTGTTACACATCTTTGTCGTATTCATTGCTGCTGAGACTATCGAGTGTATTCTTCATCCAGTGTTGTGCAGAAGGAGTATGTTGATAGAGTAGCTATGTTAATTGTGTAGTTAATTTAGCTGTACCTGTTCCACATAGTGCATTTAAGCGACGAAATACAACCGGGCTCTAGCGACTCTGTAGTTTCTAGTAGACATAATATAGACGTTACGAATAATCCAGTCCTGAAACTTCCACAGCTGCAGCAACATCAAAACAAGCAACAAAACAGTTATGAAATATAGGTTATGAATATATGCCATTATATCCCAGGCATTACTTTTAGTGCCATCAATTAATGTTCACAGTATGTTAAAGGAAATGTAGATAGAGTTATTTTAATTTCTAAACCGGAGAATTAATGAATAATAAGGTACATTTTATTTGACTGTATCCTAATTTAGTTACACAATAGACTTATTTTACAAATTCTCAATTGAGTGAAACAAAATTTAATCAGAAGTAACATCATAGTCATGAATCATTTATGCCAAATTGTATCAAGGCTGCTAAGAATAACGAGACCGCTCCGGCGGTCTAGTGGTGAGAGCGTCTGCCCCGGACGCGGGAGTTCGTGGGTTCGATCCCCGGCTGAGTCATATCAAGGACTATATATATATATATATATATATATATATATATATATATATATATATATATATAGAGAGAGAGAGAGAGAGAGAGAGAGAGAGAGAGAGAGAGAGAGAGAGAGAGAGAGATGCGAATGCATTGCTTCTGGCTTCAAAATTTCTGGAAAGCTTGGAAATTTAGTAGTATTGAAAGTTAGGGTAAGAGTACATACCAGTTCCAGTCATAAATCATAATTGCGGTACTACCGGAGACAGTAGGTTTTGGATATAATGTACCATTTCGCTACGTAGTCTATTTTAATCAAAATATTGGCATGCGCATATATTCTAAACCCGGCGTCAGTCTATTTAAATGAAACAAATGTCTGAAGAACCTTGCTGTGGTTTATTCCATATATACACCATTCAAACTTATTGATCTAAAAAAATATGTGATTTGTCCTTCACAATATATATATATATATATATATATATATATATATATATATATATATATATATATATATATATATATATATATATATTCGTTTTCAATCTGACCCTATATGTCTGTCTATCTATCTGAAAGAGTAATCGATAAACTGAATGATGTTGATAATAATGCTTTTATTTAGAGCCTATATTATAATAAAATATCTACAATTTAATTTAAAATAATATTTTAGTAAACATTACAGTCAACACTACCTAAAACAGCTATTTTTTTTTCTTTTTCATTTTCTTGATCTTCTTCTTCTTCTTCCGCTATGCTTCTTTTATCTGCAAGTTTATAATATCTTTTCAGATAATGTGCCTCCTACAGTACTTACTCGTATCTATGCCATCATGCTTACCTACATACACATATCATGCAAACGTAGACTGTCAGGGTCCAGCAATCGACTTTGTCATCTATATAACTATAATCACAATAAGTATATATTATTATCAAGTCATATGATGTGAATGATATGTTGACTCAATGTGGATATGTTGACATGACTAAATAATCTCCAAGCAATCTATAACATCTGATTATTTATGTATAAAATATAACAACATTACATAACGAGTGCAATGTTTGAATTATCCTTTTTTAATTGTGACAATCATTATATGAAGATATAATTTGGTGTCAACTAATATTTGAAATCATATGGTTCACATCTTAAAAACTACAGTAAGGCAAACATCATACCAATAATGCGCATTAGTATATGCTCATTTTTTTTCCGCGTTCACTTTACATTGACAGAATCGTTCAATATTCCTCGATACTGAACGCGCGCGACAATACACATTTAGCATTCACGTGAATAAAGGAACTACTTTCTTTTGTAAATAAACGATGGACTCAGACGCCAGTACTTTTGATTTGTAAACAAATCATGTACACTCTCGTGATAGACTCTTTACGTTTTGGTTGTTTAATTTTGTTTCTGAATGAACTAAAACATGTTTCGTGGACTGCAAAAACCCCAGCTGTCTTGACATTTTGCGTTGATACAATGTTACGTATTTAGGCTAGTTACGTTATATAAATGACGGATTAGGTCCTTACAAATAACAAGGCATATAACTGTTTTCTTTAGCTGTTGATAAGAATGGCAAAATAAAATATAGCTATAGTTTTACATCCTGAATTTCCTCAAAATGTTTTTTCTTAATTCTGCAAATCCGAATTACATGAGCCATGTCATGGTTTTTCAATCTGTATTACACACTTCGAAAGTGTGCTGTAATTTCGATGATAAGTGCAACTGCATCCTCCTTAATGCACTCAAAATGAAATACACATTAAATCTCCATAGCGTCTTTTTGAAAATTGCAATTGAAAGACTTCATATTTTTCCCACGTTATGATTTCAAACATTCAATGACAGAAACAGAAACACATTTGCAGACGTAAACACGCTTCTCCCGCGCCACTTCAATCCGATGTATTTAGTGTATAATTTGCACAGATGAATCCAGTCCAAAATCACAAACGTTCGTCGAATCGAAACAAAATACCAAAATATATTCACTACAGATCAATGCATCCATTCACAATATGACTGCAAATTTCACTTTTAACTAGACACGCCATTTTCTTTCGAAAGTTATGTCGAGCGCGCGACTAAGTTCAAATTTATCTGGGCGGAGATATGTGCGCATTAATAATGATGTCATTTTGTAATGTCAAATATGCTCTTGTTTATTTAGTTTGGAATACGGCATTCATTCATTTACGTTGTTTCTTGTTGTGTATTTTGTTTATATAATTAAACCTATGATAGAATAAAAAATGAGCATATAATAAAAAGGTTACTGCATTTGTATGGGAAAATATGAACTCGTTTTGTCGGAAGGATATACTGCACTCACAAGTTCGTGCAGTATTCATCCCGAAAACTCGTTCATATTTTCCCATACAAATGCAGTAACCTATAATTACACTATACCCAACCCTTATTGTACTTGATTTCCTATTGTGCATATGTCGCAATAATGTTAATATTAGGATACATTTTAAAACAAACAAATCAATGATCAACGACAATATGACTGTAAGTTCTTTTCAACGGTAAATATGATTCCTTACTATATATATATATATATATATATATATATATATATATATATATATATATATATATATATATATATATATATATATATATCAGTGTATCTCACAGGGGTGTAAAATTAAGGGTACAAAAAACCCTAGGTGTCAAAACTGGGGGTCAAATAAAAAATGTGGGGGTCAAAAATGTACTGACAAATTTTCATACGACTCGTACTTTTTCAGCTTGAAATAGGATATTGCAACTTGCATAACATACTCTCTCTCTCTCTCTCCCTCTTTCTCTAAACATACAAATGCACCAACATGCACAATTAACAAACAAATGCATTGTCCATTCAAAAAATAATTTTATTAGTTCATTTTTCTTTTAAAGTCGTACTTTTAACAGTCTCCTCAGCAATATTATAGCCCAACACATTACATATAAGCCAATGCAAAAGACAAATAAATCTTTTTAACCAAATGGGAGTTAATTTGCTGCCTTTCATCGAATGTGTACTATCATAGGTTCCATTGTACTTCGTCCTAGAACAAATTTATCCAAATATCAAGTAGGATACTGATTCATCTTCTTTCTAATAAGTTACACCTGAACTTTAAGATCTTTCTTTTATTGCAGTAAAAGTTAAAAACCAACAAAATCTGCAATGACCCGCTGACTTTGTAATCCAAATAACGCATTTGTCTCTGAAGCTTACTGATTTCTATGTTGTGAAATAATGTCTTAGGTTATAATGTGTTCTCCAGATATCTATGGCGAACGACAGCCTGTTTTTGAAAATTATAAAATCCTGTCAAGAAAGGATTATTCACTCTTGCAGTCGTTGCAATCACGCGATCAGAAGTCACACCGGTGATCATAATGAATATTTAAGTCAAGGGAATAATTTTCTCCATATTTCATTAAAGTTAGTTCCATAGTTAGTCTTTTGTGTTTTGCTTCTTTCACTTTCTTCGCTAATGCTTTTTAGTGCATGACGTTTAAATCAGGCGATCACTTTCTAGTGCAACGAGCCTTGATGTTAAATATCTAGAACAGCTGGCTGAGCTCAATAAAAATCGCGAGAAGCTCGCGAGATTAGGGGAAGCTACTCTGTCATAACATTGTCTATGCTAGTCTGGTTCATTGTTTTATATGTTCCCTGCGTTGCACTTTGCTATACGAATAGAGGAGCGCAAGGCAGTGAGCAAACAAAGCGGGGAACCAGTCAATGCCTATACGCGAAGTAGATACGATGCCACCCATCGTCCAATGCATTGGGAATTAAATAAATCATGATCATATCATGAAAATCCTTTGCGTCAAAAAAACGCACGGTAACAAAATGTGTGCGTCAAGTTTCTCCAGCGTGCGTCCCTGACGCACAAATGTGCGTAAAGAGAAACACTGATTTAATATATATATATATATATATATATATATATATATATATATATATATATATATATATATATACACACACACACAGATGGCTTATCACATTAATTACTATGTCCGAGTAACATGTACTTTGTAGTAGTAGTAGTAATAGTAGTTGTAGTAACCCTCTAATGATTATTTTTTCCTTCAAAGATCTTTTTTATTTTGTTAGATTACATTGTTTGGAAACATTTTTCATATTTACATCAACTGTATAATACCATGATCACGTAAACATAATGCACTGTGTTACTATGTTACTATGTATAAGGTTACTAATGTACTATATCGATCTGTCCATAATGATTCAAATGTATAACGATACGTAAAGGTACTCTAATTTTAGACGCACCTGGCTGATCATGTATAGTTCTACCCAAATGGTCACATGATCGATTTCAGTGCAGACGTATGCAAGAATTAAGCTTGCCCATACAAGATATGCGTGTCAACATATTTTCAGGTACTAAACAGCAGTGTGTAAATTTAATCGTGATAATTGCGCGCAATATTTCCTTACTATACAGCCAACACACTGAACATGGGGTGTCATAGATATTGACGCTTTTTAAAATTCTCTTCTTATCCGTCTTTAGTTTTTATGTAATGGAAATAACAGTCGAATGATATGCTAGATGAAGAAACATTATGACATAGTGATGTTTGGTTTCTTCTATCTTGTTTGTATACTTTTTGGACACACCTGCAATTATTCAAAGGACCGCCCTTCCTCGTACCATATTTACAAAGTAGATTAAAATGCAGTTGACCATTTCTACAAAAAATAAATACAGTGAATGTCGTATCTAAAGAAATCATATGGATACATAAATATATAAAAGGACCGTAAGCTTCTGAATGTGAATATTAGTTGATGCTACTAATGTTTTGTTTTCTGTGAGACAGACTCGATATAAAAAACAACAAAATTATAAATAACAAATAAAAAACGTAAAATAAAACAAGATTAAGCTATCCATTGTAAATCAAAAGAGGCTATTGAATGTATGCTACATGCAGGATATATATATATATATATATATATATATATATATATATATATATATATATATATATATATAGCATCATTCTGAGTGGCTGAATTGATGTTATACTAAGATTTTCTTTTCAGTGTTTCATAACTCCACAGCAACAAGGACAAATAAATATATTCAGCAGCTCGTAATTATAATGAACTCATCCATAAAGAAAAATAATTTGAATCTACCTATTTACAAGCTAGACTATACAATTTATGCTCACGTGCTTCTAGGGTCTTTTGTACATCATGTTGGAACGTGATACTTTCCAGCTATGACCTATGATTGCAGTTAATATTTCTATTTAAATTAACAGCTATGATCGTAAGTTAATTTTTAGTATAAGTGAGGACTCTAAATCAGAGATAATTGTGCCAACTAATTCGCAATTAATTTTGTTATGGTCGATCATTTTCTGTTGAAAACATTTACCCTTTTTTCTTTAGTAATATTTGGTCTGGGTAGAACAATTTCAGGAAAACTGAATGGACGATAGTTAATTTATTCTATTTAAATTTTTTGCATAATGTGAAACTGGCCAAAGTCTCGAACAATCAGTTAACCATACCGCATTATATTCAGAAAGGTTTATCTTATGTTACTGCGTATTTTGTGCATAATATGTGGTCAAATTAGTTAAGGTGTCAAACCTTCAGTTGTGAAGGCCGCATTGTGGTCAGAAATGTTGTTGAATATACATTATCTAGTAATTTGTGCAAGTAATGGAAATACAGGCTATTGAGTTGACTCATGCCTTAAACATGTCGTCCTTATGTCAGACATTCTCAGCATACCAAATGCAACAAATGAAATAGAACCCGACTTGACAATGACCCTTTAGGAATGCAGAGTTAATGCTGTTCAACTTCAAATGGATTTAAACCATACAGAAAATATTCACCAAAATTATCATCTTTTTTCTATTTTGTTTTGTCATTTCTAAAGAAATAATAAGCTCCAAGGAAACCCGAATCTTCTCCGAATTCGACCAATAGCTTTCGACTGACAGCCGATCGTAGTGATTTTTGGTTAATCAATATTGTTTTTTTTTCTTCCAAAGAACTCTTATTATTTCCAAAGCTTTATTCATTTCAAGGTTAACAGTACAAAATCAGATTCGATTGTATCGTTAGCGTACAGATTGGTATCTAAGGACGTTTAAATTATCCAGTACCTTCTCCATGTTCTTAATGTGATGTGATGTGATGTGATTTGGATTTTTAACGTAGCTTTTAACAATTTTTCAGTCATATCGCTACGATGTTTGCAATGTGACAGTTTATAGTGATGTCTAGCACTGGGGCATCATGCCGCAGACATGTAGCATGATGTCCCACCCAGTCACATTATTCTGACACCGGGCCGACCAGTCCTAACACTAACCTCCTAATGCTGAGCGGCAAGCGAGGCAGCTGTTAGTACCGTTTTTGTAAGTCTTTGGTATGACTTGGCCGGGGATCGAACCCACGACCTCCCGCATCCGAAGCGGACGCTCTAACCACTAGGCCACCGGAGCAGTTCCATGTTCTTAATAAGGGTTTTGCTACAATAATTGTGCCCGCAAAAACGAAACCAGTACATATGGTACATTTTTTTTTTTGTAACTTAAAAGCATATGCATGTCAGTAGTGAATAGAGATTCCCTAGGATCTATGAGACTTCTAAGATAAAATATTATGATTTGTATCAAGAGGGTCGATGGGAATTTAACATGAGTGGGATAATATGGAGTAAATGGGAATTTAAAAGAAGGAATGCATAGAGACCATTTAGGTGGGCTGTCTAGGGTCAAAAGGAATTTAACGTGGGTGACGTCACGGTACTGGGCACTGGAAAAACAAGGGGCTAACCTCGGTCGGGTGGAACAGTGCTGCAACGGGCTGACCTGAATACGGGCTATTCTAAGGATTAAAGACAAATACAATAGAGAAAAGCACATGGTTAGAAACATAGATATACATAGATTTATCTACATAAATCTATTAAACAAGCAACTATCAAATCGACTGTAAACAATTTAGGCAAGAGAGAATTGGCATCTTTTCCAGACATATGACTGGCCCTGAAAAGGGCCTTTGATTTATCGCTTACACCAATTTATTAACATAAGGAACAGTACACAGGTCTTCTTCGATTACAACTATGTTCAGACAGCCTTGCCTTTCCTCATAAATTCTTTGTTTCCAAATTTTCGTCTCTCTAATCAGTGTAAAAGCCCTTTATACTCTGACATGCCAGGGATAATCCGGGTGGAACATGATTGATGATAAAAGGGTAGAAGATGCTACGTAAGTCTACATCTTGCGACGAGAACAGGTGAATGGAATGAGGTGAACCATAGTTATTTATTGTGGAAGAGTGGATCGAAACAAATTGACTTATTTCACCAAAACCAATACGCGTTACATAATTCAGTTACAGTGCAGAGTCTGCCTTCCAATCCTAAAAGAGCTACCCGTGGCATCGCATTCCCTATATAAATGTGCTAGTGTCTGTAAGCAGTGGATTTATGTGACATTGTTAAAATGTGGCTGAAACTACGAAGACAATAATTTGGTGAGCACCCGCCCTGGAGACGAGAGGTGATGGCATATCAGCGGCTACTGAAACATCCTCATTATTACTTTGGGAAGAGAACATTTTTAACTGGTATTTGGTGGATATTCTCTGTTCAGAAAATTTCCTCCGGTACCAGCAAATTATCTGCTTTTTCCCTTCTGACAGCTGAAATAAGCGTTTCGAGACTTTCTAATTCAACAGCAACAGCGGGAAGACGAATAGGCAACAGCAACAGCGGGAAGACGAATAGGCAAGAGGAAAACAACAGGAAGAATAAACAGTTGTTGTTGTAGGGTTTAACGCCATTTTGAGTACACGATAGGCTATACATGGCGGCCAGTATTAATGGTGGAGGAAGAATCCGGGAAAATCCCGGAAATAACCACCGACCCACGAGAAGCTACTGGCAAGCTTTCTCACATACCCACATTGGCTGAATCCGAGACTCGAACCCACGCAGACAGAGGTGAGATGACAGTGATCTGTAACGGACAGCGCTTTAGACCACTCGGCAACTCGGGGCCCCAAGAAATAACAGAGAAGAAAAACGGTGAAAGTCAATCGCGGACGGTACTCATAGACCTTTTTGCAGAGTTGTGAAGTCTGAAAAACAATAACAGACTTCTTTAATACGAGCCAAGAGAGAAACACCTTCCGGTGCCAAACAGTTCAACCACGTCAACAATCTCACTATTCCTGAGATACCAACAATAGTGATTTCGGCCCAATTCACGACAGCAGCTGTCTCTGAAGGAGGTGTTGGCCGTGGCCACAACATAAGGATGTATCACCGATTTGTAAGATTCTTTGTTAATCACACCGAAACGGCAATGTCGAGCCAACGAAGACGATCGCATGACACTTTTCAATAATCTCGACAGTTTAAAGTCCCAAGTTTGGATCGAATTTATCACGTCATCAGAATTGACACCGTCAAAAGTCATTAACAAGATTCAACACTTTCAGCAGTCCAACGACAAGTTTAATTTCACTGATATAAAAGCGGTACTTGACGTGGTCCACGTTTCTCTTCAGAAAAGGACCGAACGCAAAACGGTGTTATTGTTTGACGACCTTCGTAGCACCAAAACAATCCTCATCCGAATAAACACCCGTCGGGACCAGATTTGTTTAGCCCGGGTTATCGTGGTGGGACGAACATACGCCCATATGACATCTGATGAAGCTAGGTTCAAAGAGGAAAAGTGCCTGTCCGCTTCTAAGATTGTGGCCTACTTATGGGCAAGAAATACGTAATAATAACACTAAGGCAGACGTATGTTCGGGAAAAAACGATATCACCAAATCCATGACTAAGTACACGAGTGCACCTTTCAAAACTACCAACCGCAACAACAGGAAGTAGAAGATGACAAGAAGAAAGGGAATTTCACCTTTGTCGATTTCGAATGCATTCAAGAGACCTGCATTCAAAATTCCGAATTTATGCGCGTCTCATCAAGCATGCGAAACGTACATACTAGGACCGGTATTTTGTCCTTGCCCTCACTGTACGAAATTCCTGAGGACCCCAAAAAATATGTTGGGGATATCAGATGCGGACCAAAGTTGTTCAATTTATCTTAGATCCTATCGACCAAACGCAGAGTGAAGAGGACATCGAACGTTCCAGAGATAACCATCACTTAGCCACGGCATTGGCCCACAATTTATCGGTATCAGATGGACAGTTTTTTCTGAAATACTATACGGAACAAAGCACCGTACGTTCTAATGTCACCTGAACGTAGCTAACCTCATTTCTATGCAAGTGGGACAAGTGCAGTTTGAAAATTCGACGAGTTACATGGCCATGCCTTTGAGTCGAAAACCTAAAACTTTTGGAATGACAGGAATGGACAAAAGTTATTTTATAAAAATTTTCAATACCGAAGCCATTCAACACACCGTTCTACCACATTTGCCTGATGCTCATTACTACTACCCCGACAACATGCGTACCGAAACACGAGAAGCGTTCAACGCTTGATACCAAACTTACGCCTCGAACAATTTCATATTTAGGGATAAAATGATAAAATATTATCGTTCCGACGTGGAAGTTTTACGCCGATGCAGTGGTAATTTTTCATAAAGCACGGAGGATCTATCATTTGAAAAACTCTTGCACCATTGCCAAAGTGTGCTCCTTAGTGTACCTCAAACGATTATTTTCCGAGAAGACCCTGGGTCTCATTTGCCCTGAAAGGACCAACTTTGTCATACGTCAATACTAGGTCAATGCTCTACGCAAACGGATACAACGGTGGAGGTGAAAAGACCATCGGAATGCATTTGGTGGATGGGTGGGACTTTGAAATCCTAAGATCGTGTACGATTTCACGGATGTCCGAAATCAGTTTTTACAACGTAGCATGAACAACTTGTAAGAGACCACTTGTCAGCCGTACTTAAAAATAGAAGACCAAAAGTACCAAGTCGTGGAAATGTGGGAACATAAGTAAGATCAGCGTTTGAAAACCAATCCCGAGTTTAAAAACATCATAAAATGTTACAATTTATTGGACCCTCAGAACCGGCGAAACAGTTTGTATGAAGATGGACGAATGCAAACTGTTTGCTGTACCACGCCGACGATGAGAACCTAAAAAAATAAGTTAGAATTGTTTAATGCTCTGGACCTTGGATGCCAATTTTTGGAGATGTACGAAATTTACCGCTTCCCAAACACAGAAGGGAGACGAGACTCAAATAGACATTTTTGCAGGCTACGTAGATGCCTTTTTGAATAAGAACCAAGAAGTCAGCGTCTATCCTTCCTGGTGCCACATTCCAGATGACCAAACAAATTGAAAGAGAAATACTTTGAGCAGGAATCCATCACTTTAGATTGCATAAAGAAAAAAAAAAGGTCGATGATCGTTTGCCAAAGTGATGTTAAATTGCTTTTTGGGAAGAATGGCACTATTCCCGTGGTTACCCGAGGCGGAGTGTTTGACATTACGTTCCAGTTACTTCCATATGTTTCACGACAAAACCAAATACCTTAAAAACGTGGAGGTCCTTCGTGAAGACTTGATCTTGGTGAATTACGAAGAAGGACTGGAGTTTGTGCCGGTCGACGCCTTAGGAAATGTAATCATTGCGGCCTACGTGACAACCCATAATCGCTTAAAATTGTTCGAACTCTTAGAACTGTTAGGAGATCGTGTCCTGTATTATGATACGAACAGCTGCATTTACATCGATAGCCTTGATCACCGTTACCCTGACGTCGAAGACGACTTTTTAGGAGCCTGACCGGACGAGCATCCCGACGACAGTACTGTAAGTTTAGCTAGTACCGGTCCAAAATAATACAGCCGTGAATTCCATGACTAACAATGAGAAATGCACACCGAGTGTAAAGTGAAACGATTTACTCTAAATATTTTCGGGTACTGAAAAAGATCAACATTTTAGTTGATTGTGACTACATTAGCAAGAGACAAATATAAATCCTTTCAAACAGACAAAATTCAAGTTCAATCATTCTCTAGTCGAGTGTAATACTATGGCTTGAGGTTGCAGCGATGTCCTACGCTATGACCTCAGCAATTCAGCACAACATCATATTTCACTGTAACTACTATTACTACTACACCTACCACTTAAAGCGATATTGTGCGTGTCAAATCTGATGCCACTCGTTATCGTGAACTCTTTACTAGTTTTCATCATCAAGTTGAAACCCTGATGCTACCACCACCCTACGAATATAATCCATGTCTGACCAAACTCCTTCGGGATTATATGTACCCTTATTGAAATGAACCTGTGAAAAGAAATTGTGTTCCCTGTGCCCATGTCCGAATACTGTGACTTTGAAATTCGATTCAAAACCTTCCAAGGAAAGTGACCTAAATATCTGGGATGACCTACTATCAAACAAGTAACCTGAACCGGATTTATCTGCTTTGGCGAAGGTGATAAAATCAAGTGCTTCACTTGCAGTGTGTCAATTTACGTGTGCTAGCAGAAAGATTCAGTTTACCCAGAACACGCTTGATGGTCTCCTCACTGTCAATACCTACATTTAGTGGGACGACCTCAGTAATATCTTCATGTATATTTTACAGGAGGACGTTTGTGGTTTGCTGTAGAGCTGATAAAACGCATTTACCGAAAATGCGTCAAAATTCAATTTCAAAGCAAAGAACAACACCATTTTCGGACCACTGGTATCTGAATGCTATAAGAGGACCGATTATGAAGAAAATATACCTGTGGTCCAAAGCTGATCAACCACCCAAGATTGGTCTGCTATATATTGTATTTAATATAAGGTAGACCTACGGCAACGAATTCCAGAGGAAGATGTAGAGGTTGACCAAAATCTTTTATACAATATAATCTTGGTTGGAGAGGAAACTTCTGTACGGCGTGTGATGTGCAAATTAGTGACTAAAAGTTTAGATTCGACACTGAGTACGATCACCGCTGTGCAGGAAGAATACTTATTGCCTCCAACAAAAGAAAAACATTGCTGTGAATATCTAGTTTGGTAAAGTACATTCATAATCTACATGTGGGTCTGAGAGAACGCAGTTATCGAATGTTTTTCAAAATGTAAGTGAAACGCAAGAAACGATTGCATCTTTTGCATCGCCGATGTTGGAACCACTGTTACCTGAATTGTATAAGATGATTTATTCATTTCAAAGTCTTTCAATATTCAGACACTGATGAGTCACACGAAATTCAGACATCTTTGTGTGCTACTCATTGTACTTATAAGGTGACCACACTACACCGAATTTCATATGAAGAGATAGAGGATCACCAAACTCTTTTACAAGAAAAAATCTTGGTTCATGAGGAAACTTCTGGTCGTGTGGTGGGTGAGTTAATGACTAAACAATTTGGTACAGAACTGAAATAAAATATGCTTCTGTTGAAAAGGTACATTTATTACCTTCAACAAAAGATGTTATGAAAACTTGCTACCATAAAACTACCTTTATCAGTCGTTATTCAACAGATTCAGTTGTATGAAGATAATGCCGCTAATCAGATTGTGGAGGAATACAAACACCCATTACGAGAACGGTGTCCATTGAATCGGGGTCGTCGTGTGGTCTGTGCATTAGTGAATTCCTTTCTGGGATTTGGTTTAGCAGCCGACTCATTGTGAACTCTTTACGAACAGTACCTACCACCAAAAGCATTAAGGTGGTACCATTTAAAGTATATGAGAATCCCTTTCAGTTAAAAGCCTTGCGCTTTCATCTCGATACTTCTCTAACTCTACGGGAAAAAGGAGACGTCAACTTTTAGTTACTGAATATGTTTACGAAGATGTGTGTATAGCTTGTTACTTGTATCCTCACTGGCAAGGTGTACGTGACTGGAAAAGGTTTGTATTCGAGGCAAGTGCGAAAGAATTGCTTCAAGAGGTAGCGGTTCTCTAGGAGGTGTCATTCGCTCTCTCTTAAAATGGGATCCGAAATCCACAAAAGTCATCAGCAATAAAACAGCCACTCCCCACCACAAACGTAACCAGACGAAAGAGAGTAAAGGTATCAAGAACCAGGAAAAGAAAAGGCCCAGATAAAGAGAAGTCCCAACGAAAGACCCAAGAAATTAGCTTTTACACGCAAGATAGGCATAGCGGCCATGTCGGAACTTTACATACCAAAACCTTGACAGCATATCCTGTAGCCTCAGGTTGTGTCATTACTCCGTTGCATGTGATGCCCGCCAATCCACATTTGACACATGTCTGTCCTAATTTGATGAAAAAATGGAAACCATTGTCTCCAGGAACTTCTACCCCATCAAAGACACACTAGTCTACCTTTTTTAGATGCTGCAGCAGCTGCTAATAAAGTATTCTTCACAAAAATCAAAGTTCCATAGAGATCTTGTTTGTTACAGAGTTCACCAGATTTATCCAAGCAAGAGCTGTCCCGACTTCATCCGCTGAGAACCCATCAACGTCGAGTGATGCCTGATACAGGGATGATATGACAGACCGACTATCAGTGGAAACGCTGTCTACATTTCGAAAAGAGACCTGGAACAAACAATAGCCAGCAGTGTTTTTGTGCTCCTGAACGCAAAAAGACGTAACATCTACCTCCAAATCCTTATTTGACTGACATGTCCTAGTTACGATGCGAATTGCAATCGTTGAATGATAGCAACGATTTGTTATAAACGGAAAATCGCAACGGTACAATCAAGAGTTACAACGAATTTGACTCTTTCACCAGAAAGCATTAGAAGAAACAGTTCGACAGACTCTGAAATATTTTAAGACCCTGATAAAAATTCCACCAATACCACCATTAACCACGATAGACGCAGAACCACAGAGGCACGAGAAGTCTTTCAAACGGCATGAGCGGCTTCTATCCCTTGTAAGATTGCAATATCGTTGATTACCCCTTTCTCCATACCCCAACGAGATGAATTCAAAGTTTGGATTCAAAAGATGACAAAAGTGTCCAGAAATCGCACTCGAGTGGAGGTCATCTGCCATCCATGGCAAGCCGATTTCGCCGATGTAACTCATTTGACCAATTATAATCGTGGCTACAAACATTTGTTTTGTGTCATTGGCGTATTTGCCTAATTTGCCTAGGTCGTGCCTTAGACTTCCAAATTGAGCACTGAGATAATGAGCCAAACAGGTGTTGGAACAAAGTGGTCTTTGCCTTCTCCGACGGCAAATCGATAAAGGCACCAAATGTCTGAACCAAACTTTCCAAAACGAATTGTAGAAACGAGATATTCATCTTTTCAATACCGAGAATCTTCAAAGCAAAGCATCGTGGAACCTATATAACATACCCTGATAAAATGCGTTTGAAAATATTTGACGATACAGCACACTCTCAAGTACATCAAAGTCTTACCACACTTGGTCAACGCTTACAACCAATCTTCCCTAAAGAGCAACGGGTGTGCCCCGGTAGAACTGACTCCCGACGACGAAGTGACCGTCATTGTGCGCCTCTTTAGTACGTCCCTGACTAGGACCGTACTCAAGAAAGATGGAGTATTGACGACAGTAGTTTGTATGCGCATTGGAAAAACCAAAAGAAATGTCGACAAAGGTTACCTACGCAACTGGACCTCCGAATCGGTCGGTGTCAACAGACGAATGAGTGGCCGTAATCCTGCCGGCTATAAATTGGAAAATATGAATGGGGCTGTCTTCAAAGGAACTTTTAGCTTGCGAGAGTTACAAAATGTGTCCAAAAAGAAGACGAAGTGTACAACATCGAAAGCATTCTCGATCAGAGATTTTACAATAACATTCCCTAATACTGGTTGTGTTGAACATGTATGTTGTTGTACAGGTATATGTTTTAAGTAATTGCGTAAACAGGTTTTAATGCAATTGTTTGAGTTACTTCATTGATTTATGCAGCTCTCACACTCGGTAGTCTTATAACCACTTCACGAGATCTTTTATCTCTTTGACGTATTTCCTTTGCGTATTAATATTCAAATAGCCGCTCAGCAAGTGTTCAGTTAAATCGTTCAACAATTGCCCGATCGTGATGAATTGCAGTATGTCCTCGTCGTATTTGGATGTTACTTTGCTTCATCAGCTAGGAAATACGCTCTGCATTTCTTTGTCTGGATCAAGGTATAGTAGATGTGGCCTTTGTAAGGGTCTTTGTTGATAAATTCGTTTAAAGGAAGAAGATACTTCAGTTGCTATTTTAGTTAATAGCGGCTCTACTTCATTAAATATACTTGCAACGTCAACGACACGACACTTAGAGTGTATTTGGTGTCTACGTATTTTGATAATATCGTGTGTTGAAAACAAAATATCTGCTAGATGAACCTCATTTGGAAAGCTGACATCAAAATGCGCATACTCAATTTGTTTAGGTGGTGGCAGGTAAATTTGCCATATTGCCTGTCGTGCTAACCATTTTCAGCAACACACGGGTAACATTTGCCACGTTGGCGAGTTTACTAATTGCTGCTGTGCCTTTCCAATAGCATCTTGGGCTATAATAAATCGATTCCATTATAATAATTGATCAATTACCAGTCCCTAATATTAGTTTACCTGTCATCTTGGATCTTATTAGTAAATTAGAAAGATTTATTTTTTATAGAATTTAACGCATGAATTAAGTTCACATCTGAAATATTTCGCTGTTGTAAATCTTTACTTATGTAAGCTAAATCATGAGCGTGACACGCTTTATCAATAGCGTTGAATGGACACTCTCCGAGTCTAGGTTGATCTTTTTGTCGGCTTCTACAAAGTGCAGATGTTCTTCGTAATTGATTAAGTTCAAATCCTCACAAACGACATCCACGTGTTTCATGTATTTGGATTTGTCACGGATCATCTGGAATACCGGGAAGATACTGTCAAATAATCCGTCTTGGGGAAACACGGTCCTTGTGCCATTTTGCCCCACAAGTAATTTAACATCATTTTGGCAACCGATCGCGTTGCTTCGTTTTTCTCGATGTGGTCTAAAGTGATGATTCCCTGTTCGCAGTATTTTCTTTGAATTTCTATTGGTCTTCGGGAGAGTGGCACCAGGAAGGATAGCCCATGGCTTCTTGTTTCAGTTTCAAAAAGGCATCCACGTAGTCTGAAAAAAAAGCCTTTCCTAGTCTCGTCGCCTTATTTGTACTGTACTGTCTTGGGAAAGTGGTAACGTGTGTACTTCTAACAGTTGGTATCCCATGTCGAGAGCTTTTAACAACTACGGAGCTGGCCCACGTGCCCGTCATAGCGCGTTCTTGATGAGTGTACTGACAAGGCTGGTCTTGGTTGCACGTTTCGACACAAGTACGGCACAAAGGAAACATCAGTTTTCGTTTGCAATGATGAGGTAACACGGGATGGTACAAGTCCTAGGAAGGCAAGACTCTGCACTTATAAATCCGTCGTGTATTCGAATGTTTTCCAGGTCAATGTGTTTCGTCAGCAATTGCGGATACCCTGCAGGAAAGAGACAATAATTGCACACGTAATGATACAGTGAACACAAAAGTATTTCATTTCTTCTCCTTTCTCTTCGTCAGCGTGGTACAGCAAACCAGTGGCATTGTCCGTACTCCGTACAAACTAATCCTCGGGTTTAGCGTGTCCACATGCTTGTAACTTTCGACGATGCGTTTAAACTCGTGATCGGTTTTCGAACGGTGATTGTAGTCGTGTTCCCACATTTCCACCACTTTGTATCCTTGCTGTTCTAACTTCAAACGAAGCTGACAAGTGGCCTGGTACAAGTCTTCCATGGTTCGTTGTAAAAATTGATTTTAATGCCACGTTCAGGGTAACAGAAGGGACATCCGTGAAATAAGCATTCGTTAAACTGGTGGGGTTTTCTAAATCCCAGTCATCGACTGAATACGTTCCGATGATGTTTTCACCTAATCCATAGCGTGCGTGCTGGGTCCAGTTTTCTTCCACTAGGCACAAGTAATGCAGCCAGAGTGGGGCTTTGACCAAGTACTGACGTTTGACAAAGTTGGTCTTTTGAGGGCTGAGGACAACCAGGGTGTTATCTGGCATGAATCGTATGCGGTGTACTAAGGAACACGCATTTTAATGGTGCAGGCTTCTTTCAAAGGGTCGATTCCTCCGTGGTCCATGAATAATTCTCGAAATTTTACACAGCAACGTGGTAAAATGTCCACGTCGGAGCGACACTACTTTAACATTTCTTCCTGAAAGTCAAAGGGGTCCGAGGCGTGAATTTGTTACCAAGCGTAAAAAGCTTCTCGTTGTTTGGTACACATGTCGTCGTGGTCGTAGTCATGAGCCTCACACAAATGGGGTAGATCGGCGTGTTTATTGGCTTGGGTATTGAAAAAGTGGGAGAAAAACCTTTTTCCATTTCTGTCATTCCAAACGATTTAGGCATTCGACTCAATGGCATGGCCAAGTAACTCATTGACTCTTTAAACTGTACTTGTCCCACTTGAATGGTAATGATTTTGGTTCCATTCAAAATCACCTTAGGACATGCGGTGTCTTGTTCGGTATAGTATCGCAAAAGAAACTGTCAATCGTATCCCGAGAAATTGTGAGCCATCACCGTGGCATGGCGATGACAATCTTCCTAAAGTTCGATGTTCTCGTTGCTCCATATCTCGTCGATGGGGTCTGCCATCCACTGGGCGAAATCGTCTAGCGTGTTCAGTCCCCGAAATATTTTGTTACGTCCTTTAGGAATCTTGCTGCAGTGAGGGCAATGACTAAAGATAGGATTTTGGATGCACTTCTCGCACGCTCGATGAGCCACACAGAACTTAAGAGTGTGAAAGCCAGTCTCTTGCATGCATTCGAAATGAAAAAAAAAATGAAATTCCCTTTTATCTGCTAGTCATGCTTCTCTTTATGTTTGGAATGGTATTTTTGAATATGGCGTTGGTGTTCCTAGTCCACAACCTGGTGACAAATTTGACATTGTTTCTTTCCTGAACATACGTGTGTCTTGGCACTAAATTGGTACGGATCGTGTCCACAACTAGGGCTCAATCATAGCAGTTGAAAAGCACTATTCTGCTGTGAACCTTCTGTCTTCAGATTGTGTTGGTAACAGGTTGGACTGACAAAATATCGTTGACAAGCAAGGTAATCTACTTGTTCTTTTCATTCGTGCAGACAGGGTTAGAGGCCAAACATCCCTCACCCTTAGATCCGCAATGCTTGTGTTGCTCACGGTTGTTATACTATAGTCACATTTCTCACAGTAATAACCGTATCACAAGAATGCAGTGATATTGATGAATGTATCAAAATCTTGGTCGTGATAATAGACGTGAATGTATTTCCGTCTTTGATATCTTTGCCTAGAAACAATAGAGGTTCGCGCACTTCTTGAGAGTGTACTTTCAAGATGTAGCGTGGAGCCAAGACGTCTTGCAATTACTGTATTTAAGAAATTCCGCATGGTGTCTCTTTGGATAGCCCGCTTGCAATAAGGGAAGTTCTGCATTTCTTCGTTGTTTGGCACGGTTCGATTTTCGAATGTACTCTCAGGTTCTTTTTCATTCTACCGTGTTGTTCTTGTAGGCATACGTTCTTCCCATCACGATGGCCCTGGCTAAAGACATGTGGTCTTGAGGGTTTTTAATTTGGGCGAGGCTACGCTTGATGCTACGACGGTCGTCCACAAATAACACTTTTCTGCGTTGTCAGCTCCCTTTGGGGAGAGAAATGTGCGTCCCGAACAGTGTCGCTTTTCCATCGGTGATGTGAAATTTGTCGTTGGATTGTTGCACGTGTTGAATCTTGTCGATGACTTTTGATGGTGTCAATTCTGATGGGTTGTTAAACTCGATCCAAATAGGGGATTTTAGACTGCCGTGATGAATGGAAAGTCTCAGGCAATCATCTTCTTTAGCTTGACATTGTCGTTTCATAGTGGTTAGCAAAGAATTCCACACCTCGGTGATGAAGCTCTGTGCTTTCTCCATCGGCATGTTGTACTTGAAATCGTTAAACTTCACCGTGTATATGTATGCCACGGTTCTAAATTTTGTAGAGGAGCACTTTTCCGTCTCACGAATGTGATAGTAATTTTCACTGTTTACTAATGGTGGTGAACTTTGGCTGGGCGTAGAGTCTCTGGGTCTGGAATCTTGCTCAATCATGTCATCTTCTTAATCACTGGCATGAATTGTAGCCAAGACCGCAGGTGTGAGGTGTCATTTGAAAATTTTCTTCAGTCAAGCCGATGGAATACTCCTTTCGAAAAAAATCAAGAAACTTGCTATATCTGTAAGAAGAAAGGACATTGGTCTTCAGAATGCCCAGACCGTCAAAAAAGCAAAACAGGTACAGGTAGAGACAAAAGTCAAGATACCTGTTATCATTGTCAAGAAAAAGGACATTGGTCTTCAGAAAGAACAGGAGCAATCAGAAGAGCGGTATTTCGAACAGGATGAACAGGTACCTCCCCAAAGGAAGAACCCAGATACGTTCAGAAAGAGAAAAATGAAAAGAAAGAAGACGAGGAGAAAGTGGTGACGAAGAGAAGGAAAAACCTTGAAAGTAAAGAAATATAAAAAAACAGAGAGAGTGAAAACATACACTGAAGAAGTCTATAAGCTTTTTAAAAGTGTTGCATTGTGAACGGGATTGTAAAATTTGTACAAGAATAGGCCAGACAGAAAATGTAAGTGTCTCCTCTTGGTTTTGATTTTTAGAATAGGAATCTACACTCACTCAAACATTCACACACGTACATATTGGGTAACAAGGGATTTTGAGTTTTAATTGATTTTGGCAATTGAAATACCATATTCTATCTTTTCGAGAGAAGTGGGTGGCCCAGAAAAGAACCGTTGTGTATTTGTTTGTCGTAATAAAGAAGACTGAGACATTTGCTTCAGACTCCTTAACTAAAATGTCTAAGAGTACTATTACCGATTGACCTTCACTGTCCTCCTTATATATTTGGTCTTTTTCTTCACTGCTGCTTCTTCTTGTCGTTTTCGTCGTGCCTCGTCTTCTTATCACTGTTGCTGCTGAAGTATAAAAGCTTGTTCTGCTTCTTTCCGTTGCTGAAAAAATATTATGAAATTCTTCTTTCTGTGTCCGTTTAAAATCCTCGACATGGTAAAGAAGGAAAGATGGCGAAGGTACCGGTACAATAAAAAATTCATGCGAAGAAAGAAAATCGACTAAATCCCAATTAAAATCCACCTCTTTTGGAAGTAAGCCTGTGTTGATTTTTATAGCCTCTGATATTCCATCGCTCCTCGTCTCCACAGCCGGTGCACCCCAATTCATTTTCGTCTTAGTTTCGGTCATGTTTGAAAACTGTTTTGCATGGACTGACTGCGCACAGACGCTAGGTCATCTATATAGGCAATGTGACGTCACAGACTGCTCTCGTCGAATTGGAAGACTGACTCCTACTTGTAAATGAATATTTTTAACGCGTGTTTGGATCGGCGAATAAACTCAATCCGTTTCGATCCTCCCTTCCCCTATATATAACCCCTTCAGTTCATTCCCTTCACCTGTTCTCGTCACAAGATGTGGACAAACGTAGAATCATCTACTCTCTAATCGTCAATGCTATTCCGTGCGGACTTACCCTTGTATGTGAAATCATCATGGATAATTATCAGGATCACGGATACAAGCGTTTGGAAAAGAAGTATTTATGTGGAGAGACAATGTTGTTTGAAAAGGGACCTTATCTGCGCACGAGAAGTCAGAAGAAGATTGAGGAAGTGAAGAATACCTATGCACCTCTCTCCATGTTAACGGAATGATTTTCACAAAAGCCAAAGGCCCTTTTCAGGGATACTCATATGCCTCGAACATATTTGCTTTCTTGCCTTAAATTTATTTTTTAGTCTGTTTCATAGTAGTTTGTATGATGTCTATTGTCTGTGTTATCTCTGTCTCTGTTTCACCAGTCCCGTTCCCGCCAAGCGTTCTTATTTTCTTCTTCTTGCTCCACTGTTTACTCCGATTGAGGTCAGCTCCTTGCTACATTGTAGCTCATCATCAGTACAGTGGCGTTACCTTCCCTGTTCCAATCCTATTGTCCCTACACAGTCCCAATACTTTGTTGTCCCTCTCTAGTCCCACCATGTTAAAATTTCCCATGTTAAATTTCCCATTGTCCCTATATCGTCTTACAACCTTTTCGACTGGATTTTCCATAGTTCCTATATTGTCCCCATTAACTACTTATTTGTTTATACTTTTGAAATAGATAAAAGTTGCCAATGCTCCTTGTGTTACATCATGCAAGAATAACTATACTCATTTCGATACTAACCTGATTTGCATTTGTTGGCAATAATAATATTGAAATTTACATCATCATCCCTAATCTCAAGATGATTAGAAATGTCATGAACAAAAACAATGAGTAAAACAACGAATAAAGTGTGATTTTAATTAATATAGTGAAATGAAATTGTGTACGATCCTTTGTACAAATGAACATATCATTATGTGACAGTACCAAAAGAAATCATGCAGTACTGAACGAAAAAAATGACTAAACATTATGAAATAAAATACGAATTATGATGACAACGAATCCGCCGTTTCTATGGAGTATATTGTCAAATCAGAATTTATGGGAAGACTATCGTTACACTATATTTGCTTAAGACTAAATACTAAAACTTATTCTCTCTATCGTCAATCTGCCTAGTTTTTTATTTCTTTTTTTTTTTTTTTTTTTTTAGACAAGACGTTTGATAGAAATGAAATAAGTTTTTGATAGGCCATGTAAATAAATTAGATAGATATTAATAGCCAGGCCCTTCATCAGCTGGTGCGCCCTGAGGTGGTGTGCAGTCTGCCGATTAAACATATCATCTGGTTGCAGTTTAGTTGCTGCGCTTTTAGCTCTGCTCTGGGAATACTAACATTCCTGTCGTTTTCTGCTGCACCTCTTTGGCGAATCGTCTCGAGATAGTAGTGAACCTAGTCGAGCTGGGTAGTTGTTTTGGGGATATGCGAGTCAAAGTCGAGTAAGTCATTCGTATAAGAGGAGGAGTTCCCTTACATGATTCAGATAGAAAGTCATAAATCCGAATTAGTGATTTTCAAATGGCTGTTAATGCGTAATAACACAATACAAAATTAGGAGTAGATGTAAAAAGAGGTCTTAAGAAAGTTTGCATAACTTAGGTTTATACGCCGCAAACCGTCACGTGTTGACCCAAATCGAATGGTCCAAAAAATACATATTTTTTGCATATGCTTGTCATGATTCAACATTGAGAAGTTTACATATAATTCATATCTTTTATGAATTACATTCATCGACGGCTAGAATGTCGGGGACTGAAACCAAATCAAATTTGACATCACTCTCATTTGAATGGATTTCAATCTTTGTGTTCAAGTAAGATTGATTACTTCTAAAAAGATATAATTGGTACAGACAAACTGCCGCATAAGGTTTTTTGAATTAATTGCATCAGATAAGATTTCGTATTAATGCATATTCGAGACGTTGGTGGTAGAATTTGTCTTTAACAAACGTTGTCGTTATCACTATTATGTCAAATTACACATTAGTTTGTGCAGACTTTAGTTGGATGATGATCAAATATCAAGTATCTGTATAGAGTGCATTATAAATAGGCATGTTCACACACAGTACATGAATTAATATAGACCCTGTAATATGCACCTGTAATGCATTTGCTTTAAATAGTTTTGCCTTACATTTTCACTCTAACATGTTTCTACCCTAACGTTGATTTCAAAAATACATCTATCAATACTTATTTTACATGTTAATGGACGTATATACTTCTTGGTTGTCCAGTACAAATAACAATTCTAGTAGGATTCCATCACAATAATGATAGTAGTATAGGTAAAGCAGAGCATGCGCTCACTCTCACGTTAAACAAGAGCACATTGCGAAAGTATTGCATAGCACAGTCCATGATCAGTTTCTTTGAGAGATTCTGGCGCCACTATGAACTCGAGAATTATTTTTTCTCACCACAATATTATTGTCGAAAACGAACTTTGCTGCGCTTTTGTATTAATGCACGCGATGAGTGCAGTACTCACCTTTACCTATACTACCATTTAAAGTTGCCTATATTTTTGTATCGATAGTATGATAAACAAATACATAATTCTAAGACTACGGTCGATATGGAACAGATCCGATTCATATCGGGGTCAAATGCTCGTTCAGCGACTATGATGATTTTACAGACATAGGTGAAACGTCTGGGGCCGAATTGTTATTGTTTCTGAAGAAAAGAGTTTCATCCGGGACACGAACGTCCAGGGCGAGCCAGATGGTATTGCTACAAGAATAATTGATAAAAATATCTTGAGAGAAAATAAATCGCTGTCTTGGGTTCGATAATTCATTATGTGACAAACAATCCAGCGCACTATATAAAAATTGCGATAATACTTTTAAGTTTCAATGTTTGCTTATAATAATTCAGCTGGTTGGCTATGGCGTTTTGGAATGGTGTTGACCTACTGTAGATAGTGATTTATAATATGTTCACAAAGGTTAATTAATAAGCACAGTATTTTATATCAAATATAACCATTGTAATGTTTCCAATATGAAGAATTAAAATCTAGTATTAATTCAGAGCTAAATGATTGATGATGTACCTTTGTTTGAATAGCTCCATATTAACTAAACCGCGTAACAATATTTGTTTTTGGTTTCTTTTAATTCTTGAATTCTATATACATGAAATACGTTAAGAAGAATTCTCAATCGAGACTAAATTTCTTTATCAGAAGTAATGTCTTGGTCTTGATTCCATTTTGCACAATGTTAACAACTACAGAACCTTATACGAAAGCAGATAGCAATACTAAATTATAATTTTTTTTATCGAGAACGTATTATTCGTGTACGTCCAGTGAGCTAATTTGCTATTATAACATATATTTATATGTGTTGCGGGAAAGCAGTGAGTTATATGAACAATTATGACATATGTCTTGCTTTCTCTTATTTATCGTTGTCAGTACATCAATACTGGGACATATCATGGAAACAAGTTTTCGTTCTAAGAATGGTAAAAAGCGCGTTTATACAAAATGAATAGTCACATACAACACATTGCTTTATTTTATGCACAACATCGTCTTTTCAATACGTAGTCATGCATGTCAAGCAAAGATAAATCAATAAAGCTTAATAGATAGCAATCCAACTGAACGAGTAACTAGTAGAACAGAAAACAAACCCAACTGTATTAATGTCGAATATATGTATCGAAGCTGTACTTCAAATCAAAACCTGTTTTGCATGGAAACCTATATTTTTACCGTCAGAATATTAAACCGACGTGAGCAGGTTAATGAAAATTATCGTGGCCATGAAATATTAATGTCGAATATATGTATCGAAGCTGTACTTCAAATCAAAACCTGTGTTGCATGGAAACCTATATTTTTACCGTCAGAATATTAAACCGAAGGGAGAAATTACTGACAATTATCGGGACCATGTCCTCATTCGTTGCATGAATGTCATTACTTCAGATACAAAACTATGATCAAATCAGGGGGTAAATGCATGACTGCTTATTATGTTGATTGTCAATTACAGGGTCACCTAGTAGGCTAGTTTCTTGCATGTGATTTCCTATAAGAGGGGAAAGCCGATTTATAAAGATACGACCATTAGTAAGATTGCAAGAATGTTCTTTATTTGTTAAAAGTAAGTCAGCTTATTCCCTGAAGTTATTCACATTCATCCGCACATACGTCCTCAGTCTGATTATCAAATTATAAAATGTTGTCCTTTTCTTCACATTTTGGCCTTTCTTTACCACGCTAGAAAACTGCGCCTCCTAACGCACGGTGACTTTCATATTGTCTGCCCCTCAAAAAAATCTTTACTAACTGGATTCCGTCAAAAATCGTTTGGAGCTAAATCAAAGTTGTTGAAAATCTTGGATGATCTTCTCATTCGGGAAGCCTATCATGACATCGGATTTATACGCCTTTGTATCATCATGACATAGATGGATACCTCCGGTACCGAGGACAAGTGGTTAATAGTGTACCACAACTGTTGGCAACCTTTGGAAACGCTTTGGTAAATAATACAAATATCTAGTGACACTAGCTGTCGCTAACTTTCACTCAAATGTACATGTTGTGTTGGTCTTTTGCATACAAAATTAAAAACATGAAGCTCTGTTGAAAGTCCGATTATACAAAGCAATTTGTGGTCTCCGTCTATTTTCTGTTGGGACGCATTAAAAATTGGCATATTTCATCATCTGAGACAATATTATGTAAGCGATTCTACTCACACAAAACCAGAGACTATTGTTGTTAAATCGTCAGCAAATATGAGACCCATGTAGCACACATTTATATGAATTTCAAATGCCTCTGAAAAGTTTGAGACATTTGTCTGGAACAAGTGTTAATGTTCCCATTTTTATATCAGAAAACAATCAAACTAACATAACATAAAACGAAAGAGCAATAACGTTTCGTTTAAAATCTCACTAAAATGTATTTCAACAGAGTTTCAAATTTTCAGGCCAAATTATATACAAAACTGATGAGAGTGAGACAACCAGGAAATGATAAAGAGAACAGACCAATGTATATGTATGTCGAGGAGCTAGTGTTATGTACACCCTGGTTGACGCAACAATATCTTAATTAAACAGGTGCACGGTTTTTTGTATGAATATCGATTCGATAGTATGACATTTTCTAAAGTCAATCCAATGAATTATACATAACATATATCGCAATGGAAGCACTCACCACTGTCTATTCTAAGCTAGTTAGCCAATTGTAAATTACGCAGCATAACTTTTATCTGTTTAAACGCGCTTAAAACCAATTTTTGTAAGTATCAGATCAAGATAATATATTCTTGCTGCCATTTTGCAAATGCAGATCCTTTTGAATTCAAGCCGTATTAAGTACTTTCTGAATAACAATAAACAAGGACGGCATACAGATCGACACTTTCTTTCATTATCTTCTGATAGATGTTTCTTTAATATGTTGTATGAGATGAAATTAACATTCCAGTGTTATGCTAAGTGATCGTGACGATACAATAATATTCGCCATTTTTCTTGTCTTTATTAGTCATAATTTATTTAGTTGGCAATCACCAGCAAGTTTTCAAAAGACCGCTTTTAATCGGCTTTCTTCCTCCATAAACATACTTACACGACAGGTATTTTGTGTATTTGATCATTTATACAGATGGTTGATAAATAGAAAGACAAAACAACGGAATGAATGCAAATAGGTACATATATTTGTAGGTATTATTTTAAATATGAATATTGGCTGAAGTTGTATTATGATTTTTTTCAGTCTAAGCTATCCACCCACTCCCATCCCCGAAACAATAACAGCCCAACATATACAACAAAAATAAAACGACAAAAGGAATCTATCTCCAAAGCTAAATAACATTCATTTATCTATCCATCAAACATAATATACTGTTTATGCCCACTTGCCTCCAAGATCGCTATTGTAACTCATGTTAATACATTCTACATTTCAGCCAAAACCAATACCTTACCATCAGTACGATTTATATCTTAACTAACTTCTAAGACCGTGAGAGAAAAGTGATCATCACTAAAACGCTGACTGAAAGCAAATTATTCCTACTGAGTAGCATTGCATTTTCTTTGAGATGAAGCGGTATCTTTCGAAACTTTCATCTCTTTCATTGATGATAATATTTAGACTGTAGCTGAAATGTCAACTGAACGAAAGATGTATGTCTGTGTGGGTGTGTCTGTGAGTGTGTGATTTGCATTTATGACAACTTTAACAATTGTCCGTCATATCGTTACGATCTGTGGAGTGTGACAGTTTATAGTGATGTCTAGCGCTCGAGCGTTATGCGGCAGACATCTTGCATCATGTCCAACCTAGTCACATTCTCCTAACACCAGGCCGACCAGTCCTATCACTAACCTCTTAATGCTGAGCACCAAGTGAGGCAGCTGTTGGTGCCATTTTTTTAGTCTTTGGTATGATCTCCCGCATTCGAGGCGGACGCTCTAAGCCTTAGGTGACCAGAGTGGTCCAAAGAACGATAATGATGTTAAACCAGCTGAATTTGTCCACAGAGTGAAATTGGCCAAGGTATCCATCCATCAGTTTAACACTTGTCAATTTGTTCCTTAGGAATCGAAATGGTCCAGAATGTCTCTATTTTGCATCTATTTGTCTTCCATCGACCCGAAGAAATTCAGAATTATTTCGATGACGCGAAATCCAAATATATAATACACTATTTGAATGCATTGTCAGTCGGAGATGTTAAGCAATATTATTTGCATACAACGCATAAGACTGGTACAGAAATGTTACCGTATCCCCATTTCGGGGTTTGTAAAGAAAATTTATATTGTACCGTACATGTTTCCATATTCTTGCAAGACATAGTAGCACGAGCACGGGAGACATTCTGATTAGTCCAGAAATGTTGTTACTTCCATTCATGAGATGATATTGCGTAAAGAGAAGGGGAAAAAAATGGTCTTGTGAGTTTCTTAATTTGTAATTTTAAAAATTGTTGTCCCGTAATGGAATATTTTTATAAAAAAATCTTAGGTCCAAACCAATCTTTCGCCAACTACTCGGAGTTTCTATTCCTCCATACCGACGTAAAGGACCAACCACAGAGTATATATACATACATATATATATATATATATATATATATATATATATATATATATATATATATATATATATATATATATATATATATATAAACGGATCAAAATTGCGAAAACACAAAATTTGATAAAAATTAAATTATATCTCGCAATGTCAACAATGATTGCATAATGAAAATTAAATTATATCTCACCATGTCAATAATGATCGAGTACCAATTAGATGGTGCAGCATTAGGACTGATAATGCGGAGGGAAATAAAAAAAAAAATGTTTTAATATTTTCAAAACAAACTAAACAGTAAGAATAAACACTAAGAATACGCATATGTGTACAGACTTTAAACAGACTTTACAATGTTGCCCTATTGAATAAATGTAATACAATCAGGTGTTAATTGGAATACTAAAAAGACGTCGACATTCGCTAGCTAGCACACGTTTGAGCTCACTACAAAAATCTACCTTTGTCATCGCGATCACTACGATTATATGCTGACATATGATAGGAGATTATTTTTAAGGTCTAAAAGCTAAAATTATATCAATCTGAAACATTTGTTTGATTTTGTCTGTATTATATCCACTCACTAATATGATTTGCTGACAGTCGTTTGTATAACCGTTAAGTTATGATAGTTGATAGAACAAAATAGTAATTGGACAACATATTACACATAACGGTGTCTGTTAAATTTTGTATTTAACCGAGAGAGCGAGACAGAGAACAAAGACAGAAAACAGAGACAGAGAGAGAGAGAGTATGAGACAGAGAGTCAGAGACAAAGAGAACCAGAGAAAGAGAGAGACAGAGCATGGCACATTTTTAAGGGCAATAGTAGTTTCAAGCATTTACGTAGCTCTGTTACCACGTTTTCTTTCACCTTTGTAGAGTATAGTTATAATACCAATCACAATTTCCTAACAAAGATTTTTAGTTCGAGTCCAGAGCGTAGCATTATAAATTATATTTGTTGAGGAAACAAAAAAAGTGGAAGACTATTTGACCTTGACAATATTACAAAGAAAACCCGGAAAATTCGTACCACCTGCACGGTAATTTCTAAACCAAAATGTAGCAGAGAAAGAATTACATAGAAATTATATGAGGAATGTGAATGAATAGTTTTATCCACTTTACGTAATTGATATATTGTAAAATCAAGGTCAGTCAGTCTGGAATAATCTCCTGCAGACATGATAATTGGACATTGTAGCAAGTTTTGTTAAATAACCATTAAATGTGTTTATAATAATTGTCTATTACGTTCTAATCGTAATATTCGCACTTATCCGTCATTTGCCGACATTCGGGTCAAACTATAGCCTTCGACAGTTTGTAGGTTTGCTGATTCCAAACGATCAGCTTGTCGAAGATTGATTTAATGTTGCTGATTTTAAGGTATATGTTTAATTATAAATAACAAAATTTAGGTGTATTTGGGGGAAAATGCATATGATCTGCTATTCAGGAGGCCAATGAAAACGTAATGCTTTAAATGTTCAAAGTTAGCGTTCTAAATATCCAGTCTCATCTTGCCTAACTGTGTTATGCATGGCGCTAATGTCAAGCTGACTAAATGAAATTTTGGTCTGAAATCCTTCAGTTGTGAATATAGATAAATGAATATAGATAAATCACGAAAAGCCATCTCTGTTTCATTATTGTTGATATAGTTGATGTTCAAACATCGTTTGATGAGTTTCCTATGATATTTACGGCGAACAAGTTTGATATATGATGATGTATTCAACTATTATGCAAAGATTTACAAATTTAGAAAAAGTCACATTTCCATAATTATTTAATTGGTAATGTAATTCTAATTATGTGTATTCAACCCTTTTCTCATCATTCTATACATATATATTTTCTGATAACCTTTAAATATCAATAAAAGTTTTAGGGTGCAAACAAATATGACAAGAAAACAAAAGTTAATGCGTGTGTGTTTAACGTGCCTTCATTAAAATATCCCATATTTATACTCATTCGAGATTTTCCAGGGAGTTTGACGTGGGAAAATTATCTTTTATGACACTTTGTAAATCTCAGCAGTTACCCGCTAAATGTTATATGGTAAAATATGCAAACAAATATACTTTGCTATACAAGACGCACTTGCAATGAGGCACTCGAAATTAATCACAAATGTCCACATCCCTCAAATTCAGTCTTACAAGATATGCAAAGTCACGAAAACCCAACTGATTTATACACTATTATGATTCATAACATTGCGAAAAGAGACCGAACAACCAGTCTACGAAGCAGTTACAGACTGGAATACATCTATAGGTCTTCTCTCCACAGAGAAATGTCTATTTTATTAAATAAATGGCACATCAGTATCGCGCACTGTATGTACAGTAATGTCATGAGATAATGGAAATTTAATGATATTGACATTATTTTATGGAGCTTACATATTCGCATTAAAGATGTAAATTGTGTAAACCATGGCTATGAAAGCTCGAACAATGGGATTGCAAGATAATATCAACTTTGGATGCATTATCATTCTGAACGAACCATAACCACCCAAGGTTCAAACAGTGTCAATAATGAACTTTTCGATTAGTTTAAATCTGCAGAAGTATCTTCCATAGTCATACCTTCAAGTCAGCATTCTAGTTTGAAGCAAACAAATTCGTATACGGCATGTACCGATAGTAACAAACTCTTCAATGAAAAGGTTATGCTAAGCGACTTGTTTAATGTTTGTACAAACTAAGAGAAAATACATTATAGTATTTCTAATGTTACCTTCGGGCACGAATTTGCAGCAGATCAAACAGCATCAAAAATATCAGCTATTTAATATACTGTTTCTTAATTTACAGTAATATGTTGTTACATTATTAACAGATTATCTAAATTCATTCAATTAGCCGAGAAGATATTATTTGGAGAATACAGTTATAAAGGGAGCCTCTGATATTAAACAAACTACTTGCTGCACTCTTTTTTTATTTACTTGGAATCATGTTACCCCCGTAGAGCGTACAAGTCAATCTCATGTTGTGTGAAATACCTTCCTGTTTGAAAAGTAAATGCTTGCTATACACACGATATTCAAGTGGTAAACTAGAGAAAACATGTGTCTCTAGGTGCTGTTCATTTTCTTTATTTTCGAGTCAATCCGTACATTTTCACACCATTGCACGACATAATATCGTATTTTGCCTCCGCTTTGTTTAGTGGCATGTTTCGAGTCGATGCTTGCATTTATCTACTAGCGTACTGAATAGCCACTTATCTCCCTTCCCAATCGTGTAGTGGCAAGTCTCCAACACATGACCAGCAAAGATTTCAACAGGAAACTCGAACAGAAAAGTATATAAGATATTGCCTAAACGGCAGGTTTCAAGTTTTATATCTGACATTTTTAAATAATTTAGAGCGCAATTATTCTAATAGAAACAAAAGAAATGAAATATGAATTGTGTGCCTCATCAGTCTATTGGGCCCCGTAAATCTTGAGAATCTTGAAAGGTTAGTTGCAGGAGTATAGTATTTAAGTGATAACTAGTTTGGACTCTAGAAGGACGTGTTTGCAGATTTTGCCAGAAAAGATGATATCGTCGGTCTAGCTAAGCCTCTGCTAATGTCAAGCCAGAATAGTCCAATTGCCCATCTATTGTGTCACCAGCGACGCTCTTAAATATTTCAGATATATATTTTTGAACTATACATCATTATCCGCTGGACTCTGGTGTTGATGAAAATACAGTCCAAGTCATCGGCAATCTATGGCGTTCGGTGTTTACTAGAAAAATGCCTCGCATATCATTACAAATCATTTAAAATATGTTTGAGAATCTCGTGTAAGAAATCTAGATTTAGCACATTTTGCAAACTGCATTTTCTCAAAAAATGTGTCATACATATAGCTATCCACGCCGACATATTTTAGGAAACTGCTTGGAAATTGGTTCATGGCCTTTCGTCTTGCTGCCATAGTTTTGTTATATTTTCAAAGTGGATTCTAGAATCATGCTTGCCTAAGATCGTTTTAACAAATTTGATGGATAATAGTCACGATTTTTTGTGTGCTGGAGATGAGTTAATAGTCAACGTGTCCATAAAGTATCAATGACAACGATTCCATAATCATTTTAGTACTCAAATTTGCATCCTCATCTAAACACTGGAGTACGTGTGCAACGTAGATTATTTTACTCTTTGGACGGGGACAAATATATTGAATATTAGTTTGTTGAACTCATACAAATGTCTGACTTTTACTGTAATTTCCATACTTTGCAACATGGCATCCTGGTATGCCCACTTAATGTTAATCTGAATAAATTTAACTATCAGTTATATATGTCGTTTTATTATTGGTATATGCTTTCGACTGAATATGCAAAACAAAGGCAGGTCTCTTGTAATGTTGAACTCTTGCGTCAATCGCTTGCCTTCCTAGGCCATTTTAAAGACACGTTCACACAGATAGATATATAGATAAATAAGCAGACAGACAGACAGACATACAGATAGATAGATATGAGCTGCATATGATACGAATATATTATAACTGGATAAAGTCTATATAAGTGCTTGACAAATCATTAAGGCTCACGGAGATGTACGTAAGCTAAATTTTTGATCGCAATGAATGCATACCGACTTACTTCAATTAACTCGGTTGTTTTAAGTAGAAGTTACTACTGCAAAACCTAGTGATTTAAGGTTAGTACATATCAATATAAATATCCACCATATAGATATCCGACCGGAGAGTGTCTTCATCCTTTGACCTATCTCTCTCTCTCTCTCTCTCTCTCTCTCTCTCTCTCTCTTTACTGCATATATAACATTGCATTAAATGTTGTTGTCTGTCCTGTTACAAAATGAGATGAGCCAGTGTAAAATAGACACAGTGAATGCTCTGTTTCGAATATCATATATGTATAAACAATAAGCGTTATTTAGTGACAATATAGTACGAAGTTGGGTCATGTAGGGCTTTTTGAACATCTATTCAATCAGATTATTCCCATACAACGATCACGAGGATAATCACGCCTGACGGACCAATAACCCTTCCCTTACACAACATTCAACGTTCATGGTAATTCCTTAGCAATGATCAAGTGTGAATAGATTTGAAGCTTATCCTTACAAAATCAAATTTAGTTTACAAAAAGTATATATCCGACTTAATCAAGGGATCAAAGCGTTGAATTTAGATGCATATATTATGAATTCCAAATAACCGTTGTTACCTGAGTACATATATTGTGGTAGGTAGAAAAGTTCAGATTTTGGACTAAATAATTTGGATTACTACTTTTTTAAAAAAAATATGACAAGGATAACCATTGGATTATTGATCTAAAGGTACAAAAAAAATTCCCATACAATTTATATTTTATATATTTTAATCTCGTGTCTGGATAGAAAAATATTTCTGTTTAATCCGCACGTAAAGGCTTTAAACTTCCATATATAGATGTGAAAATATGTTTGGACTACATAATATTGCAGTAGTTGTATTCATTATAAATTAAAGGTCCCTCTGAGTCCGAATAAGACTATCAAAAGATATGTCAGAAAGTAACGTGATTCTCACCTAGCGATATGATCAAATCGATTAAAACGATACGCAATAGTAATCAATTCGATGTGATCTTCAAGCAAGCGACATCTTTGTCGCCATCGTCAGTCGATTTCCACTTGTGTTGCACAATAAGCCGTTTGACAGACATGATTGTTTATAGATGAAATCTGTTTACAATAGGGTATGGAGACAAAAGCACAATTATCAACGGCAGATAGCAAATACCATGCTCAGACAGTGCCTTAGTACACGATATGCCCTAAAGTGGTGCATGGCAAGTAAACTAAACACGTTGCGTGGTCGGACGTCAGCTAAGTGCTCGTTTTCTGCTCTCGGAATGCTGAAATACCTGATATTTTCCGATGCACCTCCTTGGTGAATCGTCTCGAAAGTACGGTCAAGCTGTTCGAGCTAAGTTTTGGTTTAGGGATATAGGAGTAACACGGCAGCAAGCCATTCAGCAGTGAAAAATCTGAAATGGTCCAAATGATTTTCGTTCTAAAAGCCAATGAGATTCATTTGTAGTTCGAACCATTTTTAAGAATTACATTACGGTCAGGAACGAAAACCGTATTGAAGACAATCTCTTAGAATAAACCTCATTACGTTTGGTCTAGACAGATTCAATACTTCAAAACAAATAGTATTGACAAGAACAAATACCGATTTCCCTGAATGAGATGGTAGTAAAGGAAAGGATGTGAGAGTTTCAGAAATGTTGTTAAATCCTTTCATGAGACGGCAATACAGAAAGAAAGACATGATCTGGAGATCATCTGAATTTGGAGTTTTAAAAAGTTTAAGTCTCTACAAACAAATACGTTTAGTCCAACAACAGAAGATTGTAACGTATTCGTAGCATCTTCATACCAACCTCTATCCCTAAAATAATTGCACAGTGGAATCAATGTAATAACATTACGTGTTAAGTAGAACATTTACGCCTGTTTTTACCTGTATCATATGAATCTCCTGTATACATTCTCTCACGAGCAGCCATTACAATTCTCTCCAATGTTATAATTGCAATGCAGTTCAAGGGTCGTCAAATAGTAATCATATCATTAGTCCTCAATATTAAACATGAAATATAGTATAGCCATCCGAACTCGAATGCTTTTCAAATCACCTTGATACAAATTTTCAAGGCGGATCGTCTGTATAGATGTGCCTTTGGGAATGTCCAGTCAGAGTACTTCAACTACGCCTAAGCTTTATTGTCTTCAACGCTTTCATGTGTCGTGTAGAACCACCAAAATATCTACCATCCTTTCATAGAAAATCTTTTAAACGTGATCCGAATATCCGGATGACTCTCTATCAGTTGTTTAAGACCTTTACAAGAAAAACATTTTGCGTTTAAATAGAACTCAATTAAAATATTTTTGAAAAGCTCTTCAAAATAAATCTGGATTTAAGAACTTAAGCATACTAACATTTGTTAAGAATTTATAATGCATCTAGCTAGGTATACTGGTATATTTTTTACAAATCGTGTTTTAGAAAATTGTTCATGGCATTTAGACATTGTTAGCCAAGGTTTACTTGATAAAAAATTGAACTTCGATACATCAACTAAGTCTTATTGTTAAAAATCAGTACATCTCTAAATTCGAATTATCCAGAGCAGAATATATATATGCTACCGGAGAGCGTTTTCACCCTTTTATCCATGTATAGATATTTCTTTATTTCGTTTACTGTGTATAATGAATTGTATTAAATAGTCTGTATCACTATGGTCGGAAGTTTGGCTTCAATATTTCGTCAATTGCTTAACCTCTGACAAATATATTGAATTAGAAAATCATTATTTTTCGGTGTGAATACAACCATTTCGTTTCCACAGATTGTGAAGCAGTTACCACGGACGATTTGGCTTTAGGTGGAAAAAAATCTTGCTTTTTCTGATGCACTGGAGTAATCAATGAGGCACATTAAGTTGTCAAACATTACTCACCAAATTTTTAATAGAGCAGAACATTTCTGGTATTGATGCATGAACTAGTTGAAAATATCAATGAAAATATTGCGACATGGATGATGAGTTCAAAGATGATTAAATAACTTGGCTTTGCGACGCTACGTGTGCAACCTGAAACTTATTCTGCGATACACCAGATTGTTGCAATCTCACCCTTAGCGTTATCTCTAATATCACAATCTCTCAATAACTAAACCATTTAATTTAACGTACCTCTTTCTGCACATATTACTGTTTGGGAATCAAGCACACTTGAAATTACAGTAACGTCATTGAGAGTTTACAACAATTGGCCTAATATCGGCTCACATCCGTTTTGGTGGTCTTGACGGGAACATTTCATGCGTATGTTCAGCAGAGGTTGGTACCGACTGGCATAATATTTGACTTCCCTCAGATACTAAGTGGCACAAATCAATAACGAATTTAGATGAAGAATAACATTAGTGACCGGCAAAGACTCACAAAGTTCTAATCGATAGTACGAAACCAAACTTGGTTGTGTCATCTCCATCGATTCTGCATCATGTCTGGTTGACATTAAACGGTCATCAATAAGATCGGTTTTAAATTGGCCTGATAACATTTCAAATAATGAATGATTTTTGCGCATGAGATCATAATGCGCCTAATGGAGTCAGAAGTTCCGCGAAAACGCAGATCAATTTAGTCTATGTAAGAATAGGTAGCTGTTATGGATGTTTGTATGAGAGCAAAGTCGTGGCTCTGCAAGGTTATGTAATATTCGGTTTCATTTCGGTTAATCATTCATCTCATAATAATTAGCTGATATAATTGTTATATCCTTGTGGATCAAGAGATACACGTTGTTTAACCTCGATGCGCATGGACTAGGTATTTCATATAATCAGTTCAGCACACTGACGTGTATTTCAGATCTCTGTTGTTAACGTTAGAAACCCAGTTAACGTGACATATTAAGAAACTGGCCTCAGTGACATTGTTCATGATTGCTTACGTTTGCACAGATGTGTCACTCGATCGTTTTCATGCTCTGCTTTATTGGCTGAATAAGTTACAATGTGAGTTGTTGATGGCACCAAATATGATGCTCCTGATCAGTTGAAAATTCTAGAATTATGAGCTGCTTAATCTATTCAAGATCGAACACGACTTTTTGCGACACCAGCATCATCAAAGGTTGAATCAGAAGCGATTACATTACCACCTACAGAAACGATGTCGGCTGCGGTTGGTAAAATTATTCATGAATCCGCTCAAAACAATTGTCTGATTATGGGATCGCAAATGTGTCAATGGGGAGTAGATTACACAAATTTTGCAATATGTTTAAGAAGAGACTAATAATGCATAAGTGGAAACTAAAGTTTCACCATTGTAAATTGCAATTATGACATGGGATTGCCTGTGTTGATAAAGTGGAGCAAACTAAATGTTTGATATTACTTAAATCCGGCCAGGTACCACAATCTACTAAAATTAGAATCATAAGTGCTAGGTATGTCTATGTGTTTTCTTCATACTTGTGTTTGTATGGGAATTGACTTGGCTTTTATGTTAAAGTCAGAATATAGTCATGGAGGATAGATGGACTGACGGACATAACACCAAACAGGTGAAAGTACAATAAAAACTCTTTTTTAAAGATAATTAAGTACGAAGAATGGCAAATCTAAATCACACAAATAAACCATGCCAATACTGATAAAATATTACTGCTGAGGAATATGAGTGATATATTTCATTTTATGTTCCTACAAAGTTGTCAAAAAGTACACATTTAAAATGAAAAGTAATTCTGTTTGGCATTTTTTCAAATTTATTCATGCCACCTGTGTTCCATGTAAACTTATCAGATCTTCCTGGTTGAGAAATTGAAATGTATATAGTACCAAACGCATTGTCAATAGATACACTGCTATTGTAAAGAAATTAAATGTTGAATACAGAACAGGTATGTGTGACAGATTTTGAGCATATTAGTTTTGTATTCTTTCAAGCTTATTATAAAATCTACAGTTATTCGTTTTTATTATGAAAATGTAATGCATTTTGCCTTATTTTAAAAATATTCTTGCATTATTGCTTTAAAGTTAAGTTAGACATGTCTTCATCCCTAAGAAAATGTAATGCAGTTTGTCTTCCTTAAGGTAATTTGAGAATGCATCTTTAAATGTTAAATAATCCAAAACGTCTTTGACAAAAGCTAATATTCATTGTCACATTCGCCGAGTTTCTCTTCTTTGTGTTACGTGGGTAGGAATGGGAAATGAGGGGCATTATTCCTAAATCCAATTTAAGAAGCTTATTTTTAATCAATATTATTATGTACCTACTATAGGGTAAACTAACTTTTTATCTTGTTAATGGGCATACAAAACGGCGAAAATTTGAGTTTACATATTGCCAACTTTTCAAGATAGGTTCCCATGTATTTGAAGTTCAGTTTTAATAAACAATTTTATAAAATACCTAAACTACATAACATCTTTACAAATCGCTATTCTTACAGAACCATATTCAACTGGTACATTACATAAGTACAAATACTATTAAATACTAAGTAAGACAAAATATTTAAATTCAAGTTTCCAAACACGTTTTAAAATATTGTTTAAGAAAATCGACAATTTGCCTTGTATAATCTCTCTTAGTTGTAGTTATATGTTCATGTTAGGTGATTTCGTTCATTAAGAGAATTGCGACATATTCCAATACAGAAATATAAGCTCGATAAGTCAGGTAAACTACAGTGCTCCTTATGGCTGAGTAATTGTACACACTTATAACTATAATTTGTATTATTACCATTTGTTTAGCTTTTTGGATAGCATGTATGAATGCAAACTACTCATCAACAGTTTAAGAAATGCTGAAAATATTACACACGAAATGAAGTCCTCTTTAATACAGTAACCTACCACTAAGGATTCGTTACACCAGCATGATTATTTGTAAGCAATGGCTGCATGGATTATTTTCATAAACGATATAATCTTATCATGGCAGTAGAATAGCAAGTGAGGACGTTATACCCAAGCATTGTTGATAATGAGAAACAGAACAAAGAACGTGTGACCCATATCTATTCGGGTAGGCTTATTTGTAGTCTCTACTAGAAAAAAACGTTTTAAATTGAACTGAGAAATAACATAAAACATAATTGTGTTGCAAAACATTATGTCAGGAGATAGTATATTATATCACACCCAACCAATATTTTCACATTCCCCGCACCCTGACTCTTACATAACTGCCGCATTCCACCTTTGGAGAATTATCCAATCAGTTAGCAGTTACTACTTCCTAGTCGAGAAGACCAATCAAAAATTATCTTTTTTTCTTATTCATCACATGACCCGCCAATTTCTGAGTATAAGTACCACTGTGCTCGTGCCAAATTTACCCAAGAGCATCCTGCAGTCGAAGAGATCTGATTTCCTTGACGTTCGCATCATGAAACCGATGGCGACTGACACAAAACCAGACATAAGCACAGTTGTTGTGCAAACAGCTCCCGAGCAAAAGGTAAGAATTTTAAAATCATGTCCACTTGATATCATTTAACACTTTAGAAAATTGGCATTGGAGAATATAATTTAAATGTCGAATTGGTTAAATGTATCACTCGACATTTTTTTTATTTCAAAATATTAGAAAGAATTTAACTTGATTTGCTTCAGTAAGGAATACATTTATGATGAGCATAATTGTATCCTTAGGACTATTTGTTTTTCTTTGTCTAAATATCTTTAAAATGTACGCACGAAAACTTCAAATGATTTCTGTATTGCACATGCAACCATATTAAATTTACCAAAATATTCCTCTCTGTTACCTGGAGGTACATGGGGACAGTAAGACTTGAAGACACACTTTGAAATGTGATATAGTGGGTTCATACATTTGACTTAATCCACAACTAGCTTTGAAAGAAAAAAAAAGAATTAGGACCCACCTGCACAAAATCACGCACAGTAGCAAAACACTTTGATTTACACCTTATATGTTCTTGTTAGGATTGTTCTGATGTGCTTCATGAAACGTTTCTTTCTATTACCACTGTGAATACTTCATATAATCATCTCCCATTTCTACAGAGACCGGAAGAGTTGAAAGAAAAGAGAAAGAGGCTTAGAATAATAGCCATATCTGTTGTTGTCCTTGTTGTCATAGTGACCGCTGCGATCGTCGTTGCTGTCTATGTAGTAGGAAAGCAGGCAGAGGACAATATCAAGGTATTGCTGGCATTTATCACTGAATAAAATTATTATGATTTGGCATCTTACGTACACTTTATTTTCTCTTTACTTTATCTTGCATATATCTGTTTATTCACTTACTTTATTAGTATTAGCATTACACTTTTTATATTTCACGTATTATATCTAAATTATTAAAAACTGCTGCAAAGAACTGATCATCCGACTATTTTAATTCTCAGTCGGATATTTAATCTGATTAAGGATGACCCTGCCTACACGTCTTCTATAGCTAAATTTTGTTTAAACGAAGAGCTGTACTTTATAGTTGACAACAAATTTATCCAACTGCACCTCAGGTACAACCGCAACGTTTCTAGTGTCATTACCACTGCAACACTTTCTACAATCAATACCCTTGGTAATGAAACTCATTTGATATTTCAGCCATGAGTAAATTCTTCTATAATTAATTTTAATTTATTAGTTATTTTGATTGTTTGTATTTAGACTGCGTGGCTTGCCTACAAGGACGAATCCGGAAAGACAAGTACACAGAAGGTTACTGTCACCTCGAGAGAGGAGAAATTTGAAATTGCAGGAACTGGCACAGCCGTTTTTGATTTCGATAAGGTATTTACAGTACTACGATATTTTTTTGTAATTCAGCAACTAAAGATGTACTTTGAAAATCAAATATGAGCGAAATCGTACATACGGTCGTTTCGTCACGACACACTATTGTTCTACACTACAGACTAAAGACCAGAAAAAGAGACAGATATATAGACAGGCTTGTGATAACTCATTATGTTATAATCATATATAATGTAAAGAAGAGAAAGAACAGCGTGAGTCTCCAAAGCGTATAATGCTGCATTTAATCAAGGGTTTTATGACAGGACCAAATAATATATTAGTCTCGTTCGCTAAAGTCCTACACATTTACTTTCGAGACCGTACATGGAATGGTATGATTAGTTAAATTCAGAATATATTTTAAATTTAAGTCACTGATATATATATATATATATATATATATATATATATATATATATATATATATTGATTACTACTGATTTATTTTCCTGTTTCTGTATCTCTAAAATTAGATTACTTCTATATAATTTCATTACTTTCATACCTCAACTTCATTATTATCTTTTCAAAGACGTATTCATTTTCACGTTGTATAAATTATGTATTTTAAAGATATTTTTTGGCAATTTTCAGAGTCTGCTTGCATACAAACCTGACAAAATGTCAAAACCAACCTGCTTCTTGACAGCCGTAAACACGTCTACTTTACTTTCCCCAGAGAAAATGAAAGCTTTCCTTGGTGACAAATCGGTTAGTTTCATTCTATCCATTCTAGCATTATCACAGCAGCCACCGATCTGAGTCGCCGAATGATGTTTAACGTCTTCAATATTTAAAAGATGTGCTGTATATTTTTTGTATTATATTGTTCCCTATTGACATAACGTTTCTTTGTGTATTGTTCTTTCCACTAAAGTGACCACACCGTGAGAAAAAAAAATATTTCTCGGATATTTAGCAATAAGGACTTTATTAATTACATTACTGCGTCTAATGTCATATACTGGTTATAACGCTTCATTATTTTAAAGTATAAATTGGAACAAAGACATGGGAGCCATAAATCATTTTGCATTTTAATTAGAACAAATTATTTTAATTCGTTTATAATCATTCAGTACAAAGATAACTTTAGATTGTGAGGACATATATATTATTTTATGCAGTTAATAATTTACTAGATATAGCAACAGAAATAAGAAATTTATCTTATGTACAATATTATAGAGTACGAGTCGAATACAAGATGTAGCAGCATAAATTTACTCAATGTCCAATATTCCAACATATCGTTCACCAGTAGGGGTATGCCACTACATGCATTAATTTTGTTACGATTGGTCGTATTGATAGAATGCGATGACGTGATCGTATCAAATAAGAATAAGAAAAGCCTATTGCTCAATATAATATCGATATTGATTACCAAGACGAACACTGGGGCATCATGCTGCAAGCATTTAGCATCATGTCCCACCCAGTCACATTATCCTTATACCAGATCCTATCACTAACCTCTTAATGCTGAGCTCCAACCGAGGCAGCTGCTATTACCATATTTATAACACACACAAACACACACATACACACGCGCGCGCAGACACTCCTACCTTACTACTTACCTGTGTAAATGTATTTTTGTTACCTGTAGACATCCGACTTGCCCTCGAATTCATCAGATCGTCAAGACTACATGAGTTCAGGCGTTGTCGTGCCGAATAAGGACTTTCTATCTCCTATGTCAAAAGAGCTATGTAAGGACACTGAAGTCATTTGGATGGTGCCCAAGTCAGGTGATAACATACATACATACATACATACACACACACACGCACACACACACACACACATACATACATACATACATACATACATACATACATACATACATACGTACGTACGCTCGTGCGTGTGTACGTGCGTACGTGCGTACGTGCGTGCGAGAATACATACATGCATACATGCATGCACACATACATAGATGGCATTTGCACGTTTGACTTACGGTAATTGTCTGTGATTTTATGAGATAGACTAACGACAGTTTGAATGCTTAACAGAGGGATGGAATCGTTTCTTATAATGGTGATATAGTTTTCGCGCTTGTTGATCTTTACGTTTTCAAGCAGCCATATTTCTGTTGCAAAATAGGTTGAAAATATATGAAGTATATATTTAAGCTTTCAACATTTTTATAACTGTGGTGGTCAGGGAATTTGTTTTTTAGCCACTATATGTAGAATAATTTTGGTGAGAATACTGTGTCCAGGTTCTAGTGGGTGTGAGGTGGCAAGGTCGGTGGAGGAATAGGCAAACAAAATGTGATGAGACTAGCATTGAAGGCCATGAACTTATCTTTCATAACACTACATGTTAGTTTGCAGTAACGTCTCATGTCATGGCACCCATTTTTGTTTTCAGTTAAGGAAATTGTATTGTACATGACACGGAAAACTTTAAATGTACCAAATGTAGGGGCCTAAATATCTTACGACGTGCAATTGCTATAATGAATATATATACATATGTATGTATGTATATACTGATTATCATATAATTTGTGTACTATATATTAACTAAAGTTTTATGAGAAATGTATCAGGTTAAGCCAATGTAAACAGTTTAGTCTTCTATGTTCGAATAAACAGGCGGTTATCCGAGCTATTTGCTTTTACTCTGTGTACGTAATACTTTGTTTTAATTCTGCTGATAAAGAATAGACATATAAAAGGTGCGGTCTTATGACATACACAACCAACACTTTATCTCGTACCTAAAAAACACACTTGTATTACAATATGTAGGTCTCTAGCCAAAGTCAGTTTTGACTCTATTATAAATGTTCACAGCATTTATTGATTTCAGGCCCACAGTGTATATATATATATATATATATATATATATATATATATATATATATATATATATATATATCTGCGTTTGTGTGTATATATATATATATATATATATATATATATATAGAGAGAGAGAGAGAGAGAGAGAGAGAGGGGCTTTTGTATTTCATTTCAATTTCATCTATGTTTATTGTTTTGTTTTCTGCTGTTCTTATGTGAGTACTTACAGAAGGTATACGGTGAACGCTTACATAGTTCATGTGTCAAAATTGCTCTTTTTTCAGACTGCGTCGACGAGAAATCCCGAAATAAGAGGGGATGCTACATCTACTACTATTGTGTTCTAAGATACTGCGACCGTTTCTATTGTTATTATACATGCTATTGGTGGCTCTATTGCTAGTGACGTGTTCCACAATAAAACTCTTCTATACAAAGGACTATTGGCATGACCTAAGCTTAATGTAACGTCAAATTCTATGTTATATAGACGCATATAAAACTAGTGCTGAGTCAGCCTGTCATTGTTTCGAATACTGACAGCAGCTCTATGATGTTTCCATGGAGAAATGTTAGGAACCACCTGACTATAATCAGCTTATCTTTTCCAGTTCTTGGATATTAACATTCAACTTTGTTGTATTTCTTAGAAATACGGAATCCAGATACAAGTTCGCAGTTTCATTCACGGATTGCTCTTTTAAATTCTTAGTTGTATTGTTTTAAATAAATGCATCATATCTAACAATAAAGTATGAATACCCAATATTTTGTTTCTGAGTTTTACGTTGTGTCATTAATATTAATTCGTGTTATTCGAATTACTTCAACAAATTGCGAATATGCAACTGTCCCACTTTGAATCAACATATGGATCATTTTTAATCGCAAACTTGTCATCGAAATAACAGCTTTCATGCAATATTTTCTAAAGTGACCTGTCTTAAAACAATGGTACTTTACAATCTATTATATATATATACCTGTTTTCATTTTTATGATCTGTAAATGTAGGACAGTATGTAAGGGATATAGTTTTATTATGTACAGATGGAGTGTTTTGTATCTAATGTTGATGTCGTTTTAAAGATCTGATCGAAAAATTGAATTCTCCTTTTACTAATAATGTCGGAAACTGTAGTGCACCAAGTACTATTTGTGCGGAATGATTAGGTTTCATTTTTTATGGAGATTTTGTTTAAACATCGCGTCAATAACTACATGTTTACATGCACATGTATATTTCATTTTGATGTGTGATTTCGCCCCCCTACAGTAACTGGTACTTTATTATTTTACCAAAATGTATGATCTATAACATTAATTCTGGGCTAACACGATTATATGATGCAATTATACATAGAATAATGCGTATTTAAACATAATGCGTATTTAAACATGTTAAATAGAACTTTATATGTAATATTATTAGTAAGCCAACCGGAGAGGTCACGACAACCTATTAATAGTTGAATTAAATGTGAATTGTAAAATAGGGTGGAATGCTTACTAGTTGTGTTTTGGCTGACTTCACGTGAGTTCATGAAACTGTAACACAGTGGGTTTCATGAGCGTTCAATGCTTGTGTGGACTAATGTTCCTGACATGAAGACGAATATATTGATACTATTCTTGAATTTAAAATAAGGGTGCGGATATTACAGGTTTCTAAATGCAAACAAGTCTTATGACTATATAAACAGTTAATAATGAGCCCCAAAAACTTGCGCAGTTTTAGAAATGAACAAATCCATAATAGATTATTTAGTGAATAAAGTTTTGTTTTACCCTATCCGTTGAACTAAACAGTCAAAACACTAATTTATGTATTTTTCAGTGTTGCAAATATTAATGATTAAGTTATATGCCATACAAGGATTCCTTTTTACCATAAACCTTTACATCTTGCGATCATCGGTTCGAGCATAACCGAGGTGAAGTTTCAAGTACTATTAAAGTTAAAAAGAAACCAATTATAATAAAAAGTATTGATTTTGCGTATACAAATTTCGGACGACTATATTCTACGTTTTAAGAGAGATAACTATGTTAACATATACAGAGCATTATGTGACATTCACTTTTGGTTAAATCAAATAGTTTTGGCATCGTAGTATGAAAAAGGGCTTTGGCATTAAGCAAATAAAAGAATGAAAATTTATAAAACTAATATGCATCACAACTTTCGCGTATGTGTTCAGATACAAAAGTTATTGACTTCATCTTCCTGCTTTATAGTGGCCCTTTTGTTTCCGCTTCTTTCATATCTGTAAGGTAAGGGAGTTGAGACCATGAATAATAAAAGCATGTAGTACCACATGGAAAGCAAACATATTTTATCTAAAAACTAAAGCAGTTTCAGCGACAAAGGACTAACGTTTGATGAATACGTAAGCTTACAATCAAGTGCACAACTGGCATTCAATGCAAATAGAAAATGTGATCGAAATCGGTTCTCATTTTTCTTCATCTTGTACAATTCTATGATATCATTTGGACTAAACGACTAATTTCAAAATTAGAATACTAAGGGTTAACAGGTTAAGTAAAAAAAAAATTCTTAAAAATGGTTTGATTCCTAGGGAAGCTATTTGACGAGCACCAAAGATGCAACTAATAAAGAGCTCAGCTAGAAAAAGAGATGTGGTCAGGGCCTAAAGCTCTTGAATGACCCCAAGAGATCCTATTAGTGTGTGAACCAGTCCACCCTTCTCATTTTATAGAGGACACTAACTCAGTCAAAGATATAAAGATAGAAATAACAACTGGGAAGGAGATTAACCTTCTAGCATGGGAACTGTTCCACAGATTAGTACAAAAACAATTACTCGTGAGACACGTGAGTAGTGAAAGGGGTGAGATTAGCGTCAATGGGAATTAGCATTAAAAACACCCCCTGGGCGAGATTATCGTCAATGGAAATTTAACATTAACCACCCTGGGCGAGATTAGAGTCAATGGAAATTTAACATTTGCAAAAAACCCTGGGTAAGATTAGCGTCAATGGAATTTAACATTGGAGAAAGGAAAAAAAGGAAATATTGAGATTAGCGTCAAAGGCATTCGAACAATGGAAAAAAAAATATCGATTCTAGGGACAAAGGCAATTGAACATGGGGAATAGAGTTTGGGTCTGTCTAGGGACAAGGGGAATTGAACATGGGAATAAAGTGTGGGTTTGTCTAGGGACAAAGGGGAATTGAACATGTTAGAAAAAAAAAACTACTTTAGGGACAAGGGGAATTGAACATGGGATTTTTTTTTTTAAATTTTATAAAGGGGTAGGCAATTGAAAAGTCATTCTCTTTTCGAGAAATATGGCTGGCCCTGAAAAGGGCCTTTGGTTTCTTCTTCTTCTTCTGCTTCTAATTTCTTCTTTTTCTCCACCAACTTCTTATTTTCTCACCTACACTCTTTTTCTTCTTTTTTTTCTCCTCCTCTTCTTTCTTCTCTTCCTCCTCCTCTTCTTTCTTCCTCTTCTCATTTTCTTCTTCTTTTTCATTTTTTTCATTCCATTTTCGTATTCTTATCCTTTCCTCTTCATCCTCCTTCTCCTCCTTTATCTCTTTCATCACACCACTTATCATGTCCTTTGCTTTTCTTAAGTTGTTAATCTCCATTTTTACTCTATGCGGACTATAAGAATAGTGGTCTTCATTGAGTCGTACTAGCATTTGTTATATCATGCCCAAAATTGTCAAGGACGTCTTGCAATGTTTGAAATTTATCGAGGTGGTTCGAAGCCATCTTCTCTGTAGAATGGTTTGAACGACGAATACTGTGGGTTCTTATACGAAAAGCGTGGACGTGAAGGAAAACATCCCCCTAAAACATAAAATTGATATTAACTAGATCATGACCTAACATCGTGCGGACGTGAAAGAAAACATCCCCTACTTTTCTCATTTCATGTAATATACTATCCACATAAATGAAGCAACAATAAACTAACCCCAAATCTACTATTTACACACGCAAATCATTAAAACAAACCCAAATCTACTATCCACACAATCGTACGTGAGCTGTTACAAAACCCAAACTATACTCTCCACATACGCTAAGAAACAATAAACAAAATCCATAATCTACTATCCACACAATCCTACGTGAGCGGTTACAAAACCCAAACTATACTCTCCACAAACGCTAAGAAACAATAAAGAAACCCATAATCTGCCATTCACACAAACTTACGTGAGCAGTTACAAACACAAACACACAAACATATACACTCTCACTATGAAAAAAGAGTTAGTGTTTATATTCACACTACTCTACCTACACACACACACACACACACACACACACACACACACATTGGCAAATGGATGGTTATTTCTTTTCTAGAGTATTGGGTAGCCCTGAAAAGGGCTGTTTTTTTTTTTGGAACTTCATGGACACCTGGTTAATGGTGGCACCTTCCAGGCCTCGCGCCACATACACATCTTGTTCCCCAGTTGCTTTTTACTTTTTTGGGGGAGAGAGCAGAGGCAGGATATGTGGCTTCAGAATCACAATTTTCGGTTTCTGGGATTCTGAAATTTCTTCTTCTTTTCTCCTTTTCCTCCTCCTCTTCTTTGTATCTTCTCTCCTCCTCTTCTTTGTATCTTCTCTCCTCTTCTTTGTATCTTCTTTCCTCCTCTTCTTTGCATCTTCTCTCCTCCTCTTCTTTATTTCTTCTTTCCTCCTCCTCTCTCATCCTTCCTTCTTCCACAATGGCCTCCGCGGCCAGTTCGTTCAACAGGCGCCTGGCATATTCCAGATGCACATGAAGTTCCAACAGTTTCGCCAGTCTCGTGTTCATTCTGCTGTTGATCAATCAACAAGGGTAGCTGGACTGCCGAACGAGTTTCAATTTATACTAAAACTGCGGACGTGAAGGAAAACATCCCCCTGAAAAACATAAAATTGATCTTACCTAGATCATGACCAAAAAAAAAACAACGCGCGGACCTAAAAGAAACACTCATTCACTTTTTTATACTGCTCATCACTATTCTAAACTTTTTTTTTCATTAATCACTCCAATATACTATTCACATACGCAAAGCCATAAAATCAAACCCCAAATCTACTCTCCCCACACCTCCAACAGCCAAAAAAAACAAATATCATCTTAATCTACTATCCACACCAACGTACGTGAGCGCTTACAAATACACATTCTTATACACAAACACATACCCTCACACTATGAAAAAAGAGTTAGTGTTTATATTCACACTACTCTACCTACACACATTGGCAAATGGATTGTTATTTCCTTTCTAGAGTATTGGGTAGACCTGAAAAGGGCTGTTTTTTGTTTTTTTGTTTGCTATGGCAATCTTTTAGTTTCTAAGAATGCGATGTCCTCTGAGGATAGACTTTCTGGCGATAGGTCTGCTTCTTCGGAAAGAGAAGATGAACTCTTTGGTGTCGATACGACAATCGACAAAGCCTCTCTCAGGTTCAGGTTCCTGCTGCTGTTGTTGTTGTTGTTGTTGCTGTTGCTGCTGTTGCTGATGTCTCTGAAGTCTCTACTTCTCTGTCCATTCTTCTTTTTCCCTGTTCACTTCTTCTCTGAAGAGCTCTTCTATCAGGTCTTCAGTGACTTTTAACATTCTCACATTCTCTATCTCTTCTGGCTTCGGTATCAGACTGTGTCTGACCCTATGCAAATTCACGTAGGCTTCGTTGAGCTTAGCTAGTTTGGAGCACATCTTCGTACGAGGATGAGTCGACAATGGATGGTTAGACTGGAAACAACCCGGTTCTTAAAGTCAAAGCACGGACGTGAAGGAAAACATCCCCCAGACGGTTTTCGAGTCGCAACGTTCAGTGAGTGTCATGAGAGGGATAGTAAGAAATGAAAGAGCATCAATCCAACATTCTTATAGCTAAACAAACCACAAAGGCATTTTTTTTCAAAACACAACATTTTTAATTCAAAAATCACTTAACACTAACCAACAATAACTCTAACATATTTTAAACAATAATCCAACATTATAACATCAAACATTTTTTCTTCAAATACAGTCTACTATAAACAGGGCTGACAACGTTGTGAATGAAATTGTGATTTCCACTGTTGGAAATCATTAGGCCATTGATGGACACTACGTTTCCTAGCTTGAGACAAAAGATAAGCATAATGGTCACAAAACCATTGATCTACTTTCATATCATTTCTAGAAGAAGAACGAGGATCAAAATGAGTTAATAAATGTTCTAAGGAATAGCCCAGGCTGCGATGATGCAGAAAATACACACAGTACTGTCCACACACCAAGGAATCTGTGCCTTGTAATTTCACATTATTGAATCGGGTGGTCTGAGCATTTCTTCTCATAAAGTCAATGATATCGTCTTCCAAAAGGGGCAATCCGTACGAATCGAAATATTCCACACATCCTTCTTGAGGAAAGTAGACGGCTACCAAGTGGGTTCCTGGGAGATGACTGTCGTCCGTGTTGATCACGTAAGCTTGATGGTCTTTAGGTTTGCGATGAGGGAGTTCATCTTTAGCACAGACGACAGGATTCCAAGAAGCCGTATACGAACTGTGGTTCAAAAGGTAATAAAGTTCCCAAGTATCCATTGATTTGTGTGCTTTTTTTCTTCTTCACAGGTAATAATACGTCATTAATTCGATCCTGACTTTTTGCTTGAAAATGTCTGACAAGTAACCGTTTCTTCGTTTCGTCTCCTCACTCTGATTCAGGAGAGCTTCGATACGATGGATCTCTTGAGTGGTTAATGGTGGACAAGAATGTTCACGCAAGTCTTTATACCACTGGTACAACACGACTTCGTCCGAGATGAGACTCCAAGCCTCGTCCAGATACTCGTCCAATTTTTCTTCTTGACTCAACATCAGGCATTTATCGTGTTGAATTTGACTGGGATGATCCTTTTGACATCCATAGCAATTTTTCTTGATTAATTCCGTTATTTTTTCAGCCAAGTGTTTGGCAAAACAGGAGACTAAATGGGCTTCTTGTTCTGGCCATCTTGACTTCATCATGATCGCTTCTTCTTTTTCCATGGTCTCCTTACATTCCATCTCCAAAGTTTCTCCACTAGGTAAAGAGGGAGAACAGTCTTCCATGGCTTCTAGTAATCTAGAATGACTTCTCTCAAACTGTTGATTTCTATGGTATTATCGAATTCTGCATACAGGATGACGTTCACCGTCTCTGTTAGATTTGTAGTAAACTGAATTTCCACACGAATCTGGCCAGATTTTATAGGGTGGAAATGTCCCTCGTCGCTGCCTTGATCTGGAGTGAAATCGAAAGCCCACAAAGCGTAGCCTCCTGCGTAATCCTCGTACGTAATGCCGTGACTGGTGTTGGTTCCTAACTGACCAGTGGCTTCGTACAGGGACAAGTACGACCTCAAGTAATTCTTCTTGTCAAAGTTAGGTTCGAAAGGTCGGGTACACAAGGTCTTGCCATCACGACTGACTTCGATCTTGGACACGTCAAAGTGTTGAAAGTGGAAAGGATTTTTAGCCAAAGCTCCGTTGAAGGCTGCATTCTCGACGATACCAAGGATCAAACGTTTGGGTAACTGTCCTTGGAACAGATGATCTTCGATCATGGATCGCAGCCCCGTAGGAATGGTGAAGGTTTTCACTTCCACGCGTCGTATGGGATACTTGGCGGTCGTTCTGCTCAACGTCTGACTGATGTCGTTACCCACTTTAGGTAACACTTCCACGCGTCGTACGTAGAGCCTGGCTTCCTCGATGACAGTTTTGCAAGCACTAGTACCTATCAAATGGAAAACGGCACTACTACGATTCAGTCTCAGGCGGAGATTCACTCCGTTCAGCAAATACTTTTCTTGCAACCACATGTCCAAATGCAAACGATCCATCAGTTCTAAACATTTGTTGGCTCCCATGATTATGTCTCTTCGTTCTACAAATCCCGCATTGTGTTCTTTCTTTGTATCAATTTCGAATTCTTCAAACTGGCCTACATCGTCAGCTTCCCATACCACACAGACATTGAGATGAGTGTTCTTGGCGTCTATTCCGTACGTCAAGAGATTTTCCAGGTAGGCACGATAAGGGTAAGTATCCATGCTGCTACTGACTAGTTAGTTATTCAAGTACAAGTCCACTCCACTGAACAAGGAATGCATGAAATTGTTGACGGGAGCTATTACCTCATCACCATCTAGGGGCGTATTATCCTCATCGACAACTTTGACTTTCAGGTACAAGTAACTGCTATTCAGATCGATGTAATCTTCGGGCTGTCCTTTGATTTCAAACTCGATGGGAGCTGAGGCTGTCAGAGAGGAGACGGGGTGAAATTCCACCCACTGGGATTCTTGCATGGTCATCATGGTGGCGGGCATGGCAAACAGATCCAGTTCCGATTTGGAACAAGCGCAAGACTCTCGGTGCATCATTTTTTTCTGTTTTTTTGTTCTTTCTCAATAATCGAAAACGTCTAAGTCTCGAACGGTTCTTCTTTTCTTGGCCTTTCTAGCTTGAAATCTGGTGAAAGGGTGTTTTCTTCGTCGTCTCTTTCTGCCTTGTCCTTGCTGAATGCCTGACTTGGTAGCGTGCAGGCCATTTATAGGTGTGTCTCGTCGGCCTAAAATGTCTTTGCCTGTTTGCAGCAAGACATTTTTGCCTGCCCTCATGAAGGCTTCTTTAGGGTTTTGTTTGTCGATGATGACATTTTGGAGAAATTCTTTGCCTTGCGTCAGTGCCGCATCTTTCAAGGCGTGCAATCCGCGTGTGACCATCGGTTTCAACACTGGGGCCACCGAACGAAAGGCCGATTTTAACATATCTCCTAAACCGTGTCCTCGCTGTCGAGCAACCCCTCGGTACACTGGATACATGACTTACGAGTCGTGAGAGAACCGTTTTCGAAAATGGAGTTTCACTGTGACTTTTCCTTTGGTGAATGGAATATTTTGTCCCAAATCTCCTTTTATAGCAATGTTGACCGTGTCCAAATACGACTTGCTGACAGGCAAATAGTGAGGATGGACAAATTCGCGGTGAACGTGGTAAGTGTTTCCACCTTCCTCGTCAGCGTTCGTGGCAGAATCCACTTTGAAAGGAATGACACGCAGTAACGGTACAGAGGTGTGTCCCACCACGTTGTACTCCACCACATCGGAGTACACAAACATTAAATTCAGTCCTTGATTCATTTCTACCGGGGCACGAAATAACTTGCTAAAAGACTCGTTGTCGTAAACGATGGGTAATTCGTTTTTCTTGATCATGGCCATTCTCATGTCCATGTCTCCGCCCAACATGTCAAACAATTCAGAACAAAATAAAATGGACAGGATTTTACTCCCGTCAAATTTCATCAAGAAGCGACGAGCTGTTTTGTGGTATTCCATGGTGACACTTTTTTTGACACTTTCCAAAGCTTTCAGAAACACGACATTAAACCTGGAGGTAATGGTGCTCACCAAATGTTGACCACTAAAATAATAGCCTGGGGGAATGAACAAGTAGTAGGTGGTGTACTTTTGATTTCTTGTGCTAGGGGTTTTCTTGTCATATTTGCCATGGGTATCCAAGTACTGTTGCATTTGCTCGTCATAAACTTCCACATCAAAAAAGTTTTGATTGGGAAGGACATTGAGGACTTGGGTCGGGTGAATCATTTCTACTAAAGCCACTTCCCAATGGGCTTCGTGATCTAACTGGATGGCTTGAGGTAATTTAGCCGTGTAACAGCACAACGTGTTGTGGGGAAACACCTCCATGGAACTGTCACTGGGTAAGGTTAAGTAAAATTGGCTTTCGTGACTGATAATTCCAGAGTTCTGTGGCTGTCCGAGGGGTTACTGGACGTCAGAGGCGTGTCTCCGCCCAAAATGGGGTTCTGGTTGTGATTGTTGATGGAGTGGTGACTGGCACTGGCAGTGGACAAAAGGTTCCCGTGGTTCCCGTTCGAGGAGAATTTCAGGGAGGAATTGGGAAGCAGGTAACCGATGCAACTGCTCAATAAAATGGTCCACAATTGTTTGTCTCCTTGTTGCAAACTCAAATTGGCAATGGCTGCCCCGACGACACAATACACCACGAAGATTTGGCAGAAAAAGACGATTTGCGTTTTAGGCACACGTTTTCCACACCACACCCACAAGGGTTGTTTTTGTAAATCTTGCAGAGAAGAACTAGGTGAAGGAGGAGTGGTTGACGTAGCTGCGTCTGTGTGAAAGGGCATGCTGGTCACTTCTTTTTATAGTCGATGACTTGCGAAGCGTCGATTCAAGAATCAAAACTGGGTGGATATCCTTTCCAACGTACTTTGACTTCTTTGACACGTCGTTTGCCCACTTTACGGGTTCTGCGTTCGAGAATGCTTTCGATGTCGTACACGTCGTCTTCTTTTTTGGTCACACGTTGTAACTCGGGCAAATAAAACGTTCCTTTGAGCACTTCTCCATTCATGTCTTCCAATTTATAGACGGCAGGATGACGACCATGCACTCGTCCAGTGACGCGAAACAATTCGGTCGTCCAGTTAGGTAAGTAACCTTTGTCGAAAGTGCGTTTGGTTTTGCCAATGCGCACCCAATCTCCTACGGCCAACATTCCACTTTTCTTGGGGACACCCCTCGTCGGGGACGTACCAAACAGTCGCTCAAACACCAACACTTCGTTCTCGGGAGTCACGTCTTGCGGGACACGTCCGATGCTTCGATGGTAAGATTGGTTGTACGCTTGCACCAGGTGCGGTAAGATGTCGATGTACTTCAGAGTGTGGTGATGCGTAAAATCTTTCCACATGCGTTCTTTCAAAGTGCGTTGAAAACGTTCCACGATGCTGGCTTTGGTTTCTGGATTCTCAGTGGTAAAAAAATGAATGTCACGTTTCTTTAATTCTTTTTGGAAAGCTTGGTTCAGAAATTCGGTGCCTTTGCCCGTTTGCCATCGAAGAGGGTGACGACCGCTTTGTTTCAACACCCGTTGCAGGCCTCCCACTAACTCGCTGCTTGATTTGGAAGTCAAGTGCACGACCCAGGCAAATTTGGAAAAGACGTCGATGACACAAAACAAATATTTGTAGCCACGATTGTAGCTGGCCAAATGAGAGACATCGGCTAAATCGGCTTGCCATTGATGATCGATGCCTTCCACTCGGGTGCGACTTCTGGCAAACTTACGTCGAATGGGTTTGTGTAAAGTGTAGGTAGCTTGTTCTTGTAACCATCGTTGCACTTGAGGTAAACGGAGACTTTTCAGTTGCGTTTTGGCAGCACGATACAATTTTTGAACTCCTGCGTAACCTGCAGGATGGGAGGGATCGTAGTAAATGCTGGCTAAGACTTTTTCCACTTTTTTTGTGTTTGTGTGTTAATAAGACACCCACTCTTGGAGGATGCTACTCTTTTTCTCTTGGGGTACTTTCTTGGATTGCAATGCTTTGCGTGTGCGACCGGCAATAGGTGTTGAAGAGGAGGATGTCTGAGCGGGGGATATCGGTTCTTGTTTCACTTCTATCTTCACTTCTGTCTTCACTTTCTTTTTCTCTTGTGATGAAGAAGGGGTGGCCATCATCTTTTTAATCCATCCATTTCTGGAGGTAGGTGGTGTTGTTAACTTGCGTACTTTTTCTGGTGGAGTTTGAAACCCTTCTTCTTCCTCTTCTCCTTTTTCTGTCTTGGTCACTGGTAGTGGTGGGACTGGTACTGGTACTGGTGATGGTGCTGGACTTTTCATCAAGGTCTTAATATCTTTCAGAGTGGGTAGAGCTGTTTCGTCTAAAGCTTTCTGGTGAAAGAGTTGCAGTCGTTGCAAGAGTTGACCGTACTTTTGCGATTTTTCTGTTTCGGACAAATCTTGGCTATCCATTAAGGACTGCAATTCGTGTTGTAACTGGGACATCTCGCTCAAGTGGGGATTGGGAGGTAAATGCGGGGTGCGTTGTTCTTGCCACCGATGGTATTCCATCCATCGTTTGTAAGGCACTAAAGCTAGTTTTCGTCCTTCAGGGGTCGATTCTGAGATCTTGGGACTTCCGCGGGCCTTTTTACCTTGCTCCCACCAGTCCTCTCAACATGGTTCCCAAGACTCCTTTCAGTATGGGGCCTAACAAGAGAGGCAAAATGCCTCCACGTTGGACTAACATCTTCTTCTTTTGACGAATGGGAATTTTCTTTTGAACCATTTGGCGAAGAACGTGACGATGTTTGCTTAAGCATTGTTTCTGGTGTTTGGACAAAGGGATCGTGCCTTTCAAAACGTTCAAACAACATTCGCACACGGTATCGATGACCTCTTTGGAGGCCGATTGAATGAGTTTTTTTCGTAGAGGTGGAGAAGCTTTGGACAGGACAGATAACATGTCCCCATGTTTGACTAAACGTGGTGGTAGTCCTTTTCTTTTCTTTCCTTGGGGTTTTCTGGAGGGTGACATCTTTGAGTCTTCAGGAGCACCAAAAAAACACTGATACCCCCGACTTGGTCACAGGTCTTTTTTATACTGGAACGCGTCGCCACTGATTGTCTTTACGGCGTATCAGTTTGAGGACAGGCATGACACGTCGTGAAGGGGTACGCAACGGACTAAATCGAGCCAGTTCTTGCTTGGACAAATCCAGTAAACTTGGTAACATACCCGATCTTTCATGGACTTTGATTTTAGGAGAAGGTTCTTTGTGAGCAGCAACCACTGCCACTAAATTGGAGGGTCCTGCCACTGGGGAAGGTCTTTTTGGGGTCATCAACGGAGAAGTTCTTGGTGTGATCAACGTCTCCAAATACTCTTCAGTTCTTGGTGTCATTAATGGAGAAGTGGATGAACGTGAGGCTGCCGGAGATGCGGTCACCGCCGTGGCAGGTCCTGGCTTGCGAGTGTAAGGTTGCGTCCTGGCCGAACTGCCTCTCTTGCGGCTAGTTTTCTTCTGTAGACTTTTCTTTTTCTGGGGGCTTCTTTTCTTTTCCCGGGGTGGTGTCTGGTAAGAGGAGGGTCCCGCCACTGGAGAACTTCTTCTTGGGGACCTGGTCTTTTTCTTTTTTGGGGGGGGGCTTCGTTGGACTTTTTTCTTGGGGATAACTTTGGGGGCATTAGGATCCCATCTTAAGAGTGAGCGAATGATGACCCCTCCTAGAGTACCACTCCCTCCAGGTTTCAAAATGATTTGTTTTTTGGTTTGAGTGTCGATGCGGGGATCGGCCAGTTGGACCAAAGCGACTTTGTTTCGATCGAAAAAGCGTTTGGTTTGATGAGGAATCTGAATGATTCCTTGGAGTATTTGACGTGCCGTCACCGTGAACCATCGTAAGACTTCTTTGAGACTAGCTTCTAAGACACGAGCTCGTATTTGTGGATTTTTTTCTCGACTGATGCCATACAAGGCACGAATCAATTTGACGGGAAGATGCGACTGAAGAGACGTCATGTTCGCACTGTGAGTGAGACAGACGAAAAAGGGTCTGAGGTTTTTATAGATTTTTTTATGTGGAGTGAAATGAAGTCGAGGACGGAGACGTGTACAGGACAGGCCCTCCGTCTTGGCACCAGTGGTGAAACATGTGGGTACGAAATCGCAAATCCTCGGGGGTCGTAGGTTTCAAATCGACAAGTAAATAGGCGTGTGGAGTTTGAGTGGCATCGTCGTACGCCTGAGTCAGCCAAGGCGTTCCTAACTGTTTGGCTAAGACTTGCGCTTGCGATTTATCTCGAGGGCTTTTAAACAAGACCACGTAATGCGCATTGAGACTGATGGTGCGATGGGCTTTACTTTGTTGAAACAAATTTTGGGTGATGTAAACGACACTGGCATTACGGTGATGCCCTTTGCGCGTGAACCACAGTTTAATTTCTTCTTCGTCTTCTCCTAACATGTCGTCGAAAATGACCAAATGGGTTTGACGGGAGTCAGAGACGATGCCGTCGTCTTCTTTAGGAATGCCTTCCACACACACGATGGAATCGCCTTGACTTTCTCGCAAGAGGCTGTACGCCGATTGCCACTCTTTGTAACACCACACGATCCGCTGAGGTGGTCGATCGATCAAATGATGTTTATGTTCGATCAAACGTTTGACGAATTCGGTTTTGCCTGAACCGCTAGGTCCAGCAATGAGCATGTTAAGGGGATGGCGAAGATACAAAGCCTCCCAACTGGCACGATCTAAGTGTTCGTCGATGACTTTGACAGTGGAGGAAGAGGGAGCAGAGACAGCAGAGGTAGCCATAGTATGAGAAATGTCACTTGTGACACGAAAACAAACAAGACAAGTGTTTATATACTTTTTTTCAGAACACGTTTATTGAATGTTTCAAACATGAATACGAAAGACAAAAATACATAAAAGTCAAAGGCTTAAGTATAAGGATAAAAGGCACATGATAACCATTAACGTGGAATAAACACAAGTGTCTGTACAACATGTTTTGGGTAAGGTTCTAACCAGTTCTATAGTAGGGGTAAGGTCACACAAGTGTCCTCCCGAAAGGGTCTTTCAGGCCCGTCCACGACAGTCCCGTCCTGGGTGACGGGTTCTTCTGGCACCGTCACTAACACAGGTTGAAAAGTCGCAAGGCTCACAATCGCATTCCACTTCAGAAGCCCCACACTTGAATTTTGCCTGTCTAAACTTGTATTGTGTCTCTCTGAAAGTATTCATCTTGTTCGCTCGGTCTTGGTAGTCACAGTGAACTATCGATCTTGCCTAGGGTTCCTTTTTATATACAGACCAATATCGACGTGTCCATACGGTAAGGTGAAATGATTGGGAAGTCGCACTCGCTTCTGGTACACGATTTGATAGACTTTTTCCAAGGGTCGACTGACGATGTGCTGAGTGGGTAAACGTACAATTTTGTTCGGTTGATAGGTGGTCACTTTAAAGTTTGCATCCTCTCCCGATTGCAAGGCTTCTTTCAAAACCCCAAAGATCACCACACGACTGGTACGATAATTCAGAGTCAATCCTTTCACTTTACACGTCGTGTGCAATTCTCCTTGTGGGTCCCGGTATTCGTAGCCGTAATTTTTGGGACCGCCACTGACGAAACTTAGAATCTTGTCGTCGGGATGTTCGTCTGTCCAGGCTCCTAAACGGTCTCCTTCGAGGTCAGGGTGCTGTTGACTCGGGTGATGGATGTAAATGCAACTGTCCGTGTCAAAGTACAGGACACGTTCCCCTAACAGTTCTAAAGCTTCGTACAATTTTAAGCGAGCATGAGCTGTCACGTAAGCCACAATGATGACATTTCCAAAGGGGTCGTCTTGTACAAAGTCCAGATCTTCTTCGTAACTGACCAAGATCAAATCCTCGCGAACGACGTCCACGTGTTTCATGTATTTGGTTTTGTCGTGAATCATCTGAAAGTAGCGGGAAGGTTCTGTCAAATATTCCGTCTTGGGTAAACACGGTCGTTGTGCCATTTTACCCCACAAGCAATTTAACATCACTTTGGCAAACGACCGCCTGCCTTCGTTTTTCTCGATCTGGTCTAAAGAGATGATTTCTTGTTCATAGTATTTCTCTTTGAATGTCTTTTTGTCTTCGGAAGTGTGACACCAGGAAGGATAGCCGCTGGCTTCTTGCTTCAGTTTCAAAAAGGCATCCACGTAGTCGGCGAAAATGCCTTTCTGACTGGGGTCACCCTTGTGGTATTGTTGTGTCTTGGGAAAGTGGCAACTTTCGTACACTTCTAACAGTTGGTATCCCATGTCCAGAGCTTTGAACAATTCTACGCTGACCCAGGTTCCCGTCAAGGCCCGTTCTTCCTGGGTGTGCTGACAAGGTTTGTCTTGGTTGCACGTTTCGGCACAAGTACGGCACAATGGAAACATCAGTTTGCCTTGACAATGGTGAGGTAAGACGGGATGGTATAGGTTCGTGGGAGGCAAAACTTTACACTTGATCAAGCCTTCGTATTGTCGCATGTTTTTCAGGTCGATGTGTTCCGTGAACATTTGTGGGTGCCCTGCAGGAAAGGGACAATATTTGCACACGTAAGGATACAACGAACACACGTCCAAGTATTTGATTTCTTCTCCTTTCTCTTCGTCGGCTTGGTACAGCAAACAGGTGGCATTGGTCCTTCCTCCGTACAAACTATCCCTCGGGTTTAGGGGGTCCATCAGCTTGTAACTTTCCACGGCACGTTTAAACTCGGGATCGGTTTTCATACCTTGATCGTACTCGTGTTCCCACATTTCCACCACTTGGTATCCTTGCTGTTCTAACTTTAGGCGTCGCTGACAAGTGTCCTGGTACAAGTCTTCCATGGTTCGTTGTAAAAACTGATTTTTAGTGCTACGATCAGGGTAACAGACGGGACATCCGTGAAATAAGCAACCGTTAAACTCGTACACGATCTTGGGGTTTTCTAAGTCCCTGCCATCGACCGAATACGTTCCGATGGTCTTTTCGCCTCCTCCGTTGCAGGCATGCTGAATCCATTTGTCTTCCTTGTCGCACAAGTAATGTAACCAACGTAGGGCTTTGACCGAATATTGACGTTTGACATAGTGGGTCGTTTGAGGACTGATGACAGCCACGGTGTTTTCAGGCATGAATCGTTGTCGATACACTAAGGAACACGCTTTGGCAATGGTGCAAGCTTCTTTCAAAGGATCGACCCCTCCGTGTTCCATGAACAGTTCTCGAAATTTTCCACAGCAACGCCGTAAAATGTCCACGTCGGAACGACAATGCTTTAGCATTTCTTCCTGAAAGTCGAATGGGTCGGAGGCGTGTGTCTGGTACCAAGCGTAGAAAGCTTCTCGTTGTTCGGTACGCATGTTGTCGGGGTCGTAATAGTGAGCCTCAGGTAAATGGGGTAGAACGGCATGTTGATTGGCTTCCGTATTGAAAAAGTGAGGAAAATAACCTTTAGCCATTTCTGTCATTCCAAACGTTTTAGGCATTTGACTCAAAGGCATGGCCAAGTAACTCATCGAATCTTTAAACTGCACTTGTCCCACTTGCATGAAAATGATTTTGGCTCCGTTCAAAGTGACTTTAGGACGTTCGGTGCCTTGTTCCGTATAGTATCTGAGAAGAAACTGTCCATCGTATCCGGAGAAATTGTGAGCCATCACTGTGGCATGACGATGACAATCTCCGTAACGCTCGATGTCCTCTTGGCTCCACGTCTTGTCGATGGGATCTAAGACCCATTGGGCAAAATCGGCTAACGTGTTCGGTCCTCGAAAGATTTTTTCACGCCCTCCGGGAATCTTGCTGCAGTGAGGGCAATGACTGAAGATAGGTTCTTGAATGCACTTCTCGCACGCTCGATGAGCCACGCAGAAATTAGGAATGTGAATGCCAGTCTCTTGCATGCATTCGAAATCGAAAAAGATGAAATTGCCTTTCTTCTTGTGACCGTCCTCTTTCTCTGGTGGGGGTTGGTATTTTTGCACGTAGCATTCGTGTTTCAAGTCCACGATGTGGTGACAAATGTGACATTTTTTCTTTCCTGAACATACGTGTGCCTTGGCATTATTGGTACGTAGGCCTTGTCGACACGTAGGGCACAATCTCAGCAGTTGACAAGCACATTTCTGCTGTGAACCTTGCGTCTTCAGATGTTGTTGGTAACAGGCAGGGCTGACAAACGTGCGCAGACAAGCTGGACAATGTACTCTTTCTTGTCCTTCGCTCAGACAGGGTGGAGAGGCCAAACATCCTGGGCATTTCCATCCGCAATGTTTGTGTTGCTCTCGATTGTTATAGCCATAGTCACATTTCTCACAGTAATAACTGTATCCCAGGAATCCAGTGATAGTGGTAATGGTATCGAAATGGTCATCGTGGTAATAGACATGAATGTATTTTCCGTCCTTAAAGTCTTTCCCTCGAAACAACAGAGGCCCACGCACTTCTTGAGGGTGCACTTTCAAGGTGTAGCGTGGAGCTAGGACATCTTGCAATTTTTGCATTTCAGGAATGCCACAGGGTGTGTCTTTGGACAGGCCAGCTTGTTTCAACAGGAGTTCTGCTTCGTTTCGTTATTTGGCTCGGTCCGATTGTTGAAGAGTTTTCCAGGTTCTTTTCCATTCTGCCGTGTCGTTCTTGTTGGCATAGGTTCGTCCCACCACGATGGCTCGGGCTAAGCACATCTGGTCTTGAGGGTTGTTAATTTGGACGAGACTCTTTTTGCTGCTGCGAAGGTTGTTCACCAATAACACCTTATTGCGTTGTCCGGTCCCTTGAGGAGGAGAGATGTGGGCGATTTTCAGTGTGGCTTTACCATCGGTGATGTCAAACTGGTCATTAAATTGTTGTACGTGTTGAATCTTGTCCATGACGTTGGAAAGGGTAAGTTCTGCGGGTCTGCTAAACTCGATCCAAACAGGGGATTTCAAGCTGTCATGATCTATGGATAGTGTCAAGCGATCGTCTTCTTTGGGTTGACATTGTCGCTTGAGTGCGGTGAGCAAAGAATCCCACATCTCGGTGATAAACCCTTCTGCTTTCTCCAATGGTACGTCGGACTTGAAATCTTTAAACTTCACTGTGTAGGTGTAAGCCGTGGTTCTAAATTTTCTAGAGGAGCGCTTTTCCGTCTCTCGAATGGAATAGTACTTTTCAGGGTTAACTAAGGGTGGTGAACTTTGTTTAGAAAGTTCGGATTCTGGTTCACTTATGTCATCTTCAAAATCACTGGCATGAATTTGTGCCAAGACTTCAGCTCTGGTACGAGGCGATAGATCACGTTTCTGCCTCTTACTTTCTTCTTCTTCTTTCTTCTCGAAAGAATAGGATCGTTTCATCTTGAGTGCAAAACGTCAAATGACTCAAGTTTAAACACCATAGACTAATTTATAGTCATGACAAACCAGCGTATATAAAAAAGGGTGTGTGTCTTGTCCTTTCACTATTCATTTCACTCTCAAACCGAGGAGAACGATGGAAGAGACTACCCAGATGGAACGTTTCATCAGAGCTTTGCGAGGGGTCATTAGAAAATTCTCTTCAGACCAGCCCACGGACTACTCTCCTTCCTTTCGAGATAAAAGTCAAGATACTTGCTATATCTGTCAGAAGAAAGGGCATTGGTCTTCAGAGTGTCCAGACCGTCAAAAAAGAACAAAAACCGGGGCTAGAAAAGACAAAAGTCAAGATACCTGTTATTATTGTCAAGAAAAAGGACATTGGTCTCCAGATTGCCCAAAAAAGAAACAAGAGGAGTCGGAAGAAAAGAGGGATTCTTCAGAAGAAGAGAGAGATTCTTCAGAGGAAGAAAGCAACCAAGTGAAGAAAAAGAAACAGGAGAAGAAAAGAAGAAGGGAAGAAAGTGAGGAGGAAGAGGAGGAAAAGACTGTGACGGTGAAGAAATTGAAAAAAAAGAGAGAATAAAAAAAAGAAACAGAAGAAGTGAATGTAATTTATAAAGTGTTCTGTTGTGAATTGTGAATTGGATTGTAACTATGGAGAAAAGAATCAATTAATTATATAAGGTAAGTGTCTTTGAGTTTTGATTTTAAAATAAGAAGCTACACTCACGCACTCATACACAGACATGTACTATAAGGGTAAAATGTTTTTTTTTTGTTGTTGATTTTTGAGTTATTGGCAAATTGAAAGGCTATCTCTTTTCGAGAGAAGTGGGTGGCCCTGAAAAGGTCCTTTTTTGGTGTAGGGGTGAGTTTAAGCAACCAACTTTAACTGCCTTAAGCCTTTGCCACGGCCGAGGCCTACTTCTGATGATGATGATTGGGTTGAAATCACTAAGGGTGGTACGATAGGCTTAGTCACAGGGTTGGCGTGTTTAGCTCGGGAAGGTCGTATTCTCTTTGGTCGTGATAAAGAAGTCTGATACATTTGTTTCAGACTTCTTAACTCCGCTAAAATGTCCAACAGTACCGTAGCCGTTTGATTTTCACCCTCTTGTTTCTTTGCTGCTACTTCTTCTTCTTGTTTTTTTCTTACCTCTTCTTGTTGCTGTTGCTGTTGCTGTAGGAGAAAAGCTTGTTCCGCTTCCTTTTGTCGTTGCATAAATTTCTCCAATTCTTCTTTCTGTCTCTGTCTAAAATTCTCCACTTGCGGTAATGAAGAATGAGACGAAGGTTCCGGAACAAATTCTTGCGAGGTAAGAAAATCCACAAAATCCCAATGTACCTCTTCTGAAAGTAAGTCCGGGTTCCCTTGGGCGGTCTCCACTGCTGGTGCACCCCAATGGATCGTTTTCTGAGTTTCCGTCATGTTGAATCACTGTCGCATAGATTGACAGCACACAGGCGCTAGCGAATCTATATAGACCACATGACGTCACAGACTGCTCTCTTCGGATTGGATGCGGACTGACTGAATTTTGTAACGCGTGTTCGGATTGGTGAATGAACTCAATCCGTTTCAATCCTTCCTCTACCTATAAATAAGCGCAGTTCACTGCATTGATTCACCTGTTCTCGTCGCCTCACGATGTGGACCACAGTTCAATCATCCACCCTTGTGTCTTCCATGATGTTTAGGACGGACATGCTCATGTATGTCCGGTCCAAGTGGACTGTTGTTGATAGGACAGATACTAGTCTATGGATGAGAAGAGTTTACATAGAAAGACAAGGATGCCTCAAGAGGGTACTTTTGTATGGACCTGCAGTTAGAAGGAGTTTAAGAAGAAGAAGAAGATGTGACAGATGCCGTCTATGCTATTATTAATATTAACATAAACCCAAAGGCCCCTTTCAGGGCCAGCCATATTTCTCGAAAAGAGAATGGCTTTTCAATTGCCTACCCCTTTATAAAATTTAAAAAAAAAAATCCCATGTTCAATTCCCCTTGTCCCTAAAGTAGTTTTTTTTTCTAACATGTTCAATTCCCCTTTGCCCCTAGACAAACCCACACTTTATTCCCATGTTCAATTCCCCTTGTCCCTAGACAGACCCAAACTCTATTCCCCATGTTCAATTGCCTTTGTCCCTAGAATCGATATTTTTTTTTCATTGTTCGAATGCCTTTGACGCTAATCTCAATATTTCCTTTTTTTTTCCTTTCTCCAATGTTAAATTCCATTGACGCTAATCTTACCCAGGGTTTTTTGCCATGTTAAATTTCCATTGACGCTAATCTCGCCCAGGGTGGTTAATGTTAAATTTCCATTGACGCTAATCTCGCCCAGGGGGTGTGTTTAATGCTAATTCCCATTGACGCTAATCTCACCCCTTTCACTACTAACGTGCAAAGCATCACAATCCATCGTACTTCGTAGAAAATATAAAATACCCCAAGCCTACCCATTAGACCTGCAAAATACCCTATACAAATGGTAATATTCTTATGTACGGGACAAAACATGAAAAACAAAGGAACTAAAGTGAAATCATCTCGGATATACACAATAGATATAACGGATATACCGAAATTTACACAGACGGTTATAAATGCACAGACCCTTGAAAAACTGTAGCAAAAGCGTTGTTTGTAGGCCAGGGCATCCACCTCGGTGCAAAACAATCTGACAACTCCCTCTTTCTATCTCTCGTTATATATATATATATATATATATATATATATATATATATATATATATATATATATATATATATATATATATATATATATATATATATATATATATATATATATATATATATATATATATATATATATATATATATATATATATATATATATATATATATATATATATATATATATATATATATATATATATATATATATATATATATATATATATATATATATATATATATATATATATATATATATATTGTAACAATCCAAGTGTTTGTTTTGACCGAGCGATGTCAAACCCTGGCGCGATTCCTCTACAAGTCATAAGTTTCCCCTATTTCAACGACCTCAATACAACTACTGATGCAAACTGGAAAGTTCAAAGTGTCCATTCTATAAATAATGTTACTCTATTTAATACCAGGCGTCAGATCGCACAACTTCCTAATTGTATATCAACTACACAACTACATGGTTTCTCTTGATGAACTTTTCGTAATGTACGGTCAGCATTTCATGCCGTAAAACTATACCACTCAACCTAGTAATTCGGGGAACTATTTTTACTACGCCCCTTAGGCCAGTCAAAACATGGTTTAAGCCACATTCCGCAGCCACCACCACAGCAACAATAAATGGCACCTGCCGGCGACGGAACAGTCCCTTCTCGTTTATTCCATTGTGTAATTTACCAGTCTCATATCATAAATACTGTACCTGGAGTCACAAAATTAAAGTACACAACTAGATTTTAGTAGGAACTACTTTGAATTCCAGAACATTCTGAGGCTCTGACCTGAATTCACCAAAAATAAGCCATGGCTTCATGGAAACTCACTAACACTTCACTTCGTGACGTGTACATCTTGTAATTAGCTTATTTCGGTCTGAGGAATAGTTCCCAGAGTAGTATAGTGGGCCACCGTAGCCTCAATGGGACTTTAATGTTAAAATAGGGTATATCGAATATAGCCTCAATGGGAAATTTAACATTGGAGCACAGGATATCGAATGTAGCCTCAAGGGAAATTTAACATGGGAGCACAGGATAACCACTATAGGGACAAGGGGAATTGAACCTGGGAGATGGATATAACACAGACAATAGACAACAGACATAACATGTATACAATATTTTCTAAAAATATTTTGAAGGGTTTAGGCATGAAAGTCAATTTTATTTCGAGACAAATGAATGGCCCTGAAAAGGGCCTTTGGGTTTATGTTAACATACCATACTGTTAACACAGAGGGCATCGTTTAGGTCTTCTTTTCCTTAAACTTTGTTTCACTTCTGGTCCGTAAATTAAAACCCTCTTTAAACATCCTTGCCTCTCCACGTAGATTCTTCTTTTGCACACACTTGTATCCGTCATCCTGACAATGGTCCACTATGATCAGACATACATAGGTAAGTCCGTTCTAAACAGCATTGAAGAGACTAGAGTAGAGGATTCCACGTCGGAACACATGTTGGTGACGAGAACAGGTGAAGGAATGCCGCGAACTGCGGTTATTTATAGGGGAAGGAAGGATCGAAACGGATTGAGTTGGTTAAACAATCCAAACAGGCGTTACAAAATTCAGTTACACCACGTCCAATCCGAAGAGAGCAGTCTGTGACATCACATTCCCTATATAGAGGCGCTAGCGTCTGTGCGCAGTTAATCCATACGACACAGTTTTCAATCATGGCGCAAACTCAGAAGACGATGAATTGGGGTGCACCGTCGGCGGAAACGAAAAGCAATGGAATAGCATCGACTACTCAAGTGAACCCGGAAGAGGTGAATTTAAATTGGGATTTTGTGGATTTTCTTACCTCGCAAGAATTTGTTCTGGAACCAGTACCTTCGCCACCATGTCCTTCTTTACCATAAGTAGAGATTTTCAAGAAGAGACAGAAAACCTCGCAAGAATTTGTTCTGGAACCAGTACCTTCTCCACCATGTCCTTCTTTACCATAAGTAGAGAATTTCAAGAAGAGACAGAAAGAAAAATTGGAGAAATTTATACAGCAGCCAAAGGAAGTTGAACAAGCTTTTCTCCTACGGCAGCAAGAAGAAGAGGTAAAAAAAAAAGAACAAGAAGAAGAAGCAGCAAACAAACAAGAGGGTGAAAGTCAAACCGTTACGATACTGTTAGACATTTTAGCGGAGTTAAGAAGTCTGAAACAAATGTATCAGACTTCTTTATTACGGCCGAAGAGAAAAAGACCTTCCCGAGCTAAACAACCTAATCCTGTGACTACGCTTACCATACCACCCTTAATGATTTCTACCAAATCATCATCGACAGTACGCAGTCCAGAAGTAGGCCTTGGCCGTGGCAAAGGTTTAAGACAGTTAAAGTTGATTGTTTGTATCAACAAATACCGAAAGGCCCTTTGCAGGGTCACCCATGTCTCTCGAAAAGAGATAGTATTTCAATTGCCAACATCAATTAAAACTCAAAAAGCCCTTTTTTACCCTTATGGTATGTGTGAATGTATCAGTGCGTAGTGTAGATTCTTATTCTAAAAATGAAAACCAAGAGACACTTACGTTTTATAGACTGGTCTATTCTGATACAAATTTTACAATCCAATTCATAACATATCACTTTAAAAAGTTCATAGGTTTCTTTTCTTCTTTGTTCACTCTCTCTGTTTTTTAAATTTCTTCACTTTCACAGCTTTTTCCTCCTCTTCATTCTCACTTTCTTCCCTTCTTCTTTTTTTCTCCTGTTTCTGTTTCTTCACCTGTCTGCTTTCTTCCTCTTCTTCCTCTCCATAACTCCCCTCTTCTTCTTCTTGCTCCTGTTGTTTCTTAGGGCAATCTGGAGCAATGTCCTTTTTCTTGACAATGATAACAGGTATCTTGATTTTTGTCTCTTCTAACCCCTGTTTTCCTTTTTTGACGGTCTGGACACTCCGAAGACCAATGCCCTTTATTTTTACAGATATAGCAAGTATCTTGACTTTTATCTCGAAAGGAGGATGGGTAGCAAAGACCCCTCGCAAAGCTCTGATGAAAAGTTCGATCTGTGTAGTCTATTCCATCGTTCTGTTCAGCTTGAGAGTGAAATGAATAGTGGAAGGCAAGTCACACAAACTTTATATATACGCTGGTCTGTCATGAATATAAAGTGACCCATGGTGTTTAATATGTAGTGATTTGACTTTTTGCAGTCAAGATGAAAAGATCGAATCAATTTGAGAAGAAAGAAGAAGAAGAAAGTAAGAGTCAGAAACGTGATCTATCGCCTCGGACCATAGATGGAGTCTTGGCACAAATTCATTCCAGTAATTTTGAAGCTGTCATGAATGAACCAGAATCTAGACCCAGAGAGTTTGTTCATAACCAAACTTCACCACCCTTAGTCAACCCTGAAAAGTACATTCACATTCAAGAGACAGAAAAGCGCTTCTCTAGAAAATTTAGAACCACGGCTTACACGTACAGAGTAAAGTTTAAAGATTTCAAGTCCGACGTACCGTTAGAGAAAGCAGAGGGCTTCATCACCGAGGTGTGGGATTCTTTGCTCACCACACTGAAATAGAAGTGTCAAGCCAAAGAAGACGATCGCTTGAGACTTTCCATACCATACGATGATTTGAAATCCCCTGTTTGGATCGAGTTTAGTAGCCCCGCAGAGTTGACCCCTTCCAAAGTCATAGACAAGATACAACACGTGCAACAATCCAATGACCAATTTGACATCACCGATGGAAAAGCGACACTGTTCATAACCCACGTCTCTCCGCCAAAGGGACCGGACGCAAAAAGGTGTTATTGGTGGACGAGCTTCGTAGCATTAAGCGTAGCCTTTTCCGAATTAACAATCCTCAAGACCATATGTGTTTAGCCAGGGCTATCGTGGTGGGACGAACCTATGCCAACAAGAACGGCACGGTACAATGGAAAAGAGCATGGAAAACTATTCGACAATCGGACCGAGCCAAACAACGAAATGAAGCAGAACTCCTGTTACAACAAGCTGGACTGTCCAAAGACACACTTTGTGGCATTCCTGAAATGCAAAAATTGCAAGATGCCCTAGCTCCACGCTACACCTTGAAACTGCACCCTCAAGAAGTGCGCGGGTCACTGTCGTTCCGAGGCCAAGATTTTAAGGACGGAAAATACATTCATGTCTATCTTTACGATGAACATTTCGATACCATTACCAGTATCACCGCATTCCTGGGATACAGATATTACTGTGGGAAATGTGCATATGGCTATAACAATCGAGAGCAACACAAGCATTGTGGATCGAAATGCTCAGGATGTTTGGCCTCTCAACCTTGTCTGGACGCAGGACAAGAAAGAGTACATTGTCCTGCATGTCTGCGTACGTTTGTCAGCCCTACTTGTTACCAACAACATCTGAAGACGCAAGGTTCACAGCAGAAATGTGCTTGTCAGCTGCTAAAATTGTGCCCTACGTGTGGACAAGGCATACGTACCAATAATGCCAAGGCACACGTATGTCCAGGAAAGCAAAAAATGTCACATTTGTCACCAAATCGTGGACTTGGAACAGGAATGCTACAAGCAAAAATACCAACCCCAACAAGAGGAAAATGATGACCACAAGAAGAAAGGGAATTTCATCATTTTTGATTTCGAATGCATGCAAGCGACTGGTATTCACTTTCCTAATTTCTGCGTTTCTCATCGAGCATGTGAAAAGTGCATCGAAGAACCTATCTTTAGTCATTGTCCTCACTGCAGTAAGATTCCTGGGGGACGTGAAAAAATCTTTCGAGGACCGAACACGTTAGCCGAATTCACCCGATGGGTCTTAGACCCCATCGACAAGACATGGAGCCAAGAGGACATCGAACGTTACGGAGATTGTCATCGCCATGCCACGGTGATGGCTCACAATTTCTCCGGATACGATGGACAGTTTCTTCTCAGATACTATACGAAACAAGGCACCGAACGTCCTAAAGTGACTTTGAACGGAATGACAGAAATTGCTAAAGGCTACTTTCCACACTTTTCAATACGGAAGCCCATCAACATGCCGTTCTACCCCATTTGCCTGAGGCTAAAAACTATGACCTGGACAACATGCATACCGAACAACGAGAAGCTTTGTACGCTTGGTACCAGGCTCATGCCTCGGACCCTTTCGACTTTCAGGAAGAAATGTTAAAGCATTGTCGTTCCGACGTGGACATTTTACGGCGTTGCTGTGGAAAATTTCGAGAACTGTTCATGGAACACGGAGGGGTAGATCCTTTGAAAGAAGCCTGCACCATTGCCAAACCATGTTCCTTAGTGTACCGACAACGATTCATGCCTGAAAACACCGTGGCTGTCATCAGTCCTCAAACGACCAACTATGTTAAACGTCAACATTCGGTCAAAGACCTACGTTGGTTACATTACCTGTGCGACAAAGAAGACATATAGATTCAACATGCCTGCAACGGAGGGGGTGAAACGACCATCGGAATGTATTCTGTAGATGGCTGCGACTTAGAAAACCCCGAGATCGTGTACGATTTTAATGGTTGCTTATTTCACGGGTGTCCCGTCTGCTACCCTGAACGTAACACTAAAAATCAGCTTTTACAAAGAACCATGGAAGACTTGTACCATGACACTTGTCAGCGACGCCTAAAGTTAGAACAGCAAGGATACCAAGTGGTGGAAATGTGGGAACACGAGTACGATCACCGTTTGAAAATCGATCCCGAGTTTAAACGCATCAGGGATAGTTTTCACGGAGGAAGGATCAATGCCACCTGTTTGCTGTACCAAGCCGACGAAGAGACAGGAGAAGAAATCAAATACTTGGACTTGTGTTCGCTGTATCCTTACGTGTGCAAATATTGTCACTTTCCTGCAGGGCATCCGCAACTGCTGGCGGAACACATTGACCTGAAAAACATTCGACAATACGAAGGTTTGATCAAGTGCAAAGTTTTGCCTTCCACGGACTTGTACCATCCCGTGTCACCTAAAAATTGCCAAGGAAAACTGATGTCCCCCCTTGTGCCGTACTTGTGCCGAAACGTGCAACCAAGATCAGCCTTGTCAGCACACCCAGGAAGAACGTACCTTGACGGGAACATGGGTTAGCGTGGAATTGTTCAAAGTTCTGGACATGGGATACCAACTGTTAGAAGTGTGCGAAATTTGTCACTTTCCCAAGACACAACAGTAAGACAAGGGTGACCCCAAGCAGAAAGGCATTTTCGCAGACTACGTGGATGCCTTTTTGAAACTGATGCAAGAAGCCAGCGGCTATACCTCCAGATGTCACACTCCCGAAGACCAAAATACATTCAAAGGGAAATATTGGGCACAAGAAGGTATCACTTTAGACCACATCGAGAAAAACGAAGGTAGGCGATCGTTTGCCAAAGTGATGTTAAATTGCTTGTGGGGCAAAATAGCACAACGCACGTGTTTACCCGAGACGGAATATTTGACAGAACCTTCTCGCTACTTCCAGATGATTCTCAACAAAACCAAATACATGAAACACGTGGACGTCGTTCGAGAGATTTGATTTTAGTAAATTACGAAGAAGATCTGGACTTTGTAGAAGCCAACAAATTTGGAAATGTCATCATTGCGGCTTACGTGACAGCTCATGCTCGCTTAAAATTGTACAAAGCTTTAGAACTGATTGGGGAACGTGTCCTGTACTTTGACTAGGACAGTTATATTTACATCGAGTGCCCGGGTCAACATCACCCTGACATCGAAGGAGACCGTTTAGGAGCCTGGACAGACGAGCACACCGACGAGAAGATTCTAAGTTTTGATAGTGGGGCTATGGATACCGGGACAAACAAGGAGAAGTGCACACGGAGTGTAAAGTGAAAGGATTGACTCTGAATTATCGTGCCAGTCGAGTGGTGGACTTTGGCATATTGAAAGAAGCCTTGTAGTCTGGAGAAGATTGTATGTTTACCCACTCGCGAAATCGTCAGTCGACCCTTGGAAAAAGTCTATAAAATTGTGTACCAGAAGCGAGTGCGACTTCCCAATCACTTTACTTTGCCGTATAGACATGTCGGTATAAAACATTGGTTGTAAGAGGATAGCCACCCACCAGAAGGATGATTCACCACAGCAACAGTCGAGTGAAAAACCCAATGAGAACTCCAAGTTCAAACCCTACCATTTTCCTGTCTTCTTACCTCACTATTGTAATTGTGCTCGTCGATTGGAAACGTTTCAAAAATGGCCTACAGATAGGGAAGGATTACCTACTTCGAATGTTTTAGCTAAAAAAGGATTTATCTACTTGGGACCTGAGACTGGATTGGGATACGAAGTAGTGTTTCAGTTGTGGTCTGAAATTACGAATGGATCTATGTATCTATAAAGATTCAGCTATTCTGAACATACACGATGGTCTCCGCACTGTCTTTACCTTTCTATGGCCTTTCCACCCATTACAATACGGTACAATTATGACGGAACCTTAGAGACGGTACCTTCCTAAACTAGACATACAAATGGAACGATGTACAAGCTTGAGATTTCATTGCGACTAGTATAAAAAGGGACCATGGGCAAGATTGATAGTTCATTGTGACTACCAAGACCAAGCGAACAAGATGAATCCTTTGAAAGAGACATCACTCAAGTTCGGGGATTGTTAAAAAATGTACCTTCCCATAGTGTGACATATTGGATAGATAAGACCCATGTATTGCAACGGAAAATGTCGGGAAGGAAACTGCAAGTGCCCATGTAGTTACCATTGTAATTGCGTAGCGGACTACGATCCTGTGTCTTGCGATGAGAGCGATGCTGTACGCTGTGACCTCAGTGATGCAGTAAAGCATCATGGGAACTTTGGTATCACTACCCCTACCATAGAAAGTGATGCTGTGTGTGTCAAACCTGGGGGATGCGAAAGTGATGCTGCTCCTTATCGTGGACACTTTAATGGGTTTCATGGCAAATGTGGATGTCAACCTTCACGTCTACCACCCTATGGATGCCATTTATCCCTGAGCAAACTCCTATCGATGTCACCCTACCCTCATCGAGAACCTGTGAAAGACGAATATTCGTTCACTGTGCGTTTCCCTGTATACTGCAACTTTGAAAATCGTCTTCAATCGTTCAAAGGAAAATGCCCTAAGTATCTGGGTGGACCAGCCCCCGAAGAATTAGCCAGAGCCGGATTTTTCTACTTGGGTGAAGGGTATAAAGTCAAGTGCTTCAGTTGCGGTGTGTCACTACACCAGTGGGAACAACAAGACGTGGCCTACCTGGAACACGCTCGATGGTCACCGAATTGTCATTACTTGCCTTTAGTGGGACCAAATCATTGAAGTAACTTACCATGTCGTTGAAGAAACTAGATTGGCTAGGAGTCAAACGTTGGACATCACCGAGACCAGTATTTAAACCCCATTTCAAAAATGCTGTTGAATCATTACCTAAAGAACTGCAAGAGAAGATCTACAAGGAAGTGTGGCAGGGACTTGCCAGAGTGAAATCTCAATGGGTGACTGTAGAACTTTTGTGTCGAGAAATTCACAAGAGAAAAGTGAAAAAAAATTAACCAATGTGTTAGATTTCTCTGGATCAAGGGTGCGTTCATCCTATTATACCGCTTTAGACCGTTTACACCAGAAGATTTCCGTGGCATTCTTGGACGTTACCCTGAATGGCAGTGGTCAGAAATTACTTACTATGTGGATTACTTTTGCTCTAGGAAAAGATTGTAAATTCAATCATACTGACTGACCTATTCATGGATACTTTAAAAGAGAACGTTCGAGGTTTGCCTGTTAATTTGAGAGAACAGATTTACCGAGAACTGGTCAAAATTCAAGTCAAACGTAAAGAACAATTGCATCCGTTACGTCACCGGTGTTTGAACCACTGGTACCTGAATGGCATACATGGACTGATTCGTAAGAAACTGTTCCAGTGGTCAGACCTTGTGAAATACTTCCAGACTGCGAATGATCGACATGTTCATGATTTTGGTTACTTCGAGATTCACCTACTGCAACGAATTGAGGAAGAAGAGTTGAAGGAGTACAAAGGTCTTTTACGCAACATCTGCTTAGTGGAAGAGAAAATTTCTAAACGAACTCTGAACTGTAGGTTACTATTTTCAAGATTTAGATTCCCAACGGGAGAACGATGATCTCTGGGTAAAAAGTACATTTATTGCTTCCGAAAAAAAAGAGAGTATGAAAACAGGCTGCCATGCCACGACTTTTATCCAAAGTGATTCAACATATTCCGTGGAAGGGACTAAATATGACCATATTCAAACCGTGCATCATTACCATCACTTATTACAAGAACTGTTTCCGTTGAATTTGAGTCGACAAGTGGTGTGTGTCTTAGTGACTTGTTTTCTGGGATTTCGTTTACCAGCCGAATCCTTGTGGACTCTTTACGAACAATACTTACCACCCAATTAAACATGAAAGTGGTGCCTTTAAATGGTCAAGAGAGGTTCATTTTGCACAAAGCCTTGCGTTTTCATCTGGATACTTCTCGACCTCTACGGGAAAACAAGATTCGTCAACTTTTAGCTACCGAAGACGTGTATGACGATGAGTGTGTAGCTTGTGAATTACACCCCCATTGGACATATGTACGTGACTGGAAAAAATTAGGTTTTGAGTCTTGGACTCAAGAAGTGGCCCAGTATGCTCGAGAGTTGTGATCCTTCCTTTCAACATCCAAAGACAAAAGTCGCTTTTCAACCTGTGTTAGTGACCGTACCAGAAGAACCCTTTACCAAGGACAGGACTGTCATGGACACTCCTGAAAGACCCTTTCCGGAGGACACTTGTGTGACATTATCCCCTGTAGAACTTGTCAGAACATTACCCAAAACATGTTGTACAGAAACATGTTTCTATTCCACTTTGATCTTTTTCATGTGCATTTTATCGTTGTACTTAAACCTTTGGCTTTTATGTATTTTTGTCTTTCGTGTTCATTTTTAAAATATCAATACACGTGTCCTGAAAAAAGTATAAAAACTCTTGTCTTGTCTGTTTTCGTGTCACACGTGCCATTCCTGACACTATGGCTGCCTCTGCTGTCTCTGCTCCCTCTTCCTCCACTGTCAAGGTCATCTACGAACACTTAGATCGTGCCAGTTGGGAGGCTTTGTATGTTCGCCATCCCATTAACATGCTCATTGCTAGACCAAGCGGTTCAGGCAAAACCGAATTTGTCAAACGTTTGATCGAAAATAAACATCGTTTGATGGATCGTCCACCTCAATGAATTGTGTGGTGTTACAAAGAGTGGATCGGCGTACAGCCTCTTGCGAGAAAGTCAAGGCGATTCCATCGTGTTTGTGGAAGGCATTCCTAACGAAGACGACAGAATCGTGTCTGACTCCCGTCAAACCCATTTGATCATTTTCGATGACATGTTAGGAGAAGACGAAGAAGAAATTAAACTTTGATTTACGCGCAAAGGGCATCACCGTAATGCCAGTGTCATTTACATCACTCAAAGTTTGTTTCAACAAAGTAAAGACCATCGCATCATCAATCCCAATGCTCATTACGTGGTCTTGTTTAAAAGCCCTTTAGATAAATCGCAAGTGCAAGTCTTAGCCAAACAGTTAGGAACGTCTTGGCTCACTCAGGCGTACGACGATGCCATTCAAGCTCCACACGCCTATTTACACGTCGATTTGAAACCTACTACCCACGATTATTTGCGATTTCGTACCCATTTGTTTCACCACTGCTCTCAAGATGGGGGGCCTGTCCTGTACACGTCTCCGTCCTCGACTTAACCCCACAAAGAAATCTATAAAAACCTCGGACACTTTTCGTCTGTCTCACACCGTGTCAACATGACGTCGCTTCAGTCTCGTCTTCCCGTCAAATTGATTCGTGCCTTGTATGGCATCAGTCGCGAGAAAAATCCACAAATACGTGCTCGTGTCTTAGAAAACAATCTCAAAGAAGTCTTACGATGGTTCACGGTGACAGCACGTTAATTACTGCAAGGCATCATTCAGACTCCTCATCAAACCAAACGCTTTTTTGATAGAAACAAAGTAGCTTTAACCCAACTTTCCGATCCCCGCATTGACACTCAGACCCAAAAACAAATCATTTTGAAACCTGGAGGGAGCGGTACTCTAGGAAGTGTCATCATTCGCTCCCTTTTAAGATGGGATCCTAATGCTCCTAAAGTTTACCCCAAGAAAAAAGTCAAACGAAGCCCCAAGAAGAAAAAGCGCAACGGTGGCAAGACCAGGTCACCACCCCCGAAAAAGGATAAGCCCCCAGAAAAGAAAAAGAAACAGAGAAGTCCTCCGAAAAAGAAAACGCCACAGAAAACTAGTCACAAGAGAGGCACTTCAGCCAGGACGCAACCTTACATTCGCAAACCACGACCTGCAACGGCGGTGACCGCGTCTCCGGTAGCCTCAGGTTCATACACTTCTCCGTTGAGGCCCGTGTCTCCAAAAACTTCTCCAGTGGCGGGAACCTCCTATTTAGTGCCAGTGGCAGCTACTCACAAACTACCTGCTCCCAAAATCAAAGTCCAAGAGAGATCGGGCATGTTACAGAGTTTACTGGATTTGTCCAAGCAAGAACTGACTCGATTTAGTCCGTTACGTACCCCTGTATGACGTGTGTTGCCTGTCCTCAAGTTGATACGACGTAAAGACAATCAGTGGCGACGCGTTCCGGTAAAAAAAGGTTGCGACAAAGTAGGGGTATCAGTGAACTCCCAAAATATGTCACCTCAAAGAAGTGCACACCGTCACTATCGTCAAAATAAAAGAGGCAAAGACATGCTCGTCATCCGATAAAACGCTTAGCCAAGCATCGACGTTACCCTAACAAAAGATACAGTCGTTCAAAGAAAAAGAAGAGTCACCAAAGGGGAGGATTCCTTGGCAATTCTGGAGAAAAAAAAATTGTCACCTTTATGACGAAGCGATAGTCCAAAAAAAAGATAAAAGGTCTTGTGCTAAGTCATCTACGTTAGTGTATTTTTTGTGAATGTCCCAGAACCAACAAGCAAAGATGTCACCCCAGATAACATTCCTCTTCTAAACCCAAAGGAAAGAAAAGGAAAGGACTGCCTCCTCGTTTAGTCAAACATGGGGACATGTTATCTGTCCTGTCCAAAGCTTCTCCACCCCTGCGGAAAAAAACTCATTCAAACATCGACACCGTGTGCGAATGTTGTTTGAACGTTTTGAAAGGCACGATCCCTTTGTCCAAACACCAGAAACAATGCCTAGGCAAACATCGCCACGTTCTTCGCCAAATGGTTCAAAAGAAAATCCCCATTCGTCAAAAGAAGAAGATGTTGGTCCAACGTGGAGGAATTTTGCCTCTCTTGTTAGGCCCATTGCTGAAAGGAGTCTTGGGAACCATGTTGGGAGGACTCGTGGGAACAAGATAAAAAGGCCCTCTGGAGTCCCAAGATCTCAGAATTGACCCGTGACATCCAATGGAAGGACTAAAACTAGCTTTAGTGCCTTACAAACGATGGATGGAATACCATCGTTGGCAAGAAAAACGAACCCCACATTTACCTCCCAATCCCAATTTGACAGAGATGTCCCAGTTACAACGCGAATTGCAGTCATTGATGGATCGCCAAGATTTGTCTGAAACAGAAAAATAGCAAAAGTACGGTCAACTCTTGCAAAGACTGCAACTCTTTCACCAGAAAGCTTTAGGCGAAACAGCTCTTCCCACTCTGAAAGATTTCAAAACCTTGATGAAAAGTCGATCCCCCGCACTGCCACCACCACCACTAACACTACCATCCCCAGAGGTCACGACAGACGCTACCCCACGAAAGCCTGAGGAAGAGGAGATACGAGAAGTTTTCAAACAACGTCAGCAGCTCCCATTTCTAGTAAGATTTCAGCGTCCTTGTTGACCCCGTCCCACCACACCCCAACGAGAAGAAATGAAAGCTTGGGTTAAAAAGATGATGTCCACTCCTCCTTCGACAGAAGTGAAAAATAAAGAGGGGAAACCAGGAGTGAAAAATGAAAAGAAGACCAAAGGCATTCCATTACAACCTCCGCCACTAGCTTCGACTTCTACTCCCGTGGCCCATCGGACACGTAAATCCGTTTCCAAACCACCCATTCGCCCCATTCAAAGTAGCATCAGCGAAGAATGGGTGACCTATAAACGAAAAATGGAAAATGTGTTAGCCAGCATTTACTACGATCCGTCGCATCCTGCAGGTTACGGAGGTGTTCAAAAATTGTATCGTGCTGCCAAAACTCGACTGAAAAGTCTCCGTTTACCTCAAGTGCAACAATGGTTACAAGAACAAGCTACCTACACTTTACACAAACCCATTCGACGCATGTTTTCCAGAAGTCGCACCCAAGTAGAAGGCATCGATCATCAATGGCAAGCCGATTTCGCCGATGTTTCTCATTTGGCCAGCTACAATCGCGCCTACAAATATTTATTTTGTGTCATCGATGTCTTTTCAAAATTTGTCTCGGTCGTGCCATTTACTTCCAAATCGAGCAACGAGTTGGTGCGAGCCCTGCAACTGGTGTTGAAACAAAGTGGTCGTCACCCTCTTCGATGGCAAACGGACAAAGGTACCGAATTTCTGAACCAAGCTTTCCAAAATGAATTAAGGAAACGTGACATTTGATTTTTTACCACCGAGAATCCTGAAACCAAAGCAAGCATCGTGGAACGTTTTCAACGCACTTTGAAAGAACGCATGTGGAAATATTTTACACATCACCACACTCTGAAGTACATCGACATCTTACCGCACCTGGTGCAAGCTTACAACCAATCTTACCATCGAAGCATTGGACGTGCCCCGCAAGAGGTGACTCCCGACAACGAAGTGCTAGTTTCTGATCGCCTGTTTGGTACGTCCCCGACGGGAGCTGTCCCCAAGAAAGGTGAAGTGTTGGCCGTAGGAGATTGGGTGCGCATTGGCGAAACCAAACGCACTTTTGACAAAGGTTACTTACCTAACTGGACCACCGAATTCTTTTGTGTCACTGGATGAGTGCATGGTCGTCATCCTGCCGTCTATAAATTGGAAGACATGAACGGTGAAGTGTTAAAAGGAACGTTTTATTTGCCTGAGTTACAACGTGTCACCGAATAGGAAGACGACGTGTACGACATCGAAAGCATTCTCGAACTCAGAACCCGTAAAGTGAGCAAACGACGTGTCAAAGAAGTCAAAGTAAGTTGGAAAAGATATCCACCAAGTTTTGATTCTTGGATCGAGGCTTCGCAGGTCATCGACTATAAAAAGAAGTGACCATCATGCTCTTTCACACAGACGCAGCTATTGCTACCACTCCTTTACCCAGTTCATCTCTGCAAGATTTACAGAAACAACCCTTGTGGGTGTGGTGTGAAGAACGTGTGCCTAAAAAGCAAATCGTCTTTTTATCTCAAATCTTTGTGGTGTATTGTGTCATCGGTGCAGCCATTGCCAATTTGAGTTTGCAACAAGGAGACAAACAATTGTGGACCATTTTATTGAGCATTTGCATCGGTTACCTGCTTCCCAATCCCTCCCAGGAATTCACCTCGAACGGGAACAACGGAAATCTTGTGTCCAGTGCCAGTGTCAGTCATCACTCCAGCAACAACCACCGAATTTTGGGCGGAGACATTCCTCTAACGTCCAGTAACCCCTCGGACAGTCACAGAACTCTGGAATTATTAGCCACCATAACCAATTTTATTTAACCTTACCCAGTGACAGTTCCATGGAGGTGTTTCCCAACAACACTTTCTGCTGTTACATGGCCAAATTACCTCAGGCCATCCAATTAGATCATGAAGCCCCTTTGGAAGTGGCTTTAGTAGAAATGATTCACCCAACCCAAGTCCTCAATGTCCTTCCCAATCAAAATTGTTTTACGGTGGAAGTTCATGACGAGCAAATGCAACAGTACTTGGATACCCAAGTAAAATATGATAAGAAAACACCTGGCACAAAAAATCAAAAGTCGACCACCTATCACTTGTTCATTCCCCCAGGCTATTATTTTAGTGGTCAACATTTGGTGAGCACCATTGCCTCCAGGTTTAATGTCGTGTTTCTTAAAGCTTTGGAGAGTGTCACAAAAGTGTCATCCTGGAGTACCACAAAGTAGCTCGTCGCTTCCTAATGAAATTTCCTGACGGGAACAAAATGTTGTCCATTTTATTTTGTCCTGAATTGCTTGACATGTTGGGCGGGGACATGGAGATGATGATGGCCATGATCAAGAAAAACGAATTACCGGTCATTTCCGACAACGATTCTTTTGTCAAGTTATTTCGTTCCCCGGTAGAACTGAACCAAGGACTGAATTTGATCTTTGTGTACTCCGATGTGGTGTAGTACAACGTGGTGGGACACACCTTCGTACCGTTACTGCGTGTCATTCCTTTCAAAGTGGATTCTGCCACGAACGCTGATGAGGAAGGTGGAAACACTTATCACGTACACCGTGAATTTGTAAATCCTCACTATTTGCCCGTCAGCAAGTCTGAAAATGGTTCTCTAACGACTCGTAAGTCATGTATCCAGTGTACCGAGGCGTTGCTCGACAGGGAGGACACGGTTTAGGAGATATGTTAAAATCGGTATTTCGTTCAGTGGTTCCCGTGTTGAAACCGATGGTGACACGAGGGTTGCACGCCTTGAAAGAAGCGGAATTGACACACGGTAAAGAATTTCTCCAAAATGTCATCATTGACAAGCAAAACCCTAAAGAAGCCTTCTTGAGAGCAGGCAGAAATGTCTTGTTGCAAACGGGCAAGGACATTTTAGGCCGACGAGAAACATCTATAAATGCCCTGCACGCTACCGAGTCAGGCATTCCCACTTCCCCGAAGCCACAGCAAGGAAAGGCAGAAAGAGACGACGAAGAAAACACCCCTTCACAAGACTTCACACTTCTAAAGCTAGAAAGACAAAGCAAAGAAGAACCGTTCGAGACTTAGACGTTATTGATTATTAAATTATTGAGAAAGAGAAAAATGATGCACCGAGAGTCTCGCGCCTGTTCTAAGTCGGAACTGGATCTGTTTGCCATGCCACCTACCATGATGACGATGCAAGAATCCCAATGGGTCGAATTTCATCCCGTCTCCTCTTTGACGGATTCAGCACCCATCCAGTTTGAAATCAAAGGACAGCCGGAAGATTACATTGATCTGAATAGTAGTTACTTGTACGTGAAAGTGAAAGTAACTGAATCGGACGGTAGAAATATAGACGACGCAGATAATGTAGTCCCCGTCAACAATTCCATGCATTCCTTGTTCAGTGAAGTGGACTTGTACTAGAATAACAGACTGGTCAGCAGCAGCATGGACACTTACCCGTATCGTGCCTACCTGGAAAATCTCTTGACGTACGGCACAGAAGCCACAATAACTCATCTGGATGCTTGCGTGATATGGAAACCTGACACGGCAGACAAGTTTAACGACATAGCTTTAGCAGAAGGTGGCAATCTTCACAATGTGGGTTATAATAGCCGTAAAGAGAAAATCAAAGCAAGCCGTAGTTTAGAACTGATCGATCGTTTGCATTTGGACATGTGGTTACAAGAAAGGTATTTGCGGAACGGAGTGGATGTCCGCCTGAGACTGAATCGTAGTAGTGCTGCTTTCTATTTGATGGCTGCTGCTGATGCCACTTACAAAACCATCATCCAAAAATCCAGGCACTACGTGCGTCTTTTGGAAGTGTTACCTAAAGTGGGAAACGACATCAGTCACACTTTAAGCAGAACGACCGCCAAATATCCAATACGACTTGTGGAAGTGAAAACCTTCAACATTCCGGGGGTACAGCGATCCATGATCGAAGATCATCTGTTCCAAGGACAGCAACCCAAACGTTTGATTATTGGTATCGTCAAGAATTCAGCCTTCAACGGAGCCCGCAATGAAAATCCTTTCGAGTTTCAACATTACAATGTGTCCAAGATCAAAGTCAGTCGCGATGGCAAGACCTTATGTACTTGACCCTTTCAGCCTAACTTTACCCAGAAGAATTACTTGAGGTCATACTTGTCACTGTACGAAGCTACCGAACAGTTAGGAACCGACACCAGTCACGGCATATCGTACAATGATACTGCAGGAGGCTATGCTTTGTGGGGTTTTGATTTCACTCCCGACCAAGGCAGCGACGAGGGACATTTCCACCCTATAAAATCCGGCCAGATTCCAGAGGAACTTCAGTTTGCAAACCCACCTCCAGGCCACACGGTAAACGTCATCCTGTATGCAGAATTTGACAATACGATAGAAATCAACAGTTTGAGAGAAGTCATTCTAGATATTAGAAGCTATGGAAGACTGTTATCCCTCTTTACCTAGTGGAGAAACTTTGGACATGAAATGTGCGGAAACTGTGAAAGAAGAATGCCAAGACAAAGACGAAGAAGTCATCATGATGAAGTCCCGATGGCCAGAACAAGAAGCACATTTAATCTCCTGTTTTGCTACAGTTCTGGGGGATACAATTAAGGAATTGATCAAGAAAGATTGCTATAGATGTCAAAACGATCATCCCAGTCAAATTCAACACGATAAATGTCTGATGTTGAATCAAGAAGAAAAATTGGACGAGTATCTGGACAAAGCTTGGAGTCTCATCGAGACAGAATTCGTGTTTGATGAGTGGTATAAAGGCTTGCGTGAATATTCTTCTCCTCCATTAACGCCTCTGGAGATCCGTCGCATCGAAACTCTCTTGAACCAGGGTAAGAAGTCGGGGCTACACGCCTTTTACGCGTCAGACATTTTCCAAGAGAAAGTCAGGATCTAATTGATCACTTATTATCACCTGTGAAGAAGAAAACAACACAAAACATGGATACCTGGGAACTTTATTACCTTTTGAACCACAGTTCGTACACTGCTTCTTGGAATCCTATCGTATGTGCTAAAGATGAACTCCCTCATCGCAAACCTCAAGACCATCAAGCTTATGTGATCAACACGGACGACAGTCATCTCCCAGGACCCCACTGGGTAGCCGTCTACTTTCCTCAAGAAGGATGTGTGGAATATTTCGATTCGTATGGATTGCCCCCTTTGGAAGACGATATCATTGACTTTATGAGAAGAAATGCTCAGACCACACGATTCAATAATGTGAAATTACAAGGCGCAGATTCCTTGGTGTGTAGACAATACTGTGTGTATTTTGTGCATCATCGCAGTCTGGGATATTCTTTAGAACATTTAGTGACTTATTTTGATCGTCATTCTTCTAGAAACGATGAGAAAGTAGATAGATGGTTTTGTGACATTTATGCTTATCTTTTGTCTCTAGCTAGGAAACGTAGTGTCCATCAATGGCCCAATGACTTCCAGCAGTGGAAATCACAATTTCATTCACAAAGTTGTCAACCCTGTTTAAAATAGTGTTAGTTGAAAAGAATGTTTGTTAGGTGAATTGAATGGTTAATGTTATATTGAATGGTTATTGTCAAAAAAAGTGTTACTTGTTAGTGTTAAGTGCTTTTGAATAAAAAAATGTTGTGTTTGAAAAAAATGTCTTTGTCTTTTGTTTTGTTATAGGCATCATGATTCATGCTCTTTGACTTCTCTCTATCCCTCACATGACACTAATTTAACGTTCCGACTCGAAAACCGTTGAGGGATGTTTTCTTTCACGTCCGCGCTTTGACCATTAAAACGGGGAAGTCTCCAGCCTGACCATCCATTATCGACTCATCCTCCTACGAAGATTTGCTCAAGATTAGCTAAGCTGAACGAAGCCTACGTCAATTTGCATCGTGACAGACATAGTCTGATACCGATGCCGGAAGAGATAGAAAATGTTAGAATGTTAAAAGTCACTGAAGACCTGAGAGAAGAGCTCTTCAGAGAAGAAATTAACAGGCAGAAAGAAGAATGGACGGAGAAGTACAGACTTCAGAAACAGCAGAGAGAGCAGAGAGAGCAGCAACATCAGCAGCAGCAGGAGGAGGAACCTGAAAGAGGTTTTGTCGACTGTCGTGTCGACAACAAAGAGTTCTCCTTCTCTTTCCGAAGAAGCAGACCTTATCCTGTGAGAAAGCCTGTCGTCAGAGGAGGTCGCAATCTTAGATCCTAAATGATTGCCATAGCTTCAAGTTCACACAAAAAGACCGCCCTTTTCAGGGCTACCCCATACTCTAGAAAAGAAATAATAATCCATTGCCTATGATAAGTTGGAAAAAATAGAAGTGCGTGTATAAACACGTGATTTCTTTATCTTGGCTAGAAAGTGTGTGTATAAGCATTTTTTTAAGTGGTTAATAAAACAAATTTAAAATAGTGATGGGTGGTAAAAAAAAGTGAGTGAGTGTTTCTTTTAGGTCCGCGCGTTTTTTGGTCATGATCTATGTAATATAAGTTTTGGGTCTTAGGGGATGTTTCCCTTCACGTCCGTGCTTTTCATATAAATTGGAAAACGCTCGGCAGTCTGGCTACCCTTGTTGATTTATTAACAGTAAATATGAGCAGAAGGCTAGCAAAACTGTTAGAACTCCAGATGCACTTGGAATATGCCAGGCGTCTACTGAATGAGCTGGCAGCGGAGGCCATTTGTCGAAGAAGGCAGAATGAAAGAGGAGAAGGAAGAAAGAAGAGGAAGAAAAAAAGAGAGGGATCAGGTCTCACATAATGATTAGACCTATGTGCGATTTGACACCTGAGGCAAGGACGCCTCCATAGGCAATAGCAGCACCACAGCCTGTAGCTGCACCACAGCCACAACCACAACAGGAGGCAAGGATACGAATTCATCCTAGAGTTAGAAATAGAAGAAGATAAAGGAAAGTCTTCACTATCCCAGTGATAGAAGATTGGAATAGTGAAGCCACTCAACCCGCCTCTGTAGTCCCAGTGACAAGGGTGAATTGGCAAGGAGACTGGAGTAGGAGATGCGTGCGCGGTGCCAGACCTGGAAGGTGCCAGCATTAGATCGGCGCATTTGGAGTTCCATAAAAACAGCCCTTTTCAGGGCTAATCAAAACTCTAGAAAAGAGACAGTATTACTTTTGCCATTATTAGAATGTGGAGTAGTGTGAATATAAATACTCACTCCTTTCCTGGTATAATTGTGTGTGTGTGTGTGTGTGTGTGTTTGTAAGCAATCAAGTCAATTTGTGTGGATATTAGATTATTGGGGCATTTGTAAGTTGAAAAGTATGTATGTGTGAATAATAGAGTGTGTGGTTATTAATCCTTCCCTTCTGTGTGGATGGTATTTTTTTGTAATATTATTTTTTTTTTTGTTCATTTGCTGCTTAGCCTGTGTGTGTGTGGATACTAGAATTTTGCTGCTTCCCGTGCGTGGATAGTAAATTATATTTATGTTTTTGCTGCTTAGGGGTATTTGGATAGTACATTTTGAGTTTTATTTTGCTACTTCCCGTGTGTGGATAGTATATTTTGGTTATGTTTATGCTGCTTTTGTGTGTGAATTGTATAGTATGGTTATGTTATTTGTATAGTCATTACTGTGTGGATAGTAGATAATATGAGAAGAGAAAAGAAGGGGAAGTTTTCCTTCACGTCCGTACTTTTTATATAAGAACTCATAATGTTCATCGTTCGCGCCATTCTACGGAATAAGCGAAAATAAAATGGCAGCCGTATCTGACCTGTTCAACAACTTAAATGAAACTTACTATTGGATTATAGATAGTGAATATGTAGTGGAAAGAACTGAAAGAGAATGGAGGATAAGAAACAGCCTGACTTTGCTAACAAACTAAAAGTAGCCAGGGAGAAGATAGAGGAGATAATAGAAGAAGAAGTGAAGAAGTTGAGATGGTTTATTAATCCACCCTATGTCAAAACTGGAATGTTAAAAGACGCCTTGGATTTTGTTATAGAAGTAAGGTGTTTTTTGGAAGGAATGGTGAAATGGTCAAATTGGCCATTTGTCAAAAGGGGCCTGGACAAGCTGAAGAAAGCTGAAGATCTTCTGAGAAATGTGATGGATGAAGAAGTAAAAAAGATCAAAGAGAAATGGAGTAAAAAAAGAAAGAATAAGGAAAACTTAAAGAAAAAGGAAGAGATTGAGAGGTTGAATAATAATTGGATGAAGATACAGGCCAAGTTCAGAGCGTTGGGCCATCCTGACTGGATGCTGGAAAATGATGAGAAGAAGAAGAAGAAGAAAGGATTATTAGGAAAAGTCAGGAACTGGATGAAGAAGTGGAGAAAATAAAAAAAGAAGAACCAAAAGACACTTTTGAGGGCCATTCATTTGCCTCGAAAAGTAATTGACTTTCATGCCTAACCCCTTCAAAATGTTTTTTTGTTTATATGTTATGTCTGTTGTCTATTGTCTGTGTTATATCCATCTCCCATGTTCAATTCCAATTGTCCCTATAGTGGTTATCCTGTGCTCCCATGTTAAATTTCCCTTGAGGCTATATTCGATATCCTGCGCTCCAATGTTAAATTTCCCATTGAGGCTATATTCGATATACCCTATTTTAACATTAAAGTCCCATTGAGGCTACGTTGGCCCACTATACTACTTCTCAGGACCGACTTCTCATAATTGAATAGTTATCACAAACAACTAAGAAATCCTTAAAACGGAGTGCTATAAACAAATGCGCATACTCCAAACTGAGCGACCCCAGGATTCGTAAACTGGGTTAAATTGTGCAAGTAAACTACAGTATAATCAGGGAAATAATTGATAACAAATAGCAAGGGAATGGGACGTGAGTAAAAGAGTACAAAGCCTATACAAGCTTAAAGAACAAGTACGCATAAATGACAATGCATGAAGTTGATGAACCCAGGTGGCACTAAAGTTAGCACATGACTATACACAGGAGTAACTTTATTAGCCAGCAGTATTTGAAGGTTCTTACGGAGGTTCTAGAACAGCTGGAATTAACTGCGCACATTGCCCTGTCCCAGAAACAATCTAACAACTATGTCATCAGTGTCAGTCCTAAATGTAGCGAAATTTATTCCAGGATAAGTAAAAAGCTCTGAAAGCAAAGTAAAATACTCAGAGTTCCTGCAAACAGGAGCAAAACATTTGACTCCATACAAAACAATATTCTGAGATACATCTCTGTCATAGGCAAAAGAGGAACAATTGAACCATCTGCTTGAGCATAGCGTGAAAATCTACAAAAGGACTAAATCTCCTTAGACAACAATAGTCAGGATAAAATATTCAAATGGCAAATCGCACATGTCCATACTGGGTTAGATGGAGTTCAATACTGGGGAGGGAATTAGACCACCATTTCCAGTAGAGGAGGGGTTCGCGGTAAGGGCATTCCAATTTCATCCTCAGGGGCCGCAATGGCCCACATCCCCAAAAGTTGACACACACGAGTGAGTCGCAAAATATAATTATAAATAATCAATCGGAGTATCAAATCCACAATTAAAACAACATTAAATTGTATTATAATGTAATTAAGCCACTACGAAAACATGTAGCTACAGATTAATACCACTCCCACCCGTGCTACTCACATAAACCTATGTTCTGTTCTTCTACTAACCAAATGTCAGATGAAACCGAAATGACTGTTTACTAAGATAAGGAGCTAATTAATGCGTCTCCATACGAGCGTGCGTGCTGCGCACATATGGCGATATCCACAAGTATGATCCATCCTTTTCGACGGATATGCATTGGTCGAGAGAATGTTGGGACTAGCTTGGGCAGACAAGGCTATCTGAAGCTTAAATAGCAGGGCGAATTAAAATGATCTGCATCATATATTCTTTCTCCATATATAAAGAAATTTTCGAACTACTTTGACATCAATCTACATAGTTCATATATATTTCCAGTTTCGAAACATATTTAGATTCTTACAAGAATCAGCTGTGTCAGTTCCTGGATAGATAACAACACAAGGCAGTAATAAAAAAATCAGTATAAACACGAAAAGGAGAATTAACTATGACAGGTTTCAACAGACCTGTAGGTTACTGAAAATGTCATCAAGCAAGTATAGATTCATTTTCAGGACAAGTGAAGCAGCAGTTGTCTGAGAAAATACGGTAAAATTAACTATAGATGAATGAGGAGGAAAGTAACAGGTGTATGTGGAGGAAACAAACATTTGATATAAACTGAACACGTGTTGTGTTCATCAATGTCAAAATGCTTATACTGAATAAAGATGAACATGCTATTTCATGCAAAACAGTAATATAATATCAGAATTAGGAGTCTGTAAACTTATATAAACCCTACACTGCCTCTTAGTCGAATATTATCATCAGAAAATGACAACAGAGCTTAATTGCCTAGTTACCTACAGATTGCAAGGGAAATTATTACGAAACCAGATGTCACCAAAACCCGTGATGGTGATGAAAATAGAATACAACTATTACCAAAACATTACAGGGATACAAAAACATTTTCAAAAACATATGAAATTAAGCAAGGCTCCTACAAATATATAAACATACGTGACTGAGCATGGATCCAACTAAAATATCAACGGATGAGTTTAAGTAAAGTTCCAATGAAATTGTCAATCGCACAAATATTAAAAATCAAGTTCGAACAGCAGCCAAATTATTGATGTTAGAAAACACATTCATTAGTACTTCGCTGAAATACAGTGCAATAGGAATTAAATTCAAAATGAGATCGAGATATCAGAATCAAAGGTAGTGTGAAGGACCAAAAAGAAATCCATGTGTTAAAGAGAGATGACAAAATGTCAGAACAAAACCATTACAATTACTCAAACATAACGATCTACACATCAGTAGCATACCTGGAGGATTCTACGTCTTAATTATACAAGCCTTTCTGAGTCTGGTTGGTCTTCTTATTATGTAATACAGTCAGCCAACAGGAAATATGAGTGAAAGCAAAGTATGCTTTTTTCTTAGCCCTAGTGATGTAATAAGTGGTCTTGAAGCCGCAATGAGCACATGTCATGTAGGTATTTTAAATAAGGAAAATATTTTATAGGCAAATGATTAATCTTTACTAATTACAATATCTGATTAACCTGTAATAATTGTTAGTATTATTAATTCTCTATTGATTATTTGCTCATTTAAAGATCCTTTTGTATTTTGTCAGATTACATTTTATTGATACATATTTTATTTTGTAAGATTACATTGTATGGACACATGTTTTAGTTTGCAAGATTGCGTTGTATGGATAAATGTTTTATTTTGAAAGATTACGTTGTATGGATACATGATTTATTTTGTAAGATTACATTGTATTGATATAGGTTTCATTTTGTAAGATTACATTGTATGGATACATGTTTTAGTTTGTAAGATTACATTGCATGGATACATGTTTAATTTTGTAAGATTACGTTGTATGGATACAAGTTTTTTTTTTGGCAAGATTACATTGTATGGATACACGTTTTATTTTGTAAGTTTACATTGTATGGATATATGTTTTATTTTATAAGATTACATTGTATCGATACATGTTTTATTTTGTAATATTACGTTGTATGGATACAAGTTTTTTGGGCAAGATTACATTGTATGGATACATGTTTTATTCTGCAAGACTATGTTGTATGGATGCATGTTTTATTTTTTACGATTACATTGTATAGATAACCAGTTTTTATTTTCAAGATTACATTGTATGGTTACATGTTTTATTTTGGAGGATTTAGTTTTTCGGATACAAGTTTTATTTTTCAAGATTGCTGTCGCAGAATGGAAACCGAGTGGGTCTTTGGACTAAATGAACAAGACAAACACAATGCGAGAAAGATGGAAATTTATGAAATGAATTAATAAAGAAAAATATATGATGTAAAAATACAATGATTCTCTCACGCTCTCAACATACGCTTGACTCAAATCACTCTACACAATATTCACACATTGAAAATAAACCAAAACTATGAAATCAATTTGAAGTACTGATCCAAGAAACTTCATTGACTGCAAATACGTTTCAAACAGTATTCTACTCTACAAGATATTCACATAATCTCAAATATGAACTCCGATTAAGATTCAAAATAATCTTATGAACACAACTAAGATTCAAAATAATCTTATGAACATAAAAATGCAATTGGAACAATAATTGAACCAAACGTATGTTTCTAGATCCCCTGTACAGTCGCACGATTCCTTGGTTTGGCCCACACTCTTATCGGCCGCTCGTACCCTTTATGGATCCAACACATGTACAGTCATACGTATACACACGTACAGACAGCATACAGCACCCTTCTGAATTTGCTACGTCTACGTCCGTGGCACAGACATACGTACATACATACGTATCGACAACAGGCAGACTTAAACACTCTGGAAACTCCAGACAGTTCTAAACAACTTTAGACAGCTTCAGAAATCTCTAGTAAACTCTAGTCAGCTCTAGTCATAGTCACAGTCACAATCCCTGTGACAGTCACAATCACAGCGACAGTCACAATCAGCTACAATAAAACGAAATTGGTCATAATAATAGTTTCTGTAAAATCTCTAGATATATGCTAATACGTTAACCTCTAATAGTGACATGTAACTCAAAGTTCAAATCTGCGTTGTAATAAATGCATTATTACGCGATAAGACATTAAAAACCAAATAAGTTTCGCATATCAAATGAAATGTAAATTTAACACTTACCCCTATGGCTGGAGAACAATGGAGAGCGTACAGTCCTTGACGTGATCCAAAACGACCAGTGTCGGTTTAGAAATCGATCTTACTTAAATCCATAGGAGAGTGAGCAAAAGTCAGGGTAAAATATCCGTAAATATCATGTTATTAATGTTCCCTCGTCACAAGTAATTTCTGGCGAGGTACATGCTAATACAGTCGCTTACCTGGAAAAACACGTCTTCACCCTAGATAACGTTGCACGCATGTACAACGAGAAATGGTCAAATAGTTCTAAGGCAAAACCAAGTTATTTTTTTTTGCCTAATTCTGTAACAATACCTCCCCCCTAAGAGAAAGAAAATGTCCACATTTTGTTTTATAAAAAACCCTCATAGAATAAAAGAAAAATAACTACTAATGATATGTTACAATATTTAAACTGGTTATTCTGCAATCTGGATTTTCTGTACTGTGTAAACATTTATCCAAATTTTCAATCATGCCCTACTCAAGTAGTCTGCCCCTATATTTTCAACTCCTCTTATTGCCTCTACACGGAAGCGATAAGGTTGTAGTGTCAGCGCCCAACGCATCAATCGAGCGTTAGCGACCTTGGCCTTGTTTATATACAATAGGGGTTGGTGATCAGTCTCGACTACAAAATCTCTCCCAAAAAGATACGCATGACACTTCCCAATTCCCCACAAGGCCAAACACTCTTTTTCAATAGCGGAATAGTTGTTATCCCGGGGTATCAATTTCCTACTCGATTAAGCTACGGGTAACTGATTGTTATCTTGCTCTTGCAGTAAAACTGCTCCCAACCCAGTTTCAGAAGCCACTGTTCTTAAAATAAAGGGTTTGCTAACATCTGGCAATGTCAACATAGGTGCACTGATTAATTTCTCTTTCAGCGCGCAAAATGCTCTATCTTGTGGCGGTCCCCACTCTACTTTGCTTGGTTGCCCCTTCTTTGTCAGATCAGGCAGTGGGCTAGCAATGGCTGTAAAGTTTGGTATAAACTTTCTATTAAACCCTACTAGACCTAGAAATGAACGAACTTGCGTTTTGTTATCCGGCTTAGGTGCGTTCCTAATCGCTTCCACTTGCTTGGGGTGAGGTTTCAACTGACCCGAACCACTGACCCTATGACCCAAACGATCTAGATCTGTATAGCCAATACTGCATTTAGTGGGTCTCACTGTGCGGTTCGCTCTGCGGAGTCTATCGAAGAATTCCCCCAAGACGGACACATGCACACTCCAAGTATTCGTGTACACGAATATGTCGTCTACAAAGCTATCAGTGCTTGCTAAACCTCTTAGCAACTTGCGCATCAAACCACAACAGGTGGCACTGGCACCTACTAACCCGAATGGCATTACCTTGAATTGATATAATCCTTTCTGGGTCGCAAATGCTGTCAACTTACGGGACTCTTAAACAATGGGAACCTGCCAATATCCCTTGGAAGATTTAATTTGGAAATCTATTGCTTGCCAGACAACTTCGCAAATAGACCCTCCATATCTGGCATTGGTTCTGCATCGAACACCGTGATTTTATTTAACTGTCGGAAGTCGATACAGAATCGGTTCGTCCCATCTTTTTTCTGACTAGCACTACGGGAGAAGAATATGGCGAGTTGGAGGGTTCAATCACCCCCAAACCTAAGATTTTACTCACCTCTTCGTCCACAGCTTTTCGTGCGTTGTATGATACCAGATAACCTTTGATTCTAATGGGGTCAGATTTATTCAGTTTAATTTTGAGGTCTACAAAGGTTGTACGACCTGGTCTGTCGGTGAATACATCCGAGTATTTAACCAAAAGCGCATCTCTTGATGTACAACTTAAGCATCTTAGCATGGAACGTCTTTAAATTACCATCTATATCAATTTTATAGTCCATGTCATTCTTGACCTCTTTAACTTCGTAGGACCTTTCCAATGGACTAGAACTTATTTGAGCTAGTAGGAAGAAGCAATAGAACCTGGTCTCCTACAAGAAATGTCCTATTTCGCGCTCTGCGGTTATAATACTTGGCATATCTACATCCCGATTTCATCAATTCGTCACGTGCCATCTGGCATGCACTTTCTAGTTTCTCACGCTGATCTAACACGTACTGGTAGGTAGTCTTTATTTCCTCGTTCGCGACGTCACCTGTCCATAGTTGGCATAGTATCCGCATCGGGCCTCGAACTGTTCTTCCGTACAGCAATTCGAAGGTTGAAAACCCTAAACTTTCTTGCGGTAGTTCACGGTACGCGAACAGAACCGCGTTCAAATAGCGGTCCCAGTCTTGCGGACGTTCCGCGTACATTTTTCGTAGCATATGTTTTAGGGTACCATTAAATTTCTCTACCAGTCCATTGCACATCAGGTGGTATGGGGTAGTGTTTAGCTGTTTGATGGAAAACAGCCTACTTATTTCACCCATGAGGTCGGAGGTGAATTGGGCACCACAATCCGTAAGGATTTCTTCTGGCACCCCTACCTTACTGAAGCTGTCAACCAATGCTTCAGCCACCCGTTCCGTTTCAATAGTTGGTAACGCTACGGCTTCGGGGTATCTGGTTGCGTAATCCATAAGAGTAAGAATATACCGGTTATTCATTTCAGGAACTGGTTATATTGGGCCTACAATATCCACCGCCACTCTTTTAAACGGTGTATCCTTTAATGGCGTCTGTCCTAAGGGCACCCTTGTGACCCTTCCCTTACATACGGTTTTTTGGCATACGTCACAAGACCTACAGAACCGTGTGACATCGCCATTAACACCAGGCCAGTAGAATGCAGCGGCTGCTACTCTGCTGGTGGTCTTCGCCTTACCTAGGTGTCCTGCCATGCTAGACTCATGGGCCACCCTAAGTACTTGAGATCTGTATCTCTGGGGTACTACCACTTGCCAATACCTCTTACCCTCCGGAGTGATAAACTCCCTATGAATTAGCTCGTTCCTCCGAACGAATCTCGAGCTGCCACCACCCTTGCAGTGTCTAATTGCGTCGGAAGCGATTTTCTCAATAACAGTTTTGATGGATTCGTCACGTTCTTGTTATAGTTTGAATTCATCACGCGAAATTCCGGAGATCGATTCAGGGATATTTAATTTCTGAAACGCGTTTTTCTCTCGTCTGGTTTGCGCTAGCGTTTCGACTGCCTGGGCCAAAGGTATCCTGAAATCTGCCATGGTTGGAAGACGGGAACCTTCAACATTACTGATCGTCAGATCGTAAATAGGATTTTCCATACAAAGGGCATCAACCGTTCCGGTTAGGAATGGTGTTTCTACCGCGATCCTCGCTACGGGAATGCGACCGATCGTCTGATCGAGTAGCATGCATGGGGACTCCCACCCGAGCATTTGATTATCCTGCACGAGACTACGTTTGATCACTACACCCATGTACTCGCGCTTCGGGGAAAAGACACGTGCCAAGTGTATGAATACCTGGTTCTACCTGCACAAAATTATCAGATATACCTTTACTCTGTATAGCCAAGGCTACCTTATGTACAAGTCCCTTTCTTTTAGGACATTTTGCTTAAACATGACCCCATTCCTTGCACAAGTAACATTGTATACCCTGACGACCTGTATCACTAACTGACCTACTTACCTCAGCTGATTTCACAAGCTCCCTAGGCATCGGTCTCGTAGACTGGTTTCCAGACTTAAAATCTTTTGAAACCATGCTCTGGGTTCCTCCATGAGACTCGGCATATACATTGGCTTGCTTAACCATATCCTGTAAGTATGAAAAGACTTTCTCTTTCAGAAACTGATTTAGTTCACGCCCAACTGTGTTTAACAATTCATCTCTGAGCAAGAAATCAGTCAACACTTCAAACGTTTTCACCGCTTTGCCGCATTCAATCCACCGCTGAAAATAGTTCGCTATTATAACGATGAACTGATCAAAGGTTTCTCCCTTCTCGAGCTTGCTATATCTGAACCATGTTCAGTGAGCTCGTACCTTTTGAGAAGTGCTTCCTTCAGGACGTCGTATTTGAACACATCGTCCCTAGGAAGTCGCTAGTACACATCTTGCGCTTTACCTTTTAATAAAGCACTGAGATGCAGTACCCAGTCATTTCGACTTCACTTCTGGTTCTCGGCATACCGCTTAAACAGACGAAGATAACTATCCATGTTATCTTTTTCATCATCAAAGGGGGGGAGGGGTAATTTGGGATCCTTCAATTTACTAGAGGTAGAATCGTGTTCTCTTTATCTAGCTGCTTCTAACTCTATCTTACGTTCATGATCTCGTTGCCTTAATCTTTCTTCTATCTCCAAAGCTTCTAACATTGCTAGTTTTTCCCTTTCTAACTTTCTATCCTCTACTTCTTTAAGCAGTTCTATCTGCTCCCTCTCCGCCACCCTTTTCCCATTCTATCCTTTCCTTTTCGGTCTGTTTTTCTAGTTCTATCTTTTCCTTTTCTAATTCTGCAGGCCTTTCCTTTGTTTCCCTTTTTCCCCTTTGTAATTGTTTGGTCAATTTCATCTCCTTTACCCTTTCATCACTCTCCTGAGCGTGTTCATCCCTTTCTAATTCCCTCGCCCTTACCCTTTCATCCCTCTCCTCGGCATATTCTTCCTTAATAAATTCCCTTAAACTTTCTCCCTCATACCCAAGCTCTTTGCCTAAGGCGACCAAGTCCTTAAGAGATGGCATGATTAAAAGCAATAAAACAAATATAATTTTACAAAAGAAACTAACCTTATCTTCCTGATGAAGGCAACCAAAACCAAAACGAATATGTATTTATCCTAGACCCACAGACCTAGAACAACTAAACGAAACAAACACCTACTTGAAGATTATCTTGTCAAGAAGGTCACACTCGAATATAAACAATAAGTGTAGACTTTCACAAACAAGATTATGACGATTCACTTAATCCAAAGATCCCACTTCCGACACCATTGTATATATATTTCTTTATTTCGTTTACCGCGTATATTAAATTGTCTTTAGAGACTCTCTGTTACAAAATGAGATCAATGAGAGTAACAAAGCAATACAATAACATACATATTTAATGTTCTATGTTTAGTATCTGCTATGTATAAGCAGTCAGCGCTATTTTGCGACACTCTAATACACATGTGTCAAACTCAAGGCAGGCGGGCCACATCAGGCCCGGCGTACAATTATATCCGGCCCGAGAGAGAATTTTAGGCAAAAATATTTTTTAATGGCCCTGCGATATAAAGTGCAAATCAAATTCCCTAATTAGCAGCCTTGCCAAACATCAAGCTCTGACAAATTGGCATAAGAGCGAAAATGGGTATGCCAGTAGTATATGGGGTCACCCTAGCGTCAAGGGGACTTACCATGCAAAAACAGTCGATGCACTCTGGCGTCAAGGGGAATTTAACATGGGAAATTTTAACATGGATGGAACTGTAGAGCGTCAAGGGGAATTGAACATGGAAATTGAACAGGACCGGTACTTTAACGTCAATGGGACTTTAACGTTAAAATATGGGGTTTGCACCTTGTCGTCAATGGAAATTGAACATGGGAATGTCACCTGGATGTCAATGGAAATTGAACTTTGTGTGACGTCATGAGGTTTATAGGGTCAACACCTTTTATAGAGTGAAATGTATTTGTAAGGACAAAGGGTAGATAGGGACAAACATACAAATAAATATTTAAGCACACAGAAAAGACGACAGAAATGTTCTAAAACAAACCTCGCAGACAGAATAGAGGCTCAGAAAAGAAAAGTCTATTGTATGGGTTCAAAACATTTATTCAAGTATATACATGGGCTCTCTGGCCTGTGCTTTGGTCTAAGCACTATCCATTTAATACATAAGCATTTCTACATCAAACAAACCTATTTACTAGTTATTTAGTTCTTGGCTCTAGTAAACCTGTTTACATTTAATGTTCATTTATAAGAAAAAGCTAACACAAAACAAGTAACATGCAATCAAATAGGACAAAGTTCATGTTTCTCTCTCTCTATTCGTCTCACACGTTGTTAAAAATCTGGTCAGCTAGCACTTGTGTCTCAGCGTACATATTTCCCATCACTTAATCCGTTTCATTCGTAAATCGGCTGTTATATCCATCGTGCTAGGTACACTTATCAGTAAGCAGATCAAGTGCAGTCATCGTCTTCTTCCCATGGAGGTACAATGTATACCATATGAATGGTTACTTTTCCTTCGTTGATGTCAAATTTTCCTCTCATCGACTGCACGTCTTCAATAGCCCTCAAAAGTTTGGAAGAAGTTATTTCTGCAGGTGTGCTAAATCCGAGACATACAGGTGAGTTCAAACTGTCGTGATACATAGATAGGCTCAAACGACCTCGATCTTTGACTTGGCAATGACATTTGAGTTCCTCTAACAGTGAGTCAAGTAGGTCCGTAATGAAACCTGCTACTTCCTCGGCTGAAATGTCAGACGCGAAGTCTCTAAATTTCACCGTGTAGGTGTAAGTTGTCGTTCTAAATTTTCTTGAGGTCGCTGTCTGAGTCATTTGGATGCTAAAATACTCCTGTAGGTCTACTGAATCCTTTCCCTTCTTGGACGCACTTTGCTGTGACGGTATGATATTGAAAGAGGTCAGTGATGTTTGTTCCTTCTCTTTTTTCATCTGCGTAGAGTGATTCATCTTTCTCGTTGCTTGTCCTCGCAATGAAGTGTCGTTCTTGGAAGTCGTCTCTTTTTATACTGTGTGATATCAGTATGTCCATAAGGTAAAGTTTTGTGGTCTGGAAGTTTCACTGGTTGCACGTAGTTTGTCATGGCATAAGTACATTAATAACTAAGATGTGTTACTGCATTGGTGATGTGATAGTGAGGCAAAGAATTACACCCGAGTTTCTCGTTGGACTTGAGTCTTACGCTCTATACTTGCTGTTTGAAGGGATTCATTTTTTCTCGATTGGTCTTAGTAGTGACAATGAACTGTTGGTCTTGGACGTTGTCCTTTTTTATATGCTGACCAATATTGATGTGACCGTACGGCAAAGTAAAATGGGTGGGAAGTCGGACTCGCTTCTGGTACACGATTTGATAGACTTTTTCCAAGGGTCGACTGACGATGTGGTCAGTGGGTAAACGTACAATCTTATTCGGCTGGTAGCTGGTCACTTTAAAGTTTGCATCCTCTCCAGACTGCAAGGCTTCTTTCAATACGCCAAAGTTGACCACACGACTGGTACGATAATTCAGAGTCAATCCTTTCACTTTACACTCTGTGTGCACTTCTCCTTGTGGGTCCCGGTATTCGTAGCCGTAATTTTTAGGACCGCCACTCGCGAAACTTAGAATTTTGTCGTCAGGATGTTCGTCTGTCCAGGTTCCTAAACGGTCTCCTTCGATGTTAGGGTGTTGCTGACGCGGTCGATCGATGTAGATGCAACTGTCCGTGTCAAAGTACAGAACGCGATCCCCTAACAGTTCTAAAGCTTCGTACAATTCTAAGCGAGCATGAGCTGTCACGTAAGCTGCAATGATGACATTTCCAAATGCGTCGGCTTGTACAAAGTCCAGATCTTCTTCGTAATTGACCAAGATCAAATCCTCGCGAACGACGTCCACGTTTTTGATGAATTTGGTTTTGTTGTGAATCATCTGGAAGTAGCGGGAAGGTTCTGTCAAATATTCCGTCTTGGGTAAACACGGTCGTTGTGCCATTTTTCCCCACAAGCAATTTAACATCACTTTGGCAAACGATCGCCTGCCTTCGTTTTTCTCTATGTGGTCTAAAGTGATGCCTTCTTGTTCCCGGTATTTCTCTTTGAATTTTATTTGGTCTTCGGGAGTGTGACACCAGGAAGGATAGCCGCTGGCTTCTTGCTTCAGTTTCAAAAAGGCATCCACGTAGTCGGCGAAAATGCCTTTCTGAGTGGGGTCACCCTTGTGGTATTGTTCTGTCTTGGGAAAGTGGCAAATTTCGTACACTTCTAACAGTTGGTATCCCATGTCCATAGCTTTGAACAATTCTACGCTGACCCAGGTTCCCACCAAGGTCCGTTCTTCCTGGGTGTGCTGACAAGGCTGATCTTGGTTGCACGTTTCGGCACAAGTACGGCACAAGGGAAACATCAGTTTGCCTTGACAATGGTGAGGTAAGACGGGATGGTATAGGTTCGTAGGAGGCAAAACTTTGCACTTGATCAAGCCTTCGTATTGTCGAATGTTGACCAGGTCGATGTGTTCCGTCAACAATCGCGGGTGCCCTGTAGGAAAGTGACAATATTTGCACACGTAGGGATACAGCGAACACACATCCAAGTATTTGATTTCTTCTCCTTTTTCTTCGTCGGCTTGGTACAGCAAACAAGTGGCATTGGTCCTTCCTCCGTACAAACTATCCCTCGGGTTCAGGGGGTCCATCAGCTTGTAACTTTCCACGACACGTTTAAACACGGGATCGATTTTCAAACGATGATCGTATTCGTGTTCCCACATTTCCACCACTTGGTATCATCGCTGTTCTAACTTCAAGCACCGCTGACATGTGTCCTGGTACAGGTCTTCCATGGTCCGTTGTAAAAACTGATCTTTAGTGTCACGATCAGGGTAGCAGACGGGACATCCGTGAAATAAGCAACCGTTAAACTCATACACGATCTTGGGGTTTTTTAAGTCCCAGCCATCGACCGAATACGTTCCGATGGTCTGTTCGCCTCCTCCGTTGCGGGCATGCTGAATCTATTTGCCTTCCTTGTCGCACAAGTAATGTAACCAGCGTAGGGCTTTGACCGAGTATTGACGCTTGACATAGTTGGTCGTTTGAGGACTGATGACAGCCACGGTCTTTTGAGGCATGAATCGTTGGCGGTACACTAAGGAACACGCTTTGGCAATGGTGTAAGCTTCTTTCAAAGGATCGACCTCTCCGTGTTCCATGAACAGTTCTCGAAATTTTCCACAGCAACGTCGTAAAATGTCCACGTCGGAACGATAATACTTTAGCATTTCTTCCTGAAAGTCGAAGGGGTCAGAGGCATGAGCCTGGTACCAAGCGTAGAAATCTTCTCGTTGTTCGGTACGCATGTTGTCGGGGTCGTAATAGTGAGCCTCAGGCAAATGGGGTAGAACGGCATGTTGATTGGCTTCCGTATTGAAAAAGTGAGGAAAATAACCTTTAGCCATTTCTGTCATTCCAAACGTTTTAGGCATTCGACTCAAAGACATGGCCAAGTAACTCATCGAATCTTTAAACTGCACTTGTCCCACTTGCATGAAAATGATTTTGGCTCCGTTCAAAGTGACTTTAGGACGTTCGGTGCCATGTTCTTTATAGTACCTCAAAAGAAACTGTCCATCGTATCCGGAGAAATTGTGAGCCATCACTGTGGCATGGCGATGACAATCGCGGTAACGTTCGATGTCCTCTTTGCTGGATGTCTTGTCGATGGGGTCTAAGACCCATTTGGCAAAATCGTCTAGCGTCTTTGATCCTCGAAAGATTTTTTCACGCCCTCCAGGAATTTTGCTGCAGTGAGGGCAATAACTGAAGACAGGTTCTTGAATACACTTCTCGCACGCTCGAAGAGCCACGCAGAAATTAGGAATGTGAATGCCAGTCTCTTGCATGCATTCGAAATCGAAAAAGATGAAATTGCCTTTCTTCTTCTTCTTGTGACCGTCATCTTCCTCTTGTTGGGGTTGGTATTTTTGCATGTAACATTGATGTTCCAAGTCCACGATGTGGTGACAAATGTGACAGTTTTTCTTTCCTGAACATACGTGTGCCTTGGCACTATTGATACGTATTCCTTGTCCACACGCGGGGCAGAATCTCAGCAGTTGACAAGCGCATTTCTTCTGTGAACCTTGTGTTTTCAAATGTTGTTGGTAACAGATAGGACTGACAAACGTGCGCTGACAAGCTGGACAATGCACTGGTTCTTGTCCTTCGTCCAGACAGGGCTGAGAGGCCAAACATCCTGAGCATTTCGATCCACAATGTTTGTGTTGTTCTCGATTTTTATTGCCATAGTCACATTTCTCACAATAATAAACATATCCCAGGAATCCAGTGATACTGGTAATGGTATCGAAATGTTCATCGTGATGATAAAGGTGAATGGATTTTCCATCCTTAAAATCTTGGCCTCGAAACAACAGAGGCCCACGCACTTCTTGAGGGTGCACTTTCAAGGTGTAGCGTGGAGCTAGGACATCTTGCAATTTTTGCATTTCAGGAATGCCACAGGGTGTGTCTTTGGACAGGCCAGCTTGTTGCAACAGGAGTTCTGCTTCGTTTCGTTGTTTGGCTCGGTCCGATTGTTGAATAGTTTTCCAGGCTCTTTTCCATTCTGCCGTGTCGTTCTTGTTGGCATAGGTTCGTGCCACCACGATGGCAAGGGCTATGCACATCTGGTCTTAAGGGTTGTTAATTTGGACGAGACTCTTTTTGGTGCTGCGAAGGTCGTTCACCAATAAGACCTTTTTGCGTCCTGTCCCTTGAGGAAGAGAGACGTGATCCATTTTCAGTGTGGCTTTACCATCGGTAATGTCAAACTTGTCATTGGATTGTTGCACCTGTTGTATCTTGTCCATGACTTTGGAAGTGGTCAGTTCTGCGGGTCTGCTAAACTCGATCCAAACAGGGGATTTCAAGCTGTCGTGTTGTATGGATAGTGTCAAGCGATCGTCTTCTTTGGGTTGACATTGTCGCTTGAGTGTGGTGAGCAAAGAATCCCACATCTCGGTGATGAACCCTTCTGCTTTCTCCAACGGTACGTCGGACTTGATATCTTTAAACTTCACCGTGTAGGTGTAAGCCGTGGTTCTAAATTTTCTAGAGGAGCGCTTTTCCGTCTCTCGAATGTGATAGTACTTTTCAGGGTTGACTGGTGAACTTTGGTTTGGAGTAGACTCTCTCTGTCTGGTCGCAGACGTGGAAGGTGTTGGTTCAGGTTCGCTCATGTCTTCTATTTGAGCGAACACTTCTTTTCGTGTGTGAGGCGATACGTCACTTCGCTGCCTCTTACGTTCTTCTTTTCGCTCATTGAAATCGTGCGATCGTTTCATCTCGATTGCTGATTCAGAAATGATTTAACCAAGTTCATTCTTTCCATATATACCCTCTCTACCTCTCGTTGTGAGAATGACTTGGTATATTTCACAAGGCAAGTGAAAGCCAAGCATATAGGAACCCAACGACAGCGTTGCGTCTTAAACACCTCATGCATCTTGACGACCCTTCGATTCAAACCCTACCACGAAAGAAAATAGTTGCAAGAAAAATAAAACAGACAGTTGGTGTCTTCAAGAGAGCTAGAGACGGCACTGTGTCGCTGGGACACGTACGTACTCCAGAAAACTACGCTACTCGACAACGTGAGTGTTCTTGTCAAAATGTTTGAATAAGATTAAAAATGTTTGTCAGTTTCAAAACGCGAACCAGTACTGTGGCCGTTTAATATTTGATGTGGCAAGAAGAAATGGTACAATACGCAACAAAGGGTTTGTACGTTTACACTAAAATCTGTCTGTACTGCAATGGTAACAACGCTCTTGCGTTGGCATTATTTTGCCACAATACCTTTAAAAAAAACAATGCATCACTCATCGTAAACGATTTCATTGGCTAAACTTATTTTCTTACCGCTTTCGCTTCGAATTGACTTCAGTACCTTTTCGCACAGCGACAGGATCGGACGTGTTTTTTTATTCTGCGTCTGGTTGCTACACTACTTGCCCTGAATTTACAACCAAACAATGTGTTACACATTGTAAGTGATTTCAGTGGCTAACCGATATTTTACACTTCTGTCTCTATTGATGTGAGTGTGCTTGTCAAAATGTTTGAGTAAGATTAAAAATGTTTGTTAGTTTCAAAACGCGAACCAGTACTGTGGCCGTTTAATATTTGATGTAGCAAGAAGAAATGGCACAATACGCAACAAAGGGTTTGTACGTTTACACTCCAATCTGTCTGTACTGCAATGGTAACAGCGCTTTTGCGTTGGCATTATTTTGCCACACTACCTTTTTCAAAAAAAAAAATAATGCATCACTCATCATAAACGATTTCATTGGCTATACTTATTTTCTTACCGGTTTCGCTTCGAATTGACTTCAGTACCTTTTTGCACAGCGACGAGATCGGACGTGTTTTTTTTTGTGTGTTTTTTTATTCTGCGGCTGGTCGTTACACTACTGTCAACAAGCCCCGAATTTACAACCAAACAATGTGTTACACATTGTAAGTGATTTCATTGGCTAACCGATATTTTACACTTCTGTCTCTATTGATGTGAGTGTGCTTGTCAAAATGTTTGAGTAAGATTAAAAATGTTCGTCAGTTTCAAAACGCGAACCAGTACAGTGGCCGTTTAATATTTGACGTGGCAAGAAGAAATGGTACAATACGCAACAAAGGGTTTGTATGTTTACACTCCAATCTATCTGTAAAGCAATGGTAACAGCACTCTTGCTTTGGTATTATTTTGCCACACTACCTTAAAAAAAACCCAATTTATGACTCATCATAAACAATTTCATTGGCTAAACTTATTTTCTTACCGCTTTCGCTTCGAATTGACTTCAGTACCTTTTTGCACAGCGACAAGATTGGATGTGTTTTTTTATTCTGCGGCTGGTCGCTACACTACTGTCAACAAGCCCTGAATTTACAACCAAACAATGTTTTACACATTCTAAGTGATTTCATTGGCTAACCGATATTTTACACTTCTGTCTCTATTGATGTGAGTGTGCTTGTCAAAATGTTTGAGTATGATTAAAAATGTTTGTCAGTTTCAAAACGCGAACCAGTACTGTGGCCGTTTAATATTTGACGTGGCAAGAAGAAATGGTACAATACGCAACAAAGGGTTTGTACGTTTACACTCCAATCTGTCAGTACTGCAATGGTAACAGCGCTCTTGCGTTGGTATTATTTTGCCATACTACCTTTAATAAAACCCCAATGCATCACTCATCATAAACGATTTCATTGGCTAAAGTTATTTTCTTACCGCTTTCGCTTCGAATTGACTTCAGTACCTTTTTGCACAGCGACAAGATTGGACGTGTTTTTTTTTATTCTGCGGCTGGTCGCTACACTACTGCCAACAAGCCCTGAATTTACAATCAAACAATGTGTTACACATTGTAAGTGACTTCATTGGCTAACCGATATTTTACACTTCTGTCTCTATTGATGTGAGTGTTCTTGTCAAAATGTTTGAGTAAGATTAAAAATGTTTGTCAGTTTCAAAACGCGAACCAGTACTGTGGCCGTTTAAAATTTGATGTGGCAAGAAGAAATGGTACAATACGCAACAAAGGGTTTGTACGTTTACACTCCAATCTGTCTGCACTGCAATGGTAACAGCACACTTGCGTTGGTATTATTTTGGCACACTACCTTTAATAAAAACCCCAATGCATCACTCATCATGAACGATTTCATTGGCTATACTTATTGTCTTACCGCTTTCGCTCGAATTGACTTCAGTACCTTTTCGCACAGCGACAAGATCGGACGTGTTTTTTTATTCTGCGGCTGGTCGCTACTCTACTTGCCCTGAATTTACAACCAAACAATGTGTTACACATTGTAAGTGACTTCATTGGTCAGTCCATATTTTCCACCGCCTTAGCTTCAAATTGGTTTCACTTGTTATTCGCACCGTGAGATGATCAGACACGTCTTTCTGTACCTGACCATTAGTCACTTCACAAACAATAAAACTAAAACACAAATGATCACGCCATGAGCGGCTCATGGAAATTATGTTAGTCATGTTACGAAATATAGCACGACTTGTTTGGCTGTACTTTTCTGTGGTCACTCTTTAATTACATGCATCTTCAGTTCACTCTTGTGATATTTTTTTAAAGGGTGTATTTTTTCTATGGATGTGATTGTGTTATGTTCTATTTGTTCTTTTATGTTTTCAGTGATTTTACTTTATATCTATATTTTAATTTAGATGTATAGACTATGTAGTCTGAAATAAAGAATTCTTATCTTATCTTATGTAAGTGGAATGAGCGTTTCTTTGAAACTTTCATAAGGAAAATGTGCCATAAAAACAAAAGTACGTGTCGTCATATTTTTAAAGTAGGAATACATGATCTCTCTCTCTCTCTTTCTCTCTCTCTCTCTCTCTCTCTCTCTCTCTCTCTCTCATTGTAGTTTTGATTTATACCCTAATGGAATATGTTCCTGTTTGAAGATACCTCTCCAAAATTGTGATCAGTAGTCACCATAATTACGTGAACTGTTCGTCATGTCATTTTTTTCAAAAGTTTACACTTTAAAAAATTGTAGAACGATTTTTTTCTTCTATCAGTAAATCTTTGGATGAAATAAACGCTTGAGTTTGCACAATTCTGGTATCTTAACTTTATCCTGTTTTGGAACTGCAATATGTCACGCAATTGTTTTTCTTCTAACGTTAGATTTACAGTTTTTCAGAAAAAAGACAATCACACGGCTTTTTTAAGAATGAAGCAAGTGACATTGCACTGAATAACCCTGCCTATGGTTAACTCTGAATTCTAAAGTCAAAACATGGGTTCAGGAAAAAATGTAACAATGTTCGTCCTATATTCTCTCAGTTTACACTGCAGTTCCAAAATAGGATAAAGTTAAGATACCAGAATTTACTGATGGAAGAAGAAAAAATCGTTCTACAATTTTTTAGAGTGTAAACGTCTGAAAAAAATAACATGACGAACAGTTCGCGCAATTATGGTGACAATTTTGGAGAGGTATCTTCAAACGGGAACATATTCTATTAGGGTATAAATGAAAACTACAATGAGAGAGAGAGAGACAGAGAGAGAGCATGTATTCCTACTTTAAAAATATCACGGCACGTACGTTTTAGTTTTATTGTTTCTGAAGTGACTAATGGTCAGGTACAGAAAAACGTGTCTGATCATCTCACGGTGCGAATAACAAGTGAAACCAATTTGAAGCTAAGGCGGTGGAAAATATGGACTGACCAATGAAGTCACTTACAATGTGTAACACATTGTTTGGTTGTAAATTCAGGGCAAGTAGAGCAGCGACCAGCCGCAGAATAAAAAAAACACGTCCGATCTTGTCGCTGTGCGAAAAGGTACTGAAGTCAATTCGAAGCGAAAGCGGTAAGAAAATAAGTATAGCCAGTGAAATCGTTTATGATGACTGATGCATTGGGGTTTTTATTAAAGGTAGAGTGGCAAAATAATACCAACGCAAGTGTGCTGTTACCATTGCAGTGCAGACAGATTGGAGTGTAAACGTACAAACCCTTTGTTGCGTATTGTACCATTTCTTCTTGCCACGTCAAATATTAAACGGCAAACAGTACTGGTTCGCGTTTTGAAACTGACAAACATTTTTAATCTTACTCAAACATTTTGACAAGCACACTCACATCAATAGAGACAGAAGTGTAAAATATCGGTTAGCCAATGAAATCACTTACAATGTGTAACACACTGTTTGGTTGTAAATTCAGGGCTTGTTGACAGTAGTGTAGCGACCAGCCGCAGAATAAAAAAAAAAACACGTCCAATCTTGTCGCTGTGCAAAAAGGTACTGAAGTCAATTCGAAGCGAAAGCGGTAAGAAAATAAGTTTAGCCAATGAAATCGTTTATGATGAGTGATAAATTTGGGTTTTTTTTAAGGTAGTGTGGCAAAATAATACCAACGCAAGAGCGCTGTTACCATTGCTTTACAGATAGATTGGAGTGCAAACATACAAACCCTTTGTTGCGTATTGTACCATTTCTTCTTGCCACGTCAAATATTAAACGGCCACTGTACTGGTTCGCGTTTTGAAACTGACGAACATTTTTAATCTTACTCAAACATTTTGACAAGCACACTCACATCAATAGAGACAGAAGTGTAAAATATCGGTTAGCGAATGAAATCACTTACAATGTGTAACACATTGTTTGGTTGTAAATTTGGGGCTTGTTGACAGTAGTGTAACGACCAGCCGCAGAATAAAAAAAAAAAACACGTCCGATCTCGTCGCTGTGCAAAAAGGTACTGAAGTCAATTCGAAGCGAAACCGGTAAGAAAATAAGTGATGCATTTGTTTTTTATTTGAAAAAGGTAGTGTGGCAAGATAATGCCAACGCAAAAGCGCTGTTACCATTGCAGTACAGACAGATTGGAGTGTAAACGTACAAACCTTTTGTTGCGTATTGTACCATTTCTTCTTGCCACATCAAATATTAAACGGCCACAGTACTGGTTCGTGTTTTGAAATTGACAAACATTTTTAATCTTATTCAAACATTTTGACAAGCACACTCACATCAATAGAGACAGAAGTGTAAAATATCGGTTAGCCAATGAAATCACTTACAATGTGTAACACATTGTTTGGTTGTAAATTCAGGGCAAGTAGTGTAGCAACCAGACGCAGAATAAAAAAAACACGTCCGATCCTGTCGCTGTGCGAAAAGGTACTGAAGTCAATTCGAAGCGAAAGCGGTAAGAAAATAACTTTAGCCAATGAAATCGTTTATGATGAGTGATGCATTGGGGTTTTATTAAAGGTAGTGTGGCAAAATAATAACAACGCAAGAGCGCTGTTACCATTGCAGTACAGACAGATTGGAGTGTAAACGTACAAACCCTTTGTTGCGTATTGTACCATTTCTTCTTGCCACGTCAAATATTAAACGGCCACAGTACTGGTTCGCGTTTTGAAACTGACAAACATTTTTAACCTTACTCAAACATTTTGACAAGCACACTCACATCAATAGAGACAGAAGTGTAAAATATCGGTTAGCCAATGAAATCACTTACAATGTGTAACACATTGTTTGCTTGTAAATTCAGGGCTTGTTGACAGTAGTGTAGCGACCAGCCGCAGAATAAAAAAAACACGTCCAATCTTGTCGCTGTGCAAAAAGGTACTGAAGTCAATTCGAAGCGAAAGCGGTAAGAAAATAAGTCTAGCCAATGAAATCGTTTATGATGAGTGATAAATTGGGGTTTTTTTTAAGGTAGTGTGGCAAAATAATACCAACGCAAGAGCGCTGTTACCATTGCAGTACAGATAGATTGGAGTGTAAACATACAAACCCTTTGTTGCGTATTGTACCATTTCTTCTTGCCACGTCAAATATTAAACGGCCACTGTACTGGTTCGCGTTTTGAAACTGACGAACATTTTTAATCTTACTCAAACATTTTGACAAGCACACTCACATCAATAGAGACAGAAGTGTAAAATATCGGTTAGCCAATGAAATCACTTACAATGTGTAACACATTGTTTGGTTGTAAATTCGGGGCTTGTTGACAGTAGTGTAACGACCAGTCGCAGAATAAAAAAATAAAAAAAAACACGTCCTATCTCGTCGCTGTGCAAAAAGGTACTGAAGTCAATTCGAAGCGAAACCGGTAAGAAAATAAGTATAGCCAATGAAATCATTTATGATGAGTGATGCATTGATTTTTTTTGAAAAAGGTAGTGTGGCAAAATAATGCCAACGCAAAAGCGCTGTTACCATTGCAGTACAGACAGATTGGAGTGTAAACGTACAAACCCTTTGTTGCGTATTGTACCATTTCTTCTTGCCACATCAAATATTAAACGGCCACAGTACTGGTTCGCGTTTTGAAACTAACAAACATTTTTAATCTTACTCAAACATTTTGACAAGCACACTCACATCAATAGAGACAGAAGTGTAAAATATCGGTTAGCCAATGAAATCACTTACAATGTGTAACACATTGTTTGGTTGTAAATTCAGGGCAAGTAGTGCAGCAACCAGACGCAGAATAAAAAAACACGTCCGATCCTGTCGCTGTGCGAAAAGGTACTGAAGTCAATTCGAAGCGAAAGCGGTAAGAAAATAAGTTTAGCCAATGAAATAGTTTATGATGAGTGATGCATTGTTTTTTTAAAAGGTAGTGTGGCAAAATAATGCCAACGCACGAGCGTTGTTACCATTGCAGTACAGACAGATTTTAGTGTAAACGTACAAACCCTTTGTTGCGTATTGTACCATTTCTTCTTGCCACATCAAATATTAAACGGCCACAGTACTGGTTCGCGTTTTGAAACTGACAAACATTTTTAATCTTATTCAAACATTTTGACAAGCACACTCACGTCGTCGAGTAGCGTAGTTTTCTGGAGTACGTACGTGTCCCAGCGACACAGTGCCGTCTCTAGCTCTCTTGAAGACACCAACTGTCTGTTTTATTTTTCTTGCAACTATTTTCTTTCGTGGTAGGGTTTGAATCGAAGGGTCGTCAAGATGCATGAGGTGTTTAAGACGCAACGCTGTCGTTGGGTTCCTATATGCTTGGCTTTCACTTGCCTTGTGAAATATACCAAGTCATTCTCACAACGAGAGGTAGAGAGGGTATATATGGAAAGAATGAACTTGGTTAAATCATTTCTGAATCAGCAATCGAGATGAAACGATCGCACGATTTCAATGAGCGAAAAGAAGAACGTAAGAGGCAGCGAAGTGACGTATCGCCTCACACACGAAAAGAAGTGTTCGCTCAAATAGAAGACATGAGCGAACCTGAACCAACACCTTCCACGTCTGCGACCAGACAGAGAGAGTCTACTCCAAACCAAAGTTCACCAGTCAACCCTGAAAAGTACTATCACATTCGAGAGACGGAAAAGCGCTCCTCTAGAAAATTTAGAACCACGGCTTACACCTACACGGTGAAGTTTAAAGATATCAAGTCCGACGTACCGTTGGAGAAAGCAGAAGGGTTCATCACCGAGATGTGGGATTCTTTGCTCACCACACTCAAGCGACAATGTCAACCCAAAGAAGACGATCGCTTGACACTATCCATACAACACGACAGCTTGAAATCCCCTGTTTGGATCGAGTTTAGCAGACCCGCAGAACTGACCCCTTCCAAAGCCATGGACAAGATACAACAGGTGCAACAATCCAATGACAAGTTTGACATTACCGATGGTAAAGCCACACTGAAAATGGATCACGTCTCTCTTCCTCAAGGGACAGGACGCAAAAAGGTCTTATTGGTGAACGACCTTCGCAGCACCAAAAAGAGTCTCGTCCAAATTAACAACCCTTAAGACCAGATGTGCTTAGCCCTTGCCATCGTGGTGGCACGAACCTATGCCAACAAGAACGACACGGCAGAATGGAAAAGAGCCTGGAAAACTATTCAACAATCGGACCGAGCCAAACAACGAAACGAAGCAGAACTCCTGTTGCAACAAGCTGGCCTGTCCAAAGACACACCCTGTGGCATTCCTGAAATGCAAAAATTGCAAGATGTCCTAGCTCCACGCTACACCTTGAAAGTGCACCCTCAAGAAGTGCGTGGGCCTCTGTTGTTTCGAGGCCAAGATTTTAAGGATGGAAAATCCATTCACCTTTATCATCACGATGAACATTTCGATACCATTACCAGTATCACTGGATTCCTGGGATATGTTTATTATTGTGAGAAATGTGACTATGGCAATAAAAATCGAGAACAACACAAACATTGTGGATCGAAATGCTCAGGATGTTTGGCCTCTCAACCCTGTCTGGACGAAGGACAAGAACCAGTGCATTGTCCAGCTTGTCAGCGCACGTTTGTCAGTCCTACCTGTTACCAACAACATTTGAAAACACAAGGTTCACAGAAGAAATGCGCTTGTCAACTGCTGAGATTCTGCCCCGCGTGTGGACAAGGAAAACGTACCAATAGTGTCAAGGCACACGTATGTTCAGGAAAGAAAAAATGTCACATTTGTCACCAAATCGTATACTTGGAACACGAATGCTACATGCAAAAATACCAACCCCAACAAGAGGAAAATGATGACCACAAGAAGAAAGGGAATTTCATCTTTTTTGATTTCGAATGCATGCAAGAGACTGGCATTCACATTCCTAATTTCTGCGTGGCTCATCGAGCATGTGAAAAGTGCATCCAAGAACCTATCTTTAGTCATTGCCCTCAATACAGTAAGATTCCTGGGGGACGTGAAAAAATCTTTCGAGGACCGAACACGTTAGCCGAATTCCCTCGATGTGTCTTAGACCCCATCGACAAGACATGGAGCCAAGAGGACATCGAACGTTACGGAGATTGTCATCGCCATGCCACGGTGATGGCTCACAATTTCTCCGGATACGATGGACAGTTTCTTCTCAGATACTATACGGAACAAGGCACCGAACGCCCTAAAGTGACTTTGAACGGAGCCAAAATCATCTTCATGCAAGTGGGACAAGTGCAGTTTAAAGATTCGATGAGTTACTTGGCCATGCCTTTGAGTCGAATGCCTAAAACGTTTGGAATGACAGAAATGGCTAAAGGTTATTTTCCTCACTTTTTCAATACGGAAGCCAATCAACATGCCGTTCTACCCCATTTGCCTGAGGCTCACTATTACGACCCCGACAACATGCGTACCGAACAACGAGAAGATTTCTACGCTTGGTACCAGGCTCATGCCTCTGACCCCTTCGACTTTCAGGAAGAAATGTTAAAGTATTGTCGTTCCGACGTGGACATTTTACGACGTTGCTGTGGAAAATTTCGAGAACTGTTCATGGAACACGGAGAGGTCGATCCTTTGAAAGAAGCTTACACCATTGCCAAAGCGTGTTCCTTAGTGTACCGCCAACGATTCATGCCTCAAAAGACCGTGGCTGTCATCAGTCCTCAAACGACCAACTATGTCAAGCGTCAATACTCGGTCAAAGCCCTACGCTGGTTACATTACTTGTGCGACAAGGAAGGCAAATGGATTCAGCATGCCCGCAACGGAGGAGGCGAACAGACCATCGGAACGTATTCGGTCGATGGCTGGGACTTAAAAAACCCCAAGATCGTGTATGAGTTTAACGGTTGCTTATTTCACGGATGTCCCGTCTGCTACCCTGATCGTGACACTAAAAATCAGTTTTTACAACGGACCATGGAAGACCTGTACCAGGACACTTGTCAGCAACGCTTGAAGTTAGAACAGCAATGATACCAAGTGGTGGAAATGTGGGAACATGAATACGATCTCCGTTTGAAAATCGATCCCGTGTTTAAACGTGTCGTGGAAAGTTACAAGCTGATGGACCCCCTGAACCCGAGGGATAGTTTGTACGGAGGAAGGACCAATGCCACCTGTTTGCTGTACCAAGCCGACGAAGAGAAAGGAGAAGAAATCAAATACTTGGATGTGTGTTCGCTGTATCCCTACGTGTGCAAATATTGTCACTTTCCTACAGGGCACCCGCGATTGTTGACTGAACACATAGGCCTGGTCAACATTCGACAATACGAAGGCTTGATCAAGTGCAAAGTTTTGCCTCCCACGAACCTATACCATCCCGTCTTACCTCACCATTGTCAAGGCAAACTGATGTTTCCCTTGTGCCGTACTTGTGCCGAAACGTGCAACCAAGATCAGCCTTGTCAGCACACCCAGGAAGAACGGGCCTTGGTGGGAACCTGGGTCAGCGTAGAATTGTTCAAAGCTCTGGACATGGGATACCAACTGTTAGAAGTGTACGAAATTTGCCACTTTCCCAAGACAGAACAATACCACAAGGGTGACCCCACTCAGAAAGGCATTTTCGCCGACTACGTGGATGCCTTTTTGAAACTGAAGCAAGAAGCCAGCGGCTATCCTTCCTGGTGTCACACTCCCGAAGACCAAATAAAATTCAAAGAGAAATACCGGGAACAAGAAGGCATCACTTTAGACCACATAGAGAAAAACGAAGGCAGGCGATCGTTTGCCAAAGTGATGTTAAATTGCTTGTGGGGAAAAATGGCACAACGACCGTGTTTACCCAAGACGGAATATTTGACAGAACCTTCCCGCTACTTCCAGATGATTCACAACAAAACCAAATTCATCAAAAACGTGGACGTCGTTCGCGAGGATTTGATCTTGGTCAATTACGAAGAAGATCTGGACTTTGTACAAGCCGACGCATTTGGAAATGTCACCATTGCGGTTTACGTGACAGCTCATGCTCGCTTAGAATTGTACGGAGCTTTAGAACTATTAAGGGATCGCGTTCTGTACTTTGACACGGACAGTTGCATCTACATCGATCGACCGGGTCAGCAACACCTTAATATCGAAGGAGACCGTTTAGGGGCCTGGACAGACGAACATCCTGACGACAAAATTCTAAGTTTCGCGAGTGGCGGTCCTAAAAATTACAGCTACGAATACCGGGACCCACAAGGAGAAGTGCACACAGAGTGTAAAGTGAAAGGATTGACTCTGAATTATCGTACCAGTCGTGTGGTCAACTTTGGCGTATTGAAAGAAGCCTTGCAGTCTGGAGAGGATGCAAATTTTAAAGTGACCAGCTACCAGCCGAACAAGATTGTACGTTTACCCACTGACCACATCGTCAGTCGACCCTTGGAAAAAGTCTATCAAATCGTGTACCAGAAGCGAGTGCGACTTCCCAACCACTTTACTTTGCCGTACGGTCACATCAATATTGGTCAGCATATAAAAAAGGACAACGTCCAAGACCAATAGTTCATTGTCACTACCAAGACCAATCGACAAAAATGAATCCTTTCAAACAGCAAGTATGGAGCGTAAGATTCAAGTCCAACGAGAAACTCGGGTGTGATTCTTTGCCTCACTATCACATCACCAATGCAGTAACACATCTTAGTTATTTATGTACTTACGCCATGACAAACTACGTGCAACCAGTGAAACTTCCAGACCACAAAACTTTACCTTATGGACATACTGATATCACACAGTATAAAAAGAGACGACTTCCAAGAACGACACTTCATTGCGAGGACAAGCAACGAGAAAGATGAATCACTCTACGCAGATGAAAAAAGAGAAGGAACAAACATCACTGACCTCTTTCACTACCATACCGTCACAGCAAAGTGCGTCCAAGAAGGGAAAGGATTCAGTAGACCTACAGGAGTATTTTAGCATCCAAATGACTCAGACAGCGACCTCAAGAAAATTTAGAACGACAACTTACACCTACACGGTGAAATTTAGAGACTTCGCGTCTGACATTTCAGCCGAGGAAGTAGCAGGTTTCATTACGGACCTACTTGACTCACTGTTAGAGGAACTCAAATGTCATTGCAAAGTCAAAGATCGAGGTAGTTTGAGCCTATCTATGTATCACGACAGTTTGAACTCACCTGTATGTCTCGGATTTAGCACACCTGCAGAAATAACTTCTTCCAAACTTTTGAGGGCTATTGAAGACGTGCAGTCGATGAGAGGAAAATTTGACATCAACGAAGGAAAAGTAACCATTCATATGGTATACATTGTACCTCCATGGGAAGAAGACGATGACTGCACTTGATCTGCTTACTGATAAGTGTACCTAGCACGATGGATATAACAGCCGATTTACGAATGAAACGGATTAAGTGATGGGAAATATCTACGCAGGGACACAAGTGCTAGCTGACCTGATTTTTAACAACGTGTGAGACAAATAGAGAGAGAGAAACATGAACTTTGTCCTATTTGATTGCATGTTACTTGTTTTGTGTTAGCTTTTTCTTATAAATGAACATTAAATGTAAACAGGTTTACTAGAGTCAAGAACTAAAAAAACTAGTAAATAGGTTTGTTTGATGTAGAAATGCTTATGTATTAAATGGATAGTGCTTAGACCAAAGCACAGGCCAGAGAGCCCATGTATATACTTGAATAAATGTTTTGAACCCATACAATAGACTTTTCTTTTTTGAGCCTCTATTCTCTCTGTGAGGTTTGTTTTAGAACATTTCTGTCGTCTTTTCTGTGTGTTTAAATGTGTATTTGTATATTTGTCACTATCTACCCTTTGTCCTTACAAATACATTTCACTCTATAGAAGGTGTTGACCCTATAAACCTCATGACGTCACACAAAGTTCAATTCCCATTGACATCCAGGTGACATTCCCATGTTCAATTTCCATTGACGACAAAGTGCAAACCCCATATTTTAACGTTAAAGTCCCATTGACGTTAAAGTACCGGTCCTGTTCAATTTCCATGTTCAATTCCCCTTGACGCTCTACAGTTCCATCCATGTTAAAATTTCCCATGTTAAATTCCCCTTGACGCCAGAGTGCATCAACTGTTTTTGCATGGTAAGTCCCCTTGACGCTAGGGTGACCCCATATACTACTTATGCCAATGATTTTTTATTATTAAAACTTTTTTCTGTTTTAATTTATATTAATGTTTAAAAAAGGTTTAATTTTCCGCTTATTGAATGTTTATCCTGTTCGGCCCGCAACATTACGTGTGATTTGAGTTTTGGCCCGCAGAGCGATTGAGTTTGACACCCCTGCTCTAATAGGACGTGGTCTCGTGTAGAGATTTTGTAACGCCTATCCAATCTGATTATTCATATGCGACGATAACGAAGATGAGCACGCCTGAGGGGCTATTAACCTTGCCCTTGCAATATATATTTTCAAACAGTACTCAACGTTCATGTTAATCGCGTGATAAACATCAATGAAGTGAGTGTCTACTGTGAATCTACTTCCTGTGACAAGACACTTTATTCCACATATCTCTCTCTTTATATATATATATATATATAGAGAGAGAGAGAGAGAGAGAGAGAGAGAGAGAGATAGAGAGAGAGAGAGAGAGAGAGAGAGTTGGTTGTCCATTTCACTTTGCTCATACCATTTCAACACGATACAATTTGGTATGTGTGATTTGCCTTCAAGCATTAATAAATGAATCAGTAGCTAAAAGTAAATCGTGTAAATGACCTAATGAAATATGGGAACTATAAAGCAAGAATTATAAATGTGATTTGTTATAGTTCCATGAAAAGTGTCACCCGGATTTGAGTTCACGGACGAGATATAAGGTGGCAGTGTACAGTTTCGGAAATTGGTCCCTGGCAAATTGTTTAACTTCAGACTATGATGTGACTTTTTCAGCTATTATTGTTTACTATTCAAGGCTGTTGATATATTTGTGAACTAGATGTCTCAGGCTTGTGTTGTGCTTGAAAATGATATCAGGCATTGACACCTTCCATAGTTACTCTGCAGTATGTTGATAGTGAAATACCAACAGTCGGCTAGGAAGAAGACATAGCCTCCCATATAAGTAAACACATGAGTTTGGAGTAAGTAGAATATCTCAGAAACACGGCTTAGAGGAAAACATTTTAAATCTCATCAGCCTGTTTAGTACACAGTATTTTGCAGAGCTGTCATCAACAAAGGCCTTGAGTTTGCTGTGAGCATCACATGGTGTAAAAATGACCTTCGGACGTGATAATTACCGATTGAAATTTTGCGTTGTTATATAAACTTCTTCTGATATGAACTGCCATTTACTTCTTTGGTAAAGTGGATAATATTATTATGCTTTCTTTTAATATAGACTTCACTTGTGTATTTGATTTGGTATGATTTATCTAACTAGATCGCTGATTGCGGCATAATATTTGTAAATAAAAACTGGTCCCTCCCCTATTTGTATTGAAAGTGATAATCCAGTGTTAAATCACTGGAGATGTTTAACATAATCTAGTCAGCAGCCATGTTTGGACAAATCATCATTCTTCAATTCGGTCAAAACAGATGTCTTTAAAGGTTCGTTGCTAACATAATTATGTTAAGAATTTCCCGATATTCATGTCACTTGAGCAAATGAAGCATTTTACTTCCAATCATTTGACAAAGAGGGACTTAACAGAACTATGTTGAATGATCTGCAGAGGTGCGTGGAGATATAGGTTGCTAGTTTTTAAACGATTTGTAAAGTCTAACATCTTCTACAATTGATAAATGTTATTACAGGTCAAAGTGTCGTCAAATTTAAGATGGGTGCCAAAAATGGTACTCTCATGGTTTATGCTAGGAAGCTATTGATATACCAGTACACAAAAATATACACAAATTCACACAATCAAATATTACATAATTATGTATTAAATTTGCCATGCCATCGCAGTCCAGCAATACCTAGATCGATATACTCTCTGGATTATAATTAGGAAACAACATAATTAGATCCCCCTATCTCTCTCTCAGTTTGTTTTTCATAATTTGATAGTTGTTTTTATTCTGCGAAACAGTCATAGCTCGTAGATTGGTGTCAACTTCAACTATATAACTCACGGTTCACCTCTTGTCTAATTATACATCCCACCACCTTTAGAGAGATCTCTTGGATGTTCAGCCTCTAATACTGCTCGTTCAATCTCATATTTTAAGCGCTAACGGATTTATTTCCTTTAAGCGTTCAGGTTCGCTCCATTTTTCCCTTTACCTGAACAGTTTACTTATTTCTCCATGTGCTCTCGAAGACTCTAAAATCCAGGTCACTTGGATAACATTTAGGAGGGTTAGGCCCCTCCTCCTTCCCACCTTGGTCAATAACTTTTCGCCTAGAACAAAGCTTGACTGCCTGGTTCTGCTGTGTAATTCGTTTATAGAACACGATACGTCGCCTGAGAAACACAATTCTATCCGTTAACTACCCCCAACCCAATTTCAAACTTATCCAACCGACATTATTAACACTTCACTCCAGGGTTAGACACAAAAGAATCTACATTCCCCATTGGCTTCCTATACAGATATCTGCTGAGTTTAAGTTTATAACCAATTATACTAAAATTATATACCCTGCCTCTGCAGTATTTCAAACTTTGGCCATTTTGATAAACAAAACCAAATCTTCATCCTTGTCCAGGTACAATTGAACTAGATACCATACAGGATCTCGTTAATAATCAGTCAAGTCCCACCAGATTTACACAAGAGTTAGGATCCTGAAACACGCCACGAATATAATTCGGTGCAAACTCACATACATCAAGTTAAAATTGATCTGTTTTATTATGACATGGGCAAAATACACATTGTTTTAATATATTGGACAATTAATATATATATATATATATATATATATATATATATATATATATATATATATATATATATATATATATATATATTCTGTTTATTCATATTCACAGCAATTTTAAAATGCGATCACCAGTTTCCAGTCGTGCACTCTGTTGCCATCAAGAGTGTTGCGAACAAATAAAATAAAAATCTGAGTTGATCATACATTTGTAAAATATATAAAGGCAGGACACATTTTTTGTATGTTGTCTAATCCAGAACACTCATACGGCTGATCAGTAAGACCTATCACAAGATCCTGAATAATTTCTATTGGCCAAACATTAAAAGTGACTTTTGTAAATAATATAGATCTTATCGCACACTTGTCAAATTGTAGGAAAATCGAATCAGAAGATATATAAACCTCATTAGCAATCTACCCCTGCATCTGACGAACAATTTAGTAGAATAATGGTAGACTATTTCGGCCCCATACATATCATCAAGTCAAAAATGAAATATAGGTACGACAGAACAACAACTTAAAGAACGTTTCAATCTGGAGATAGAGTACTGTCTCTCTTGTCCGTTCTCCAAATGTTTAGTCAGAATAGGTATTATGGTCCCTATAACGTTCGGGAGTGATGCATACATTAAATAACATCATTAATACTTCTCGGATGTAAATATATTAAAAGGGTAATATCAATGCAAACTATCTTACCAAATTTGACCTCTTTAAAGAATTTTGGCGAATTCCGCTAACGGAAAGTTCAAAGGAACTTTAGGCAATTGTGACTCCAGATGGTCCGAATCAGTTTAAAGTCATGTCTGTTTGTATGAAATGTTCGCCTTATACTTTCCAACGTTTAATCGCATCTGGTCTAGATAACTGTGGTGATTGCATCGCTAATGTCATCACTTACAACTACAACTGGAAAGACCACTTGGAGACGATTCGAAAGTTCTTTGAAAGACGAAGTGCTGAAAATTTGAAAATGAATTCATCCTAAAGTGAGGTTTGGCGTGCTTGTATTACATTTCTTAGACGTATTGTGGGGAACGAACATATTAGACATATAGATGTGTGGGCCGAGACGATCGTTAAATTCCCTATGCCTAACAATGAAAAACAACTAATGCTATCTTTGGATATAGCTGGTCGGAAGGTTGGCTTCAATCTTTCCACAATTGCTTAACCTCTGACAAATGTATTGCATTAGAAAATGATTATTTTTCGGTGTGAAGACAACCATTTCGTGTCCACAGATTATGAAGCAGTTACCGCGGACAATATGGCTTTAGGTGGAAAAACAATCTTGCCTTGTATGATGCACCGGAGTAATGAATGAGGCCACATTAAGTTGGCAAATATTACTCATCAGACTTTTAATAGAGTAGAAACTTTCTGGTATTGATGCATGAACTGGTTGAAAATATCAATGGCGTATGTTGCGACACGGATGATGAGGTCAAATATGATTGAATAACTTGGCTTTGCGACGCTACGTGTGAAACGTGAAATTATACTGGGATGCAACAGGTTGTTGTAATCTCACCCTGAGCGTTATCTCTAATATCACAATCTCAATAGCTAAACCATATAATTTAACGTACCTCTTTCTGCACATATTACCGTTTGGGAATCAAGCACACTTGAAATTACAGTAGCGTCATTGAGAGTTTACAACAATTGGCCTAATATTGGTTCACAGCCGTTTTGGTGGTCTTGACGGGAACATTTCATGCGTATTTTCAGCAGAGATTGGTACCGACTGACATGATATTTGACTTCCCTCAGGTACTAGGTGTCACAAATCAAAAAAGAATTTAGATTAAGAATAACATTAGTGACCGGCAAAGACTCACAAAGTTCTAATCGATAGTATGAAACCAAACTTCGTTGAGTCATTTCCATCGATTCTGCATCATGTCTAGTTGACATTAAACGGTCATCAATAAGATCGGTTTTAAACAGGCCTGATCACATTTCAAATAATGAATGATTTTTGCGCATGAGATGCATATTGCGCCTAATGGAGTCAGAAGTTCCGCGAAAAGGCAGATCAATTTAGTCTATGTAACCATATGTAGCTGTTATGGATGTGGGTCTGGGAGCAAAGTCGTAGCTCTGCAAGGTTATATATTCGGTTTCATTTCCGTGTATCATTCATTTCATAATAATCAGCTGCCTTATATTTGTTCCATCCTTGTGGATCAAGAGATACACGTTGTTTAACCTCGATGTGCATTAACTAGGTATTTCATATAATGAGTTCAGCACACGGACGTGTATTTCAAATCTGTTCTTAACGTTAGAAAACCAGTTGACGTGACATATGAAACTGGCCTAAGTGACATTGTTCATGATTGCTTACATTTGCACAAATGTGCCACTCGATCGTTTTCATGCGCTGCTCCATTCGCTGAATAAGTTGCAATGTGAGTCGTTGATGGCATAAAATATGATGCTCCTGATTGGTTGAAAATCCTGGAATTATGAGCTGCTAAATCGATTTGAGATCGAATACGACTTTTTGGGACACCAGCATCATCAAAGATTTAATCATTAAACGATTAAATTACCACCTACATAAAAGATGTCGGATGCAGTTGGTAAAATTGTTAATGAATCGGCTCACCAACAATTGTCTGATTACGGGATTGCAAATCTGTCAATGTGGAGTATATTACAGACATTTCGCAATATGTTTAAGGAGAGACTAATAATACATTAGTGGACACTAAAGTTTCACCATGGTAAATTGCAATTATAACATGGGCTTGCCTGTGTTTATGCATTGAAGCAAAATACATTTTTTGGAATTACTTATATCCGGCCAGGAACTACAATCTAACTAAAATTAGAATCATAAGTGCCAGATATGTCTATGTATTTTCTTCATACTTGTTTTTGTCTGGGACATGACATGGCTTATATGCTAAAATCAGAATATAGTCATGGGGATAGAAGGACTGACGGACATAAAACCAAACAGGTGAAAGTACAATAGTACCCTTTTTTAAGATAATTAATTACGAAGAAAGGGCATATACTTATCACACCAATAAAACATGCCATTACTGATAAAATAGTATTGCTGAGGATTATGAGTGATATATTTCATTCTATGTTCCTACAAAGGTGACAAAAAAGTACATATTTAAAAGGAAACGTAATTCTGTTTGGCATTTTTTCAAATTTATTCATGTCACCTCTGTTCCATATAAACTTATCAAATCTTCCTGGTTGAGAAATTGAAATGTATATAATAACAAGCGCATTGTCAATAGATGCACTGCTATTGCAAAGAAATAAAATGTTGAATACAGAACTGGGTTGTGTGACAGATTTGGAGCATTTTAGTTTTGTATTATTGCAAGCTTATTATGCATTTTGCCTTATTTTAAAAATATTCTTGCATTATTGCTTTAAAGTTAAGTTAGACATATCTTCATCGCTAAGAAAATGTAATGCAGTTTGTCTTCCTCAAGGTAATTTGAGAATGCATTTTTAAAGGTTAAATAATCCCAAACGTCTTTGTTTGAAAAAAGGTAATATTCATTGTTACATTTACTGCATTTCTCTTCTTTGCGTTAGGTGGGTAGGAATGGGTAATGAGGTGCATTATTCCTAAATCATATTTATAATCAATACTATTCTGTACCTACTATAAGGTAAACTCACTTTTTATCTTGTTAATGTGCATACAAGACCACGAAAATCTGAGTTTGCACATTGCCAACATACTTGTATTTCAAGATAGGTTCCTAAGTATCTGATGTTCAGTTTTAATAAACAATTTTAAAAAATACCTAAACTACATAACATCTTTACAAATCGCTATTCGTACAGAAACATATTCAACTGGTACATTACATAAGTACATATACTATAAATACTAAGTAAGACAAAACATTTATATTCAAGTTTCCAAACACGTTTTAAAATGTTTTTTTTAAAAAAATGGACCATTTGCCTTGTATAATCTCTATTAGTTGTAATTATATGTTCATGTTAGAAGATTTCGTTCATTAAGAGAATTGTGACATATTCCAATACCGAAAAGATAAGCTCGATACTTCAGGTAAAGTACAATGCTCCTTATAGCTGAGTAATTGTACACACTTATAACTAATTTTTATTATTACCATTTGTTTTGTGTTTGGATAGCATGTAGGAATGCAAACTACTCAACCACAATTTAAGAAATGCTGAAAATGTTACACACGAAATGAAGTCATCTTTAATACAGTAACCTACCACTAAGGATTCGTTATACCAGCATGATTATTTGTAAGCAACAGCTGCATGGATTACTTTCAGAAAAGATATGATCTTATCATGACAGGAGAATAGCAACTCAGGACGTTATAGCCAAACAGTGTTGATAATGAGAAGCAGCACAAAGAACGTGTGGCCCTGATATATTCCGGTAGGCTTATTCGTAGTCTCTACTAGAAAAAACGTTTTAAATTGAACTGAGAAATAACATAAAACATAATTGTGTTGCAAAACCCTATGTCTGGGGATAGTATATTATATCACACCCTACCCATATTTTCACATTCCACGCACCCTGACGCTTACATAACTGCCGCTTTCCACCTTTGGACGATTATCCAATCGGTTAGCAGTTACTACTTCCTAGTCGCGAAGACCAATCAAAATCTATCTTTTTTTCTTAATCATCTCACGACGCACCAATTTCTGAGTATAAGTACGACTGTGCTAGTGCCATATTTACCCAAGAGCATCCTGCAGTTGAAGAGATCTGATTTCCTTGACTTTCGCATCATGCAACCGATGGCAACCGACACAAAACCAGATATAAACACAGTTGTTGTGCAAACAGCTCCCGAACAAAAGGTAAGAATTTTAAATTCATGTCCACTTGATGTCATTTGACACTTTAGAAATTTGGCATTGGAGAATATAATAAAAATATGTCGAATTGGTTAAATGAATCACTCGGCATTTTATTTTATTTCAAAATATTAAAAATAATTTAACTGGATTGGCTTCAATAAGGAGTGCATACAATAGGAAAGACTTCTTGCAGCAAAATATGTGTATTTGCAACTTCAACAGGATTATATGCATTCATTACGTTTATGTTGAGCATAATTGTATCCTTGCGACTATTTGTTTTTCTTTGTCTTTATATATTTAAAGTCTACACACGGAAACTTCAAATGATATCAGTATTGAACATGCAACCATATTAAATTTACCAACATTGTTCCCTCTGTCACTTGCAGGAACATGGAGACAGTAAGGCTTAATGGCACACTTTGAAATGTGATATAGCGGGTTCATACATTTGTCTTTATCCACAACATGATTTGAAGGAAAAAAAAAAAGAATTAGGAACCACCTGCACAAAATCACGAACAGTAGCAAAACACTTTGATTTTCTCAAACCTTATATTTTCTTGTTAGGATTGTTCTGATGTGCTTCATGAAACGTTTCTTTCTATTACCACTATGTAGACTTCATATAATCATCTCCCAATTCTACAGAGACCGGAAGAGTTGAAAGAAAAGAGAAAGAGGCTTAGAATAATAGCCATATCTGTTGTTGTCCTTGTTGTCATAGTGACCGCTGCGATCGTCGTTGCTGTCTATGTAGTAGGAAAGCAGGCAGAGGACAATATCAAGGTATTGCTGGCATTTATCACTGAATAAAATTATTATGATCTGGCATCTTACGTACACTTTATTTTACTTTATCTTGCATATCTGTTTCTTCACTTACTTTATTAGTATTCGCATTAAACTTTTTGTATTTCAGGTATTATTTCTAAATTATTAAAAATTGATGCAGCGAATTGATCATCCGACATTTTTAATTCTCATTCGGATGTTTAACATGATGAATGACTACATGTCATACGATTTTTCATTTTCCATACAGTTTATTTTACAGATCAATGTTATTAAAGATTTCGATACAGCACAGAATTCAGAAATTCTAAATGTTTAAACGTTTAAACTCTTTTTACTTTTGAGTTACTTTGCCTGCTCGTCTTCTATGTCTAAATTTTGTTTAAACGAAGAGCTTTACCTTATAGATAACACAAATTTAACCAACTGCTCTCACGTAGAATCGCTACGTTTTTATTATCATTACCACTGCAACAATTTCTACAATCAATACACTTGTTAATGAAACTCATTTGATATTTCATCCATGAGTAAATTCTTTTAAATAAAATGTAATGTATTACTTATTGGATTGTTTGTATTTAGACTGCGTGGCTTCCCTACAAGGACGAATCAGGAAAGACAAGTACACAGAAGGCTACTGTCACGTCGAGAGAGGAGAAATTTGAAATTGCAGGAACTGGCACGGCCGTTTTCGATTTCGAAAAGGTATTTACAGTACTACGATATTTTGTAGTAGTTCAGCAACTAAAGAAGTACTTTGAAAATCAAACATGAGCGAAATAGTACATACGGTCGATTCATCACGGCACACACTTATGTCACACATATTCTATATTCTGTTAGTATTCCGGTTTGCATTAGTCAGTGCACGTTGAACTGAATATTCAAATCTCGCAAATATTGTATCAGCATTGTTAACAAAGGACAATTACGTACCACGACCAATTCTTGGGTATATCTAAAAACTGCAAGTAACATCAACAAAGACAGGTAAAAATAAACATGTTGGTTTAAACTATATTTATGCATTTCCTGAAATATAATGATTCATAATCAGTTCACTGTCTCTCGATTCGAATATGCTGATGTAATGTTTGTTTGCACAATTTAAACCAAAATTACGAAACCACAACCTATATCTTTTCTCGGTTTATTCGTCTGCATAGATGAAAGTTGGCTACTAACATTTACGAAACCTTTGGGACGCTTACATTGAATAGTTCTGACTAAAGTTTTTTTTCTGATACACTACAGACTAAAGACCAGAGAAAGAGACAGACATACAGACAGACTTATGATAACTCATTATATTATAATCATATATAACGTAAAGAAGGGAAAGAACAACGTGAGTCTCCAAAACTTGTTTGCTGCATTTAATCAAAGGTTTCATGACAGGACCAAATAATATATTAGTCTCGTTCGCTAAAGCCCTAAACATTTACTTTCGAGACCGTACATAGAAAGTTATAAGTTAAATTCATAATATATTGTAAATTTAAGTCACTGATATATTGATTACTACTGACTTATTTTCCTGTTTCTGTATCTCTCAAATTAGATTTCATTATGTGGAACACACAAATGACATAAGTCTGGCAAAATCTATATATCATATATCTATCTATCTATCTATCTATTTAACTTCATACCTCAACTTCATTACTATCTTTTGAAAGGCGTCTTCATTTTCACGTTGTATAAATTATATATTTTAAAGATATTTTATTGCAATTTTCAGAGTCTGCTTGCATACAAACCTGACAAAATGTCGAAACCAACCTGCTTCTTGACCGCCGTCAACACGTCTACTTTACTTTCCCCAGAGAAAATGAAAAGTTTCCTTGGAGACAAAACGGTGAGTTCCATTCTATCCATTCTCGCATTATCACAGCAGCCACCGATCCGAGTCGCCGAATGATGCTTAATGTTTTCAATACTTAAAAGATGTGCTGATATTTATTTTATTATATTGTTCCCTATTGATATAACGTTTCATTGTGTCTTTTCCTTTCCACTAAAGTGACCACACCGTGAGAAGAAAATCAAATATTTATCGGATATTTAGCAATAAGAACTTTATTAATTACATTACTGCGTCTAATGTTATATACTGGTTATAAAGCTTCATCATTTTAAAGTATAAATTGGATCAAAGAAATGGGAGCCATACATCATTTAGCTCTTTAATTAGAACTAATATATACACGGTGGATTCCGAAAAAAGCAGATATGCTAGCGGCTACATGCTAAAGACAACTTAATATTTATATATTGTTTCTAACCAGCACACTATAGGTATTGTCTTTGTGTGCGATTTGGATTTTTAACTTAGCTTTAAACAAAATTGTAGTTACATTGTATCGACGTCTGCAGTTTGCCATTTTATAGTATCTCTCGCACTGGGGCTTCATGCCGCAAACATGTAGCATCATGTCCCACCCAGTCACATTATCCTAACACCAGATCATATCACTAACCTCTTAATCTGAGTGCCAACCGAGGCTGCTGCTATTAACATATTTATAACACACCACACACACACATCAACCTTACTACTTTCCTATGTAAATTAATTTTTGTTACCTTTAGACATCCGACTTGCCCTCAAATTCATCAGATCGTCAAGGCTACATGAGTTCAGGCGTTGTCGTACCGAATAAGGACTTCCTATCTCCTATGTCAAAAGAGCTATGTAAGGACACTGAAGTCATTTGGATGGTGCCCAAGTCAGGTGATAACATACATACATGCATACGCTCGTGCATGTGTAAGTGCGTACGTGCGTGCTAGAATACATACATGCATACATGCATACACACATACATACATGGCAATTGCATGTCTGACTTGCGGTAATGTAATTGTCTGTGATTTTATGAGATAGACTAACGACAGTTTAAATGCTTAACAGAGGGATGGAATCGTTTCTTATAATGGTGATAGAGTTTTCGCTCTTGTTGATCTTTATGTTTTCAAGCAGCCATATTTCTGTTGCAAAATAGGTTGAAAATATATGAAGTATATATTTAAGCTTTCAACATTTTTATAACTGTGGTGGTCAGAGAATTTGTTTTGTAGCCATTATATGTAGAATAATTTTGGTGAGAATACTGTGTCCAGGTTCTAGTGGGTGTGAGGTGGCAAGGTCGGTGGAGGAATAGGCAAACAACATGTTATGAGACTAGCATTGAGGGGCATGAACTTATCTTTCATAACACTACATGTTAGTTTGCAGTAACGTCTCATGTCATGGCACCCATTTTTGTTTTCAATTAAGGAAATTGTATTGTACATGACACGGAAAACTTTAAATGTACCAAATGTAAATATATTACGTCATGCAATTGCTATAATATATATATATATATATATATATATATATATATATATATATATATATATATACTGATTATCATATAATTTGTGTACTATATATTAACTAAAGTTTTATGAGAAATGTATCAGTTTAAGCCAATGTAAACAGTTTAGTCTTCTATGTTCGAATAAACAGGCGGTTATCCGAGCTATTTGCTTTTACTCTGTGTACGTAATACTTTGTTTTAATTATGCTGATAAAGAATATACATATAAAACGTGCGGTCTTATGACATACACAACCAACACTTTATCTCGTACCTAAAAAAAAAAACCCATTTTTATTACAAAATGTAGGTCTCTAGCCAAAGTCAGTTTTGTCTCCATTATAAATGTTCACAGCTTTTATTAATTTCAGGGCCACAGTGTGTACACACACACACACACACACACATATATATATATATAGTCTGATGAAGCATTAAAGCGAAACCGGTCACACATTCTACGTGTTGGTGTTGTTTATTTTATAATATATATATATATATATATATATATATATATATATATATATAGAGAGAGAGAGAGAGAGAGAGAGAGAGAGAGAGAGAGAGAGAGAGAGAGAGAGAGAGCGTGAGGGGGTGGGGGCTTTTGTATTTCATTTCAATTTAATCTATGTTTATTGTTTTGTTTTCTGATGTTCTTTTTTGAGTAATTACAGAAGGTATTCGGGGCAAGCTTACATAGTTCATGTGTCAAACTTGCTTCTTTTGCAGACTGCGTCAGCGATAAATCACTGGCCCGAACAAAGAGGACATGCGTTATCTACTACTATTGTGTTCTAAGATACTGCGACCGTTTGTATTGTTACTATACATGCTATTGGTGGCTAGTTTGCTAATGACGTGTTCCACATTAAAACGATGCTATGACAAGGACCATTGTCATGGCCTTAGCTTAATATAACATCAAAATCTCTACTGTGAAGACGCTTATAAAAATGGTGCTGAGTCAGCATGTCATTGTTTCGAATACTGACAACAGTTCTATGATGTTTCCAAAGAGAAATGTTAGGCATTACTATTAGCTTACCTTTACTTTTCCTGTTATTGCATATTAACATTCAACTTTGTTGTATTTCTTAGAAATATAGAATCCAGATAAAAGTTCGCAGCTTCGTTCACGGATTGCACTTTCAAGTTCTTCTTTGTATTGTTTCAAATATATGCATCATATCTAATAATAATATATGAATAAAGAATACACTGTTTCTGAGTGTTACAATGTGTCATTAATATTATTTATTTGAGGTGAACATCAAATGTGTTATCCTCCCCCACCAAAAAAAACCCCTCCTCAAATATGTTTGGTGTTGTTTTAATTATTTCAACAAATTGTGTCTATGCAACTGACCCACTTTGAATCAACACATGCATCATTTCTGATCGCAAATTTGTCGTCGAAATAACAGCTTTCATGCAATATTTTCTAAAGTGACCTGTCTTAAAACAATGGTACTTTACAATCTATTATATATATATATATATATATATATATACCTGTTTTCATTTTTATGATCTGTAAATGTAGGACAATATGTAAGGGATATAGTTTTATCATGTACAGATGGAGTGTTTTGTATCTAATGTTGATGCAGTTTTAATGATCTGAGCGAATAATTGAATTCACCTTTTACTATTAATGTCGGAAACTGTAGTGCACCAAGTACTCTTTGTGCGAAATGATTAGGTTTTATTTTTTATGGAGATTTTGTATAAACATCGCGTCATTATCTACATGTTTACATGTACATATATATTTCAATTTGATGTGTGCTTTCGCCCCCAGACAGTAACTGGTACTTTATTATTTCACCACAATGTATGATCTGTGACAATAATTCTGGGCTAGCACGATGCTATGATGCAATTATACATAGAATAATGCGAATTTAAACATGTTAAGTAGAACTTTATATGTAATAGTATTAGTAAGCCAACCGGAGAGGTCCCGACAACCTATTACTATTTGAATTAAATGTGAATTGTAAAATAGGGTGGAATGATTACTGGTTGTGTTTTGGCTGACTACACGTGAGTTCATGAAACTGTAACACAGTGGGTTTCATCATCGTTCAGTGCTTGTGTGGACTAATGTTCCTGACATGAAGACGAATGCATTCATACTGTTCTTGAATTTAAAATAAGTGTGCGGATATTACAGGTTTCTAAATGCAATAAGTCTTGTGACTATATAAACAGGTAATAATGAGCCCCCAAAACTTGCTCAGTTTTAAAAATCAACAAAACCATAATAGATTATTTAGTAAATAAAGTTTTGTTTTTCCCTATGCGTTGAACTAAAAAGTCAAAACACTAATTTTTGTATTTTTCAGTATTGCAAATATTAAATGATTAAGTTATATGCCATAAAAGGATTACATTCTACCATAAACATTTACATCTTGCGATCAATGGTTCGAGCATAGCCGAGGTAAAGTTTCAAGTACTATTAAAGTTAAAAGGAAACCAATTATAATAAAAGTTATTGATTTTGCGTATACAAATTTTGGACGACTATATTCTAAGTTTTAAGAGAGATAACTATGTTAACATATACAGAGCATTAAGTAACATTAAATTTTGGTTAAATCAAATAATTTTGGCATCGCAGTATGAAAAATGGTTTTGGCATTAAGCAAATAAAAGAATGCAAATTTTATAAAACTAATATGCATCACAACTTTCGCTTATGTGTTTAGATACAAAAGTTATTGACTTGATCTTCTCGCTTTATAGTGGCCCTTTTGTTTCCGCTTCTTTCATATCTGTAAGGTGAGGGAGTTGAGACCATGAATAATAAAAGCATGCAGTACCACTTGGAAAGTAAACATTTTTTTATCTAAAACGTAAAGCATTTTCAGCGACAAAGGACTAACGTTTGATGAATACGTAAACTTATAATCAAGTATACAACTGGCATTCAATGCAGAGATAAATTGTGATCGAAATCGGATCTCAGTTTTCTTCCATCTTGTACATTTCTATGATATCGATTGGACTAAAGGACTAATTTCAAAATTAGAATAGGTTAACAGGTTTAGTAAAAAAATAATCTTAAAATGGTTTAACGCCTAGAAAAGCTATTTGACGAGCACCAAACATGCAACTAATACAGACCTCAGCTACAAAAAAAGATATGGTGAGGGCCTAAACCTCTTGAATGACCCCAAGAGATCCTATTAGTGGGTGAACCAGTCCACCCTTCTCATATTATAGAGGACACTAACTCAATAAAAGATAGACTATGAGAGACAGGCGCAAGACTCGACCCACACAAGTTTGTTTAATAATCTAGACACAGTTTAGTACCAGTCTCTAACTATTTGCACCGGTGCACTCAAAATAACCACTGGGAAGAGATTAACCTTCTAGCATGGGAACTGTTCCGCAGATTAATACAAAAACAATTACTCGTGAGACACGTGCAAAGCATAACAATCCATCGTACTTCGTAGAAAATATAAAATACCCCAAGCCTACCCATTAGACCTGCAAAATACCCTATACAAATGGTAATATTCTTATGTACGGGACAAAACATGAAAAACAAAGGAACTAAAGTGAAATCATCTCGGATATACAAAATAGATATAACGGATATACCGAAATTTACACAGACGGTTATAAATGCACAGACCCTTGAAAACCTGTAGCAAAAGCGTTGTTTGTAGGCCAGGGCATCCACCTCGGTGCAAAACAATCCGACAACTCCCTCTTTCTATCTCTCGTTATATATATATATATATATATATATATATATATATATATATATATATATATATATATATATATATATATATATAATGCAACAATCCAAGTGTTTGTTTTGACCGAGCGATGTCAAACCCTGGCGCGATTCCTCTACAAGTCATAAGTTTCCCCTATTTCAACGACCTCAATACAACTACTGATGCAAACTGGAAAGTTCAAAGTGTCCATTCTATAAATAATGTTACTCTATTTAATACCAGGCGTCAGATGGCACAACTTCCAAATTGTATATCAACCACACAACTGCATGGTTTCTCTTGATTAACTTTTCGTAATGTACGGTCAGCATTTCATGCCGTAAAACTATACCACTCAACCTAGTAATTCGGGGAACTATTTTTACTACGCACCTTAGGCCAGTCAAAACATGGTTTAAGCCACATTCCGCAGCCACCACCAAAGCAACAATAAATGGCACCTGCCGGCGACGGAACAGTCCTTTCTCGTTTATTCCATTGTGTAATTTACCAGTCTCCTATCATAAATACTGTACCTGGAGTCACAAAATTAAAGTACACAACTAGATTTGAGTAGGAACTACTTTGAATTCCAGAACATTCTGAGGCTCTGACCTGAATTCACCAAAAATAAGCCATGGCTTCATGGAAACTCACTAACACTTCACTTCGTGACGTGTACATCTTGTAATTAGCTTATTTCGGTCTGAGGAATAGTTCCCAGAGTAGTATAGTGGGCCACCGTAGCCTCAATGGGACTTTAATGTTAAAATAGGGTATATCGAATATAGCCTCAATGGGAAATTTAACATTGGAGCACAGGATATCGAATGTAGCCTCAAGGGAAATTTAACATGGGAGCACAGGATGACCACTATAGGGACAAGGGGAATTGAACCTGGGAGATGGATATAACACAGACAATAGACAACAGACATAACATGTATACAATATTTTTTAAAAAATTTTTGAAGGGTTTAGGCATGAAAGTCAATTTTTTTTTCGAGGCAAATGAATGGCCCTGAAAAGGGCCTTTGGGTTTATGTTAACATACCATGCTGTTAACATAGAGGGCATCGTTTAGGTCTTCTTCTTTTCCTTAAACTTTGTCTCACTTCTGGTCCGTAAATTAAAACCCTCTTTAAACATCCTTGCCTCTCAACGTAGATTCTTCTTTTCCACACACTTGTATCCGTCATCCTGACAATGGTCCACTATGATCAGACATACATAGGTAAGTCCGTTCTAAACAGCATTGAAGAGACTAGAGTAGAGGATTCCACGTCGGAACACATGTTGGTGACGAGAACAGGTGAAGGAATGCCGCGAACTGCGGTTATTTATAGGGGAAGGAAGGATCGAAACGGACTGAGTTCGTTAAACAATCCAAACGCAAGTTACAAAATTCAGTTACACCACGTCCAATCCAAAGAGAGTAGTCTGTGACATCACATTCCCTATATAGAGGCGCTAGCGTCTGTGCGCAGTTAATCCATACGACACAGTTTTCAATCATGACGCAAACTCAGAAGACGATGAATTGGGGTGCACCATCAGCGGAAACGAAAAGCAATGGAATAGCATCGACTACTCAAGTGAACCCGGAAGAGGTGAATTTAAATTGGGATTTTGTGGATTTTCTTACCTCGCAAGAATTTGTTCCGGAACCAGTACCTTCGCCACCATGTCCTTCTTTACCACACGTAGAGAATTTCAAGCAGAAACAGAAAGAAAAATTGGAGAAATGTATACAGCAGCAAAAGGAAGCAGAACAAGCTTTTCTCCTACGGCAGCAAGAAGAAGAGGTAAAAAAAAGAACAAGAAGAAGAAGCAGCAAAGAAACAAGAGGGTGAAAGTCAAACCGTTACGATACTGTTAGACATTTTAGCGGAGTTAAGAAGTCTGAAACAAATGTATCAGACTTCTTTATTACGGCCGAAGAGAAAAAGACCTTCCCGAGCTAAACAACCTAATCCTGTGACTACGCTTACCATACCACCCTTAATGATTTCTACCAAATCATCGTCGACAGAACGCAGTCCAGAAGTAGGCCTTGGCCGTGGTAAAGGCTTAAAACAGTTAAAGTTGATTAATTGTATCAACAAATACCGAAAGGCCCTTTTCAGGGCCACCCATGTCTCTCGAAAAGAGATAGTATTTCAATTGCCAACATCAATTAAAACTCAAAAAGCCCATTTTTTACCCTTATGGTACGTGTGAATGTATCAGTGCGTAGTGTAGATTCTTATTCTAAAAATCAAAACCAAGAGACACTTACGTTTTATAGACTGGTCTATTCTGATACAAATTTTACAATCCAATTCACAACATATCACTTTAAAAAGTTCATAGGTTTCTTTTCTTCTTTGTTCACTCTCTCTGTTTTTTAAATTTCTTCACTTTCACAGCTTTTTCCTCCTCTTCATTCTCACTTTCTTCCCTTCTTCTTTTTTTCTCCTGTCTCTGTTTCTTCACCTGTCTGCTTTCTTCCTCTTCTTCCTCTCCCTCTTCTTCTTCTTGCTGCTGTTGTTTCTTAGGGCAATCTGGAGCAATGTCCTTTTTCTTGACAATGAAAACAGGTATCTTGATTTTTGTCTCTTCTAACCCCTGTTTTGCTTTTTTAACGGTCTGGACACTCCGAAGACCAATGCCCTTTATTTTTACAGATATAGCAAGTATCTTGACTTTTATCTCGAAAGGAGGATGAGTAGCAAAGACCCTTCGCAAAGGTCTGATGAAAAGTTCGATCTGTGTAGTCTATTCCATCGTTCTGTTCAGTTTGAGAGTGAAATGAATAGTGGAAGGCAAGTCACACAAACTTTATATATACGCTGGTCTGTCATGAATATAAAGTGACCCATGGTGTTTAACATGTAGTCATTTGACTTTTTGCAGTCAAGATGAAACGATCGAATCAATTTGAGAAGAAAGAAGAAGAAGAAAGTAAGAGGCAGAAACGTGATCTATCGCCTGATCCCATAGATGGAGTCTTGGCACAAATTCATGCCAGTAATTTTGAAGCTGACATGAGTGAACCAGAATCTAGACCCAGAGAGTTTGTACCTAACCAAACTTCACCACCCTTAGTCAACCCTGAAAAGTACATTCACATTCGAGAGACAGAAAAGCGCTTCTCTAGAAAATTTAGAACCACGGCTTACACGTACAGAGTAAAGTTAAAAGATTTCAAGTCCGACGTACCGTTAGAGAAAGCAGAGGGCTTCATCACCGAGGTGTGGGATTCTTTGCTCACCACACTGAAACACCAATGTCAAGCCAAAGAAGACGATCGCTTGAGACTTTCCATACCATACGATGATTTGAAATCCCCTGTTTGGATCGAGTTTAGTAGCCCCGCAGAGTTGACCCCTTCCAAAGTCATAGACAAGATACAACACGTGCAACAATCCAATGACCAATTTGACATCACCGATGGAAAAGCGACACTGTTCATAACCCACGTCTCTCCGCCAAAGTGACCGGACGCAAAAAGGTGTTATTGGTGGACGAGCTTCGTAGCATTAAGCGTAGCCTTTTCCGAATTAACAATCCTCAAGACCATATGTGTTTAGCCAGGACTATCGTGGTGGGACGAACCTATGCCAACAAGAACGGCACGGTAGAATGAAAAAGAGCATGGAAAACTATTCGACAATCGGACCGATCCAAACAACGAAATGAAGCAGAACTCCTGTTACAACAAGCTGGACTGTCCAAAGACACACTTTGCGGCATTCCTGAAATGCAAAAATTGCAAGATGTCCTAGCTCCACGCTACACCTTGAAAGTGCACCCTCAAGAAGTGCGCGGGTCTCTGTCGTTTCGAGGCCAAGATTTTAAGGACGGAAAATACATTCATGTCTATCATTACGATGAACATTTCGATACCATTACCAGTATCACCGCATTCCTGGGATACAGATATTACTGTTGGAAATGTGAATATGGCTATAACAATCGAGAGCAACACAAGCATTGTGGATCGAAATGCTCAGGATGTTTGGCCTCTCAACCCTGTCTGGACGAAGGACAAGAAAGAGTGCATTGTCCTGCATGTCTGCGTACGTTTGTCAGCCCTACTTGTTACCAACAACATCTGAAGACGCAAGGTTCACAGCAGAAATGTGCTTGTCAGCTGCTAAAATTGTGCCCTACGTGTGCACAAGGCATACATACCAATAATGCCAAGGCACACGTATGTCCAGGAAAGAAAAAATGTCACATTTGTCACCAAATCGTGGACTTGGAACACGAATGCTACATGCAAAAATACCAACCCCAACAAGAGGAAAATGATGACCACAAGAAGAAAGGGAATTTCATCTTTTTTGATTTCGAATGCATGCAAGAGACTGGCATTCACATTCCTAATTTCTGCGTGGCTCATCGAGCATGTGAAAAGTGCATCCAAGAACCTATCTTTAGTCATTGCCCTCAATACAGTAAGATTACTGGGCGACGTGAAAAAATCTTTCGAGGACCGAACACGTTAGCCGAATTCCCCCGATGGGTCTTAGACCCCATCGACAAGACATGGAGCCAAGAGGACATCGAACGTTACGGAGATTGTCATCGCCATGCCACGGTGATGGCTCACAATTTCTCCGGATACGACGGACAGTTTCTTCTCAGATACTATACGGAACAAGGCACCGAACGTCCTAAAGTGACTTTGAACGGAGTCAAAATCATTTCCATGCAAGTGGGACAAGTACAGTTTAAAGATTCGATGAGCTACTTGGCCATGCCTTGAAGTCGAATGCCTAAAACGTTTGGAATGACAGAAATTGCTAAAGGCTACTTTCCACACTTTTCAATACAGAAGCCCATCAACATGCCGTTGTACCCCATTTGCCTGAGGCTAAAGACTATGACCCCGACAACATGCGTACCGAACAACGAGAAGCTTTGTACGCTTGGTACCAGGCTCATGCCTCGGACCCTTTCGACTTTCAGGAAGAAATGTTAAAGCATTGTCGTTCTGACGTGGACATTTTACGGCGTTGCTGTGGAAAATTTCGAGAACTGTTCATGGAACACGGAGGGGTAGATCCTTTGAAAGAAGCCTGCACCATTGCCAAACCATGTTCCTTAGTGTACCGACAATGATTCATGCCTGAAAACACCCTGGCTGTCATCAGTCCTCAAACGACCAACTATGCCAAACGTCAATATTCGGTCAAAGCCCTACGTTGGTTACATTACTTGTGCGACAAAGAAGACATATAGATTCAACATGCCTGCAACGGAGGGGGTAAAAAGTCCATCGGAATGTATTCGGTAGATGGTTGCGACTTAGAAAACCCCTTGATCGTGTAAGATTTTAACGGTTGCTTATTTCACGGGAGTCCCGTCTGCTACCCTGAACGTAACACTAAAAATCAGCTTTTACAAAGAACCATGGAAGACTTGTACAATGACACTTGTCAGCGACGCCTAAAGTTAGAACAGCAAGGATACCAAGTGGTGGAAATGTGGGAACACGAGTACGATCACCGTTTGAAAATCGATCCCGAGTTTAAACGCATCATGGAAAGTTACCAGTGGGTGGACCCGCTGAACTCGAGGGATAGTTTTTACGGAGGAAGGATCAATGCCACCTGTTTGCTGTACCAAGCCGACGAAGAGACAGGAGAAGCAATCAAATACTTGAACGTGTGTTCGCTGTATCCTTACGTGTGCAAATATTGTCACTTTCCTGCAGGGCACCCGCAACTGCTGGCGGAACACATTGACCTGAAAAACATTCGACAATACGAAGGTTTGATCAAGTGCAAAGTTTTACCTTCCACGGACTTGTACCATCCCGTGTCACCTCACCATTGCCAAGGAAAACTGATGTCTCCCTTGTGCCGTACTTGTGCCGAAACGTGCAACCAAGATCAGCCTTGTCAGCACACCCAGGAAGGACGTACGATGACGGGAATATGGGTTAGCGTGGAATTGTTCAAAGCTCTGGACATGGGATACCAACTGTTAGAAGTGTACGAAATTTGTCACTTTCCCAAGACACAACAGTAAGGCAAGGGTGACCCCAAGCAGAAAGGCATTTTCGCAGACTACGTAGATGCCTTTTTGAAACTGATGCAAGAAGCCAGCGGCTATACCTCCTGATGTCACACTCCCGAAGACCAAAATGCATTCAAAGGGAAATATTGGGCACAAGAAGGTATCACTTTAGACCACATCGAGAAAAACGAAGGTAGGCGATCGTTTGCCAAAGTGATGTTAAATTGCTTGTGGGGCAAAATGACACAACATACGCGTTTACCCGAGACGGAATATTTGACAGAACCTTCTCGCTACTTCCAGATGATTCTCAACAAAACCAAATACATGAAACACGTGGACGTCATTCGAGAGATTTGATTTTAGTCAATTACGAAGAAGATCTGGACAGACGAGCACACCGACGAGAAGAGTCTAAGTTTTGATAGTGGGGCTACGAATACCGGGACAAACAAGGAGAAGTGCACACGGAGTGTAAAGTGAAAGGATTGATTCTGAATTATCGTACCAGTCGAGTGGTGGACTTTGGCGTATTGAAAGAAGCCTTGTAGTCTGGAGAAGATTGTATGTTTACCCACTCACGAAATCGTCAGTCGACCCTTGGAAAAAGTCTATAAAATTGTGTACCAGAAGCGAGTGCGACTTCCCAATCACTTTACTTTGCCGTATAGACATGTCGGTATAAAACATTGGTTGTAAGAGGATAGCCACCCACCAGAAGGATGACTTCACCACAACAACAGTCGAGTGAAAAACCCAATGAGAACTCCAAGTTCAAACCCTACCATTTTCCTGTCTTCTTACCTCACTATTGTGATTGTGCTCGTCGATTGGAAACGTTTCAAAAATGGCCCTCGGATAGGGAAGGATTACCTACTTCGAATGTTTAAGCTAGAAAAGGATTTGTCTACTTGGGACCTGAGACTGGATTGGGATAAGAAGTAGTGTTTCAGGTGTGGTCTGAAGTTACGAATGGATCTATGTATATATAAAGATTCAGCTATTCTGAACATACACGATGGTCTCCGCACTGTCTTTACCTTTCTATGGCCTTTCCACCCATTACAATACGGTACAATTATGACGGTACCTTAGAGACGGTACCTTCCAAAACTAGACATACAAATGGAACGATGTACGATCTTGAGACTTCATTGCGACTAGTATAAAAAGGGACCATGGGCAAGATTGATAGTTCATTGTGACTACCAAGACCAAGCGAACAAGATGTATCCTTTGAAAGAGACATCACTCAAGTTCGGGGATTGTAAAAAAAAATGTACCTTCCCATAGTGTGACATATTGGATGGATAAGAACCATGTATTGCAACGGAAAATGTCCGGAAGAAAACTGCAAGTGCCCATGTAGTTACCATTGTAATTGCGTAGCGGACTACGATCCTGTGTCTTGCGATGAGAGCGATGCTGTACGCTGTGACCTCAGTGACGCAGTAAAGCATCATGGGAACTTTGGTATCACTACCCCTACCATAGAAAGTGATGCTGTGTGTGTCAAACCTGGGGGATGCGAAAGTGATGCTGCTCCTTATCGTGGACACCTTACTGGGTTTCATGGTAAATGTGGATGTCAACCTTCACGTCTACCACCCTATGGATGCCATTTATCCCTGAGCAAACTCCTATCGATGTCACCCTACCCTCATCGAGAACCTGTGAAAGACGAATATTCGTTCACTGTGCGTTTGCCTGTATACTGCAACTTTGAAAATCGTCTTCAGTCGTTCAAAGGAAAATGGCCTAAGTATCTGGGTTTAGCCAGAGCCGGATTTTTCTACTTGGGTGAAGGGTATAAAGTCAAGTGCTTCAGTTGCGGTGTGTCACTACACCAGTGGGAACAACAAGACGTGGCCTACCTGCAACACGCTCGATGGTCACCGAATTGTCATTACTTGCCTTTAGTGGGACCAAATCATTGAAGTAACTTACCATGTCGTTGAAGAAACCAGATTGGCTAGGAGTCAAACGTTGGACATCACCGAGACCAGTATTTAAACCCCATTTCCAAAATGATGTTGAATCACTACCTAAAGAACTGCAAGAGAAGATCTACAAGGAAGTTTGGCAGGGACTTGCCAGAGTGAAATCTCAATCGGTGACTGTAGAACTTTTGTGTCGAGAAATTCACAAGAGAAAAGTGAAAAAAAAATTAACCAATGTGTTAGATTTCTCTGGATCAAGGGTGCGTTAATCCTATTATACCGCTTTAGACCGTTTACACCAGAAGATTTCAGTGACATTCTTGGACGTTACCCTGAATGGCAGTGGTCAGAAATTACTTACTATGTGGATTACTTTTGCTCTAGGAAAAGATTGTAAATTCAATCATACTGACTGACCTATTCATGGATACTTTAAAAGAGAACGTTCGAGGTTTGCCCGTTAATTTGAGAGAACGGATTTACCAAGAACTGGTCAAAATTCAAGTCAAACGTAAAGAACAATTGCATCCGTTACGTCACCGGTGTTTGAACCACTGGTACCTGAATGGCATAAGAGGACTGATTCGTAAGAAACTGTTCCAGGGGTCAGACCTTGTGAAATACTTCCAGACTGCGAATGATCGACATGTTCATGATTTTGGTTACTTCGAGATTCACCTACTGCAACGAATTCAGGAAGAAGAGTTGAAGGATTACAAAGGTCTTTAACGCAACATCTGCTTAGTGGAAGAGAAAATTTCTGAACGAACTCTGAACTGTAGGTTACTATTTTCAAGATTTAGATTCCCAACGGGAGAATGATGATCTCTGGGTAAAAAGTACATTTATTGCTTCCGAAAAAAAGAGAGTATGAAAACAGGCTGCCATGCCAAGACTTTTATCAAAAGTGATTCAACATATTCCGTGGAAGGGACTCAATGACCATATTCAAACCGTGGATCATTACCATCACTTGTTACAAGAACTGTTTCCGTTGAATTTGAGTCGACAAGTGGTGTGTGTCTTAGTGACTTGTTTTCTGGGATTTCGTTTACCAGCCGAATCCTTGTGGACTCTTTACGAACAGTACTTACCACCCAATTAAACATGAAAGTGGTGCCTTTAAATGGTCAAGAGAGGTTCATTTTGCACAAAGCCTTGCGTTTTCATCTGGATACTTCTCGACCTCTATGGGAAAACAAGATTCGTCAACTTTTAGCTACCGAAAACGTGTATGACGATGAGTGTGTAGCTTGTGAATTACACCCCCATTGGACATATGTACGTGACTGGAAAAAATTAGGTTTTGAGTCTTGGACCCAAGAAGTGGCCCAGTATGCTCGAGAGTTGTGATCCTTCCTTTCAACGTCCAAAGAAAAAAGTCACTTTTCAACCTGTGTTAGTGACCGTACCAGAAGAACCCGTTACCGAGGACAGGACTGTCATGGACACTCCTGAAAGACCCTTTCGGGAGGACACTTGTGTAACATTATCCCCTGTAGAACTTGTCAGAACATTACCCAAAACATGTTGTACAGAAACTTGTTTCTATTCCACTTTGATCTTTTTCATGTGCATTTTATCGTTGTACTTAAGCCTTTGGCTTTTATGTATTTTTGGCTTTCGTGTTCACTTTTAAAATATCAATAAACGTGTCCTGAAAAAAAGTATAAAAACTCTTGTCTTGTCTGTTTTCGTGTCACAAGTGACATTCCTGACACTATGGCTACCTCTGCTGTCTCTGCTCCCTCTTCCTCCACTGTCAAGGTCATCTACGAACACTTAGATTGTGCCAGTTGGAAGGCTTTGTATCTTCGCCATCCCTTTAACATACTCATTGCTGGACCAAGCGGTTCAGGCAAAACCGAATTTGTCAAACGTTTGATAGAAAATAAACATCGTTTGATGGATCGTCCACCTCAATGAATTGTGTGGTGTTACAAAGAGTGGCAATCGGCGTACAGCCTCTTGCGAGAAAGTCAAGGCGATTCCATCGTGTTTGTGGAAGGCATTCCTAACGAAGACGACAGAATCGTGTCTGACTCCCGTCAAACCCATTTGATCATTTTCGATGTCATGTTAGGAGAAGACGAAGAAGAAATTAAACTTTGATTTACGCTCAAAGGGCATCACCGTAATGCCAGTGTCATTTACATCACTCAAAATTTGTTTCAACAAAGTAAAGACCATCGCATCATCAGTCCCAATGCTCATTACGTGGTCTTGTTTAAAAGCCCTTTAGATAAATCGCAAGTGCAAGTCTTAGTCAAACAGTTAGGAACGCCTTGGCTCACTCAGGCGTACGACGATGCCACTCAAACTCCACACGCCTATTTACTCGTCGATTTGAAACCTACGACCCCCGATGATTTGCGATTTCGTACCCACTTGTTTCACCACTAGTGTTAAGACGGAGGGCCTGTCCTGTACACGTCTCCGTCCTCGACTTAATTTCACTCTACAAAAAATCTATAAAAACCTCAGACCCTTTTCGTCTGTCTCACACACATTTTGAACATGACGTCCCTTCAGTCGTATCTTCCCGTCAAATTGATTCGTGCCTTGTATGGCATCAGTCGAGAAAAAAATCCACAAATACGAGCTCGTGTCTTAGAAGCTAGTCTCAAAGAAGTCTTACGATGGTTCACGGTGACAGCACGTTAATTACTGCAAGGCATCATTCAGATTCCTCATCAAACCAAACGCTTTTTTGATAGAAACAAAGTAGCTTTAACCCAACTTTCCGATCCCCGCATTGACACTCAGACCCAAAAACAAATCATTTTGAAACCTGGAGGGAGCGGTACTCTAGGAGTTGTCATCATTTGCTCCCTTTTAAGATGGGATCCTAATGCTCCTAAAGTTCACCCCAAGAAAAAAGTCAAACGAAGCCCCAAGAAGAAAAAGAGCAACGGTGGCAAGACCAGGTCACCACCCCGAAAAAGGAAAAGCCCCCAGAAAAGAAAAAGAAACAGAGAAGTCCTCCGAAAAAGAAAACGCCACAGAAAACTATTCACAAGAGAGGCACTTCAGCCAGGAGGCAACCTTACATTCGCAAACCACGACCTGCAACGGCGGTGACCGCGTCTCCGGTAGCCTCAGGTTCATACACTTCTCCGTTGAGGCCCGTGTCTGCAAAAACTTCTCCAGTGGCGGGAACCTCCTATTTAGTGCCAATGGCAGCTACTCACAAACTACCTGCTCCCAAAATCAAAGTCCAAGAGAGATCGGGCATGTTACAGAGTTTACTGGATTTGTCCAAGCAAGAACTGACTTGATTTAATCCGTTACGTACCCCTGCATGACGTTTGTTGCCTGTCCTCAAATTGATACGACGTAAAGACAATCAGTGGCGACGCGTTCCGGTAAAAAAAGGTTGCGACAAAGTAGGGGTATCAGTGAACTCCCAAAATATGTCACCTCAAAGAAGTGCACACCGTCACTATCGTCAAAATAAAAGAGGCAAAGACAGGCTCGTCATCCGATAAAGCCCTTAGCCAAGCATCGACGTTTCCCTAACAAAAGATACAGTCGTTCAAAGAAAAAGAGGAGTCACCAAAGGGGAGGATTCCTTGGCGATTCTGGAGAAAAACAATTGTCACCTTTATGACGAAGCGATAGTCCAAAAAAAAGATAAAAGGTCTTGTGCTAAGTCATCTACGTTAGTGTACTTTTTGTGAATGTCCCAGAACCAACAAGCAAAGATGTCACCCCCAGAAAACATTCCTCTTCTAAACCCAAAGGAAAGAAAAGGAAAGGACTGCCTCCTCGTTTAGTCAAACATGGGGACATGTTATCTGTCCTGTCCAAAGCTTCTCCACCCCTGCGGAAAAAACTCATTCAAACATCGACACCGTGTGCGAATGTTGTTTGAACGTTTTGAAAGGCACGATCCCTTTGTCCAAACACCAGAAAAAATGCTTAAGCAAACATCGTCACGTTCTTCGCCAAATGGTTCAAAAGAAAATCCCCATTCGTCACAAGAATAAGATTTTGGTCCAACGTGGAGGAATTTTCCCTCTCTTGTTAGGCCCATTGCTGAAAGCAGTCTTGGGAATCATGTTGGGAGGACTCGTGGGAACAAGATAAAAAGGCCCTCTGGAGTCCCAAGATCTCAGAATTGACCCGTGACATCCAATGGAAGGACTAAAACTAGCTTTAGTGCCTTACAAACGATGGATGGAATACCATCGTTGGCAAGAACAACGAACCCCACATTTACCTCCCAATCCTAATTTGACAGAGATGTCCCAGTTACAACGCGAATTGCAGTCATTGATGGATCGCCAAAATTTGTCTGAAACAGAAAAATAGCAAAAGTACGTTCAACTCTTGCAAAGACTGCAACTCTTTCACGAGAAAGCTTTAGACGAAACAGCTCTTCCCACTCTGAAAGATTTCAAAACCTTGATGAAAAGTCCATCCCCCGCACTGCCACCACCACCACTATCACTACCATCCCCAGAGGTCACGACAGACGCTACCCCACGAAAGCCTGAGGAAGAGGAGATACGAGAAGTTTTCAAACACCGTCAGCAGCTCCCATTTCTAGTAAGATTTCAGCGTCCTTGTTGACCCCGTCCCACCACACCCCAACGAGAAGAAATGAAAGCTTGGGTTAAAAAGATGATGTCCACTCCTCCTTCGACAGAAGTGAAAAAGAAAGAGGGGAAACCAGGAGTGAAAAAAGAAAAGAAGACCAAAGGCTTTCCATTACCACCTCCGCCACTAGCTTCGACTTCTACTCCCGTGGCCCATCGGACACGCAAATCCGTTTCCAAACCACCCATTCGCCCCATTCAAAGTAGCATCAGCGAAGAATGGATGACTTATTAACGAAAAATGGAAAAAGTGTTAGCCAGCATTTACTACGATCCGTCCCATCCTGCAGGTTACGGAGGAGTTCAAAAATTGTATCGTGCTGCCAAAACTCGACTGAAAAGTCTCCGTTTACCTCAAGTGCAACAATGGTTACAAGAACAAGCTACCTACACTTTACACAAACCCATTCGACGCAAGTTTTCCAGAAGTCGCACCCAAGTGGAAGGCATCGATCATTAATGACAAGCCGATTTCGCCGATGTCTCTCATTTGGCCAGCTACAATCGCGCCTACAAATATTTATTTTGTGTCATCGATGTCTTTTCAAAATTTGCCTGGGTCGTGCCATTGATTCCAAATCGAGCAACGAGTTGGTGCGAGCCCTGCAACTGGTGTTGAAACAAAGTGGTCGTCACCCTCTTCGATGGCAAACGGACAAAGGTACCGAATTTCTGAACCAAGCTTTCCAAAATGAATTAAGGAAACGTGACATTTGATTTTTTACCACCGAGAATCCCGACACCAAAGCCGGCATCGTGGAACGTTTTCAACGCACTTTGAAAGAACGCATGTGGAAATATTTTACACATCACCACACTCTGAAGTACATCGACATCTTACCGCACCTGGTGCAAGCGTACAACCAATCTTACCATCGAAGCATTGGACGTGCACCGCAAGAGGTGACTCCCGACAACGAAGTGCTAGTTTCTGATCGCCTGTTTGGTACGTCCCCGACGGAAGCTGTCCCCAAGAAAGGTGAAGTGTTGGCCGTAGGAGATTGGGTGCGCATTGGCGAAACCAAACGCACTTTTGACAAAGGTTACTTACATAACTGGACCACCGAATTCTTTTGTGTCACTGGATGAGTGCATGGTCGTCATCCTGCCGTCTATAAATTGGAAGACATGAACGGTGAAGTGTTAAAAGGAACGTTTTATTTGCTTGAGTTACAACGTGTCACCGAATAGGAAGACGACGTGTACGACATCGAAAGCATTCTCGAACTCAGAACCCGTAAAGTGAGCAAACGACGTGTCAAAGAAGTCAAAGTAAGTTGAAAAAGATATCCACCCAGTTTTGGTTCTTGGATCGACGCTTCGCAAGTCATCGACTATAAAAAGAAGTGACCATCATGCTCTTTCACACAGACGCAGCTACTGCTACCACTCCTTCACCCAGTTCATCTCTGCAAGATTTACAGAAACAACCCTTGTGGGTGTGGTGTGAAGAATGTGTGCCTACAAAGCAAATCGTCTTTTTATCCCAAATCTTTGTGGTGTATTGTGTCATCGGTGCAGCCATTGCCAATTTGGGTTTGCAACAAGGAGACAAACAATTGTGGACCATTTTATTGAGCATTTGCATCGGTTACCTGCTTCCCAATCCCTCCCAGGAATTCACCTCGAACGGGAACAACGGAAATCTTGTGTCCAGTGCCAGTGTCAGTCATCACTCCAGCAACAACCACCCAATTTTGGGCGGAGACACTCCTCTAACGTCCAGTAACACCTCGGACAGTCACAGAACTCTGGAATTATTAGCCACCATAACCAATTTTATTTAACCTTACCCAGTGACAGTTCCATGGAGGTGTTTCCCAACAACACTTTCTGCTGTTACACGGCCAAATTATCTCAGGCCATCCAATTAGATCATGAAGCCCCTTTGGAAGTGGCTTTAGTAGAAATGATTCACCCAACCCATGTCCTCAATGTCCTTCCCAATCAAAATTGTTTTACGGTGGAAGTTCATAACGAGCAAATGCAACAGTACTTGGATACCCAAGTAAAATATGATAAGAAAACACCTGGCACAAAAAATCAAAAGTCGACCACCTATCACTTGTTCATTCCCCCAGGCTATTATTTTAGAGGTCAACATTTGGTGAGCACCATTGCCTCGAGGTTTAATGTCGTGTTTCTTAAAGCTTTTTGAGAGTGTCACAAAAGTGTCACCCTGGAGTACCACAAAGTAGCTCGTCGCTTCCTAATGAAATTTCCTGACGGGAACAAAATGTTGTCCATTTTATTTTGTCCTGAATTGCTTGACATGTTGGGCGGGGACATGGAGATGATGATGGCCATGATCAAGAAAAACGAATTACCGGTCATTTCCGACAACGATTCTTTTGTCAAGTTATTTCGTTCCCCGGTAGAACTGAACCAAGGACTGAATTTGACCTTTGTGTACTCCGATGTGGTGGAGTACAACGTGGTGGGACACACCTTCGTACCGTTACTGCGTGTCATTCCTTTCAAAGTGGATTTTGCCACGAACGCTGACGAGGAAGGTGGAAACACTTATCGCGTTCACCGTAAATTTGTAAATCCTCACTATTTGCCCGTTAGCAAGTCTGAAAATGGTTCTTTAACGACTCGTAAGTCATGTATCCAGTGTACCGAGGCGTTGCTCGACAGCGAGGACACGGTTTAGGAGATATGTTAAAATCGGTATTTCGTTCAGTGGTTCCCGTGTTGAAACCGATGGTGACACGAGGGTTGCACGCCTTGAAAGATGCGGAATTGACACACGGTAAAGAATTTCTCCAAAATGTCATCATTGACAAGCAAAACCCTAAATAAGCCTTCTTGAGAGCAGGCAGAAATGTCTTGTTGCAAACGGGCAAGGACATTTTAGGCCGACGAGAAACATCTATAAATGCCCTGCACGCTACCGAGTCAGGCATTCCCACTTCCCCAAAGCCACAGCAAGGACAAGGCAGAAAGAGACGACGAAGAAAACACCCCTTCACAAGACTTCACACTTCTAAATCTAGAAAGACAAAGCAAAGAAGAACCGTTCGAGACTTAGACGTTATTGATTATTAAATTATTGAGAAAGAGAAAAATGATGCACCGATAGTCTCGCGCCTGTTCTAAGTCGGAACTGGATCTGTTTGCCATGCCGCCTACCATGATGACGATGCAAGAATCCCAATGGGTCGAATTTCACCCCGTCTCCGCTTTGACGGTTTCAGCACCCATCGAGTTTGAAATCAAAGGACAGCCCGAATATTACATTGATCTGAACAGTAGTTACTTGTACCTGAAAGTGAAAGTAACTGAATCGGACGGTAGCAATATAGACGACGTAGATAATGTAGTCCCCGTCAACAATTCCATGCATTCCTTGTTCAGTGAAGTGGACTTGTACTAGAATAACAGACTGGTCAGCAGCAGCATGGACACTTACCCGTATCGTGCCTACCTGGAAAATCTCTTGACGTACGGCACAGAAGCCACAATAACTCATCTGGATGCTTGCGTGGTATGGAAACTTGACAAGGCAGACAAGTTTAACTACATAGCTTTAGCAGAAGGTGGCAATCTTCACAATGTGGGTTATAATAGCCGTAAAGAGAAAATCAAAGCAAGCCGTAGTTTAGAACTGATCGATCGTTTGCATTTGGACATGTGGTTACAAGAAAAGTATTTGCGGAACGGAGTGGATGTCCGCCTGAGACTGAATCGTAGTAGTGCTGCTTTCCATTTGATGGCTGCTGCTGATGCCACTTACAAAACCATCATCCAAAAATCCAGGTAGTGCGTCTTTTGGAAGTGTTACCTAAAGTGGGAAACGACATCAGTCACACTTTAAGCAGAACGACCGCCAAATATCCAATACGACTTTTGGAAGTGAAAACCTTCAACATTCCGGGGGTACAGCGATCCATGATCGAAGATCATCTGTTCCAAGGACAGCTACCCAAACGTTTGATTATTGGTATCGTCAAGAATTCAGCCTTCAAGGGAGCCCGCAATGAAAATCCTTTCGAGTTTCAACATTACAATGTGTCCAAGATCAAAGTCAGTCGCGATGGCAAGACCTTATGTACTTGACCCTTTCAGCCTAACTTTACCCAGAAGAATTACTTGAGGTCATACTTGTCACTGTACGAAGCTACCGAACAGTTAGGAACCGACACCAGTCACGGCATATCGTACAATGATACTGCAGGAGGCTATGCTTTGTGGGGTTTTGATTTCACTCCCGACCAAGGCAGCGACGAGGGACATTTCCACCCTATAAAATCCGGCCAGATTCCAGAGGAACTTCAGTTTGCAAACCCACCTCCAGGCCACACGGTAAACGTCATCCTGTATGCAGAATTTGACAATACGATAGAAATCAACAGTTTGAGAGAAGTCATTCTAGATATTAGAAGCTATGGAAGACTGTTATCCCTCTTTACCTAGTGGAGAAACTTTGGACATGAAATGTGAGGAAACTGTGAAAGAAGAATGCCAAGACAAAGACGCAGAAGTCATCATGATGAAGTCCCGATGGCCAGAACAAGAAGCACATTTAATCTCCTGTTTTGCTACAGTTCTGGGAGATAAAATTAAGGAATTGATGAAGAAAGATTGCTATGGATGTCAAAACGATCATCCCAGTCAAATTCAACACGATAAATGTCTGATGTTGAATCAAGAAGAAAAATTGGACGAGTATCTGGACAAAGCTTGGAGTCTCATCGAGACAGAATTCGTGTTTGATGAGTGGTATAAAGGCTTGCGTGAATATTCTTCTCCTCCATTAACTCCTCTGGAGATCCGTCGCATCGAAACTCTCTTGAACCAGGGTAAGAAGTCGGGGCTAAACGCCTTTTACGCGTCAGACATTTTCCAAGAGAAAGTCAGGATCGAATTGATCACTTATTATCACCTGTGAAGAAAAAAACAACACAAAACATGGATACCTGGGAACTTTATTACCTTTTGAACCACAGTTCGTACACTGCTTCTTGGAATCCTACCGTATGTGCTAAAGATGAACTCCCTCATCGCAAACCTCAAGACCATCTAGCTTATGTGATCAACACGGACGACAGTCATCTCCCAGGAACCCACTGGGTGGCCGTCTACTTTCTTCAAGAAGGATGTGTGGAATATTTCGATTCGTATGGATTGCCCCCTTTGGAAGACGATATCATTGACTTTATGAGAAGAAATGCTCAGACCACACGATTCAATAATGTGACATTACAAGGCACAGATTCCTTGGTGTGTGGACAATACTGTGTGTATTTTCTGCATCATCGCAGTCTGGGATATTCTTTAGAACATTTAGTGACTTATTTTGATCGTAATTCTTCTAGAAACGATGAGAAAGTAGACAGATGGTTTTGTGACATTTATGCTTATCTTTTGTCTCTAGCTAGGAAACGTAATGTCCATCAATGGCCCAATGACTTCCAGCAGTGGAAATCACAATTTCATTCACAAAGTTGTCAACCCTGTTTAAAATAGTGTTAGTTGAAAAAATGTTTGTTAGTTGAATTGAATGGTTAATGTTATATTGAATGGTTATTGTTTAAAAAAAAGTGTTACTTGTTAGTGTTAAGTGCTTTTGAATAAAAAATGTTGTGTTTGAAAAAAAAATGTCTTTGTCGTTTGTTTTGTTATAGGCATCATGATTCATGCTCTTTGACTTTCTCTATCCCTCACATGACACTAATTTAACGTTCCGACTCAAAAACCGTTGAGGGATGTTTTCTTTCACGTCCGCGCTTCGACAATGAAAACGGGGTACTCTCCAGCCTGACCATCCATTATCGACTCATCCTCCTACGAAGATGTGCTCAAGATTAGCTAAGCTGAACGAAGCCTACGTCAATTTGCATCGTGTCAGACAAAGTCTGATACCGAAGCCGGAAGAGATAGAGAATGTTAGAATGTTAAAAGTCACTGAAGACCTGATGGAAGAGCTCTTCAGAGAAGAAATTAACAGGGAGAAAGAAGAATGGACGGAGAAGTACAGACTTCAGAAACAGCAGAGAGAACAGAGAGAGCAGCAACAACAGCAGCAGCAGGAGGAGGAACCTGAAAGAGGTTTTGTCGACTGTCGTGTCGACAACAAAGAGTTCTCCTTCTCTTTCCGAAGAAGCAGACCTTATCCTGTGAGAAAGCCTGTCGTCAGAAGAGGTCGCAATCTTAGATCCTAAATGATTGCCATAGCTTCAAGTTCACACAAAAAGACCGCCCTTTTCAGGGCTACCCAATACTCTAGAAAAGAAATAATAATCCATTGCCTATAAGTTGGAAAAAAATAGAAGTGCGTGTATAAACACATGATTTCTTTATCTTCCCTAGAAAGTGTGTGTATAAGCATTTCTTAAGTGGTTAATTAAACAAATTTAAAATAGTGATTGTTGGTAAAAAAAAAGTGAGTGAGTGTTTGTTTTAGGTCCGCGCGTTTTTTGGTCATGATCTATGTAATATAAGTTTTGGGTCTTAGGGGATGTTTCCCTTCACGTCCGTGCTTTTCATATAAATTGGAAAACGCTCGGCAGTCTGTCTACCCTTGTTGATTTATCCACAGTAAATATGAGCAGCAGGCTAGCAAAACTGTTAGAACTCCAGATGCACTTGGAATATGCCAGGCGTCTACTGAATGAGCTGGCAGCGGAGGCCATTTGTCGAAGAAGGCAGAATGAAAGAGGAGAAGGAAGAAAGAAGAGGGAAAAAAAAGAGAGGGATCAGGTCTCTCATAATGATTAGACCTTTGTGCGAGGTGACACCTGAGGCAAGGACGCGTCCATAGGCAATAGCAGCACCACAGTCTGTAGCTGCACCACAGCCACAACCACAACAGAAAGCAAGGATACGAATTCATCCTAGAGTTAGAAATAGAAGAAGATAAAGGAAAGTCTTCACTATCCCAGAGATAGAAAATTGGAATAGTGAAGCCACTCAACCCGCCTCTGCACTCCCAGTGACAAGGGTGAATTGGCAAGGAGACTGGAGTAGGAGATGCGTGCGCGGTGCCAGACCTGGAAGGTGCCAGCATTAGATCGGCGCATTTGGAGTTCCATAAAAACAGCCCTTTTCAGGGCTAACCAAAACTCTAGAAAAGAGACAGTATTACTTTTCCCATTATTAGAATGTGGAGTAGTGTGAATATAAACACTCACTCCTTTCCTGGTATGATTGTGTGTGTGTGTGTGTGTATGTGTGTGTGTGTGTGTGTGTGTGTGTGTGTGTGTTTGTAAGCAATCAAGTCAATTTGTGTGGATAGTAGATTATTGGGGCATTTGTAAGTTGTAAAGTATGTATGTGTGAATAATAGAGTGTGTGGTTATTAATCCTTCCCTTCTGTGTAGATGGTATTTTTTTTTTTTTTTTTTTATTTTTGTTTTTGTTTATTTGCTGCTTAGCGTGTGTGTGTGTGGATAGTAGATTATGGTTATGTTTTTGCTGCTTCCCGTGCGTAGATAGTAAATTATATTTATGTTTTTGCTGCTTAGGGGTATTTGGATAGTATATTTTGGGTTTTATTGTGCTACTTCCCGTGTGTCGATAGTATATTTTGGTTATGTTTATGCTGCTTTTGTGTGTGAATTGTATAGTATGGTTATGTTATTTGTCTAGTCATTACTGTGTGGATAGTAGATAATATGAGAAGAGAAAAGAAGGGGATGTTTTCCTTCACGTCCGTGCTTTTCATATAAGAACTCATAACGTTCATCGTTTGCGCCATTCTACGGAATAAGCGAAAAGAAAATGGCAGCCGTGTCTGACCTGTTCAACAACTTAAAGGAAACTTACTATTGGATGATAGATAATGAATATGTAGTGGAAAGAATTGAAAGAGAATGGAGGATAAGAAACAGCCTGACTTTGCTAACAAACTAAAAGTAGCCAGGGAGAAGATAGAGGAGATAATAGAAGATGAAGTGAAGAAATTGAGAGGGTTTATTAATCCACCATATGTCAAAATTGGAATGTTAAAAGAGGCCTTGGATAATGTTATAGAAGTAAGGTGTTTTTTGGAAGGAATGGTGAAATGGTCAAATTGGCCATTTGTCAAAAAGGGCCTGGACAAGCTGAAGAAAGCTGAAGAACTTCTGAGAAATGTGATGGATGAAGAAGTAAAAAACATCAAAGAGAAATGGAGTAAAAAAAGAAAGAATAAGGAAAACTTAAAGAAAAAGGAAGAGATTGAGAGGTTGAATAATAATTGGATGAAGATACAGGCCAAGTTCAGAGCGTTGGGCCATCCTGACTGGATGCTGGAAAATGATGAGAAGAAGAAGAAGAAGAAAGGATTATTAGGAAAAGTCACGAACTGGATGAAGAAGTAGAGAAAATAAAAAAAGAAGAACCAAAAGACACTTTTGAGGGCCATTCATTTGCCTCGAAAAGAAATTGACTTTCATGCCTAACCCCTTCAAAATGTTTTTTTGTTTTAAATATTGTATATATGTTATGTCTGTTGTCTATTGTCTGTGTTATATCCATCTCCCATGTTCAATTCCAATTGTCCCTATAGTGGTTATCCTGTGCTCCCATGTTAAATTTCCCTTGAGGCTATATTCGATATCCTGTGCTCCAATGTTAAATTTCCCATTGAGGCTATATTCGATATACCCTATTTTAACATTAAAGTCCCATTGAGGCTACGGTGGCCCACTATACTACTTCCCAGGACCGACTTCGCATAATTGAATAGTTATCACAAACAACTAAGAAATCCTTAAAACGGAGAGCTATACACAAATGCGCATACTCCAAACTGAGCGACCCCAGGATTCGTAAACTGGGTTAAATTGTGCAAGTAAACTACAGTATAAACAGTTAAATAATTGATAACAAATAGCAAGGGAATGGGACGTGAGTAAAAGAGTACAAAGCCTATACAAGCTTAAAGAACAAGTACGCATAAATGACAATGCATGAAGTTGATGAACCCAGGTGGCACTAAAGTTAGCACATGACTATACACAGGAGTAACTTTATTAGCCAGCAGTATTTGAAGGTTCTTACGGAGGTTCTAGAACAGCTGGAATTAACTGCGCACATTGCCCTGTCCCAGAAACAATCTAACAACTACGTCATCAGTGTCAGTCCTAAATGTAGCGAAATTTATTCCAGGATAAGTAAAAAGCTCTGAAAGCAAAGTAAAATACTCAGAATTCCTGCAAACAGGAGCAAAACATTTGACTCCATACAAAACAATATTCTGAGATACATCTCTGTCATAGGCAAAAGAGGAACAATTGAACCATCTGCTTGAGCATAGCGTGAAAATCTACAAAAGGACTAAATCTCTTTAGACAACAATAGTCAGGATAAAATATTCAAATGGCAAATCGCACATGTCCATACTGGGTTAGATGGAGTTCAATACTGGGGAGGGAATTAGACCACTATTTCCAGTAGGGGAGGGGTTCGCGGTAAGGGCATTCCAATCTCATCCGCAGGGGCCGCAATGGCCCACATCCCCAAAAGTTGACACACACGAGTGAGGCGCAAAATATAATTCATAAATAATCAATCGGAGTATCAAATCCACAATTAAAACAACATTAAATTGTATTATAATGTAATTAAGCCACTACGAAAACATGTAGCTACAGATTAATACCACCCCCACCCGTACTACTCACATAAACCTATGTTCTGTTCTTCTACTAATAAAAGGTCACATGAAACCGAAACGACTGTTTACTAAAATGAGAGCTAATTACAGTGTCTCCATACCAGCGTGCCTGCTGCGCACATATGGCGATATCGACAAGTATGATCCATCCTTTTTGACGGATATGCATTGGTCGAGAGGATGTTGGGACTAGGTCGGGCTGACAAGGCTATCTGAAGCTTAAATAGCAGGGCGAATTAAAATGATCTGCATCATATTATATTCTTTCTCCATATATAATGTTCGATCTACTTTGACATCAATCTACATATTTCATATATGTTTACAGTTTCGAAACATATTTAAATTCTTACAAGAATCAGCTGTGTCAGTTCCAGGATAAATAACAACACAAGGCAGTAATAAAAAAATCAGTATAAACACGAAAAGGACAATTAACTATGACAGGTTTCAACAGACCTGTAGGTTACTGAAAATGTAAATCAAGCAAGTATAGATTCGTTTTCAGGACAAGTGAAGCAGCAGATGTCTGTGAATATACGGTAAAATTAATTATAGATGAATGAGGAGGAAAGTATCAAGCGTATGTGGAGGAGACAAACTTTTGATATAAACTGAACACGTGTTGTTTTCAACAATGTCAAAATGCTTATACTGAATAAAGATGAACATGTTAGTTCATGCAAAACAGTAATGTAATATCAGAATTAGGAGTTTATATACATATATAAACCCTACACTACCTCTAAGTCGAATATTATCATCAGAAATTGAAAACAGAGCTTAATTGCCTAGTTACCTACATATTGCAAGGGAAATTATTACGAAACCAGATGTCACCAAAACCAGTGATGGTGATTAAAATAGAATACAACTGCTACCTAAACATTACAGTGATACAACATTTTCAAAAACATGTGAGATTAAGCAAGGCTCCAACAAAAATATCAACATACGTGACTGAGTATGGATCCAACTAAACTATCAACGGATGAGTTTAAGTAAAGTTCTAAAGAAATTGTCAATCGCACAAATATTACAAATCAAGTTCTAACAGCAGCCAAATTATTGATGTTAAACAAAACATTCATTAGTACTGTGCTGAAATACAGTGCAATAGTCATTAAATTCAAGATGAGATCGAAATATCAGAATCAAAGGTAGGGTGAAGGACCAAAAAGAAATCCAAGTGTTCAAGAGAGATGACAAAATGTCAGAAAAAAACATTACAATTACTCAAACATAACGATTTTAGACATCAGTAGCATAGATGGAGGATTCCACGTCTTAATTATACAAGCCTTTCTGAGTCTGGTCGGTCTTCTTCTTATTATGTAATACAGTCACCCAACAGTAAATATGAGTGAAAGCAAAATATGTTTTGTTCTTAGCCCTGGTGATGTAATAAGTGGTCTTGAAGCCGCAATGAGCACATGTGATGTATGTATTTTAAATAATGTAAATATTTTTATAGCAATTATATATATATATATATATATATATATATATATATATATATATATATATGTATTTAGATATAGGCAAATGAGCAATCTAACTAATTACAATCTTTGAATAACCTGTAATAATTGTTAGTATTATTAATTCTTTATTGATTATTTGCACCTTTAAAGATCTTTTTTTTTTATTTTGTAAGATTACATTGTATGGATACATGTTATATTTTGTAAGATTTCGTCGTATGGATACATGTTTTAGTTTGTAAGATTACGTTGTATCGATATCTTTTTTTTTTTTTTGGTTTTTTTTTTTGTTGTTGTTGTAAAATTACATTGTATGGATACATGTTTTAGTTTGTAAGATTACGTTTTATGTTTAAAAGTTTTATTTTGCATGATTACGTTGTATGGATCCATGTTTTATTCTGCAAGATTATATTGAATGGATATATGTTTTATTTTGTAAAATTACGTTGTATGGATAGATGTTTTATTTTGCAATATTACGTTGTATGGATACATTTTTTATTTTACAAGATTACGTTGTATTGATACAAGTTTTATTTTGTAAGATTACATTGTACGGATACAAGTTTTATTGTATATTGTATTTATACATGCTTTATTTTGTAAGAATACATTGTATGGATACATGTTTTATTTTGTAAGATTAAATTTTATGGATAGAGAATTTCTATCCACCTATTTACCAGTTGGACTATACAAGTTATGCTCACATGCTTCTAGGGTCATTTTTGTACATCAGGTTGGTACATGATACTTTCCAGCAATGGCCCATGCTTGCAGATAATAGTTCTATCTAAATTAACATATATGGCCGTACGATTATAATTCCTATATGTGAGGACTTGAAATCAGAGATAATTGTGCCTACTAATTAGCAATTCATTTTCTTTTATGATCGATGATTTTCTTTTAAAAACTTGTACTTTTTCATTTCAGTGTAATTTTTAGTCTGGGTAGCGGGGATATCAGGAAAACGGAAGAAAGATAGTGAATTTATTTCAGTTGAATTTTTTAAATTGGCCAAGATGTCGAAAAATCAATTAACCATGCTGCATTAAAGTCAGAATATTTAGTCAAATTAGCATAGGTGTCAGACCATCAGTTATTAAGGCCGCGTTATGGTCAGAAATGATAGTACAACAGCACAACGAAAATTTTATAGTAAATGTAAAAAGAGGTGTGAAGAAGTCTGGATAACTTTGGTTTATATGCCACAAACCACCACGCGTTGCCCCAAACGGACGTTGACAACCTAAAATGGTCAAAAAATCGCTATATTTGACACCTGCTTGTCTTGATGCAACATAAAGAAATTTATGTATAACTCGTGCCTTTTTTTAATTATATTCTTCATCGGCTAGAAAGACGGGGACTGAAACCAAATCCTCGTTGACGACACTCTCTTTGGAATGGATTTCAGTCTTTGTGGTCAAGTAAGATTCATTACTTCTAAAAATATATTATTGGTACATAAAAAATGCCGTATAATGGATTTTGAATTCATTGCTTCTAACATGTTTTCATATTACTGCACAAGATGGTAATATTGAAACAATAGTGGTTTAGCAATTTTGTCATATCCCTGCACGACACTGCAATAAACAAGAAAACTAAGAAACGATTTAGTGACATTAACAAAACGATTGTATCGACCTCTGCAGAAAAATAAGTTTAGTCTAATTCCAACCGATAGCCAACAATTCGTAGCATCTACCTTTCTACCTCCACGTCTACATTAAAGCCCATTCCTAATGTATACTTACATACACGTATTTGAATATGCACATATCTGGATCGCACACTTTGACTTTGCTTTCACGAAGAGGGAGAGAGAGAGAGAGCAATTATCAGTAACGATAGTTGGATTAAACACTTACACAAATATCATATCAATAATTCGTTGAATGCTAAAGACGATAATGCCAAATTATAATTCGACTTCTGCAAATTTATTAATGTAGTGAGTAGTTTGAACGTTTTCTTTATAACAAAATGATGAACCAGCCAAAATGACGATATCATTAACGCTTTACAGGAGAATGCATGTCTGATGCGTCGAAGTCCATATATATTGTACAGTCAGATACTATTGCAAAAAAATGTTAATTTAGTAGTATCTCCCAGATTAAAAAGAGTCACTTTGAAAACAAAATTAGTCCTCATTTAATGAATAACATAGCTATGCCGATGGATGAAAATGGGATGACAAATTTTGCGAAATTTATTTCAGATTAGCGACGTTCATTCTTGTCCTTCCATGAAGGTATATTTGAGAAGTTATTGATAGTAGTCGTCCTGAATAAACTTTCTCATTGCCAGTATCACATAGAATTTAAGTTCCCTTGTTTGTGTAGACTATCGTTGTATGATGATCAAATAGGAAGTAGCTGTATGGAGTGCATTATAAATAGACATATTCACACACAATACATGATAAAGACCATGTTATATGCACCTGTAATGCATCTGTTTGAAGGAGTTTTTCTTACAATTTTGTCTCAAAGATGTTTCTATGCTGCGGTTGTTTTTAAAACGCGACATCTATCAATAATTATTGTACATATTAATGAACGTATCAGTCTTTGTTTTCCAGTATAAATAATATTTTTGGTACGATTCCGTTACAATTATGATAGTAGATGAGGTTTAGTAAATTACACTGGACAACAAATTTTTACAAAAGTCATGTTACTGAAATAAAATTAGTCAATTCTTATCAATTTTTATGTGCTGAACACGAATATGACAGTCAAATTGCAAAATTGGCTCTAGTTTTTTTGTAATCTGCAAGAAATTAATGTTTACATAACGAAATGCATTCCAATAGTAAAAGGTCAACTGTAATAGCCTACCTATAAAAAATCAAGTCATTGACTACATCTTAGATTTCTTCGCCTGTCTCTTGTACAGCTGTTCGGGAGCATCTCTGAGGAGTGTCCAGCAGTAGTCAGCCAGCATTGTAGTGGACCATTTTCCCTGGTGTCTTTGTTCCATTGTTGCGATATCTTGATGAAAACGTTCGCCGTGTTCATCACTAACAATACCACAGTTGCTAGGAAAGAAATCCAAATGGGAATGAAGGAAGTGAATCTTTAGAGACATATTGCAGCCAAGTTTCTTATACTTCATCAACATGTCTTCTACTAGTTCCTTATAGTTTTCTGCCCTAACATTTCCGAGGAAGTTTGTAGAAACTAGGCGAAAAGCATTCCATGCTTGTTTCGCGTCACCTTCCAGCAAGTTGTTGAACCGGTCATCTTTGAAAAGCTCTCGAATCTGAGGACCCACAAAAACTCCCTCTTTAATCTTTGCTTCGCTGAGTCGAGGGAATTTTTCATGCAGGTATCGGAATGCTGGCAAAGTCCGGTCAATGGCTTTCACGAAGTTCTTCATCAAACCTAGTTTGATGTGAAGGGGTGGTAGCAAGATTTTCTGAGCCTCAACCAGAGCTGGGTGTTGGATATTCTTCTCTCCAATGGCTACATTCTGCCTGTGAGTCCATTCCTTCCTCATGTAGTGCATTTCCCTTGCTCGGCTATCCCACTCGCATAAGAAACACATGTATTTTGTATATCCTTGCTGCAGTCCCATTAAAAGGGCAACTACCTTCAAATCACCACAGAGGTGCCAGCTGTACTTGTTATACTCAATTGAATTCAGTAGCTGCCTTAAGTTATCGTATGTCTCTTTCATGTGGACAGCATACGCTACTGGAATAGATGGAAGAATGTTTCCATTGTGCAAAAGCACAGCCTTGAGACTCAGTTTCGAAGAGTCCACAAATAGTCTCCATTCTTGTGGGTCATGAGTGATTTTTAAAGCATTCATGAGGCCCTCAATATCGGAACAGAATATCAGATTACTTTCCTTTCTGAAGAAAGGCTCCAATTGCTGGTGGCGCTTTCGATATGCAGTAATTGTGACATCTTCTTCTAGAAGATTCCATTGTTGGAGTCTTGATCCTAGCAATTCTGCCTTGTTCTTTGATAAGTCCAAATCACGAATCAGGTCATTTAGTTCTTCCTGTGTTATTCTGTGTGGGGTTGATGATGCACCACAGTGAAAATCTGGATCACTGCATGCTGATGGACCAGGAGAAGAACAGGTCGACTCACCTTTGTCTTCGTCAGATGAATCAAGAGAATATTCTGCTGGAGGTTCTGGAATAGGAAGTCCCTCACCATGTGGAACTGGTCTCAATGCAGACGGAATGTTTGGGTAGACTATTCTCGACTTCTTTCGCTTCGTTATTCCGCTGGAAAGAGGAGGAACCAAGCAGAAGTAACAGTCATTTAGGTGGTTGCTTGGCTCTCTCCACACCATTGGGACTGCAAACGGCATTGATGACCTTTTGCAATTCAACCACTGTGAAAGCTGTGTTGTACATGTAGCACAGCATATATGCGGAGCCCAAGGCTTGTCTTGGTCACCAACCTTGCATCCGAAGTAAAGATGATATGCCTTCTTCACTTGAGAATTGATACTTTTCTTCTGGTTGGCAGATGTCACTTCCCCACAAATATAGCAAAAATTGTCCGCGGTATTAACACACTTTCGAGGCATTACTGTTCTTTATTGTACGTAAATGGATAAAATAATAAGTTTTATGTAACAGTAGCTTGAACTGTCTCGCACAACGTCTAAAATATTTTAAATGCTGAACCTATTTGATTGGGCTTTATATAGTACACTGCTTACGTCAGCTTCAGCAGCCGCCTGGCATTAGTATAATAGGCCTACACATGTATAGTACACTGCTGACGTCAACTTACTTCAGCAGCCGCATGGCATTAGTATTGCATTGCATCAGAAAATGATGCAATCAACTGTGGAAGATGTGAGCATGATGGTATTATGCAATGTTACATCATTATTCCGGATGTTGCTGCAGTCCTACTGGAGAAATTTACACAGTGAAACATAGAAAATGAGGTATATGAATATCTTCAAAACGAGAGCCAATACAAATTTTTCACGGTTATATTCGTGTTCGGCACACCAAAATACTACAGATTAGGGCCTTTTCAAGTCAGTAATGATTTCACTGTTGACCAGTGTTATGCGCTCACTCGCACGTTATACAAGCGTACATTATAATTCTGAGGGCACTTAACATGATCATTTTTCTTGTAGAGATTCTGCCGCCGCCGTAAACGACAGAAAACAAATGTTCTCAGCACAGTATCTTTGCCAGAAGCGCACTTTGCTGCACTCTTGTTATTAATGCAAGGGGTGAGTGTACTACACGTCTTTACCTATACTTGCATTTAGAGTTGTCTATATTCTTGTATCAGGTTTATGGATACCCACCCCCACCCCGAAACGATAATAGCCCTAAATATACAACAGCACAAATAAAACAACAATACAAAATCCATCTCCAAAACAAGATAGCTTTCATTTATCTCTCTAGTAGTTATGACAACTTGCCTCCAAGACTGATATCGTAACTCTTGTTAATAAGCTACATTCAAGCAAAGACCTATACCTTTACAGTAGTAATATTTCTATCCTAATTAACGTCTAAGACCATAAGAGAATATTGTTCATCGCTGAAAGCGATAAATCAGAAATAATTATGCCTACTATTTAGTATTGCATTGTAGAGATTGTCTTTGAGATGAATGGTCATTTTTTAAACCTGTAACTCTTTAATTGATGGTAGTTTTGTTCTGTAGCGGAAATGTCAACTGAACGAAAGATGTATGCGTGTGAGTGTGTGTACGATTTGCATTTTTAACTTAGCTCTAACAAGTTTTCAGTCGTATCGCTACGATGTCTGGAGATGAACAGTTTATAGTAATGTCTAGCGTTGGAGTATCATGCTGAAAACACGTAGCATCATGATCCGCCTAATCACAATATCCTGACACCAGGCCGCCCACTCCTTGCACTAACCTCCTAATGCTGAGTGCGAAGCGAGGTAGCTGTAAGCACCATGTTAATACGTTTTCGGTACGACCTCCCACATTCGAGACAGACGTTCTAACCGTTAGGCCACCGGAGTGGTCCGAGAAAGATAATGACGTTATAACAACTAAATTTGTGCACAGAGTAAAATTGACGAAGGTTTCGAACCGTCAGTTAACCACCAGAAGCTTTCTTCCTTAGAATCCGAATCGGTCCATATGTCTCATTTGACCCGAAAAAATTCAAAAGTAATTCCTGCCTTTTATAAATTGCATTCCTCATTGGCTATTATGTCGAGGACACAAAATTAAATCCAAACAGATGCTACTATATTTTAGTGTCGTTCAGCTGGTGTGGTCTTGTAACATTAATTAATTTCAACACGTGTGATTGGTACAGAAATTGTACCGAATCCATTATGCGTGATTTTGAAAACAAAATCGACATTGTACCAGACATGTTTTTGTCTTCTTTCACGAGAGTAACACAGGAACAGGAGACATTTTGATTGGTCCAGAACTGTTGTTATATCCCATAACGAGATGGTAATGCACAACAAATAAAAATTGGTAGTAATACGCAAAAAATAGCAAATGATCTTTTGAGTTTCTTCATTTTGAATTTTAAGAGATTGTTTATCCCTAATGGGAATGTTTGCAAAGAATGTTTAGCTCAAAGCAGTCGACAACCATTTACTCAGAACATCTTCCTACATTCCTCTATACCTAAATAAAGGACCCACCATACTCTACAAGTAGTATACGCATTCAAGTACAAATCAAAATCGCAAACCCATAAACATAAAATGTTATAAAATTACATGATATCGCACCTTGTCAATAATGGTGGTGCAACTATTATATGGGGCAACATGACTGGTTGAAAATGAAAATGGAAATCAAACACACGTTTTAATAATATTTTAACAACATAGACAGCAAGAACGAACAGTAAGAATACATACATACATAGAGAATTGAAACAGACCTTAATATGTTGCCTTAGTAAATGAATTTAATAAAATCAGGTGTTACTTGGTATGTTCTAATATCCCTTCGACCTTCGCTAACGAGTACATTATCGAGCTTTGTAGAAGATTCCACCCGTGTCATCGCGACCACTAAAGATTGACAGATAAGAATGAATATTTTCTCCAAGGTCTCAAAACTAAATTTCTATCAATCTGTTGCATTTGTCTGACTTTGTCTGCATTATACCCATTGACTAGTATGTTTTGCGGACAGTCGGTTGCATAGCCGTCAAGTTATGATCGTTGCTGGAACAATGTAATAATCGGACAACATACATTACAATAAGTGTAAATTGCACTTTGTTTTTCACAGAGACAGAGAGAGAGAGAGAGAGAGAGGCCGGCATCATGGCACAATATTTGGGAAAATAGTTGTGTTAAACATTGACGCACCTCTGTTATTACTTTTTTAATCTTTGACGAGGATAATGGTAATATTCAATCACAGTTTCTTAACAATGAGTTTTACGTCGAAGCATTGGATCATAATTCATATTTGATGAGGAAACAAAGTGGAACACTATTTGTCCTTCACAAAACTACAAAGAAATCCCGGAACGTTTGTATCACCTGCACATTTCATTCTTAAACCAAATACATCAGAGAGAGAATTACAAAGAAAATTATATCCGCAATGGGTAGAACAGTTTGTATGAATTTGCGTTTACTTTAATTTAATAATGATAAGTTATATTGTATGTGAATATGTCAAAATATTGTCATTATTCTTGAACAACTTTTTTATTATGCTGAATATTTTGAATGCTTTGATTAAATCTAAATGCTGCCGCGAAATAACCTATCAAAGTTTTCCAAACTGAACCAACAAAACATGAAGACAATAAAAGAACCAGCTTCCGTCGATTAAACCTATGCAGGATGACATAAACTGTACGTGTTGCATTTAGTTACTATTACGAAACATTAGTAGGTTATAACTCAAAGACTAAAATGAAGCACAGTTAGTTAAATAAGAATATGTTCCTTCCTTAGTCCCAACCTAACAAATAACAGCTCGAATACGTGTCTTGGATTATTAAGACTATTGCTCCACAACATTACTCTATTACAGCTCGCACAATGATTGTTTTGTGGTTATTTCAGCGTCATTATTAACTCAGCATCGATATCATAGTCGCGTTTGTTTGTTTTGTCACATTGTTTATAACTAACTTTTTTCTTACTATATCATGGTCAATAACACGCCAACAACAACTTTGTTGTTGTCGCCAGAAGTTTCTGTAAAGTCTATGACAATTCTCCGCAACTGAGACATTTTCTAACTCGAGACACTGTGAGATAAATTAAGTTTGACCATTCGATACGATCATCGTCGATCCAAACTCGCGTTACAGAAATAGTTAACCCCTGAGATGAATGAATCGTCATTCATGTCCTAGCGTCCACCGAGTTTTGTCCATAGTTAACGCACTCTCAACAACACTGACAGGAATTAAAACAATATCATGTAATACAATATTTTGTTTTTCTGACGATCCTTGTATATTAACGTCGATATTCTGCCGTCGTGTATCAACCGGTCGATAACACTGTACGGGTAGATTTGAAAAATTTTCTTTATGCAACATAAATAACACTGGACAACAAATTTTTACAAAAGTCATGTTACTGAAATAAAATTAGTCAATTCTTATCAATTTTTATGTGCTGAACACGAATATGACAGTCAAATTGCAAAATTGGCTCTAGTTTTTTTGTAATCTGCAAGAAATTAATGTTTACATAACGAAATGCATTCCAATAGTAAAAGGTCAACTGCAATAGCCTACCTATAAAAAATCAAGTCATTGACTACATCTTAGATTTCTTCGCCTGTCTCTTGTACAGCTGTTCGGGAGCATCTCTGAGGAGTGTCCAGCAGTAGTCAGCCAGCATTGTAGTGGACCATTTTCCCTGGTATCTTTGTTCCATTGTTGCGATATCTTGATGAAAACGTTCGCCGTGTTCATCACTAACAATACCACAGTTGCTAGGAAAGAAATCCAAATGGGAATGAAGGAAGTGAATCTTTAGAGACATATTGCAGCCAAGTTTCTTATACTTCATCAACATGTCTTCTACTAGTTCCTTATAGTTTTCTGCCCTAACATTTCCGAGGAAGTTTGTAGAAACTAGGCGAAAAGCATTCCATGCTTGTTTCGTGTCACCTTCCAGCAAGTTGTTGAACCGGTCATCTTTGAAAAGCTCTCGAATCTGAGGACCCACAAAAACTCCCTCTTTAATCTTTGCTTCGCTGAGTCGAGGGAATTTTTCATGCAGGTATCGGAATGCTGGCAAAGTCCGGTCAATGGCTTTCACGAAGTTCTTCATCAAACCTAGTTTGATGTGAAGGGGTGGTAGCAAGATTTTCTGAGCCTCAACCAGAGCTGGGTGTTGGATATTCTTCTCTCCAATGGCTACATTCTGCCTGTGAGTCCATTCCTTCCTCATGTAGTGCATTTCCCTTGCTCGGCTATCCCACTCGCATAAGAAACACATGTATTTTGTATATCCTTGCTGCAGTCCCATTAAAAGGGCAACTACCTTCAAATCACCACAGAGGTGCCAGCTGTACTTGTTATACTCAATGGAATTCAGTAGCTGCCTTAAGTTATCGTATGTCTCTTTCATGTGGACAGCATACGCTACTGGAATAGATGGAAGAATGTTTCCATTGTGCAAAAGCACAGCCTTGAGACTCAGTTTCGAAGAGTCCACAAATAGTCTCCATTCTTGTGGGTCATGAGTGATTTTTAAAGCATTCATGAGGCCCTCAATATCGGAACAGAATATCAGATTACTTTCCTTTCTGAAGAAAGGCTCCAATTGCTGGTGGCGCTTTCGATATGCAGTAATTGTGACATCTTCTTCTAGAAGATTCCATTGTTGGAGTCTTGATCCTAGCAATTCTGCCTTGTTCTTTGATAAGTCCAAATCACGAATCAGGTCATTTAGTTCTTCCTGTGTTATTCTGTGTGGGGTTGATGATGCACCACAGTGAAAATCTGGATCACTGCATGCTGATGGACCAGGAGAAGAACAGGTCGACTCACCTTTGTCTTCGTCAGATGAATCAAGAGAATATTCTGCTGGAGGTTCTGGAATAGGAAGTCCCTCACCATGTGGAACTGGTCTCAATGCAGACGGAATGTTTGGGTAGACTATTCTCGACTTCTTTCGCTTCGTTATTCCGCTGGAAAGAGGAGGAACCAAGCAGAAGTAACAGTCATTTAGGTGGTTGCTTGGCTCTCTCCACACCATTGGGACTGCAAACGGCATTGATGACCTTTTGCAATTCAACCACTGTGAAAGCTGTGTTGTACATGTAGCACAGCATATATGCGGAGCCCAAGGCTTGTCTTGGTCACCAACCTTGCATCCGAAGTAAAGATGATATGCCTTCTTCACTTGAGAATTGATACTTTTCTTCTGGTTGGCAAATGTCACTTCCCCACAAATATAGCAAAAATTGTCCGCGGTATTAACACACTTTCGAGGCATTACTGTTCTTTATTGTATGTAAATGGATAAAATAATAAGTTTTATGTAACAGTAGCTTGAACTGTCTCGCACAACGTCTAAAATATTTTAAATGCTGAACCTATCTGATTGGGCTTTATATAGTACACTGCTTACGTCAGCTTCAGCAGCCGCCTGGCATTAGTATAATAGGCCTACACATGTATAGTACACTGCTGACGTCAACTTACTTCAGCAGCCGCATGGCATTAGTATTGCATTGCATCAGAAAATGATGCAATCAACTGTGGATGATGTGAGCATGATGGTATTATGCAATGTTACATCATTATTCCGGATGTTGCTGCAGTCCTACTGGAGAAATTTACACAGTGAAACATAGAAAATGAGGTATATGAATATCTTCAAAACGAGAGCCAATACAAATTTTTCACGGTTATATTCGTGTTCGGCACACCAAAATACTACAGATTAGGGCCTTTTCAAGTCAGTAATGATTTCACTGTTGACCAGTGTAATTGTTGCTGAAGTGTATCACAACTATCTTTCTACTTGCCACTATCAAATCGTTTGGCCTCCACACTTGCAGAAAATCGTTCAAAGAAATTTCTGAAATTATTTCACGCATTATTTCACATTGAATTTTATTCGGTTGTAGTCTGATTAATTTCTTAAGCTCCCTTAATTCTGGATCAAGTGTTCTATGATCATATTTATTTCTTCATAATAATCTACAAAATTCTTTAACCATTCGTGTGGAGACAATCTAGCAACGACCGGTGGTTGAAAATGATCGTTACACATTATTACAGCAGTATTTTTCAATAACAGCAAATCAAGAAATATTTTTTAGCATTTCTAGCGACATTGTAAATATCTCATCCCATTCGCTCATGAGTCCATTTATCTCCCTTCCATCAAAAGAATTTATGATAAGTGCACGATTTAATATTTCTTTCCCTCATTTCTCTTGCGAGTCTCTGTGTAGGTGTTAAAAAATTATATCAAAATTCCTAAAAAATTCGATCACACGAGCTGTTTTACCATAACTTCTCCGGTCCATTGAGATAAACTGTTTGATGTCTCGCCACAGGATCATATACCGATGGTGCTGATGACAATTTTGGCATTTGATTATTTTGGTAATAAATATCCTTAAACGAAACTCAGCGGATTCAGAATAATCAAGTATATTTTCTTGTTTTATTCTCCATTCACCCCATGATGTATAAGTGCCGATATGTAATTGTTCTAGCAATTATGTATTCTTATTGATAAAAAATGAATCCGTAGCGACTCTGACAGAAAACTGATAATAGATTTATCGAAACGTACGCAAGCATTGCATATCTTAAATGAGTAAACTGCAGTGACTCGCCATCCATGTAACACGTAATTGTACCTAATTTAGTTCAATTTGGCAAGAAAACTGTTTCTCGACTTATAAACGTATTTTTATTCGTTGTATCAGTAATTATAAAATCTAACTCGGCATCATCTATAATTAATATTGTACAATTTCGTTTATGATTATATGATTCTCCTTGGGTGAATGTACCGATTATTTATCTGCCAAGATCTTTCTCTGTTTTATTTTCATAATCAGTTATATCAGCATCTTCTTTAGAATATTCCTTTTGTGGCGGTAACCAAACTTCTTTCTGAGAAAGATACGATATAATTGCTTCACTTACAATCAACGATGTCAGTATTTTTACATCGACCATATATCGTAGTAACACTATTGTTGCCCACATTTTTTTCTGAAATTTTTTTACCAAACCAGACGTAACAAATTGGATGAAGACCTTTAGCAAACTCGAATGACTCGATACAGGCGAATTCAGTCAAGTCAAAGTCAGGTAATGGTCCATTTATCGATATTCTGGTTATGTCGTGTTAGGGATGTCCAAATCTTTTAAAATGCTCTGAAGATTCTCCCATAACAAGAAAACTTTCCGGATAACATGCAACTATATCAACCGATATAACATCCTTAAAATAGTATTTAGTATTCCACAATTCCACTGTGTCCATATTATATACAACTACGTTGTATTTCTTCAATAAATTCAAACCGGATTGGTTTCTACAAATTTTTCTTCTGGGCAAATAAACCGCGACTGTCGGAATGGTAAAACAATTAATCAGTAAGAACAGGGTCATTTGTGGTGGATAATCCAAGTATTATTGTCTATTTCTGCTAATACTATAAACTTTATTCTGAAATAATATCTTTGATCGTTGGGATAATTAATAATCTTTGCCGCTCGTTTTTGTCGTTCACCGTAGCATCGGGGACAACTTAGGCGACACCAAAGGAGTCGCGCATGATTCTGAATGGCTACCACACGTGCGATGCACCATCGTTGCGAAATACTTTTTTAGCATTTCCAATACTATTAATCAGAGTTTTCGTCGGATCAACCAGTTCTCGCATCGATAAGTCGGGGGTTCTTCTGTCAAGATCAAATCTATATTCAGAGGGTTTAATCTTGATCGCTAATAATATCTCCATATTATGATTAAGAAAAGTATTTAATCGAAATACTATATATATATATATATATATATATATATATATATATATATATATATATATATATATATATATATATATATATATATATATATATATATATATATATATATAATGATTCAAAGAAAGAACAAATGTAGGTGGCTAATGATAGGCTCTACAACTCCCTGTCACAAAGTCTATGTAAATGAATTATGTGGGTATCATTTACAAAACGTTCGTCGTGGAAGTATACTACCAAAACCGTATATACGGTGTGGTGTTGAAGCTAGACAAAAAACGCATTCGTGTGTGCAATGTGGTGATAAACAAGAGAGCGAGCTGAAAAACTATTATGATTTTAAAAAATAACACAGACAATGATTAAAATTTGTGAATGTGAATTTAAATGTGAGTAATCAGAAATGTGAAAGATTGTCAAGCTAGATTTTAAAAATAATAATTTAGACAAATAATATTATATATAAATGGAGCAAAATAAATTTGTGAGACATACTACCATCAAGAATTATGAAGCATCTCGTGATGGTGTAATCAAACACTGTCGACTAAACAATCAGTTGGTTGTGTTAATAATAATAGTTATCTCATGTTCACATCCGAGGGGAAGAAAAATTATCTATGTCATAAATTTGTATACGAGTCTTTTTTTTGCGGGGGGGGGGGTAATCGAAGACGGTCTTGTGATCGATAATATCAAAGATATTAAACTCGATAACTCCTTATATAATTTGCTATCTATCACACAGAGTGAGAAATTGCAAATTTGGAAATACTACAAAATATAAAAAAAATTCCTAGGGTCGTTAAATCAGTATATACAGAAACTGCTGAAGAAATATTATTTCAAACAATGTTGCAGCTGTCAAATTTTTTGACATTTGCATGCCTTCAGTACATCGTATAGGAAATAGTATTGCTAAACCTGCATATTCAAAAAATTATAAACAAAAAGTATTATTTCAGTATCTGCCAATTGTGTTAGATAACTATGCCAAGGATACGTAGAGCGGTAAAAGAGTTATCTCGATTATATTAATAACTATTTATTTAAATATGTTTGTGTCATCATACTCATTGTTAGCATAATTATGATACAATCGCGTTTTGGCCAATCTGAAGTCTCTATTGCTGGTGAGGAAACACCACAAATACTATAAAACATAACAACTGTGGTGTTCCCGAGTCGTGGCGCATGTGGGATAATTTTATGCCGGGCGTAATATCGTAATAAAACAGTTATTTCATCGGTCTGATGTTGAAGGGAGATAAGTCTGTCAAAGGTAATTCCTCTCCGGTAGATTAATAAAGTAGTGATTTCGTTTGTTACTGCGTATTTTTGTGTGTTTGTCATTATAGCTATGGCCGATTATACAGTTTAAATCTCAACGTGATAATTAACATAACACATTCAAGAAAATATTAAATTACCAACGCTGTTCTGCACTTCAGTCAGACTGGAATAGAAAAATTATCCGTCTTTTATAGTTATACATACAAAACTTTCCAGTGAATCACGTGAATTTCAGAATGACTTATCACGTGGTTTCTAGAAGCGTATTTACGACTATAAAAAGCATAGAATATTCCAGAAATAGGATATCCAAAATAATAATAATAATAATAATAATGAGGACTTTGTATAGCGCTTAATCTTTAGAAGCTCTAAGCACTTTACAACATTAGACAACACCTATAACATATAAAATAAATAAACAAAAAACAAACACCATGAAAATCGAAATCATAAAACATGCTGAAAATATTTAAGGTAGGAAACATTATTAGGTCTTTAAGTTTGTTCGTGCAGTCGAAATAAGTGAGTGAGTTTTAAGAGCACTAAAAATGACTCAAGTCACATGATTCACTGGAACCTTCTGTATTCATAACTATAAAAAACGGATAATACTTATAGCTCAGTCGCAATGAAGTGCAGAACAGCAGAGGTAAGTGAAATATTTTATTTAGTATTCTAGAGGTTGCGTTTTAGACAATTGTTTTATATATTATTTGTTGAGAATATAATTTAAATAGATATATTTTTTAAAGATGGAACTAGGAAACTATGAATGCTTTTATTTCTGCAATCAAAAAATTAAAACATGACGGCATAATATTATCTGATAAAGTGAATCCTGATAAAAAATAGTTTTGATTTTGGATCATTAAAAGAGCGTACATTCGAAGACAGATATACACTACCAGCGAAATACAAATTCATTAAGCAAATTGAACAAGCTATGTTTCAATCCTTGACTGTGATCAAGGAAATAGGAGTAAATAAATTCGTCTCACTTTCGCGCGCGATCGAGAAAATAAGATCGGAATTGTCTCACGAATACGAAGCAAAAGATATTATGAACAAACGTGAGACAATTAAGAAAGTTTATATCAGAAACTGAAAATACGGTCAGTGACTGTAATAATGAAAATGAAAGTGAAAGTGAAAATCAATTTTATTCCGATTTTTTAAATTTCTGATTAAGATTTATTTTTTATTCTGATTCAAATTTATTTTTTCATTTTGATTTTCTTAGAAAAATGCGAGATTTCAGTGAAATTTAGTCAAAATTCATCGCTTTTACTGATTTTGGTCGATTTTTCTGTAAAAATCAGTAAAAGTGCAGATTTTTGAAGGATCAAATCTCATGAAGTCCTCTAAATGATTTTAGGATTTATCGATAATTTGTCATGAAATGCAGTCAAAAGTAATTTTTTTTTTCCTGAAATATGTGTGATTTTGATTGTTTGTTGGTAATTTTTTAGCAGAAAAGGAGGAATTTATCGATAAATCCTAAAATCATTTAGAGAACTGCCTGAGGTTTGACCCATCAAATTAACGAAAAATCAGTATAGAAAAATTCTGTTATAATATACTTATTTCATTTGACCTTGTCAAGGATTATTATTCAGAATTAGACAGTATTATTTTAAACCGATCAAATTCAATACAAGAATGTGCATACTTCTGAATCTGATCACTTTTACACGTAATCTTAGTAATATGTTCTCGCTGCAGTTCATGTAATTGTTCCTGCGACAACAAAAATGTTCGATCCCCGGCCGAATCATACCAAAGACTTACAAAAATGGTACTAAAAGCGGCCTCGCTTGGTGCTCAGCATTAAGAGTTTAGTGTTAGGACTGGTCGGCCTGGTGTCAGGATAATGTGACTGGGTGGGACATTATGTTACATGTCTGCGTCATGATGCCACAGTGCAAGGCATCACTGTAAACTTCCACACTGCCGACATCGTAGCGATAAAACTGAAAAATTGTTAAAGCTACGTTAAAAATCCAAATCACGCACTTACAACAAAAAATGTTTCCTTACCGTATTCATCAATAATTGTATTAACACTAAATTGTTCTATATTGACTTGGTACGTATTGTTCTGATGGCATTTTTAAGTCCGTCTTTGTCGTGTATAAAACATATATATGTTGGCATATTGTAAAATACCTCTTAATTAAATAATCAATTGTAAAACACTCTACAGGATTAAAAATCGATATGATCTTACATATAAATATCCTTGCTGAGCTTGATGTGATTTTTCAAGATCTGTTTGATAACTACAATCGATTGCATTACATACAAGATTGACTAGGATCGTTGAAGTTATATTTACAATTCCAGGTGAAATATGCCGACCTTCGCCGTATCGATTAGTGTTATATCGGAGAATATTTGCTGGTGGGTTTATTTTTTCAACTCTTTGACGATTTTAGGTAAATATTCATCGATGATATCGTTGACTGATTTCTTTAACGCAGCGGTATTAATATAACCAGGGAAATTAAATTTTACTAGATCTTCTTTTATTGAGTATTTATTGAAGAATATTTGCTTCAATCTGTTTTTTGACCTGGCTACTATTTGCACAACACTTTCGCGGGCATGCTCCAAATCAAATGTAATTTGATTTAATATTTCTATCTGTTTAATGATTTCTGCACTGGTAGACGTCAAGTCAAGAAGATACTCGGTGAAGCGCAGACGTAATTTTTGTCAACGTTGTTCATGTTCACGATTAGTGTAATGAAATATTAATTTAACTCTATCATTGCTAGCTATTCCTGCTACAATTTTCATTTCATCATACTTCCACGCCACATCATCGAGACGATCAACTAAATAACCCATGTCCGGGTTTGCTGTTATAGATCTCCACATTGGAATACCAATTTCATATTCTGTTGTAATTCCCCAGTATGAGCGTTTATCTGAAGTAAAATCAATAAGTGTTGGCTGAGTTATTGCTGTAGGCGCTGCCAGTGCTATTTCAGGCCTGCCTAAACCACTCCTAATCGATGAAGAATAGATATAAACAGCGTAATCTGGTAAATTTATTTTTATCGCGACCGATGACGTTCGTGAACCGTTAAAGCTATTTTTGATTCTCTATTTGATTTAGATTTTATTCCTCGCTGAAATTCATCATTGATGTATTCGATTTGATAATCACCTGTCGGTATTTCTATAACCTGCCAGTCAGGAGTTCCATCGTCACGATTTTTATTTGCAAATACAATAAAATTATTTGCTGGTAATCCGCCAAATGATTTTGATCTAAAATTGGGCCAGCTGTAATATACTCGCAATTGTACAAGAGCTATTTCATTCACTGGAATCGCCGTTTGAAAAAAAACCGCTAAATTCAGGGTTGCTTGAGCTTACTGATATCATCGTGGTTTACAAAGGTGCTTTATTCGTGACGATCTGTTCAAGTAGTTCCAACATTATTATTTAAATCACGATTATTTAAGTCAATCACAGTCATTGCTTCTTTGTAGATTTCAATCATAGGAGTGAACTCAGAATCTGTTACCGTTCGATCCTAAAGGCTTGATGATATCAAAGAGGATAATTTAGAATATGATAGCTTTTCTGTATGTAATTTTACTACATAATTGTGTAATTTTGCATTTGAGCACGTTGATATTTTTTGCGATGATATTAAAGACAACAGCAATTGTTGTTGTGGCTGAAACACAAAATTGTTACAACTGCTAGCAACGGTGTTAACGCTGATAATAATACACCGGTTCCAGCAATAACAACAGACGCCGAATACACAATTACGTCAACGAGAACTACATGTCTACAATATTATTTTACTTTTACTACATACTCGTCAAAGATATTTTTTAGTTTTGTTTGCCATTCACGCGCTTGATTGTACCTAATATTCTGCACGTTCGAAAGGCTCATTATATTTTATTTAGTAATCAATCGAGGTGTTTCAGCGACAAATTCCAGACACCACCAGCAAGACGTTGCGGTTAATTTTTTATCAGATGATTCCAGTATAAATGTTTCTTCGTCTCCGCTATATAACACAAATGGGATGGTTTCAGAAAAACTATCGGTTGAATGACGCCAATGATACGTATATAAATAAACTAAAGTTTGCACCGCTAAAATGGACAGCCTATACACGCCAGTGACTTCTGCGGTATGTTTGAAAGTGTTATTATGCTGTGACCATGTTGAGAATCATGATGACACTGTGCGTACTATGTTGGTAATCTGCTTGTGGGGAATTTAATCACACTATTTTTTTAACGATGACAGGAATTCCACTTATAACATCTATTTTTTTTTTCTAATTGTTTCAATATCTAACATAGCTGTCTTAATATCACCGAGTTTTTTGTTAATATCAGAGAGTTTCACGTCAACTTTAAACGGACGTCCGAAGAAATCATATGCGATTTCATTAAGTTTTCGAAAGTTTCTTCGGAGATTTGTCAACATAATTACGGGAGCGTCATATTCAGATCGTAGCGTGGTTAATTTAGTATCTACTGTATTGTAGTTATTGTCTACATATTATTTTATTGCGGCATCTTCATCAGATGTTGGATCTCTTAAAAAACCTATTTTTTTCATTCATGCTGAGTTCACCTGTCTTTGTATCACCGGTAGATCGTGAACGACCGACGACACATTTTGCAATTGCGTTTCTACTACTTGAAAGTGACTGATTTGAGTCTCTGATTCTACCACCATCAGTAAATATTGGAATATTATCCGTTGTAGCATCGAGTACTCTACGAACTATGTCATTCCATTTGATGTTAAAATACCGTATTTATCCTGAAAAACAACAACTTCATCTCGGTCAACTCCAGAGAGATTCATAATATCGGCAAATTCATCATTAGTCGCGTCATTTGACAAATCTACGTCGCTGATTTTATCTTGTCTTTGAACGAAGAGGATCTTCCGTAAATATCTACCATTATACTTTCTTTTAAATCTATTTAAATCGCCCAGTTGTATAATCGCACACGACTTTGTGAGGTGGTTATGATGATTTTGATATAGCGTTAGGTACAGCAATTGTTTCACGGTCGCATATTGGCGAATCGGGTATTTTCTGTGTTGGTAATGTTGAATACTAGAATGGAGGTTTAATTGATTTCACGTAATTCATAAATTCTTTTGGTGGAGCCAACCCATACGAATCAAAATAAACAATACCACGTGGATCAGTCGCGTATGCCACCCAATGAGTTCTAACTCCGGCACTATTAATAATACCTGTTTCAATGTTGTTTGGTTTGAAAGGTAACTGATTGCGCGTAAAAACACCTTTAATTTGTTTTATATTTAATTTCTTAGCAGCATCAAGTAAATAAAAATTTGACATTGGAAAGATTAACGAATTGTTTCTGGAAATCTCAGACCTTTTCTGTATCGATAAGGAGTTCGTGGTAATCTCAGAGAGACTAATAATACAAAAGTGGAAACTACAGTTTCACCATGGCAAATTGCAATTATAACATAGGCATGCCTGTGTTGATGGATTGGAGCAAAATAAATTGTTGGTATTACTTATATCCGGCCAGGTACAACAGTCTACTACAATTAGAATTATAAGTGCTAGATATGTCTATGTGTTTTCTTCATGCTTGTTTATTTTTCTAGGAATTGACTTGGTTTTTATGCTAAAATCAGAATATATTTATGGGGGATAGAAGGACTGACCGACATAAAACCAACTGGAGAAAGCATAATATTACCCTTTATTTAAGATAGTTAATATTGAAAAACGGCATATCCTTATCACACCAATAAACCAAGCCATTACTGATAAAATATTACTGCTGAGAAATATGAGTGATATATTTCATTTTATATTCCTACAAAGTTGTCCAAATGTACCCATTCAAAGGGTAAACTTCATAATTTACCTGCTGATCAAAGGCACGTAGTTCTGTTTGGCATTTTTTCAAACGTATTCATGTCACCTGTGTTCCATTTAAACTTATCAAATCTTCCTGGTTGAGAATTTGACAGTTATATAATAACAAGTGCATTATCAATAGATACCATGCTGTAGTGAACAAATAAAATGTTGAATACAGAACTGTGATTTATGACAGATTTGGAGCATTTTAGTTTTTGTATTCTTTCACGCTTATTGCAAAATCTACAGTTATTAGTTTTTATTATCAAAATATAATGCGTTTTGCCTTATTTTAAAAATATTCTTGCATTATTGCTTTAACGTTAAGTTAGACATATATTTATCGCTAAGAAAATGTAATGCAGTTTGTCTTCCATCAAGGTAATTTGAGAATGCATTTTTAAAGGTTCAATAATCCCAAACATCTTTTTTGACAAAAGGTAATGTTCATTGTTGCATTCACCGCGTTTCTATTCTTTGCGTTACGTGGGTAGGAATGGGAATGAGGTGAATTCTTCCTAAATCCCATTTAAGAAGCTTACTTATAATCAATGCTATTCTGTACCTACTATAGGGTAAATTGATTTTTTATCTTGTTAATGTGCATACAAGACCGCAAAAATCTGAGTTTGCACATAGCCAACATACATGTATTTCAAGATAGGTTCCTAAGTATCTGAAGTTCAGTTTTAATAAATAATTTTAAAAAAAAAACCTAAACTACATAACATCTCTACAACTCGCTATTCTTACGGAACCATGTTCAACTGGTACATTACGTAAGTACAGATAATATTAATACAAAGTAAGAAAAAATATTTATATGGAAGTTTCCAAACACTTTTAAAAAAAAAATTATATATAAAAACTCAACAATTTGCCTTGTATAATCTCCAATAGTTGTAGTTCGATGTTCATGCTAAGTGATTTCGTTCATTAAGAGAATTGTGACATATTCCAATACCGAATTATAAGCTGGATACGTCAGGTAAAGTACAATGCTCATTATTGCTGAGTAATGTTACACATGTGTAACTAATTTTTATTATTAAAATACGTTTTGCCTTTTTGAATAAGATATATAAATGCAAACAACTCACAGTCACTTTAGAAGTCTTTTAAATCGTACACACCAAATGTTGTCATCTTTAATACAGTAACCTACCACTAGGGATTCAATACACCAGCTTGATTTTTTGTACCCAAGACTACATGGATTACTTTCAGAAAAGATATGATCTTGTCAGTGACAGGAGAATAGCAATTGAGGACGTTATAGCCGAAAATTGTTGATAATGAAGAACAGGACAAAAAAATTTTGGTCCTGATTTATTCGGGTAGACTTATTCGTAGTCTATACTAGAACAAACGTTTTAAATTCAACTGAGAAATAACATAAAACATGATTGCGTTGCAAAACATTATGTCTGGGGATAGTATATTATATCACACCCCGCCCATATTTTCACATTCCACGCACCCTGACAGATACATAACTGCCGCTTTCCACCTTTGGACGATTATCCAATCAGTTACAGTTACTACTTCCTAGTAGAGAAGACCAATCAAAATGTATCTGTTTTGCCTAATCATCACACGACTCCCCAATTTCTGAGTATAAGTACGGCTGTTCGTGTGCCAAATTTACCCAAGAGCATCCTGCAGTCGAAAGGATCTGGTTTCCTTGACTTTCGCAAGTAGTATATGGGGCCACCCTAGAGACAATGGGAATTAGCATTACAGAACCCCTTGGGCCACTCTAGCGACAAAGGAAATTTAACATGGAGAAAAACCCTGGGTCACTCTAGCGACAAGGGGAATTGAACATGGAAATTGAACATGGGAATGCCACCTGGGGATCAGTGGGAATTAAACATTGGTAACGTCATAGGTTTATAGGGTCAAAACCTTTTATAGGGTGAAATGTATTTGTAGGGACAAAGGGTTGATAGGGACAAACATAGACATACAGAAACAAACAAATACACATTCAAACACACAGAAAAGAGGACAGAAATATTCTAAAGAAAGACTCACAGATAGAATAGAGACTCGATAAAGAAAAGTCTGTTGTATGGGTTCAAAACATTTATTCAAGTACATATTACATGGGCTCTCTGGCCTGTGCTTTGGTCTAAGCACTATCCATTAAATACATAAACATTTGAACATCCGGAGAAATTGTGAGCCATCACCGTGGCATGACGATGACAATCTCCGTAACGTTCGATGTCCTCTTGGCTCCACGTCTTGTCGATGGGGTCTAAGACCCATCGAGCGAAATCGGCTAGCGTGTTCGGACCTCGAAAGATTTTTTCACGTCCTCCAGGAATCTTGCTGCAGTGAGGGCAATGACTGAAGATAGGTTCTTGAATGCACTTCTCGCACGCTCGATGAGCCACGCAGAAATTAGGAATGTGAATGCCAGTCTCTTGCATGCATTCGAAATCGAAAAAGATGAAATTGCTTTTCTTCTTGTGACCATCCTCTTTCTCTGGTTGGGGTTGGTATTTTTGCACGTAGCATTCGTGTTCCAAGTCCACGATGTGATGACAAATGTGACATTTTTTTTTCCTGAACATACGTGTGCCTTGGTACTATTGGTACGTATGCCTTGTCTACACGTAGGGCACAATCTCAGGAGTTGACAAGCACATTTCTGCTGTGAACCTTGCGTCTTCAGATGTTGTTGGTAACAGGCAGGGCTGACAAACGTGCGCAGACAAGCAGGACAATGCAATGGTTTTTGCCCTTCGCTCAGACAGGGTGGAGAGGCCAAACATCCTGGGCATTTCGATCCACAATGTTTGTGTTGCTCTCGATTATTATAACCACGGTCACATTTCTCACAGTAATATCTATATCCCAGGAATCCCGGGATGGCGGTAATGGTATCGAAATGTTCATCGTGATAATAGACATGAATGTATTTTCCGTCCTTAAAGTCTTGGCCTCGAAACAACAGAGGTCCGCGCACTCTTTGAGGGTGCACTTTCAAGGTGTATCGTGGAGCTAGGGCATCTTGCAATTTTTGTATCTCAGGAATGCCACAGGGTGTGTCTTTGGACAGTCCGGCTTGTTGTAACAGGAGTTCTGCTTCATTTCGTTGTTTGGCTCGATCGGATCGTTGAATAGTTTTCCAGGTTCTTTTCCATTCTACCGTGTCGTTCTTGTTGGCATAGGTTCGTCCCACCACGATGGCACGGGCTAAACACATCTGGTCTTGAGGGTTGTTAATTCGGACGAGACTTGTTTTGGTGTTGCGAAGGTCGTCCACCAATAAGACCTTTTTGCATCCAGTTCCTTGAGGAGGAGAGACGTGGGCCATTTTCAGTGTGGCTTTACCATCGGTGATGTCAAACTGATCATTAGATTGTTGTACGTGTTGAATCTTGTCCATGACTTTGGAAGGGGTTAGTTCTGCGGGTCTGCTAAACTCTATCCAAACAGGGGATTTCAAGCTGTCGTGATCTATGGATAGTGTCAAGAAATCGTCTTCTTTGGGTTGACATTGTCGCTTGAGTGCGGTGAGCAAAGAATCCCACATCTCGGTGATAAACCCTTCTGCTTTCTCCAATGGTACGTCGGACTTGAAATCTTTAAACTTCACCGTGTAGGTGTAAGTCGTGGTTCTAAATTTTCTAGAGGGTCGCTTTTCCGTCTCTCGATAGTGATAGTACTTTTCAGGGTTAACTGGTGGACTTTGGTTTGGAGTGGGCTCTCTATGTCTGGTCGCAGACGTGGAAGGTGTTGGTTCAGGTTTGCTCATGTCTTCGTTTTGAGCGAACACTTCTTTTCGTGTGTGAGGCGATACGTCACTTCGCTGCCTCTTACGTTCTTCTTCTCTCTCACTGAAATAGTGCGATCGTTTCATCTCGATTGCTGATTCAGAAATGATTTAACCAAGTTCATTCTCTTCATATATACCCTCTCTACCTCTTGTTGTCACAATGACTTGGTATATTTCACAAGGGCAAGTGAAAGCCAAGCATATAGGAGCCCAACGACAGCGGTGCGTCTTAAACACCTCATGCATCTTGATGACCCTTCGATTCAAACCCTACCACGAAAGAAAAAGTTGCAAGAAAAAAACCCAGACAGTTGGTGTCTTCAAGAGAGCTAGAGACGCCGGCACTGTGTCGCTGGGACACGTACGTACTCCAGAAAACTACGCCACTCGACAACGTTGTCTCCTTCTCTCAGTCACTTCTACTTTGTCGCTGAATACATTCTACCAACCTTGTTTTAACACACGTTTCTTCATCTGATATTTTTTAAAAATATACTAAACGCATTTTTAAAAGAACTACCCTTTTTCGACAGCAGTGACGGCATCTCCTCCTGCTGTTACCACTGTTGCTGCACAAAGATGATCTTTCCTTAAGAGACAAAATATGAGCGTAAGACTCAAGTCCAACGAGAAACTCGGGTGTGATTCTATGCCTCACGATCACATCACCAATGCAATACCACATCTTAGTTGTTATGTACTAATGCCATGACAAACTACGTGCAACCAGTGAAACTTCCAGACCACAGAACTTTACCTTATGGACATGCTGATATCACCCAGTATAAAAAGGGACGACTTCCAAGAACGACACTTCATTGCAAGGACAAGCGACGAGAAAGATGAATAACTCTACGCAGAAGAAAAAAGAGAAGGAACAAACATCATTGACCTATTTCACCACCATACCGTCACAGCAAAGTGCGTTCAAGAAGGGAAAGGATTCAATAGACCTAAAGGAGTATTTTAGCATCCAAATGACCCAGACAGCGACCTCGAGAAAATTTAGAACGACAACTTACACCTACACGGTGAAATTTAAAGACTTCGCGTCTGACGTTCCAGCCTAGGAAGTATCAGGTTTCATTACGGATCTATTTGACTCACTGTTAGAGGAACTCAAATGTCATTGCCAAGTCAAAGATGAAGGTCGTTTGAGCCTATCTATGTATCACGACAGTTTGAACTCGCCTGTATATCTCGGATTTAGCACACCTGAAGCAATAACTTCTTCCAAACTTTTGAGGGGTATTGAAGACGTGTGGTCTGTGAGAGAAAAATTTGACACCACCGATCTAAAAGTGACTATTCATATGGCATATGTTGTACCTCCATGGGAAGAAGACGATCACTGCTCTTGATCTGCTTACCGATAAGTGTACCTAGCACGATGGACGTAACAGCAGATTTACGACTGACAGGGAATACGAGATCGGAAACATCTATGCTGGGACACAAGTGGTAGCTGACCAGATTTTAAACAACGTGTGTAACGGATAGAGAGACAAACACGAACTTTCTCTTATTTGATTGTTTGTTACTTGTTTTGTTTTAACTTTTTCTTATAAACGAACATTTAATGTAAATTCGTTGCATATGAAGTGATTTTAGAAAGGAGTGAACGTTAATTTTAAACATTAGTTTACTAGAGTCAATAACTAAACAACTCGTAAATATGTTTCTTTTATGTTCAAATGTTTATGTATTTAATGGATAGTGCTTAGACCAAAGCACAGGCCAGAGAGCCCATGTATATATGTACTTGAATAAATGTTTTGAACCCATACAACAGACTTTTCTTTATCGAGTCTCTATTCTATCTGTGAGTCTTTGTTTAGAATATTTCTGTCCTCTTTTCTGTGTGTTTGAATGTGTATTTGTTTGTTTCTGTATGTCTATGTTTGTCCCTATCAACCCTTTGTCCCTACAAATACATTTCACCCTATAAAAGGTTTTGACCCTATAAACCTATGACGTTACCAATGTTTAATTCCCACTGATCCCCAGGTGGCATTCCCATGTTCAATTTCTATGTTCAATTCCCCTTGTCGCTAGAGTGACCCAGGGTTTTTCTCCATGTTAAATTTCCCTTGTCGCTAGAGTGGCCCAAGGGGTTCTGTAATGCTAATTCCCATTGTCGCTAGGGTGGCCCCATATACTACTTTCGCATCATGAAACCGATGGCAACCGACACAAAACCAGACATAAGCACAGTTGTTGTGCAAACAGCTTCTGAACAAAAGGTAAGAATTCTAAATTCATGTCCACTTGATATCATTTGACACTTTAGAAAATTGGCTTTGGAGAATATAATTATAATATGTCGAATTGGTTAATTTATCACTTGGCATTTTATTTTATTTCAAAATATTAAAAATAATTTAACTGGATTGGTTTCAGTAAGGAGTGCATAAAATATGAACGACTTTTTGCAGCAGACATGTGTATCTGAAACTTCAACAGGATTATATGCATTCATTGTGTTTATTTAGAGCATTTGTTTTTCTTTGTCTTTATATCTTTAAAATTTACTCACGAAAACTTCAAATGATCTCTGTATTGCACATGCAACCATATTAAGGGTACCAGCATTTTCCTCTCTGTCACGTGAAGGAACCCGGAGACATTAAGGCTTGATGGCAAACTTTGAAATGTGATATAGCGGGTTCATACAGTTAACTTTATCCACAACATGCTTGGAAGGAAAAATAAAGAATTAGGACCCACCTTCACGAACAGCAGCAAAACATTTTGATTTTCTCAAACCTTATATTTTCTTGTTGGGATTGTTCTGAATCTTTTGTTTCTATTACCACTGTGAATACTTCATATAGTCATCTCCCATTTCTACAGAGACCGGAAGAGTTGAAAGAAAAGAGAAAGAGGCTTAGAATAATAGCCATATCTGTTGTTGTCCTTGTTGTCATAGTGACCGCTGCGATCGTCGTTGCTGTCTATGTAGTAGGAAAGCAGGCAGAGGACAGTATCAAGGTATTGCTGGCATTTATCACTGAATAAAATTATTATGATTTGGCATCTTAAGCACACTTTTTTTTTTGTCTTGCATATATTTGTTTCTTCATTTATGTTATTAGTATTAGTATTAAACGTTTTGTATTTCAGGTATTATTCCTAAATTATTAAAAATTGATGCAAAGAACTGATCATCCAATTGTTTTAATTCTCATTCGGATACTTAGCTTGATGAAGGACTAAATGACCTACGATTTTTCATTTTCCATACAGTTTATATTACACAGCAATGTTATCAAAGATTCTGATACAACACAGAATTCATGATATTCCCAATGTTTAAACTCTTTTTACTTGTGGGTTACCTTGTCTGCACGTCCTATATAACTAAATTTTGTTTAAACGAAGAGCTGTACTTTATAGATAACACCAACTGCACCTCACGTACAACCGCTAGGTTTTTAGTGTCATTACAACTGCAACAGTTTCTACAATCAATGCCCTTGTTAATAAAACTCATTTGATATTACAGCCATGAGTAAATTCTTCTATAATTAAATTTAATTTATTACTTATTTGATTCTTTGTATTTAGACTGCATGGCTTCCCTACAAGGACGAATCCGGAAAGACAAGTACACAGAAGGTTACTGTCACCTCGAGAGAGGAGAAATTTGAAATTGCAGGAACTGGCACGGCCGTTTTTGATTTCGATAAGGTATTTACAGTAATACGATAATTTGTAGTAGTTCAGCAACTAAAGATGTACTTTGAAATTCAAACATAAGCGAAATAGTACATACGGTCGTTTCATCACGGCACACTCTTGTGTCAAACGTATTCTACATTTTGTTAGTATTCCGGTATGTATTAGTCAGTGCACATTTAACTGAACATTGCCATCTCGCAATTATTGTATCAACATTGTTAACAAAGGACAATTTCGTACCACGATCAATTTTCGGATATATCTATAAATGGAAGCAACATCAACAAAGACAGGTAAAAATAAACACATTGGTTTAAACTATCTTTATTTATGCATTTTCTGAAATATAATGATTCATAATCAGTTCACTGTCTCTCGGTTCGAATATGCCGACATAATGTTTGTCTGAACAATTCAAACCAAACTTATGAAACCACTACCTGTATGTGTTCTCGGTTTATCCGTCCGCATAGATGAAGGTGGGCTACTAACATTTATGAAACCTTTGGGACGCTTACCTTGAATAGTTCTCACCAAAGTTTTTCTGCTACACTACAGACAAAAGACCAGAGAAAGAGACAGACAGTAAGACAGACATGCATACAGACTTGTGATAAGTCATTATGTTATAATCATATATAACGTAAAGAAGGGGAAAAACAACGCGAATCTCCAAAATTTATATTGTTGCTTTTAATCAAGGGCTTCATGACAGGACCAAATAATATATTAGCCTCGCTCGCTAAAGACATACACATTTACTTTCGAGACCGTACAGGGAATGTTATGATCAGATAAATTCAGAATATATTTTAAATTTAAGTCTTGATATATGTAGATAAGCACTGACTTATTTTCTTGTTTCTGTATCTCTCAAACTAGATTACGTTATGTGGAGCCCACAAATAACTTAAGTCTGGCAAAATCAATCAATCTATCTATCTATCTATCTATCTATATATGTGTGTGTGTGTGTGTGTGTGTGTGTGTGTGAGTGTGTGTGTGAATTTAAAATGTTTATGTCAATATTGAGTTAATGCACTTTTATGCAGACCATAACATTAAGTTTCAACTGTACAATTTAGAGTTTTATTTAAATAAAATTCCTTCGTCCACTGTTAATCTCATACCTAAATTTCATTATTATCTTTTCAAAAGCGTCTACATTTTCAGGTTGTGCTATAAATTATAAATTTTAAAAATATTTTATTACAATTTTCAGAGTCTGCTTGCATACAAACCTGACAAAATGTCAAAACCAACCTGCTTCTTGACAGCCGTAAACACGTCTACTTTACTTTCCCCAGAGAAAATGAAAGCTTTCCTTGGAGACAAAACGGTGAGTTTCATTCTATCATTATCACAGTAGCCACCGATCCGTGTCGCTGAATGATGCTTAACGTCTTCATCTTTACATGATGTCCTGTACATTTATTTCATCATATTTTTCCCTAGTGGCATAACGTTTCATTGTGTCTTTTCCCTTCCATTAAAGTGGCCGCACAGTGAGAAAAAAAAATATTTCTCAGATATTTAGCGATAAGAACTTTATTCATTACATCACTGCGTCTAATGTTATATACTGGTTATAACACTTCATTATTTTAAAGTATAAATTGGAACAAAGAAATGGGAACCATAAATCATTTAGCATTTTAAATTAGAACAAATTATTTTAATTCGTTTATAATCATTCAGTACAAAGATAACTTTACATTGTGAGGACATGTTTATTATTTTATGCAGTTAATAATTTACTAGATATAGCAACAGAAATAAGAAATTTATCTTATGTACAATATTATAGAGTACGAGTCGAATACAAGATGCAGCAGCATAAATTTACTCAATGTCCAATATTCGAACATATCGTTCACCAGTAGGGGTATGCCACTACATGCATTAATTTTGTTACGATTGGTCGTATTGATAGAATGCGATGACCTGACCGTATCAAATAAGAATCAGAAAAGCCTATTGCTCAATATAATATCGATACTGATTACCAGGACAACCAAATTACACGGAATCGTAGTAGAAATGTGCTTTAGTTCTCACTGGGTCAGGTAGTTTCCCATGTCCTTCTGCTAATCAGTTTTAAATAAGTAACTACCATTTTCGATAAGAGTTAGAACAATTGCAATTTAGCACAATGTATATACGGTCGTTTCCAAAAAATGAATATATGCTAGTGGATACATGCTAAAGACAAGTTAATATTTATATATTGTTTCTAACCAGTATAATATAGGTATTATGTTTGTGTGTGATTTGGATTTTTAACGTAGCTTTAACAAAAATTGCGGTGTGGCATTTTATAGTGATGTCTCGCACTGGGGCATCATGCCGCAAACATGTAGCATCATGTCCCACCCAGTCACATTATCCTGACACCAGTTGGACCAGTCCTATCACTAACCTCTTAATGCTGAGCGCCAACCGAAGCAGCTGCTAGTACCATATTTATAACACACACACACACACATACACACACACATACGTTACTACTTACCTATGTAACTGTATTATTGTTACCTTTAGACATCCGACTTGCCCTCTAATTCATCAGATCGTCAAGACTACATGAGTTCAGGCGTTGTCATACCGAATAAGGACTTTCTATCTCCTATGTCAAAAGAGCTATGTAAGGACACTGAAGTCATTTGGATGGTGCCCAAGACAGGTGATAACATACATACATACATACATACATACATACACATTCATACGTGGCACATTCATACGTGGCAATTGCATGTCTGACTTAACGGTAATTGTCTGTTATTTTATGTGATAGACTAAGGACAGTTTTCACGCTTTTTGATCTTTACGTTTTCAAGCAGCCATATCTCTGGTGCAAAATAGGTTGAAAATATATGAAATTTATATTTAAGCTTTCAACATTTGTATAACTGTGGGGGTCAGGAAATTTGTTTTTTAGCCACTATATGTAGCAGAATTTTGGTGAGAATACTGTGTCCAGGTTCTAGTGGGTGTGAGGTGGCAAGGTCGGTGGAGGAATAGGCAAACAAAATGTGATCAGACTAGCATTGAGGGCCATTAACTTATCTTTCATAACACTATGTGTTAGCTTGCAGTAACTTCTCATGTCATGGCACCCATTTTTGTTTTCAGTTAAGGAAATTGCATTCTGCATAACAAGTAGAAACTTTAAACGTACCAAATGTAATATATGTTACAACGTACCAAATGTAATATATATTACAACGTACCAAATGTAATATATATTACAAGATAATGGTTGCAATTGCTATAATCAATCTGTCTCACCAAGTAACAATATTCAACATTGAAAGTTTCCATTTTTCGATTATGAACAAATATTAATATATATATATATATATATATATATATATATATATATATATATATATATATATAGTGATGACCATATAATTTGAGTACTATATATTAGCTAGAGTTTAATGAGAAATGTATCAGTTTAAGACAATGTAAACAGCTTAGTCTTCTATGTCCTAATTAACAGGTGGTTATCCTACCTATTTGTTTTTACTCTGTGTACGTACTACTTTGTTTTCATTATGCTGATAAAGAATAGACATCTAAAAGGTGCGGTCTTATGACATACACAACCACAACTTTATCTCGTACCTAACTCAAGAAGAACCTTTTGTATTATAATATGTAGGTCTTTAGTTAAAGTCAGTTTTGTCCCGTTCAGTGTCAAAGTGTGTGTGTGTGTGTGTGTGTGTGTGTGTGTGTGTGTGGTGTGTGTGTGAGAGTGTGTGTGTGTGTGTGTGTGTAAGGAGATAGAGATACTTCTGTATTTCATTTCAATTTCATCTATGTTTATTGTTTTGTTTTCTGATGTTCTTTTGTGAGTACTTACAGAAGGTATTCGGGACGAGATTACATAGTTCATGTGTCAAAATTGTTTCTTTTGCAGACTGCGTCAACGAGAAATCACTGGCCCGAAAAAAGAGGGGATGCGTTTTATACTACTATTGTGTTATAAAATACTGCGACCGTTTGAAATGTTATTATACATGTTATTGGTGGCTCTTTTGCTAGTGACGTGTTCCACAATAAAACTCTTCTATACAAAGGACTATTGGCATGACCTAAGCTTGATGTAACATCAAAATCTATATTGTATAGACGCATATAAAACTGGTGCTGAGTCAGCATGCCATTGTTTCCAATACTAACATCATTTCTATGATGTTTCCACGGAGAAATGTTAGGCACAACTTGACTATAATTAGCGTACCTTTACCTTTCCAGTTCTTGCATATTAACATTCAACTTTGTTGTATTTCTTAGAAATATAGAATCCATATAAAATTTCGCAGTTTTATTCATGGATTGCACTTTCAAGTTCTTCTTTGTATTGTTTCAAATACATGCATCATATCTAATAATAATGTATGAATAAAGAATACAATGTTTCTGAGTGTTACAATGTGTCATTAATATTATTTCTTTGAGGTGAACATCAAAGGTGTTATCCTCCCCCCACCAAAAAAAACCTCCTCAAATATTTTCGTGTTATTATAATTATTTCAACAAATTGTTAATATGCAACTGTCCCACTTTGAATCAACATATGGATCATTTTTAATCGCAAACTTGTTATCGAAATAACATCGCATAATTGTAAACATGTGTTTATATTTATGCTCTGTAAATGTAGGACAGTAGGTAAGGGATATGGTTTTATTATGTACAGATGGATTGTTTTGTAACTACTGTTGATGCAGTTTTAATGATCTGAGCGAAACTTTGGATTCCATTGTTGATATTAATGTCGGAAAGTATAGTCCGCCAAATACTCTTGGTGCTGAGTGATTAGGTTTCCATTTCGTATAGAGATTTTGTATACGTAATGCGTCAGTAACAACATGTTTACATGGACATATATGTTTCATTTTGATGCGGTCTTTCGCCTACAGACAGTAACTTATACTTTATTATTTTACCACAATATTTGATCTATAACAATAATTCTGGGCTGGCACGATTAAATGACGCAATTATACATAGAATAATGCGTATGAAAACATACTGAGTAGTACTGTATATGTAATATTATTAGAAAGCGAATCGGAGAGGTCCCGACCACCTATTCACATTTGAATTAAATGTGAATTGTTAAATGCTAGACGGTTGCGTTTTGACTGACTTCACCTGAGTTCATGAAATTGTAATAAAGTGGGTTTAATGAGCGTTCAATGTTTGTGTGGAATAATGTTACTGGCATGAAGACGAATGTATTTATATTGTTTTTGAATTTCAAAATAAGGGTGCAGATATTACATTTTTCTAAAAGCAAGTAATATTATGATTATAAAAATAGCTTATGATGAGCCCCCAAAACTTGTGAATTTTTAAAAATCAACAAACCCACAATACATTATTTAGAAAATAAAGATTTTTTACCGGGTCCTTTAAACTAAAATGTCAAAAACTAATTTTTGTATTTTTCACTGTTGGAAATAATGATTTAGTTCTATGCTATAAAAAGGATTCCTTTCTACCATAAAGATTTACCTCTAAAGATCAAAGGTTTGAGCGTAACCGAGGTAAAGTTTCAAGTGCTTTTGAAGCTAAACGGATTCCAATTATAATACAAAGTAATGATTTTGCATCTAAATATTTTGGAATACTATATTTTAAGTTTCAAGAGAGATAACTCTGTTTAACAGATACAGGGCGTTATGGAACATGAAATTTTGGTTAAATCAAATAAATTTGGCATCGCACTGTGAAAAAATTTTCTGGCATTAAGTAATTGAGAGAATGCAAAATTTATAAAACTAAAATGCATCACAACTTTCCAGTATTTGTTTAGATACAAACGTTATTGACTGCATCTGCCCACTTTATAGTGGCCCTTTCTTTACGCTTCTTTAATATCTGTACAATCAGGGAGACGAGACCGTGAATAATAATAACATGTAGTACCGCTTGGAAAGCAAATATTTTTATTTAAAAAAGGCAGTTTCAGCGGCGGGTCGAACAGCACCTAACGAGGCTGCCTTTTCAGCGGCTGGAGCTGCAGCGGCTATTAACGCCGGTATTAGCGCCTGTTTTAATTGAGTCTTTAATGGCACCAGCCGAAGGATTGAATTTAATACCGGTTTTTGATTGTTTGGCGTTATTGAAATGCCTGAGTTGACGTTCATTCAATGATAATTTATTCTCACCACCTGTGATCTGATCTCGCTTTAGTGAGATTTTCATTCCACATTTCTGTGCTGAATTTAATTTAAGTTTTTTTAATCTGACCAGGAATCAGACTGACACTAACATGCTGATATGACATTATAATATCATGAGCAATTTAATTACCCGTTCAGAAAATATTACATATTTTCCACTGGCGCGTCAATAACTCTCATTCTTCCACCAGCACATTCAAGTAATATTGATTTGTCACTGAGTATAACAGCGATTGCTCTAAGCCACCAGCGGGTAGTCGAGCTACACGAGCTCAGAAGTGTATATAAACGACAGATTGCCTGAATAAATCTAAATGTTCCAACGAAAAATAACAGATCGGATATAGCGTTGTAAAATCCCTCTGAGATATTTGCAAACCAGTGTCAACATTATAGTCACGCACCATAAATGTCATCATGCTATGATATGCACGTGCTACATGATTGTGTTCAAAATTCTGCAACACTTCTTCAGAAGGTTCTTGTTGTCCGTTTATCTTCAAAGCAACTTCAGAAACTCCAAGTGAGTCAAATACCATTGGATTTCGTTCCTGAGAATCTACTCTGGCATTTTCCTGGAATGCGATGAATATATGTCGTGGTGCCGATACTCCCTGCTGTGATGCTATCTGACATGTGAATGACCCAGCAGCATTACTTTAAAAACTGGCTGTGGTCATCGTCAACCATGATAACAATAATTTACCACCTGAGTTCAGAAAATAAAGTAATTTTTGTTCTTCAGCAAGTGATGTAATCATTACCGGCATTCACAGCGACAGTTATGTTAGTGTTACTTTACCAACACCAACGGCAGCATCACGCCATATTGCATCATTGCCAGTGGCTTTTCTAACAAGTACCACGGTATGTTTAGCGACAAGTATAACCTTTCTAACATTTCAGCAAAATCCAAAAATATGAGACAGTGGAATTGCGCATGACAACTCTTCATCACGGTTCAACATTGATCGACGTGTGGAAAATCCTAAGTTGAAATTTTCATTCATTGATGTAACTTCAGTTCCAGTTGCATTCATTGTTACGCTTCTGTTTTCTGGATGATAGTTACGTCTTTTGAAAACATCATTGTTAGACCGGATGATCTTGTATAATCGACACTGTATCACGCAAGGCCAAGTATCCTCGTGGCAACGGCAACGTTTTCGACGCAGATTTCAATATGTTTTCCGTCAATCATGTATATAGCGCTGTTAAATAACGCCATAACGCCATTGTTAACAAAGCTAACACGATCACCAATTCCGTATGCTATATAATCTGCTTGTAAAAGTCTAACTTCGACCTCGATAAATGCCTCAGCGAGCAAAAAATATATATTTGTATCCTGAACTTGTGATTCGATTCTTCCACGTGCATTAGGTACACGTGCATCGTAAGAATAATACTGATAATCATGCACAGACTCATCTTTGAGAACTAGTGCGTCCATGTCAAATGCTGGGTCAGATACATCTTTGAACATTTCATTATAATTTATATCGTCTAACACGAATACCACTTCCGGCTATCAGACTTGCAGTTATATTGTTTGTTTTATTTTTCTAATATTGGCACACCAACCAGCTCTGCTAGTTTTTGATTAGCAGCTTGATTTATTATATTACTGCCTATTTGCAGGCATAACTTCAGTGCTGGCAAGTTTCACTGGTGGCTGTGGTTTTCGTCGTAGTAATCGTGCTAGTCTATCATTGATTCCTGAGAATGCTTTACCGGCGACATCACCAACAGCGCTAGAAATGTTTTCACGAACAAAATCAATATATTTCATTCCTAGTTGTTTTGCAATCGGTATTGCTTTTGGGGCTATCCTTCTAAATAGACCCTGAACAACATCCCCGAATCCATCACCGTAAATCGCTTTATTAATAGGTAATCACGAATTCATCACCCTGATCATTACAGGTCCACGTTGAGCATTATGTACGATCATCTTATTTATTATTTATTTATCAAACCAATGTGATAATCATCAAAGATTTCATCGATAAGAGACCGGTAAACATCGATATCCATGATACCGCCTGTAAATAATCTTCGACAAATATCACCTGCCTCATTTATAATTTCTGGATAATTATTTCAAGCACGTTTCCCTCCTATGAGGATTTCTAGTCGTTGTACGTCAGAAAGAACATTGTTAGGACAAGCAATAAGACCACTTCCTTGAGTAGAAAAGCCACTTCCGGTTGCTCCTTCTTCCTCATTTATTTGTTTGATCCGCTTTTTTCTCTCATAGTCTTAAGAGTGATCCTTCTACTTTGCTTTTTTAGGTTGCTGCTTCATTTATTTTTCTCCCTGTTTCCTTTCTTTTCTAGACTTTTCAAGTTCCAACGTCATCTCCTGCTGCAGTGTAGAAGGTTGTTGTTGTTCTATTCGTTGCTGCGGTGGAGAAAGTTGATATGAAGGCTCTTGCTGCGGTGGGGGTGGGGGTGTTGTAGTCTTTGTTGTTGAAGTTGCTGTGAATAAAACCTATAATATGTCGTTATTATATTCATTGTATTCTTCATCGTCATTTCTAACCTGGGTTTGTTATAATACACACGATATAGCCATTTAAAATAACTAGCAGTATTTATGATAACATACTCAGGTTTTAAAATTTCGGACTTCTGAGAAAAATTATTATATGCAACACGAGAAAAATCCTTCGTTTTAAATTTTTCTTTAACTTCTTCAATAACACCTTCTTTAAATTTATTAATCAGTTCAGTATTCTTTTCTTACTTTAGGTTTAGGTGCAAGATCTTTTTTCACATCGGCTATGTCGGCACGAACTTTGCCAAAACAATCAAGTATTTCTTCATCTACAGGGGTAGGTTGTGCGGCAGTTATCTCAGTTGGAAGATCTCGTAAAATCTTTTTTGTTTGCTTAGTTCTTTTGGATATTTTTTCAGTTCGCTCATCAGTTTGTCTTACTGATGGAAGAAGACCTTCAGTTGCCTCTGCAATTCTTTCAGTAACTTTTTTAACAGGTCTAAATAACTGTTCTTTGCCTTCTGCATATTCAAATTTATATTCCTGACGTTCTTGTAGTCTTTGTCTAATATAATCACGAACGGGAAGAAATATTTGATTGTTTCTAATCTCTCTCGAGCTAATCTAGCTGTATAAGGCTCCACAGCTGGTGCCATTATTGAAATAACAGGATGAGAGCCTGATTTAATTACAGCAGCAGAGGAGATGCAACCTCAGTGAAGCGTCACGGTGGGTGAACAAGCGCAAATACTTTTTAAAAAACACTAACGACAACAATAAAGTAACAAAAAATCTAACTCAGTTAGAGAACCTCTCGGTTAGTCAGAGACTTTGGTTTAGCGTTATTGACCTTGTATTTTCATTTTTGTAGGAAGCTTTACTTTTCCAAAAATGACGTTACAGCAAAAGGTCAGTTCATATCCTCTGCTGCTGAGGGATACCGCAACGTGCAAAATTGTTCTCTGATTAGCGACAGGCATGTGCATACAATCAAACACTGAGCACTTTGGAGAAGTTAGTGGAAATCGTCCTGAACAAACTTTGTAAAACACGTGTGTGCAGAGTTTAATCGCATAACAAAAACTAGGAAGTATCTTTATGTTTTTGACCTTGTCTGCATTCTACCCACTCCCTTGTGTGTTTTGCAGGCAGTCTCGTGTGAAACCTTTTGATTTTGTTTGTTGATGGAACAAACTGGACAACATACTGCTAAACCAAATGTCTAATATGCTTTATTTTATCCAGACAGAGACGCATATTGTCAGGATAATATTTGTATTAAACATTCATACAACTCTATTATCAGGTTTTCTTAATACGTAATCCAATGCACAATTTCATAACAATGTTTACATGGGATCAACAAAATCGGATCATAAAATATACTGATGGCGGAACACATAAAGTTTAACCCTATTTGCTCATCACAAACTACAAACAAAACCCGACATTTGTGCCATCTGCATAATACATTCTAAAAAAAACATATACAGAAAGAATTACAAAATTATATCCGCAATGTGGCTAAACAGTTTGAATGAAAGATTGTTTCCCTTAACTTTATAGAAAGATGTTATTTATTATGTGAATATGCGAAAATCTTCTCTTTTTTCTTTACAATGTTCGTATTTAATGAATAGTTGGAATGTGCTTATTAAAATAAAATCCTGCGACCAAATATCCTATCTAAGCTTCCTAACGGAATCAACAAAAGATGAATACAAAAATAACCAATATCCTGGAGAGTACGTCTGTTGGGTTGAAGTAACTGTACATTCTGTATTTAAATAATATTGCTAGAAATTAGTCGCTGGTAATTCTTACACTAAGAACGCCACTCTGAAATCAATGCTATTTAAAAAAGACTAAACAAAGTTCCCTCGTCAGTTCCCACTGAACAAATAACGGCATTGCGAACACAATATGCACAATTGTTTTCTGATTCGCGATGTGCATTTGCATACAATCTAGCACGGGGCATTGTTGTCAACTTAGTGGTTATCGTCCTGAAGAAATGTTTTTATTGTCACAATTATATCACATTGTAAATCATGTTCGACGACGTGGTTGTGCAGAGATTGGTTGCATAACGACAATTAGGAAGTGTATTTATTTATTTGACATTTTCTGATTTGTACCCACTCGCTGGTATGGTTTCAGTCAGTAGCTTGTAATCGAGTTTAGTTGCGATAGTTGATGGGCCTAAAATATAAATTGAACAACATATGGCAAATCCAATTGTTTGTTACCCTTTGTGTTATTTCAGAATGGGGTTATTGTGTGGATAATTGTTGTTTTTAATATTAATCAACTCTATTAGCACGTATTCAAAGAACGTTGAATATGTTAAATGTAAATTCAATGCAGTGTAAACAATTATTCGGTTGCATCAAAATGAGGTACTTTGAAAACAATGGTAGTTAAAAATGAATAAGTTCCCTCGTTAGTCCCCACTGGACAAATAAAACAACAATGAGGGCACGTGGCACATAGATGTAAAACTGTGCAGAATTTCGTTTTCTTACTAGTGACGTGCTTTTGCATACAATCAAGCACGGGTATGTTTGACAAGTTGGTGTTAATCGTCTTGAACAAACTTTGTCATTGTCACTATTAATTCACACTCAGAAACACGTGCAATACCTTGCTGGTGCAATGTTCAGATGCATAATGAACTACAAGGGATTGTCTTTATGGAGTGCATTTTCGTGACCGAATAATAGGCTTTTTCACAGACACTGATCACAAACAAAGAATGGGATGGTTGTGCAGCGGATAAGAGCACACATACGTCGTGAAAATGTAAAGGTAAACAACAGCGTCAAGTTTCAGAGCTAGTATGTATCTGCCTTTTATATATGCAATTATTATGTGTAAAAGAAACGAAAGAAAATTATGTTGACTGATACAATCACATTCTGTATAATTTGCCTTTCTAGCTGAACTGCTACTTTGAGATTACCGGAACCCACGATAGTTTTAGAATCTTGACACTATTCAAGCGTTGAGCTCAGTGTCTCCGTGATAAGCGCGCCAGACTGGCAAAGAGAATATTGCAGTTTGAAATATTGGTAATGTCAACGTGTCTCCTGGCAATGCACATTACTGCTATTGCCCTGACATGATACTAGCCTTTAGTGTGATAATGTGCCGATAGGCACCAGTCAATCAACTAAACAACAATTTTAGAACAAGATTCGGTTCATAATGGTATTCTACATCAAGAACTAACAAGAAATAAACAATGGTAAAGGTATTCGAAGAAATCAATGTTTTTCAGACAAACATTAAAAGACAATTTGTAAAGTCGTTGAAACTATTTTAACGAGTTATCCACCGGACCCTAAAGCCGTGCTCTGAGCAACGTGTATCGTGTATTGTGGGCCCATTGCTAACGTGTTCAGAAGTATTCAGTTTACACTGTCAAACAAATGATTATGTCATCATATACAATGCTACATTTTACTTTTGATATTAAACAGACCATAAATGTACAGAGTGAGAAAATATATTTCCTGGTATTATTCTTAATATTAAACAAGAAATAACAAGACATCGATCATCATTGGCGACTCAGTCTCGAGAGACCATGCGAATAGCGCCCTTGGGGTGTTGTCTGTCTCTGGCGTGTTGGCATCGTCTGCTGTGGCAGTGCAGGCCTATACCTGAGTGACAGTCCCAATTGCAGTTGGCGCAGACATACTGGGAAGTCTGAGTTAATGTGGTTGCTGCCGCATTCTTCTTTATCTCACGTTTCTCCGCCGTCATCTTTCCTCTCCTCGCATCAGCGACTGATAATCCATTGTTTACCGTCAGTTTCCAGTTTCATCGGTCCTCGGCCAGTACTTCCCAGCCATCGGGTGAAATGTCGCATGCCTTCATGTCCCTCTTGTATACATCCTTGAAACGGAGTGAGGTGAGGCCGACTCTTATCATGCCAGTGGCCAGCTGTCCATGTAGGATGTCCTTTGGCAGCCTTCCATCCTCCATGCGTCGGACGTGTCTCAGCCATCGAAGTTGGCGTTTGCTCAGCAGGGAGTACATGCTGAAGGTACTTTCACGCTGCAGGATCTCGCTGTGTGGAAGACGGTCTTACCAGCTGATTTTAGGATGCGGTTTAGGCACCGTATATGGAAGGAGAAAAGCCGGCGCTCTTGCCTCATGTAGGTACTCCAGGTCTCACTTCCATATAGAAGGGTGCTCAGAACGCAGGTCTGGTAGACTTGGACCTTGGTGTGCTCTGTCAGCGCGTTGTTTTCCCACACCCTCTTCGTTAGTCGTGCCATGATGGTGTTTGCCTTTCCGAGCCTTCTGTTCAGCTCCATATCAAGCGAGAGATTATTGCTGATGGTTGACCCCAGGTAGGTAAATTTGTTGCTGCTTCCAGGGTGACACCGTCGATTTTGATGGAAGGGGCAATGGTGGTATCTAGCACGCTGACATTTGTTTTTTCCAAGCTGATGGTGGGACCATACTGCATGCAGGCATCAGCAAAACGGTTTCCCAGTCTCTGGAGGGCTTCCTCGGTGTTGGTCACAAGGGCTGCATCATCTGCAAAAAGCATCTCCCTAATGAGCACAGCTCTCACTTTGGTCTTTGAACACAGTCGTGCCAGGTTGAACAGCCTCCCGTCAGACCTGGTGTGTAGATATATACCATCCGTGGACGAATCGAAGGCGTAGGACAGGAGCATGAGAAGAAGATCCCAAAAAGGGTTTGTGTCAGCACGCAGCACTGCTTCACGCCGCTGTTAATTGGAAAGGAGGTTGAGGAGGATCCATCATACAAGACTGTTCCCTTCATATATGCATGGAAAGAGATTATCATCCTGCGGAGTTTTGGGGGGCAGCCGATCTTTCTGAGAAGTTCAAAAAGGCCCTTCCTGCTGACCAAGTCAAAGGTCTTGGCGAGGTCGATGAACATCATGTAGAGTGGTTGACCTTGCTCTCTGCTCTTCTCTTGGAGTTGTCGTAAGAAGAAGATCATGTCTGTCGTCGACCTGCCTGCTCTGAAACCGCACTGGGATTCCGGTTACACACGGTCCGCCAGCAACTACAGCCTGATGAGTATGATGCGGGAGTACACTTTACCAACGATGCTCAGGAGCGAGATCCCTCTGTCATTATTACAGTCACTGCGGTCGCCCTTGTTTTTGTAAAGGGTCACAATTGTGTCATCGCGCATGTATTGGGTGACTGCTCTTCCTCCCAGCAGAGGAAAAGAAGCTCATGCAGTAGTTTAAGCAATGTTGGTTTCCCACGTTTGATAGCTTCGGGTGGGATGCTGTCACTACCTGGTGCTTTGTCGTTTGGGAGGGAGTCGATTGCTTTGCTGAGCTCCTCTAAGGCTGGCACTTTGTCTAGCTCCTCCATGGTGGGCAGATTCTTTATGCTGCTGAGGGCTGCATTGGTGACTTACGTTTCTCGGGAGTATAGCTCTGAGTAGTGATCCACCCATCTGACCATATCTTGCCCACGGTCTGTGATCTTCTCTCCCATCAGAGATTTCAGGGGAGCAACCCCTTTCACTGTAGGGCCTATAGCCTTCTTGATGCCACTGTACATACCTTGGATGTTTCTGGACTCGGCACTGAGCTGGATCCCTTCACACAGTTGTTGCCAGTACTCGTTCACACACTGTCTAGCGATGCGTTGAGTGTTTCTTCGGGCACTTATAAGAGCAGCAAGCGTCCGTTCATTAGGGCATTTTTTGTAAGCTATGAAGGCTTTTCGTTTCTCCTCGATTTGTGGTTCCATCCTTGTTAGGTGTGCGTTGAACCAGTCCTGGCTGGGTCGTTCCTTCTTGCCAAACGTGGACATTGCTGTACTGTAGATGGCACCCTTCTTGGCGTTCCACTTGGCTGTAGCATCGGGCTCAGGCAGGTCCTGGAGAGCCTTGTCCATGGCGGACTCATACTCCCCCACCTTGGCGGGGACCGACATCTGCGCAGTGTTTATGCGAGGGCGTCCTTTTGGTTTTGAGCGGTGTAGTGTGTGTGGCTGTTGTCGCATCTTGCTGCTCACGAGGGCATGGTCGGAGGCACAGTGCAAACTGCAAAGTGCAAAGTGCATAGCTCCAGCAGTCTCTGACCGTTTTCGTTGGTCTTTCCAGTGCCATGATATCCGAGGCAGTTAGGCCATGACTCGTGGTCCACACCTACTCTGGCATTAAAGTCGCCAAGGAGCAACACTGGTTCGTGTTTGGGGCATCCTTTGATCTGTTCGTTCAGCTGCCCATATAACTGATCATTTGTGTCTTCTGACGACGTGAGGGTGGGGGCGTAGATACTGATGATGTTGACAGGACCTGCAGCAGTGGTGAGGCGGATGGACAAGAGACGCTCAGTGCCCCCTGTGGGAGGTTCAACCGAGGCCAGGATATTGTTTTCAATGGCGAAGCCCACTCCGTGCTGGAGGGGCTCCTCAGGATCTCGACCCTTCCAGAACAATGTGTAGTTTTCCTCTCTGAGGGAGCCACTAGAGGCGAGCCTGGTTTCCTGGAAGGCAGCTATGCTGATATTTAGTCTGGTGAGTTCTTTATCGATGATGGCCGTCTTTTTAGTGTCGTCCACTTCTCTGAGGTCATCGGAGAAGCCTGTACACATGATGCGCACATTCCAGCTTGCAAATCGAAGAGCTAGAGTCTTTTTTATTGGTTTCTTGTTTCTTTTGTCTGGTGTGGAATTACCGCCTGCTTGTCGTGCTAAGCAATACACTGAGCTCCAGACACCCACTGGAGCAGGCAGACGATGGCCGGTCAACACCTTATTGACCGGGGACTGCCTGGCTTGAGGCGGGCGGTAGTCGGTCAGTGGGACACGATGATCCCTCCCACCGTCAAAGCTGACCCGTGGCGCCCCTTCCCTACGCCAATCGGGTGGGACCTATAACCCGTAAACTGTCAGCTTCCGTGATATTTCCTCACTCAGTAGCGAGACTGGAGTGTCCTCTCCAGGGCGCAAGCCTGGGCGTGGAGTATGGAGATAATAGGCTGCCCAGACGTCAGGATCGACACAGGAACATAAATGACAATACAAGACGATTCCGCGAACTATTTGTAATTTTGATATTTCTAAGGACAAGGAACGAACAAACGACTCTATGATTGCTGATGGGGTGAAGTGGACTTTGGTGCCCTAACCCGCTATAAACTATAGTGCGTATGATGCGGTCAAAGCAGACATTTGTCAACTCAGGAAGCTCTTGGCCGTAATATGACAACGATCGTGGAAGATAATTTATCACAACATATCATATAATGAGATACACCTCAGTGAACTTTATCTTGGCGCCAGCACAGCTGTGGTCAATAAACACAGTATAGAAAAATATATCAGGTGTCTCAGTCAATGGCAGAACGATATGGCGCTAAGAAATAAAGCACATACAATTCAACATAGCAAAATCAGGTGAAAAGTGCTAGCCTTTCCAACGCTGTTGTCCAATCCTTTTGGTGGGCACCTGGGTAGATAGATATTGGAGCAGCCTATGGTATTGTATCAGGTGCAGACAAAGCAGGAAAAGTACAGGTTTTTTAAGCTTTCTATGTACAATTATCGTATCAAGAAAATAGTCTCTCTCTTTCTCTCTCTCTCTCTCTCTCTCTCTCTCTCTCTCTCTCTCTCTCTCTCTCTCTCCATGATGCACAGCGTAAATAAATAACGCAGCCGTTATCGATAAACCGTTCAGAAATCGTAAGAAATATATGGTGTCTTACCACTGCTTGTTGCTAGTGGCTACTTGGAAATTATTTAGGGTTCGGCGTAAGAAAACAAGCAAGCACGGCTGCTGACATTTCCTGATACACAACGTTGCTACGTATTTTTGATACTGAGAAATCGTACAGTGAGAGACAATCGTTTTGTTGTCTGTTTTTCACAGACACTTTATAAGCAAAAACATTAAGCACGATGAGAGCTACGTTTTCAGGATAGGAAATGATTATGATGGCACTGAAACACACTATGTCGCCACAGTAAGCCAGTCAGTGCTTAATAAAGCACATAAAGCTCTTTTGAACGTGCGATTCTATAAAACAATTTGTGGTCTGCGCTAATTTTCACTGACGCAAACTTTATAGTATTAAATGTTGATGCATTCCAAAAAGGCAATTCCATGTTTCAACAACTGATGTGATCTCATTCAAACGTCCCTGATCACACATACTTTATTTGGCGAGTAGCTGTTTGACGATTTCAACCACAGTTTATTTTTGATCAGCCATAAATGAAGATGGGACCCATCTTACGTCCACTTATATAAACTTTAAATGCCTCTTAATAGTACAATGTGGTCGTCAGCAACACTTGTTAACAATGCCATTTTCATATCAGAAAACAAAGAAATAAACAAACATATCCAAAAAAAGGCAGCTAGTTTTCGGCTAAAACACATTAAAATATATTTCGACAGGGGTGAAAAATAGCCAGACCAAATTATATACAATCTTGGTAAGGTGGTACATTCGGGACATGATAAAGAAAACAGACCTGAGCAAGTGTTTAGTGCGAAGCGATTATTATATATACCCTGGTTGATGCAACAATAGCTTAAATCTTCAGGTGATCGGTTTGGTTCTATGAATATCGATTCCATGGTATGACATTTCCCGGAATCAGTACATTCAGTTACACTTAAAAGGCATTGAAATAGAATCGCTCACCAGTCTCCATTTTAAGCTCGTTAGCCAATACACATTAGATAGCATGAATGTGTTTCTGTAAATTCCATTAAAAAAAAATAGTTAAGTATATGATCAAGAGAGTAAATTCTTACTTTCATTTTACAAATACATAGAAAATTAACTTGAATTTAAGCCGTATTAAATAGTCTTTAATATGCAGCCAAAACAATAAACGAAACCTCCATACAGATAGACACTTTCTATCATTTTCTTCTTTACTACGAGATGAAATGTCTATTCACACAATACGCATACAAAGCAATGAACAATGACGCCATACAGATTGTCACTTTCGTTCATTCTCTTCTCATATACGTTTGTTTCTATGCTGTACGAGATGCGAGTTCCATTCCATCAATATGCGTAGTGAGTCGTCATGAGGATATCATAATGTTTGGGATTTGTCTTGTCTTTTTTTGCAGGTATAATTTATTAAGTCGACACACACCGTCAATTCTTCAAAAGACCGCTCTTTAATCGGCTTCCTTCTCCACAAACATAATTCCACAACAGATTAAGGCGCATTTGACCATGTATGCACATAGTAGATAACATATAAAACAACGGACATATTACAGATATATATATTGATGGATGATATCATTTTGAGTTTCAATATCGTTTGAAACTGTACGAAATTTTATTTTCAGTGTACTATACACCCTCTCCGCGAAACAATAAGAACCTAAAATATACAAGAACAAAATTAAATGACAATAAATAACCCATCTCAAAGCAAAACAACTTTTATTTACATTTCTACCAGTCAGAATATACTGTTTATGCCCACATGCCTCCAAGATCACAATTGAAACCCATGTTGATAAGTGCTGCATTCAGCAAAAAACAATGACTTTCCAGCAGCTATATTTCTTAGTCAACATCGGAGACCCTAAAAGACTATTATCCATCACTTTAAACGCCAAATGAGAGATACGTGTACCTTCTAATTAGGATTGTATTTATTTTGAGATGAAGCGCTAACAGTTGAAAATTGTATCTCTTAAAGTGAGGGTCATCTTTGGTTTGGAGAGAAAATATCAACTGAATGAAAGATAATGACATTATAACAGCTGAATTTGGTATTGAGTAGAATTGGCCAATATGTCGACCAAGGTGTGAATATCGGTTAACTATGCCATGTTGTAGTCAGAAACGATAATACATCGGACTTTATTGCGTAATTTTACTTAATATTTAGTAAAATTAGTAAGTACATAAGACCATAGGTTATGGTCCAAAAGGATACCAAATCATACATTATAACTTACTTTATGGAGTAACACTGGCCAAAATGCCGAATCATCGGTTTAAATGCCGCCTTGAAGTCAGACAGGGATAGAATAACAGATGTTATTGTGTAATAACAACAACGATTGAGACACAGGTCAATATGACAGTGGACAGATGTCCATTGGAATGTTCTGTTAAGAGTGACTAACAGAGGGATAATCTTAGCGATTCCGCAAATGATCTCCAAAATTATCTAAAGAAATAAGAGCTGCAACGGGTCACCTAAAACCTTTGAGAATTTCGAATTAAATAGAAAGAGGTGCACCATGTAGTAGACGTATCAGTTTGTAATGGGCTCGATTGAAATCCGAATCTCGTCCATATTAAAATCTTCAGTCACCTGTGTTTGCGTGATATGCTATCGTGAGGAGCATTAGATTAATCTATACAATTCCTTTATTATTAGTTTAAAGAAGGAACTGTTATTATTTGCAATACTTCTCCATTTCAAAAGAAACAGGAAGAGTTGAATATCGACCGTTCACTTTGGGTACAGATCCGTATCTAAGGGTGTTCCCAAAGCCTTCTCCATTTCTTCATAAGAGTGAGGATACAATTGGGTATTATTGACAATCTTTTCCAGACATGTGTCTACAGAAAAATCGTGTACAACTTTTATTTTAAAGTTACAATATCATGTCTCTTTCAGAAACCCCCTGCAGCTTGATGCACAACTTACTACAGGCCTATGAAATGAGTTTTTCATGACTCAGATTGGAATATTCCCATTAAGGGCGATACAGATGATGACCTGTGAATGAATTATATCATTGAACATACAATCCAGAACTGTACTTAGATTAGACATATTATATTTGCCTATTATTTCAAAATATAAATTATTTAAGTGACCGCTTTAGGATGAATATAAATAGTGTCCCAAACGATTTTGTTTCATACGTACCTACGTAGTTGTAGTCAGCAAGTGACAAATGTTGGATTACTACTAAACTTGCCGAATTTAAAAATGCTAATAAATGCCTGCTTGGAGAATGTTCTCGACCTCACTCTCAAACTGTGCGAGATAAGCTTTGATTATGGTATATGTGACTCAAAAGCCAAACAATCTTTCTTATTCCAGGCGGAGTGCCTGTGTATTATTTCGCATGGAAAGCAAGGAATCAGAATCAATAATATTCAAATCTATGTCTGTATGTATGCCGCAGAGAAATATCAGAGGGGGTGATACAGAAAAGATGGAAAGGGGGTTGGTTCATTTCGTTTTATACGTCACAAAATGCCCAGTGGTGATCCAAACGTTCGTGGAGGTTGCCGCCTGGCGCCTTGTTGCTTAGAAACCGAAGTGGTCTAAATGTCTTCCTGATGCATCTACCAGTCTTCATTAGACCCGAAGAAATTTAGAAGTATTTCGTTCTTTTTATGAATTGCATTCCTCGTCGGCTAGTATGTCGAGGACCCGAAACCAAATCGAAGTAGACGCTAATGTTTGAATGCATTTCAGTTTGTGTGGTCTAGTAATATTAATTACTTTCAACACATGTGACTGGTACACAAACTTTACCGTATCCTCTAAGCGGGTTTTTTAAACGAAAATTGACATTGTACCAGATATGTTTGCTTTCCTGTACGAGTTAGTAATGCAAGAACGGGAGACAATATGATTGAACCAGAGTTGTTATTATATCCCTAAACGAGATTGCCATGCGCAGAAACAATGAACTTGGTCTTGTAAGCTTCTTAACTTGGGTTTTAAACATTGTATATCCCTACTGGAAAAGTTTTTTTATAAACGTTTAGTCAAAATCAGTAAATTACTAACTACTCGGAGCATCTAACTACATACCTCTATACCCACATAAAAGACCAACCCTTAAATGCACGTAAGGATACATATTTGAATATAAGCAAATCAAATTCGCAGACCCACAATATATTATGAAAATTCAATTTTGTCTCTTCTTGTCAATAATGGTCGTACAACTATGATATGCGTCATCTTGACGGGTTGAAAATGAGGAGGGAAATTAAAAACACGTTTTAATATTTTCGTAAAAATTGACAGAAAGAATAAATGCTAAAAATACATATATACAAACTTGAAACATGTTTTAAAATGTTTGTCTATTAAATAAACGTAATACAATTAAATTTACGGGTGTCAATTATAATGTTCGAACCTCTAGTCGACCTTCGCTCACAAGGAGACAGTCTAGTTCCGTACAAGATTCCACCCTTGTCATAAAGATCACTACTATTAGTGACTGGTTGATACATAGGCTGATAGATGAGAATGGGATTTTTCTTGACGGTCTCACTCTAAGATTATGTCAAAATATATCCTTTGTTTGACCTAGCCATCATTATACCCACCCACTAGTACGTTTTTTTCAAGTTAGGATCGTTGACGGAACAAAATATACATCGGACAAACAACATATTACACATAAAAGGTGTATGTTACACTTTGTCTGTCACAGAGAGAGAGAGAGAGAGAGAGAGAGAGAGAGACAGAGATGGGGGGCACATGGTTTAGGAAAATAGTTGTTAAAAACGTTTACACAACTATATTATCATGTTTTCTTTGAATGTTGAGTAAGATAATGCTAAATTCAAGCTTAGTTTCCTGACAATGTTTTTTTATATGTCGAATACACAGCATTTGATAATAAATTATATTTGATGTGGAAACGTAAAAACGTTTAACTTTCTAAAGACTTGAATGCGCGCGCTGCAAATTCAAATACGCGATCTCAATAAATCGAAACGGAAAAGTATTTTGACTTGAATGATTACGTATTCGAGGCAAATGAATGAGCGTTCTCGAAGCTTGAATGTGCGATCTCGAGAGAGATATCAGATAAATATTTTCATTTTCTGAGTTTCCTCCCAATCGCTCATTTGAGAAGCCATAGTTTGTTGGGGAGGTGGGTCTTGATCTTGAGACGGAGGCAGCGACGAAGTAGAGAACTAAAATGCAGTATGACACATACAGTAAAATAACTGAGAAAGCATGTGATTAAAAGCAACACACAATACCGATCTGCCGACTATAGACTGGTGATTGCGCATTTGACGACGAGTGTGCATTCCTGCTGTTTCAAAAAGTTGAACATGAGACTGAAACGTTTATTCGAACTGGCTCTTTAAAGCCGCGAATTCTGGATCGTGTGATTCAAGCGAATGTTCCGGTTAAACTGTCCGAATCGCGTATTCACATGTCGAATACACGAATTAGACCTGAGAACATGAAATGTCTTCACAGTGTACCTCTCTTCACGCGTCAACAGTTCAACACTGCCAATAGTTTCGATTTTGTGGATCGGGGAACTCGATTTTATCTAACTAGGACATTCATAAAATAACTAAATGAAAAAGTACCTTCTGCTTTGCTTCGTCGATATAGTGTGATTGAGTCGCGAAACAGTAAAAGATTTCCACTCCGTGGTCCCAGTGGTTTGCCATAGACGAGTGCTGGATATAAAAATCAACATAGGAAGTCTCTCAAGAGTATAAGCCTCTTGTCACGTATAGTCCTTTGTTCGATGAAAAATGGCATTAAACCCCAAGCAAGAAAAATGGCAAAATAATAAGGGCATTATCATTTGACATACGGTTCGGATGGAAGGTACCTGTGTAACATGGAATCCACACTAAATGCAGAAGTAGTTTATATATTAACTTAGAGGAGTAAATAAACTCTTATTTTCTTATTTCTGATTAATAATGCATATCCGACTCTAAATAGAACTTGCATATGACTACATCTAGTGTACTGTTCCAAACAAAACCAAATGCAAATATCCGGTCACAAATACATTCCAGTAAATCTGAATTGTCGTCATTCAGTAAGCATCACTTCACATGAAGATCCAACAAATGGAATGATTAGTGGTGAAAAATGTCACTATAGCGGTAGACTTTTTCTGTCTAACCTAACCCGAGCCAAGCTAGGCGACATCACACGGGACTTCCATTAGACGTTCGTTGTTGAAAAACAATGTCCTAAGACTCAAATGGTGGGACGGACAGTTAGGCTTCGAAATATTACTTTAAAAAGAAACCTACTCTTGAATGTTCCTGGTTATTTAACTGCACAACGTATTTGACTAATGTCTTGGAATATTTTAGGTGCACCCAGTGAAAGTTTCCAACGTCAGTGTGACAAAAACTAGTTCTTCTTCCCTTTCTTGTAAAGTTTTCCCCTTAAACAAAAAACTATGCAATAAATAGAATCATAAATTGGTAATGATTGAATATAAAATTTATTAAATTCGCTGAATAAATGTAATATTAAATCATGTCTCGTTTGAAATTCTATATTAATCATTATCAAAGGAACCATAGATTTGTCCGTGCAGATCAATTGTTCTTAGTTTTTCGATAGACATTAACAATGATAATGTCAATGGAAAGACTCAATATGTACTGCCCTTAATTGAGCCATGATTTCAAATTGTGAAGCTTCAAAATGTGTAAATTAAATTAATTTAAATTACAAATAATAGCGATGTATTGTTTCAATTTAGACTTTATTAGTGCATCTGTCGTACAATTTTGTACGGTGATGTATAAAAGACGACCAATGGTAGTATAGATTCCAAAGAAAATCAGTTTTTCTAATCACTCTGGGTTTGCTTGTATGGACAGTTTTTATTAAAAAAGGATCAACACAATTGATCCAAGGGCATAATGATAGTTCAGAACTGAACCGCTTGATCATATCATCGAAAGTTTTATTTGTTTGATCTTATATCATGACTAACCGTACTAATAGCAAGGTCAGAACAACAGTAATTTGACATTGTAGAAATGCATGGTCAAAATATTGTTAGGTGCTGTATATAGTGAAGTACTTGTGCAGAATATGGTGATGGCACTGAGTGAAATACGTTAAAGTTTTATACACAGTGAATGTTCAAACATGCAAAACATATAGGTCATATTCAGTTAATGTAACACGGTCAGGCATTACACTAACAGCTCAGTGCAGCGAAAACATTGTATTGTTATATAGCCTAGAATTTTTTTTTTTTTTTTTGGGGGGGGAGGGGCGTTTAAGCTACTTTATAAACTTGTTTTGTATGATTGCTGTATTTGTTAACAAAAGGTGCTGGTTCGAAAATTAGTTTGGACTCGTCCTTCTTCAATATTATTTACCTCAACTCCTTATCGAAAGCTAGCCACATAAAAAGAACCACAAGTACTCTAGGGGATTAAAACATTAGTTACAATGTATAAAAGGGAAAGATATGCCAATAAATAAACAAACGAAATTTATCATACGTTCACCGTACTAGAAACGTGCACCATAATACAGTAAAGGTGCAAAGTCAATCATATGACTAAAGTACTTGAAACGTGATACAGAAACTATTGTACCTAAAATATTTAATCGTATGGATAGCATGACAGTAACGTGACACACAATGTATTTTATGAAAAAGGAATCCCGATCACAGCAAACGTTGGACTGAATGTTGATGAGGTCAAGTATCAACTCAGTCAATAGCATGTTAAACACGTGACAAATGATCTCCTGCACGCAAACATCGGACCACAAAGTGTAGATATTATATATATATATATATATATATATATATATATATATATATATATATATATATATATATAGATAAATGTGTGTGTGTGTGTGTGCGTGTGTTAACAGAACCCAGAATGATATTCTCTAAAGGATCTTACATGATACATGTATAATTTTAGGGTTCATACAATTATATTTTTTCAAAGGTTTATCATATTATACATTTACTGTGTTTGAGTTGTAAGGGTTGAGAGTGTATTTATTATAAATGACTCCCAAAGGAATATATGTATGCTGTTTAAAACGAAGCATTAAAAAGGTTATTTGGCAAAGATATGTATAGTGTCTTACTTTGGGGTGCAGAATAATACACTAAAAAAAAACTCTTAAAAAGAAAAGTTAATAATAACAACCATTAATACTAAGAAACGTAAAAAGATAATTAAGTGCTGACGGTAACGCGTACCTTTAAATAGTACATTGTAAAACTCTAGTATAGCAAAGAGCATGATAATTTCACAATCAAGACTTATAAGGTTTGCAAATAAATTAATAACTCTGACTAATGATATAAGCTATTAAAATAGAGATTAAATCTCTGAATTTTGCACATCTTGAAATGGTACTCATGAATGAAATTCAGATCCGTAACCATGTAAGTGTAACATGAAGCAAATATTCACCCCAGTTCGAAATATATTCCTCTTCAACTGTTGAAACGTCTACTTGAACCATTTACCGTATCACAGTTGTGGGCTTTTGATTGTCTTTCTTAAAATCAAATTTACCTTGTAGAGTGGACCGTTCCTTCGGCCTAGTGGTTAGAGCGTCCACCTCGGATGCGGGAGGTTTCGGGTTAGAACCCCGGCCGATTCATAATAAAGATTTATAAATAAGGTACTAACAGCTGCATCGCTAAACGCTCAGCATTAATAGGTTAGTATTAGGACTTGTCGGCCTGGTATCAGGATAATGTGACATTATTTACTGAATGTAATGCTTTCTAAGGCTTCTTTCCGTCTCCTATTTTCCTTGATACCAAACTCTTTGTAGCTTTATATGTTGCCCTCTTATATTCTTATCTTTCTTCTCAAGACCAAGGCTTGGTCAAATGCTCCCCAATATAAGTAACATATTTAGCACAAAAAGTTTTATAAATGGTATACTGACGCTAATAAAACCTACTTGCTTTGTCAGCGTTGTTAGTTTTTTCTTCTTCTTTTATCAGCTTTACTACGGAATTATAATGTGTTTATTTTGCTGCAAGGAATTTGCAAAACGGTTGTTAATTGACAAATAATTCGTCTCTGACACCATAAACTTATTTTGGTCTGAATGCTATTTGGATTCGCTGGTCTTTATTTTCTGGAAATACAATGTTTTTGGATGTTCTGTTAGGCTTAAACCTGTGATTTAGTCATGATAGTATATTGTATCTCATTATAAGAATATTCATCTTGCTCTCAACAACATACATTGTTATACAACTGTCACTCAATACAACACAATATAAACGATATAGTGAATTTACATACTGCAAGAAACTGGTCATTACCTACTAATTACCGTGGTATCATGATTTACTATTATTTCATGTTGTGCTCTGATAAATCTTGGATATTACACATTACAATTCTCTGGATTAAAACACGTTGTAATGTTCTCTCTTGAATATTTTCCTGAAATTAGCGTTATCAAATATAATGTTTTCCTTCTTAATCATTACTTCTAACAGAGATCTCAGTTACATGAAACATTTCTCTGTACACGCACTTTGCTCGAAATATAATCTATCTTTGTATGCAGATACCAGTAGCGAATGTACATCAATATGTATTTCTGTATTTGGTTCAACTTTTGGATCCATTTGAGATATGCAGAATTTGAAATTTACCATTATCAACATCATCTTATGTTAAATTGATATCAGTGTTCTGTGAGCTAATATTGCATATAGTGTATATATCGAGATTACTAACAAGCTAATGTCAAGGAACAAATCTACACCACTTCCGACTACCTTCTCTCCAGTCGATCTTCGGGACACGTTTCCAAATTTCTTCCGTGACAAAGTACAAAACATAAGAGATAAGGTTGACATCACAATTTCAATTGACCCGTCGTCACCATACAGTTGGGATACAGAATTTGAGCGGCAACCATTAGCAGCATTTGAAACTGTCTCTGTGGATTTTGTACGTACAATCCTAAATGAAGAGTGCACCAAAGTTATGTGAACTTGATCCAATTCCAACATCACTGCTGATTGAGTGCTTAGATCCAGTATTGCCTTCACTAACTGATGTTATTAATACCTTTCTCTCAACCGGGGAATTCCCATCATTTTTCAAAACTGCCATTGCAAAGCCTCTGCTGAAGAAACCAACACTAGACCATAACGATTTAAAGAACTACCGCCCAGTTTCTAATCTCCCATTCATATAAAAAATCTTAGAAAAGGTTGTTCTAAGTGTCATAGATCATCATCATCCGGTGTCTCATCAACAGTACGCTGATGATACCCAAATATATAAATCTAGCCACCCAACTGAGGTTGATGCTACCATCCAAGGTGTAGAGAGGTGCATTTCTGATGTGTAATCATGGATGACATGTAACAAGCTGCAGATGAATGATGATAAAACTGAGGCCATTCTGGTCACACCACAAAGACTTTCTCATTCGCATCCTTTACCTCAAACAATAAATATCAGCAACACCAACATTAAATTCACACAATCAGTATGAAACCTAGGTGTTACTCTGGACAGTACTCTCACATTGCACTAACATGTCATGAACATATGCAAGGCTGCATATCTTGAGCTGAGACGCATCAGCTCAGTTCGCAAATATCTTTCAGTTGATGCCACTAAAAACTTCTGTGTTCATTAGTACGTTCGAGACTGGACTATTGTAACTCAATTCTGTCTGGTTCATCTCAATATCTGCTCCAGAAACTTCAAAAAGTTCAAAACACAGCGGCTCGGATTATACTTAGAGTACCACGATCAGAGGACACCTCCCTCTGCTCTGTACCCTATACTGGCCATCCATTCGATCCAGAATCAAACACAAAATTTGTTCTCTGTGCTACGTTCCACTGTCGGACTCTAGTCCAACATACCTATCCGACCTCACCCATGTGTACACACCAGCAAGATACTTACGCTCCTCCTCTGACAATCGTATACTCATTATTCTCACTATGAAAACAAAGTCATATGGACAGCGTTCTTTTGCATACCAGGGCCCAGCTACGTGGAATGAATTGCCCACTGAACTTGGACACAAAGACACAGTGATCACATTCAAGAGGGCTCTCTAAACTCCCTTATTTCGACAGCAAGAACAAACTTAAAGACCTAATAATGTTTCCTACCTTAAATAATCTCAGCATGTTTTTTAATGTTTTCTAATTTCATGATGTTTGTTTTTGTCATCATATAATTATATGTTTTTTTTTTTATCTTATAGGTGTTGTCTAATATTGTAAAGCGCTTAGAGCTTCTAAAGATTAGGCGCTATACAAAGTCATCATTATTATTATTATTATTATTATTATTATTATTATTCTATTTAACCCCTCTTGTTGTATATACATCTTTAAGACATTTATAGATAGTGGATCATGGAAAAACGCGCTTATTTTTTACACGATTATTAGAGATTGCCTACTTGAAAAGCAAGCTTCATCAGTTGGTGTTTGTATGATAGCGTTTAGAATATGTCTGAAGTATTATCCACATACATTGATCCCACTAGAATTTGTTACAGCCAAACTTTTCTACATTTGTGCTCGTTGTTTACTACAGCACCACAGCAATTATCTTTGAATCAAAACATATATACTGTTGAAGTTGAAGAATTAAAATCATCTGAAAACCAGTCAGACTTGCTTGTATATATATATATATATATATATATATATATATATATATATATATATATATATATATATACACATATATATGTACGGTGTATCAATGATATACCATGAGATGTATACATTTTTCATCTAAGGAAATGAGGCTTGCAGAGTTTCCTTTTAATGAAAAATGTATACAACGAGTGCTATATCATTGATACAGCGTACATACTCTATATATATATATATATATATATATATATATATATATATATATATATGCATGTATGTATGTATGTATGTATACAAATAAATATATTTGCCCTTTGAATAGAATTAAGATTTGCTACAGGCAGCTGTGTATTGACCAAGTGAATGAACTAGTTACATCCCCGAGTGTGTCCGCTATACAGTATGGTTCTATGCCTTTTGTGGCTATTCACAATCACCTTTGCAAATTGATAAGTTAATTGTTTTATATTTATAGTTTCTATTTTACGTCACCTTGATTAAATCAGTACAATGCACACTTATGAGTTAAACATGAAAGATTATTTTACAGATGAAAGTAAAGCGCTACAAAGACTTTATTAGCTACGCCATTCACATGAACGCTTAGCCATTCACGTACCAGCGCATGGGAATTATTGTGGAATACAAACTTAGCGAAATAATGACACAACAAGAGGTAATTATAATAGTTTAATATATTAACAGTTGATGTAAGTCATTATTCTGCTTCAGTTACAGTACCACTGACCATAAGCTCTCTCTCTCTCTCTCTCTCTCTCTCTCTCTCTCTCTCTCTCTCTCTCTCTCATGACTTGGTTGGTTTGACTTAACTTCTACCATCATTCTTAAGTCCATGGACACCATGGGATGACGCAAACGTAAATCCTCTACGTTCGTCAATTCATATATTTTTACCCTATCATACTACGATGGTCCTGAGAGAGAGAGAGAGAGAGAGAGAGAGAGGCATTTGGACATTTTCATTTTTAATTAATAATAATTTAGAACATTATAACATGTTTAAGAAACAAGAACAACAAAACATTAAATATACATCACAGTATACCGTATAATGTCGGCATGGTTTGCAACTTTCTATCATTGATGAACACTGTAGATAGATCTCAAAGAAAGTGCACACAAATCGTTACGACGAACCATAACATTTTAGGTTACTTGGTGTAATTTCTATTTCGAGATTTTAATCCATCAAGTCACACACACACATACATATATATTAGATTAGGAATGGGTATGTCCATGTCTATTGCACGAGCGCTGGTGGCTGACGAGCCCCATACGTGACAGGCACGTCCGTCCACAGAGGCTGGAGGGGAAAGTCTGGGTTGTGGTGGGTGCTGCCGATGGTTTCAGGGGGTTTTTTTCGCCATAGTTTTTCTTCTAATACTGCTTTATTTAAGACCATATACTCGTAATGTGGTCTAAGGTTGACATTGCCCGGGGTGGGAGTGGGAGACAAGCACCCCAATCCTCCAAAAAATGCCCCATACGGCTTGCATCTCTGACTGCCTCTGTCAACTAAAATCCAGCTCCTGGCCTTCGCGAGTGGCTTAGACATGAAGCCCGGCAGACCATGTTTTCCACTAACAGGAGAAGGGGTGAAGGTGGCCCACTGGCGCCTTAAAACCAGTTGCTTCGGGTAGATGGGACTCGTAAACCTTGGATGGTAGCTCATCTAGGAGAAGGAAAACTCCGATTCCAAACCTCTGCTGCCTTGTGGCTATACCCACTCATGGGAAAGGCTAAGGGAGTAAACCCCGACAGAAAATCCGGAGATGGAGTCCCTAAGGCGGTCTGACATTGACTTCAATGTCATTCCGGCAACTCCTGCGACGCCGTTGGTGCCAAGCTGTATCGGCATTCGTCGTTCCCTTGGGCCCACCAGCAGCGTGGAGAGGGGGATCTGCTGAATGGACAACAGCTAATTCTCCATACCACCCTGCCCAGGCTTCATAGCTCCAATGGAGAGGACACTTCAGCGTCGTCGTACGGCGTCGGCACAACACGAGAAGTAGCAGTTTACCGGTTCTAAGTCAAAGCTCGATTGGCGTAGAGCTTGGCGCCAGGGGTTACTTCTGACGGTGGGAGAGATCATCAGGTCTCACTGGACAGCTACCGCCCGCCTCAAGCTGGGCAGCCCCCAGTCAGTAAGGTGCTGCCCGCCATGGCCTGCCTGCTTCACTGGGTGCATGGAGCTTAGAGAACCATCTCGACAAGTGGGCCGCAAAACGCCGCACCAGGAAAGACTAAAAGAAGAAATAAGAAGACTCCAACTCTTCGTTTTGCAACCTGGAACATCAGGACCATGTGTCCTAGATTGACCGCTGACCTACAGCAGATCGACGATGCACAGAACACTGCCGTCATTGACAGAGAACTCTCCCGACTGAACATTGACATTGCATGCCTAAAGGAGACCCGACTGGCTGACAGCGGCACAATCAGGGAAGCCAATTACACGTTCTTTTGGCAGGGGAAGCCCTTGGATGAACCTAGGCAGCATGGTGTAGGCTTTGCCGTAAAGAACACGCTACTAGCCTTCATTGAACCTCCATCATCAGGTACTGAGAGAATCCTTGCCCTCCGGCTGTCAACATCCTTAGGCCCAGTCAACATCTTCAGCGTGTACGCCCCAACCCTCTGCTCCACCTACGAGGAGAAAGACAGGTTTTATGAGGTTCTGGATCAGGCAATAACCAGTATCCCCAACAATGAAAGCCTTTACTTACTAGGAGAATTCAATGCTAGAGTGGGAGCTGACCATGAGGCCTGGTCCACCTGTCTCGGCTTTTACGGAAGGGGCAAGATCAACGAGAATGGTCAGCGACTGCTGCAGATGTGCTGCTCCCACAGCCTATGTGTGACCAACACTTTCTTCAAATGCAAGGAGATCCACCAGGTGTCGTGGAGACACCTACGTTCACACCACTGGCACCAGCTAGACCTCGTCATCACCAGGCGTGCAGAACTGGCCAGTGTCCTCCTCACCCGCAGCTACCACAGTGCCGATTGTGACACGGACCATTCCCTCGTGGCCAGCAAGGTGCGAATATTACCCAAGAAGCTGCACCACGCCAAGAAGAAGGGTCACCCACGCATCAACACCTGCTGTGCAAGCAACCCAGAGAAAACACAGCAGTTCATCAGCAAACTGAAGGAAGCCCTCACCAAAGTGACACCTGATGGCACCATTGACTCCAAGTGGTCCCATATCCGTGACTCTGTGTACAATTCAGCCATGACAGCTTACGGGAAGAGGGAGCGAAAGAATGTCGACTGGTATGAGGCAAACTGGGAGGAGATGGAGCCCGTGACTGAGGCAAAGAGGAAAGCCCTCCTGGCATACAAGTCTGCACCTAGCCCCAGAACACTACAAGCCCTCAGGATTGCAAGGAACAATGCCCAGAAGACTGCCCTCTGCTGTGGCAACACCTACTGGCTGAACCTTTGCAACAGTATACAGACAGCTGCTGACACCGGGGATACAAGAGGAATGTATGAGGGTATCAAAAAGGCGACAGGCCCCTCCAGCTACAAGACAGCCCCCCTCTAGTCCAAGACGGGCGAAGTCATCACAGACCAGGGGAAACAACTGCAGCGATGGGTTGAGTACTATCTCGAGCTATATGCAACCCAAAACAATGTCACTGAAACTGCCCTGGACGCCATTCCAGACCTGCCTGTCTTGGAGGAGCTAGACACACAGCCCACCCTGGAAGAGCTCGGAAAAGCCATCGATTGCCTTGCCTGTGGGAAGGCTCCTGGAAGCGACGGCATTCCGCCTGAAGTCCTCAAGAGCGGAAAACCAGCACTGCTCCAGCCCCTACACACACTCCTCTGCCTTTGCTGGGAACAGGGATACATCACACAGGACATGCGTGACGCCAACATCGTCACTTTATACAAAAACAAAGGAGACCGTAGCGACTGCAACACTTATCGGGGCATCTCCCTCCTCAGCATCGTTGGAAAGGCTTTCTCCCGTGTTGCCTTGGCGCGCTTGCAGATCCTAGCCTCCCGCGTCTACCCAGAGTCCCAGTGTGGATTTCGAGCCGGCAGGTCAACTGTAGACATGATCTTCTCACTACGTCAGCTGCAGGAGAAGTGTCGCGAGCAGCAGATGCCCCTCTACATTGCCTTCATAGACCTGACGAAGGTGTTTGACCTGGTTAGTCAGAGTGGACTCTTCAGACTCCTGCAGAAGATCGGCTGCCCCCCCCCCCACGTCTGCTTGCTGTCGTCATGTCGTTCCACGAGAACATGCACAGCACAATGTGCTTCAATGGTTCAACATCTGAAGCATTCCTAGTCATCAGCGGAGTCAAACAAGGCTGTGTCCTTGCGCCGACGCTGTTTGCCATCTTCTTCTCCATGCTTCTCCAGTATGCATTCAAGGACTGCAGCGAGGGAGTGTACATCCATACCAGGGCTGACGGCAAGCTGTTCAACATCGCCCGTCTCCGTGCTAAGACTAAAGTCACAGAGGTACTCATCCGCGAATTGCTCTTCGCCGACGATGCAGCCTTGACATCACACACGGAAGATTGACTGCAGCAGCTGGTATGCCGCCTCTCCCATGCTTGTAATGAATTTGGACTGACTATCAATTTGAAGAAAACGAACGTCATGGCGCAGGACGCAGACTCCCCTCCCTCTGTCACCATCGATGGGTACAACTTGGAAGTTGTCGAGAACTTCACATACCTCGGGTCGAACATCTCCAGCTCACTCTCCATTGATTCTGAGGTGAACGGCAGGATTGCCAAAGCAGCAGCAGTGATGGCCAGACTTAACCAGAGAGTCTGGAACAACCCCAACCTCACAGAGAAGACCAAACTGCGTGTCTGCCAAGCCTGCGTGCTCAGCTCACTTCTCTACAGCAGCAAAACATGGACCACCTATGCAAGACACGAGAGGAAACTCAACAGCTTCCACCTGAGATGTCTGCGGCGCATTCTGCACATCCAGTGGCAGGACAAAGTACCCAACACAGAGGTTCTAGAACGCGCCAACATGAACAGCATGTTCTCCATTCTTAGCGAGAGGCGCCTTCGCTGGCTTGGCTATGTCAAAAAATGGACCCAGGTCGCATTCCCAACGACCTGTTATATGGGGAGTTAGCAGAAGGTGCACGACCAACTGGACGACCACATCTGCACTACAAAGATGTTTGCAAGAAGGATATGAAGACGGCAAACATCAATGTCAACGACTGGGAGATCTGTGCAAACAACCTATACAGCTGGCGCCTATCTATCAGGCAGGGAGTTCAAAACGCAGAGGAAGAGAGCAGAATAAAACAAGCTGAAAAGAGAGCTAGAAAGAAGGATAGACAAAAGCTTACTTTGGAGCTATGCCATCGTCTCCCGTAGACGGATGGATGCCAAGTATACTCGTAATAATTGAATTATACAACATTAAAGATAGTTTAAGTTTAGTTTTTTATCGTGTTATTGTTTATTTTGGGATTTCAACAATCTCAGTATCATTTTTAAATTTATCATTTATGCCACAACACAATAATTTTAATCTCAGCCAATTTGTTTGGGTCTTGGTAATATCATTTAAATAAGTAAATCGGCATTATGAACACTTCAATGTTTTCTTGTTTTTTGGTCTAGATTAACACCATCGAAAATTTCATAATTTATGTCACAATAAAATAAGAATTAGACTTGGATATTTCTTAATGTGATAAATTACTATAGGCTATAAATTGCTATATACTTTGAAATCTTTTTCCTGCATTTTGCTTTATACTGCATGCTAAAGATTACCATCTTTTAGTCAAAAAGGGATGTATGGCTCGAACAAAGACAATTTAATTAAACTCTTAGCAATCCTTTGTTGCAATGACAAGGTAATGTAAGACTTAATAAACCATGATACACATAATCTCTAGTGACCATAACTGTAATTCCAAATCTAATCCTGCATAGAATATGATGTAGTGGTTACCAAAAGTTGTTCATGTCGTGTACGAAAGTGGTTGTGATTTTGTGAATCAAATCAAAGTTCGGGTCCAAAATTGGGTTTGTTTTTTATAGAGTTAAATGGTAAATACATAAGAGGCACAATCTGTAACTGGGCATCAATAGTGTATCACATGGGTTGGCTTTGACAGTTTGTTGTTTTGTAGCAACACAGCACGCCTTTGTGTCATGTAGATTATTTCAACATCTAGACAAAACAAAAACCCACAAAATGGATCCAGATTTTAAAGTTGTAAATGTAATTGGGTATGAAATTGTATAATGCTGATAGATATACCGAATGCCATAGGATAAGATATGTCCATATTGATGAAGATACAAGAAAGTGTTGTCAGGCAAATCCATAAGTGGAAACATTTATCTTTTATAAAGAGGGAAGTAAACACTGAAAAAACTTTCGAGAATTATTACAGTAAGTATTAGTATTATGTTTCAGCAACAATGTGTATTAATAAACTGTTAAAGGTTTATACTGGCGGCCATGTATAGCCAATCTTGTGCTGAATAATGGTACTAAACTCTATAACAAGAACAACAACAACAATAAAAGCTTTAGCCTCATTACATCATGTGGTCTGTCTTAAAACTTCTACCTAATAGCTGACAGTTTCCTTAAGGCATAGAGGCATAACTCTTTTAAATGTTCCATTTTGAAATCAAAATTATTATCGGAGATTGTGACTTCTCATCTTTGTAGTATGATGCATTCAAATACTTTTGTAATATTTGTCATAAATACTCACAAGCAAGAAAAATATTTTAGAAAACCATTTCACAGAATGGCATATTAACTTCACGATCTATGTCTGTTCATATATGCAGTGGTCAAGACACGTATTTTTAAAACCCTTTTCACTGAAGGGTATAAGTAATTTCCAATTTATCTCATTTCATCTAAGCAGCGAGAGTATAAACTTCACTGGCAAGAACAATACTTTAAAAACCCTTTTGACCTAATGGCATATACACTATCAAATCTCTCTTCATCATGGCTGTGGGAATAAATAAAATTAACTCAATAAAGTCATCTCATGCTCATGTAATTGTCAGAAAATTAACTCATCAAAGTCACATCATTCATTGTGGTTGTTAAATTACATCATTGAAATCACATCTTAAGCACGATGGTTGGGAAATTAACTCATTAAAGTCAACTCATTCATTGTGGTTGTTAAATTGCATCATAGAAATCACATCTTAAGCACGATGGTTGGTAAATTAACCCATTAAAGTCAACTCATTCATTGTGGTTGTTAAATTACATCATAAAAATCACATCTTAAACATGATGGTTAGTAAATTAACTCATTAAATTCAACTAATTCATTGTGGTTGTTAAATTACATCATAGAAATCAAATCTTAAGCTCGATGGTTGGTAAATTAACTCATCAAAGTCACATCATTCATTGTGGTTGTTAAATTACATCATAGAAATCACATCTTAAGCATGATGGTTGGGAAATTAACTCATTAAAGTCAACTCATTCATTGTGGTTGTTAAATTACATCATAAAAATCATATCTTAAGCACGATGGTTGGTAAATTAACTCATTAAATTCAACTAATTCATTGTGGTTGTTAAATTACATCATAGAAATCACATCTTAAGCACGATGGTTCGTGAATTAACTCATCAAAGTCAACTAATTCATTGTGGTTGTTAAATTACATCATAGAAATCACATCTTAAGCAAGATGGTTGGTATATTAACTCATTAAAGTCAACTCATTCATTGTGGTTGTTAAATTGCATCATAGAAATCACATCTTAAGCACAATGGTTGGGAATTAACTAATTAAAGTCAACTCATTAATTGTGGTTGTTAAATTGCATCGCAAAAATCACATCTTAAGCACGATGCTTGGTAAATTAACTTATTAAAGTCATCTCATGCTCATGCAAATGTCAGAAAATTAACTCATCAAAGTCACATCATTCATTGTGGTTGTTAAATTACATCATAGAAATCACATCTTAAGCATGATAGTTGGTAAATTAACTCATCAAAGTCAACTCCTTCATTGTGGTTGTTAAATTGCATCATAGAAATCACATCTTAAGCATGATGGTTGGTAAATTAACTCATTAAAATCGACTCGTTCATTGTGGTTGTTAAATTGCATCATAAAAATCACATCTTAAGCATGATGGTTGGGAAATTAACTCATTAATGTCATCTCACGCTCAAGCAATTGTCAGAAAATTAACTCATCAAAGTCACAGCATTCATTGTGGTTGTTAAATTACATCATAGAAATCACATCTTAAGTAAGATGGTTGGTAAATTAACTCATTAAAGTCAACTCATGCATGATGTCAGTAAATACAAAAGTCATCTCATGCATGGTGTCGTTGTTGTTGTTGTTGTAGGGTTTAACGCATTTTTCAGCACACGATAAGCTATACATGGCGGCCAATATTAATGGTGGAGGAAGAACCTGGGAAATCGTCGGAAAGAGCCACCGACCCTCGAGAAGCTACTGGCAAGCTTTCTCACATACCCACATTGGCCGAATCATATGCATGGTGTCAGTAAATAAACTAAAGCCATTAAAGTCAACCCATGCATGGTGTCAGTAAATTAACACATTAATGTCATCTCATGCATGGTGTCAGTAAATAAACTAATGTTATTAAAGTCATCTCATGTATGGCATCAGTAAATAAACTCATTAAAGTCATCTCATGCATGGCATCAGTAAATAAACTCATTAAAGTCATCTCATGTATTGTGGTTGGTTCGTTAACTCCTCAAAGTCACATCATACTTTGTGCTTAGTAAATTAACTCTTCAAAGTCACATCATGCATTGTGCTTAGTAAATTAACTCCTCAAAGTCACATCATGCATTGTGCTTAGTAAATTAACTTTTCAAAGTCACATCATGCATTGTGTTATGTAAATTATCTCCTCAAACTCACATCATGCATTGTGCTTAGTAGATTAACTCGACAGTTATATCATGCATTGTGCTTAGTAAATTAACTCCTCAAAGTCACATCATGCGTTGTGGTTGGTTCATTAACTCCTCAAAGTCACAACATGTATTGTGCTTAGTAAATTAACTCACTAAAGTCAGATCTTAAGCAAGATGGTCGGTACATTAAGTCATTAAAGTCATCTCATGCATGGTGTCAGTAAATTAGCTTGCTAAAGTCATTGCATGCATGGTGTGAATAATTTAACTCAGTAAAGCCCCCTTATGCATTGTGGCTGGATAATTTACTCATTCAAGCAATCATATGCATGATGGTCAGTAAATTAACTCATTCAAGCAATCGTATACATGATGGTTGTTAAACTAATTCAAGTTGTCTAATGCAATGGTTGATAAACTAAATCATTATGGTTATCTTGACTGTATGATTGTATTGTCTGCTTGTCTAGATGGCTTCTAAATGAAATCAAATGAATTATTTGCTTAGAAGGTTCTACATATTTTGAAGAGATTTCAAACTGCCAACAATATATTGCCAATAATCTATATTTGGTAATGTTAGTTACACCACATAGTTACAGCACAAGTCTTCATATACAACATGATCCACCCATGTATTGATGAGTTGGACTAAAGGCTTTAGGATAATTCACAAACTATGGTATAACTTAATGTTTCCAAAGTAAGCAATACTATCAACAATAAACCACCAAATATCTGCAACAGTCCTATGCACACAAAAGCTGTATACAATTCTGTTTTTACTTCCACAGGTTCCTGACTGGAATACAGTACTGTTAATTGATCTATCTGATGAATGTTTCTAAATGTAAAATCCAAAACCAACAAGAAAACACTTTTCTAAATTATCATATAATTTATTAACATATTAAAAGATAAGGCAGAAAGTGCTACAATCCCTGGCAAGAAGTACATGAACGTTGGTTCAAGTCCATCAGTAATGGTATAAAGTCTTGCTCTTAAAAGTAATGAAATCTAGCTATATCAGTACACATCTGAATGGTGTAATGCCTGCTTGGTTGTAGTACCATACAAAGAATGATATTTGCGTGGCAAGACAAAAAGATACCATGAACAGTATGTCATCAGATGATAAATATCTCAGTAATGACATAACATTTATCATGGTACACCCCCCTAACGTGTTTGTTTTGTCTTAGAATTGTAAGATCTATGCCACATGTATGCATGTAATATGTATGTCAAAAAATGTTTACATACAATATCTATGCTACTGTGTTTGCATTGTAAGCATGTGGGTAAGGTTTCAAGCATGACTTAACTACACAATAACCATCCTGAAAACACTGTAAAGGCTTTCTTATTAAAAGTATACTGCCATAATCTCAGACTGGTGCCAATTGTACAGCAGTAGGGTGTTCCTACCATTATGGTTCTAGCATTGCATTAAAGGTATTGAACGTCACTTTTTCAACTTCCAACTAAATCTACAAATTAACTTTCATACCTGACAATGAAATAAAAAAATGTTTAAAATAGGATTAATATATAACCATATTGGACTAAAGATGAATGTGATATTTTGTCACCTAGAATAGTGTTTTCCCTTGCTGAGTTGGCAAACCAGTCTGACAAGTATTGCCAAGCATATGGATAATAATACAAAGTTAAGTTAAGAGCAACACTGAAATGTTGAGATCTTTCACTGAATAGACAAAGCTGTACTAGTTATTTCACTTCTTAACTTTACATCATGTATAATGTGATATGTCAATGTAAAGTGGCACTACAATAATGTCCAATTATGTTGGGATGCAACATGCATTTGGACCACCTCTGCTATTTCTGCAAAACATAAATATGCCTCGGATGCATTACAGCATAGAAATCTACAAAAAATTCATACATTTTGGTTGCTTTAATTTCTCCACAAAAAAGAAAATCACAATCTTCTAGGATCACCTCTGCTATGGACTGACCGTGTAATTAGCTGTACATGAAAATTAGTTTGATGCATTTGCAACTTCATCTATTCTTGTTTCATAAATAATCAAGGTGGGCTAAATGTCATCTATCATGTACATTCAAGGTATTGTTAACAAGAAACACTTCAAAGTTTCTAATGTCCAATATGTATTTGGGATATTCTGGCAGTAGTACTGATATCAATGCAATATAAACTGGAGACATTGTGGCAAAAGTACAGATATCAATTCAATATTTAGTATATTTTGGCAATAATACAGATATCAATGCAATACAATTTGGGGATATTCTGGCAATAGTACAGATATCAATGCAATATGTATTTAGGATATTCTGGCAATAGTACAGATATCAATGCAATATGTATTTAGTATATTTTGGCAATAATACAGATATCAATGCAATACAATTTGGGGATATTCTGGCAATAGTACAGATATCAATGCAATATGTATTTAGGATATTCTGGCAATAATACAGATATTAATGCAGTAATGTGTCAAAGAAAATATTTTATCAATTGATTGTTAAAACTCTGCTCTAAATAAGACACACAGAAGGACAGATATAAAGAAAATGTTAATCCATGAGTACATGTTAGAATATGGTAAGATGCAATCTACATGCACAGGCATTTTATTATTATTATTATTATTTCCAACATTACTATTGCACATTGTCTTGCATGCCATGCCCAAACTGGTTTTATGCTCTATAAAATGCTTATGACAGACTGTACCCACCCACCCTATTAATATACAAAAAGAAATAACAGCCTAGCTAAAATCTTATCCTCAGTATTTGTCTTGCTGTGTGAACACTTGTGTCGAAGACAAATATCACAGTTGTTGACCAATATTTGCCATAATTACTAAATGCATAACAGTTCCATGACAGTCCAGCATCTTTTCCAAGCTAGATGAAATAGCTTTAAAAAACCTTCCTAAGTTTTGCTGTAAAATTCTTCTTAACTGAAAATCCAAAAAAGTTTTAATTCCAAATATGGGATATAACTCTTGATTCTTTTTTTAATCATTTCAACACCATTTTTTTCAATTATAAGATTTTAATATTAGTAAAATAAGCTCTTAAAAGTTGTGCAACAAAACATTTTTCCATTTTATTATATCTAAAATAAACTGTATATTCAAATACCATGAATAGAAGTATAACCCTTCTTCTCAGTAAACCTAAGATATAAATAAAAACATTATATTGCATCTGAAATAAAAATATTGAATGTTTTTGTGGCTATTTCCAAAAAAGAACTGGATGTACAAAGCATCTACACAATAGAATATCCATAAGAATAAAAATTCAAAAATGTAAGACAAATATTAAAAAATGAGGACACAGACAACAATTCTAAAGTCTAAAGAAATAACCACTGAGTAATGTTGGTAAGAGACAGTGAAAAAAATCTCAAATAACAAATATTAGGAAAAACAAGACTGAAGAAACCTCTTCAATAAAAGACACAAAATAATGATTATGCATCATATATCACAAGTTATTTCCATTAAGGACGAGTACGACACCGGTCTGAAGGGGGTGTTTTCACCATCTTTAAAAGTTATGCTAGTAAAGCAAATGATGCTTATCATTTCAACAGTTTCATGGACTTGGATAAGTGCACAGTCAACATAGGTGCTTATGTATCTAATATATTTTCATCCCCAAAAATATGTATGTTTGACAAGGAAAAGTATAGTAAAATGGAAATGCAAGCATGAAAATGTAAATGGTAAAAAAATATTTTACTGTCATGCTTAACCATCTCAGAAAAATGGCTCATATTAATTTACCAAGCCTTGGAAATATAGGCAAGTGTTCTGTTGAATTTGGGGTTTGATCTGTGAACAGGGTCAACATTTAATGCAACTTTCTACCTGCACTGATGAGACAAGAACTCCTAGTACATTTTGGTACAAACTTTAGACATAGTATCAAAGTTAATCTTTGAAATGCAATTAAGCATTCTGCAAAACATGGGAGTCAAAATTTAATGCAACTTTCTACCTGCACTGATGAGACAAGAACTCCTAGTACATTTTGGTACAAACTTTAGCTAAGTATCAAAATTAATCTTTGAAATGCAAATAAGCATTATGCAAAACATGGGTGTCAACACGTATTATGCAGCTTTCTACCTGCACTGATGAGATAGGATCTCCTGGAACATTTCAGTACAAACTTCATACTTATTATATTAAATCAAATTGTTGACAAGTCAAGCATCAATGACATCAATACTTAAATTACCTAGTCCTGATAAGACAACAAAAGCTTGAAAGATCCGAAAACGTGAACTAATACTTTTAGGTCCTAACATTCCCAACTTGTAGGTACTACTTTATGTATGCATGGTTCTGTTTGAACTGAGAATCCACATTATCGATATTTTCAGTGTTGAAGAAATGTTGAAATCAAAAAGAGCGCAAACATAAATACCATTATATTTGTATCTTTATATATATATATATATATATATATATATATATATATATATATATATATCACTGTCCTCCTATATCTTCAATCACGCAATCATAGTGATATGCTACTCAAATTTAAACCCACATTGTTGAACTAAACTGCTGAATGTTATGTCAATAAAAAAAACATTACATAACACCTGACATAACTTTAAAATAGCACAGTAACACTGTTGCCATCAGAAAATTGACACATATGTAAACATTCTATGACATGACAATGTTTTCATCAAATACTTTTTGTAAACTTTATCATTACAATATAATATTCTACTAAATTTCAGATTTTAAAACTTTCTAAAGCTATCACAGTAAATGTAAACAAGATATGTGGAAATATTATTACAAATCAATACTTATCATATGATGAATAATATTAAGTTATGCATACAAATATTTGATGTCTCTATTTGCATCAATAAACTCTAGCTGGAGGGACCTTTCTCTAGTATTATAGAGGAAATATAAAAATGGCTGCACAAATCAATTATAGTTAAATTTTTTATAACAGAATACTCTATTTCACCTCTGTCACTGTGGAATACTATAAAAAGCACTCAGATCTGAGTAATACTGACAAAGTTCGATGAACATCATTATAACAGTGTAGGAGAAATTTAGCTGAATTTCATATCAAACTGTAAGCTATGCAGCATACAAAATAGGTAACTGTAACCTATCTATATATTAATCAATCAATATACCCATGAAGGGTCATGCAAAATAGTTAACTGTAACCTATCGATATATTAATCAATCAATATACCCATCAAGTGTCATGCAAAATAGGTAACTGTAACCTATCAATATCATCCAATGTTGAATGTACCATATTTTGATGTGATTTTTGTACACAAAAAAATAATTATTAATTACAGTGTATGAAAAATTATAAGTAAAATAACTAATTATCATTTTGTGGTCTAACCATGTATGAAGAATAAAGGGATTGTAAACAAACAAGTTCTATGGAGCACATGCTACTAGACAACCCAATGGTACCAACATACAAAATAAATGTTAATTTTCTGTCTCATTCTGCTCTCAAATCAAATTTCAAGAAAAATAAAAGTACTCAAAAAGATTTTGTTATTATTGAGAGAAAGAGACAGAGAAAGAGAGAGAGAGGATAATGTCTTCCTTTAGAGCATACTTCTTTGTAGTTGTTATGTTGTATAATGTTGGCAAAATGATTAAGATGGTCTGAACATATATTAATTATGGGTATTATTTATTGGTAAATTGTATGCAATAATGAGTCCATGTTGTCAAGAAATCAACTTGTATTCTTAAGCAAAAATGACCTCATTATCAAATTGCAATAAAAAAAAATAACGAACTTGGAAACATGTTTTAGTTAATGTGCATATTTGTGTGTGTGTGTGTGTGTGAGAAAGAGAGAGAGGGGTAAAACAAAATTTTGTCCGTGTACAAGACCATATTTATTCTGGGAGGTTATTATTGGTTGCTTTTGCAAAGAGAAAAAAAGACTTTATTTTCAGTTACCTGATGATTGTGATAATCCTCACATATTAGGATGCTTCCATATTTCACTATCAATACCTCTAAATCAATGTCATCCTTGATTTAATTAAGATCCACAACAACTACGTGGCTATGCAGTGCTATTTACATGCTAATTAAATATACTCAGAGCTTTGGTTATTCCAGTTGAAACCAGATAGAGGGCAAGATTCAACAGAAGAGGAGTAGTGAGGCTGCCAGTAGGGAAATAAGGCTCTCTTTAGGGAAATGAAAATCTGTCAATGTGCTTTCGAGACCATTGTCCATACAGTAGATGTTGTAAGGACAAGCATTCATATGCATTACTTGTTATTCAAACTCACCAATATATTTGCAATAAAATATTAATTATACCCAAGTCAAAACAGTAAAAGCACTTATAAGATAGTATATTAACAAACTGATTTAACAGAATCCATGACTTTCAAACTTACAATATAATACAACATGGTTTTTATATTTTATTTTTTTATGACTATACTGAAACAAAAAGGCTAGTTGATCAATGGTCTGTGGTCTTCATTTTAGAATGTACTGAGATATAATTTTTGTTGGATTTTATATTTTATTTTTGTACGATGATAATGCAACAATAAGACTAGTTGATCAATGGTCTGTGGTCTTCATTTTAGCATGTACTGAGATATAAGTTTTGTTGGATAAGAAAACATCAAAGGGCTTCCAAACTCATTTTAAAACACATGTGGTGTTTTCTTACATGACAGACTCATTAAGGAGAACAAATTAATGATAATATTTTAGAATATGCTCTGTGAAGGCCTTTGTTCTGTTGTTAAGAAATACCAACATATAATGTAATGACAATAAGAGAGCTTATGCATCAATCATTGTATTTACTCACCAACAATTATTAATTTTTGTAAAAACAAAATGACAATATGGTACTTTTGATCTTTTTGCAAATCTAAACTGTCTTAGTAGAGATTTTATGTTCAATAATTTAAATGATTTTTCAAAAAGAACAAAGTGATGTGCATGAAATAATATAATACATTTAACTAATTATTAATTTGATAACTGGATTGTTTATGAAAAAAGAAATGGCATGAAAAAATACATCAAATACGATAACATAAACAACTATATATAACATATATAATAGGTAACATATGTTCTATTTATAATACACTACACTTGTATATCAACTTCCTACAAAGCCATACACTCTATGAAGTAAAGGGTTAACACTATTTATAATGCACTACACTTGTATATTAACTTCTTACAAAGTCATACACTCTGTGAAGTAAAGGGTTAACACTATTTATAATGCACTACACTTGTATATCAACTTCCTACAAAGCCATACACTCTGTGAAGTAAAGGGTTAACACTATTTATAATGCACTACACTTGTATATCAACTTTCTACAAAGCCATACACTCTGTGAAGTAAAGGGTTAACACTGTTTATAATGCACTACACTTGTATATCAACTTCCTACAAAGCCATACGCTCTGTGAAGTAAAGGGTTAACATTATATGCTTCTTCCAGAATTGCCTAACACACATTGACATGATATGTATTGACAAAAATAGCCCGTCATTGGTTATTGAAATATACAGAAGTCTCTTTGTGAGGGTTTGTATCATTTAACCACTAAGCATATTTTCTAAGGGCTAATTATTAATTCAATAAAAGCCACACACAATTCTGATTATCTTATAATCACTATATACAATATGGTGATTGAGATATTGTATTCAGAGTATGGAAGAAGACATAACTCTGTTATGGTAACATTTGTCAATGATTGTGTCTGCATAACTATACCACAGTAATAGAATGAATGAAGGTAATGTCTATAGCATGACCTGTGTATGCAATGCAAGAATAAAAATCACTCTTGAAAATATAAAGATTTCAACAAAACTATATAATAATGTACAATACAAAACTAATCCAGCATGTAATGAGATCACATCAGGGAACCAAAATCATAAATTAAAACATCAAACAATGAGAAAGATCAAACTATGGCAGTCTTTAAAAGACTGTAATACTGGATAAAACATATTAACCAGGTGATGGTAAAACAGAAGTAAAAGTTTATCCTGCTAATTCACATCAAACATACCAGTGATAAAACAAAATTTAATTTCATTGGAATGAAAGAGTAAATGAGCCATGAAAGCCTCTGAAACATTAAAAAGGGACTTAATTATATGAACATTAAATTCCTCATGAAGGGGTTATGTAAAATGGCATGACTACAAAACAAATGGTCACGCTTACTTATAGTTACCACAAACACTGGGGGAAAATTTACATATTTTATATCTTGAAAAGCAGGGATCTTGGTATATATTCTATTAAGAGCATAAAACTTATTTCAAAAATATATTTATTGAATGAATTCTCTACTGATATAAATGGAATAAGCAGGTTTCTTTTATTTTCAAAACAGGATTTTGATCAATTACAAACAATACAACATAAATCTGATTAATTATAAAAGATCACAACATAATTATAGTAAATTATATGATTAACATTTCAGAGAGGTCAGCTAAATTGCTTCTCAATACTTCACAAGGCATAAAAGAGTCAAAATTTCAGATCATTCCAACAATGTGGTCATCCTGATAATCTGTATGATTGATATCACTGTCATAACTAGATAACTATAATGATGTCAACATACAGTAATATTTTGATAACTGAAACATCATATATACAGGTAAGGGATAAACATTAAGAGATTTCCTAATCAATTAAGGGAATTCTTTCAGTCCTGATCAAAGAAAAGACTTTCTGAGTCCTTTTCTTAAGCAATTTATTGTTTTATTTCTTGACAAACTTGAAGCAACTGAAAACCCAAATCGTAACGGTTAGACTGCATCGGTTCCCTAAGCTGAGTAGGTAACCACAACTGTGCCTTCGTATGGTGTTTTGTTTCTGTCTGTGGCAATTTTAACCTTACTGGCCTAATTATGCTGAGGAAATGGAAGTGAAGTGGCCTTTCTAAAAACAAACTGAGGCAGACAACCCGATCTGGAATAGGTAGGTATCAAACCCAAAACCCTTGCATTATGAATTTGATCCTCTGTTAATTTAGCTACTTTTATATAAATTGTCTGTAAGAAGATCATGCCACATATAAGTCTGATATATTAGTATTCTGGTTATTTCTATACTTTTAAAACTGGATAATAGTCACATAATTAAAAGTATGTATATATAAATTATAAGCACATTTAAGCCAACACAATTTATTGTAGGAAATTATAAACTTATATACAGTAAACAAATTAGTTTGATGAATAAGATCTGTATTTCTCTGCAACTCTTCCTAATCATTGGGACATATATCAGAGAATGACAATAAATCTCAACATTGCACAATGTACATAGGTTTCCACTGTCACTGATGACAAGTGTACACCAAACAATTAGCTTACAGGGTCTAGACTTAATTAAATATTAAGTTTATAGGATTATTGCTTAGATTTTACTGTAGGCATAATTCACTTTGATTAGGAACAAAAATGTTCTATCTCACAGATAGGTGTAACAGATAATTTATGACAAAATGACAAATGATTTTCTTTGGCAATGACTATGGGACTCTCATAAAAAAAATATTGCACAATGAATAACATTATTAAAAAAATATGCCTTACTTAATATTTAGTGTGTACACTGTGCCATTTATGTTATTTCACAAAATTATACAACAACAGATAACCAGTGTAAAAAATGTCTTAGAAAAACATTAAATAGTCTGACTCTGTCTAATGGATTTGACAGTTGATATGTAATGAGAACAATGAATGCTACTCTCTCTCTCTCTATATATATATCCCTCTCTCTCTCTCTGTCTTTCTATTCACTGAACATTTGTATAAATTCACCAGTTAACTATTATTTCAGGAGCTGTACAAACTGCAATGTTGCTAAATGTCCATAATTACTGCTATAGGACAGACCTTACATTTACAAATTGCATAGAAAGTTCCCCATAGCTATGATACCAGTAACATTTTTATCTCCCTTCTTTCTTTGCTTTCATCATAGCTTCACTCATCTCCTTCTTCTCCTCTTTCATGGTAACTCGTAATTTAGCCCAGTCCCGCCTTGGGCTGGATAGGTCACTTGGAGCTAGGCTTGATGCTACACTAAAGCCCCTAGGTGAAGATGGATCTATTATATAAAAAAAACTTTTTTAAAAAGTGAGATTTCAAAAGGATACTGCATTACATACAGTACAAAAAAATACATCAATCATTTCTGAATTTGTGCTATTGGTAAGTGTTGCCAAGTGCAGTGCAGTGACAAACTTCTAATGCACATTTGATGGCTATTATTAGCCGCACTAGATTAATCTCAAGAACATGATTCACTTGATTACTTTCAAGAGAACCATTCGTCTGATTACTTTCAAGAGGACCATTCGTTTGATTACTTTCAAGAGGACCATTCATTTGATTACTTTCAAGAGGACCATTCGTTTGATTACTTTCAAGAGGACCATTCGTTTGATTACTTTCAAGAGGACTATTCATTTGATTACTTTCAAGAGGACCATTCGTTTCATTCCACTAAAGAAGACAATTATGTTGTTGTTGTTGTAGGGTTTAACGCCATTTTGCAGCACAAGATAGGCTATACATTGTGGCCAGTATAATTGGTGGAGGAAGAACCTGGGAAATGCTGGGAAGAGCCACTGACCCAAGAGAAGCTACTGGCAAGCTTTCTCAAATACCCACAAAGCCAAACCTGAGACTTGAACCCACGCAAACAGAGGTGAGATGGCAGTGACATGGTTACCACGTTTTTCTAAAGATAAATTTCCAGGTCATTTCCAGGGTTTTTCCAGGATGAAATTACTTTTTTCACATATGATCATTACTGAATGGCATTAAAAAACATTTTAGATTATAAAACATGCATTTTCTAAATCTAAAGATGTTTCTATTTCACGGCTCTCCAAAAACACTGAAGTCAGAAATGATGATCATGAACAAAACCACAAAATGTATCATACTAAACAAGTTTCATTACATTACAGTATATAAAAAAAACAATAAATGCAAATAATTTGAATCATTATAATGGTAAAGAAATAAAGGAAAATGAACAGCTTTAACAGTGAGGTTAATCTAGTGTATTGAGTGGATGGATGACCAGCATACAGATGTATGAATAGATGGATGACCAACATAAAGATGTATGAATAGATGGATGACCAACATACAGATGTATGAATAGATGGATGACCAACATACAGATGTATGAATAGATGAATGACCAACATACAGATGTATGAATAGATGGATGACCAGCATACAGATGTATGAATAGATGGATGACCAACATACAGATGTATGAATAGATGGATGACCAACATACAGATGTATGAATAGATGGATGACCAACATAAAGATGTATGAATAGATGGATGACCAACATAAAGATGTATGAATAGATGGATGACCAACATACAGACGTATGAATAGATGGATGACCAACATAAAGATGTATGAATAGATGGATGACCAACATAAAGATGTATAAATAGATGGATGACCAACATACAGATATATGAATAGATACTCAGAGGATAGAACACTATGCTAAGCTTCTGCCAAGGTCAGCACAACACTTACTCTCATATACATGCAGAACTGAAGAGAATGAAGGCAAAAATAATGTGTACACTACCTGAATTCCAAGGGACACCGATCAGTGAATCCACATCATCAGCTTCCTCAAGGACCTTGGTTATACTCAGTTTATGATTGCCATCCTCTGAAATTAAAAAAATTACACATTTTTCTCAATATGGTGTTCAGATCGATCTACAAGTTTGCAGTTCACTGCAAGAAATTTTCTAATCATGAAATTATTTAAATTTAGGTATCGTAAGTTCTTGTAATTGATGCCTCTAAAGGGGTTTCAAATTTGAATAACCAGCTTTAGACAGTTTATAATTTTCAATGACAAAATTCCTTTTATTATTAAGTCTTTATGAATGGATTCCTCATGCACTAAGAGGAAAAATCAGTAGTAAACTGTATCTCTTTTTAAAATATTTTAATTCTGAGTGACAACTTCGCTGACAAGCAAGTATTGTCACATTTATGCTAGCCAAGGTTCTAATATGATAACCCTATCTGCACCTTGGCATATCAAACAGATGTTTTAGGGCTTTTCTCCTAGCAACATCAATTGGATTTTGTGACTTGCCTCCCTTAGTATGTAATGCCGACTAACAAACAGCATATAACAGTTGTGCATTGCACATCGGTCAAAAATGGTAGAGACAATTTAATTAAGAAGGTTACTTTGTAAGTTTAACATCAAAAATATGGCTACATACCATAGAGACGTCATTACAGGTGTATTTAAGTGATAGGTGTTTGTACAAACACAGACCAACAGTGGAAAATTGATTATTTTTCAGTCCATTTAAGTTGTGTGCTCCACTTTTCATGAAGGGACAGTGTTCAAATTTGAACAACTTAATTCTGATTTGATGTGGTTGCTTCATCTAATGAGGTTTAAAGGCCCAAAGTACAGAAATATCGGCTTGATACACCAAGGTGTAGATAGGGTTATCATATCAGAACCTTGGCTAGCAAAAATGGCTTCATCAGAATTTTAGCTTTCAAGAACTGGAGATAGAAAAAGCAGATTACTAACTGCTGATTTCAGTAACACAGTAAGAGATTAAGATTTCTTTTTAATATAATACTCTTAGGTTGGTCATGAATCATTTCGTTTGATTTAATGCCATTTTCCAGTACAGTAGGAGGCAATTAATAGCAGTGAGTACATTTGGTGAAGGAAGAAATTGTGAAGACCCCAAGAAGAACCACTCACTCACAGGAAGCTACTGACATTCCTTATCTCATGTATTGTTCAAGTGAAGTCTTGAACCCATATGATCATAGGTACTGGGGCGAGATGGGTGACTACTCTGTATAAGCAGATTCCTTAGACCAGTTGGCATCTCCTAATGCTCATGGCTTCAGGTATATATATATATATATATATATATATATATATATATATATATATATATATATATACACATATATATATATATCTTAGTATCCACAATTAAATAAGTAGTGTAACCCTTTACAATGATTTTATTCTACATTTCCTTTCCTATGTCTATCTATCCTTGTGTCTTTCTATCCTTATGTCGATCTATCCTTACGTCTATCTATCCTCATGCCTATCTATCCCAATCTGTATTGAGCAGTAAGCTCAAAACAATTCATATTCCCAACCTCATTATAATGGCAGTTTTGTGTGTGAACAGATGTTGGCAATATAACAGGTACAGACTGGATGCAAATGGATCACTGTTTATAAAATATTTAAACTTGTGGTTCATAGCAATGATATGAAATAGCAATATTGGTAGCATACAAGTAATGGCAAATTTACACTTAAAAAAAGGCTGGATTTGAACTGACAGCTATTGGAAAATTTAAATTCTGAGACATAATTGTCATAATTAGTAGTCAAATGTACATACAGCACAGCATTTTAGACCTATTTGTGATAATTCTCCAGCATGGCTGCATTGGAGACTAAATCTACAACATTTCATAATCATATAAAATTGCATGACACAGTGTTTCAAATATTTGTTGATAATTAGCTGAAATTGTAATATTTATATAAACCTTGATTTTGCTCTGTATTGAAATATGAGTTTCCATGCTAGGAAATATGGACATATTTCATATTTCTTACAGCTAAATGAAATCATTGTTAGCTGACAAGTTGTTTTCTTTAACAAATTCTTCAGTATTTTTGTAAAGTCCTCTTGGATTTTCCAATGATATCTCCAATAATTTCTCAATCAATGGATTTAAAGCATGCAAATGAACATTAGTACACTATTGATGAGTTATTGTGGAAATCCAGTGCACGTGTCTACATCATGTACATTTAAAACCAACACTGCTACATGAGTTTACAGCACGATCATATATACTTATCATTCCTACAATTATTGTGGAAGTGAATGGGTTTACAGCACGTGCATTTAACATTGCTACACTGTCTAGATTTACTATGGAAATTGATTGCAAGAGCCTACAGCATATACCTTGCAATTAACATTAATAAACTTAGGGAAGATGATGACTGATTGGGTATGGAGGTGTTCCCTCCCATTTGCTATGGTGGTCTAGTCACCTCCTGTTCCTGACAGTTTTGTTACTACTGAAACTCATCAGATGGAATTGTTCTGGCTGATTCTATTTTCTTTCTTTATTCACAGTGACCTCAATTTTCAATATTTCACTCCAAGGTAAAAAGAGTTATTCCTTATTAAAAATGAAAGCTACCCACAAAGTTAACTGAGGTCATATCATAATACAAATTTAATCGACAAAAATGAGAATACATGGTCATACACTCTGCCAAAACGTTGGTGCATCAAAACTGCTAGAATAACTCCTAAACTAAAATTGCACCGTAGGAAGATGGACATAAGAAATGCCATATACCTCCACCTGATGTAAAAGAATAAAAAACATTTTTGTAACTGACCATTATAGTATTTGTCATCCCAACTGTAGTCCATGCGATCCTTGACATTCTCACCACGTTTCTTGATCTGAAGGCGTGTCTTTCTCAGTGGTTCCTTGCGTGCCTGTACACCCTGTCGAGTATTCAGCTTGGACCACCTTCTTGCATGCTGAAAAGTTAATATTCTACTGGATGCATGTGTTGAAGATAAATTTGTGTGGTAAATATATTTTAATACAATTTAAAATTGGATTTATGTTGATAATGAAAGGTTAAACAGAAACAATCAGTTGAAATTACAAACAAAAATCTGTTTTAGGACTGACAGAATATTAACGAAATTCTCATTTTACTTGACAGTAATGACAAGGGCATACTTATAAATAATTTTGTGTTGCATAAGTGACCCATCAATATTATTAAAAATGATTGTTTTCCCCCCAATTTTTGAGAAATTGATCTTGCATAACTACAATTTAAAAAATAATATTTTTTAATTCATGCAATAAGGGATGCCTACAATTATATCTGAATACAATTTTGGGACATCTTTTAGCAAAATAATAAAGTCCTGCCAACCCTAACAAGACCACCACATTAGGGCAGTTGGTTTCTTTCCTTAAGTTTGACCAGTTTTCTAAAAGGTGTAACAAAATATTCACTGCTATTGTAAAGTTGGAAAATATGTATTTAAAACATTTGATTTCAAAACTGATGCAGGGATGGTAAATATTAAGTTCAGTTGAAAGTTTGTAAAGTATACATAGAACTCATTTGCCTCTAGTACAATTGCTTAAACTTCAGTTCAAAACCCTTTGTAGCTCAATGACTTGTTGCTATCTCTCAACTTGATGTGATTCTTGGAATTCTTATTCCAATTCACACCTGACAAAAAGGTATCTCCTGCCACAAGACATATTCAAATTGACATTTAATGTCCAATAAACATAAATGTTACCCTTCTCGCCCTTTTTCACAAGAATCAGAATATTCCTTTTGGTTCCTGCTGAACATGTATTGCTTGCTGGTTGCCATATTTTGAAGAGCCTATAATCAATACCTTGATGTTGAAGACATTGTGCATGAAAAAAGTATGTGCAGTTCAAAGCGTCAGATATTCTGGTGAAAATAGTCTGGTTCCCTGACAAACTCCACTAACTTTAATATGAAACCCAGATCAAAATCGAATGTGGATGAGCCAATTAAACTGAATTTACCACAACAATTGTATTTCCATAATGTTTGCCTTTATTTAATAAGTCCATATTTGAAGGGTCAATTTGATAAGTCTTACAGCAAAACTGTAAGGGTTGGCAGGTCTGCATGATAGTCAGATTCCAATGTTTAATATTCTTTACAATAATGAATTAAGGAGATGAAAAACCAAGAAGGAATTATTTAAGCATGGCCTTACTGGTAATTATGGAATAAAATTATCACTTCTGTGTATATTACCTCGTATTGATAAGTACATTGTCTTGTGATAACACTGTCTTGGTAATAATGTCCTGATAACACTGTCTTGGTAATAGTGTCTTGACAGCACTGTCTTGGCAATAATGTCTTGACAGCACTGTCTTGGCAATAATGTCTTGACAGCATTGTCTTGGTAATAATGTCTTGACAGAGCTGTCTTGGTAATAATGTCTTGACAGCACTGTCTTGGTAATAATGTCTTAACAGTACTGTCTTTGTAATAATGTCTTGACAGTACTGTCTTTGTAATAATGTATTGACAGCACTGTCTTGGTAATAATGTCTTGACAGCACTGTCTTGGTAATAATGTCTTGACAGTACTGTCTTTGTAATAATGTATTGACAGCACTGTCTTGGTAATAATGTCTTGACAGCACTGTCTTGGTAATAATGTCTTGACAGCGCTGTCTTGGTAATAATGTCTTGACAGCGCTGTCTTGGTAATAATGTCTTGACAGCGCTGTCTTGGTAATAATGTCTTGACAGTACTGTCTTCGTAATAATGTCTTGATAACACTGTCCTGGTAATAATGTCTTGACAGCGCTGTCTTGGTAATAATGTCTTGACAGCGCTGTCTTGGTAATAATGTCTTGACAGCGCTGTCTTGGTAATAATGTCTTGATAACACTGTCCTGGTAATAATGTCTTGATAACACTGTCCTGGTAATAATGTCTTGATAACACTCTCACGACAACAATGTCTTGATAACACAGTTTTATACCACCGTTTTGGCAATATTGTCTTGATAAGACTGTATTGGTAATACTGTCTTGATAGCACTGTCCTGGTAACACTCTTCTGATAACACTATTTTGGTAACATCATCTGGATAAAACTGTCTCTGTGACACTGTTCTCTCAACATTGCAATCAAAACACAGTCTTGGCAAACTGTCATCATACAACTAGCTTGATTGTTGTGGTATTGTTGTCTTGATATCTCGATCTTGGTAACATTGTCTTATTAGCTCTGTGTTTGTAATAATATCCTGGTAACATTGTATTTGTAATTGTTATTAGTCTATGCTCTCAAAATAAGTAACAGAAAAGAGTGAAAAGCAACAAGCTTTGTAAATTTCAACAAATGATTTATTTCCTAGAATATAGAGTGAAAATGTAAAAAAGAACTTGTGGTATTTCAAATTAAATCCAAAAATAATCCTACAATTACAGATGCAAGTGCCAATAATTTAAAGTTCTGAAAAAGTCTTTAGCAGAAATCCAAATTGAGTCCAACACAGAAGTGTTCATGTGTCTGTGATGACCCATATAATGCAGATGTGCCAAGTCTCGTGTAGGATTGCAATAATACAATCTGAGAATATATTCTTTTGTTTGTATTTCACTATAAAAACCAAGTCTCCATTTCCAAGAATGTTATCAGAGCATTTTTGTTCTTCCAGAGGAAAATTGCCTGAATAATTTGAAGAAATAAATTTAAGCCTAATTGAACTACTCATCACAAAAATAATACAAATTAATTATGTTATATCTAAAAGCAAGTATGAATAATCTTTCTAGTGATGATATAATACACTCCTCTATTTGACCTCATTTTCTGATAAAAAAAAATCTATTACCTAATAGAAAATAACCACCTACAAAAATTTTAATGTCTACAAAATCAAAATAAAATGTTAGTTATAATTAGAAATCTATTACTAAATGTATAATACAGAGCCTGGACTATGTCTGGTTCACCAGGTATATTTTAGAGGTGTTCCAATAACCTAGGCCTGGACCCAGGTAAACATATTTACTTCTATTAATAATGATCCTGATATTAAACCCATAAACACAGGGAATATTTTAGCTATGTATTAGTAGTTTACAAAATAAAAGAAATCCAAAAATCAGTTCAAACAGAAAAAAAAATGATTTTGGAGAAGACTAAATCCAGCATACAATATTACATTACAATAGCCTATAATGAAATAAAATAATTTAAAACACCTAACAAACAAATAACGCAAGTTAAATATACATAACGTTATCTTGCTAACACTCTTGGTAACAACGTCTTAGCAACATTTTCTTGTTAACATTGCCCTGATAAGGCACTGTCTTGGTAACACAATCTTGGTAACACTGAATTAGTAACACTGTCTTGCAATATCACCTTAGCAACACTGTCTTGGTAACGTAATCTTGGTAACATTGAATTAGTAACACTGTCTTGCAATATCACCTTAGCAACACTGTCTTAGTAACATAATCTTGGTAACACCATACAGGTTACAATGTACTGATAAACATACTATTAATGACACTGTCTTGGTGCCATTGTGTTGGTAACAATGTCTGGGTAACACTGTATAGGCAAATATGTATTTGTAGCATTATTTTGGTACCATTGTCTTAGCACTATTGTATTGGGAATAGAATCTATCATCTTGGTAACATGATTTTGATACCATGGTCTTGGTAGCACTGTCTTGGCAACACTCTCTATGTAACACAGTCTTGGTAACACTCACTAGGTAACGCAGTCTTGACAACACTGTCTTGGTAACATTGCCTTGATAAGACTATCTTGCTAATGTTGTCTTGGTAACACTTTCTTAATAGCACAGTATTGGTAAGACTGTCTTGGTAACATTGTCTTAGAAAACATTATCATGACATCATTGTCTTGGTTGTACTGTCCTGATAACACTATCTTGGTAGTAATGTCTTGGTAACACTGCATGGTAACACTATCTTGGTAACACTGCCAAGGTAACACTATCTTGCTAATGTTGTCTTGGTAACATTCCCATTATAACACAGTCTTGGTAACATTGCTTTGATGACATGGTCCAAACAGGCTTGCTTGTCAGCATTAGTGTAAAAGAAAGATTGTAGAATGTTAACTACTGTTTTCAGCTTGAAACGTAAAACTTCATGATGATGGATGGGGATGGTGATGCTTGCAAATTAGGAAGCTGTTTCTTAAGTTCGATCTGGCATGACTAGGAAGAAGGAAGAGTAGGGCCATGAACAAAGAAAAATGAGGAGAGATACAGAAAGAGAGTGTGCCATGCTGTTTATGATTTCTGATTTACTAAAATAGTTTAAATGAAATTTAGTATCACAGTCACACTTGCCTTAAAGTCACTTTGTGTTAACAATCGACCATGTTTATACAGCCTTATAGTTAAAATGAGACTCTATTAAGTACACATCTATTCTTTTTCAAACATGTATGAATTTCACAGGTTAGTGTTCCACAAGTATACTAAATAATTCTTAAAAATAATTTCATCTCTGCCTTAATCTTTTCTTATATACATTTTTGAGCCACCTTTCAGCATGACATTTCATATATTAAATCTGTTTAAAATTGGTGCACAGAAGGATACATACTAACAGAAAAAGTAGGTTTCATTCCTGACACAGGACCATTTAAAGTCTACAGTGGGACTCGGAACTTTGAGAATTTAAACTCATATCATGAAGTTTTAGACCAGCAATGCTCAAGTTTTCAAAATTCTACCATATATGATTTTAAGAGCCATCGGAGGTTTCTCCTCCAATACGAATTATATTTCAGTAGATTCCTTTGAACCAGGAAATGTGTGCCTACCGTTTAGACTCCTGAACATAAGAATGTGTCTTCATTGTTATATATATTTATACATCCACGTGTCTTCATTGTTATATATATATTTATCCATCCATGTGTCTTCATTGTCATATATATTTATACATCCATGTGTCTTCATTGTTATATATATTTATACATCCACGTGTCTTCATTGTTATATATATATATACATCCATGTGTCTTCATTGTTATATATATTTATACATCCATGCATCTTCATTGTTATATATATTTATACATCCACGTGTCTTCGTTGTTATATATATATTTATACATCCATGTGTCTTCATTGTTATTTATATTTATACATCCACTTGTCTTCATTGTTATATATATTTATACATCCATGTGTCTTCATTGTTATATATATTTATACATCCATGCATCTTCATTGTTATATATATTTATACATCCACGTGTCTTCATTGTTATATATATATTTATACATCCATGTGTCTTCATTGTTATATATATTTATACATCCACGTGTCTTCATTGTTATATATATATATACATCCATGTGTTTTCATTGTTATTTATATTTATACATCCATGTGTCTTCATTGTTATATATATTTATACATCCATGTGTCTTCATTGTTATATATATATTTATACATCCACGTGTTTTCATTGTTATATATATTTATACATCCACGTGTCTTCATTGTTATATATATTTTTACATCCACGTGTCTTCATTGTTATATATATTTATACGTCCATGTGTCTTCATTGTTATATATATATATACACATCCATGTGTCTTCATTGTTATATATATTTATACATCCATGTGTCTTCGTTGTTATATATATATTTATACATCCATGTGTCTTCACTGTTATATATATATTTATACATCCATGTGTTTTCATTGTTATATATATTTATACATCCATGTGTCTTCATTGTTATATATATTTATACATCCACGTGTCTTCATTGTTATATATATTTATACATCCATGTGTCTTCATTGTTATATATATTTATACATCCATGTGTCTTCATTGTTATATATATATTTATACATCCACGTGTCTTCGTTGTTATATATATATTTATACATCCATGTGTCTTCATTGTTATATATATTTATACATCCACGTGTCTTCGTTGTTATATATATATTTATACATTCATGTGTCTTCATTGTTATATATATTTATACATCCACTTGTCTTCATTGTTATATATATTTATACATCCATGTGTCTTCATTGTTATATATATTTATACATCCATGCATCTTCATTGTTATATATATTTATACATCCACGTGTCTTCGTTGTTATATATATATTTATACATTCATGTGTCTTCATTGTTATATATATTTATACATCCACATGTCTTCATTGTTATATATATATATACATCCATGTGTCTTCATTGTTGTTTATATTTATACATCCATGTGTCTTCATTGTTATATATATTTATACATCCATGTGTCTTCATTGTTATATATATATTTATACATCCACGTGTTTTCATTGTTATATATATTTATACATCCACGTGTCTTCATTGTTATATATATTTATACATCCACGTGTCTTCATTGTTATATATATTTATACATCCATGTGTCTTCATTGTTATATATATATATACACATCCATGTGTCTTCATTGTTATATATATTTATACATCCATGTGTCTTCGTTGTTATATATATATTTATACATCCATGTGTCTTCATTGTTATATATATTTATACATCCATGTGTTTTCATTGTTATATATATTTATACATCCATGTGTCCTCATTGTTATATATATTTATACATCCATGTGTCTTCATTGTTATATATATTTATACATCCATGTGTCTTCGTTGTTATATATATATTTATACATCCATGTGTCTTCATTGTTATATATATTTATACATCCATGTGTTTTCATTGTTATATATATTTATACATCCATGTGTCCTCATTGTTATATATATTTATACATCCACGTGTCTTCATTGTTATATATATTTATACATCCATGTGTCTTCATTGTTATATATATTTATACATCCATGTGTCTTCATTGTTATATATATTTATACATCCATGTGTCTTCGTTGTTATATATATATTTATACATCCATGTGTCTTCATTGTTATATATATTTATACATCCATGTGTTTTCATTGTTATATATATTTATACATCCACGTGTCTTCATTGTTATATATATTTATACATCCATGTGTCTTCATTGTTATATATATTTATACATCCATGTGTCTTCATTGTTATATATATATTTATACATCCACGTGTCCTCGTTGTTATATATATATTTATACATCCATGTGTCTTCATTGTTATTTATATTTATACATCCACTTGTCTTCATTGTTATATATATTTATACATCCATGTGTCTTCATTGTTATATATATTTATACATCCATGCATCTTCATTGTTATATATATTTATACATCCACGTGTCTTCGTTGTTATATATATATTTATACATCCATGTGTCTTCATTGTTATATATATTTATACAGCCACGTGTCTTCATTGTTATATATATATATACATCCATGTGTCTTCATTGTTATTTATATTTATACATCCATGTGTCTTCATTGTTATATATATATTTATACATCCACGTGTCTTCATTGTTATATATATTTATACATCCACGTGTCTTCATTGTTATATATATTTATACATCCACGTGTCTTCATTGTTATATATATTTATACATCCATGTGTCTTCGTTGTTATATATATATTTATACATCCACGTGTCTTCATTGTTATATATATATTTATACATCCACGTGTCTTCATTGTTATATATATTTATACATCCACGTGTCTTCATTGTTATATATATATTTATACATCCATGTGTCTTCATTGTTATATATATATTTATACATCCATGTGTCTTCATTGTTATATATATTTATACATCCATGTGTCTTCATTGTTATATATATTTATACATCCATGTGTCTTCATTGTTATATATATTTATACATCCATGTGTCTTCATTGTTATATATATTTATACATCCACGTGTCTTCATTGTTATATATATATTTATACATCCACGTGTCTTCATTGTTATATATATTTATACATCCACGTGTCTTCATTGTTATATATATATTTATACATCCATGTGTCTTCATTGTTATATATATATTTATACATCCATGTGTCTTCGTTGTTATATATATATTTATACATCCATGTGTCTTCATTGTTATATATATTTATACATCCACGTGTCTTCGTTGTTATATATATATTTATATATTCATGTGTCTTCATTGTTATATATATTTATACATCCACTTGTCTTCATTGTTATATATATTTATACATCCATGTGTCTTCATTGTTATATATATTTATACATCCATGCATCTTCATTGTTATATATATTTATACATCCACGTGTCTTCGTTGTTATATATATATTTATACATTCATGTGTCTTCATTGTTATATATATTTATACATCCACATGTCTTCATTGTTATATATATATATACATCCATGTGTCTTCATTGTTGTTTATATTTATACATCCATGTGTCTTCATTGTTATATATATTTATACATCCATGTGTCTTCATTGTTATATATATATTTATACATCCACGTGTTTTCATTGTTATATATATTTATACATCCACGTGTCTTCATTGTTATATATATTTATACATCCACGTGTCTTCATTGTTATATATATTTATACATCCATGTGTCTTCATTGTTATATATATATATACACATCCATGTGTCTTCATTGTTATATATATTTATACATCCATGTGTCTTCGTTGTTATATATATATTTATACATCCATGTGTCTTCATTGTTATATATATTTATACATCCATGTGTTTTCATTGTTATATATATTTATACATCCATGTGTCCTCATTGTTATATATATTTATACATCCACGTGTCTTCATTGTTATATATATTTATACATCCATGTGTCTTCATTGTTATATATATTTATACATCCATGTGTCTTCATTGTTATATATATTTATACATCCATGTGTCTTCGTTGTTATATATATATTTATACATCCATGTGTCTTCATTGTTATATATATTTATACATCCATGTGTTTTCATTGTTATATATATTTATACATCCATGTGTCCTCATTGTTATATATATTTATACATCCACGTGTCTTCATTGTTATATATATTTATACATCCATGTGTCTTCATTGTTATATATATTTATACATCCATGTGTCTTCATTGTTATATATATATTTATACATCCACGTGTCCTCGTTGTTATATATATATTTATACATCCATGTGTCTTCATTGTTATTTATATTTATACATCCACTTGTCTTCATTGTTATATATATTTATACATCCATGTGTCTTCATTGTTATATATATTTATACATCCATGCATCTTCATTGTTATATATATTTATACATCCACGTGTCTTCGTTGTTATATATATATTTATACATCCATGTGTCTTCATTGTTATATATATTTATACAGCCACGTGTCTTCATTGTTATATATATATATACATCCATGTGTCTTCATTGTTATTTATATTTATACATCCATGTGTCTTCATTGTTATATATATATTTATACATCCACGTGTCTTCATTGTTATATATATTTATACATCCACGTGTCTTCATTGTTATATATATTTATACATCCACGTGTCTTCATTGTTATATATATTTATACATCCATGTGTCTTCGTTGTTATATATATATTTATACATCCACGTGTCTTCATTGTTATATATATATTTATACATCCACGTGTCTTCATTGTTATATATATTTATACATCCACGTGTCTTCATTGTTATATATATATTTATACATCCATGTGTCTTCATTGTTATATATATATTTATACATCCATGTGTCTTCATTGTTATATATATTTATACATCCATGTGTCTTCATTGTTATATATATTTATACATCCATGTGTCTTCATTGTTATATATATTTATACATCCATGTGTCTTCATTGTTATATATATTTATACATCCACGTGTCTTCATTGTTATATATATATTTATACATCCACGTGTCTTCATTGTTATATATATTTATACATCCACGTGTCTTCATTGTTATATATATATTTATACATCCATGTGTCTTCATTGTTATATATATATTTATACATCCATGTGTCTTCGTTGTTATATATATATTTATACATCCATGTGTCTTCATTGTTATATATATTTATACATCCATGTGTCTTCGTTGTTATATATATATTTATACATCCACGTGTCTTCATTGTTATATATATATTTATACATCCACGTGTCTTCATTGTTATATATATATTTATACATCCACGTGTCTTCATTGTTTTATATATATTTATACATCCACGTGTCTTCATTGTTATATATATATTTATACATCCACGTGTCTTCATTGTTATATATATATTTATGCATCCATGTGTCTTCATTGTTATATATATTTATACATCCATGTGTCTTCATTGTTATATATATTTATACATCCATGTGTCTTCATTGTTATATATATTTATACATCCACGTGTCTTCATTGTTATATATATTTATACATCCATGTGTCTTCATTGTTATATATATTTATACATCCATGTGTCTTCATTGTTATATATATGTTTATACATCCACGTGTCTTCGTTGTTATATATATATTTATACATCCATGTGTCTTCATTGTTATTTATATTTATACATCCACTTGTCTTCATTGTTATATATATTTATACGTCCATGTGTCTTCATTGTTATATATATTTATACATCCATGCATCTTCATTGTTATATATATTTATACATCCACGTGTCTTCGTTGTTATATATATATTTATACATCCATGTGTCTTCATTGTTATATATATTTATACATCCACGTGTCTTCATTGTTATATATATATATATATATATACATCCATGTGTCTTCATTGTTATTTATATTTATACATCCATGTGTCTTCATTGTTATATATATTTATACATCCATGTGTCTTCATTGTTATATATATATTTATACATCCATGTGTCTTCATTGTTATATATATTTATACATCCATGTGTCTTCATTGTTATATATATATATACATCCATGTGTCTTCATTGTTATATATATTTATACATCCATGTGTCTTCATTGTTATATATATATTTATACATCCATGTGTCTTCACTGTTATATATATTTATACATCCATGTGTCTTCATTGTTATATATATTTATACATCCATGTGTCTTCATTGTTATATATATATTTATACATCCACGTGTCTTCATTGTTATATATATTTATACATCAACGTGTCTTCATTGTTATATATATTTATACATCCATGTGTCTTCATTGTTATATATATATTTATACATCCATGTGTCTTCATTGTTATATATATTTATACATCCATGTGTCTTCATTGTTATATATATTTATACATCCATGTGTCTTCATTGTTATATATATTTATACATCCACGTGTCTTCATTGTTATATATATTTATACATCCATGTGTCTTCATTGTTATATATATATTTATACATCCACATGTCTTCATTGTTATATATATTTATACATCCACGTGTCTTCATTGTTATATATATATATTTATACATCCATGTGTCTTCATTGTTATTTATATTTATACATCCATGTGTCTTCATTGTTATATATATTTATACATCCGTGTGTCTTCATTGATGAGTTTGAAGTCATTTGATGTTTTTGTAAAAAAAATTACCTTTAACTAAACATGTATTCTTCCATTCAACCTTCTACTGTTATTTTTATATATGAAAACAAAGAATGAGTTATGCATGTGATCTGACACTGATCAAAGTGTCATGTTTAGAAGCTGCATTGTGTATTATGAATTGAGTACTGCATTGTGTATTATGAATTGAGTACTGCATTGTGTATTATGAATTGAGTACTGCATTGTGTATTATAATTGAGCACTGCATTGTGTATTATGAATTGGCTACTGCATTGTGTATTATGAATTGAGCAATGCATTGTGTATTATGAATTGAGTACTGCATTGTGTATTATAATTGAGCACTGCATTGTGTATTATGAATTGGCTACTGCATTGTGTATTATGAATTGAGCACTGCATTGTGTATTATGAATTGAGCACTGCATTATTATGAATTGAGTACTGCATTGTGTATTATGAATTGAGCACTGCATTGTGTATTATGAATTGAGTACTGCATTGTGTATTATGAATTGAGCACTGCATTGTGTATTATGAATTGAGCACTGCATTGTGTATTATGAATTGAGCACTGCATTGTGTATTATGAATTGAGTACTGCATTGTGTATTATGAATTAAGTACTGCATCATGTATTATGAATTGAGCATTGTGATAAAAACTAAAGGATTAGCAATAAGTACAGTATTAGTCTAAATGTTGATTTATGAAAAGTCATTGCAAACCTATCTGGAAATTCATAATTCATATTTTCAGATGATAAGGCAACTTGCAGCGCTTCCACCTTTGCTGAAGCATGGTAACATGAAAACAATATTTACAATCCTCAAAGACCATCGCAGGCACTTGCACAAGCTCATGTATGGAAACATGAAACACAATAATTACAATCTTGAAAGACTATCACAGACACCAGCACAAGTTCATGCCTAGAAACATGAAATCAATATTTACAATCCTCAAAGACCATCACAGACACCTGCACAAGCTCATGCCAGGAAACATGAAAATAATATTTACAATCTTGAATGACCATCACTGATGCATGCACAAGCGCATGTCAAGAAACATGAAAATAACATTTACAATCTTGAATGACCATCTCTGACTCCTGCACAAGCTTGTGTCTAGAAACATGAAAACATTATTCACAATCTTCAATGACCTTTACGGACACTTTAACCCAACATGATTAAATGTGTGTGCATATTCTAAAAATTAAGTTTGGAGGATTACTGCATGCAATTTAATCCTGCCTTGATCTAATGCAGCTGGTGCAGATGTTTTAGACATGAATCACTACAGGCTATTTGGACATAAATTACTACAGCCATGTGGACATGAATCACTAAAGGCTATCTGGACATGACTTACTACAGACCATATGGACACGAATCACTACAGGCTATTTGGACATGAATTACTACAGGCCATTTGGACACGAATCACTACATGCTATTTGGACATGAATTACTACAGCCATGTGGACACGAATCACTACAGGCTATTTGGACATGAATTTCTACAGCCATGTGGACATGAATCACTAAGGCTATTTGGACATGAATTACTACAGGCATGTGGACATGAATCACTACAGGCTATTTGGACATGAATTACTACTGGCATGTGGACATGAATCACTACAGGCTATTTGGACATGAATCACTCCAGGCCATTTGGACATGAATCACTACAGGCTATTTGGACATGAGTTACTACAAGCTATTTGGACATGAATCACAACAGGGTATTTGGACATGAATTACTACAGCCATTTGGACATGAATCTCTACAGGCCATTTGGACATGAATCACAACAGGGTATTTGGACATGAATTACTACAAGCTATTTGGACATGAATTACTACAGGCATATGGACACGAATCACTACAAGTTATTTTGACATGAATCACTACAAGCCATTTGGACATGAATCACTACAGCCATTTGGACATGAATCTCTACAGGCCATTTTGACATGAATCACTACAGGCTATTTGGATATAAATCATTAGAGGCAATTTGGACATGAATCACTAGAGGCCATTTGGACATGAATCACTACAAGCTATTTGGACATGAATCACTACATGCTATTTGAACATGAATCACTACAGCCATCTGGACATGAATCACAACTGGCCATTTGGACATGAATCACTACATGCTATTTGGACATGAATCACTACAGGCCATTTGGACATGAATCACTACAGCCATTTGGACATGAATCACTAGAGGCCATTTGGACATGAATTACTAGAGGCCATTTGGACATGAATTACTATAGGCCATTTGGACATGAATCACTACAGGCCATTTGGATGTGAATCACTAGAGCCATTTGGACATGAATCACTACATGCTATTTGGACATGAATCACTAGAGGCCATTTGGACATGAATCACTACAGCCATATGGACATGAATCACTAGAGGCCATTTGGACATGAATCACTAGAGGCCATTTGGACATGAATTACTACAGGCCATTTGGACATGAATCACTACAGGCCATTTGGATGTGAATCACTACAGCGATTTGGACATGAATCACTACAGGCCATTTGGACATGAATCACTACAGGCCATTTGGACATGAATCACTACAGCCATTTGGACATGAATCACTACTGGCCATTTGGACATGAATCACTAGAGGCCATTTGGACATGAATCACTACAGGCCATTTGGACATGAATCTCTACAGGCCATTTGGACATGAATCACTACAGGGTATTTGGACATGAATTAGTACAAGCTATTTGGACATGAATTACTACAGGCATGTGGACATGAATCACTACAAGCTATTTTGACATGAATCACTACAGGCCATTTGGACGTGAATTACTACTGGCCATTTGGACATGAATCACTACATGCTATTTGGACATGAATCACTACAGGCCATTTGGATGTGAATCACTACAGGCCATTTGGACATGAATCACTACAGCCATTTGGACATGAATCACTACAGGCCATTTGGACATGAATCACTACAGGCCATTTGGATGTGAATCACTACAGGCCATTTGGATATGAATCACTACAGCCATTTGGACATGAATCGCTACAGGCCATTTGGACATGAATCACTACAGGCCATTTGGACATGAATCACTGCAGCCATTTGGACATGAATCACTACTGGCCATTTGGACATGAATCACTACATGCTATTTGGACATGAATCACTACAGGCCATTTGGACATGAATCACTACAGCCATTTGGACATGAATCACTACAGGCCATTTGGACATGAATTACTACAGGCCATTTGGACATGAATCACTACAGGCCATTAGGATGTGAATCACTACAGGCCATTTGGACATGAATCACTACTGGCCATTTGGACATGAATCACTACATGCTATTTGGACATGAATCACTAGAGGCCATTTGGACATGAATTACTACATGTTATTTGGACATAAATTACTACAGGCTTGTAGACATGAACCACTACAAGATATCTGGACATGAATCACTACAGGCCATTTGGACATGAATCACTACATCCATTTGGACATGAATTACTAGAGGCCATTTGGACATGAATTACTAGAGGCCATCTGGATGTGAATTACTACAGGCCATTGGACGTGAATCACTACAGGCCATTTGGACATAAATCACCACAGACTATATCCAAGGTGTATCATTCCAAAATTCAAAGAAGCCATCAGGTCCAAAGTACCAAAAAAATCATTGATAACTGTCAGACTTAGTTTCTGTGCAATTCATTTTTGAAACTGCAATTAAGTGTTTATGTTAAATTTGAGTTATGTCATTACTGAAATTATCACCATATTTCAAAGAAAGAAATGGCCAAATTTTACCAGCACTGCTTCATTATCATTCTTTGTTCATGGTTCAACATTTATAGTTTATGGTTGACTAATCTGCATGTATAATTTAAGATTTATCATTTAATATTAGACTTATCAAGGTTTAACAGGCAGCACTTATCACTAGTACTGCATTTTCTCAGAGTGTATTTTCTATTCATCTTTTATTCATACTCTGTTTGCATTTCAAGGGCATAAATAAATACACATCTGAATCCTAAACAAAAATGACAGGGAAGGCTAGATAAATATAATTAATCATCAATGTCAAAGGTCAAAGGAATATCAAATAAATCATCTATTATTAAGACCAACGAAACTAATTAACGTCTGACTGCAGTTATGTCAACTAATTATCAGCTTCTGATTGAAATATCGTAAACTAATGAACAGCTCATTCTGTAATTAATAGCACCTGATTATATTTCCTTAATTTAATTAACAATTCCTAATTGTAATTACATAAGCTAATTAACAGGTCGTGATTGTAATGATACAATGGTAAAAACATTAAATAAAGAATTGCGGACAAAAGTATGCAGTTCAGTAAACAATTTTTTTTACCCTCTCTGCCACTTTCTGTAGCTCCATTTCTTTGCCCTTCTCTTCCTGACCCTTCATTGACAGCTCTGCAAATTTCTGTTCCATCTCATTTTTAACTGTATAGGCAGATAAAAAAAAAAAAAATGAGAAAAAAATAGCAATTGCACTATCAAATTTCTAACATTTTCAATCCACTATGCATTAACAAGATAAAAAATACCTTACAAAAGTGAATATTTCAAATTAAATCTACCTAATAAAAATTCAAGAATTTCTGACTATTGTGAACTATGGGGAGGAAAAGACTAAAATGATTTGATGACTTAAATAAATTTCATTTAAATGGGCAAAAATATTATTCTATTTATTACATGATGTTATTTTATTTAAATTTTAATTTTTGTGCTGTTGGTTATAAAGACACTTTTAACACATTAACCCCTGGAGGTTTTTGTCATTTTCATCTGAAATTCGAGTAGGAAACACATTTTGAAAGCTATTTCAGAATATTTCCTAAAACACCAACTTCCAGGTGATCGTCCAATAACAAACTGCCTAGTTGTGTTAGAAACATCATTTTTCATTGGTTATTTGGCCCATGCCTGATCAGAAGGGTAAAAGTTAGATTTTATTTTTTTTGCTTAATGGACCATTTATTTTCATATTGAGACCACTCTTCATTCCAAATGCCCATCTTATCCTACTTTTTGCAAAGGTTCATCTGTCTGTTTGCAGTTCATACTGGTCTACCTTAGATCTGAGACCAAAAAGTTTAAAATCCAGACACAAAATTGGATTCCGACCACATGCAAATTTTAGGTAGAAAAAAACCGGGTCGAAAAAATTAGGTTTTTCCCTCTGTGATTTTAAGGCGAAACTGGAAAGTCAAGACATCTGGTATCATTGTACAGCTACATCTGTCTACCTTTCTATAATACTACCCACTTTAGTTTATCATACGTGACCTTGACGCTAAGGAGCTCAGCAGTAAACTTACCTCCTGCCACTTAAACTCGTCACTAGGGGTTAATTTGTTAACACCATGGTTATATCATGCCAAAAAAGTTGGAGATAAGTGCTGTTCCCAAAGACACATGCACAAGTAACTGATCTGGGCTAGCCTGGGTGGATATCAAAACCACTACCCCTACATTGTCAGTCCATCATTCTGTGCTACTGTGGCTCCTTGAAGCCACATAATAGCATGTTAAAATGAAGTCACAGAATAGCATGGTAAAATGAAACAACAGAATATAATGCTAAAATGAAGCCACAGAATAGCATGGTAAAATGAAATCACAGAATAGCATGGTAAAATGAAGTCACAGAATAACATGATACAATTAAGCCACATAATAGCATGGTAAAATGAAGCCACAAAATAGCCTGATAAAATGAAGCCACAGAACGGCATGATAAAATGAAGCCACAGAATATCATGGTAAAATTAGTTCAATTAGTACAGTGTTAATGTCGTGATTTCACTGGAAGTAATAATGAAATTTCTTTTCATCCCTGAGGATGTCTCTAAATGCCAGTTCAAGAATTCTCTGAAACTCGCTTGCCCACAATGGTCCATATCTGTGAAATCAAGCTCTATATTTTACGAAGTATTCATTTCACTTGGCTGCCTTGTTAGCTTTGATAACAGTTATGAAAGAGTCACTTAATTTAAGGTAGTTTCTGTTACATACACAATAACGTTTATTACACTGTTCGATTAATCAAATGAAGTGAGCTCACCCGACATACAACCGAGGCTGCTAGATTTTAAGTTAGTCAGATTCTTGCGCCTTTTAACTTTTCTTTTATTCCACCTCCTTTTTTTATTATTCAAAAGTCATAATTAACATGATAATACAAAGGAGGCCAGATTTAATTCAGTGCAACAATACAACAAATTCTTCTGCAAGTCAGTTATCAAAACACGGTCAGCACTTAATTAGGTTCTCAAAGAAACGCTAGCGGACATAGCTGTCACCGTAGATTGATGCATTTTACGTTTAATTACAAGAGGACACATTGTATTTATGATGATTACACTTAAAAAGAACTAAAAGATGGAACTAGAACACAAATTTCAATTGATAAAATTTTTATTTAATTTGTGTTTATTTATTAAAGTACTGCCTCCACTCGGCGTAAGTGACATTTTCATTATCAAAATTTCCTTACATATCGTTAATTGCGGTGTACTAGGAATGTCATTTGGAAAGAAAATGTAAAAAATTATATGAGCTATTTTTAAATTTGATATTTCATAGTGCTGATTAAAATTTCCAGGTCCTATCTACCGTTTTCAAAGATAAAACGAGCAATACCTCAGTTTCCATTACCAATTTTGATCGCGATTTGCTTCAAGTTCAACAAATAGGGATAAATATTTGGTGTATTTTTGTGTTCAAAAAATGGGATCCACGCATGACACCGCATTACAAGTCGGTTCGCGAGTTATCAGGGTGCGAGTTATCGAGGGAGTGGTGTACTTTTCATTTTTAGCATAGGTCTTGTAAATGTCATATAAAATTTAAATAAAGCTTGCCATTCTTAATATTATTTGATAAATTACTGATTATTTTCATAATGGACAATACATTTTGTTTTTGTAGTCATGTTACAAAAGGTATCATAAATCTGACCTTTATAAGCATCTGTCATTTACAGAAATGTTTGCTTGGACAGGTGTCTTGTACACTGAGGTTTCAGCTTAGAAAGGTGTAATTCACAAAACTATCAGCTTAGATAGTTGTCATTAATACAAGCCTGCTCAGACAGGTATCATTTAAACAAATGTCTTCTTAGGGTTAATTTACTGATATATCTGCTAAGAAATTAAAAGAGGTATATGTTTAGACAGTTGTCATGTACACAACTGTCTGCTTAGAAAGCACATGTACTCAATAAGCAACAGTTATAGGTGCCTACAAATACTGCTTGTGATTATTAAATGAGATCACTGTGACCTTTCCTTGCTACCAATATGTAGCTTTGATCAATATACATGTATCCATTAAGTCTGAATGTTGTACATAACATCATTGATGGAAATAATGACAATTACCAGAGACATAAATGTTGCAAATTATGTTCTCCAAGTCTTAAAATACTTACCTGTTCATATTAACATGAGGGAACAAATTCCACTACTTCTAAATTCCAACCCTTCCAAGAAAGATGAAAATTAAATTTCAGCTGTCATTATAACATAGAAGCAAAGAGAGATTCTCTTTCAAATTACCTATTGTTTCCACCACTAGGTGCTAACCTTTGTACCAGATGTTTATCCAGATAAAGCTGTAGTGAAACAACAACAAGGGTACTAGCGTTGCAGGGAGCCATTGTAGGACCTTAATGAGACACCAACAAGGATGACAGAATTGCATGAATCCATTGTAGGGCCTTAATGAAACACCAATAAGGAGGACAGAATTGCACGAATAAATTGTAGGGCCTTAATGAAACACCAACAAAGATGATATAATCGCATGAACCCATTGTAAGGCCTTAATGAAACACCAATGAGGATGAAAGAATTGCATGAATCCATAGTTGTGCCCTAATGAAACACAAACAAGGATGACATAATTGCATGAATCCATTAAAAGGCCTTAATGAAACACCAACAAGGATGACATAATCACATGAACCCATTGTAGGTAATTACATCCTAATAGGCTGCCTTCCTTTTAAACTTCAGTGTAGCTATGTATGTTACAGTGACTGACATCACCAGTCTGAGCTATATGTTTGGTTTTGCCACAGAAAAAGCCAGAAATAAAATCCCAGAAAGACTGTGTTGCAAGCTCTCTACTTCCAAACTAAAAATTAGGGAACTGATCTCATTCTGTTAAATTCCTGTCTTCTTTTGATAAGAGTGAACCTCAATCATGGATGGAGAAGGATAAAGAGGAGAAACTGGATAAATAAACTCTGAAGACTTGTGTAACATCTTGGATTTCTTACTCATTTTGCAGGGAAAAGTTAGTCCAAGCTTTTTGAAAATAAAGAAATCATGGAGGTTGCTGGTGGATAAATATGCCATTGTCCTTGAGTATAATACACTATCAGGTCACTGGGTAAATTTTGAACATCAGACCCAATGTTAGAACTGTCAGATGGGAAATCAATACAATGGACAGCTAGAATGGTAAGTTGACTTAATGGCTGATAGGTCCACTAAAATGATATTGATTATAATGCATAAAAAACTGGATAAACATCCAGTACATGGGCAGCCACCTAGCAGTGCACATGGGAGGTAATTCAAAGAGTTTCTTCCCTTGTCTTTATGATACATAGACAATGATACATCGACAATATGAATAGATGGAAAAGAAAAACGTTTTGTCTTTCCTGGAGGACTGGATTCTAGAGGTAGTTGGGTTTATTTACTAATATTAATGTGATTGGGAAATGTATAAGATGAAGAAAATGAATAAAGATCAATTCAATCAGAAAAAATATACCTGTATCCTGCCTATACATCATACAGTTCCCATTCAAAACTTTAAGTGAAACATGTATCAATCTATATATAGTTGACAGTCGTGAAGTCAACATAATTTCTTAATTAAGGGATTAAATTACCATCTTGATTCTGCAGGGCATCAAGGGCAGATAGGTTAACAATGCAGAGCCAGCATGGAGTAGCAAAGTCATCCTCTGCAATGTCCTTAACAAAACTGAGCCCCACGATACACAGGTGCTGAAGGCGGAGAATATCGAAGTGACGTGAACGCATCTCAATCCCAATCTGTGACTTGAACTCTCCCATGTCAAATACCTGATGCAAGAGAAAATACCAGACATGTAATGGATAATTTACTCTAACATTTGTTGTAGTGCCTAAGTAGATTTAAAGTTCTCCAAGAAACAGACTTTAAAAAGGTACTTTGTTATGAAATAAATTAAACTATTCAGCTATATATTATAAGAAACACAAGTCAGTGCCTCTAAAAGATACAATTACATAACTAAAATAACATATACAAAGGACATCTGCTATGGAATATTTTCAGAAATTGCCAAAGACACTGGTATTACATGTGATTCAAGACAGCGACTATTGCCATCAGGTGCCATTTTTATTTTGGATCAATCAAATATCAAAACAAAATCTTTCAGTGGAAAAACAATCTCTATATGACCATCTGTGAGGGAGAAGCTGCTAGCATGATTTTCAAGCTGGAATCTTGGTGGCATTATTAAAAGTCGTATCTACACCATTTCCATTACATTTAATAAAGTCTGTGTAATTGTGGTGATCTAAGAGATAGTTACCATGCAGGCAACAATAAACTGAAACAATTTTCATTCAAAACCAACTCATAAGACCTATGTTAATCAAAACCCCATATCGATGTGACTATCAATAAATGAGAAACAATAATATTTTTAAGATAGCCACATGGTGACTATACAGGACTTTAGATTGGTACAATTTATTTAGGACCAACTAAATATGATGTTGTTGTTGTTCTAGGGTTAACGCCATTTTTCAGCACAAGATAGGCTATACATGGTGGCCAGTATAACTGGTGGAGGAAGAATCCTGAAAAACCCAGGGAAGAACCACCGACCCACGAGAAGCTACTGGCAGGCTTTCCCACGCAATCATGCTGGCCGAGCCTTGGACTCAAACCCATGCAGACAGAGGTGAGATGGCAGTGATCCGGAATGGTGAGCGCTTTAGACCATTCGGCCGCTCGGGGCCCCTAAATGTGATATAAAAATCTTTTAGTGTAAACCTCACGTCAATATGACAATCCAGTCAGGAGCATTGGTGATAAAGACTTCATGATGGGCAACATATATTGGACATCAGATTGTTACTATTATGATTCAAGGGCAACTAGATGTCATAAAAAGCCTTTAGTTAAAACTTCCTGTTGATATGACCATCCATTTTTGGAGTATCTATAACAAGATTTTTTAAATATAGCCATCATTGCAGTTATACTGGGTGTCTGAAGGCCATCATTTTTCATTTTGTTTTCATTAGAAACCTTTTAGTATAAATCCTATATCAATATGAGATTTTCAACATATCAGTTATGATGGCCATATTGGAAAAAGTTTGACATTTCCATTTAGGACCAACCTAAGATGTTGTTTATGAGTTTAACTGAAAATTATGATGTTAATATGATAATGTCTTGGATCTAACACAATATGCTTTACATCATCACTCATACAATTATGAATAATAAGCTTTAATGTCTTCCTAAATAACAGAGCATCACTCCAATTGTTGTTGATTAATGTCTTCCTAAATAATAGAGCATCACTCCAAATGTTGTTGAACTTGTTTGAAACAATAAACACTGCATCAGTACATGATCCTCCTGGGCAGGATCAACTAGACTATGGGGAAAAAGGTGTGGGAGTCTCACAGTTGTTTAGGAGTACAGATACAAACTAGAGCTATTGATGACATAGACGGACACTGGACAACAGTCATTATATCAACTTTCTGATCTACGACCAGCAAAGCTAGTGATAATAAAATAGAGAATGCTGATTCAAAGAGATCCTTACTGTATGTTTACAACTTAATATTTTCTGATCCCTTAACTATATGTCACAAATAGATGTGGATAAATAAACTGAAACGAAATGCAAATAAAGAGCAGAACATAACTTCGATATACTTCAAAGTTCATGTCTGACTTTTTCCAGGAATCCCATAGAGATAAAATGTTTTGTATGTGACACAGATGAAAAAGAAGTGGTATAACAGAAAATATCTTTGTTGATATGACAGATTCAATTTAGACAGGCACATGAAAGTCTGGATAGTTACATTGTGAATGGTTAAACCCCACTGACCTCAGGTTTGTACAATTTATTAATAGTCAAATCTTGTTATCTTGAACATCATTTTTGTATCCTATCTTTACTAAAAACATGATACTGGAACAGCTAAAAGCTTTAGTAAAAAATGAAATTAAAACATGACCAATAACTTTCCTATATTCTCAAAACATGTCTATTAAAACTAAGTATGTAGGACTGTTAAAAATGTGTCAATTATAGTTGTCTAACCACAATGAAAATTTCTGATAATGACTACCTTCACAGTTTTGTCTTGTGGTAATTTGCCCTCTGCCATTATGACCTCTGCTGAGAGACAGTGATTGGCTGGATCTTCATAACCCTTGACAACGACCTCATTCCTGCCATGGCGAGTTGCAAGGATATTCCCATCAGTATCTTTACGTAGTGTAATCCCCTAAAAGGATTCAAATAAAAGTAAATTACAAAATTTATGGTGACATCAATTTCTTTATTATTTTATAAAACATTAAATTTCAAAATATCTTCTGAAATATACAGAGTGATATTTGTGTGACATGGAATCTACAAAATAAATAATGCAATTCAATATAGCCGTACATGATCAAAAAGAAAATTGTGAAGGTTCCGGGAAGCAGGGTTATGACATGCAAAATTCCTATATAATAATGCATAGTTCATATAAACTGTTTCTTACTGCAATGTGTTTCCATTAATTTGATTCAGTACTTTATTATATCTGGGTGCATAACTGCCTCATAGCATCCAAAAGCAGGTGCTCCGCTTATCCGGTTTTGATTTCGTACTTGATGGCACAGCAAGATGTAGTTTATTTTAGTGCGAAGACAACTGGAGTAGAGTGCTTTGCCCAAGTACACACTACCATAGTTGAAACAGACTGGTCATATAGAAGACTTCTGCCCAGTTTCCTAACACTGCCACCCTCTACGGTTTTCTCAATGTCAGAGCGATTTTTTTTCAATTTTTGGAGGTCCCTCAGTAACTCGCACCTTGCTTATAGTGCGGTATATGTTTGTGGACCCCGTTGTGCGTGAGTTAACGAGGGAGAGGTGTAATCCTTTTTATTCTCATGTACTGATTATTAAGACTTTTAAAGAGTTTTATTGGCCATTTTATCCTGAAATTGAATTGCTTGATGAATGCCATATTTAATGATAAATAACCTTGATCATGCAGATGCTTTGCATCACAAAAAACAAACAGTTTAAAGTATCTGAGGTACTCCTTTAAGGTTAGTCTCATTTCCTGACCAACTTCACTGAATGTAATATGAAACCCAGATCCAAATTAAACACGGACATGCCAGTATCCAGATCTTACTGCAAACAGTTGTATTCCTTAATTTTTGGCTTTATTGGTTAAGTCTGTATTTTAAGGGTCATTACAGCAAAATCCTAATGGTTAGCAGGTCTGAAAGTGCCTCGCCAAAAGGCACACTGTTGCTAAACCTAACTAAATGTTAGGATCCATGCCCATCTGTCATGATGGCATGCTAAACAATTAAAACACCATAACAACTATATTCATATATCTGGAAGTAAGTATAACTACAAGTAAAAGTTGTTTAAAGTCAAGGGGTTAGTAACTAGTTGACTGGTAAATGTGTAGTCAGTCAGTCATCTATTTAAACATTGGAATTCAAGTGACATAATATTTGTTTCAGCACAAACAAAAACCATCTTATCACAAGAATACTTACTTTTCCAATATAACTTCTGATCTTCTCTGTTTTCTCATCTCTGTCCTGATTGCGTAGAACTCCAAGGCCAATTCTTGAAAAAAAACATTACAAGCTAAAATCCAGACCTCTCTAAATTCATCAGCTACACCCCTTCCAAAATGTCAGAATCCCAGGAAACAACCTTATTACATTAATAAATTTGGTTAAATTAATGTGCCAGTCAATGCATTGAGTGATCACTATATGGTCTATATAATTAGACATTTTCCAGAATTGTCTAAAAATGGTCACCATAATGAAATATAATACAAGGACTTTAAAGAGTTTGATGACAAAAAGATGCAAAACCTTCCACTGCCACTTGCTATATAGCTTATGTAAATATTGCATAGATAAATGGTATCAGATGTTCAATGCAGCCTTAGAAAAGCGTACAAGAGAAAAGTGTTAAATACCAAGTACACCCAAGTGGATTACACCTGGGACCAGTGAGGCTAGGCACATAAGATATAATTTCCACAAAAGAAAAGACACGAAAAACTACTGATAATGGAGGAATAAAGATTAGCACCTGATATATAAAGCCAAATAAGACTATTATTAACAGGATATTATTGAAAGTAAGAGTACCAAGACATTGTGAAAGCATTTAAAGAGCTGAACCCATCCAGGATCAGTTATCTTCCCCTAGACTTAAGCAAAATGATGACACAGCAACATCTGCATGAGACATTGCTGAAATGTTCAATAATGTCTCTAAAGCTGTAACTGTATTCAGAACCAGGCTAACATCCCAAATTTAAGGATAATGAGTGGTAATTTTCCATGATTCCTTGAAATGTGCAAAGGAAACACCTATCGTTGAGAAAAGAGAAAAGGAGGATATGAAGTATTACAGACCCATAACCATTCTACCCATGTTGTCAAAATTATTTGAAAAGCAAGCAGCTATGCAGGTCTATGCATTTTTTGTAGACTTACTCTCTGTTTCATAAACCACAATCAGGATTAACAAAGTACCAATCATGCCAAACAGAACTTAACAAAAATTAACAGCTCTTTGGCTGCAAGAAAGGATAACAGTTCTATGACTGGGATTGTTTTCCAGGATTTCAAGAAAGCATTTCATCTCTTCGATCATTAAATTCTAAAGCTGAACAGTTACAGGTTTCACAGTCTTTCCTTAAACTGATTTAGATCATACCTAAACCAAAGGTCTCAAAGTTTGCATTGTAGTATCAGTTCTCAAACTCGCACTATTCATTCTGGGGTCCCTCAAGGCTCTTTTGTAGGTCCTTTCCTCTTTTATTTATATCTATGTAACAATCTACCACTAAATAATACTGATTTGTTTGAGATGATGCAACCTTGTATACATCTAGTTCTCATACTTAAGTTATCTGAAAAAAATGAAAGTCTGACCTTAGTAGAGTTCAAATTGGGTGGTAATTAATAAAGGTAAAACAAAATTAAAAAACTGGCGGGGACATCATAAAAGATACTTAAGTTAGGGAACCCTGAGCTATCCCTTACAATAAGCAATCATCAGTTAGAAAATGTGAAACATGAAAAGCTTGTTGGTGTGTCTGCATATAATCATTTAAAATGGGATGACAATACTGACATGCTTTGTAAAACAGTGTCATCTAAAACTCCCCTACTCTGCAGAAACAAGAAATATTTACCTACAGAAACTTGCAATCTATACTACAATACATATATTCTTCCAATAATGGATTACTCTTTGACTGTATGTGGAAACTGTGCCAAATCACAATTTGACAGAATTTATAAACTTCAGAAACATTCAGCACCCATTATTTTAGATGTGTCTACTGATCTGTCATGAAAAGCTTTGTTTACAGATGTAAAATGGTTCATAATATATGAAAGAATTGATTTTCACAAGACAGTTATTGTATATAAATGTCTACATGCAACTGCACCAGAGTATCTTCAGGCTTTATTGAGGCCTTTTTCAACGCAGTAGAGATCATCATTACATGGAAGCCTTCAAGCACCAAAACCATGAGAAGAGCTATTTAAAAAACTTCCAATACTATGGTACAGTTCTGTAGAACAAACTTCCAATGCATGTAAAATCTGCAGAAAATATTATATTTAAAAAGAGATATCATAAGCATGTGTCTCTAATAAATTATAATAGAATTTAGTATTTAAATGCTTGTTGTTGTTGTTGTTCTTATAGGGTTTAACGCCATTTTTCAGCACAAGATAGGCTATACATGGCGGCCAGTATGAATGGTGGAGGAAAAACCCAGGAAAACCCCGGAAAGAACCACCGACCCATGAGAAGCTACCGGCAAGCTTTCTCACATATCCACATTGGCCAAGCCCGAGACTCGAACACAAGCAGACAGAGGTGAGATGGCAGTGATCCGTGACAGAGATCGCTTTAGACCACTCAGCCACTTGGGGCCCCTATTTGACTACTAAACACATTAACATGTAATTATTGTTATCTTTTATGTAATGAACGTTCTTATACTCTTTTAAGAGATCCCCAAGGGAGAATAATTTTTGACTAAATGAGTCACTTTCTATATAAGAGTATTATTATTAATATAATTGTAAATTAGTTGCTATAGCTACTGTGTCCATCATACAACTGTGACTCTTTGTTGACATTTTTCCATGTGGCTTTGATTGCAATTTGACCAATGAAAAAGTTTAAGAACTAATTTGAAAATGTCACCTTAGTATATATCACGTGAGCCACCGAGCAGCCTTCTAAGGTCTGCCTGCATCATAACACCAACATTTCAGACTTGATCATTATTAAATTTCCATACTTATGCCCTGAGTATTGCAGACTGCTAATGATCATTTTAGACCTTTCTTATGGTGTTTATATAAAAAAATGACACTAAAAATTATATCCCACTATTCAGTATAGTACAGTATGTAAAGGATTTAATGGTGCATCAGGAAAATCCAGCCATTAGATATTTGGTTTAAAAAAAAAAGGTGGAAAACTGCACAAACACTTGTGGATGTTTAATGCTTTCAAAAGAATTTAAATATGTAGTTTTCAAAAATCTTAATATAGATTTAAATTAACTCAAACATTTCCGAAATCTTCATGACTTAAGCATTTATTTTCTCATTAAAGAAAACCCAGAGTATTTAATAAAATGACCCATTGTTCAGTTCTGTTTGAATATTTTACCCCATTTGCAGCCTGGTGTGCTTTCATTTAACGTCTCAACTTTTGAGTATAAAATCAACTAACATCAGCCTGGTGTCAGGATAATGTAACTGGGTGGGACATCATACTACATGTCTGTGGCATGATGCCCCAGTGCTAGACATCACTATAAACTGCCAAACTGCAAACATCATAGTGATAAGTCTGAAACACTGTTGAAACTACAATAAAATTACCAATCACATACAAGCAGATTATTTTAATAATAGGTTCTACTGAATAAAACCATCATCTTTAAAATGTAGTTATCTTCAAGTATTTTATTAACAAATCATCTTAAACAACACTATATAAAATTTCAGTGTAATGACTGTATTTTAATTTGAATACTTTTCCAGTAAATGTTTGATAAAAACTGAACCTGACAGGAATCATGTATGGTTAATAAGGAGACAGGCTGTTCATTCCTGGTTCATTATATGTTTTAAACTTTCCCTATTATGTTTCATGCTTCATTACTTATGAATAGTTTCAAAGCATCAGAAATTTTATAGATTACATACATTACAGAACAGATGAAAGTCAAACAAGTAAAAGAGTAAAAAACAACAACTGAGAACAATTCTAATATACTTAATGAAGAGAATTGCAAATTTTCTCATATCTAAAGGAATGCTACATGTGATTTTTAATAATTAGTATTTCTTAAGTCACAAAACAATGCACAATTCCATCAATATTTGCATTTGTTAATAATGCATGAATAATTCTTACGTTTTTCCATCAAATTCATCATAACTTCCATTGATGGTGACTTGTCGGTCAAAGATGTAGAACTTTCCTATAAGCTTGTCATATTCCATATAATGAATCTTACACCACACATCTGGCTCTATGTCATCCCATTTGTCCATGATCTGATCTAGGATACTCTGCAATTGATATATTTTGTTAAATAAGACAAATTATAATCTACAATTTAATAATTATAAGAGGACCACGACACAAGTTATGCCATGTGATTTTATCCTTTTACAAAATGACCATGATACAAGTTATGCCATGTGATTTTATCCTTTTACAAGATGACCATGACACAAGTTATGCCATGTGATTTTATCCTTTTACAAGATGACCATGATACAAGTTACCGTATTTACTGCATATGTTGAGACATGATCAAATTTTTTAAAAATTCCTGTCCCAGAACTGGTGAAACATTTTTTTCACTTTGGTCATATGTCCCATGACTTAAGAAACGAAATAAATTTGTATTGCATTTGTGCCTCCCCTCCTGCACGTTGCAATAAAATAGATAAATAAAATGCTTAATTGATAATAAAAGGAAAGAAACTAACCTTGTGTTGTTATCATCTATTCCTTTTTTCAACATCAGCATTAAAGAATAAAATATTTCCACGAAATCGGTATAAGTGGCGTAGGCTTCCATACTGTAGCAGCGTGTATCAATTATGTCCGATACCACACACCACGTTGTTCACTGACAAGAACATTGAGAAACAATTGTGCGTGGTTTTCATCCGACTGAAAACTGGAGCCAACCAAATTGCAAACAAGAGGGAAATAGTCAACCAATATCTTGAAGATGCAATAATCACATGACATGGTGCTGGGTGGAAAATAATCAAGACGGAATTATATCCAGGTCTACTGTATGACAGTGTCTCGCAAATAAAAATCATTATTTGAAAACACATTCACTTGAGTGCAAGTGACAATCTTTTCGCTGGCACAGGTTGCAAAATTATCCTTACTATTTACCCACAGACATCAGTGCACCTTTGAATTAATTATTAAAATTAATTTATGGTGTCCCAACAAATACGGTGCCCCAACAAATACAGTGTCCCAACATATACGGTAAATACGGTATGCCATGTGATTTTATCATTTTACAAGAGGACCATGACACAAAAGTTATTACCTGTGATTTTATCATTTTACAAGAGGACCATGCCACAGGTTATGCCATGTGATTTTATCATTTTACAAGAGGACCATGCCACAAATTATGCTATGGGATTTTATCATTTTACAAGAGGACCATGACACAGGTTATGCCATGCGATTTTATCATTTTACAAGAGGACCATGCCACAGGTTATGCCATGTGATTTTATCATTTTACAAGTGGACCATGCCACAAGTTATGCCATCTGACTTTATCATTTTACAAGAGGACCATGACACAATATATGCCATGTGATTTTATCATTTTACAAGAGGACCATGACACAAGTTATGGCATGTAATTTTATCATTTTACAAGAGGACTAGGATACAAGTTATGTGATGTGATTGTATCATTTTACAAGAGGACCATGACACAAGTTATGACCTATGATTTTATCATTTTACAAGATAACCCCGACAAAAGTTAAGCCATTTGATTTTATCATTTTACAAGATGACCCTGACAAAAGTTGTGCCATGTGATTTTATCATTTTAACAGATGACCATGACACAATTTATGCCATGTGATTTTATAATTTTACTAGATGATTGTGACACAAGTTATGACCTGTGATTTTATCATTCTTTAGGAGGACCATGACATATGATTTTAAAAGTTTATCATAAAACCCTGGCACCAATTATGCCATGCAATTTCATACTTTCACAAGTGGATCATCTTAATTATCAATATCTATAAGCATTGTTTCAGGTCAACACTGTCCTTCAACCAAACAAAAATAGTAATTTGATTCATTATTTTTTCAGTTGAAGAGCAGACCAATCTGGTTCTTATTCTTCAAGGCATTTGATTATGAAGGTAAAGAAAAGGCCCTTAAACTGCCATTATTGTTACTTGACGAAGCAATGATAGCAAATAACGCATTTTTATTTGCTCCCTAGATTCAGCAAAATTAAGTTTGGAAAATCCATGATAACACAATGAGATAATTTTGGGTAAGATGAAGAAAAAAAAGCAGACAAAAGTAAATGCGTTCACCTAGCAAATCCATGAATTCCAATTCTGGGAATGATTTTGAATTGCATGCCCAGAAAGGCTTAAATAATACTTGCCCAAAGTTATTCCAACTTGCTAAGGAACCACAGAGTGAAAAAGAATAGGTCAATACATATGATAAGTGTAAGAAGATAATGCAAAAATTCAACTTTTATGGATGGCACAGTTTTATAATGCAAATGAAATATTGGAAAAAATGTAAACCCACCCACTCCAATAAAGACTTATCTAATTTACCACTTTTAAAGACTGACTGGCTATGAAAAGTTGGAGTATATAACTATTTACAAAATTATCATATTTATTTAACGCTGGGTCAAAGCAATCTAAAACAAATAAAAAAATGAAAACAAAATTGGAATCAGAAGGATGACACAAACTCATATCGAATGCAGAACTAAGAGTTTTTCAGTGAGTTAAGCACAACACAATTATTGAGATCAGAGTTGTTATTTCTAATGGAAATCCCATGCAACTGATTGATAGCAGGTCATAAACTGGTCCCGAGTGTCAAATACAATTCATTTATCATTTTCCCCCATTTTTTCTATTCTTAAAACTGTATAAACATTTATCATTTTCAATTTTCAGGATTTCATAGTGCTATGATACATATAGGTAACAAGTGACATAATACTAATAATGATGATATTAATAATAATAATAATAATAATAACAGCATAGACTATAATGATGACTGAATCATTTTAAGCTGTATGTCCTGATTTTGCAACAGTAGGCATCCTTAAACCAACTGAATGGCAAAATATGAACAGCAGGATCTTAATAATTCAAACATCAATAAATTGAATACATTCAGCTCTCATTTCAACACCATTCAAACATCAATAAATAAATCGAATACATTCAGCTCTCATTTCAACGCCATTCAAACATCAATAAATCGAATACATTCAGCTCTCATTTCAACACCATTCATCATAATAGACATGATAGAATATTATCAGGATTCAAACAGAAAAATAAAGGGCATAAACAACAGTATATATATATATATATATATATATATATATATATATATATATATATATATATATCCATTACAATTTGTTATATACAGCACAATTTTCATTCCATCAGATTTAAATTTTGCTGATAACATATCTGAAAATGGTATTAAACATTTTCTGTCAAGAAAATTTACAATAAATGCAGGAAAAATTACATTCAAAAATCATTGTGATAATGTTAAATATGAAGTCAAGATTTTCATTTGTGACTCTTCTTTTTCAATCATAAATGCTCTCTAGACAATGATCACGCAAGAACTATAAGTCTTCAAATTACCTTCAAAACATCAGATTTGTTGCTATGACAAAATGGATCAAAATTATCCTGATCATTGTTGCAAGAGTTGACTGTACTTGACACAACTTTGTAAGTACTGGCATAAGGATTTCTCTTCATTACGATAAATTCTTTAGGTTGAAAGCACATTTATTTTTTTTAAGATTGGATAATCTTAGGTTTAGAACCAATTCCACTGGAATATCTATGACAGATCATTAATTAACTTTGTCTCACCTGGTAAAATGAGCTTGAACCCTGGTAAGTAATGTGATCTGCATACACATTAGAATGTCTGAAAAAAAGAAAATACAATACAGGTCTATCATAAAATTTTGCAGACATGGAAAAAAATTACCAAACCTAGACAATGCAGCAAACTGAAGGTCTTCTGACTTAAATTTGTGGGTAAATGTTGCTGTTGTTGTTGTTGTAGGGTTTAATGCCATTTTTTAGCACATGATAGGCTATACATGGCGGCCAGTATTAATGGGTGGGTAAATGAAATAGAGCTGGAAGAAAATCTTAGAAATATACCAGTGACAGATGTATAAATAGAAATATACCAGTGACAGATGTATAAGTAGAAATATACTAGTGACAGATGTATAAATAGAAACATACTAGTGACAGATGTATAAATAGAAATATACCAGTGACAGATGTATAAATAGAAATATACCAGTGACAGATGTATAAGTAGAAACATACTAGTCACAGATGTATAAATAGAAACATACTAGTGATAGATGTATAAATAGAAATATACCAGTGATAGATGTATAAATAGAAATATACCAGTGACAGATGTATAAGTAGAAACATACTAGTGACAGATGTATAAATAGAAACATACTAGTGACAGATGTATAAATAGAAATATCCTAGTGACAGCTGTATAAATAGAAATATACCAGTGACAGATGTATAAGTAGAAACATACTAGTGACAGATGTATGAATAGAAATATACCAGTGACAGATGTATAAGAAGACATACTAGTGACAGATGTATAAATAGAAATATACTAGTGACAAATGTATCAATAGAAATATACTGGTGACAGATGTATAAATAGAAATATACCAGTGACAGATGTATAAATAAAAATATACTAATGACAGCTGTATAAATAGAAATATACTGGAGACATGTATAAATAAAAATATACTAGTGACAGATGTATACATAGAAATATACAACAGATTGGGACTTCAAATAGTAGTATAAGAGGAGAAAAATACACAGCAGATTGGGACTTGAAATAGTAGTGTAACAGGAGAAATATCATAGCAGATTGGGGTTTTAATTAGTAGTGCAACAGGAAAAATATACAGCAGATTGATACTGCAACTAGTAGTGTAACAGGAGAAAAATGCACATCAGATTAGGACTTGAAATAGTAGTATAACAGGAGAAATATGCATAGCAGATTGGGGTTTTAACTAGAAGTGCAACAGTAGAAATATACAGCAGATTGATACTGCAACTAGTAGTGTAACAGGAGAAAAATGCACATCAGATTAGGACTTGAAATAGTAGTATAACAGGAGAAATATGCATAGCAGATTGGGGTTTTAACTAGAAGTGCAACAGAAGAAATATACAGCAGATTGATACTGCAACTAGTAGTGTAACAGGAGAAATATACAGCAGATTGGTACTGCAACTAGTAGTGTAACTGGAGAAAACTGTATAGCAGATTGGTACTGCAACTAGTAGGGTAAAAGGAGAAAAATGCACAGCAGATTGGGGGTTCAATTAGTAGTGCAACAGGAGAAATATACACAGCAGATTAGGACTTGAAATAGTAGTGTAACAGGAGAAATATGCATAGCAGATTGGGGTTTTAACTAGTAGTGCAACAGGAGAAATATATAGCAGATTAGTACTGCAACTAGTAGTGTAACAGGAGAAAAATGCATAGAAGATGGGGGTTCAAATAGTAGTGTAACAGGAGAAATGTACACAGCAGATTGGTACTTCAACTAGTAGTATAACAGGAGGAAAATACACAGCAGATTGGGACTTCAAATAGTAGTGTAACATAAGAAAAATGCATAGCAGATTGGGGGTTTGAATAGTAGTGTAACAGGAGAAAAATGCATAGCAGACTGGGGGTTCAACTAGTAGTGCAACAGGAAAAATATACACTGCAGACTGGTACTGCAAATAGTAGTGTAACAGGAGAAATATACACAGCAGATTGGGGGTTCAAATAGTAGTATAACAGAAGAAATGTACACAGCAGATTGGTACTGCAACTAGTAGTGTAACAGGGGAAAAATGCATAGCAGATAGGGGGTTCAAATAGTAGTGTAACAGGAGAAAAATGCATAGCAGATTGGGGGTTCAACTCGTAGTGCAACAGAAGAAATATACAGAGCAGATTGGTACTGCAACTAGTAGTGTAACAGGAGAAAAATGCATAGCAGATTGGGGGTTAAACTCATAGTGCAACAGGAGAAATATACAGAGCAGATTGGTACTGCAACTAGTAGTGTAACAGGAGAAAAATGCATAGAAGATTGGGGGTTCAAAAAGTAGTGTAACAGGAGAAATGTACACAGCAGATTGGTACTGCAACTTGTAGTGTAACAGGAGAAAAATGCATAGCAGATTGGGGGTTCAAATAGTAGTGTAACAGGAGAAATATAAACAGTTGATTGGTACTGCAACTAGTAGTGTAACAGGAGAAAAATGCATAGCAGATTGGGGGTTCAAATAGTAGTGTAACAGCAGAAATGTACACAGCAGATTGGTACTGCAACTAGTAGTGTAACAGGAGAAAAATGCAAAGCAGATTGGGGGTTCAACTCATAGTGTAACAGGAGAAATGTACACAGCAGATTGGTACTGCAACTAGTAGTGTAACAGGAGAAAAATGCAAAGCAGATTGGGGGTTCAAATAGTAGTGTAACAGGAGAAATATACACAGCAGATTGGTACTGCAACTAGTAGTGTAGCATGAGAAAAATGCATAACCAAACTAACGCTTCCACCAACAGTATATGGTGTAGTCACATTGTCATAACATGACTGCTGCTATGTACCAGTAATAAAAATAAACAACTATACGTTTTCCCTTTTTTCTTTAAAGTTATTTATCAGACAAGTTTTCTTAAAACATATTATGAGTTTTCTATTCACTGACACAATATTCACATTAAAACGAACCTCCCCTAAACAAAAATTGAATATCTTCTCTAAGCAAGATGTGGTCACTCTTCAGGTAACATAAAACATGTACATCCCATACTATTAACATCTGCAGACATAGACATAAGAAAAATGGTATTTAAAAACAATTAAGTGCTATATTGAACTGTGAAGAGGGTAATAAAAATAGCTTCAATACATATGAAAATGGCATGCATGACTTTACAACACGTATTAACAGACAATGCTTGACAGAATTCAAATAAAGGAAAAAATAATGAATTTAAGTATTACGGACCTTACCTAATTTCCTCCATTGATCCTTCACTGATTTCAGGAATTATAATACAAACCAAGAGAATAAGAGTCATAATTTAATTAATACCTAGCAATTAGCCTGTATATCTGACATTTCAACACCTAGTTGTTTGCCAAAACATTTTGTGAACAGATGATATTTTTTCACCATGCCCATGTTTTCAAGACCTAGTAATCTGGAATCATGTCTTTTGAACACATACTGGAAGTTTTTCAGAACATATATCTGTCTTGTGAACAATTAGTATATCTGTCTTGTTATCTCACTTTTCAACATCAATTTTTTTGTCAGTACATCTGTCTTATCAATACCTAGTTGTTAGATCACTTTTCAACATCAAAGTTTTGTCAATATATCTGTCTTATCAACACTTCATGGTTTGTGATCACATATGTTTCTTCAAAACCAAATACCTGTCAGCACAGCTGTCTTATCAAATCAACACCTAACTGCTAGCCAGAACAACTATCTTATCAAATCAACACCTGACTGTCAGCACAACTATCTTATCAAATCAACACCTAACTGTCTGTGAGCACAACTATCTTATCAAATCAACAAGTTATTGTCTGTCAGCACAACTATCTTATCAAATCAACACCTAACTGTTAGCCAGAACAACTATCTTATCAAATCAACACCTAGTTGTCTGTCAGCACAACTATCTTATCAAATTAACACCTAGTTGTCTGTCAGCACAACTATCTCATCAAATCAACACCTAATTGTCTGTCAGCACAACTATCTCATCAAATCAACACCTAATTGTCTGTCAGCACAATTATCGTATCAAATCAACACCTAGTTGCTTGACAGCACTGCTGTCTTATCAATATCTAATAGTTTGTAAGCAAATCTATTTGTCTTTGGAGTGCTTCACCTATAAATAATATTAAGGGAGACAACTTTTGACTTTTCTTAAATTGGTAGACTGGCATATTTTCCTACCGAGTGCCATCTGGTTCATTTTGATAGTCAGGATAATTTTCCATTTCATGTCTACTGAGGCGCCCTCTATCATCTTGATACCAGTCTGGCTGGATTCTAGTCATCTCCTGCATAGAACATAACATATTATCACTGGGAGTTAACCAAAACAGTGCAGTTATCATAGCAGATGCTGAGAATTTGTAAATAAATGTTCCCCCAAATCTTAAAATTATAAATATCTTTAAAGAATATCACCATAGTGACCACAATCTCTGAAAATGACTTTGAACTTTACCCCTCTGGTATTCTGGCAAGGTGAAATCTTACATGTCTTCTTGTGATCATGTATATGAATGCAACAAATATGGAAGTATAGTATTTCACTCTCGCTGATTGGTGACTTAATGACTATTTTGATTTCTAATGAGATTGATACTTATGGCAAATTAGTGATAGTTGTATTTATAGTGATTTCATAATAGTGATACTTATGGAAATTTAGTGATCTCTATCATACATCCGTTTGTGGATCATACAAAGGTCACCTAATTAGGTCAGGATATCCAATGTCTGTATTTAAAGAAATCTGTATTGCAAAAGACTTCATTTGTGTGCATCGTTTGACAATAAAGGCATCATATATCATATGAAAACAATGAGAAAAAGTAATTATAGGTTACTGCATTTGTATGGGAAAATATGAATGAGTTTTGGGATGGAATACTGCATGACATTTTACCTAAGGTTTAATTATATAAACAAAATACACTACAAGAAACAATGTAAATGAATGTATGTCTCAGTAAAAAAAAGACACTTGTTGTTGTTGTTGGTGTAGGGTTTAACGCCATTTTTCAGCACAAGATAGGCTATACATGACGGCCAGTATAATTGGTGGAGGAAGAACCCTGGAAAACCCCAGGAATAACAACCAACCTATGAGAAGCTACTGGCAGGCTTTCTCACGTACCAACATTAGCCAAGCCTGAGACTCGAACTCACACAGACAGAGGTGAAATGGCAGTGATCCATAATGGTGAGCGCTTTAGACCACTCGGCCACTCCCAAAGACACTTGTAATGATGGTTCAAAATGCACAATGAGACCTCTAATGATGGGTCTCAATGCACAACAACACTTGTAATGATGGGTCTCAATGCACAACAACACTTGTAATGATGGGTCTCAAAGCACAATGACACCTCTAATGATGGGTCTAAATGCACAACGACACTTGTAATGATGGGTCTCAAACCACAATGACACCTCTAATGATGGGTCTCAATGCACAATGGGACATGTAATGATGAGTCACAATGCACAAATACACTTGTAATGATGGATCTCAGTGCACAATGACACTTGTAATGATGGGTCTCAATGCACATTGACACCTCTAATGATGGGTCTCAATGCACAAAGACACTTGTAATGATGGGTCTCAATGCACAATGACACTTGTAATGATGGGTCTCAATGCACAATGACACTTGTAATGATGGGTCTCAATGCACAAAGACACTTGTAATGATGGGTCTCAATGCACAATGAGACATGTAATGATGGGTCTCAAAGCACAATGACATCTCTAATGATGGGTCTAAATGCACAAAGACTCGTAATGATGGGTCTCAGTGTACAATGAGACATGTAATGATGGGTCACATTGCACAATGACTCATTTAATGAAGAGCCTCAAAGCACAATGACACCTGTATTGATGGGTCACAATGCACAATGACACCTTTAATGAAAAGTCTGAAAGTACAGTGACACTTGTAATGATAGGTCTCAATGTGCAATGACACTTGTAATGATGAGTCAAAATGCACAATGACACCTGTATTGATGGGTCACAATGCACAATGACACCTTTAATGAAAAGTCTCAAAGCACAGTGACACTTGTAATGATAGGTCTCAATGCACAATGACACTTGCAATATTGACATTTATAATGATGGGGCCTCAATGCACAATGACATTCATTCTGATGGGTCTCAATGAACAATGACACATGTAATGAATGATGGGGTCTCAATGCACAATGATACTGTTAATGATGGATCTCAATGCACAATGAAACTTGTAATGATGTGTCAAAATGCACAATGACACTTGTAATGATGGGTCTCAATGCTAAATGACACTTGTAATGATGGGTCTCAATACACAATGACACTTGTAATGATGGGTCTCAATGCACAATGACACATATAATGATGGGTCTCAATGCACAATGAAACTTGTAGCAATGGGTCACAATGAACAAAGAAAGTTATTGCAACCAATATTTTCTTGCTTAATGAATCAATAAAAGGTACATTGTAAATAAGCAGATGTTAAAGAAATATATAATGTCCAATTAAACTAAAAGAATGTAGAGGTTTTGTACTGTTAATTACTGGTACTAGTATTCAGCCTTGGTATTTTGGTTAAGCTTCATGATGTAAATCATAAAAACTAATACTTAACCTGCACATTAAAGGAAGAATAATTATTAAAAAATTTAAAAATATGCATACAAAGAGGTGCACACATTCTCTCTCAAAAACACATGAAATAAATACACTCTTGTCTTTATCATGTCCTAAGTAATATCCTGCAGAACAAAATAGATTACATTTCTTTAACTGATCATTAATTTTTCAATAAACTACTTTATTTTAGAAAATTTGTTTTTATGCAAAAAATTATAAAACTCATAAATATTTAATGTCATTTCTTAGATAGGCTCCCTTGTTATATTTCCATCACTTTTCTACTTCAAAATTTCTGATTTTCCATGACTAAATTCATTTAATTATTATCATGCAAAAGTCAGGAAGCTGGATCTCCACACAGAAATTAATAATACTGATCAACGTGATAGGAAAGACACCTGCATAATAATTCAGCCTTCATTTACAGCCATTTAATCCACCTACTTTAGCACTTCAGACTGACAAGTAAAGAGAGACTAATGTGCACTTAACTTCAAATTTAGAGAAATCGGCAAACTGCCATAGCCATGATTCTGAAACTCCATCAATTCAAGATGGCAGCCTTGGGTGAAATTCTATGAACTTTTAATTTTTTGCCATTTTCCATTAAATTTCAATTATTTTCCATTACGGATGTGGGAGGATATAGGTTCGACCCCAGCCAAATCATACCAAAGACTCATAAAATGGTACTAACAGCTGCTTCACTAGGCACTCAGCATTAAGAGGTTATTGGAACACACACATACATCGGTTGGATGACTGTGATTAAAACACAAACATACAGAGGCTAGATGACTGAGATTGGAACACACACATACAGAGGCTAGATGACTGAGATTGGAACACACAGAGGTTAGAAGACTGATTGGAACACACACATACAGAGGCTAGAGAACTGAGACTGGAACACACACATACAGGGGTTGGATGACTGATTAGAACACACACATTGAGAGGTTAGATGACTGTGATTGGAACACACATACAGAGAATAGATGACAGACTGGAACACACACATATAGAGGTTAGAAGACTGTAATTGGAACACACAACAGAGGCTAGAGCACTGAGACTAGAATACACACATACATATGTTGGGTGACTGGGATTAAAACAAACACATACAGAGGTTAGATGACCGGGATTGGAACACACACATACAGAGGCTAGATGACTGAGATTGAAACACACACATGGGGCTAGATGGCTGTGATTGGAACACATATATAAAGGTTATATGACTGATTTGAACACACACAGAGAGGCTAGATGACTGAGACTGGGAACACACACACATATGTTGGATGACCGTGAACTGAACACAAAGATTTTAAATGACTGAAAGGAATACACACATACAGAGATAGATAACTGAGATTGGAACACACACATAAAGATGCTAGATGACTGAGACTGGAACATGCACATACAGAGGTTAAAAGACTGTGATTGGAACACACACACACACACAGAGGTTAGATGACTGTGATTGGGACACACACACAAAAGTTAGATGATGGAGACTGGAACACACATAAAGAGGTTAGATGACTGAATCTAGAACACACACATACAGAGGATAGATGATTGAGACTGGATCACACACATATAAAGGTTACATGACTGTGATTAGAACATGCACATACATATGCTAGATGACTGTAATTGGATCACACACATACAAAGGCTAGATGACTGAGACTGTCAAAGAGTATTGATACCCTCAGTATATACAACTTGCCAGCCTACCTTTAAATTAGCGCTGATGCTCTTAATATAACTATTTCAAACTGACACCACTACCTGGCATCTGAACAAACATACATCATCCAATAAACCTTCTGTTTACTCAGGTGCCAATATGACCTCTTTACCAGTTTGTAAACATCATTATACTTCTTACTTACCCTTTTGTACCTATTTTCATCAAGATCAGCCTGGTTCACAAGTAGATGGTAATTTTTGTCCCCACTCTTTGTAGATGACTCCCAAAATATGTCTAGCTGTTCTTGATACCAGTCCATTTTTCCTTTCAGTCCCAGGAACATGCGGCGTGTCAACTTTGCCCGCATTTGTGCCTGAATTCTAATGATGTTTGTTATCATATGATCAAGCTGGGCATTTAGTTGATCTGTGTGCCAGTATTTTAGAAAAACCTACACAAGAAAAAATGAAAATTGTAAACAAATGAATTTAGTACATAAAAAATAGTAAATGGATATATCAAAATAGTAAACTCAATGATTTTCAAGCTAGTGATAGTATCAGCCAGAGAATTAGTACTAGTGGCATCTGCTTTCCAAAACTGAAACTAGTTATTCACTATCTATTTACCTTGCCTCACAGCAATGCAGACTGTGTGAAATCTTTTTCCGTGATCAAAAGAATACATACAAATTGTAGGAAATCCCTGAATGCAGACACATTAACATCATTTTTACAGAGTAAAACAAACAATTACACCTGCTGCATAGAGTTTAAAACCCCTGATTACATTCCGAAAAGTTTAAAGGATGTGTATATATGTCACATATAATGTGTGAGCTACTACTCTATCAAAATCAAAAGAATAATATAAAATAAAGTTTCAGAGATGAAAATAATTATTTTAATGCATGTAAATTAGTCTGTGTCTGGCGTTTGTTGTTTTAAAATTGTTGATCTTATATAATGTATAAACACATTTTTTCGTGTAAGGTTTGTTTGGTCTTGTAAGCTATTTTGGGATCTGGCATATGGGTTTCCATCTCAAGGGGTTAACAGGTATGCATGAAGTGTACACAAAAACATTGTGTCTCAAGTCAATGTCTATTTGTAGTTCTTTTATTTACATTGAAACAAAATTATTTCTTTTTAAAAACAAAGGACATTTATTTCATGATACCATCAGCAGCATCAAAGCTAAATTCTTTTATATTGTTCTGACTGTAAAATGCTGATGCCATGATTTCACTGCTAGTGTCATCCTTGTGAAATCTCCGATTTATTCTTGTTGTTGTTGTTGTGGGGTTTAGCGCCATTTGTCAGCACACGATAGGCTATACATAGCAGCCAGTATCATTGGTGGAGGAAGAACCAGGGAAACCCCCGGAAAGAACCACTGGCAAGCTTTCTCACACACCCACATTGGCTGAATGCGAGACCCGAACCAGCGCAGACAGGTGAGATGGTAGTGATCCATAATGGAGAGTGCTTTAGACCACTCAGCCACTCAGGGCCCCGGAAATCTCAGACTGCCAACAAATAAAATTTCAATGCAAACTCGGGAACACAATTCTCCTTAATGAACCATGCATGTGAAATAATGCCTTTTTATTCACCAAGTACTCATTTGCCTTGATTATTTTGCTGTCTGATCATATCTGTGAACAAACAGACTAATTTAAGGTAGTTTAATTATAATTCTTACATAAAAATGTTCAGTACAGTATTCAACTGGTCACTTTACATAGGCTGACCAGACACACAACCATGACCACTAGCCTTTACACATGTAGAATGTGCATGCCTTTCTACATTTCTTTTTTCCATGACTTTATTTGATTTGATAAATAAAACATGATTAACATGATAATGCAAAGCAGGTCTGCCTTTAATTGAGTGTGAAAACTTCCACAAGCTAGAGACCTAAACATGACCAAAAATTGGTTAGGTTCAAAATGAATGATCACACATAACCCAAATTAAAAAACAGAACACACACACACATTTCACTAGGACAAACTTATTTAATTTGTATTTATTTATTAAGGGGCTTTCAGTAAATAGTCACAATGAAAAATTTCTTTGATCAAAATTTCATCCAATATTGTTATTTACAGTGTACAGAGAAAGTGGCACGGAAAGCAAATTTAGCAAAACATATAACTGCATACTAAAAGATGCAAATTACATGACCTTGATATATCAATTTCCAGTTACTAACCACCCTATTCAAAGATAAAACAAGCAATATATCACAGTCTCATTTACTAATTTTGATCATGCTTTTCTTCAATTCTGATAACCAGAAACCAAGAGCTTCATCATATTTACTAGTTCAAAAAAATGAGATCCATGCAATACTCCATTTTATAAGCAGGGTCACAAATTGTCCAGAGTTATTGAGGGAGTGGTTACTGGGGTCATGCAAACCTTAACTTACCTAACCTTTGGGACCTTAAGCTGAGTAAACTCATCATGCACGGCACTTATGATACATGGGTTATGCTTGTGAAAAGTAAAGACAAGGTATCAGGAACATGTTTCTAAATTGATCAAATTGCTGTTTAACTGATACTCTATAGAAGTAGGTTATTTAGTCCCAAAGCAACTTAAGTAAAATATTTTGCCCACATACAAACTACAGTAGTTGACTCGGGCTAATTAAATGGTAGGATTCTAACCTGTAGCCTTTTGACTTCAAGTAATGCAAGCTAACCACTGAGCTACTGCTGTTTTTTCATTTAGAACTATTTCCAAGTACCTTGGTTTTGCCTGTTTCAGCTGTTGGTATATTGCCCCTGTCTATAATCAGCTGACAGGTTTCTGGTGTTGCTGGAACATTTGCCACCAATGGGAAAGCTAGGAACTTGTACCTAGAAATATGATGGGTTTCATTAAATTCCAAAAATATTTTCATTTTATTGCAAGCTTAACTGCCCAGTAAGAAAATGAAAACTTAATAATTAAACTTCATCAAAAAAAAATTAATTTTACTTCTCTAAAATTTTTCAATTCCATTTTCTTTAAAATACCAGACATTCAAAAGTCTTGGTTTAATGTTTTCAACACGTTTAAAGTTGAGACTAAGTTACATCATTCCTGCATGATTGTATTTTTATGTAGTTAATTGTAAATGAGCCAACTGAACAGCATACAATTTTAAGATCACATATTAGAAACTGGAGCAATTTTTTTCCTCATAATGTAAAACTTGTACGATTTCATATTAATAACTTAATTAAAGTTTGCCTCACTGCTATTAATCCATGTTGTTGTTGTTTTATATTACCGCATTCACCCACTTAAATCAATGCAGACAGACAAAATGTCAAACGAACCTGTCAAGGAAAACTTGGAATGGCAGTCGTGTGGTGAATCCCATTCTCCGAATTCGAGTTGTCTCCAGCACACCTGTATATTTAAGCTGCCGCATTACCATGGTTGAGTCAAAGCCATTTGGTGCTTTGTAAGAATTTGGTCTCAAACACCTACAAGTTGACAAAAACAAACATGCATAAAGGACAAAAAACAATTAGATAGGCAATTTATGATGTGTTAAATAATATTTTATGCAAGATGCAGAGATGACAATCATGCCAATTTCATTTTTACTGCTACTTTTTATCTCATATTATGCCATTATTAATGCTTATGCTAGATTCCGATTATGAAGTCAATACCATAACAGTTTAATAATAAGGTGAACAGCGGCTTAATCAACAATAGATCTAAATCACAGAAAAGCTTGTACTGTCTCATTTTAATTCTTAGGTGAATGTGTACCTAAGCACATGTTTCACAAAAATAATGGATCAATAACATTTCATGTCAGCACAGTTCCCCAATCTGCCCAAGAAAGTTCAGTAAAGACAATAAATTGAAAGCAGTTAGTTTTATACTGCACTGAATAAATGAATCTAAATATAATTTTCAAGACATCAACACTGGATGAATAACATCTCTTTGCAGTCTTTTCACATGGTGGGAAAGACAGATGAAGGAGTCGATGGACTTCATGTTCATTGGGGGGAAAGACGACTGTAGGAAGCATATTTCAACCAAAATCACTCTAGGTCAGAATGATTTAAAGCTTACAATAAATTTTTACATTATAATTTGAAGCATTCTTACTTTTATGTAAGATTTAATTCTTTTAAGATGGCATTCCTGTTTCATATTGGTATGGGGTGGTGTGGTGTACAGACTTATATTTATCTAAAGAATGAGCTGAGGTGCTTGCAATTGATGACATATTTTTTCTTCAAAGAGTTTTACATAAATTATCATTGATTTGAAATTTAGCTGGAATCAAAAAACCAAAACCAAGCATGTCAAATTGAGTTACTTGGGTAGAGAGGGCTCCAAGACCAACCATGTCAAGTTGAGTTACTTGGGTTGAGAGGGCTCCAAGATATAAAAAGAGAAATTGAATTACTTGGGTGAGAGGGCTCCAAAACCAACCAGGTCAAATTGAGTTACTTGGGCTGAGAGGCCTCCAAGAGCAACCATATCAAACTGAGTTACTTGGGTTGAGAGGGATCCAAGACCTAAAAAGACACTGAATTACTTGCATAGAGGGCTCTAAAACCTACCAGGTCAAATTGAATTTCTTGGGTGAGAGAGCTCCTAAACAAACCAGGTCAAAGTGAGTTACTTGGGCAGAAAGGACTCCAAAAAACAAACAGATCAAACTGAGTTACCTGGGCTGAGAGGGTTCCAAGACATACAAAGTCAAAATGAATTACTTGGTTGAGAGGGCTCTAAGACCAACCATGTCAAATTGAGTTACAATGGATGAGAGGGCTCCAAGTAGATACAAACTAGAAAAAGTAGAGTCAACTCCCACATCAAACCCAAGGCTTGTATTAATGAAGAATGGAGTCAGCTCTAACATCAAACCCAAGGCTTGTATTAGTGAGGACAGGAGTCAAGTGCCACATCAAACCCAAGGCTTTTATTACTGAGGAAATGAATCAACTCCCACATTAAACACAATGCTTGTATTATGGAGGAAAGGAGTCAACTCCCATATCAAACCCAAGGCTTGTATTAGTGAGGAAAAGAGTCAACTCCAACATAAAACCCAAGGCTTGTATTAGTGAGGAAATGAGTCAACTCCCACATCAAACCCAAGGCTTGTATTAATGAGGAAGGGAGTCAAATTCCACATCAAACCCAAGGCTTGTATATACACCAACTACTAACAAAAAACTACATATATACACCAACTACTAACAAAAAACTATATATATATACACTAATTACTAACACAAAACTATGTATATACACTAATTACTAACAAAAAACTATGTATATACACTAATTACTAACAAAACACTATATATATATACACTAATTACTAACAAAACACTAATTACTACAGAGTAAGTTCGCAGTTCACTGACTTTCAAACAAAAGCAGAAAATGGGTGTCAGGTCAATCAAAGTTTGCTGGTAGACAGACTTGTTTGTCAGGTCAATCAAAGTTTGCTGGTAGACAGACTTGTTTGTCAGGTCAATCAAAGTTTGCTGGTAGACAGACTTGTTTGTCAGGTCAATCAAAGTTTGCTGGTAGACAGACTTGTTTGTCAGGTAAATAATCCTTAACTTGTTAAATTAAACAAAACCAACATTCTGAAAGTCATCAACAATCAAGTCTGATCTTTCTAACAGTTGTGGGATGCGGGAGGTCGTGGGTTCGATCCCCAGTCAAGTCATACAAAAGACTTACAAACATGGTATAACAGATGCCTCGCTTGGCACTCAGCATTAAGAGGTTAGTGTTAGGACTTATCAGCCTGGTGTGAGGATAATGTGACTGGGTGGGGCATCATGCTACATGACTGAGGCATGATGCCCCACTGCTAGACATCACTATAAACTGTCACACTGCAGACATCGAGACAATATGACTGAAAAATTGTTAAAGCTAAGATAAAAATCCAAATCACACACACACACACACACACACTCAAACATTTGTGTGCAAGCCAAAATCATTCCAATTGACTTGATTGATGAAATGTTAAGTATTGTCTACTGCTTGAAGTTAGTTTGTACATGAGACAGGCACAAGCAAAGGAGTGATTCCATTGTTTTTCTATTTACTTGGCATATTTGCACTCTGACAGGCTCTGAAAAATATATCAAATGTTGACTGCCTTCTTAAACTGCATTTAGCATAGGGAAACTGTTCATGTGTTTGGTTTACATGGAATGATGACAGTGAGCTGATGGGGATCTATAAGGTGAATTTTACCACTCTTTAACCACTGTGTTAATTTCATGTTCATCAGAAAGTAATTCATAGTGCAATTTTATGGACAGTGTTTTAAGACAGAGATCATGTACATGTACAATAGCTTTGTGTCATCCATGTAGGTTCACGCTGATGTTGTATGTAAGACTGATCTTGACAGGTGTTTAATCTGTGCTCCAACAGGTGATAGTTTTTATTTAACTTTGTACTTGATGCAAGTGCCTTTGGATGCTCTACTGCATTCTCATGGAAGCACCTTTGGATGCCACTACCCTTATCTCATGGGAGCGAGTTTTTATGCCTCTCGTCCATTTTCATGGAAGTGCCTTTTGATGCCTGCTGTAAACATCAGCCATTTTGAACTGGTTTTTATAGCGCCACCTTTGGGGAAAACCCCCTATTAGATACTACATTCATCGATGTGAATGAACATTAAGTCAGATGACATGGTCACTACTGAAGCTCTAGTCGTAATCAGCTATTTAAAGTAACTTAGTTGTATTCTCCCCTCTCCAAAATGGAGGCAGCAGACTCTGCTCATTACTTTCTTGAATTTGCACGATTAAAATCACTACCATGAAAGCTTCAATAACTTAGGAAAAGGCTCTGATATTGATGTATGCAACAATTAGTTTTTATAAATTATCAAATTCAGATGACTTAGTGATGCAGACATAGACAAAGAACTTGTAAATTTCAAGTATGAGAAATGGTAGCTATGGTTGGTCAGATGGGGTCAGAGGCTTGATGGTGAATGAGTTCTCTCAAGATTTTAAAGCACATAAAAAGTTCTTCATTGAAAAAAGTGATACAGCTATAACAATTGGACTTTATTCTTAAATCTTTATATACATGTTAGTTGTGTACCAAAAATGTCTAAAATTGATGTTAAATGTAACATATACTAAATTTCTTAACAATTAACATACAGGCCTATGTGTATGGGGTCAAATATGTAACAGGTGTTCTATTTATAGTGCACTGCACTGTGTAACTTTGGTACATGTGTATTAACTACATAAAAAGCCACACATTTCATGAGGTAAACAGTTAATCAATGAAATGATTGCTATTTGCATATATGCCAACCACAGGGAGGTATAAGTGTAATCTCTGTTATCACAAATGGCAAAAAAGCACAACCTGAGCATAACAAGAGCTATCTATATCTTACTAGTACAAATATTAGTAACCCTAGTTCATTTAGCCCACAACATCATATCTAATATATCGCATGCCATAATTACAGTACAGTGCATGAAAAATGTACATTTATATTTACTAGCAACCTGGATCTGCAGGCAAAATCGGTGAAATCCATGTGGATTAGGACCAGAATACAAACACAAAATATACTAAAACATTATTTTTATTCAACACTCACTTTAACTAGTCTACATGTCTATTTTTTGCGAATGACCATGTAGTGAACAAATTCTGCAAATGACATGATGGAGTTCTCAATCAGACTGCGGTATTGCATTATGTTATAGTTTTCATTACAAATTTGCAAAGCAGTGTTGATTGGACATGTTTTGAAGTTTAAAAATACCCATCTGCTCAATCAATTATCAGTCACAAGTCAGACCATGAAACCTTTTTCACTTAATATCTGGTGCCATTTTCTTTAAATTACATACTGGTCTGCTAAATAACTTGAATATCTATATAATTAATGTGCAAAGCATAGTTTCAAATTAAAGAAACCAGTCTGTTTTCTGGGAAATGGGTTACTTACAGTTGCTATAAGCAAATATAGGAAAGTACATTAAGATATGGACAAATTAGCTCCTGTGCTATTCTTATGCAGCAGTCTTTCTTTCTGGAATATTCTCAAATATTTCTGCTAAACTGAATTAAAGAGATGATAATACAAATGACAGACACAACTTTGTATTGGTTAAAATTTATTTTACTTTTTAATGTACCAGAAAAGCATAATCCATATATAGGCAAGAATAAAAAATAATTCAGTGAAAAACAAAAATTGTAATTATTAAGCAAAAGTGGAATGGCTGGCATCTATGCATTTGTTGCTGTTAATTCATTAAATTAAATACTTACAAAAATGCAAACTGTAACAGGAAAAACCACAAACTTATGAGCAAACTAAAACGTCTTATTTTACAACCCACAAAAATAACTGATACTACACTAATTAGACTGTTGTTGTTGTGGGGTTTAATGCCATTTTTCAGCACAGAATAGGCTCTGCATGGCAGCCAGTATTAAAGGTGGAGGAAGAACCCGGGAAAGCCACGGGAAGAACCACCAACCCATGAGAAGCTACTGGCAAGTTTTCTCACATACCCACATTGGCCGAATCCTAGACTTGAACCCATGTAGACAGAGGTGAGATGGCAGTGATCTGTAACGTAGAGGGCTTTAGACCACTCAGCCACTTGGGGCCCCCTAATTTGACTGACAGATGGATCTATGGACAGACCAAGAACAGGAACACTATGCATGCCATTTCCACAGCTGTAGCAAAGCATATAATGCAACAGTAATATGCTGATGATTTTTCTGTATAAGGATTATGTATGGTATATTTTTCTGAATAAGGATTACGTATGGAATATTTTTCTGTATAATGATAGTGTATGGAATCATTTTCTGTATAATGTTAGTGTATGGAATATTTCTGTATAATGATAGTGTATGGAATCATTTTCTGTATAATGTTAGTGTATGGAATATTTCTGTATAATGATAGTGTATGGAATCATTTTCTGTATAATGTTAGTGTATGGAATATTTCTGTATAATGATAGTGTATGGAATCTTTTTCTGTATAATATTAGTGTATGGAATATTTCTGTATAGTGATAGTGTATGGAATTTTTTGTGTATAATGTTAGTGTATGGAATATTTATGTATAATGATAGTGTATGGAATATTTTTCTGTATAATGTTAGTGTATGGAATATTTCTGTATAATGATAGTGCGTGTAATATTTTTTTCTATATATTACAGTGTATGGAATATTTATTTATACAATGTTAGTGTATGGAATATTTCTCTGCATAATGATAGTGTGTTAAAAATTTCTCTGTATAAAGACAGTGTGTGGAAAATCACAGCAAATTACAATAGTATTTAGACAATCATGGTTAAAATAACTTTATTACTACACCTACCTTACAAAATTCGGTTCTGCTTTGGATAACATGTCTACCAAATATTGCAGGGAATTCTGGAAGTGTATAAATGAATTGAAACAGTAACAAATTCCTGGACCATAAGCATGTCCTGTGGCATCCATTTCATCAGTAATGGTAGAAAATTAATACAATTGATAAATCAATTAACATGTTACATTTTTAATGAAAATCTACTGATCATGACAGTCAGATAATGTCACTCTCACCTTCATATACCCTCTACTTCATATGCTCTCTACTTCATATGCCCTCTACTTCATAGTAATTTGTTTATAATGTAGATTATGAATGTGACTTAAGCATGAATACTTTGAGATTTTGGAATTCTCGTGTCAAATGAATGCATGGGTGTTTTATTATTACATTTTTAATGAAAATCTACTGATTATGACAGTCAGATAATGTCACTCTCACCTTCATATGCCTTCTACTTCATATGCTCTCTACTTCATATGCCCTCTACTTCATGTGCCCTCTACTTCATGTACCCTCTACTTCATATGCTCTCTACTTCATATGCCCTCTACTTCATATGCTCTCTACTTCATATGCCCTCTACTTCATGTACCCTCTACTTTATATGCCCTCTACTTCATATGCCCTCTACTTCATATGCTCTCTACTTCATATGTTCTCTGCTTCATATGCCCTCTACTTCATATGCCCTCTACTTCATATGCTCTCTACTTCATATGCCCTCTACTTCATGTACCCTCTACTTCATATGCCCTCTATTTCATATGCCCTCTACTTCATATGCTCTCTACTTCATATGTTCTCTGCTTCCTATGCCCTCTACTTCATATGCCCTCTACTTCATATGCTCTCTACTTTATGTGATCTCTACTTCATATGCTCTCTACTTCATGTGCCCTCTACTTCATATGCCCTCTACTTTATGTGATCTCTACTTCATATGCCCTCTACTTCATATGCTCTCTACTTTATGTGATCTCTACTTCATATGCTCTCTACTTCATATGCTCTCTACTTTATGTGATCTCTACTTCATATGCTCTCTACTTTATGTGATCTCTACTTCATATGCTCTCTATGTCATATGCTCTCTACTTTATGTGATCTCTACTTCATATGCTCTCTACTTCATATGCCCTATACTTCATGTACCCTCTACTTCATATGCTCTCTACTTCATATGCTCTCTACTTTATGTGATCTCTACTTCATATGCTCTCTACTTCATATGCCCTCTACTTCATGTGCCCTCTGCTTCATGTGCTCTCTACTTCATATGCCCTCTACTTCATATGCTCTCTACTTTATGTGCTCTCTACTTCATATTCTCTCTACTTCATATGCTCTCTACTTTATGTGATCTCTACTTCATATGCTGTCTACTTCATATGCCCTCTACTTCATGTACCCCCTACTTCATATGCTCTCTATTTCATATGCTCTCTACTTTATGTGATCTCTACTTCATATGCTCTCTACTTCATATGCCCTCTACTTCATGTACCCTCTACTTCATATGCTCTCTACTTCATATGCTCTCTACTTTATGTGATCTCTACTTCATATGCTCTCTACTTCATATGTTCTCTACTTCATATGCCCTCTACTTCATATGCTCTCTACTTTATGTGCTCTCTACTTTATGTGCTCTCTACTTTATGTGCTCTCTACTTCATATGCTCTCTACTTCATATGCTCTCTACTTTATGTGATCTCTACTTCATATGCTCTCTACTTTATGTGATCTCTACTTCATATGCTCTCTACTTCATATGCTCTCTACTTTATGTGATCTCTACTTCATATGCTCTCTACTTCATATGCCCTCTACTTCATGTACCCTCTACTTCATATGCTCTCTACTTCATATGCTCTCTACTTTATGTGATCTCTACTTCATATGCTCTCTACTTCATATGCCCTCTACTTCATGTGCCCTCCACTTCATATGCTCTCTACTTCATATGCCCTCTACTTCATATGCCCTCTACTTCATATGCTCTTTACTTTATGTGCTCTCTACTTCATATGCTCTCTACTTCATATGTTCTCTGCTTCATATACCCTCTACTTTATATGCTCTCTACTTCGTACACCCTCTACTTCATATGTTCTCTGCTTCCTATGCCCTCTACTTCATATGCTCTCTACTTCATATACCCTCTACTTTATATGCTCTCTACTTCATATACCCTCTACTTCATATGCCCTCTACTTCACACTAAAATGAGTTAATACAACACAGACAAACAATTACTCACCCTAAAATGAGCACAGGCAGTGTTAGGATTTGCTGTCACTCCAATATCAACAACCTCCTGGGATTTCATCCTGTGTAAAGATGCACACATATACATATCTGACCGTAACAAGTTTTGCTGCATATTGATTTACATGACTATAAAATGATTTGCTGCACTGATCCAGTTCCTGCTGATTTAATACTGTATAAGTTCATTTACAAGTCAAATCCAACTGCAAAGACTGAGAGTTACCATCACATAATGCACCAGCAGATCTGGGTCCATAAAGATTGTTATGAATAATCATAAAATAAAAAACAAACAACCCTGATCTGCTGTAGCATTGTGTGATGGCTGATGAAAGTTTTGTTGTTTGCAATTGGACTCCATTTACGCATGAGTATAGCTGCAAGCTTCTTTGAAAATAAGATTGGTATCAGTTTTCACATTTTAGATGTTGGTACAAAACACCTCACTTTGCAAAACAGCTGAGTCTATTGTTTTTACAAAGCATATACTAAAAGCGATTAACAAATCAAGCCTTATTACCTGATCTGATGATTGTAATTTTTCCTATGTGTTTTCCTACATTTTTGCAATTAACAGGCAATGAACATGGCATATTTATAATCTGTGTGCATAGTATGGGAAAGCATAAATTAGAAGACTTGAGAGTGATAACGGTGACTTTACTGATTTAATTCTGCTCGATAATCAATATCAGTGCCAGCAATGTGAATATTTGCATTGATCACATGGCAATACATTTATGCTCTAAAAATCTTTTGATTCAAGACTGTTAATATGCTTCAGAATTTCTTTTGGTAACTTATTCTACATAATTATAAATCACTGTGCCACTGCATCACAACATTATCAACATTTTCAATAGTATAACAGGGATTCAAGTAAAACAATTTGTCATATCTAACCAATCAGAAAGCACTAGTTATCATATATATGACAAATCAGAAAGAAGAATCCACAGATGTGTTATAAAATCCCTGAAGTGCTGGCATCTTCAAGTGCTAGCAAAATTAGTTATTTCTGAGACAACTCTAAAGTCACAAACGTAAGTAACAGAAAAGAAGCACAATTAAAAAGTTTTTAAAAGTTAAAAAACAAATTATTAAAGAGATAATTGAAAAATGTGAAAGCAATTTACAGTATAATTAAGTGAATCCAAATGAGTCCTTATATAGGTCTATGAGAGTCCTAAACAAATGAAAGTCCCTTATAATTTTCAATACTGGGAATGTACTGGTCCTCCAAGAACCGTGACTTTGTCATGATGGCGCTGTCCAGAATTCTTTCAAATAATTTAAAACAGTTCCAGAATAATATTATAGTCCAAATAATGAGCAGTTTCTATTTCCACTGAACAGTCCAAAAAAATGATTTTCTTCTTGAAAAACATCTAAGTACAACATAAATTACGTCCACAGACTCACAACAGGATCAAAATCAGTGTGAATGATTCCAAAAAATTGGAATGCAACTGGGTGCTAATTGTATCCTTATATACATCGTATATTGTGACTTTACTTCACAACAGACCCACTGTGACAGCATACACTATTGATTTTTGACAAACTAAGCATAGTCACGTGACCTCATGCAACTAATGGGAAACCACAGAATTATTGTCAAAACTTCCATACCCCATCAGTCACTGAGAAACTACACAATAAATGCTATTTTAAGCCTTATTATTAAGACTATCATTACTGTCAACACATATATAAGCATCTATTTATAGATCCTATGCAATTTGTGTTCTAAACAGGTTCAAATCACCTATACAATTTATAACATAAAATATTATAGATAGTTACAACCATGAAAAAATATATGAAAATTAAATAAAATCATGTACCAGAAGTTACAGCTGGACTGTGCAGCTGTAAATACTTTGATTATTATATTATTATCATAATATCACTTATCATCTCAAGGCTCTAATTATTACACTTATTATGTCAATGCCATGATGTCACTTGCAACCTCAAGGTTCTAATTTTTTATTACATTTATTATGCCAATCTCAGCATGTCACTTGCAACCTCAAAGCTCTAATTATTAGTTATTATGCCAATGTCACTTGCAACCTCGAGGTTCTAATTTTTTATTACATTTATTATGCCAATCTCAGCATGTCACTTGCAACCTCAAAGCTCTAATTATTAGTTATTATGCCAATGTCACTTGCAACCTCAAGGTTCTAATTTTTTATTACATTTATTATGCCAATCTCAGCATGTCACTTGCAACCTCAAAGCTCTAATTATTAGTTATTCTGCCAATGTCACTTGCAACCTCAAGGTTCTAATTTTTTATTACATTTATTATGCCAATCTCAGCATGTCACTTGCAACCTCAAAGCTCTAATTATTAGTTATTCTGCCAATGTCACTTGCAACCTCAAGGTTCTAATTTTTTATTACATTTATTATGCCAATCTCAGCATGTCACTTGCAACCTCAAAGCTCTAATTATTAGTTATTATGCCAATGTCACTTGCAACCTCAAGATTCTAATTATTTATTACATTTATTATGCCAATCTCAGCATGTCACTAGCAACCTCAAAGCTCTAATTAATTATTACATTTATTATGCCAATCTCAGCATGTCACTAGCAACCTCAAAGCTCTAATTAATCATTACATTTATTATGCCAATGTCATGATGTCACTTGCAACCTCAATGCTATATTTATTTTATTTTGCCAGTGTCATGATGCCACTTGCAACCACTATGTTCTAATTACTAGATTTTTATGCATCTCATATTTCACTTGTTATTGCAGTACTCTAATTTTACATTTTTAATTATTATGCAAGTGTCATGATGTTGCATATTACTTCAGTGCTCTGTTTATTACATTACTATGATAATGTCATGATGTCACTAATTAGCTCAGTATTGATGATTACATTATGATAGTATTATGCCAGTTATTACCTCTGAGCTCTGTTTATTACATTATGATAGTATTATGCCAGTTATTACCTCTGAGCTCTGTTTATTACATTATGATAGTATTATGCCAGTTATTACCTCTGAGCTCTGTTTATTACATTATGATAGTATTATGCCAGTTATTACCTCTGAGCTCTGTTTATTACATTATGATAGTATTATGCCAGTTATTACCTCTGAGCTCTGTTTATTACATTATTATGATGGTGTCATGATGTCACTCATTACCACAATACTCCAATCATTATATAGTTGAATTAATGAAATTTTACTCAAATGATTATTTTGTCTTACTTTTGTTTTAGTTTCCTGCCAGCCTGGCGAGACAGACTATCCCCGGGGTCAAACTGCCTCTTAGGTGGGTCCTGCCACTGGGGATGTGTGTACTGGGAATGCCTATTTCCACTGCCAAAAACATACCAAACCGCAAAAATTAATTTATCAAATAGTAAATCATTCAATAAAAATTACAATATGAATGAACAAGAATGAATAAATGCCAAAATAATTGAAAGATAAAATAAATGAATGAATAAAAGAATAAATACAAAAATAACAATCAAATCATGTTTTGAATAATGCATAAACCTGTCAGTCAATCAACAAATACGTAATAAAACCAGTCAGTCAATCAATAAATACATAATACAACCTGTCAGTCAATCAATAAATACATAATAAAACCAGTCAGTCAATCAACAAATACATAATAAAACCAGTCAGTCAATCAACAAATACATAATAAAACCAGCCAGTCAATCAAGAAATACATAATAAAACCAGCCAGTCAATCAATAAATATATAGAAAAGGTCAATCAAAAAATAAATACATAATAAAACCAATCAACAAACAGACAATAAAACCAGTCAGTCAAGTAATAAATACATAATACAACGAGTCAATCAATCAATAAATACATAATAAAAGCAGTTAGTTGATCAGTTAATATATAACATAATATAACCATCAGTGAAGCAAATTATAAATGAAAATCTTTTGAGATTCCTAATTTAGAAATGTATTTCGTCATGTTCTCTGAATTGTGCTATTATATTTTAGACTAAAAACAAATGCACACAATGTCAAATGTACCTATTCATCTGCCTGCCATATACATCTGCCTGCCATATTCATTGCAAACCAACAATTGAATAATAGCTCTTTAAAAAGTTCAATCATTAACAATACAGCAACATAATATATTGCTTACTGCAGTCTGTGTGCAAACTGAATATATATACACAAGATATATACAAAACAATTACCATCTTTCTATGGATGAATCTACATGAAAGACATACAAAACAATTTACCATCTTTCTATGGATGAATCTACATGAAAGACATACACAAAACAATTTACCATCTTTCTATGGATGAGTCTACATGAAAGACATACATAAAACAATTTACCATATTTCTATGGATAGATCTACATGAAAGACATACACAAAACAATTTACCATCTTTCTATGGCTAGATCTGCATGCAAAGACACAGACACACCGATTTGCCATCTTTCCATGAATACATCAATGTGCAATCGATACATAAAACAATGTAGAGTCTTTCTGTAGAAACATCTACATGTAAGATTTACACAAAACAATTCGCCATCTTTACAAAGCTATGTCTACATACAAGACACATACAAAATAATTTATTATTTTTCATGTATGCATCTATAAGCAAGACATACAACAAAACAATTTACCGTCTTTCCAAAGATCCTGTGTCTGAGATTTTTGACAAGAAAAGTTCGTTGATGAGTTCATTACGGCTGTTCTCCATCAGGCTCTGCATGTTACTACTCAATGTGTCACGATTCTTTTCTAGGAATCCAACGGCTGAATACACAACCTACAACAACTGAAAGAATTTAGTCCAAAACTTTCTTCAGCTGAACTCTGCTGAGACAACAAGGAAGAGATGGACAGTATCAAAAGTTTAATTGCATGTTGAATCATTCTTCTCCACGATTCCATCAGGTTAACTGTATTACCGACACAAATCATAAAATATGGTAACACTATATCACATACAAAATTGTATTATTAGTGCCCTGGCTAATCAGTGTCGAAATGTAACAATTCTTCAGTTAAGAACTAGCAGCACATTGATATTTTCTGTGATATAATATTGAATGTATGCAATATTACTGAAATATCCCAATAAATACCACATAATGAATGTGACAATACACTGATATGGTAGTACCCAAAGATAATGCATCATAATAAACAAAGTAAAATTGAGAAAGAAAAAGATTTAAGAACTTCATGTTACAGACTGGTTTCCCTTCAAAGCGAATGAACTGCCAGTCTTAGTAACAAAATTCTGAATCATTTTTAGTCATAGTTATATAAAATGATAAATTAATCAGTGCTTAACATATATATTTGCTTTTTTATTGTCTAAATGACAAATTCAAGGATTAAAGTTAATCTGAATATGCAATGTCAAAAGAAAACAAAAGTAACTTCCAATCCAATAAAACTTTGCAAAGAGTCAGAAAGAAAACAAAACATTATGCATTAAATCCTCAGCCACCTTTAAGACTTCTATCTGGAAATATATTTGGCTTCAGGGGTTCAAGTAATTATAAAGGCATTGTACAGTCAATAACACAACCAAATATGCCAAATCTGCAAAACTGTTTTGATCCATTCCAACTCTACCACATGCTTACCACACCAGCAAAACAAATATATTAAATATAATGATGAATGGAAATAGGAGAAATATATATCATGATATGCACTGTTATCATCAATACTGTACCACAAAATGCATTGTATTACCGTCAAAGTGGATGATATATGTAGGTCCTTTTCAGATTTGAAGTAATACCATTATTATTACATATTGTGATCTTTATCGTGTTGCAAATAACACGAACTGACTTGCAACCAAGCTGGTGATACATGGTTCTACTCTTCAGGCACAAATGGGCATACTAAATATGCATGCATAGCCCTTATTTTGCGCTCACAATTTGATGGGTGTTCGTTTTAGATCACCATATTATATCTGCAATGTGTAACTCATAGTCTGGAGTCTGGTACTGATCTTTTTGCATGTGTCAATGTGGTAACTAACAGTGTTTTGACTCCTCCATCAACTTGAGATAGAAAGCATGATGCTCTGGTGGTCAGAACCTTTTGAAAAACTAGATGGTAGTAGATGACATTAGCAATGAATTGGATTTAAGTAAACAACAAAGTTGCAAGAGACTTGATTTTGAAAGTTAATATTAAATTAGATTTGTTTCATGTCTAAACATATTAAAAATACTAATATTAGAGCACTGGTAGAGGTTTTGGGAATATAATACCCAAACCCTACTACAGTCAATGACCGCTTCAATTGTATTTGACAGATGATTGTTGAGATGATTAATATCAGCTATAAAGAACACTTCATAAACTGGTACACTGACTTTTCTCAGCTGCTTTTGGGGGAGTCAGGTGGTATACCATTTTATAAGGCACACTGCATTAAGTCCAAATACACATAAAAGTCATCACTGATAGTTTCTTTGTCTTAGTTATAATAAGAGAAAGAAATGAAAATTTGCATATTCAAAAGGTTTTCATGTTACCTTTAGTAACTCTGCATATTGTTATATAGGCAAAGGTAGACAAATTAAAGGAGTGAAATTCAGACACTTCTCCTCCCCTGGCCACACTTTCAGTGATATAACAATTGCTCACAACCCCAACTGGAGTCCCCAAACCAGGAAAGAAAAGGAATCTTACTTCATATGCCGCCTTAGAATACTGAAACCAAGTGGTTTAAACCAAGAAGACTAGAAAAAGACAACCATGCACAAATAAAATTATCTTTTGCAGCCGACACATTTTCTTTTAAATAATTCTCTAAAATTGCTTAATAGCCTATAATTAGTATAACAATAAAATATCCGGGATATAATTGCGCTTACATAAATTGACATAAAATATCGTTATGGCACATCAATTTCTTGGTCAATACAACTATTTTCCAGTATCAGCAACAAGCTGAAATAAACTAGTTGAAACATAATAAAGTTAAACGGCTGAATTCCTGTAGAAACAGACATGTAATCCTGTAGAAACAGCCATGTAAAGGTTTGCAAACATAACCGTTATTTTTGTTTTATTTGTTTGTCTTGTCTATGTTTTGTATTTGCGTTTGAGAAACACTCATTATAGAGTCAAAAGTGCTCAGACTAGTTAGATACTAGTTTCGCACTGTTTGTTGTCAGTTTATTGTATTTATATAGTATAAATAGCATATCTGCAACGGTAGACAAATCAAAAGAGCTACCCACTATTAAATTCTATATACATTTCTGCAGTAGAATATTTTTCAGTCAAACTGTCTGAAGTAAATGAGCTTAAACAAGACAAAATATGAAACAATATAGAAGCAGGCCAACCATATCAAGGGAGGTAACTCTTGAGTCCAATTATGTCAACTTAGCTTTAAAATAAAAGCTTTAAAATAAATTGTGTCCTTTACATATCCGAGTGTATTCAAGGTACGAAGCCAACCAATAGAGCTCATGTATCTAAGTATTAGAAAAAGAACATGTTCTTAGTAACAACAAAGGAGAGAGTATGCACTAATAGTTTTTTATTTTGCATTCCCTCAAAGCCCAAAATATTTTTTTTAAAAACACTTGCCTCTCCAGCATAGTGTACAACTGTAAAGACTGGATCTTTATGTCTGGCTTTTTTGTAGAAATCTGACTTGGAAAACTGCTTATTAAGCTTTTCTACAAAAGTGAGGTCAGTTGTTTTGGCAAGTTTGCACTCCTCATCTAGCAATGAAAACAGTCCAACTGGTCGCTAAAAAAGAAATAAAGGGTACAACATTTAATTACTAATTTTCCAATAAAACTTTTACATTTCTCTTTAAAGAAAAAACCTTTATGAGAATGACAACCAGGTTCAAAATCAGTGCAGTGAATAATCAATGATATATTCAAAATTTATGCATGAAGAAAAGACAAACAGGAGACAATTTTAAGGCTTACTACAAGTTCAGGTAATTTTAAGTGATATAAATATAAATGAAACAAATATATTCAACATATTATTTTAAATACATTTTTAAGTTTCCATGATCAAGTCAAAGTAGAATTGATGTTTGTCCAACTTACTGGTGTTAAATCTGGCACCAACTGGTCATTCATTCCTTATATCTAAATATAAATCATGCAAACTAGATGTGCCATCATAGTCAAATTATTAAAGTTACAATAATAGTGAACTAAATGTGCCTTCCAAGTAAATTATTACACTTCAAACAATGATGCATTGGTTAAAGTTCAAACAATAGTGTACATAACAGTGAACTAAATGTAATAAGTAAAATGATTCAAGTTCAAACAATAGTTACTGAGTAGTGAATTAAAGGCACCTTCCCAGTACAATGATTACAGTTCAAACAAGTTATTGAGTAGTGAACTAAAGGCACCATCCCAGTACAATGATTACAGTTCAAACAAGTTATTGAGTAGTGAACTAAAAAGGCACCATCCCAGTACAATTAATACATTTCAAACAATAGTTACTGAGTAGTGAATTAAACGCACAATCCCAGTACAATGATTACAGTTCAAACAATAGTTACTGAGTAGTGAACTAAAGGCACCATCCCAGTACAATGATTACAGTTCAAACAATAGTTACTGAGTAGTGAACTAAAGGCACCATCCCAGTACAATGATTACAGTTCAAACAATAGTTACTGAGTAGTGAATCAATGGCACCATCCTAGTATAATGATTACAGTTCATATAATATTATTAAAGAGTTAACTACATTTACCATCCAAGTCAAATGAGTAAAGTTTAGAAAACAGTATAATGAATAATACCTGAAAAAACAGAGCCAGAAGAGCTGCATTGTTATTGAACTGGATTTTAGGTTGCTTAATTCCCTCGGCCTGACATTCCTGTAACTCCATGTTAAAGATATGCTCATTAAAGAAGTGTTGGAATTGTTCATTGGCCACATTAATGCAAAGTTGCTCAAAACTGTTTTCTGGAAAGTTTTCAAATCCAGCCATATCCAGGATTCCAATTTTCGATGTCAGCTGGGGCCTATATTCAGAAAAATAATTTTAGTCCAACTGTTAAGACATTTCTTCTCACTGTATATAACAGTATCATTAAAGACTTATTAAATAATAGTGAGGCATAATAATTTAATTAATTTACTCGCTGGTTCAATAAATGTTTTGTACAAAACATTTTGTTACTAATATGAGCAATATTCCTCAACTAAAAATAAAATGGCTGAATCATATTTAATGTACACTTTTAAATGCAAGTATTTTACAATGCACTAAACAAGAACAATCACACAAAAATAGATCATTCATTATATTTGAGAACCAAACTTTTGACCCTTATTTTACCAATATATAATTAATAATGGCTTTTAACTTTGTTACACTTTGTTTAGTGCAAACATATATATATGGGGCCCCGAGTGGCTGAGTGGTCTAAAGCAATCTCCATTACGGATCACTGCCATCTCACCGCTGTCTGCGTGGGTTCGAGTCTCAGATTCGGCTAATGTGGCTATGTGAGAAAGCTTGCCAGTAGCTTCTCGTGGGTTGGTGGTTCTTTCCGGGGTTTTCCCGGGTTCTTCCTCCGCCATTAATACTGGTGACATGGAATAGGAAAACTACTAATTGGTTAAGTTCAAGTTTTATTGATTACTGATAAGTCTTTACATGGAATAGGAAAACTACTAATTGGTTAAGTTCAAGTTTTATTGATTACTGATATGTCTTTACATGGAATAGGAAAACTACTTATTGGATAAGTTCAAGTTTTACTGATTAATGATATGTCATTAAATGGAATAGGAAAACTACTAATTGGTTAAGTTCAAGTTTTACTGATTACTGATATGTCATTACATGGAATAGGAAAATTACTAATTGGGTAAGTTTTATTGATTACTGTTATGTCTTTACATGGAATAGGAAAACTACTAATTGGGTAAGTTTTAGTGATTACTGTTATGTCTTTACATGGAATATGAAAACTACTAATTAGGTAAGTTCAAGTTTTATTGATTACTGTTATGTCTTTACAACAGATTTTCATGGTAAAGCACTTTAAGCATTATTATAACTCTGAAACTACAAACAATTGGCAATATCAGTAAATTGTCAACTTAATCATCCCAGGGAAATTATAGCTAAGTTTATTTTCCAAGGGCATACTATGGCAGCAGACCCAGGCAGACAGGCAGACACTAGCAGACCCAGGCAGACACTAGCAGACCCAGGCAGAGAGCAGACCCAGGCAGATCCTAGCAGACCCAGGCAGACGCTAGCAGACCCAGGCAGACAGGCAGACACTAGCAGACCCAGGCAGACAGGCAGACACTAGCAGACCCAGGCAGACAGGCAGATGCTAGCAGACCCAGGCAGACAGGCAGACACTAGCAGACCCAGGCAGACAGGCAGACACTAGCAGACCCAGGCAGACAGGCAGATGCTAGCAGACCCAGGCTAACATTGGTGGGTACTGAACCAGGGACCCTTGGACTAAGAGCATGATATTCTATCTTGTGAGCTACCACAACATCAAATAGAAAATGCAGTACTAAATAATAAAACATACCAACATGCTTTCTAATTTAGTCAAGCAAATATCACCACTTAATACATTGTGAGAGAGCATCTTAAAGGTTTTTTTTAAAAGATTTAACACAAACTATTCCCCTAAATTCATTGATTTAGAAAGCCACAAATGGCAATTAGGTTGCACCAAATTTCTGTGAATTTCTTAGATGCAAATTTTGATATTTGAACAACCTGCAAAATTACGAGACTTTAAGATTTATTAGACTTATGTAACTTTTGAAAAATGAAGAAGCATTTAATTAGAGGTGTTTTCCTTAAATTTAGCAAAACTCCTGCAGTACAAACAATTGCTTTTCTTCACTGACCCACATTAAAAATCTCAGAAGGTCTGGAGATTCAAACATTTTCAAAATCTTTTTTGAAATTGTCCATTATAGTCTGAATCTAAGACTCCAGGATAAAAATCCAAAGGTCCAAAGTCCATTAATCAATGGAAGTCCTTAATCCAAGGGTCCAAAGTCTTTTAATCAATGGAAGTCCTTGATCCCATTCCCTACCTATTCTCCAGCTCCACGTCAACATGAAGAGAGAAATTGACCTGCTGTACAACCCAGCTGAACAATCTGCCATACAAAGCTTTAGCCAAGGCATCACGACCATCTACTGCCTGGTGAACAGATTTCAGTGATACAACTCTTTCCCCTGTAAATGATTTATTACATTTTGTATTGAGTGACAATTAATTGATTCATGTCATATATGTCATCCTTCACTTCTAAAATATTGTTTAATATGTAATAGAAGGTACAAGATAAATGTCATTATAAAGGCCCTGTTTCAAATAATATAGATTGTGTCCAATTCATTATCGATAACCTATTACAATTGAGTTTACAATTAACAATTCAATTTTTCCAACTTGTCTGTTTCCGTTTTATTTGTTATGGCTATAATACAATCATAATAATTCAATTTTATTACTTTTCAATGTAACTAAATAATGACTACCACTTCTAAAAAGTTACCCAAGCATTGTCTAGAAATAAGAGACAATATATGTACAGAAGTAATCAAACGAGAATTACAATATGTATTGCTTTGAAGACTTCAACATGATGATACTGAATATGTGATACAATATGTAATACAATATGTGATACAATATGCATCATGATAGCAAATTTCAGCATCTGCAAACTGAGCAAATGTCATGATAACCAAGCCTAGTATAATTTTCAGGAGCTAGACTGGTAGATTATCTTCATAAGCCTCGAGGAAATTTTCAGGTATCAGACAGATGATCTTTATGATTCTAATTGAACATTTCAGGAGCTATACTATAAATAAATTCTGAGGAGCTAGACTGGTAAATATTTTCAGAAGCTCGACTATTACATAATCTTCTGGAGCCTAGTGGAAATTTTGAGGAGCTAGACTGGTACATAATCTTCTGGAGCCTAGTGGAAATTTTGAGGAGCTAGACTGGTACATAATCTTTCTGAGTCAAGTGGAAATTTTGAGGAGCTAGACTGGTACATAATCTTCCAGAGCCTAGTGGAAATTTTGAGGAGCTAGACTGGTATATAATCTTCCTGAGCCTAGTGGAAATTTTGAGGAGCTAGACTGGTACATAATCTTCCGAAGCCTAGTGGAAATTTTGAGGAACTAGACTGGTATATAATCTTCCTGAGCCTAGTGGAAATTTTGAGGAGCTAGACTGGTACATAATCTTCCGAAGCCTAGTGGAAATTTTGAGGATCTAGACTGGTACATAATCTTCCTGAGCCAAGTGGAAATTTTGAGGAGCTAGACTGGTACATAATCTTCCTGAGCCAAGTGGAAATTTTGAGGATCTAGACTGGTACATAATCTTCCTGAGCCAAGTGGAAATTTTGAGGAGCTAGACTGGTACATAATCTTCCTGAGCCAAGTGGAAATTTTGAGGAGCTAGACTGGTACATAATCTTCCTGAGCAGACCATAATCATGCAGTAACATAAGTAACATACTCACATACCCCGTTAATAATGGATATGTTTGATGTTTGTCACTGATCTGATTATAAATAAATCTCTGCTTGTAAGAAACAATAATTAAAACAAATCTTGCCTTGTTTGTTATTTCTATTTTTTGTTTCTTATATTAAATACATGCATTCTGATGCCAGATATTTTGCAAGATGCTTAGACCCATTGTCTCAGTTCAGATGTATCACATGTCAATTAATATTAAAAAAACTACTGACTTATGCCATGGTGTATCCTTGTGCAAAACACTGTACTCCAATTGTCAAGGCACTAAATACCCTACTTATGTTGATGTGTAAATAAGCACCAGACCAAACCAAACTAAATACCCTACTTATGTTGATGTGCAATAAAGCACCAGACCAAACCAAACTAAATACCCTATGTGTGTTGATGTGCAATAAAGCACCACACCAAACCAAACTAAATAACCTATGTGTGTTGATATGCCATAAAGCACCAGACCAAACCAAACTAAATACCCTATTTGTGTTGATATGCTATAAAGCACCAGACCAAACCTAACTAAATAACCTATTTGTGTTGATGTGCTATAAAGCACCAGACCAAACCAAACTAAATACCATACGTGTGTTGATGTGCTATAAAGCACCACACCAAACCAAAGTAAATAACCTACATGTGTTGATGTGCAATAAAGCACCACATCAAACCAAACTAAATAACCTACATGTGTTGATGTGTAATAAAGCACCACACCAAACCAAACTAAATAACCTATATGTGTTGATATGCCATAAAGCAACAAAGCATGTATGTGTACAGTAACAAGGGGCATGTATGTGTACAGTAACAAGGGGCATGTATGTGTACAGTAACAATGGGCATGTATGTGTACAGTAACAAGGGGCATGTATGTGTACAGTAACAAGGTGCATGTATGTGTACAGTAACAAGCAGCATGCATGTGTACAGTAACAAGGGCCATGTAAGTGCACAGCAACAAGGGGCATGTATGTGTACAGTAACAAGAGGCATGTATGTGTACAGTAACAAGAGGCACGTATGTGTATAGTAACAAGGGGCATGTAAGTGCACAGTAACAAGGGGCATGTATGTGTACAGTAACAAGCGGCATGTATGTGTACAGTAACAAGAGGCATGTATGTGTACAGTAAACAGGCACGTATGTGTACAGCAACAAGAGGCATGTATGTGTACAGTAACAAGAGTCACATACGTGTACACTAACAAGAGACATGTATGTGTACAGTAGCAAGAGTCATGTACATGTACAGTAACACGAGTCATGTACATGTACAGTAACAAGAGTCATGTACATGTACAGTAACAAGAGTCATGTATGTGTACAGTACCATGAGGCATGTATGTGTACAGTAACAAGAGGCATGTACATGTACAGTAACAAGAGGCATGTATGTGTACAGTACCATGAGGCATGTACGTGTACAGTAACAAGAGGCATGTACATGTACAGTACCATGAGGCATGTACGTGTACAGTAACAAGAAGCATGTATATGCAATGGCAGTTTAGTCTTAAGTGCTATGAGGTAAAAGTATGAAATAAAGATAAACAATTCTGCACAACCACTTAAAGCTATACCAATTAAAACATTTGAAGTTTATGTTATTATCTCCTACTCCATACTGTCATGAAAACAGCTAAATATCCAAGAAGCAAAGTTTGATAATTTTCACCCCACCACTAAGTTTTTGAATAGAGACTGACTTTACTTCTTTTCAGTATTGCCTAGTTTGGTATACAAACCTCTGATCCAATTGATGTTTGCTAAAAGAACCTGGACAAGATCTTCCGACTGCACTGACAAGAGAATGGCAGCTAAAAGATAATAAAATATTCTACAATGTTTGATTTTTATCTGAGAGTTACATTAGTTGTCTGCATGTCTTTATCTGTGATTGTATGCATCATTTCCTTTCTTCTTAAGCTAATTAGATTGACTGAAAGACTGATAAAAGAAAATGAAAATGATGCTGAAAACAAGAACTATATTCAGTCCAGTTCCAATAATCTGTCTTGGCATTATTGGATTAACCAGGTTTTGAAAATCGGGTGTCTTTTTTTTCTTTTCATAAATAACAAGGATTATATTTAATAAACATGAACACATTCATTTACAGGGATACATTCGGTGTGGCTGACAACATTCTGATTAGTATATAGGAATGATTCCTAGAAGAACGGAGTTAGACTGGTATAAAGGAATGATGCCTAGAGACAGAAGTTAGACTGGTATATAGGAATGATGCCTAGGAGACTGGAGATAGTCTGGTATATAGGACTGATGCCTAGGAGAAGGGAGTTAAGACTAGAATGTATGAGAGATGCTTAGATGGGAATTATACTGGATGTAGGAATGATGCCTAGGAGATGGGAGTTAAATTGGTATATAGGAATGATGCCTAGAAGATGGGAGTTAAGACTGGAATGTATGAGAGATGCTTAGATGGGAATTATACTGGATGTAGGAATGATGCCTATGAGATGGGAGTTAAATTGGTATATAAGAATGATGCCTAGAAGATGGGAGTTAGCTTTGCACAGACCTAACTGTGCCATTGCATCTGACATTGACAGGTTTATAACAGATTCAAACCCATTAAACACTGGTGGTAAATTTAATCAAACAATCGAGTCAACATGTCAAGAAAGAAATGTTAATGCAATATACTACTTATCAGAACCCATCCACATGCAGAGTTTTAACAATGCTGGATCACAAAAGTGATTGATCTAGATGTTATAGCATTAAACATACACAGGTAAGAAACAAGTGGTTGAAAATACCAAAGTAACAAAGCTATGAAACTTAAATCACAATGACCCAATACTTGCATGGTTGAGTTATACTGCCTGAGATCCATCCACATCACAATTATTATAACTGTCAGTGAAACCAACATAATGAGGGCATAACTACAAAAGTCACTTAAGGCTACAAATTTGGTCAAATTGATCAAATGTTACTGTGACTGAACTAGTACTATTAAGATGAATCCACATACCAATCTTTATGTGTGTAGGTGAAATAGTGCTCAAGATATTTATGGCTAAATATACAAGGTCACAGTGACCTAGGATTAGCATAACTGAATTACCATTAATGAGATGAGATCACACACCAATTTTCAAAACTGCTGAAAAAAGGGTCCAAAAAACTGGATATAATGAATAAACTCTTAAATATTCAAAGGCATTGCAAACGTTAAGTCAGATCTTCAAGTTTTGATATGGTGTGATTATTCACCTTCAAATGTATCCACAAGCCAATTTTCACAAAAAAGCATGTAAAGTCCAAAATAATTGAAAATATATTGAAGATTCACACACTAATTTTCATAATACTGGGTGCATAATAAACAAATGACTAACAATACCAAAGTTATTGAAGCATCCAACTTGTCACAGTGACCTTGTTTTGTATGGCTGAGTTACTCTTCCAGAAATGTATTCACATAGCCGTTAGATTAAGCAGTTACAAAACGGACCTAGACATTTTATTTGCCATGAACAGCTGAAAATATACAAAGGAATAAAAGCTTAAATATGAGGTCACAGTGACCTAGTATTTATATAAATGATTTACTATCCCTGAAACACATCCACAAACATGTTTTCACAAGTTTAGATGAAACGGGAGTTAGGGTGTAACAATGAATGAACTAACAAACACACACACACACACATACACACATACAAATGGACAAATAAAAGCACATACAATCAAAATATAATATCTTCTCACTACTTTGCTGATGAAGGGATAAAAAAGAGCATTAATAAATTGTGCCCATAAGTACTATATTTATAGCAGTGGTGAAGTTCACATGCTCTGATTCACTTGGAGCCAATTTACAATTGACACAATTACAATGCCACTGGTGTTATCAGCATTATTATTATTATTATTATTATTATTATTGAACCCTGAAGTGGGAATAACTCTTACCAAAGTCAACCTCCTCTTCATTCAGTATGACAACCTGGCCTGATTCAGGTTCTTCAACCAATTCTATGTTACATAAGTGTAACACAGCAGACACCACAGCAAACATTATGTCTATGTCCTGAAATAATATTAATCAATTATTAAAAAAAACAGTATTAAATAAAGTGCAGTGTAAACACCCATCTTCCCATTATTGTTTCCACCCCACCCTTCACTCCTACCCACCACCAAATTGGGTAAAATCAAATTCCTACTGCATCAAGGTGATGCTTTAGATCACTCAAATGTTGTGCAACTTGAAGTTTATTATGCATCTCTGTTTAAATAAGATTATTTTAGCTACTATGATATCCACATAAATCTTTTTCACTTTGACTTTTGTCTTAATGAATAATCATGTTGCACCCTTGAGAATATAAGAGGAATACTTTGTCCTGTCTTTAATGAACATGCATGCTCGCTAGAGTTGCTAATGAATAAACATCTTTAAATTACAACTGTCTTTTCTGTGACAATAAAGCATTTTACACCTGTCTCCTGTATGACAAAAACCATCTCATAACTGTAACCTGTATGGCAAAAACCATCTCATTAATGTCTCCTGTATGACATAAACCATCTCATATTTGTCTCCTTTATGACAAAAACCATCTGATATTTGTCTCCTGTATGACAAAAACCATCTCATAACTGTAACCTGTATGATAAAAAACATCTAATAAATTTCTCCTGTATGACATAAACCATCTTATAATGGTCTCCTGTATGACATAAACCATCTTATAACTGTTTCCTGTATGACATAAACCATCTTATAATTGTCTCCTGTATGACAAAAACCATTTCATAATTGTCTCCTGTATGACAGAAAACATCTCATAATTTTCTCCTGAATGACAAAAAAACCCATCTCATATTTGTCTCCTGTATGACCAAAAACATCTCATAACTGTCTCCTGTATAACAATAAACATCTCATAACTGTCTCCTGAATGACAAAAAAAACCATCTCATAATTATCTCCTGTATGACAAAAAACATAACTGTCTCATGAATGACAAAAAAAACATCTCATAATTGTCTCCTGTATGACAAAAACCATCTCATAATTGTAATATAGTTCACATGCAAATGTTTACATGCAGCTCATTAATACTAATATGTTAATGAGGGCTGTGGTGTGACTTTTGTATCCGAAGTACACAGTTTATACGCGTGAGCAAAGAAAAATAACAACATAAAATATTGCATAATAATGAGGTATTATCATATTTAACATATGGATGTAATATGAAATTGACAATAAATAATTAATATTTATTAAAAGAAACTGTTTCATTTTCATCATTTCCAATTTTGAAAATTGATATTGTAAATAATGAAAAAACGATACTAGGTACTCAACTCTACAGTAGTTATATTTAGTAAAAGATGTAACAAAGAATAGCATGTTGCATTCGATCATTCATGGGTAATTAGTGATCCATGTCACTATCATATATAGCTCTCCTTTTCAATGGAGAAAGTGAAACTGTTGTGTTGCCTTTAATATTGATTGTAAAATTAGCCCCCCCAAGTATAAAAGACAAATACAGACCCTAGTGGATAACCATGTGCTAAACTTTCAAGTTCACTGATTCTTTAACCATTTTTTTTTCTATCTTGGAAATATGGCAAGAGTTACAGTGAAATTTGCTTATGGATTAATGTGTAGATGGCTAAATGATTCCTTCTGGTTACTAAGTGCATTATTTGTCATTAAATGTTGTAGGTATATTTTTGGTTCAACTGTGGCACAATGAAGATGCTTAGCAAAATTAGAAAAAAACATGTTTGACATACACATTTCTGGCTGTTACTAAGTTTTTGATTGTTGTTAAGAGAGTTGGGAGGCTATGAAGTGTATAAGTCTATAGTCTATGTGCATGGATCCATGTTTTCTGTCATAGTTCATTTCGCACAGCATTGTGAATTTTATCCTATCTGTAGTAGTCATTTTTCAGGTCAGCATCATTAAATGTAGCTAACAGTATATAATTTGTTTCACATGAAGTATTTAAAACTAGTTACATAGCTTTAGCTACATTAATGATGCTGACCTGAAAATGTACTCAGCTAGGGCTGCATGTAAGATAAATTGACCATACTGTGTGGAACCAACTAGCATAATACCAAAAAGCTCCACATCGTATGCGTTTGTCTGTCTCTCTCAAAATGTTTTTGTATGGTGTGTTCTCAAAGATCGATTGACCTTAAGTTACTATGTTTTTGTTATATATTTGATGTTGTTGTTGTTTGATCTTAGAACAACTACGTCAAGCACAGCAGAAGACAACAAGGGTTTCTTTTTTTTTAAGTAGCTCTGAGCATGTGGACACCTTGACTGGACAACTGGTCTGATATGACTAGACTTTGATAAGAAAAGTTTAGCAAAGCAGCTAGATTCTCTATTGCATGGGTGAGAAATAACTGTCTCCTCTATGACAAAATACCATCTCAATGCTGTCTCCAGGACAACAAAAAGTCTTATAAATGTTGTCATAAAACAATAACACACAATAAAGCAACATACATCCGTCTTCTGTATGACAATAAAGCATCTTAAAACTGTTCTCTGTATAATAAAAAAGCTGCTTAGAACTGTCTCCAGTAAGACAAAAAAGAATCTTAAATCTGTCTCCTGCATGACAATAAAGCATATCTTAACTGTCATTTGCATCTTTCAATTGTCTCCAGTATAATAATAAACCATCTTACCACTGTGAATCTGTATGACAAAAAAGTGTCTTATAACTGTCTCCTTTGCAAGAAAAAAGTGTTTTATAACTGTCTCCAGTATGACAATAAAGCATTTTATAACTGCTTCCTTATCACAATAAAGTGTCTCATAACTGTCTCCTTTGCGACAATAAAGCATCTTATACCTGAATCATATATGACAATAACATGAACTTTACTTATGACACATTTAACATACTGGGTATGCTTACCATGATTGCAAATTTCAATACTTGACTAATATTTTCATACTGGACTCAAAGTGACTTAATAGGACAAAGTGACGACAAATTGAGGGAGAAGCAAGGCACTGTAGATCAGTATCAATTGTTTTAATGGCAATTATCAACAACTTGCATTTTCCCAGTTTCACAACTCAAATAGCATAAATAATGCACCTAACATCCACTGTACTTTATGACATCTTAACTTTCTATATTGAATAAAAACAAAACAGCTGCATAACTTTCTTGATACAATAGCATTAAACTGCATTTTTTAAAATAGGTAACTCAACAATGATTGTCAAAAGCAAATCATCTGATTTAATTACAATTTCAGCTGAAATATTGGGTACATTCATTAATTTCTATATATTTTCTAGTCTCATATATTCTTTAAAGATATACCAGTTGATTTCATTAAAAAAGGCTTGGGATATAAATCTCTCCCTGAGTTTTGTATTTGTGCAGCTGGTGCTAAGATCATAAACTGATGCATGTTAAAGTGCATCATTACATAATATATTTGGACCAAAGTTTGTTTTTTTTCTACTGTTTTATGCCAATAACAATGGTCTTACAATTTTCATGAGTACTGTAAAATAGCATATTATATGATCTCCCCCCCCGGTATTTAACAATCCTCCATGTTGTCACTCATGAGACATGGCTGCTACTGGAGGTCATGACCTAAAGGTATCAATGGCCGGAGCTTTGGTCCACGTATGCATTCATGAACTAAAATTAATGTAATGTAGCCAATAATTTATTATTGGACTTCCCATGACCATGGCCATGACCTTTGACCTTCTTTAGTATCCTATGTAATATAAGCTCAAGGTGAAGCAAAAATCTGTCTTGAATTAGTGTACAGAGTGGTAAAAAGCTTAGCCAATCAGACACAATATCACCTCATTAGTATCCACAGAACTGGCTCATAATAAAATTCTTCCAACATCTTGCTAATAATGATTATTTAAAAGGTTTGATCCAAATCAAATAAAAAATATGATTCCCTGACGGGTAACGAACTCTGCCAATCTGATGCAAGGTCACCTCATAATTATGTATGGATCTTGTTCATTATCAAACCCATCCAAGATTATTATGATATAAATACATATTCCAAATTTGATCATAATCAATCCAGAAATATAGCCACCATATACGTAATAATGTTAGTACCAAATTAAAGGACTGACATACACTCCAGGATGTCTAGAAATCAAATACTGGATGGCCCAGGACCTTTCCATTCATCTACCAATACATCCATTAAATAAACCCTGTTGTTCCAACCATTCTGAAATGCAACTTACCTGTGTCACTATTAAAATCAACTTACTTGTGTCTATCAACTGCTGTGCAATACCCCATAACGAAAACAATGCAAAATTGTATGGACTGTGGTAAGGGAATAACTAACTGTATGGTATTAGTCACTGACATAGGATTATCTTAGCAAGAACAGTCCACTGCCTATTTAGTGTCACATGCATTCAAAAGGACAACTGCCAGTGTCTTCCAGAACATACATATATAGTGAACCTCAGAGCACAAAGTGACAGTTTGGCTGAAAGAGTTCTAGCAATGAAAGATGCAAATTTCACAACCAAACTAGGAAAAATGACATATGAGCATGCAAACACCAATCACATTCAGTTCTGCTTAGAATGGTACCATACAGTGTTTTGAGTATCATACATACCATATAAGACATCCACACCAATTACAAAGAATAAGTAGAGTTCAGCTGTACAAGGTTGTGCTGGTAATGGTGAGAAACTTACAAAATTACAGATCATGTAATTTGTTGGCATGGAGCCTGGGATTTGGTTTCAACATGATTAAACAAACCTTGGAATGTTGCTGCAAAATCAGCATGTTTATTTAGAATTGTTCTTTATGGATGTGGCAGCATTATGGAATGCCTAATCAACAAGTTATTATATTAGACAAATTCTCTTAGGGTCTTGAATTATCAAATGTAAAACCTTTTCAGTCCTTATAAGATACATCTGCATTTATATTTAAATTATGTTTAGCAATAAAGTACTACAGTAATCCCCCTCTTATAAGGCCACCTCTAATGCATCAGGGAAGTGGAAGTGGCCTTATAATGAGGGTGGCCTTTCTAGAGGTGGATGACAAATGCAAATAGAAAATACATATGAAGAAAGTCACAAGTACATTTAATTCTAAAACATTTAATATTTTCATTAAAAAATCACATGCATGTTGTGAAATAAATGTAAAACAAACTGTGTCATCATTTTCAAAGGAATGCTATGAATAACCATTACTATAGTTTTAAAACTGTCTTTATAATTATATTACAGATCACATCATCTGTCACTTTGTTGGTAAGTCTAAAAAACAAAACAGTCTCATCACAATTAAAAATATCCTTGCTGTCATATCCCCTGCAAATATCGTTTAGTCTTTTGTTCCAATCTTCGACAACTTAATTATTAACATCAGCTGATTCTCCACTAAGGACAGAACACTTAATATTGTGTTGCACTTGAAATATGTGCAACCATTTGTTACTTGCGGTAAAGTCGTCATATTCCAATTCAGCTGACAAAATTGTTGCTTTTTCTTGTCATTCAAATCAGGATACAAACGTCTCCTGGCTCAAACAATCTTCCTTTCTCCATCCATTTCACCTTCCCACTTCTGCAGAATTGTTTCATTATCTTTCACGATATTTTTTATCTGAGTCTTCCCGACATTAGTTTTCTGCAAGGATCCTCAACACTCTCCCCCACCCCACCCCCCACCGGTCAGTTGAATTATTTTCACTTTCTCTTCTAAACTGAGAATTTTTCTTTTCCTCGATGACATGTTGATCTTTTTGCAGTAAGTTATTCATGTTGCCAACTACAATACTGATAAAACAATTTTGTATGCATCTAAACAAATTGCCGTGTGTTTTTAAAGGAAGTGATTTTGTCATGTGATTCGTTAGTTGCAGTCTGGTACCCTATTGTTTTTATACATTTCTTTACACTAAGTGAGAGAAGCCAAAACGGCTTCAATATGTACCATTAACATTACGCAGATTTGACCTCGCGGCCATTAGGATTTGTAATTTTGACAATTATTGTCAGTAGTAATAGCCCCTAATTAACAAAGTGAACAAGCTCAACATCTTACTAAGGAAAGCCATAAAGGCTATTAAACCATTTTCCTGCTGACTTGGGTATTGTACATCGATACTGCCACTTCTCAGCTGTTACTTCTGTTCAATAATTGTAATCTTAACAATTATCAGAGTGACTATACTGGACATCTTATGATAACACAGCAGTAAGGCTAATTGGATTACATGTACTTACCCTTTTGTATATATTAAAATTTGAGTCTTTCTCGGTTTTTATGGAATAAATTTGGCTTCTCGTTATGCGTAAATGATATAATATTAACCTTAGTGGTACATGTACTTTACTCAACACTTCTTTCAGTAACGAAAACCTGACATCGGGAAACAGAAATCGGATTACTTAACACACGTTATGAATAAAATACTGGTTCTGGAAACATATTCAGATAAAATGCAGCCGATTGTGAGGGGTAAATTTTATATTATTGCACTAATATGCTGGCCACTGGTCGCGTTAGCCGGGTGGCCTTTCGCGAGGGGTACTTTTGAACACAAACTCGTCGGTGCCAACGGATTCTGATCGTAAGGAGTGGGTGGCCGCTGGTGAGGGGGGCCGTTCAAGAGGTGGACTACTGTATTCCATTCAAATCATAGTGTTTGGTTTGACTTTTTTTAAAGATTTTAAATATTTTGAAAATACATGAAAAATGTAAAACAAATGAGCCATCATTTATACATTTTTAAAGTTTTTACTTTTTTGTTATGATAATATCTTAAACATTAATATATATGATTGATGATTACACTTTAATAAAATTCTTGCATTTTTGGACAAGTGCAATAATGCGACTCATGGGCATGAGGCATGGGAATTCCAATTTTTCAACTATGGGATTCCAGAAGTTCCAAAAAGCAAAATCTGGACCCCAAATGTATGAAAAACTGGTAAAGATCTATCAAACTGGAGTAAAAATAGAAGACTTTTTATTTTGTGTGGATTACTTAAAAATTTCACTTGTGCACCCAAATACAAACAACAAAATCCTACAACTGCCATCACATTCTGTACTCTTCATTTGATGTCATTAAGTTACCTGAATAATGAAGATATAAATACAGGTACCTCAAGTGATAGCAAATCCAGGCACATGGTAATGTAGAAAAGTTCTACAAGATCTGTGGATACCTACCTGAGGTGTGAATCCAATAAAAGGCAGGATTCACTGCAGATCTATGATAATTACCAGAGGTGTGAATCCTATAACAGGTAGGATTCACTGCAGATCTATGATAATTACCTGAGGTGTGAATCCTATAACAGGTAGGATTTGCTGCAGATGTTGAAATGAGTCTGTATACCTATCATACTCTGCTTTTGAGGAAAACACTGAAAAGCCCAATCCAGGGGAGACAATCCTGCATGAAACAGAAAAGAAAATGTTACAGATGTATAAATGTGTCAATTAAATGCCGCATATATTTCAAAAAAGAAAAGAGAAAATTGTTTTTTTCTAAAAAAGATGTGATATTTTGGTATTTTTCTTTTGATCACAGAAGGATGCAGAATGAAGGAGGTATCAATAAAATCTTTAATTTTCTGCTTCAAATAACCTAAAATAACATAAATAAAAATGTATCTCACCCTTCAATATTCCCTCTACATGGCTGTCGATTGATTGCACTTTTAGCACAACAATGGCTATACTATGCCAAGGGAAAAATAGGACCTAAGAGCATTTCCGAAGGACACAACAAAGCGGCCATCCCACTGGCCTGGGCAGACAAATGAACACACAAACTCTGGATTACATGTCTGATGCTCTACCAATAAAACTACCTTGGCTACAAATCACTATACTCAGACTTCCCAGCATACTTAAATTACTGATTATTTAAGGTGGTGCTCTACAATTTCATATTTTGCATGGAGTTACATTTTTAAAGAAAATTAATCTTCCAGGTTTTCCTCACTGGTTATACAGCCTATTTTTAAAAAAATAGTCTATCTTAGGTATTGTTAAAAGAATTTTTTAATATCCTTTATTTTGATGCATGACTGATAGCTGTAATTTGGGTTATAGAGTTTGGCCTTACATCAGATGTGCACCTATCAAGCAACAGCTAGCTCAACTTGGTTATTTCACTTCCTGGATTTTAGAGGAAAATTATTAAAAATAAGGCTGATAACTGTTTTAACATTTTATATATTTCGTAATTCATTCATTGTACAATCAGAAGATGGTACTGTCTAGTCTGGCCAAATTCCTTTCCTATTTTAATATTATAATTTCAGGCTGGATATCATTCATATTTGCCTTTCATCTATTATTTCTTTGAGTTTTTATTTAGCAATTTTCTCAGAAATATACTCAAGATTCTGTGCTTACTATTTTCTGTCATAGCCTCTTTTCCAGTTTGCTCATTTGGAATGAAACGGTAAAGCATTTGCTTAAGTTTGGTGATCTATTCTCAAAGTGCTAAAAGAAAATAACTCGAACTTTTATATATTGTCCTATTACAAATGAACTTTAATGAAATAACAACTAGTGACTATAAAAATGACAGCACTGTATTTTACAGTGAATTAAAATAAATTACACAATAAGTAGAAATACACAGCTGCAGAGAGGCTACAAATATTATTGTTAATTTTAATACAACCAAATAATGATTGTCCAGAAAGAATCACCGGTGATGATGTCATTATATCAATGGTTTTCTATGCCTGCCTTGATAAAGACAATGTCATGGTGTGTAAGGGGTGAAAAGTTGTCTGTCAGTGATAAAGACAATGTCATGGTGTGTAAGGGGTGAAAAGTTGTCTGTCAGTAATAAAGACAATGTCATGGGGTGGAAGGGGTGAAAAGTTGTCGGTCAGTGATAATGACAATGTCATGGTGTGGAAGGGGTGAAGAGTTGTCGGTCAGTGATAAAGACAATGTCATGGTGTTTAAAGGGTGAAAAGTTGTCAGTCAGTGATAAAGACAATGTCATGGTGTGGAAGGGGTGAAAAGTTGTCAGTCAGCGATAAAGACAATGTCATGGTGTGGAAGGGGTGAAAAGTTGTCGGTCAGCGATAAAGACAATGTCATGGTGTGTAAGGGGTTAAAAGTTGTCGGTCAGTGATAAAGACAATGTCATGGTGTGGAAGGGGTGAAAAGTTGTCTGTCAGTGTCAAGAATTTGATCCAGGATTACTGTACAAATGGACTTTTGAAACTTAGTAAATGCTTGAAAATAACTATTATCAAATTAAAACCCATTCATGAAATGCATTTGCATTTTGTTCTTGTTTGGTTCATCATTATTTTTTTCCCATTTGTGCTCTCCATTTTTCTTCACTTCCATTCCTCTTTTCATCTGCATTGTTTTCATTAATCGTACATTCTACTGGCATTCATTCTGCATTTTATTTTTATTTCAATATTAAATTTTACATTACAAGAAGTGTTAGCTTCCTGTCACCATATTATGATCTCTTCACTCATCATGTACATTTCCTCTCCCAGTATGGTTTAACAGAATACAACAAATTTAACAGAATGTAACAAATGGAGAGTTGACACAGATTTTCCTGCTCTGTGAGTAAAACAGTATAAAAGTACACACAATACTCACCAGAAAACAGTATAAAGTACACCAAATACTCACCAGACTTTATCAAAATATCAAAACTTTCTGCCTTACATTTTAAAAATAAAGGCTGGAAAACTTTATTAATAGCAATAATGGCAAGTTGGCAACCTTTAAAATATGTAACCATTCCCAAAAATGGGTGACAAAATTATGTGTCAAAGCAAATCATCTAATTCCATTATAACTTCATCCAAAATATTGATTCAATCAATTCATTAACCTCTTCATAATTTAAGTCTGACAACATCCATAATGAAAATATCTTGATTCAAGTTGGAAACATTGAGGTTTCACTCTGAATTTTATATTTGTCTGATTGGTGCTTCAATGATCACTTGATGCCTGTAATCTACAATATTACCACAAATGTTAATTTGAGTAGATTTTTCTATTGCATTATGCCAAAAAACTGGGCTTTTACAAGATTAGTGTAACTAGCATATCATGTTTAATATTCTTCCATCTTAACACTCGTAAGGAAATGTTAAGTCAGAGATTGCTTATCACAACACTGTCCAACTGAAAGAAAAAAAACGTTGTCCAAAATTTAGGAATCCAAACTGGCATTTTGCTGGTTTCAGATTTGATATCACCTAAGGCCTAGGAAGAATGAAAAATCAAAATGTAATGTGGCTGCACATCTGCATTATGCTTTTTATGTGCAGATATCAGTGCCTATTATAACAAAATATGTCTCCTCTGTCACAGAGTTGAGCTAAAACTCAATAAAAAGGATAGGTAATACCCTTGTCATTTGCATTCAATCTACATTGGGGACATGAAAGTTCATCAAGTTTTACTCTGCTTTCACCAAGCATTTGCCTAGTAGTGACACTAGAGTCAAAGGACAGCCAATTTAATTTCAAAGTGAACTTGAGTTCTAAATAAAGACACCAACTAATAATATCATGGTACCTGTATTTATCAGGATGATCAAGGAAGAAGCGCTTTTTTTCTGGTTGAGACAGTCCTGCAAACATGCAGTAGAAGATGTGAAAATTCTTCTCACCCACACTGTGTCGGACTACACGACTCTTCTCAAGCATATGTTCTGTGACTTCACCTACATTAATATTGTAATCCTTTCATTATTCACATAAATTAAAGATCAAAGCATACATTTCATCTCCAATCTCACAATGAATAATTTAGTACACACAACATGTACTGACCATTTTCCACTCATGTATGGTAAGAAAACTACATCCATAGACAGGTGGTTTCACAGACATAGTTCAGTGAACTACACTCAACAGCACCCTCCATCAGCACCAGTGAAATATGGTCAATACACTTTTTGTGTACTACTGATGTTTAGATTATCCTCAAAAGTTAATACAGCAAAAGTGTAACATGAATATCCAGTTAGTACTAAATTACACTTTAAAAAACAGTGTACCAAATATCACAAATTCTGCAGTTGCAAACAAACCATAACTTGAGAGCCCCAATGAAAAACGATCATATGTGAAGAAAAAGAGTGATATGTGAAGAAAAATAGCAACTACATATAAAAAGAATCAATAAATAATTAAATACCAGCAAAACGTTTTTTTCAAACATAAAACAATGAGCAGCATACCATATATTAAATGTGCCATAAAATATTCCTATCATGAATCAGAATGATGATCTTGTCTGTAAATTCTAAACTTCTTACCTCCAGCAATTCTTCCGTTTGGAGAAAAGATAATCTGAATCAATTTGCCAAATCTGCTGGAGTTGTCATTCATCACTGTCTGGGCATTGCCAAAAGCCTCTAATAAAGGATTCACCTAGAAAGAAAAGTTTATGTTAAAGAGAATTTGATTATCGTCATTTTAAGGTACACAGCTGTAAGTTTCAAATGTGCTGATCCTGTATCAACCAGTATGATACGAGTGAAGTGTGGACATATCTAAATCATCTTATGAACTGCACTTTTGATAAAAGGTACAGCATGTATGAAATTATTTGAAATTATCTTCTAACAAGGTGTAATTCATAAAAACAAATTTCTTTGCTAACAGGAACACAGTCGGGTTAGCCAAAACTTGGGCTCGATAATCTTACTAATCAGCTAACACAAGGTGAGTGATTTGTGGAGGAATCACTAAAATCCCAACTTTCGCTAATCCAATGGAGCAGTGGAATATGTCTGTTGCTATCAAAGCAGTTAAATCAAAGCAGTTAACAAGACATTTTGTGTTGAATGGATCAAAAATAAAATGTGAAACATCCTTCCCTTTTATGGTTCTCTGGTCTGTTCATTGCATTAGCTGAATATCTACCAACATCCTGCACTTGATGAAATACAACAAATTCCACAGCATAAATGAACAGTGTTTATTCCAAAGCATAAAGTAAATTCAGGTGATTATTGTCAAAAAGTTATTGCAAGAAAAAAAGATATAATGTTTCCACCAAAGCATAAATTAAAATAACACAAATGGTGTCATATGCACTCTACATGCTTACATTCCTGAATCCACTGGTAAAAACATGCTTGTATCTGGCTAACTATCATTGTTTCCAAATATCTGCCAGTTTATGAAATAATTTGTTCACTAAGCACTGAAAATTGAACAGATATTAAAACCACAAATATGTACAAAATAAAACATCTGGTAATATAAAGTTATGACAACAAAGATGATGTTTCAGCTTACATTCAGTAACAAGAACCACGTCATTTGGTGACAAATGATATTTAACTTCTTTGTTCCAAATAAATATTGAAGCTGCCCACAAGTTTTGTTTTATATGTAATTTAGGGAATTTTTATTTTATTTTATATTCAATGACAAGGACCATATGTTCATGTGTGCTTAACATCGATAACATCTCTGTCGCAAAAAACATAGATTATTACGTAATTTAGGGATATATAATTTTATTAGTTATAAAAAAGATAACAGATTGTGTTTGTAATTTTGCTTGGATGGAATCTTTTGGAGTTTTCTATAAAAAAAACACAAGTCTTTCTGAATCCATTTGTTTGCTTCTTCTCTCCATGACATTTCAGAAAATACAGTGATATGTTAGATAACCAAATAATCACTTTAACAGCCCCAGCATAAATACCTGCAGTAACATCTGCAATAATAATGTCAATAAATGATGTTCCTACAAGAATACTTTCCTGGTCACATTAACACTAGGATAAGATCTTTATTCCCAAAACACTGTCATGGATAACAGTGATATTACAATTTTAAAATAGCAGAAAATTTATAAAACAAACTAGACTTAATTCTGAATCAAAAAATAAAACTTTAGTTGAAAGGTTTACCTCAAAAATTAATTTTCCCTGGATGATTCTGATATTAGGTTGAATATTATTAGTTACACTGTCTCTTTACCTATTGTACAGGATTTTACCACCTTCCTAGCTTTTATATTTCCTGGGACATCGGCCAAAGGCAATACCAAAAAGTTAAGAGAGTAGTAAAATCCATACACACTGTATGGACAATGTAATGAACTTGTTACCACCTAAGAGTTTGTTTTTCCTTCCCCAGTTTACCCAGTAAATAACAACAAAATTACATGGATTAAATAGGACAGTAAAAGTTAAGAAAGAATACAATATTTAGTCACCAGCAATATCTACAATTATCAACAGTCAGTATATTTATCAATTAAAATATACAGCTTTGTTGAAAAGTGAAAACTTATCGAATTGATTTAATTTTGCATCCAATAAACATCAAGCAATTTATTCTCATATGAAAAGATTTGACAGTTTCTTATATGAGATATATTTCCCCCAGTATATCTATCATTAAAGTCACAGAACAACTGACCAATGTCATTTTGTATGCATTTATCATCAGTTTTGAATTTTGCATTTTTTGCATTTTGTAATCTCAGTTTGTATTCACTATTTCAGTTACATTCATTCTGATATTCTTTTCATTCATTCTTCTCTCAATATTCATTCTATTTTTATTTCAAAGATAAAATTATCCATTTCAGGTATGATCATCAAGATGTCTTACCTCCAACAGTTTTTCCTCTAAGTCTGAATGTTCGGTGTGTCCTGCATGTATCTGTGACATACGTACTAGCTGTGCTACAAGCATCTTTGTAATTTCTGTCTTTCCTGAAAAATAACAGAATACATAATGAAATCAAATTGCTTAAATTAAAATAGTGAAACTTTACATATATTCATGATGTAAAGCTAAAACAAGAAAATAATTGGTTTCAATCCATGTAATCCTTCAAATTTTACTGAGCAGAAATTAATTCAAGGCTGATTTGACTTATGGGACATGGGCAATTTCAAGTCTGATTTTACATAAGTGACATGGGCGAATTCAAGACTGATTTTGCTTAAGGGACATAGGCAAATTCAATACAGATATTACATAAAGGACATGGGCAATTTCAAGTCAGATTCTACATAAGGGACAAAGGCAATTTCAAGGCTCATTTTACATGAGGAACATGGGCAATGTCAAGGCTCATTTTACATGAGGGACATGTTCAATTTTAAGACTGATTTTACTTAAGGAACGTGGGCGATTTCAAGACAAATTTTGAAGTCAGGGACATGGGTAATTTCAAGACAAATTTTAAAGTCAGGAACATGGGTAATTTTAAGACTAATTTTAAAGTCAGGGACATGGGCAATTTTAAGACTAATTTTAAAGTCAGGGACATGGGCAATTTTAAGACTAATTTTAAAGTCAGGGACATGGGCAATTTTAAGACTAATTTTAAAGTCAGGGACATGGGCAATTTTAAGACTAATTTTAAAGTCAGGGACAAGGGCAATTTTAAGTCTAATTTTAATAAGGGACATGGGCAATTTTAAGACTAATTTTAATAAGGGACATGGGCAATTTTAAGACTAATTTTAATTAGGGACATGGGCGATTTGAAGACTGATTTTATGTAAGGGACATGGGCAATTTCAAGACTGATTTTAATAAGGGACATGGGCAATTTTAAGACTAATTTTAATGAGGGACATGGACGATTTCAAGACTGATTTTAATAAGGGACATGGGCAATTTTAAGACTAATTTTAATAAGGGACATGGGCAATTTTAAGACTAATTTTAAAGTCAGGGACATGGGCAATTTTAAGACTAATTTTAAAGTCAGGGACATGGCCAATTTTATGACTAATTTTAAAGTCAGGGACATGGGTCATTTTAAGACTAATTTTAAAGTCAGGAACATGGGTAATTTTAAGACTAATTTTAAAGTCAGGGACATGGGCAATTTTAAGACTAATTTTAAAGTCAGGGATATGGGCAATTTTAAGACTAATTTTAAAGTCAGGGACATGGGCAATTTTAAGACTAATTTTAATAAGGGACATGGGCAATTTTAAGTCTAATTTTAATAAGGGACATGGGCAATTTTAAGATTAATTTTAATAAGGGACATGGGCGATTTCAAGACTGATTTTATGAAAGGGACATGGGCAATTTCAAGACTGATTTTAATAAGGGACATGGGCAATTTTAAGACTAATTTTAATAAGGGACATGGGCGATTTCATGACTAATTTTAAAGTCAGGGACATGGGCAATTTTAAGACTAATTTTAATAAGGGACATGGGCAATTTTAAGACTAATTTTATTAAGGGACATGGGCGATTTCAAGACTGATTTTACATAAGGGACATGGGCAATTTCAAGACTAATTTAAAGTGAGAGGCACAAGTAATGCTATATGCCCTCTAGATATGACATTAACATATACCCCTGCACATGTATGACATGATCATTACTGATATATGACATCACCATCAATATATGCCCTCTCCATAGACATGACATGATCATTACTGATATATGACATCACCATCAATATATGCCCTCTCCATAGACATGACATGATCATTACTGATATATGACATCACCATCAATATATGCCCTCTCCATAGACATGACATGATCATTACTGATATATGACATCACCATCAATATATGCCCTCTCCATAGACATGACATGGTCATTACTGTATGCCACTTTCATAAGTATGGCACCGGCATTTCTATACGCTTCATCCATAGATATGACATAGGCATCACTGTATGCCCCTTTGATAGATATGACATGAAAAATCACTATATATTACTTCCAAGTACATAACATGGGCATCATGATATGCCTCATCTATAGATATGACATAGACAACACTATGCCCCCCCTCCATAGGAATGACACAGGTATCACTATACACCCCTCCATAAATATGATATGGTAATCATAAAAAAAAGAGACCAAATCCATTTTCTGGTTCTTTCAAGCAACAACAGAATGAAGAAAGGCACATTTTGAATTAAATAATATAGTCATGCAATTTGCCCATGAAACAGTATTGAGTGAAGAATTTCAAACCTTGGCATGCAAAGAGCGATACAGTAATAACATGAGATCATTAACCAAAATTTCTTGCTGACATAAATATGGGATTATTCAGCTATTAAGTTCAGTATAGCTTGATTACACAGACCACTGGGAGTTTAAAAATATTTCTTTGAAGGGGCATATTATTAAAAATAGGAAGAAGTTATTTAATCAGTAAACTTCTATGACTAAAAAGAAACTTAATTCTCCATAACCACATGCTCTCTTGCTGCCAAAGGTAAAAGGAGTTATCGATTTAATGCCAGTAGCTTAAAGATATAAATCCTGCAGTAAACATCCATACCTTACCCCATTTACTGTGCACTATTTCTTACCCAAATCCTATAAAAGTAGCAGTCAGTAATGCCCTTCACAATAAAAGTCCCATTATCATGAAAGATTTATCAATCAAGCCAAATCTGTCTACCTGCACATTCTGGGGTCATTATAAGGACTTACTTATATAGTTCTGTAAATTACCTGATCACAACAATTAAAAAGAATGAAAGGTAAATAATCAAAATTGATTGAGTTACCTGCCCCTGATTCTCCACTGACCAGAAAGCACTGGTTGACATGTGAACGCTGAAGGGTGAGGTAGGCTCTTGTGCTAAGTGCATAGATGTGAGGCCTCAACTGTTTCACTGCATCCATGTCTACAAACCTGCTGCCAATCTATAAATACAACAAAAAACCGGACTGGAATGACCACTATTTTGGAAGACCACCTGTCACTAAAGACCAGATTCTTTGCATGGACTCAAGGTTGCTTTATGTATTAACCTTATTTATAAGACCATTTGTCTTGAGACCAAATTTTCTTGAAAGAAGGAGGTCTCAAGACAGGCCTCACTGTACAAATAAATGTTCAAGTCTGTATATAAAGGGCATTCTATGAAAGTAAACCTTTTCCTTTATGAACGGATACAGATCTGGACTTTCAAGCTCAAGATTTACACCTCATAAAGAGAGGTGATATTTTTTGCATGCTTACATATGTAGAATATAGCATAGTGATTCAGCTAAACAGAAATGGTGGATCATTACCTCCCCGTGATATCCACCTTCTGCCACACATGCCATTTTACTCCTCATGTGCCCAACAAAAGCCCTCCCCAATGTCTCTCCAGATCTCTCGACTAGACAGCCTTAAACCTGTAATGTTTACTATTTATTCCACTTCTTCTTCTTCTATTTGATATAGGATAAAATTATAAATATGCTTTAGCCTGTTCCTACTTCCAATAAGATTAGATTAATGCATTTGAGCACAAACTTATCACCCCAATATATGTATGTTATCACTTTGTTAAGCCTTTTACTGACACATGATCCAAGCTTACACTCCACTGCTTTATTATGTCTGTTATCATTTTGTTAAGCCTTTCACTGACACGTGATCTGAGTACAGACTGCATCATCTCAAAACCTCCCATGCATAATGCAACAGGTGTAATTGATTATTGATGCAATAGGTGTGATTATTGATGCAACAGGTGCGATTGATTATTGATGCAATATGGATGACTGATTATTGATGTAATAGGTGTGTATGATTATAAACGTAAAGGATGAATAAATGTATAAGGTGTTTTAAATGCCTCTTGCAAGTAAAACATTTGAAAAGCAAAGTCAAGAGACTAATATAGCATTTGACTTTTAAAAAGTGATAAATTGTTGTGTGAAGGATACGTTTTAACAAAGGAAGTTTTATTTACCACATGCCCAATTGCTCTACTGACAGTCCCCTTTTTACAGCATCAAAACCTCTCTAGTTGTCAAAAACCTGCTGAATTCCCTTGTATCACACATTAATGAATGCCTTCATATCAGACATCCCATTAATGAATGCCTTCATATCGGACATCTCATTAATGAATGCCCTCATATCGGACATCTTATTAATGAATGCCTTCATATTGTACATCTCATTAATGAATGCCTTCATATCGGATATCTCATTAATGAATGCCCTCATATCGGACATCTTATTAATGAATGCCTTCATATCAGTCATCTTATTAACGAATGCCCTCATATCGGGCATCTCATTATGAATGCCCTCATATTGGGCATCTCATTAATGAATGCTTTCATATCGGACTTCTCATTAATGACCTTTCATTTAAAAATCACTTAAGGGACAACCAAAGAAGAAAGACAACAAAAAAAAACTATTGTTTCAAAATAAATTAAAGCTTAGAAGTTTACAGTAAAAACTAAGCATGTAAACAAGCACTGAGGAGGTACTAACTACTTGAATTACCTTTTAGTTGTCATGAAAAAATGGGATATACTGCATGGTGGAACAGATGCTAGGTTATTTATCTTCCAATTTATATGTTAAAAAAAGCATACTGTTACCTCATCCCCATATATATTCAATGTCTTGTAGGGATTGATCGAAACTAGTATATCTCCAATGTATGTCTGAAACAAAAGAATGTATTCATTTTAAAATTTAATTCAGCAATTCTTTTTTTGATTATACTGAAATAAAATTTGAAAATGGCATACTGATGTGTTATTTATAACATTCATGGCAGAAAAACATTTTACTGATAACGTTAATGGTAAACAGCTGCACCAGTGATAAAATTAATGGCATACAGCTACCTTATTGATAAACTTAATGGCAAAAAGCTACTTTATAAATAACCGTAATGGCACACAACCACTTTATTGATATATTTAATGCCATAAAAACACTTTATTGATTATGTTGATGGCATACAGCCTCTTCTGATAAATTTAATGCCATAAAGACACTTTAGTGATAATTTTAAAGGCATACAGCAACTTCAGTGATAAATTTAATGGCATAAAGCAATTGTATTGATTCTTTTTATAGCATAAAACACTATTTTTTAATGGCATACAGCAACTTTATTGATAACATTAATGGCATAGAGCCACTTTATTTATACTTGTAATGGCATACAGCAACTTTATTGATACTTGTAATGGCATAGAGCCACTTTATTTATACCTGTAATGGCATACAGCAACTTTATTGATAACATTAATGGCATAGAGCCACTTTATTTATACTTGTAATGGCATAGAGCCACTTTATTTATACTTGTAATGGCATACAGCAACTTTATTTATACTTGTAATGGCATACAGCCTACCTCTTCTGACAAATTTGATGGCAAAAAGATACTTTATTCATAATTTTAATGGCATAAAGACACTTTATTGATACTTTTAATGGGATAGACACTTTCTAGATAACTTTAATGGCATCAAATATCTTCTGATAAATTTAATGGCATAAACATACTTTACTGATAACTTCAATGGCATACAGCAACTTTATTGATAACTTTAATGGCATCAGCAGTCCAGGTTGTAAATTCAAAGACAGGCTTTATCAGCACTCTAGATTTTAAATTGAAAACTGGCAAGTGAAAAATATCAACCTGATGCCCTGTAGCAACCTTGATAATTAAAACTATTCACCATGTTTGGAGTTATAATATGCTTGACAAATTTAATTCATTCTATAATACATTATCAATTATTAGACTGACAATTCCTTTATGAAGTTGCTATCTTTATATGCATTTGTGACAAGTCTGACTTACCATATATAAGTGGCCAGTACAATACATGACCTGTACAACAAACCTCTGCTAATTTCACATAGGTTCTAGAGAAATGAAACTGAATGAAGGCAGAATTGAATGACTATTTATAATAACTATCATCAAAAGAAGATAAAACTTTAAAACCAGTGAACTTCCGGCCTGGCAGTTTGCAGCAAAATGGTTTAGAGAATTCCTGGTTATGATCTTCTACTTTTTATTTATTCTTATTTTGCTTTAAGGCAAGAGCAAATTTATATATAAATAGATATAGATAGATAGATTGAGATACTTTGCAGGCTGAGTCACAGATTGACATAAATGTTGATATTTAGTTAGCAACTTTGTGAGGAATGATCACAATCAGGCTTCAAACACATTATAAATATTTCTGAATCCCAAAAATCTTATGTTCTTTTTATGAAAGACAACATGAGCAATGCTAGTCTCCTCTAATATCTAATTATTAAAGTTAACTTAGACACAAGCAAAGGAAATATCACAACATGTAGACTTTGCATGAAACCAAAGAGTAAATGTACCAAATGTTCATCATAATACCTGACCATTACCATGTTTAGAAAGAAAACAGAATCTATAGAGTTTAAATTCCTTTACAAAATAAGAGCCAATTAATTCTAACTGATTACTCACATATATGATGTCCTGGCTGTATCGTATATGAAGCTCTTCCAGAATAATCTCATCTGTCAGTTCATTCAGAGCTGCCAGGTCATGAGTTGTTCCCCTTGGCGTACCCATGATGCTTTACGGGAATTGGATTTTACACTATTAGACTGTGGATGATAGCAATTTTGAACCTGGAGTGATTACCAGCACTTTTACATTCCATCTATCCTTGCTTGCTGCATAAAACCTGTGCAATAATAACAGTAATAATAATGTTGACTTAGAATGCTACCTAAAAATAGTAATAATAACGTCGACTTAGAACACTACCTAATAATAGCAATAATAACGTCAACTTAGAACACTACCTAATAATAGTAATGATAAGGTCGACTTAGAACACTACCTAAAATAGCAATGATAAGGTCGACTTAGAACACTACCTAATAATAGCAATGATAAGGTCGACTTAGAACACTACCTAATAATAGCAATGATAAGGTCGACTTAGAACACTACCTAATAATAGCAATGATAAGGTCGACTTAGAACACTACCTAATAATAGCAATGATAAGGTCGACTTAGAACACTACCTAAAAATAGCAATGATAATGTCGACTTAGAACACTACCTAATAATAGCAATGATAATGTCGACTTAGAACACTACCTAATAATAGCAATCATAATGTCGACTTAGAACAGTACCTAATAATAATTGTAATAGTAATGTCGACTAAGAACACTACCTAATCTTTAGAAGCACTAAGCTCTTTACAATAGTAGAGAACACAAAAGCATTCACAATGACAAGATTACAAAACAAACAACATGAACTTTCAAACGTAAACATGCTGACATTAATTAAGAAAGTATACATTATTAAGTCTTGAAGTCTGTTCTTAAAGTCAAAACAGGGGAGCTTGAAGACCACTCTTAAATTAAATCACAGCCTCTTTGATTTGTAAGATCTACTGGCAATTCATATCACATAGCTGGACACTGGTATTCAAAAAAACATTGTCAGTATGACTTCACTTTAACAGTGGTACAATGAGAATATGACTGTTGGAAGACAAGCATAATTTTTAAGAGTGGTATGCATATGGGTGAGGTCAGATAGGTATAATGGACTGGAGCCAGTCTACAAAATATAGTACAGTGAAAACATTTTGTATTTGGTCTATTAATTGTGTCAAATGCCACAGACAAGTCATTGATGAGGGCTGTAATCTTTCCACTATCCAAAGGACAGTCTCAATACTATAGCTAGGGCAATATGCAGACTGTACATTGGTAAAAAAGTCTGTTTGAATTCAGATGGGCTACGAGTTGGGATAGAACATTTTATAAGATTTTTTTATATGAATGAGAGGTGGGTAACAGGGTGGTAGTTCTTTAAATCGTAAGAATCAAGTGTCGATTTCTTCAACAGAGGCTTCAGAATGGCGGTTTTGAAAAGTGATGGAAATTCTCCAGATGAGAGAGAAGTATTGATAACATTGGTTACTGACGGCCATATTAAATCAAAGCTCTCAAGCAAGAGTGATGTTGTAACTGGATCAAGTTCAAGTGACCTTGGAGCACTCTTCGTCACAATTCCATGCACCAAATCAATATACACAGGTTCAAGCTCTGGCAAAGGTTGTTGGGCATAATCTGTATCGCAACGTACAGTATAATCTCTATCACAACTGTACTGTATAATCTGTATCACAACTGTACGGTGATAATGACTCAACTGGATTTGTGTTGTCAAACTTATCTCTAATACATTGCACTTTTTCAAGGAAAAAATCTGCAAAAAGATCTGGAAGGCCTTCCAGAGAGGGAGAAAAGATGATTGGAAGTGGTGTAAATGTATTCCTTGACATCAGTTTGTTCATAATATCAAAGGTCTCTTTGCAGCTGGAACCTTCTGTGATCATAGTACTGTAGTAGTCAGATTTTGCTGTATGTTTGTGGCATTCTTCTTTGTGGCTTCATGAATAGTGAGGCTGGTGGAAAGTCCCATCCTCCAAGCATTCTCATGTAGCAGTGCAAAGCTGGTCCTAGCCAACACTATGTACTACAAAGCATATCTTATATAGTCCTCACTAGATGGTCTTGATGCATTAGTTGTAGTCTGAGGTAACACTGCCTTCCACACGTGTCAGCAACAACGGATGGATACACAGGTGTTCTGTTCTGACAGGGATTAATGCTAAAAAAGTGAGTGTTCTGAAGAATTTAATGCTATAGGTTAAAAGGAGTGGGATTTTACTTAATAGCAGCATACAAAAGTCAGTCAAAATAAATTTATTCATTATAAACAAGTGGCCAGCAGTGCACAAGTTTTGACTGGAAAATTTCATTCTAAATAGTACCTCACACAATTGGTCAACACTACCAGAAATGTCAGAAAAAAACTGAGATCTACTTGTTGGTCGAGGCAGGTTGGCTAGCTGACTGTCTAAGGTTGAAAATGTAAATAAAATCTAGTCACATATATTTATATGATCAGGCTAAGACATTTTGGTGAATTTAGTGAAAAGTGTGTGGGAGTGAGCATGTTGTGCCAAAGAATGAGTTTAATCTTGAAAACTTTTATTCTGCAGCAAGTTTGGTATATAATAAAATGAAAAGTTTCTTTTCCTAACTTAATACCAGATATATTTCATCTTGTGGTACCAAAAACTACATAGTTTAACAAATGGCTCTGCCACTCATTTAAATATATTTTTGGTACCACACAATGAAATATATCCTGTATTAACATATAAAAAGAGAAAGCATCCTTAAAGTATGGAAACATTTTACTCATTTCAATTCTATCATTATTCTGCATTTTTGCAACATTAGCAATATCATTACCTTTATGATTTTTAAAGCATAAATTTTACCCGTTGCTATTTAGCCTGGATTTTGCTGATGTGCTGTTAGACTATAATATACATACATGCCTATATATATATATATATATATATATATATATATATATATATATATATATATATATATTTAAAAACTGCCATTGTAAAGCCTCTGCTGAAGAAACCAACACTAGACCATAATGATTTAAAGAACTACTGCCCAGTTTCTAATCTCCCATTCATATCAAAAATCTTAGAAAAGCTTGTTCTATCCCAGCTTGTATCTCATCTAAATTCAAACAGTCTTTTAAGCAATGTACAATCTGCGTATCGCCCTTGCCACAGTACTGAAACTACTCTTCCAAAAGTAGTTAATGACATTCTCTCTGCATTGGATAGCAGAAAGATTACAGTCCTCACCCTCCTTGATTTGTCTGCAGCATTTGACACAACAGACCATGATATATTACTTCACCGTCTCCAGCATGTATTTGGCATTCATGATAGAGCCTTACTGTGGTTCAAGTCCTACTTGGTCAACAGGACACAAATTGTATCTGCAAATGGAATACACTCCAGCCCAGTTGATCTATGTTGTGGTGTTTCACAGGGGTCTGTTCTTGGTTCTGTTCTCTTCATTATGTACACTCAGTCACTCTCAAGTGTCATAGATCATCATCCAGTGTCTCACCAATTGTAAGCTGTTGACATCCAAATATACAAATCTAGCCACCCAAATGAAGTTGATGCTACCATCCAAGGTTTAGAGAGGTGCATTTCTGATGTGAAATCATAGATGACATGTAACAAGCTGCAGATGAATGATGATAAAACTGAGATCATTCTGATCACAACATAAAGACTTTCTCATTCACATCCTTTACCTCAAACAATAAATATCGGCAACGCCAACATTGAATTCACACAATCGGTATGAAACCTAAACGTTACTCTGGACAGTGCTCTCACATTACACCAACATGTCATGAACATATGCAAGGCTGCATATCTTGAGCTGAGACGCATCAGCTCAATTCGCAAATATCTTTCAGTTGATGCCACTAAAACACTTATGTGTTCATTAGTACTTTCAAGACTGGACTATTATAACTCAATTCTGTTTGGTTCATCTCAATATCTACTCCAGAAACTTTAAAAAGTTCAAGACACAGCTGCTCGGATCATACTTAGAGTACCACGATCAGAGCACACCTTCCCACTGCTCTGTACCCTACACTAGCTATCCATTCAATCCAGAATCAAAACACAAAATTTGTTCTCTGTGCTACGTTTCACTGTCAGACTCTAATCCAACATACCTATCCGATCTCACCCATGTGTACATACCAGCAAGAAACTTAAGCTCCTCTTCTGACAATCATATACTCATTATTCCCACTATGAATACAAAGTCATATGAACAGCATTCTTTTGCATACCAGGGCCCAGCAACGTGGAATGAATAGTCCACTGAACTTAGACACAAAGACACAGTGATCACATTCAAGAGGGCTCTCAAAACTCACCTATTTCGACTGCAGGAACAAACTTAAAGACCTAATAATGTTTCCTACCTGAAATATTCTCTGCATGTTTTTTATTTTTTTATGTTTTTCTAATTTCATGGTGTTTGTTTTTGTAATAATATTATTATATGTTGTTTATCTTATAGGTATTGTCTAATGTTGTAAAGTGCTTAAAGCTTCTAAAGATTAGACGCTATACAAAGTCCTCATTATTATATATATATATATATATATATATATATATATATATATATATATACCTACTTACCTAACAGCCTACTTACTCAATGATCTCTCTCTTGTTTACTTCTACTTTTATAGAAGTAAGGCCTTCTTTTTGTTGGAAAACAACCAATGGTAAAAAAATATAATAAATTGCCCCATCATAAATCAATTTAAAACTGGCAGCAAATGACCCAATCCATCAAAGTGTACCTGGACAACCAGCTGATGCTGGTGATGTTTTAAAACATGTAAGGATGCAAAGTCAACCAAATAATACTGGTATGGGTTGGACCAAACAAAAACTATGTTTCCAGTCTGCGAAGAGTCCCTGATTCTCACTTCTGACACTAGCACCTACCCCGCCCCCCCCCCCCCCCGCCGGATTAAATTAAAAAATTAAAAAATGTATTTTTTAAAAAAACAAGGAAATCTACAAAACAATCACATTAAATATATATGATGTTTAAACAAAAATGAACTGCTTACTCTAAGTTTAAAACCAGTCAACAGGAAACACACCTCTTTGTTTGGTTTTGTTGAAGATAAAATAAAAATTAAAATTGAAATCATTGCACTAATGTTCACATAATATGAAGGAAATTAATAACTAAGTTTGAAATAATTTAGCAATTATTTCTTCCTAAACAATGTTTTATAAGCAACCAGAAGAATCTGCTACGGACTAGACAGTCTAGGTGCTGGCAACCAAGTTTTGGTTTTTTTATTTAAATTGTCCACCCTGTATAAAAGATTGTAATTATCTATCAATATATGCATATCTATAATATGCTCACCCAACAATAAATCACTCTGATCTGAATTAAACAGTGTATCTTAGGGACAGTTTATATGCCCAACTTCACTTGCATATCTTAAGCGGGCACCTGTCCAAAAACTCCACTATCTTTAAATGGCAGTTTGCAAATGAATATTCTACATCATAATCTAAAGGACAGAATTGAAAATTCCTTTGCTTCTAACTTCATAAGGGACAAAAACTTGTTACTTCTGTATCATACGATGTCCTCAATGACCTCAACAGTAGCACCCTAATTTTAGTCTCTATACGTCGATCACTTCCTGATTTCAGTAGCTACGTTATCAAACTTGGGAGACAATAAGTCTCGGTCACGATTGTTTGAAAAATATTACACCGAATCATATTATTATTATTTAGTATTAGTAACTTATTTTGAGTTGCGAACATGTTACCTGTGAATTGCGTACCTTTCAATTTTGTTCATCTACACTTCTGATGTCGATTTTTTCTGGTTACGGAATGTACACGAGTTGTCAATAATGACTCGTCAAAACACGCAGACGCTTGTGTCAAACGGAAGCTTTCGTGACCTACACACGTATTGTGATCATAATGGTTTCCAAATTGTGATTTCACGATCAGATCAACTTACCCAAACAATGTATGCACCCAAACAATGTATGCGTGATGTATTTACGTGACTGACAATGTTTCACCTCAGCTCACATTACCTTCGATTTACACGGAGCTCATGTAACGTCTCTACCACTATTTATCCTAAGCTACGAATCGACAAATGTTTCATTAGGTCAAATTTCAACTCCGAAGTTGTATTGTTGTGGGCACTATATTTTCCCGGCAAACTTTAATTTTCCTATTAATTTTGGACACGCGCAGTCTAGCGGTTGTTTTCATCTGTAAAGCTGTAGCCAGTAAGGCAGCAAATATCTTACAGCACAATAGACTCTAAACTGTCAACAATTTTTATAAGTTTACAATGAAACTGACTGATCATCACTTTTTTTGTAAAGTGCACGCAGTTACGTTGATCATCATATAATAAATTCCACTCGAACTTGCTATACTCTCATTGGCTTTGATTACGATCATATATTCAGTGTATCGTCTGATATTTGATGAATATAGGCCATATATACTGATGCTGACATATACATGTCCTAGCAAGGGTTAGGTTGCAATTTTATGGTAGCCAATATGGGCCAAAATTAACAGAATGTTGCTTATGATCATTCGTCTCGTGCGTAAATAAGAATAAAATAAAAGTTAAACGTAACCGCTCCGGTGGCCTAGTGGTAAGAGCGTCCGCCTCAAATGTGGGAGGTCGTGGGTTCCATCCCCGGCCGAGTTCATAACAAAGACTTACAAAAATGGTATTAACAGCTGCCTCGCTTGACGCTCAGCATTAAGAGGTTAGTCTTAGGACTGGTCGGCCTGGTGTCAGTTTAATCGGACTGGGTCAGTGAGATGGGACACGATACTACATGTCTGCGGCATGATGCTCCGCTGCTAGACATCACTATAAACTGCCATACTGCAGACATCGTAGCGATGTGACCACACACACACACACACACACACATAGAGTTGAACGTTCTTAAAATCAATAATATTCCAATAATAATAGTAAAATAATTGTTATGTGTTTACATAGCTTTGCCCACATTGGATATAAAATTTAAATGCATATAAAGTTAAATAATGTTTGCTTTTAGTTAGTAATGTTGTTATTCATGGATTTGCACATGAATTAAATTTGTGTGTTCGATTTTGTCATTTAATCCTTTCGTGTATGCCAGTACAATTGTGAACATTTATTCTCATAGGTAAGTTGTATGTTATGTTTTTTATAATACCTGCGTGCTACCAATCGTAAGTTAGGTCAATAGCGCGATAATGTAGAGTTGTTCCCCCATGGTACGTTAGTTTGGATCAACCATTATCTGCTGACTAATTTACATTTACGCGCTTCGACTGACAGCGATTTTTTATAGCACTAGAAAAAGGGAAAGTCAGTGAAACTTTACAAATTATAAGAAGCAACAATAGCAAAACAGTTTTAATATGCACGTAAAAGAACATTAAATACCGCGATAATACAGCGTTCGGGGCTACTGCCTTTTATTTGGCACTTACGTAGCAATGTCACTGGTCTAAATGGAAAAAGTAAAGTATCGGGCACTAAAACTTGTGTTTGATGATTTTACTAGCTCAGATGGTACTATGTTAAGAAAAGCAAACACTCCAACTCTTGGCATTAGTAGAGTAAAATATATGGCGACTAACAAGATACATCACACAAAAAATACCTGTTTACTTTAGTAATCTGGTCACTTTCACAGACTGCAAATACGATCTAATATGAACGAGGTTTTTTGATGGAATACTGCACGACCCGGCGAAATGGACATAGGTAAGTTGAAAGATTTATTTCCACATGCTCAGAAAACCCCGCATGATTCATCAGTTTACGTTTACACCATTCAGCAGCGCGCTATCAAAGTAGTCTCGATACAATCTTTTATTTAAGGAAATGAGTTTGTTGTATAATGAACCAGGAAAATATTATCGAGATTATCTCTACGATCGAACAATTGCAGCACGATGGTCTGGCGATTGAACTGGATGTTGAATAATTGTTGTGTTATTGTGTTAAAACATAAGATGAGACGCCGTGTTCTAACTATCAATAACTTTGATATATATAAGTGACTACTGTGAGGTCTTAATACAGAGTGCTATCAAAGAGGCAGACGCCTGTAGATAGTACCACTGGAGCCATGACTCATGCACAGAGGGTTCTCATTGGTCAGTTACACATGTATAATGTTACAATAATCAAAGATGATTTTGAGATAATACAGCTGCGACATGAAGAGGGCAGATATACACTTACGGCAAAGTACAGCTTTATCAAATTACTCCAACGCGAAATTGAATTGTTTTCTGGCGGATTTACATGAACAACATCATATAGCTAAAGCTGTTCCATTCTCAAGCGTCACTGAAAAAATACGAACAGGTTTGTCTTGACAATATAAAACTCGAACAGCTGTAAGTGCACGTGCGAGACAAGTAAAGCGACTTGTGTTGGAATCTATTAAGATTCTCACAGAATGAAAATAATAACCCCAACAACAACAAAAATTGACGACAAAATAATAACGAAAAGCAATGTTTTTTCTTCTTCTCATGGTAACGGCTATGGTCTGTCATGCACAATGAAACTAAAGGTCAATTATTCACAACGTATGTCCAATAGATTACCGTCTTGGTCGGTTTGACCAAAACGTATTCGTGACATCAATGGATTATGACATCGTAAATAAGCAGGATTAACTAGCACCGACACAATCCAATGACCCGGAGGGACATCTGGAGAAAAACTGTAAAAAAACAAATCCCTGCTGAGTCTTCCCTATTGCTTGTCCAGATGAGGTATGGTAGCTACCGTCGACTGTTTAACAAACTTGAATTACATCAATCATCGTCGTGATATTGATAATACCTGGCGAGGTATGGCGACCACCACCTACTGAATTGTTATTATGTCTGACAATATTTTGAGTGGGTTATAACTTCTCTCATGCGGCAAGATCTTTGGAAAGTATTCGTCAATTATACCGTCGAAATCAGGCTATAATGTATGGGTTGTTTGAACGTAGATATTTGTTCTTCTGTGGTCTTGCAATGATCAAGAAATAACTTTTTTTTAAATAGTAATTACTTTTGTTTCTTCGTTAGCATATCTTATTGATTGCCTAGCATCTGTTTTACCGACAACGCATGTCTTATTGTACTAATATTTATTTTCCTTTATGATCATCATTTGGTCATTCAATCAGATACTGCTCAAATAGCACTTGCAGATTATGTTGCGTATTTTCATGTTCTTGTGCAGAGAAACCGTCAATCTACTATTTTCATTTATCTTCACCAACGTAGAATGAATTTCCCACTGAACTTAGACACAATGACACAGTGATCACATTCAAGAGGGCTCTCAAAACTCACTTATTTCGACTGCAAGAACAGACTTAAAGACCTAATAATGTGTCCTACCTGAAATATTCTCAGCATGTTTGTTTTTATTTTTTAATGTTTTTCCAATTTCACGGTGTTTGTTTTTGTAATAATATTATTATATGTTTTTTATCTTAAAGGTCTTGTCTAATGTTGTAAAGCGCTTACAGTTTCTAAAGATTAGGCGCTATACAAAGTCCTCATTATTATTATTATTATTATTATTATTTCCCACCGTGGTAGTTTACAGTAAAATTAAGGAAGAGTGTCACGTGCTCTGATCTTTCGACATTGCCAAGAAAATTTGCGAACGCGGTTACATCATAAGTGTATTCTCACCTGAACCTGGTCAATCCGTCATTGATTGTCATTAACGAGGTCGTCATCGTTATTCTGCTGCTGTCGACGTAATTCTTTGTTGCAGCGTCGTCGTTTGATATTGGTTCTCTCAAATTAGCAATGCTACTTCCGCTCATGTTGAGATCGCCAGTTATTGTATCACCAGCTTTAGCAACGCATTTACTGATCTTAGTTCTGATCGTGGTGGTGTGGGTGTCTATGTATTTTTTGTTGTTGCTACGCCATCGTCTGATTTTGGTTCTCTCGCATTGATACTTGTATGCCTGCTCGTGTTGATACCGCCATACATTACGTCTCCAAGTCTTCTAATACGCCCAGCAATCTCTTCCACGATTGTTAGAAGTGATTCCTTCGAGTCTTTAATCTTCCCGGTTTTAGTCAACACCACTAAGTTATCTTCGGTCGCACCTGGAACTCGCAACATATTTTATGTCAAGGTGGTATTGCTCATCCTTAATTGTCTTTGCTGATCCTGAAAAATAAAACTTTATTTGGGTAGACATCAGCGATGCGCATAACATCGGGAAGTTCATCTCGTGTCGCATATTTTGGTAAATCAATGTCACTGGGACCTTTGCGAGTAGCAGATTTTCACTAAATATCAACCATTATGAATTATCGACCTGTCTAATATGATTATTGTGTGTGACCTATTGTGGCCCGGTAAGTGACAGTGTCTCAGCAAATGCAATGACTTTAATAGTCAAAGATATTTTTGTTAATTCTGGCAGTGTTCAGTGCATTATGCGAATCTCACTCGGGTTTGTATCTTGAAAATGATAGATTGTTTGGGGGATAAAATAATGACTTTTTTTATTACCGTCTATAAAATTGAATTCAATACCGTTTATATCTGCTCTATTAACATCATAATCATTCTTTTCTTTGCGAGAAATTTGTGCGACAGCATTCTGATAGGCTCTTTTCATAACAAATTTCCAACGTACGCTATTTTCAACAGATTAAATGTTGCCATCACTGGGAACGAGTTTTAAAAAAAAATCTAGTATAAATGGACTCTTCACAATGTTGTGCACGTCATTCATTATAGTGTTCAGCTTATCAATATCTGTATTTAAGTATCTTTGTGATCTCTTTTTGAAGTTCTCCAACTAATTCTGATATTTGTGAGATAGACGTGAAAATCGTTTAAATTGAGATTTTGACTCTGACTATATCACTGAACTATGCGGACGGATATTCGTTTTCCAAAACAATCATGGGTGACTTGAAGAAGACTCTGATAGTTTCTGAGATGGCTCGTAAAAGCGGTTGCATTAACATGTTACTCAGACCGTAATGCGGTTAATCACCTGTTCTCGTTAATGAAGTCCTTATCGCGACATTGCCCTCCACGCACTTCTTCGTTGCAGCGTCATCTGCTAATTTAATTTCTCCCAAGCCAGCAACTGTGTTTCCAGTTTATTACGAGTTAACTGGTCATTGAGCCACCGGAGATAGAAACATATTTACGAAGCTCTGCAATTGATATATTCGAGTTGTTTTATTTTTCCCTCGCCGGAAAATACCATGATGTTATCGTTGGTTGCAAGTAAAACTCGCAGGATAATATCAGCCCAATTAATATTGCTCGTCTTTAACAGTCCTTGATGATCCTGAAAAATAACAACCTCATCCCGATCAACCCAGGTGAGACGAATAAGAAAAGCAAGTTCATCTCGCGTCACATGCGCTGGCAGATCACCTTCACCTGGGCACTTACGTATGCAGATCTTCCGTAAATATCTACCAATATAAACTATTAACCTTTTTAAAACGACCACTTGTATATTCGTGCACGACTTTATGCGCCAGCGCTGATGACTTTGACACAGTGTTAAGTACCGCAAGCACTTCTGGACCCCATATTGGTATATACGTTATCGTCTGTGTTGGTAATGTTGAATACTAGATTGGCATGTCACCGGCTAAGCCCCTATATCGTAAACATTCTCTCGGTGTTGCAAAGCCATACGAATCAAAATGAACAACTCCATGTGGATCTACCACGTTTGCAACCCAATTATTACACGGCAAGAATTCCCATCGAGATTAATGACACCTGTTTCAACACGACTTTGTTTATGAGGTAACTGATCATGCATGAAAACACTTCTGAAGTTTTTTCGCCGAGCAGCATCAGGTAAATCAAAATTGGACATTGGGAGCTTTAGAGCAAAGTATCCGGTACTCTCCTTGTAATATTGGAACTCGTCCCTTTATCGTTGAGGTGTTTATGACGAGTCCTGTTGCTATCCTCAGTGTCACACCGGCAACTGTTGCAACGGTACCAAGTGCAGATGCTTTTGCAACAGCTGGAGCAGCTGCTGAAATTAACTCTTGTAACATCATTAGAAACGGAAATATACCGCCTTTTGTTGTATCACTGATTGCAGTCTCAGAAAGATCAAGTCTCACACACGTTCTTGAGTTCTTGGCGTCATTTTTGTGTTTGAGTTGACGTTCAATCAACGATAATTTATTTGGGCCATGCAACGCCTCTGATTCAGAGTATTTTGTGCCCGAGAATTAATCTTTGACGCCGATCTGTTTCTTAATCTGACCGGGTGCCAGAGTAACATTGGTTTGATGATATGACATTATAACATCATGAATGATCAAATTATATGTTCGGAAAACATATTTTCTTCGGGCACGTCAACCACTCTCTTTCGTCCGCCAACACCTTCAAGCAACATTGTTTTGTCTGACAGTATAAACATCAATTACTCTGTAACAATCAGATGGTAATCATGCTACACGAGCTCGGAAGTGTATGTCGACGACAGATTGTCTAAACAAATCGAAGTCTTCCAGTGAGAAATAATAGATCGGATACGGCGTTGAGAAACCTGCAGTTATCTGCACACTAGAATCAGCAACCAGATCATATTCCGATCACCCCACATAAATGACATCAACCGATGATACCCATGTGCAACATGTTCCTTTTCTAAATTCAATAACACTTCTTCGGATGGTTTTTGATGCTCATTTATTCTCAGAAAATGACCACTAACTCCGAGAGTATCAAACACCATTGGGTTTCGCTCTTGTAAGTCTAACCTGGCAGTTTCCAGAAACGCTATAAATATGTGTCATGGGGCTGATGATCCCTGCTGCGATGATATCAGCCTTGTGAATAACCCAGCAACATTACTCTGGACGCTATCTGTGGTCATCGTCAACCACGACAGCGTTGCCTTACCGTCGCTATCCATTAAAAAGAGCAGCCACTGTTCTTCAAGGAGTGATAACGTCATCGTTGGCATCCACAATGAAGGTTTTGTTAGTTTCACTTTACCAGCATTAACTGCATTAGGTCACCAGATCGCGTTGTTATCGTGGCTTTTCTGACAAGTACCACCGTGTGTTTAGCACCAAAGATACCTTTTCTGACATGTCTGCAAAATCTAAAGATATGTGACAGCGAAATTACACAAGAAAATTCTTCATCGTCGGTAAACATTGATCTAAGTTCTGCAAATCCCAGGTTGAAATTTTCATTCATCGATGTGACTTTAGTTTCAGCGGTATTCAATGTTACGTTATTGCTCGCGTGTTGATCAGTGGTATCATTGGCAAACATCATTGACGGACCAGTGGATCTCGAATAAACATCGGAATATCTTCGTGGCAACGTCACAACGAGACATGATTCAATGTTTTTTTCTGTCAGTGATGTAGGCGGCGCTGGTAAAGATCGCCATAACACCATTATTAACAAAACCAGCTCGATATAAAATTCTGTATGCTGTATCATCTGCTTTCAGAAGTTTCCCTTCGATCTCGTTTAATGCCTCAAAGGGCAGAAAATATCTGCTTGTATCTTGCTCTTGCAGCTCGTTTGGTCTACGTGCGTCAGATACACGTGCTTCATAAGAATAATACTGATAATCATACACTGATTCATCTTTGAGGACTGGTGCATCCATGTCGAATACTGGATCAGATACACGCTTGAACATTTTTATTTATATTCGTTGTTGCCTATAACGACTGTCCACGCAGACCACTTCCAGGTGTTATACCTGCTGTTATATTTTTTTATCTCCCGGAATTAATTGTTGTTTTGTCGGTGATGGCACTCCAGCTAATTCTTGCAAACGTTCATCTGCAGCTTGATTTATTATTTTGCTGCCATTTGTCGGAATCACACTGGAGATACATACTTTGAACTGAGAGCAGTGTATATGCAGTACAGAAGCGTGAGCAACGTAAATATCAGAACTGCAACACATCCTCTGTTGATCAAGCAACCCTAAACGTTATCTCCTGTATATAAGACATATTAGCACTAAACGTGCTCATAAAGTTCCTTACCTCGTACAGACTTATCGGGGGCTGAAAATAATCGAACAAAATTGTAAAATATGGTCGAGACTAAAAGGAACATTCCAATTTCGAATTTGTCGAAAAGAAACGTCCCCAAAAATATAGAAATTGCAAGATCAATTATTATAACATGGTAAACATTTTATTTTAAAAACTGAACAATTTTAAACTTTATTTACTACAAATATAAAAATAAAAAATAAGACTTTATACTGAAAGAAAAAGATCCAACGAAGTTTTAAAATATTAAAAGGTTTTAAATTATATGATTGTCTTCGCAAATTGCGTAATCTATCGTTCAAATAATACAAAATCACGCTGTAATTGGGTGACAACACGAAACGGAAGTGCTAACGTGTAGCATAAATATCAATCGTAGGAAAAAAATTAAAACATCGACGGAGATAATGTGAAGAAGCATATCTAAGATAAATGTTTGTTCATATTCAACCAGTCAACAATATGTTGATTATAAATCAATGTGTTTTGACAAGCCCGGTCAAATGAAACATGAATTATGAAGAGGGAAGCTCCTAGCTGCAATACCATGTACATAAGTACTAGGTTGGCAACGTTGTGAGTCAGACTAGAATCAATGTCAATTACAATAGTCTTCCAACTTGTCTTCTAAGCTGATCACTAGACATTTATATTGTTGTTTCTGGCTAGGAAATTTGAGTGAGCCAGGAAACCTTAAACTTGCTCACGGGTTTCACATGGAGAAGGAAACAGCATGATCACAAATATCAATTAAACGGCATATCTTGAGTAGTATAGGACCTAAAATAATACAGACTACGATACATCAAGGGCAAGGCCTTTAATTATGTACCTAGGTGGTAACAATATGTATGGCTGGGATTTGAGTCAACCCAGGTTTGTCAGACGCTTTAAAAAGGCAACGAAGTACCAAGTAAATGTTTTGACGAGACAAAATGCATAAGGCAGAATGACAGGTGTATATTTAAAAGCGCCAGCACATTTACAGAACGATTTTAAAATAATGGTAACTTAGCAACAGAACATTAAACTCTGAAGTGTCTGATTGATGTCCATTACATACGAAATTAATACAAGACAGAAAGGGCACAAAATCGTCAGTAGATACATTATTGTGTGCGATAAACAGAGCAACCAGACAAATTGGTTATTCACGATCGTGATTTACAGTTTTTGTTCATGTTTCTGTTCAGGTAGGATTGAAGCTAAAGCGGATACAAAGAGAAGTTGTATTGAATTCAATATTGATCAAAGGCTTGAATTAAATTTCCAAGAGTTATCTAAGCCTCTGAAGAAAGAATATTTTAAACTAATGAATAATGATGTAAATGTAAGGAACATAATGAATGCCAAAGCATGTAGTAAGCTTTAATGACTTCCAAAGAATATGTCTTTTTCACAGAGGACGATAACAAATACAACATGACTTTACTTCGTTTAAAGAAATATCATATCAAACAAACCATCCTATGATGGTTCTACAGTGCACAAACTAAGGAAGAACTAATTGATACATCGTAACATTCTATGACATAAAATACGTTATACACGCCAATTAATGAAGCGATAGATACCTTATACAGTCACACGAAACAAAATATGAATTTCTTCCACCCATGATTATAAATAAGATAATGTATTTGGTGTTATGCAGAAGAATATGCTGATGTTATGATTGTTTAAAGATGAAATCGATGGTGTGCCAATATAATCATGACATTCTGGAAGTGAATTATATTTATTTAGCATTGAAATATATGAAACGAATGAACACAAGAATATCAACCCATGTTATGTATAATTAATTTCCATACTTTGTTAGGATTTTTCATTTCATTATAGTGTATAGATATTTGCAATCTGGACCTGACCATGTCTAAAATCAAGTTCATTTTCTACCTGACCTGAATCATTGATTTTGGTTTTGTAAATAGCATGTTTATCTCAATCTGAGTCTAGAGCGTTGGATATTCTCTTTGAAATGTCGGGTCTACCTGATGTTGACCACATTTTATATTATGGCTGTGGCAACATGCCTAATTATAACGACGATTTATCTTGCAAACATTTGTAATATTCCAGAATACGATTTTCCATTTCGTAATAGTATTTATTTAGAAAATGCTAATTGTGACCTTAGGTCAAATTGAGGACGATATAATCTTGTTATTTTATAGAAATTGTTTATTCGTGCTTTACGATCTGAGCAGGAGCAGTTTTATTATTGTTTTGTCTTGTATTTCATTTGGGCTGGAATTTATTTATTTAAATTATTTAACTTAATTAATTCTTCTCTGGAAATACAAATTGCTCAGCAATAACATTCTTTGAAATAGACACGTGGATTTGAAGTGAAATTCAAATAAGGATATGTATGTTTGGATCATATTATTGTGAATCAACGTAAGATTGCTGGCACATCACGTTTACACGGACCACAAACAGACACATAAACACTTCCAGTGTTCGATTTAATTTGGAATAGCTGTAAAGTTTATTCAGAACTTTCGCCATTAGTTCTAAGTACCAATTAAACAGTTCATATTACCAAAAAACACTAATTGCTAGGATACAATAGCAGGAAAGTTATATTGGCATTGACCGAATCTTATGACGATCGTGGGTTTCTGAAACCAAAAACTGTTTTGATCTCGATCAAAGAAATAACATAACACTTACGCTAATGACTATTATTCGTGTTTATGACTGGATTTGCTTTATCAAATATTGTTCCCGGATAATGCGTTTCATACAGTGTCAAAGTCTATTGCAAGCAATTACAGAGGGTAAATATAACATGGTGAATAATAGCATTGGAGATAAAGATCTAAAAAAAGAAAGACGTTCATCGTTGGTTGCATGTTGTTTCGTCTATAACAAATAAAGTTGATACCATCACTGGAGACATATGGACAAAGGTTCTGATAATTTTGTGTTTACATAATGAATCAAAAGCAGATGAAAATATTCTACACTAGATCATACAAATGATACTCACTTAACTTCACCAAGCAAGTCCAGTAGAAACAGCTGATGAAACCGATAACAAAGTGTTGCACCATGGAGCAAAGTGGTACTGAACCGGACTATAAGATATCGAAACCTAATTAATGATAATATAAAAATATTACGAGCATCGTAATTTGCTCACAGAGATGAATATTGATATATACTGCTGCTATACAATCCATGCAAGTAGTAACGGAAAGAGAAGAAAGATATACACTGAAAACTGAAACAAACTAAAGCAAACTAGTCGCGTATTGAGTGGTTGCAAATATTCATTGTTAAAACCGAAACAAATGGAAACATGGACATTAAAGCCAGAAATGAATATGGACCTGGTCATCAAGAGTATTGCATTGCATTTTTAGATTAGATGCATTTGAAGAGGAGTGATTAAAAGCAGAATGGTCTTTGATAAAGCGAACCTACCGGTATTAGTATCATGGTAATAAATGAGTAGTACTTGATAAAAGCTTGTAGTTAATATTTAAAGCTGAAACTTCACCAACGATGTAGGTTGCCAGTTATGGATTTAACTGATATCCGTTTACCTTTGATGAGTACAGGTTACACACAATAGATGGTTTGGAACAATTTGTCAGTCAGCTAATATGTAAATGTCAGAGACATTTGGAACAATTTGTCAGTCAGCTAATATGTAAATGTCAGAGACCAAATCCTTGAGCAGTTCGACAACAAGAGTTAACTACACGACCAATCAGAAGTTAAGATGTCTAGTCAATAATACTATCTATCTTCCGATTACTTGACCCTGATATGGTGGAAAGAAATCTTCACCATATCGCTCTGGGCCGATGACATCTAAAATTAAATAGCTACAACATTATCACCACATGCAATGACTTTTTAATAGCTATGTCCGTTAAACAGAACACAACTGAACCAGGCATTTTGAGTGCAAAAATGGGCTCAGTGGCAAGACATGCGCAAGGTACTGACACAAAAACTGTAGTTTGTGTTGTACAGAAAGACGTATGCAACACCACGCGCCCTCCCCAATGATAATAACCCTTAATCCATGTACTCTGCCCCAACATGTCAGATTTACCAGTACAGTTAAAAATGAGGCGAAAGGTTTTAACGAGAACACCGTGCTGTGAACTGGACAACATTTGACTAAAGTACGATATAATTAACCCTTGCTCAATAAGTAGATGACAATATCAGAAATGGAATTGCTTTTATAATGAGTCAATATGGGGTGAATCAGCGACACAGACAAAACTACAACGTTGACTAATTCACACCGAATTCTAACTGGACGAGCTTGAGATTTTTTTTGTTGTTGTTGATATTGTGGATAAAGTCTGGAGAAGGTGGTCCTGCATAGTGTTCTTTTTTGGGGTGGGGGTAGGTGGGGGGGGTGGTTTCAAAGCAACAGTAGACAAAAATCGCTAACTGCGAAAGTACTGCTTTGATCTTTAGGAAAAACAGGAGTTAATGATTAAGTGCAGAATGTAACCAATTATTTGTTTCTGAAAGATGACTTTGGGAGTATTAATTACGTAGAAAAGAAAGCAGCAAACTTAACTAAATTGTCACGAAATATCTTTATGCTTAATCATAACAACTCAGTAATTAAAGCATATTGATAAATTATTATTATTATTATTATTATTATTATTATTATTATTTAAAATTAAACATTTTATATTTCTAAAAAAAAGAAAGGGAAAAAAGATATAACAATAGAATACCAAGAGTAAGACAATGAATTATTTTATCACAAAGAGAGAGAGAGAGAGAGAGATTTGTTTGCTGGTTCATGTCGAACACGAAAAATAGCCTATACTTTCTCAATGAAGAGTATACCGTTTTCAAAACTTTGCTTCCTTCATCAGACTACGTTCTATTAATACAGGGTTCGATGACTCTCCGTCGTTTCAGTTTCAATTCTCTCCATATAAGTTGCTCACGTCAATGATAACGTTTGTATTTGCAGACGATTCCCATCTTCTTTTGAAAACATTTCACATCGCCTATCAAGATATTACTGAAAATGACTCAAACGAATGAAATTTTGCATTCAGTAAATTTGACCATGTAATGTTATTTGAACAAGAAATACAAAGTTAACATAGCTTAACATCCGGGCGATATCGGTCTCGACAGTAAGGCAGAATTGAAATTCTATTCAAGTGCCAATATCAAGTTCGAGAACCATGCTGATTAGTGTTTGAGCGGAAATCATAGCTTTTGGTGCAACTAAAGTAAACCACATAACATTCTTCTGTTGAACCATTCAATTTCCTATGAAGTTTTGTAATTAAAGTGTGCTATTTTCTTTCTCAGCCTCAAAGCTGAAACTGTACTCTGAGAAATTTATCTCATAAGGTCATTAGAGATGGAGGCTAAGCAGAAGCAGCACAGGCAAAAAATGTAATTCTTTTAACTTCAACGTTTGAAAATGCAGTCATGGCGAATACGTCAGGTTCTATTATTAACATTCTTATTTGGCCTCGGGGAAATCACGTCTCGTAAGTACCTCGACATTATGTTTTATATCCGCAATATATGGGTACTGAAATAGTGCTATATTCATTTTTGTATGTACTTACATAACAATGAAATGTTTCATCTAAAATGACAACTTCATCCACATGCAACAATATAAAAGAAAACCCGTATCATCATGACCTTTATACTGGCTTATGTAAATGAGATGGAGTAGGAGACTGTATAACTGAAGATGATTATATGCATTGGTAATGTTACCCTTAACGTGAACATCACACACTGAATCGTAGCTAACTTTTAAAACGAAAACCATAAACATCAACTTTCCGGGAATAAACTTAAGAAAGATAAACACCTTTCAAACAAGGATGTAATTTTGTGCATCTGTGACTCTGTGTGTGTGTGTGTGTGTGTGTGTGTGTGTGTGTGTGTTTGTGTGTGTGTGTGTTTTATTTCCCTAATTATTTAAAATAACATTCTTTTAAGCTAACATACATGTTGGACATTTGGATTACACACCCATACATACACATACGTCATTCAGCAAAAACTCATCAATATGTGCCCTGAACACAGTTTGTAAAACACGACCAAAGATGCGAGATAATGAAACGACAAAATAATGTTGCCTTAGAATTTCAAAGTCCTTTATTTGTTGCTAGTGATTACAGACTGAACTATACCACCACTGCTTTGCTTAACCAATATATTATGAAAACATGCAGTCTGAAGTATGCAGTCTTTATTATTGTTCATGGTCAATATTGTCCCTTACTAAAAGTAGATAAGGTTAGTTTTGTAACGCAACTCATGCATTTGCCTTTGCGAAAGTTGTAACGTTTGACTACTTCGGTGCCCAGAAAACATTGCATCCGGACACGCTGCCGGCATGGCATTCAATTATCGTTTCAAATTCGCAGCGAATAAAGAAGTAATAGTATCATTATAATTACGTCTTCAAAGAGCAAAACTATTTATCTTATATAATCTATAGTTAATATGTACCAAACGAGAAAAGACCCATCCGTTAATAGCAAACTTGTGTGTTCAAATAGCAGCACGAAATGGTTGTAGTTTATTCATTGGAGTTGTACGGTCCATACTATGATGTTTATCTTTCTATTTTATTGACCAAGGATAAGTAAAAAAGATTATAGTTTGCATCATAGTGGCCATCTTTGTTTCAATACGGTTGATATGAAAATGAAATTGCAAATACTATTAACGGTGAAGCTATTGAGACAAATTTAGTACAATTTAGAAACGATTGGCACAAAACAAAGTGATCTCCTTTTGAATATAAAGGAAATATATTCAAATAACGATCAAGCGAGATTCCATTCATAACTTTAGATGCAACAAGAGCAAAAATTGAGATAATGTTTTCATTTGCTATGCAGACTTTCCTTTAATGCCCCATGTTAACTCCATTTCCGTCCTAACAGCAATGCGACACAGTAAAGAAATATGAATATAATTCATACCTTGACAATTAATGATGAGCAGAGTTTTCTAATTGATTTGCGCGATTAAAGATCGAATTTTTCAGTTACAGCATTACATTTTGGTGTAAATGTATTGTTAGACTTAAAGTATATCAATGAATAGGATTGGCAATTTTGTAATGAGATACATACAAGTGGACTAATTGCTTTCGCCGGCTGAAACAATTCACCCGTACAAATAGCAGCTCTAGTCCATGAAAACAATGCAGAAAACTTCAGAAGAAGAAATACATATTGTTGCTTGATGGTCAGCCACTTTCATAAACGGTTATACAAAATAAAAAGACAATTTCATTATAACGTATTTACCTTATTTATTTTAATATAGCTTATTCAGCGTAAGACATGAAAAGCTAGAACCAGCCGGGAAACGTGTCTCACACATTGGGTATGTTCATTTCGCCGTCTTCGGATCGTTTCCCTTCTTCATATATTTAAATAACAGGGTTAAGTGTCTTACAAAGGTGTTAGTTTTTGTACTAATCATCTTATAACGAATTTACATTGTATCAGTACCAAACATAATATTGTTACATATATCTGATTTAATTCGTATTTATTTTAATTTAATTGTTTGTCAGTTTTAATTTTTTTTTGTTCTATTATATGCTATAATAATGTAAATGTATTCACTGGAGATTACATTTTTTCCCGAAAATCGATTGACCTGAATCATTCTTTTTGTAAACACAAGGTGTTGATCTAAACCCTGACCTTGTTTCAGAATTTGTATCAACCTTCGTAAACAAGTTATATCTTATGTTAAAATGACTGGTTTTCGTCAGGGTCATTTATGGTGTAAGTGATATAAACACGATCACGTGACCCCCCCCCCTTCGATTTCTCTATTCCGGTTTTCACATTACTGTGCATTTGTTAGTTTTAATTGAGATGCGTAGAGAGAGATTTCTCAGTTTTGGGCTTTATCAGTAACAAACGTCTTATAAAGATCTATTAGTTTGTTAGTATTATATGTCTTGCAACGACTTTGTATTTTATACTGCTAAGGCATATAGCCCTTAATGTTAATCATAAAGTATTGTTTCGTTTGTTGGCGCCGTCCGGTTGTGAAGCGAGAATGTTCATGTGTTATCCAAGTTATCAATTAGTGTGCAGCTTTATTTGCCCTGAAATATATTTTATTGTATACTTTTAAATGTATGTTTTATTGTCCAGTTTGGTACTATTTATTTTCCTTAATTTCAAGTTGTGTTGCATATTTCATGTCTTTGTCTGCCTTGTTAATTTGGTATTTTTCCTTAACATATTGTATACGGATGTAAAACAATTTGTTTCTTCCTCTCTCTATGAGCGATGAGCTGGTTTGCATAAAAATGACGAAATATCTTTTGCGGTACATTATATATTACACGTATAAACGTTTGGAGAGTAACTTGATAGTTCAGAACGTAGTGATGTATTGATTTTTTTTATTATGTTTCTATTCATTGACCTGTACTATGCGCATGGTTAGTTACAATACAACATGGTTTCAAATTTCACTTTAATACTTTGACAAATTAAAGATTAAGCGAAACTAACGCCAGGTGTGTGTGTGTGTGTGTGTGTGTGTGTGATTTGGATTTTTAACGTAGCTTTAACAATTTTTCACTGATATCCCTACGATGTCTGCAGTGTGACAGTTTATTGTGATGTCTAGCACTGGGGCATCATGCCGCAAACATGTAGCATGATGTCCCAACAAGTCACATTATCCTGACACCAGGCCTACCAGTCCTAATACTAGCCTCTTAATGCTGAGCGCCAAGCGAGGTAGCTGTTAGTCCATTTTTGTAAGTCTTTGATACGACTCAGCCGGGGATCGAACCGACGACCTCCTGCATCCGAGGGGGACGTTCCTACCACTAGGTGGGATGGCAATGATCGGTAAAGGCGAGCCCTTTAGACCATTTGGCCACCGGAGGCCACACTATGTTATCATTATATCTGGAGGTGAAATAAAATAATGTATATTCTGTACTTTGAAGTAAAAGAGAAAGTGTTTCGATGCTTAGAATAATTGAAAATACTGAATGTTTATTTACCAACAGACATTGGTATTAGCAGATCGTTATCTGATTTTACGATGCTAATAAAACTGGGTCGATTATCCTTTCAAAATCAGATTCAAATTACCGCTATTATTTTGGAGGCTAACTTACTAAATTCTTTTGTAATCGGAGCATTATTATTTACGTACCATCTCTAACTGAGCATTATGTACGTGTCATCTCTAAGCTGACCATTATTATGTACGTACCATCTCTTAGCTGAATATTACTCTGCACGTACCATCTCTAAGCTGAGAATTTGTATGTACGTACCATCTCTACGTTAAACATTCTTATGTTCGTACCATCTCCAAACTGTGCATTATGTATCTACCATATCTAAGCTGAACATTACTATGCAAGTACCAACTTTAAGCTGAGCATTTAAATGAACGTGCCATCTCCAAGCCGAAAAGTACTGTATAAGTACCATCTCTAAGCTGAACATTATCATGTGCGTACCATCTCTACGTGATACATAATTGTGTACGTACTATCTCTGATATGAACATTATTTTGTACTTACCATCTCTAAGTTGAACATTTTTATTTACGCATCATCTTAAGCTGTACATTATAAAGCACGTACCATCTCCAAGCTGAGCATTATCATGTACGTACCATCTTTAAACTGAACATTCTAATGTATGTATCATCTCTAAGAAGAACATTATTATGCACGTACCATCTCCAATCTGAGTTTTATGTACGTACCATCTCTAAGCTGAACATTATTCTACGCGTACCATCTCTAAGCTGAGCACTAATATGTACGTTCCATCTCCACGTTAAACATTGTTATGCTCGTACCATCGCCATGCTGAGCATTATGCACGTACCATATCTTAGTTGAACAGTATTAAGCACACGCCTTTTTTATGAAGAGTTTTTAAATGAAAGTACCATCTCCAATCTGAAAATTATTGTGCACGTACCAATTCTAAGCTGAACATTATTGTGTCTGTACCATCTCTACGTGGTACATGATTATGTACCTACCATCTCTGTGCTAAACATCATTATGTACCTACTATCTCTAAACTTAACATTATTATGTACGTATCATCTTTATGCTGTACATCATTAAGCACGTACCATCTTTAAGCTGAGCATTATAATGCACGCACCATATTTAAGCTGATAATTATAATTTACGTGTCATCTCTGAGCTGAGCACTATAATGTACGTATCATCTTTAAGCTGATAATTCTAATGTACGTATCATCTCTAAGATGAACATTATTATGCACGTACCATCTCTTAGCTAAACTGTATTATGTATCTACTATCTTTACATTTGGTGTATGTCTGGTAATAAACTTTTTCAAGAATGGTTTTGAACACACGAGTTGAATGTATTTGGTACGGAGACATAGTTTACATTTAATATATCATAGTTAGGTAGTGAAGCTAAAGTTTAATTAAACGATCATCTCATTAAAAGTAGCTACAATTATATAATTAATCTTGAAAGCATTTTATATTTAAAATTTAAAATTCATTAGAATGTTGACTTGTCTTTACCAAAACCAAATGTGAACAAATCAAAGCAGCATTTGAAACAAATGAACAAATTACAATTTAGATATTTTGTTCATATTTAGAGTTATTTTAAAATTTAATTGTATTGCTTCAATTTTAATGAAGAACGTTTCAGGTGGAATAAAAGAATACACTATAAGACCTGACCAATTGAAATGCAAGTACGCATGCTACAAATAACTGTTCAATTTTGCCATTTTGTCTATAATATTGTCAGTAATGTATTGATTGAAATATATTTGACCTATACGTCATTCTTGTTCCTATATATCAGCCTGTACTTCCTTACAATTTTATTCCGTTCATATAAATTGGTTTCCTCATTGGACAGCACATATATAATACATACATAAAGTGGACTAACATACTCCTACCATAGTGTAACAATCAACGTTACGTTTCATTAAAACCACGTGACAGACTATTTTATTTACATATTACGCATCTGCCTGGGGGTCGTCCATTCATTATGTTAACAAAATGGTGGGGGGGAGGGGGTTTGAAGAAGTTTGACAATTGTTGACATGGGGGAGGGGGGAGTTCAAGATAAATTGACGTCAACAATGTTATTTTTTATAATAAATTTAATAAATCAAAAAATAGGAAATTAGTTGGTGCGTTGGTATGGCACACATTCGATCGCCCGTCAACAGCCCACCAGTTTAATCCTAAACCGGTTGAGCTCTTGCCACGGAAGTCATTGTCTTGCATCATCATATTTTGTTTTTATTCAATGTAGATTGTAGACTGTAGACAGATTTTTAAGGGAAGCTGTTACTAAATTCAACGACTGCACTGAGCCATAGACATCTAAATAGAATAGCTATCCATGGACTTCTATTAAATAGCATCTATGTTATATGTATAGATGCTATATATATTGAAGTCCATGAGCTATCCCTCCAAGGATGGATAACTGAGCCTAGGAAACTTGAGAGCTTGACTATTATGCAGTCATCTTTAACATAATGCATAAAATAAATTATGTAGCCTACACAAGCATACAACTTCTTCTACCAGATGCAGTAACCTTAATGCCTTACAAACATTAGGACAGAATTTTTTAGTACAAGTAACAAGATTGAAAAATTCCTCTAAATTGTATCAAGAGTAAGTTTTGATTAAATTGTATTAGAAGTAAATTGAAAAATTATATTGGAAGCAGTTTTCTACTAAAATATATTGAGATTGAATCCATTTATTCGTGTTACAATTATATACTACTTAATACAGATTACGCCCTTATGATCAAGTACGAACCGGCTATACATACATATCCCTTGTATCCTAAAGTCGGCACACAAAGAGAAACTACATGTAAGTATCGCATTGCGGAAACCTAAAAAAAAACATAAGCTATTACTAATCGCGCTGACGTTGTAGAATTGTCTGTCTAATGACGTACATAGATCTAGACGATAATATGTAAGAGACTACGAAGCCTCACTTGAGATTCTGGCCTTCGCAAGGAGCTAGGAGCGCGCCATATTTGGCGTTGTCTTAAGAAACTGGTATAAAAGCCACAGCCACGGGCCGACACCAGTTTTGCTGGCCAGAAGCTCAAACCGGCTTTGTCTTTGCAGGTAAGATTATGATCTATGTACAGTTTTTCATAGTATAAGAATTTTTAGTGTTAAGATGTTAACCTAACATCAATATGTTTAAACATGAGATCATTTTAATATTTCTTTACTATTATTTAACCTAATGTATTAGAACGTTTAACTGTTTGAAGAACTCATATTTACTTATAATTATATTATTGATTATAGTAAAAGTAACGTTCGCTACCAACTTCATACTCAGTAATAGTTAATTTAGAAATAAAATACTCTTTATATAATAGAGTTTAATATGTTGACATTTTAGAATTAATTCAGTAAAATATATTTCAATTACGATATTGGTCTGAAATATTGAATTTTAGATTCTTTTGCTATCGTGAATTTATTCGATATTTAATTATCTGTATTACATTCTAAACGACAGATATTATACAAGTATGATGTTGGTAAGTGAAAGAATATCGTAGTTTTATATGTATTTCTTATATCCGAAAATTGAGCTTGTTGTAGTTTGATATTGAAATGTAAGTTTATATGTTGAGTATTTCAATAAAGTTTTGCTGGCCAGAAGCTCAAACCGGATTTGTCTTTGCAGTTCGATCCCGAGTACCTTCAATTCCCCAAGAATGTAGTCACGTCTTCATCATCGAGTGACACTACATCAAATGACTTGAACTTCCTTCCTTTTTCTTCTCTCTCTCTCTCTCTCGGAATTGAGAAACAGAATGACTTAGAGTTTACGAAGCAATTCTTCACGTAAAAGTTGAAGAAATTTCTTACGTAAAACAAATATTGTACACTTTGATAACAGACTCTTGTTAATTTCAGGCAAATGTCCCCACCCCCACCCCCATTTGCATGTGTTGTAAAATTGTTATAGTCAGCTGTTAAGCAAGTAAAAAAAAATGTATTAAAATTTATTTGTAGACCTTTTAATTTCCATAATTCTATTTTTAGCATAAAAGCCAGCCGTATAAAATATTGTTAGTTTGTAGGGGGGATAACATTTTATTAGGGTGGTCACTGAAAGTTTGACAGTTGTTGACAAGGGGGTGGGAGAGGGGGGTAAAAATTGCCTAAAAATTGTTGACATAATTAATGGACGTCCCCTGGCTCGTGGATAGGGTATAAAAAAATTCACGTCCGATCGAGCAAACACATAGTTTTCACAAGGGAGGTAAATGTTCTCCATTGATACATATAGTTAATTCCCTTGCTAAACATTTTCTGTTCTAACATTCTCACAATAACGCATGGCTCCGCTTAAACTTGCTCCTTAAAACAAATGCAAAAACTTAATATAAAATGTAAATTCAGCAGACAATAATTTTTAAACTCATAAACGAAAATCGCTTTGGGGTAATTTGAGCTTTTACGATAATTAACATTATGAATGTCTCTTCTCTGTGTCATCAGTACTGCAGCTGGTAAGGGGATCAACGCATGCACTATATAAAAGATTGTATTCTCCGATTTTTTAAACCTTTGTTATAAGATAGTTTCATCCAGAATGCAGTACTTTGAGGCAATTAGTAAACTCATGTGAAGCTCAGATGCTGTAACCATAGTAACTGTCCCTTAATGAGCTGCTTGGCTTGACGGGGTGTTATGTCGTCACTGTGGTAGGTGTAGGGTGGGGTGCTTCCAATTTTGTATTTAAATTATTATAGAAGTCCCACCCAGGCTCGATTTTAGTCGGAAGTTAAAGTTAAGTTAAAGTTAAATAAAAGATAGATGCAAAGCTCCGAGCCCCCAGTCAGCAATGCCAACGGTTAAATGATTGAATATGCAAAAAGTGAAATTCAACGAATAAATATTTAATGACAATTCAATAATCAAATGATTAAAATTTCACAAGTACTCTCCTTCCGCTCGACCCTGTGATAGCCTATTGGATCATTTGACCAGTAGCGTGAGATAGCTTTCCACCTGTCCTTGTATTTATGCTCATCTGTGTTTTCTTCTCTCTTAATCTTCCAATTCATTCTTCTCTTCCTCCCGACTTTCTTCAAATTCCTTCTCCTCCTCGACTTCTCAATACTCCTCCTTTTCCACTTTCTTCTCCTCGACTTCTTTTCCCCCTCCTCCTTGACTCTCTTCACCGACTAGTCTTGTCGACTCCGACTGTTCTGCTAGTCTCACATCCGTCTCCCCTCTTAGAGACTCGGGACTTATCTCAACCAGCAGTACTGTCCCCCCAAATGTTTCCTGTGAAAACACAAGGACTGTAGAACATTTTACACTACACCCGGCCTATCATCAGATAACGGCTATTACATTTCATTGGTTACGCATTCATTCACATCGAAATAATCATACATTCTTGTATGGTAAAACAACTTCGTAATAAAAGCACGGTATCAATTACTTTTCATAGATACATCAATAAATTGCGTCACATCAGTACATATTCCTAATCCCATTATACTAAACAATAACGTAGAAATCAGAAGTATTTCTTCACATTTTACAGCTCATTCAAGGTACACAAATATTCAAATATCCATGCATTCTTTTTAACTAATCTTACACCCTTCAACCATTTTCCAAATGCACAGTTCAAGCATGTGTAGATTCTAACATATCACATGAATAAGTGCATTAGTTTACTACGAATTAGCCTATTAGCAAATGACAAATTAATCCTGAACACAAGCTAACAATCTACATAATTCTCTACATAATACTCAAACTAATTTCTCAAATACGCATGTAAATTAAACACTAAAAAGGTAATTATACATACTAAACGATCATAGTAATTAAGTATGCATACTACACACATTTACTATTACAATGCCGTAATATTCTACAAAAATCGAGCACATTTTCTTATTAACCTTTAAGAAGCTTTGTCTTTCCTTAGTTTTACCGCCAAATTACGAGTGACTCTCTCGGAGTTAACCAATTTTGCTCATCAATCTTCCTAGGCGAGACTAAATTTTCGCTATCTAGTAAGACGTTATAATTCGAATCGAAATTGTTATCACAACATCCGTCTCAATTCCGATTGGATGCCTTTTTGATTCGATCCAGTCAAACTAAGTGGATAATGTCCTTCTTGCTGTCTGTCCACGTGGGTATGGATTTATAACCCACCGCGTTCCTCGCGGATTCCTCTGATCTTTGGACAAAGATGTAACACATAGGTGGAAAAATGCTACATCTAACGCCTGTGCCGATCCAAGATACCGGATATTCTCTCTAGTCACTGTAACCTTGCGTAAGAGATTAACTCTAGATTGTGAGTTGAGAATTAATTTATTCGAACTTAGCATCCGAAGAAGAACCAGTTATTTATTATTGTTGAGAAGATTTATTTATGTTAATTATCCAGTGTAAGTTCAATCTGATCATGAATTGTGGATGATGCAATGTGAATTCACTAAAAGACATTTTGGATTATATCACTGGGATACACCAAGGCCATTAGCATATCAAACTATTCCAGACTATTGACACATCAGCACAATAGATTGGACTTCATTCGCAACACATATGGAACTCATTTGGAATAGTCGATACGTTTGGACTTGTGATATAACTTTTAGGACTATTTAGAATGTAATTAACCATGCTCTTTGTTATTTCGTTTTTTACGTTGTATTCTAGAGAAATAAATTATTTGTCGAGTTTTACAAAACGTATTGGTTGTTGCTCTTTTGTTACTTACCTCAAGCCCATAGAGTAAAATCAGGTGAATTGTGTGTGCCATCCATTTTCATGAAAGTGAACAGGTATACATCGATTTAAGTGACCGTTCCGGTGGCTTAACTGGTTAGAACGCCCGCCTCGGACGCGGGAGGTCGCGTTTTCTATCCCAGGCCGAATCATGCCAAAGACTTATGTTGCTATCAGCTGCCTCGCTTGGCGCTCAGCATTTACAGCTTAATGTTAGGACTGGTCGGCCTGGTGTCAGGATAATGTGACTGGGTGGGACATAATGCTACATGTCAGTGGCATGATGCTCCAGTGCTTGATATCACTATAAATTGCCACACTGCAGACATCGTAGTGATGCTTCTGAAAAATTGTTAAAGCTACCTTAAAAGTCCAAATCACACACACATCAATTTAAGTGTCTAATTAAACATGTGGTAAAGCTTTCTCCGAACGATTGGGGCACTTTTGACCATTTCTTAAATCTTGACATAGCTCACTGAGTTTTTTAAACTTCCTATGCAAGATTAAGGCCTCAAAGTACTTAAAGTCTATGTAATAAAAGGTGAAATGCCTTTGTAATAAAAGGGGAAATGTAATAAAAGGTGAAACGTCTTTGTAATAAAAGGTGAAATGTCTTTGTAATAAAAGAAGAAATGTCATTTTAATAAAAGGTCAAATGGGATTATAATAAAATTGGAGGAATAAAATAATGGTTTGGTTTGGTGTTTCAAAAACGCATTAGATATTTAGTGTCGAGTGGAAAGAAATACGAACCACTTGATTAACAGCTTGTCAACTATAATGACAACAACAACTGCAACAAAAACTAATAATACTTGCACACAATAGCTAAACCACAGCCGCAACAACAGCAATAAAAATAGCTATAATAATACACAATCGTATGCTTGCTTATGTAGATGTAGTAACTGGGTTATAAACAATCGTATGCTTGCCGCTAAATAACCAGAGATATTTTTTGTTACTTGTATAAATCCGAGTATACGTTAAGCTTTTCATATTATACTGCTTGGTTGCAACATTGTATGTTCTCTGGGATTTTTTCCTTTTGCAAATAAAGTACTTATATTGATATATCTGAAAAATAATGTTTACAAATATAAAGAATATATTATTAGAATAATGGTTATTTTACGAAAAAAAAGAGACAGAAATTTATCCATAGACTTTTATGAGATGGATTTTCTCGTAAACTCCAAGTCAAGCTGTTTCCAAAACCCAACAGAGAGAGAGAGAGAGAGAGAGAGAGAGAGAGAGAAAAGGAGGGAAGTTCAATCCTCTTGAAAGAGGTGTCACTTGATGATGAAGATGTGGCTACATCTGGGGAATTTGGCTTGCGAGGATAGGGGACCGAGCTGCAAAGACAGAAGCTCTTTGAGTTTTCTGGCTAGCAAACTGGTGTCAGCCCGTGGCTGGGGCTTTATATATCAGTTTCTTAAGACGAAGCCAAATATGGCACGCGCCTAGCTCTTTGCGTTGGCTAGAATCTCAAAGTGAAGCTTCATAGTCTCTTACAGGTTATCGTCTGGATCTATGTACATTATTACGTAGGTATTTCTGCAAGATCAGCGCATTTGCTCTCTAGAAAAATCTTTGGAATCTGTCTAACTTGTCTATTTACGCAACCTAGCGAATGTACTTTTTGCTGACTCTGAGATACAGGGCAATGTATGTATAAGACGGTTCGTACTTGATCATAAGAGCGCAATCATTGTTAAATAAGTACACAATCATAATACCGAAATAAATAGATTCAATTTCAATATATTTTAATAAAAAATTACTTTCAATATAATTTAATCAAAACTTACTCTTAATACAATGTAGAGAAAATTTCAATCTTGTTACTTGTACTGAAAAACTCTGTCCTAATAGTTACAAACATGGCACAACAATCTATATAGAGTTTTCTGTCAAATAAATTGTAATTGCAATAGCTACACAACCTGCGTTAAGCCAAACCCTTCTGCCTCGCGTCCGGTATAGAAGTTACAACATAACGTAGGTTTGCGCTGCGAAAATCCAGAAATATACAAACTATAATTGAGTCTATTCCAGTTTACAATACATCAAAATTTCTCTTTTGTTTTTCAAATGTTTTATTTCTATTAAGAAATTATTTACCTAACGAAAGGAATTTTCGCAACGGTTGTAAGGCCCTTATGTATCGTTGAGAGAGTCATGCTTGCTCATCATTTGTAAAATCGAACTCAGTCTCACGGATCACATCTCGAATGTATGTCTATAGCTGTCATTCAGACTACTTCGGCTAATTTAGAAACAAAATTTAAGCGAGAAGTTACGAATGATCGAACCATTGTTTTCGTTTTATCCTCTCAGTTACAGTCAATCTTAAATCATAAATAGACGAGGTGGTCCTTATATATTGGAATTCATTTTTGTTTTTTGTTTTTTTGCGGAGAAATTTCTGCATAGCAAAATGGAGGATTTTCTGCAGATTACTCCGCTGAGATACATCCGAGGCATATTTATCTCACAAAAATAGACACGGACGTTCCACGTTCCTTTTCGATCTATCAACAAAGAATGCATACAAATGGATATCTGAACATACAAGTTAATATAACCTGAACAAATAAGTTTCAGAAAATGTTTCTAAAGACAGAGATCTTCAAAGTTATTCCCAAGTGACGCCACTCTGGAGTCGGAATAGCCGGTCGAAACTGAACTGCGCTGCAATGTGCAAACAAGACAACAGGTGCGTCTCCTTTTTGCATGATTCCCAGTCCAACAGTTGCATTGGCTCTACAAGGAGACATATCGGACCAACTGCTGATGGGATCACAGATAGAAACTGGTCGTTGTACACAAGTAACATAGCACACACACACACACACACACACACACAATCACATAATCTTAAAAGCTCCAATGCCGCCGTCACGTGCGAAGCATAGTACATATCAGATCATGAAAATAATATTGAATATTGAAAGATATTAGTACAATACATAGCTGGGTTTTGTTCAACAAGATAGCATCGATGTTTCATCACGTTGCAAGCCGTGTAGTTGCCGGCTCGAACTGAGAAACCCTGCAAATTTTCACATGTGTACGAGTTAATCCGATGTTGATTGGCAACATCCGTGGGTAAACTGATTTTAATCGAAAGCTGAAACACAAGATGTGAGGACAACACCTTTACGAACATGAAAGGTCAGCACCACGCTAGTTCGGATTGTCTTCATCCCAAGTTCTCGCTTCAAAGTGACAAAGTTGAGCATCAATGTATACTCAAGTCTTTCTTTTTATCTAATGGACGCTTTTATTCCTGATCCGCTTACAAAAGGCTATCTTACCTCTCTTCATTCCCTCTCGAATCAGTTTGTGCGCCACGTGCGAATGTTGCTGTTATTAGATTAATCACGAACGGAATATGTCGAATGTCGCACATAACTTATTTCTGAGCACACCCGAAAAGCAATAGAATTACGAGCGACTTGTAGACTGAATTAAGGGGTGGCACCTTTTAATTCTATACTGAAGTATTTGAACGTCGTTTAAACCAAACATCTTGATTATTTCAAAGAACGGTTTATGTAAGATAGCTTTATCAACAAATCATATCCATCGTTTCAAATTTAAGTTAGAACGAAACAATGGTCAAGTTTAAGACTCACGGCGGCATTGGAGCTTTAAAATAGCGAACTTGTACATGTAATACCGATTTACACTGATTAAATTGTACATGTTAATCATAATGTATTGTTCATCATCGTATACGGTTGTACACAATTGTCTTTGTTAATATTTAGCTGAACAAGAGAATATGTGACTCCTTCGTTCCCGCAATTAGTAGTAAATTACGGCCAAGTTATCATATTTTGTACAAAATTGTCTTTGTTGTATAGTTACCCCTTCATAAGAGCCTGAGCTCCATCTTTCCTCAGCTCGTTCCAACAGTTAGAAGAAAGCATGCAGTTATCAATAAAAGCTTATCGTTATCTTTTATTTTAAAATTTCCTTTTGTCTGTGTTATACCTGTTCTACGTTACAAGTATTTGCTGTTGTTTTTGTATTGTTTTAGCTATTTGTTTTTGTGCGTTTGTGTCTTTTAGGTCAATCGTATAACTGTCCTAATGGTTATTTCCTGTACAAGAAGTTTATTATCGATACGAGTTCCGAGATTGTACTGACTGGGTTTCTGCAAATAACCAGTGCCAAACCGAGAGAGGGACCCTACTCTGCGTTTACGAGTTAACTAACTTCGATTACTTCAGAATACTGGCATACATTCTTGAAGGTAGTAGTTTCAAAACAAAACTGGTGGGGTGGGGAAAGACTGGGGATCGCGGGACGTTAAAGTTACCTCGGTAAAATTAAAACTGACAAAAGTATTTGAAGCTCATCTCTTGTATTTTGAAGTAACATTTGGATCATGGTCCTGTAGCCACTTTATTTTGAAGTAACATCTGGATCATGGTCCTGTGGCCACTTTATTTTGAAGTAACATCTGGATCATGGTCCTGTGGCCACTTTATTTTGAAGTAACATATGACTCACGGTCCTGTGGCCACTTTATTTTGACGTAACATATGACTCACGGTCCTGTGACCACTTTATTTTGAAGTAACATCTGGATCACGGTCCTGTGGCCACTTTATTTTGAAGTAACATCTGGATCACGGTCCTGTGGCCACTTTATTTTGAAGTAACATATGACTCACGGTCCTGTGGCCACTTTATTTTGACCATATAAACTTGACTAATAACTAATAATAATGAAGTCTACCAATGCATAATGTGTAGGATACAAAATAAATCTTACTTATTTTAAAATAATTCCAAATTATAAAATGGGGTTTGTCTGCCATCTTTTGAAATTCCTAGTTTATTACTTGAGGGACGTTGTACAGCATGGTAATTTGCTAATTGCTCCAAACAATTGCAGACAGTGTTTGAATTAGTGGATGTAGCTTTTACATACTCGAATCAATTTCATATACATTACTTTGCTTGAAATGATTTATAACTGCTTACATATATTCGAAGATTTTGTGCTACAAATATAGTTGCAATTTGAAGATTTCACGCGACAGATGACGGTCCAAACAATCATTTTAAAATATGTATTGCAACTTTAAAAAACATACCATTTTATTGTAAAAGAGATATACAGACGTTCAATGTCATCGTTTCAGCCTAGAATGAATGTGAAACCCAAACGCAAATATTTTTTTATATCTATTGCTACCTTTTAATCCCCTTGTTCAATAAAATACATATGTTACTCCTGACTCTGTTGACGACGTCGCAATAACACCACAACTTCAAAGTGCATGGCACCTTTATTACTTCATTTGCATGATATTCTTATGCTTTTTTCCATGTTACTTGTTTATCATAACATGGTAACCGAAGAGAATGGACATTCAAGACATGATGAAAAGTGTCTTTTTGAAGTCAAGACATGATTAAGTGTCTTTGTGAAGTCTAGACATGATGAAACGTGTCTTTGTGAAGTCTAGACATGAAGAAACGTGTCTTTGTTAAGTCTAGACATGATGAAAAGTGTCTTTCTGAAGTCAAGACATGATGAAAAGTGTCTTTGTGAAGTCTAGACATTATGAAAAGTGTCTTTGTGAAATCTATACATGATGAAAAGTGTCTTTGTGAAGTCAAGACATGATGAAAAGTGTCTCTGTGAAGTCTAGACATGATGAAACGTGTCTTTGTGAAGTCAAGACATGATGAAAAGTTTCTTTGTGAAGTCTAGACATGATGAAAAGTGTCTTTGTGAAGTCAAGACATGATGAAAAGTGTCTTTGTGAAGTCTAGACATGATGAAAAGTGTCTTTGTGAAGTCTAGACATGATGAAAAATGTCTTTTTGAAGTCTAGACATGATGAAAAGTGTCTTTGTGAAGTCTAGACATGATGAAAAGTGTCTTTGTGAAGTCTAGACATGATGCAAAGTGTCTTTGTGACGTCTAGGCATGATGAAAAGTGTCTTTGTGAAGTGTAGACATGATCAGAAGTGTACTTTTTCATGTCACTGCTTCTTGAATACTTTCTTATTTTTGAAGCCATTAGACGTTTAGCTAGTGCTCTAGGTTTATACATCACACTAACTTTAGTGATGTTGATTCAGAAACAACGTGCTATTATATTTCTTGTTTTCCCGTTAACATTATATTATTGAAATATCATTTAATATTGCTGTTTTATTGTATCTTATTTATAGGTATTTATAGGTTGCTGGATTTGTATGGGAAAATATTAACGAGTTTTGGGACTGAATACTGAACGACCTTGGGAGTGCAGCATATCCATCCGACAAAACGAGTTCATATTTTCCCATACAAATGCAGTATCCTTTTTATTATATGTTCATTTTCTTATTCTACCTAAGGCTTGATTATATAAACAAAATACATTCAATAAACAACGTAAATAAATGTATGCCGTATTCCAAACTAAATACACAAGCGCATATTCATCATTACTCAATAACATCATTATTAATGCACAAATAACTCCGCCCAGATAAATCTGAACATAGTCGCGCGCTCGACATAACTTTTGAAAGAAAATGGCGTGTCTAGTTCAAATTGAAATTTGCATCCATATTGTGAATGAATGCGCATTGCAACAACTTTTCCATTTCATCTGGAATGAATATATTTTGGTAGTTCGTTTCGATTCGCCGAAAGTTTGTGATTTTGGACTGGATTCATCTGTGCAAATTATACATGAAATACATCGGATTGAAGAGGCGCGGGAGAAGCGTGTTTACATCTGCAAATGTGTTTTTGTTTCTGTCATTGAATGTTTAAAATCATAATGTGTGGAAAATATGAAGTCTTTCAATTGCAATTATCAAAAAGACGCTTTGGAATTTAATGCTTATTTCAATTTAATTGCAGCAAGGAAGATGCAATTGCACTTAACATCGAAATTACAGCACAATTTCAAAATGTGTAATCCAGATGGAAAACTTATGGCATGGCTCATGTAATTCGGATTTGCAGAATTAAGAAAATACATTTTGAGGAAATTCAGGATGTAAAACTGTAAGTATATTTTATTTTGCCATTCTTATCAGCAGCTAAAGAAGAGAGTATATGACTTGTCACTTGCATGTTATTTGTAAGGACCTTATCTTGCGTCTGTTATATACTGTAGCTAGCCTAAATCCGTAATATTGTATCAACGCGGAATGTGCCAAAACAGCTGGTATGTGGCAGTCCACGAAACATCTGTTTTATTTCATTCAGAAACAAATTTAAACAACCACAACGTAAAGAGCCTCTTACGCGAGTGACATGATTTTTGTACAAATCAAAAGTGCTGGCGTCTGCGTCCATTGTTTGTTTACAATAGAAAGTAGTTTCTTTATGCACGTGAATGCTATATGTGTATTGTCACGCGAGTTCAGTATCGGGTAGTACTGAACGATTCTGTTAATGTAAAATCAGCGGGGGAAAAATGAGCATATACTAAAATATTGGTATTGCATCCGATATTGGTGTTTCGTCGTATTTTCCAGATATAGGCGAAATCAGATTGTGGATAACAGAAAAGGTACATTAATTCCTTTTCAACAGCGCTGTTTATATTGAGTAGGTTCAATATCACGTCTACATTTGTACAAAATATCCGGGAGGTGTCAACATGCATATATTATATAACGGACCACATTATATCGAGGAGTTTTATAGTAGGGAGCCACTTTAAGTGCATCAATACGTGCTCTTCTATACAGGACTACATTTTATTTTGATGGAGTGGAGGCTTTGACTTCCTACAAGTTAAAAATCACCTTTCACCACCAACTTCAACGTCATATGGCTACGATGTCTGCCGTGTGACAGTTTATAGTGATGCCTAGCACTGGGACATCATGTCGCAGACATGTAGCATTATGTCCACCCAGTCGGATTATCCTGACACCAGGTCGACCGGTCCAAACACTAACCTTTTAATGCTGAGCGCCAAGCGAGACAGCTGTTAGTACCTATTTTGTTAGTCTTTGATATGACACGGCCGGGGATCGAACCCACGACTTCCCGCATCCAAGGCGGACGCTCTAACCACTAGGCCACCGGAATGGTCCCACTGATTAACAACTAAATGTATCTGCGAACTCCTAAACTCCCAAGATCACAAAATATACACATCTTTCGAAGACACTCTCTGGAGGGCAAGCGTGACCCCAACCATCCACATGATTCGACTTTTGTCACTTTTTCTTTTATCGCTTCAGAATCGCAAGAATACTAAAAACGCTAAACCTATCCATTCAGAAGAGAGAAATGTACAGTACCGATAAGGTGATTTCGTGTTGTCAGAGATTTCTTCGTATTTTATTGATAAAACGTCAGACTTCCGTGGTAAAATTGTAAATGCTTTCCTTCATTCGGCGGCAAAAAAAAAATAGTATGGTTCATAAGAAGGTTTTCAACAAATTCTCTGTCTTTTCTCAAGCTCCAGGTGGATGTAGAGACCTATGGTACGGTGCCAACGACATTGCAATGGAGGGGACGTTTGTTTTCGTATCGGGAGAAGCGATGATAATAAATAAACCTGGGATAAGTCAGCCAGATGCTCATTATACAAAACAGGACTGTGTGGAAATGCGAGCGGGTTCCTTTTACAAACTTGCTGATACTGAATGTTCTGAAAGTCATGGATTCGTTTGTCAGATCGAGTTTGATTAAAACAATAATAAAAAAGATTAAAAGTTACCATTTGGGGTTGATGGGATATAGGTTGTGTAAATGTGTGATATCCGTATGGAGAACCAAATGTTTCTGACCCAATTCCAGACTAAAGACAAATGAAACATATTGCGAGTAATAAAACAACACAATCGAAAACCAGAAACTATAATGTACACCAAAATTATATTAGGTAAGTTATGCTTGAGAAGGACGAAATGAAATACTTTATTCCAAAGTTGTAGCAGGATATAGAAAATAATAATAATAATAATAATAATAATAATAATAATAATAATAATAATGTTGATGATGATAATAATAATAATAATAATAATAATAATAATAATAATACATTTTTATGATAAAAGTCGAGGAGTATTACATGGATATGTTATGTATATCTGTACTGTGTGTTGGACTTTTGGTCCATAACAGTAGATTATGTGTTTTGATAGAACTATAAATAGGTTTACTGGTTTTAAACTCAGCCTCAATATTGAACCTGTTCGCAGTTTGGAGTGATTTGTTACAGGATGAATGAGTGTCGCAACAAAAGTCAGGTGCGTTGTATTTCAACAAAAATCAGGAATTGTACCAACATGCCACGTAGGGATGAACTGCGAAATAAAGTGACAATAGAGTCGTGGACATGTATGTAAAGGAGAATTAAACAAGTATAGATGCTTCCCGATAAGATCACTCGCAGACAATATCCTGCCCATTTTACCTGGACGAAATGGGAACACTAAACTTTAACCATTTTGAAAAAGGCACACTGAAGCAAAATCAACTAATAAAATTATAAATAGAGATACTAAAAGAAAGTCTGATTTGCGTCATGCTTATATATGCATGTTTGGTAACAATATCGTGAGATTCGATGAATTTATTTCAGCTTCCAAATACCATATAAACTCATGGGTAAATCTATCATCATATCACAAATGTGACTGATAATGACGTCGTTCGAATCTATAAATTGTTATTCATATTTCCCAGCACTTATCTTGTTATAATATCAGTCTGCAGATGTACGTGATGTTGTGTTTGGATCTAATTTGAGAGTAATCATTTGTTTGGATTGTTAATTGGAATCACAAAGTGCTCATTGACTTTGGCATATATATATTATTCTGGAGTTATTATAAATTCGTTCCCAGAACGTTTTGGAAATGCAAGTGTGATACAAAACCTAAACGTCTATCACAAGTCCAAAAGTGCAGAGTATTCTAAATAAACTCGAGCGGTGTTCCGAGTAATTCCAACTTAAATGCGCTGATTTGCTACTAGTCTCAAATGTGTCTATGTGCCAACTGTCTTGATGTATCACAATGGTATACTACAATATAATGCCAAATGTCCTTGAATGAATTACCAAATGATACCAAACTAGTGAGATTAGTACGAAAAGTGTTAATGATGAGCACTTTTGAATTCCAGTGAATAACTTAAATATATATATCTTCCCAAATAAAAGCTGAACACAACAATAAGACTGATTGCACTTTGGGTGTTAGGACAAGAACGTGTGTGTGTGTGTGTGTTTGTGTGTGTGTTTGTGTGGGCGTGTGTTTGTGTTTGCGTGTGTGTGTGTGTGTGTGTGTGTGTGTGTGTGTAATTTCGAGGCTTAACGTAGCATTTTACAAGTTTTCAGTCCTATCGGTACGATCCCTCTTAACACTAACCTCTTATCACAAGGGAAAGATCAGGCAGACTTGGATTTCCTCCTCGTTTCAAAATGTGGTGCATAGGAACACACATTCATATTGATTAGGCGGGTGGTGCCTGGCATGTTTGTTTTCGGTCAAGAAATTTTTCTGCCGGAGGCAAACATATAGTTGACATTACGTTTTACCGATATATACCAAAATATGTTTAGAGGTGAAATCGGGGTCGGGTGCCCCCCTTTTTCAGTGTTATTGATGTACTAGTAGCTATTAGTATGACAGTGCGGAGGTAGCGAATTCGGAAAGTGTTTTTAGTTGGGTGGTCGTTTTTAGAAATGATTGGTCTTACTGGATTCCATTACTTGTGCATTTCAGAGAGACAGTCAAATCTTTCTGATTTAGGGTGAAGTCAGTATCTTGTCATCAATTTACACTGTATTCGACACGTAGTTTGCTCTCTGGCACATACTTTCATTGCACGTGGGTGTAAGGTCATTAATACGCTGCATATAAAACCTATCATTTGAAGTCTGACGGTTCGTTAGTAAGTTACGCTAATCAGTGACAACAACGCAGGAAACCCTGTCTGATAAATTGATGACAATTCTGCCCCTGTTATCGACTTTCTTGGATGTTTTAACAGCTAAGATTTAAATTCTATGCCTCTCTGTATTTTAGTTGCTGTCATTTTCCACCCAGGATACGAATACCTCTGATGCTGTGATTTTGATAAACGTTGGAACATATTTCTTGATTTTTGTGTGGTTTTTATGGAAATCGGCATTTCTTTTCATTTATATCCTCCGTGGAAAATGCTCCATGTATGCATTTATTTCCACCACGTTGCATGTTTCTCCAGTGTGACAAATGGTTGAGGTATTTGAAGAGAAGGTGTGTCCATTATGTCACAGTCAGACAATTCAACCGACTATATATATATATATATATATATATATATATATATATATATATATATATATATATATATATATATATATATATATATGTGTGTGTGTATGTATAAGTATCTTTCCCTTGGATGCCCTCAGTCCAGAATCATAGGAAAGAGACGGTAAAAAGAACACTATATTTCAAGGTATTTACAGAGGTAACGCTTCCAATTAGGAATAATGTTAATATTTTTCCTTCTTCAGTTGCATTTGGTAAATATTAAACCTACCACCCACTTTGCTTCTCTTTTATGTACTATAATAAAGCTGACCAATATGTTCATTACAATATCTATCTATCTATCTATCTATCTCTCTCTTTATATATATATATATATATATATATATATATATATATATATATATATATATATATATATATATATATTCTGTGTCTAAAAATCTTACTGTTTCTAACTATTTCCATGTATGTTTGCTAAGAACAAGGTGTTGTGTATATTTTATTTAATTTATATTTGAATTCATTTAAATGTTTGTTTGTTAGTTTTTAAAATTTTTAAAAAAAATTATTCCATTATGTGCTATTGTAATGTAACTTTATTTACTGGATCTTACATTTTCTAGAAATTCAGTTCAGTTTGACATGGTTGTTTTTCATAAACACTAATAATAGAAACTTTGTACCCAATGATGACCTATTTCCTGACCTTGATTCAGAAATCAGTGAGAGCTGAAGTAAACAACTTTTTATTTTTATATTTTCTCATAGTAAGATACTTAAAGTGAAGTCGAGGCCATACATGAGATACATGACAAATAACATGTATTAAATAGGTGTTTCCAGTGAACTTACCCACATCCGGGCGTCTATTTTGCGCCGTAGCTAGATTTATTATTGATGTATTGAGAAAGAATACTCATTACTTGCCTTATCACTTAAAAGGTTAAAGCGTTTTATGTTGTTGCCAGATTTTATGCTAATTATTTTGCTTTTTTCAAATTTTGTTTGGATTCTAAGAGATTATTTTTCTCTCGAAATATTTGTGATCTAAATTAATTCTTCGACAAGAACAGTTATCGAAATTTACAAAGAATTCAAACACTGGAATATTATTTTATGTAATTCAACAAAGAACTGTTTACACGTCAGTACGGCGCTTACCACAGCATAAGTCTTCGCCTTCTATTTGGATTTCATCGGGATTTAACTCAGTTTCAATATGACGTTTTATTACGAGGACTTTTTTTTCTTGGATTATTTTTGGATTTGATTTGTAAAACCGTAATTTTTTTCTTCTCATTTTTACATTGTTTTTCTACGGAAATAGGTTATTTGTTAAATTTTATAAAGCCTGTTGTCTTCACTCTTTACTTGTTGCGTGTTATGAGAGCCTAAACGTAACATAGGAGAGGTATTATTGTGTTCAGTGATTACAAATCTTACTATTTCCATATCTATTTACTAAGAACTAGGAGAGGTATTATATTTTCCTCAAAAATAAACTATTTTACCCCGCGCTTTTAAGAAACACTAACATTTTCTGTGAGAATGGAATGAAATATGTAAAACCCATTAGACTTTTAATCAAAACAAACGTCCTCTTTGTCTAAATGACATGCTATTAAACAGCTCTCAGTCGTTTTACGTTTCAATTTAGTGTCTTTGGAAGTTCTAACATCAAATAAGACTGATAAATCTTAAACCAGTCTGATTTCCTGGAGTGGCCACACTTTTTTTCTTGGCAATGACTCATATATGAAAGAATTGATTCCTTGAACATCGCCAGTGGAGTGTTATTTGACTTGCAATATTAAAAAATATACAAATATTGTTTGAAATACACTTATCAGTTTCAACGATATTTATACACTCCTAAATTGGATAACTACTATTCACAGCTTAAATAAATTATCCCTTATATATATATATATATATATATATATATATATATATATATATATATATATATATATATATATATATATATTTTTTTTTTTTTTTCACGAATTAAACGCTGAAAATCAGCATTCGATTAAATCATTAAATCCTCAAAGGACGACATCTAAGCTGTACACAATAATTCAATAATTGTTTGAACATATAATCAAACAATATCATTACAAAGATTTACTACAACAAATATTTGCTATACCTTGCAAATGTCGGTGATTGGTATGCTAAAATTAGTTTGAGAGCGTTTCCGTGCTCGTGGAATATTTTCGAGTGATGCTAGAATATACAAAGTCGTAGTGTGAATCGGTTGATAAAGATTGCTGTCAAACTGCGCATCTATACGAGCGAATATTTTTACTGTATGAATTAGTTCGTGCAGGAACGGAGTTTGTGGTGCGATACGTGGCGTTATAGATGTAGAGTGCTGCATTTCTGTCAACTGCAATAGCTTTTCCATAGGATATATCCGAGACAAGCAATACAAGTCAGATAGATCTAGGAAGATAGTATATTATTTCTGACTAAAGAAGAAAGGGACGTCTTGTCGTGGCTACTACACTAGCGGACACTGCAAGGTTATTGAAATCGTACTTGATTTTGTATGTCTGAAGCCAAACTAACATTAGCCATGCATACATATAACTAGTAGACAGCAGGTAATTACACTCGACGTAATGATGTTCAAGATGGCACGTCGAGCACTGGTTGCGATACCCGGCGTGTTGCCAATTTGAGGGCAATAACGCCTAACAACATTACTGTGTAACTGTTAAATTCTCGTTATAGGTTACAGGGTTATATTTGAGGTCAGCCAATTGTACCAATGTAACAGAAAGTTCACGAAGCGTAGTACGTAATGAGCTATTTCAGTTGGAGAGTAGACCACCGCATAATGCAACATTGTTGCCAGTATACATTTCAAAATGGCGGCCTTATGTCTTTCCCGTTGGAGCTACAAATGATGGACACCGTTTAGCATGGGGCTGGCTCTAGAGGCCCAAGTGGTTCATATTCAGGGTGAGCTGCATGCGAATGGCTCAATGGCGCAGACGTTAAACATTATTTTCACACGGACGATTCAATCTATGTTGAATATACATAAATCAGACGTTTGATGCACATGGCCAAAGTACAAATGTCTTCTGATATTATATCAATATCGGGGAAGAAAAAATATTTACATTAAAAGTGAGAAAATATAATACTGAGACACAACAAAAATAAATTTTGTATTTTTTAAAATAAAATTTGCAGATTCATGGTACAGGTAAATGTAGATTTTTTTTACCTGAATACACTGTTACAACATATAGAAGTGAATATTTCTTTTCAAACGATTTCTATTTTAGAAAAGGTAATAACAATTTCAAATTATTATAGAAACAACATAAACACAAATGCACAGACGCGCACGTACACACACACACACACACACACACACACACACACACACACACACATATATATATATATATATATATATATAACGATACAGGTAACATCTACTTTGGACGAGACGAACATTTGGTCTCTGTAATGACTCATCCATATATATTGGAGAGTGTTAGCACCCAAAATATTCCACCAAAACTGTTTCTAAAACACAGTGTATAGAATGGATTTTTTTGTTGGGTGGGTGGGTGTTCCTTTGAAATATTAGATTCAGACATGGATGGCCATGTGCAAATGCTTGCCAAAGCCCGATATCCATGTGTGCAATCGGAGTTCTAAATCTTTTCCGAGTACTTTGCCTAGCGCTTAAAAACAGAAAACAACCCATTTTCATTATCCTTATGTCTGTATACAACATTGGTCAAATATCTACCAAATGAGAATTTAGAAACTACAAAAGAACTATTCTTTAAAAGTGAGCTAACGTTTCGTTTTGTTGCAGCCAAGGACGGATCCACAAAGTAGGAGACTCCTCCCCCACCCCACCCCCTACCCCGCTTTACTAAGATGCGAACACGAAACAGTCCTAATCTGTCCTAGAGTAACATTTCTTTAAGGTTTGATCGTTAAAAGAATGCTACAGGAACGCTTTCAAAGCAAACGTCGCACGGGCCCCCACCCGGGGTTTTGTCTTTCAGATGCATTGCCACGCCTCAAAAACATCTTTCTGGATCCGAAATTGACAGCTTTCTTGAAATCCCACCTGTCTAGCCACTAGAAACAACCCTGATGGTCTGAGAATTATAAGCAGATAATTCGAAAAAATATCTTTGTTAGTTCAAATAAATAAAACAATGCATACAGATGTGTCGATTTAACGGTATCACACAAAGCGTATAGCTGTGTCGATTTAACTGTATCACATAATGCGTGCAACTGTGTTGATTTAACTGTATCACACTTTGTGTACAGCTGTGTCGATTTAACAGTATCACACAATGTATACAGCTGTGTCGATTTAACGGTATCACACAATGTGTACAGCTGTGTCGATTTAACTGTATCACAGAATGCGTACAACTGTGTCGATTTAACTGTATCACACAATGCGAACAGCTGGTTCAATTTATTGCTAATCGAGAATGTCTAAATCCATAGAAGGCTTACATTATTTACCACGCATTCTTATACATACAGCAGAATATATAATTTCTTTCAGATCAACACAAATCATTACATTATGCTAAAAATGTAGTACTAAAATCGACATATCTGTATGTGACATTGTTTACGTTTAATCTATATATAATGTGTACGTAATGTGGTAAGAAATAAACAAAATTAAATGAAAGTATCACAAAAATCAATAATTTTATCTTTAAGCCAAAGCGTTTAAACTTACTTCCATCTTCTCATAAAGTATATTATTGTCAACACGCGGAATAGTGAAAGACAGTGGACCAGTTGGTGGCGTATTGGGGTCGAGAACAGAACGATGTAGACCTAAAATCTACCATTGGATTAGTTTGGGTGGGTTATCGTGGAGCGTTCATGTCACTATGTTCCAATTACTCTGACAATCGATGACCTTCCCGACTTAAGGTAGAATGAAACAATCAGCCAAGCCCAATTTTTGGCATAATAACTTAACCACATCGCTTGCTGAAATATACATTATATAACATGCTGAACAATAATGATTTTTAACACAATTTAATATTGTATATTCAGCTATTTCAAACTACAATTGTAAAACCACCATACACATCTGATTTCCAATATAAACTAATCCATGGGTGTGAGTGGAATTTCTTCAATATCGTTATTATGAGAAGAAATCTTTCTTTGTACGATTTTCTGACTCTCCAGTTTTCCGCCATGAGAGTCACTCAGCTTGCTTTTCTTGTGTGGTCCTTTTCTAATGCTTTCCTCTCTTTGTTGTTGATTCCTTCCATCGCCTTCTGTATGACTTGTTCCTTCGTTATCAGATCTTCCAATGTCACCAACTCGTTGCTTTGATCGGGTTAAAGGACGAGTTGTGCGAACTTTCTTGTTTTCAATATTGTCCATTTTGTTTTCAGTTCCTTCATATCCAGCCCGACGTTTTTCTGTCGCATTGATTTTCCTCTCTTCTGCTGCTTTCTTGTTTTGGCGGGTTGTCCTAATCTTGCAGACGACAAAAACAATGATCATCACAATTAAACCGCAACCGAGACAAATGACTGCAGTCTTCAGATGTTCAGATTTTGAAACTTGATCGAATAGAAGTCCCATATTACCGGTAGAAATTGATGAAGAATTATTGATTGCTAAGGGTGACATATTACATTACCAAGCCAAAAATGGTGATCAGGTTGTACACTGGTTCACGTAGGCGGACTCTGAAAGCAGACAAAAGTAAATGGTCGTTGGTCAGACAAGCGTCATTGTTTACACGATGATGATGATGATAATAACAATGACGAGGATGATGACGACGACGATGGTGATGATGATTATCATGATAATCATAATGACGATGATGATTGCTTCAAAGACTTAATCGAATTGATGTTCAGAGTTCACATCTTTCATACGTACTTATATTATTCACTGACCAAAAGCAAGTTTAACACACGGGGAAAGTTGACTTGCAGAATGCTTTACACTAGAGACCGATACACGTCAGGCTTTATTAAAGTTTACATCTGTTAGGATTTCGTGCCAGCTTTTGGGTTTTGTCATCGTTTCAATCGTGTAATTTCATTGCCTGTACCACACAGAAAACACTATTATTTATCATATGCTTTCTTTAAGCAACTGCAGATACCAGTAGTGGCCCTAAACTTTCACATCGCGATTTTTCCGTAAAAAAGAGGCGAGAAAAAAAAAAAAAACCCACAAGATTAAATAAATCACATCTTAAGTTCCAAAATTATCAGATTGTCTACGATTTTTCTATCCGTATACATTCACATAACCTCTGAGTATTCTGTTACATGTCGATATGGCGTGGGGCCGAAACGTACTCATATGCCATATAAAAGAATCTTTGCCACTACTTGGAAAATAATACGAATTTTGTGTTGCATTCATTAAATACCTCCTCTTGAACGTTTTCGAAATATACTTAGTTTGAGTGTATGAATGAACTTCAAACGTACTTTGTATATCTCAAATACCCATCCAACCTTTTGCAACAAAAACTGAGAATTTTTTTTTTTTTAAAAAAAGCTTTTGTATTTCTTCTCAGGAAGTATTTCCTTAAAATATTTAAGTAAATTTCGATATAATTCATATAACATTTTCCTGTTTAATATAACTGGCAAGATTGCTTTGTTTTATTTCAATATGTCTTTTAGATAACACAAACTATATTTGTTACCAAAATACATAAACACAGTTATAAATAGCAGATAAGTAGCCAGTAAACGGGTTAGTGGGACAAGGTATGGGGAAGTCTATCTCTTCATGGGAAGATTTTAAGAAAGTTATTTACTTAATTTCATCAAACGCTGTATGCATCCCAATAAAATATTCAGCAAATTCCAATAAATAAAGTTCATAGCCATACACACTACTCCTTGTGTATATAACTGACATCAGGGAGTAAGGTTTCGATATAAAGAAAGGCACGTTCTTCACACTGGAGTTGTTCGCATTCCAGGACGTAGTTTACGGGGATAAAGCGAATATTCCCAGGAGAGATTAAACAGGATCATCCCGATGTGATAAGTTCAATCAATATATCGATTTATTTTTTGACTAGGATCTGGTCGTAGATCAGGACCTTTAAATGTTCCACCTTTACGCCACAGTGACTGCAAAATCTTGACAATAATTTTTATCTTATGAAAAATGTTTTACAGGATATAATATTTCTGTCACATGATTTTTCAGGATATTTTAACGGAACGGAAATGTCATTTTAGGAAAGCTACGCAAATAAGGCACACGTACACGAATGATTTCACAATGATTTTCCACCACATAAATCGCTTAAACTTCACTGGTGTATTTATATAATAAACCTTCATTACTAAACGAATGAAATAATGAATGAATAAGTTATCAAACAAATTAATAAAATAAATTTGATTCGAATTAATTAAAACCTGACGAATATGTCGATATATTTCAGAATATTAACGACATATGAAATATATATAGCCATCATCTATTCTCAGGAGCTTCTAGGATAAAAGATTTAAGTTTTGCCTTTAATTCTTTGCTTTTACAGTTTGTTCTGTCTTTTTACAGGTCAACGTTTGCTTTGCGTTTCATTTTAATCGAAATTTAATGTCTAAAAATAACAAATCAAAAGTCAAGAAAGTACATTTCATGGGTATGTGAAAGTACAAATATAAAGCAAGATCAATAACTATAATCAAGAACAAATAAGAAAGGCTTCAGCACCAGCAAGAAACTAGGACAGAGTCTAACTTTTGGGTCAAAAATAAGAATTTGCCACTAGAGTAGGCGACCCAGCATCTGGTGGACCTTCCCTAGTAATATTATCTAAAATATCTGTCTGCCATCGGGCGGATTGCGAAAAAGGTCAGTCCGATATAAGCAACATACAAATGTTGTCATTTTGGCTATGTTGCCTTTTTTTCGGTTAAAAGTTAATGATATATATATATATTGTAACAGTTACCTATGAAAATAGGTTTTTACATGTAGGTGGTATTTATGTTCATTTGATCGCTAGAATAGCTTTGACTATGTACACCTAACTTATGTTACTGGGTCTGTCTGTCAATTTGTTCATTCGTCCGGTCCTTCATCCATATATATATATATATATATATATATATATATATATATATATATATATATATATATATATGTGTGTGTGTGTGTGTGTGTGTGTGTGTGTGTGTGTGTTTGTATGCATGTATATACAATGTAAAATCAAGTCTTTACTATGACGTGTCTTTCTAACGATAATTTGTAATAGTATCAGATACCAGGGCCAGACATGATTATGTTGGAGCCCTGATTTTAAGTGTTTGAAATATCTTTAAGTGAATGTAAACTTGGTCAGTAATTTATCGAATTTACTGCAAATACTTTTATAGATTTTTATTTGGATTAAATTTAGCATAAAACAAGGGCTATGATCAAGAACAATTTTTTTCTGACGAATGCATTTTTCCTGGGATTGAGCTAATTTGATATATTCTAACTTGCAACACTTCGTCAACAAAATTTTCTTTATATTTAACAGATTTTATGAAAATTATATAAAGAAAGCATCAACTGCAAATGGAAAATGGATTATTGCAACGATGGGAACAAATAATTCTTTTCGTAGCTGGCAAGAATATTTTTTGGTAAAAACTAATAACTATATACCTTTTGTTCAGTACCTCAAAATCCATCTGCAGACATAGAAACATAACGTTATCATAATAAACTTAAATTTTTATCCTAGCAGCTCCTGAGAATAGATGATGGCTAAATATATTTCACGTATATTCAATTGTAAGTCACACAAAAATATATAGTTCAATATTGCTTGTAAATGAACTGTGGCAAATGTTTAATCAGACAACTATAAACAAAAATATAAAGGATATTTTGATTCTTCAGAAGCAAGCTATACGAATTCGGGTAGCTCATCAAAATAAATTTAGGTGAGTGTCATTTCGACGGCATTATATTAAAAGAAAAGTAAAGTATCTAAATTAATATACATCTCAAAGTATTTTAAATGCTGTCAACCAGACCATTTTCTCAAAGTATTTTAAATGCTGTCAACCAGACCATTTTCTCAAAGTATTTTAAATGCTGTCAACCAGACCATTTTACCAATACAAGTCTTGGTCAAAAATCATGCAGTGGAACTCCAAACAAAATAATGCTGAGCAAATGTTTCTATTCTAAAGGAACAAATTTGATCTCGTCTAGTTTTATTTTCATACCTGGAATAGTCTTTACTAATTATATTTGAAAAGGATATTATTTGGTAACAGACATCATTTCCAGAGATTAAAAAATTAAAGTAGTGTACACCTTTTCTATGACTGCTATATTGCTTCAAAATGTAGGCAACGTTGTATGCAATATTTTGCTTTTATCCAAATATTGCTTGTCCAAGAAAAATTATTTTAAGAAGTTTAAAGCTGGATATTTTGTGCAAATATTTGCTTATTCTGGCTCAACAATACATTTACACTTGATATTTAATACATAAAATCTTTCTTTTATGTTTTAAACAAGATTTCAACATATATTTGTAACAAAATGAAACATAAACAGCTGGAAATGGAAAGAAAAAGATAAATATGACAGATTTCTTAACAAATGGGTTAACAAGAATAACTTGATAACTTGTGATCATAAATCCTTTTTCTATTATTTCTCCTTGTGTGTATATTCTTTGTTTGTTTACTTGCATGTTTGTTATTGTTAATGGTTTTTTTAGTTGGGTTGGAATGGGTTGGTTTTTTGTTGTTGTCGTTCTTGTTCTTAATTTCGGTCTGACTATCGAAAAGCCGAAAAAGTTGTAATATCCCAAAAGTTAATATCACTTAGACGCTTCCGTACATTTTCCGGTTTGGTTTTAGTGCTAGATGCCACATTTTTGCACAGGTTAGGTTGTAAATGACATCCAGTACATTTGGTAAAGGAAGAAACCGAGAAAATCACGAGAAGAATCATCGACTCGCGGGAAGTTAATGGCAAGGTTTCTCACATACCAACGTTGGCCGAACCGAGACTGGAACCCAAAACGGAAAAAGTGAGATATCAGTTATATATAAAGGCTAGCGTCTTAGACCACAAGGTGACTCAGTGTGTGTGTGTGTGTGTGTGTGTGTGTGTTTGTGTGTGTGTGTGTGTGTGTTTTCTTCTTCTGTATGTCATACTTATTATCCCTACATTATCTGATGACCAAGATTATTTGATTGCAATATAGCCGTGTGATGGTGCTCCAGGACCTTAGTGTTCATCAAATACGAGGATAATGTTAAAACGTGCATAAAATAAATTGTATTTGGAATTCAGCAGATATCAAGAATTCGATTTCAGTCATATCATCTTAAGCTCACCAGAAATATGTGTTTTTAAATTGGAAAATTCTAGAAATTACTCCTATTTTCTTTGAAATTCAATTTTGATATAAAAAAAACAAAAAAAAAACAACAAAAAAACAAACAAAAAAAACTAAAAAAAAAACAAGGGTACAAATATTGCAAGTGATACAGATTTTGTCAGGTGTACAAATATGTCAGGCATTCAAATATTGTCATGTGTAGAAATATTGTCATTTGTAAAAGAATTGTCAGTTACACACATTGACAGATGTACAAAACAATAGGTGTATGAATCGCTAGTACATCCCGTGTTTAATATTATATAATTTACACGATGACTTCTGTAAATAATTACTGGATAAAGCAACCAATTAGTCTGTGCATGATACTATGTGCAACTGATATTACGTACTAAATCCCATAAACGATAACCTTCGTAAAGCAGCTAATCAATAAAGAATATGAAATTACGGTAAAAGCTTGCGTTCCAGTGTTGAGAGTTATTAAAATAATATACATACTTAATTTCATAAAATAAATTATTTTACACGTCTAGGTGTCATATTCTCGTTTAAGGTGTCAACGTTATCTTTTAGATTCTTAATTAATTTCAAGGCTGCGGTTGCTGTGTGATATTTTTCCAATATGATCTCCGAACTATTTGTACATATTGATACAAGCTTTACAACTCACTGGCCTAAACACACTAGTTACGAGATTTTGCAAAAGTGACTTTGATGACACAAAAGGCATAAAATAAAATATCTTTCTTTTTCAAAAAAGAAATTGTATGTATGTATGTATGTATGTATGTATGCATGTATTTGATACAGTTACTTATGAAATATCTCTTACCTGTTTCGGTTGTACGTTTGTCTCGTATGTGGAAGCTGTCATAAACAAGTATAGCAGTCCTCTGGAAAGATACTGTCGTCAAGTAACAGTTTGTATGAACAGTTATTAAATAAAACTCAATTGAACCTTACCGAGTTTATATATTACCTGCCTCTGGTATAAATAGGTCATGTGAACTCGATTTGTTTTGACAGATAGGAAAGATTGATCGCTCAGAACACGCCCCTTATTGATTGAAGGATTAAATCACTGTACTTAACTCTAACGCAAGAATTATGTAACTCATAAATCCAAGAATATACCCCGATAATGTTTACCCACTGTAATTTTAAAAAAAAACATTGTTAGGTCGAGGCGAGAGAGGTTTCAATTAAGATAAGATAATTATATTTTTAGAAATGCTTTACCGATTTCTTCTCTAGTTTAAAATTAATATATACTTCTTCCTGACCTATGTTAGTTAAAACAAAAAATAAAGCTTGCACCTGGAAACACAGGACGCTTGTCCCAGAAAAGGTAGTATTGAGAGGAATGATTGAATGACGAACGCATACAATTTGACTTCATCACCTAGTTAAACCACCGATTTAAATGCAGAAATAAAAAAAGATTATAAATGATAGTTTCTGACAAACCGCTGTGTGATTTTGAAGTAGAATATATAAGGTGAAATTAGCATTCAAGATTTGATCCTGGTAGAAAAGCATTCTCTCCACCATTACATCTGGAACGAACATTATTGATAGGCTCATCATCACGAAATGATCTTATCCCAAAATTTCTATGAGCATGTATGCGTGTACGTATGTTCTTGCGTACGTATGTATGTATCAATAACTTGCATGCAACAAACAATGCAACCGCCAACAAAGGACCCCCGTCCCCAACAAAAATAAAGATATGGTATTCAATGGAAGACACACTCAGCATATGTTGACAAGCCATCTGTTAATATATTTGGTCATTCGGCCAATATAAACCAGATCACACAAGGATGCATTCCAAAGCAAGTGTAAAAGTCACCCTCTCTCTCTCTCTCTCTCTCGGCATATTTATTTGTGCAAACAAAATTAGAACGCGTTGAATATATGCAATACTTTGCTTATCAAGAAAACATAGACTTTATTCATCGCATGTTAGAGATTTCAGTTGAAACGATTCCTATTGAAAGGTTCACTGCATGAAATATAGCGGCCAATATGTTCAAGTTTTTCAGATGCCAAGAAAAGCAGTAGATTCGTGAAAACTATTTGACGTGTTTCAAAAGGGAGGCTGCATTATTTTCTATGAATCCACATATTGGAATAGTTTCTCTGCCTTTGACCGGGTTTTATTGTGTACCTGCCACTATTTACAAACTAGGATTTTTTTTTAAATTTAATGCTAATTAAGAATGTAATCATTAAAAATCTCATCAAGGTTACTTCAGAAATCGTAATTACTATGTTGGCTATCTTGCATTAAAATACCGACAAATCGTGAATGGCATAATCACGTCCTCATTTATACAGAGTCACATCTGTCATTTCGAATTACGTTTCTTGAGGAAGACTAGAAGTTGCATCCTTACTTCATTAATAATATCATCAGTTGAAATATATATGTTTCGTTAAAGTTTATGTACTTTTTTCGTAATCACACATTGGTAAACATTAACAATGAAACTCCCACAAAATTTGTCAGTGTATAGTATTTGTGAAGTAATTCTTTATTTTTGGAAGTATTGTATTATGAATAATCGTGCAAGTTAGATAGGATGTCCGTTACGAAGTGCATTTTATTCTTTGCATAATTTTTTTAATTATATTTGACCCATACTGCTTGAATTTAATGAAGAAATCTACCTCCAAAATCAAAGAACCGCAAAGGGTGCTAAAATGGCCATTTCGTATGCTAACATTTTTTTATGCGGAAACTGGTGGATCACCTTTCAGCATCGGTGGAACTTACACCAAACCATTGAGTACGCTTTATCGATGGTACAGAAATTAAGAGACAACATGGAAGAGAAAGTCTGAATGATTTCATATCAAAGGCAAACAACTTCCATCCGTCAATAAAATTCACGGCAAAAGTCTCCAACCCAAACCACGGTTTCCACGACAAAACAACCGGAGTGGAGGAAAACGAACTCCATATAGCATATACTTAAAACCAACTCACAAACACCACTATCTCCTCACAACCAGCTGTAATCCAAACACTGCATTCGGAACATCCCATATAGCCATTTGCTCCGACGATGAAACATTCCAAAAAGCTCTGAAGAATTATCAAAATATTTGGTTAACCGAGGCTACGACAAAGACCTGATATCGCAGGCAATCCAAAGGGCCAAACAAAATAACCGCTATGACCTACTAAAATATGGAATGAAAGAAAAGACTGATAGGATACCATTTATTCCGACCTACCATCCTGAAAATAGGTAAAATCATCGGGAAACACTGGCCCATCGTGGAATCGGGTGACGCACTAAAGTCAATCCTAACGAACAAACCTGTAGCGTCTTTCCGGAGACCGAAAAACCTCAAGGACGTCCTATTCAGGGCGAAGCTAACACCAATGAATATAGACCACCTAGTAAATCTGGCCCCAGACGCGAGAAAAGGTGCAAACCCTATTAACACATGATAGGGACCAGGACATTTTCTAGCACAGTGATTAGAAAAACATGGAACAAATATGGTCCAAACAAAACGAGCAAAACCGAGAATGTAATTTATCTCATCACATGTAAGATCTGTAGCTTTCAGCATGTCGGAGAAACCGAAAAGCTACACGAATGGATCGACCTTCATAGCACTGATTGGGCCACACTTTCAGTGATATAACACTTATTTCAATTGCTCATGGAGTTCCAAAGCCAGGAAAGAAAAGGATTCTTACTGGATATATAACACTAGATAATTGAAATCAAGCGGTTTAAAACCAGAAAGACTAGACAAAGACACCCATGCACACATACAGTTGTATTTATGCAGCCCACACATTTGTTTTAAAATAATTATCTAAATTTGCTTAAAAGCTACCCAATAGCATATACTTACTTCTATAACAATGAAATATCCGGGATATAAGTTGCGTTTACATAAATTTACATAAAATAACAGGTCGTTATGGCCCATCGATTTCTAGGTCAATATAAAATATGTTGCAGCATCCGCAAGAAGTTGCAATAATATAGTTGAAGCATAATAAATGTAAAGCTTTTAAGAAATAGTCATGTAAAGTTTTGCAAACACAACCGGCTCCTGCTTTATTTTTTTGTCTTGTAGATGTTTTGAATTCGCGTTTGAAAAAGACTCATTAAGAGTCGAAAGCGCTCGGGGGAGTTAGATACTAGTTTTGTACTGTTCCTTCGTGGCCAGTTTATTGCACACGCACACACACACACACACACACACACACACACACACATGTACGTGTGTGTGTGTGTGTGCTTTTCAAAAGGTCATGAGTTCACATAACTCTTTGATTTGTACATGAAGGCTGGATGAAGACCATTGGCAAAACCAAATATATAGCTGCAGTTTCTGATGCAGTTAATGTCAAGCTGAATGGCTCACAAGGATTCTTATTCAGCTCTCTGTCAGATTGTAAACAGCAAATTAAGGGTGTCTTAAGTAGCTTGACGAAAAATAAAAAGGGGTTGCTAAGGGGTCAATTACAGTTTGATTATTTTATTGAATACCGCTTGCTGAATAACTATGTTAATGATAGTACCTTGTCCTTTTCCACACCTGAGACCTTAAAACTAGTAGCACATTCTGGTTTACTGGTTCAAAGCGAACAAAATGCAGACAATTCTTAAAAAGGTTTCAAGCAATTGGTGTGTGTAGAATGACATTCAGTACAAAACCCGTAGTTAACATTATCAGTGCTGCCATAAACTGTCAATATCTTGGCAGACTGCAAGGAATTGATATCAACAATCAGCAGGAGTTCGACTCATATATATAAAAGTTTATGTAGGTAAGCTTGAAGGCACGTGATTGTCTTGCAACGTATTGGTCAAAAGTTAACAGGACTCAAAATAACGGACTGTCATACATAACACTATCCTTTCCGATTTCAATTTATGTCCATTATCCTAGCACTACTGCAATGATAAGGACAACATTAAACTTGAAAAATGCAACTTGATCTGAGATTTGTTTATGATGGTTTCGCAAACAGTTTCTAAGACAACAGTAAAAACCATGATGATGCCTAGACTTAGCTTTGAGAAATTATTAAAATTATGAAAAAACTGATCCTAATCTTTAAATGATTTAAAACATGTCAAACAGAATAAATACAGTTCTGAGATTATCAAATATATTAAATGTTCTTAGAATTAAATCCTCAAGATACGTCAAAAACTGTATTAGATAAGCAACTGTCATTCTATGGAATGAGCTACCAAATCACTTTAGAGTGGAGTCGAATTTTACCCTGCCTAAATGACGCCTTCATTTGCAGCTTGGTACGCTTTCAGTTCTCAAACTGGCATTTGCTTGTAATTCCATTTTCTAAAGTTAACTTAAAACAAGACATTTTGTGTCATTCTTTGTATCATTTTGCATCATTCTTTGCATCATTTTGTATCATTCTTTGTATCAGTTTGCATCATTCTGTGTATCATTTTGTATCATTCTTTGTATCAGTTTGTATCATTCTTTGTATCATTTTGTATCATTCTTTGTATCATTATTTGTGTCATTTTTGTATCATTCTTTGTATCATTCTTTGTATCATCTTGTATCATTATTTGTATCATTCTTTGTATCATTATTTGTGTCATTTTTGTATCATTCTTTGTATCATTCTTTGTATCATTCTTTGTATCATTCTTCAGGCACCAAGTGGTAGTTGCTTAAGTTATCTAAATAATATATATCCACTTTTAATCAAAGGTTTGTTTCCTTATATTTTAAGGTATGTGAGTTGTCCCATGGTATTTATATACTATCTGTGTTGGTAAGAAATGTAAATCTTGTTGGTTTAATGTCTTTATTGTTTCATAATGTTATATCAGTTAAAAACTCATTAGAGCTTATGTCGGGCTGTTGTTTGAAACATTTTCGATTTTAAATCTAGTCATATCTTATCTTAATATATTATCTTTGCTAATTATCTATTATATGTAATCTTATATTATCTTATACCTTGCATAGACCAATTGATTAAGTCGATTATATAGTTTTTCAAGTTTAATATTTTAAAAAAATTGTTTTAGGAAACATCTACATTTCCCATAGTAGATGTTGTTGTCGTACGTAACTAGCTTTTATAAATTTGTATCATATTTATTTATAAATCAGCTTCATCTTTGTTTAAACAGCTTGTAACATCCCCCATCGTAAGAAATGTACACTTCATTCAGCATCCATTGTGTTATCAACGTTATGAGGCACATGGCTCAGTCTCGTAGTCAATAAGGTAAGTGAGCACACGTTGAATCGACATGACTGATTGCATAAGATGGGTTGTCTGAGAATTGATAGGGATTGTTTTAAAAATCTATTTTAAGTAAAAGCTAATATGGTGAAATGCACATCTTATGTATGTACAAATCAATATAATACATACTGGTCTGAAAGATATTACTAATATGTTTAAACTTTGACTGCAATGAGACAAGATTATAAACCTTTTGTACTATACGATCAGTTAGTTGATGGTTTATCGGACTAGTCATACATACATACATACATACATACATACTTACATACGTACGTACGTGTGTATTCAATTACCTACATATAGTTGACCAACTTGTGTAAAATTAAAACGTTGCTCAGTTTATTGGATTTTGAGTAAACGTAGCAAAAGATAGGTTACAGTGGAATCGTAGGGACTATCTTTGCTGGAATGAGCATCTTTTCCTTCGTATTTCGTTGATGCCGGGACTACATTGGCAAGCCAGGATCTTAGACTGGTTGCAAGTAAATGTTATGTCTATCGTTGGTTTGTATATCAGTTCGGGAAGCAGTGGTCGTACTAGGTAGGAAAAATTCATATGAAAAAGTTTGTAATTTCCACACTTACACTAAGGTGAAGGATGCTAGACACAAGCGCTTTTACGAACGCCATAAGTGTGGCAAGTTATAAGAAGGTCAGTGTTACTCCTCTATGGACTTGAACCTCGTGAAAGAAAAAGCACAACCAACAAGTGTTGTAAAATGAACAAATAATTAAATTATCTCAGATATAAAATGAAAATTTAAGAGAAACTGAAATAATTGTCAATTTAATCCAATATAATCATGAACGTTCTATCACAAGTCCAAATAGCTTGTTCCGAATAAATTCTAGTATTGACTGTGCTGATGTGCCAATATTCTCGATGTATCACAATGATATAATACATAATGTCCTGGGATAAATAGACAATACTAAAAAATAGCGTTAATCAAATCACTAAGCACTTTAGATATTCCAGTGAATAGTTTAAATAAATAGACTCTCTCACATTGTAATTGTACGAATGTAATAGTTCGTACACATGAAAGATGTTAAAAAAGAAAAGAAACCATTTGATGCAAACAACTTTATACACATACCCACTTCACCTATGTCGCAAAAGCACATTCCGAAAAGAACTCCATCATCTTAATTGAACATTACCCACCCTATAAACAAATTAGTAAACAAAGGCGGTCTGTATGTTTACATTTTTCTAAACAAGCCGGCACAAAGGCAGATAGACCATGTTTTGTTTCCAATGGAAAACCCAATTTCCTGAACTCAAATCCAATTTTGCATGTTACTAACAACCGATTATTATTTAAAAATATAATCTATAATCATGGAAAAAGTTAGCTATGCAATATTATTTACAAATGATTATTAGAACCTATAATCATGGACAAAATTTAAACACACAATATAGTTACATACACGAGATTTAGCCTAACCTTACATGGAGATAAAGTAGGGCTGCATATGGAGTATGAGGCAAGGCTGAGATGGTGTAATCTATCAGAACATCTGTCACGTGACAGAATTTATGCACTGCTGCATTGTGATAGAGTATATGTATATTTTCAGGTACATGTTTCTTGGTGGTTTTTGAGAACTTTTGGGTACTCTGTAGAGGAACACCAATGTTCAGTGGCACACGTATAGTCAGCCGCAGGCACCTAAGTCTCGTCATACATATTTGTGCAGGTATCCGGCATATTCTACTTGTAGCTGAGATTATTTTATCACCTATTGTAGTACACTTCACATATAATATCTATAATATAATATGTACACTTCACACTTTAATATGCTTATTATTTCAACATATTAACATATCATTTTTATGTGAATCCGATTGGCCCAAATTACTCAATGAAATTATTACTCAATATTGTCTTTACTAATTTTATGTGACTGGGAGAATTTTCCTTATGCCGCCTTGTGGAACATCTTTTTATAATGACTTTCAAAATGTTTTAAAATACATTTTTGAAATCGATAGACAAACGTGCATTGTATAAAAGGATTACGTCTGTCAGAATGTAGTAGATGTACCCCAAAGGGGCTAGTTAGAAATAAAAGCATGCTATTGTAAAAGTTGTATTGGGTATTTCATGATTGACATGGATGACGTAATAGTGTTAGGGCTGTTGATGGCAGAAGAGCGAAGATTAATTAAGCTCAAAATTTCAACACCTGCATAGATGTTCCCTTTTTTGCAAAGGGAAAAGATTTAAATAATAAAAATACACTAGAGAATTTACCACTATGAATATATGTAATTCTGCCTTCCAGGTTTTACTCCAATCACTGGCCTTGTGAATTTGTTACATTGTGGTAATACTGGGTACTGTTATAAAAATTGTACATTTTAATCGCAACAATGTGTGAAAACTAACAGCAAATTTCAATACCACTTCAACGATGGTAAGGATGTAGAACAGCATAGAAAGGTAGTTTTGTATTAACCCAAAAGTACATACCCTGCCAAACTTGAACACAGAACTAATGCTACCGATAAGCTTCATCTACATCATTTATCGCGTCACTCAGATCTGAGTATACTTACAAGAGGGGTGGTTGGGTTGATATTGTGACGTAAAACTGCAACATTGTGCAGATTAAAAATATGACTAACCAAGCTGAAGATAACACGGACCAGAAGGAATGATTTCAGCGTGGCCTGGCAGCCCAAAACAAAATCACACCTCAAGTAGCATGTTAATAGCGGATTGGAATTTTTCGTTCCGATCAAGATTAAAACATTCCACCCACCCCCAACCCATGACTTTGTCCGCACATCACACCAGCATGTATGCAATCCATCGCACTAGCCCGCCAAACAAAGGTACCAAGAAGCGCCCCTATGAAGTAGAAGATTTTAAGCTGGAGCCGACATCGTACAAACCACTATAATCATACTACTGGGTCATGAAGCATACGAGTGATGATTTTTAATCGAAATGCCCAAACCATGCGAGTGGAGCTCAGTAAGTGAATTTCATATGAGGTACCTCGGTACCGTGGTTCTTTTTGATTAGGGATGTATACATTATTCCACCAAGTATTTATTGTCTTATCATAACTGTGGACACGAGTGTGAGATTTTCTTTTTTTCGGCAACGATAAATAGATTACGAAGACCAAGTAAAACGATTGGATGATTTGTTGCGTTTTAAGGCACGTTCAAGACAATATTGACATCATCATGTCGATGAAATAGGACTTAAGTGTCCTTCCTTACGAAACGACAAGAAACCCGAAGCTGGCTGGCCTCTGTATCTATCGAACTTGTGACCCATATATTACGAGTCCTACGCCCTATCCACAGTTATCGTGTCTCTTTCCAGGAAAACGTAAAAAGGAAATATATATATATATATATATATATATATATATATATATATATATATATATATATATATATATATATATATATAAAGTGTTATAAACCAGGGGTATTTGCTTGACCTAGTGGTGTCAAAACCGGCGCGATTCTGCTCGAACTGATAAGTTTTCCCCAAATTTCCAAAGACTTCCATACAAATTATGTTGCAAATTAGACAGCCCAAAGCGTCCATTCTATGACATATATCTTACTCTAATCAATACAAGACCACAGATCTAACAACCTTCCAACTGTCTATCAACCGCGCATCTGCATGGTTTCTCTTAATCAACTTTCCGTACCATCAGCATTTCACGCCGTAAAACTATACACCTTCCCATGTCACAGGGAACTATATTTTACTGCGCCACTTTAGGACAGTCAAATCATGGTTTTGAGCCACAATTCGCCTGAAAAATTGCATCTCATTTGCCACCATGGCGACATAAATGGTATCTGCTGACGAGGAAACAGTCTCCAACCTAAACACACAGCAGCACAACCAATGTACATCACTAGATTTAAAAGGGGCTATGGAACTACAGGGACACTCATGCGGCTCTGACCTTAATTTGTCAACGGTAAACCATGGCATCATGGGAACACACTAACACATCACACCGTGACGTTTGCTTCTGTTAATTGGCCTAATTATTATGGGCTAAGGAATATTTCCATAGGAAAGAGTTCCAGTAATCAAAAAGTAATCACATAAATCAAGGAATTCCTTAAAACGAAGCGCTTTAACCAAATGCGCATACTCCAAATTCATATATATTGTTACGAGTCCTTGGTCTTAAAATAAGTAACAGAACAAGCGATGAGACCAAGCTTTGTAAAAGTTAACAAATAATTTATTTCCAAAGACAACAAAGTGATATAAACGAAAAAGATCTTACAGTATTGTGAATTAAATTTGAATTGCAATCCAAGAATTAAAAAACACAAGTTCTATCAATGAAAAATTCATAGCAGTTCAGATCACGCTGAAAATCCCAGATGGAGGGCAATGACGTATGCAATAGTCAGCGTTGTACTGATGTATCAACAGTCTCTTGGTGTATCACACAAAATATTATTCAAGTTTTTGAATTCTCTATTAATTCCAGTAAATATCTTTGTGCAAGAATTATCAGAGCACTTTAGTATTTCCAGGGAAAACAATCATTTGAAATTCAATAATTTGAAGACAATACAAATTCACCACCAATCTCAACACAACATAAAATATCTTGACTTCTCAAAAGTGTTACGGCACGACTGACTAAATTGGTATCATATCATCAGTTATAAGACTAACTAAAACGCAAAACAGATTCCCGGATGGGGTCATGAGTTCATCCCTTCTAGAAAACGTAGATGTTTTTTACGAATTAGCACGTGCCTTACGTTACGCAGTCCAGATATGACCTTGACTCAACTAAATGATTCTAACTCTGAGAAGGAATAAAAAAATGTTAAAAAGTTGTTTCCCAAAACTGTCACTGATTTTAAGGTCAGCAACTAGATATAATGTTTCTATTATTAGGTATTTACATCAATGAAAACAAATTAAAAAATCAATAAAATCAAACCGAACTGAACTTGATTTAGAAAATAAAATCAAGTCCAGCAAACAAGATTACATTACAATTCCATGTAATGAAATAAATCTTGCTTTAAAACTAACAGACACAATTACTTTAAATATACATAACACTATATATAATTCAATAAGGCTCCTATGGAAATATTTTCAGTATCATTTATACCCTGAGTCGATGTCACGCTGTGGGAGGGGGGACCATTTTGGGGATTTTATAATCGATACAAATACACTAAATTGTAAATTTATCATTCGTTTTCATTATACACTTCAAGATTAACCATACAAGATTATTGGCGAAGTCGTTTAATTTTTCCGGTATGTTTCATTGTTGCATTTTATGATTATAAATTATTTATGACGATATTTTATTTTGCATCTTTTCCTATTATCTAAACAGTTATGACCCCTGTAGGTTACCTTGTCAGCAACATCAAACCGCCTAAGATCTTGCCCAGTCTAGTATGGTGTTGCGTCCGATTAAGTTTAGATGCGCTAAAATGAGCGTAAAGTTCTGCCACATAATAAGTCCTCTTTAAAATTAGTGATATTTATATGATAACTTAATTCGATTTAAGATTAGGTGAGCTCATGATTCTAGTAGGGATTATTGGTGGATGAAAGATAAAAGTTTCAAGGTCTGTACTTTTCTTAGTGAGACTTACCTAAACAGTGTAAAACTAATTAACATTTGCATATTCATTATCATGTAAAACCGTTCGATCAAACTACTGTACCTATTTTAACATATGTCTGTAAAACTTTGGGGTTTGTAAGATCTGACGATACTTTAAACACGCGTATCTTCCTTTTGAAGTATATTGAATGCCGAAAGCTTACAGTATATGGTGAACTTGCTCGGTTCCCTTAAAGAATTAGTGTCAAGACTCGCATTATGCATTATTGGGCTAGTTTAGTTAAGTTTGTTGAAGGAAGTTTGCCTTTTAATATATGTTCCCACATGTTCGCAATACAGTTTGTGACATTCACTGGATATTAGCAGTTAAATCAATATTAAATTATGTTGGGTATAGCAACACGTGGAGAAACCAAATTTGTGGCAACTAAATTAGTTAACAAAGACAGTAGAACAATGAGTGATCATATAGACAAGTTTGTGCAGCCAATATGAATACGCCATCTTATGGTCGCAATTGCATCTGTTTTAAAACTGTTTTAGTTTTTAAAAGATCTACTTTTTATTATCATAAAATATATCTAAAAGGATGAATAAGCTTAGGACAGCACGTCATAGGTTTCGGTAGAAAGTAATAGATGGGGTTGTGTTTCATGTAATAAAAGATGTCGTACTCTCTGTCAGTCGCAAGAAATAAGTGATGCATATCACAATCGTTTGTCCATTTCTTATTTTCATTATGAAACACAAAAATGCATACTCATTATTACATTTCAAGGAAAAGCTATATTAAATATAACGAAATAACAAATGCATTTAAAATACAAGTCTTAAAACAATATCTGAGTTTCTTAGATTGTAGATTCGTAATCTCCGTGAAGCATTATGGTATAATATCGCACTCAATGCTGACTTTTTTTATATACTTCATATTCTGTAAATCTTACAACCTGAGTATTACAAGACAGATGTACCGAAATAAACGTTTGAGCCTGTATTCTCAAAACTCGTCAACTGGAGTGCACATTCAGACTCAAAACCCGTCCATCAGAGTACACTCAGACTCAAACCTCGTCATCATGAGTGCATATTCAGATTAAAACTCGTCCATCTAAGTACACACTAAGACTCAATACTCGTCAACCTGAGTGCACATTCAGACTAAAAACTCGTCCATCAAAGTACACTCAGACTCAAACCTCGTCATCATGAGTGCACATTCAGACTCAAAACTCGTCCATCTAAGTACATGATAAGACTCAAAACTCGTCAACCTGAGTGCACATTCAGACTAAAAACTCGTCAACCTGAGTGCACATTCAGACTCAAAACTCGTCATCCTGAGTGCACATTAAGATTCAAAACTCGTCATCCTGAGTGCACACTCAGACTGAAAACTCGTCAGCCTGAGTGCAGACTCAGACTCGAAACTGGTCAACCTGAGGGCACACTCAGACTTGAAACTCGTCATGCTGAGTGCACATTAAGATTCAAAACTTGTCATCCTGAGTGCACACTCAGATTGAAAACTCGTCAACCTGAGTACACGGACTCAAATAATGTCTATGAGATGTATAGTAGTTACAAATATTTCGAGAATAAACCCTCCATATTTAATAAAAGTTGTTTTTCAGCTGAATAAATCTCATATATCAAATCGGTGGTCCACAAATTAGTGTGTGTAGAATCCCAAACATTAACAGATTACACCCAAATTGATGAGTTTGGTGAGTACGGCCGAGATAATAACTTATCAGCATGCTATAGCCATTAGGTTCATCAACTATAATCTGCATAGTTTAAAAGTCAAAAATGAAGGTTTTGTGCTGAAACCTAATTTTTTAATTTCCCATACCTAAAAACACAGTTTTCGTTCTTTTTTCGAATTCGTCTGCAAAGTTTATGAATTCCAAAGGTTAAAACTAAGATATGCTACAAAGGTTACAACAATGACAAGTTTTCAGTTTTAATGTCTGTAATTCAAAATATGTGACGACCTATTCGTCAATCGTCGCTTTTTATCTCTCTTTCGCCCATTTTGTTTTCATTATTGTAATTGTTTAGCTCTTAGCATACTTGGCAAACAAATGCAACATAAGAGTTACTCGCAGTGACTTTTAGGATACGTGCTGCTGGAGATTTCACCATCTGAAGATGCATAATTTACCAGCGTCCCTTTTGTATATTCTTGATCACAAGTTGTGACCGAATGCTTTAAGAATGGAAAGTACCGTGAATAGCAAAGTATGCGCGTATCCCTTCTATAGTTGTTTTCATTGTAGACACTAGTAGGAAATATTAAACTGCTCAGATTATTGACCATTTTTGACCAACAGGTCTGCAGGACATCGACTTTCGGCAAATGTGTGCGGTCTTGAGCTAAATTTAATGCATAACAACACTGATGGTTGCTTTCTACCATATCAGGGATTCGTTGGTAATGCAGTATTCGGATTTTCAGTATTTTTTTTTCTTTCTGCAAAATGCCAGTTATCGTATGACTATCTGATATGCATAGAATGACCATAAGTTACTAGTTCTCAACATAACCTGTATCATCTTAAACTAGACATCATTGTGAGGAATCGGTTAACCTGTTTATTGTGTCATAATGACCAATTAATTTTCGCAAGAGCCAGGTTACGTAATTATCATATTCGACAAGAAGCAATAGATCGAATATATGGTAGCAAAAGAGAAAGAGTCAAAATATGAATGATGTTAATGTTGGTATTTTGAGGTGGTTTGCTCAATTGACAGGTATTGACATTAAACAAATTTGTTTAGTTATTGCTATTCGTTTTAACACTTGGTTTTCTTTCAACAGTCAATGGTCCATAAGTATGCTCATTTTGGTGTGCCCAGCCTCACCGACAATCCTGGCAACACACCGTTCAGCAGTGATTACACATGTTTTAATTCTCTCTGATAAGTTTAAGTTGTTGAGGGGTACAGATGACATAATGAGAGCCATTGAAGTAGCCTCCAATTTGTGTGGCGTATACTTTAAGATTTTACATAAGGACAAGCATTAACACCCTAAAGATATTTTACTGTATTCCCGCAGTATTACAGCAACGCCCCTTGCTTACACTGGAATCTACATGACGTCTATTTATCGATCGTTTCCCACAATCATCTGATTTAAAATGAAAATTAAATGTACGTTAGTAAAGAGCGAAGAACACCAAAAGAGACGTATATAATATCTTAAAGGTGAGCGTTCTTATTTACCTATTAGGTAACTTTATGACCCACGATACCATAGCACTCCGGTAAATGTCTATTAGACTTTCCATGCCCGTGGCCTTCTAGATTTGGAACCCAGAATATGTGGATCTATGCATTACCTTCTAAGCCAGCCACAAAAAAAAGTTTGTCAGTGGAAGCAGTTTGATAAATAAAAGCTGCTTTTCAAAACACATTGCTTTTCTTTGATCTTTTAACCACACATTAAACAGACATCTTCTTTACCATTAGCACATACCTTGTAGAACGTTCATGAAGGTACACGGTTGAATTGTTCTACCCTGACAACCGTCCACACTCCTTCAGTCACTGTGAGATTTACCTTTGCCCTTACAGCCACTACAAAGTTTCCTAACTATAAGATAGTGGAAAACAAGTAAGTTATGCTGAAACGAACATGTTAACAGACGGACGGAAGGACAAACATCATCACAAATTATAACGTTACTTTTAAAAGACAGTTCAATCAGTACACCTCAGCTGTTGTACATGATCAGTTTGTTCTAGAATGGCTAAGCCGCTAAAGTAATACATGTTCGTTTTGTGCTGGAATGACATGACACAAAATCGCAAATCCAATCCAAAGTCGCGGGAGCTAACGAAGCCGCCAGACAAATATAACTCTTTGTTGGTTTATCCGGTAAATTTCTACGTTTTCTATCTCTACCGATTATGAGTGTATAGATCTGCCGATATTAATACTCTCTATGTCATTAAGCAAACGGATCCTGGATCTATATGTTTATCTATAGATATGGTGTATAGCAATTGATGCATTAAATTGGAAGATTGAGAATTCATACGTATAAGCTAATAATACGTATCCCTATAAATTGAGAGTCTCAACGGCTTCTACTCGAGCTAGTGACAATATATGTAAGGTAATTTTGTCCAACAGTAAATCGTCATCATTTTGTATTCTTATTGGGTAAACTGGGGGGAATAAAGTACTTTCCGTTACGGATCACTGCCATCTGTGTAGGTTCGAGTCTCTGGCGCGGCAAATGTCGGCACGCCAAAAAAACTGGCATTAATGTCCAGTGGTTTGAATATTCTTACTGGGGGTTTCCCGAATTTTTCCTACACCAGTTATACTGGCCGCCATGTATTGCCTATCTTGTGCTGAAAAATGGCGTTAAACGTCACATGTTAACATTCTTATTCATGTTTATACCAATGATTTATTTTTGTCGAGTAAACAAAGCCATCTTTATATTAACAAACGTAATTGTAATGGAGACAAAATACCGCGGTAGGTTGGAAATAACAGCGCAAAGTATGCATCAGTTTGCAACACACTAGTAATAAGCAACGAGCATAGAAGGTGCCATACAAAGATGAAATAACAAGTCTGGTCCTTGGGCTTTTGTCGCGAATTTTATCATATGTAGATAAAGAATATTAATAAACAATGTGATATATAAACGGGTGAGGAAAAAAATTCTTTTATAAAGTATGAAACAAACCCATACCATTTTTTAAAAGGAGCATTTTCATCCACGCTTGTCGTACCAAAACACTTTTAACTGGTTATATCAATAATTATATAGTTTCTTAAGATCTGATGTAGTTCTTGTGGAAACAAAAACAGTTTTGAAACCTCACTCAGTCTTGAGAAGTGATACATAATTGATATTTTATCTTCGTCCTTTGAATGAAAATTCAAACATTTCAATAGTGAAATGAAACTTTTGTATTCTTTCTGCGTTTTTGAACCTTTTTTTTCTGGCAAAAGGAATACAACCGCTATACAGAAAAGGTTTTATAATTTTTATTTCTGAGCAAGAGTTTTAAGAACCTAATGCCAAGAAATAATATATCTTGCAAAAATCGGTAATGATTCATCATCATTGGCGACTCGGTCTCGAAAGACCATGCGAATAGCGCCCTTGGGGTGTTGCCTGTCTCTGTTGGCAACGTCTGCTGTGGCTGTGCAGGCCTATACGTGAGTGACAGTCCCTACTGCAGTTGGTGCAGACATACTGGGAAGTCTGCATTACTGTGGTTGCTGTTGCGTTCTTCTTTCTCTTACGTTTCTCTGCCACCAACTGGCCTCTCCTCGCATCAGCGACTGATATGCCATTGTTTACCATCAGTCTCCAGGTGCCTCGGTCCTCAGCCAGCTCTTCCCAGCCATCGGGTGAAATGTTGCATGCCTTCATGTCCCTCTTGCACACATCTTTGAAACGGAGTGAGGGGCGTCCGACTCTTCTCATGCCAGTGGCCAGCTGTCCATATAAGATGTCCTTTGGCAGCCTTCCATCCTCCATGCGTCGGACGTGACCCAGCCATCGAAGGCGGCGTTTAATTAGCAGGGAGTACATGCTGGGGGTTCTTGCACGCTGCAGGATCTCGCTGTGTGGAACATGGTCTTGCCAGTTGATTTTCAGGATGCGTTTTAGGCACCGTATATGGAAGGAGTTGAGCCGGCGTTCTTGCCTCATGTAGGTACTCCACGTCTCACTTCCATATAGAAGGGTGCTGAGAACGCAGGCCTGGTAGACTCGGACCTTGGTGTGCTCTGTCAGCGCGTTGTTTTCCCAAACCCTCTTTGTTAATCGAGCCATGATGGTGTTTGCCTTTCCAAGCCTTCTGTCCAGCTCCATATCAATCGAGAGAGTGTTGCTGATGGTTGACCCTAGGTAGGTAAAGTTGTTGACTGCTTCCAGGGTGACACCGTTGATTTTGATTGAAGGGGCAATGGTGGTATCTTGCACGCTGACATTTGTTTTTTCCAAGCTGATTGTGAGACCAAAGTGCGTGCAGGCAACAGCAAAACGGTCTCCCAGTCTCTGGAGGGCTTCCTCGGTGTGGGCCACAAGAGCTGCGTCATCTGCAAAAAGCATCTCCCTGATGAGCACAGCTCTCACTTTGGTCTTTGAGCGCAGTCGTGCCAGGTTGAACAGGCTCCCATCAGACCTGGTGTGTAGATATATGCCATCCGTGGACGTGTCGAAGGCGTAGGACAGGAGCAGGGAGAAGAAGATCCCAAAAAGTGTTGGTGCCAGCACGCAGCCCTGCTTCACACCACTGTTAATTGGGAAGGAAGCTGAGGATGATCCATCATACAGGACTGTTCCCTTCATATCTGCATGGAAAGAGATTATCATGCTGAGGAGTTTTGGGGGGCAACCGATCTTACTCAGAAGTTCAAAAAGGCCCTTCCTGCTGACCAAGTCAAAGGCCTTGGTGAGGTCGATGAACATCATGTAGAGTGGTTGACCTTGCTCTCTGCTCTTCTCTTGGAGTTGTCGTAGGGAGAAGATCATGTCTGTCGTCGACCTGCCTGCTCTGAAGCCGCACTGTGATTCCGGGTACACACGGTCTGCCAGCAACTGCAGCCTGTTGAGTATGATGCGGGCGTACACTTTACCAACAATACTCAAGAGCGAGATCCCTCTGTAATTATTACAGTCACTGCGGTCGCCCTTGTTTTTGTAAAGGGTCACAATTGTGGCATCACGCATGTCTTGGGGGACTACTCCTTCCTCCCAGCAGCGGCAAAGTAGCTCGTGCAGTGGTTTAATCAATGCTGGTTTTCCACGTTTGATAGCTTCGGGTGGGATGCTGTCACTACCTGGTGCTTTGTCGTTTGGAAGGCAGTCGATTGCTTTGCTGAGCTCCTCTAAGGTTGGCACTTTGTCGAGCTCTTCCATGGTGGGCAGATTCTTTATGCTGCTGAGGGCTGCATCAGTGACTGACGTTTCTCGGGAGTATAGTTCTGAGTAGTGCTCCACCCATCTGGCCATCTGTTGCCCACGGTCTGTGATCTTCTCTCCCGTCAGGGATTTCAGGGGAGCGACCCCTTTCACTGTAGGGCCTAGAGCCTTCTTGATGCCACTGTACATGCCTTGGATGTGTCCGGACTCGGCACTTCGCTGGATCCCTTCACACAGTTGTTGCCAGTACTCGTTCGCACACTGTCTAGCAATGCGTTGGGTGTTACTTCGGGCACTTCTGAGAGCAGCAAGCGTCCGTTCATTAGGGCATTTTTTGTAAGCTATGAAGGCTTTTCGTTTCTCCTCGATTTGTGGTTCCATCCTTGATAGGTGTGCATTGAACCAGTCCTGGCTGGGTCGTTCCTTCTTGCCAAACGTTGACATAGCTGTACTGTAGATGGCACCCTTCATGGCGTTCCACTTGGCTGTAGCGTCATACTCAGGCAGGTCCTGGAGAGCCTTGTTCAGGGCAGACACATACTCCTCCACCTTGGCAGGGACTGACATCTGTGCAGTGTTTATGCGAGGACATCCTTTTGGTTTTGTGCGGTGTAGCACATGTGGCTGTAGTCGCACTCTGCTGCTCACAAGGGCATGGTCGGAGTCACAGTCTGCACTGTGGTAGGTTCTGGTGGAGAGGACGCTGTTAAGGGCAGAGCGCCTGGTGATGACCAAGTCGAGTTGGTGCCAGTGATGAGATCTGGGGTGTTTCCATGACACTTTGTGTTGTGGCTTACACTTGAAGAAGGTGTTTGTGATGCACAGGCCATGGTAGGTGCATAGCTCCAGCAGTCTCTGGCCGTTTTCGTTGGTCTTTCCAGTGCCATAATTTTTATTTCTGAGCAAGAGTTTTAAGAACCTAATGCCAAGAAATAATATATCTTGCAAAAATCGGTAATGATTACTCGTGGTGTAATGAAGGCGTGATCCAGCAAGTAAGTCTCTGTGGTAGGGAATCGATTGCATGACAACAGTCGGTCACATTTATAAATGTATCGTTTTACCTTCAGGACATGAGATCATGGCAATAGGGTGGAGATATAAAACGTTCAAAGATATGACCCTGTGAAAGCACACATCATTTTCGAGTTTCTTTACACATTTAAGTTAACATGTCATAACTTGCATATGCGTCCAACGAGATCTGGTTTTAAATCTTAATAGTGACAAAGATAATGCCTCACTGAGTTTCATCATCTATTTCCCCACTTCCAAACATAAGGGATAAGTTCAAAATTAATGAACCTGTAATGCTATCATTAGCCAAACTTTAAAGTTTTAACACAAAATTGTGTAGATATTATCAGTTCAGTATTAGTCTTCGTATGCATACCTTCATATGATCTGTACAGCTATATCCTTGAATTTCTTAGTAAGTGTTGGATTTGCAAAAGTGAGACAACCCTACCAAATTCCTGCAGGTCAATTCTGAGCTGGCAATAACGAAAGTTGCGACCTGATAGCAGTTCAGAAACTATCAGAATCTAGCGTGCTATCAAACACCGAGTGCAGTTGTCCAAAATGTCAGGGGTTCGATGACCTCTACAAGAAAGTGAAGTCAACTGTCAAGTAATCGTTATTGGAGCTTAGACGGATCATTTATTTAATCCAAGTGTACTTGCTTGCCCAAGATTATGTCTGTACAAAGCTTGATCTCCTTGAACTGTGTAAGAGGTAGATAGAGGGAGATCTAATAAAAGAACCATGTTGTCAAAATTGGGCAAATACGATGGAAACTAAAACATGCTCTTTGTAACTAGGAACTATGAGAATTAAACACTGCTTACAAAGCTCTACCATTATTAAGTAATCCAAACTGCCAGGTGTATATTCAAAATATTGCGGTTTTTTTTGTCATTGTACAGTACACCAAAATATCTAACACATTGCTGTATGACCATTGTAAAGTACAACCATACTTACATTTATATATCCAACAAGTTGGGCATTTTGGTTACTGTAACGCACACCAAGGCTTATACGTGTATTCAACACATAGGGCTCTTTCGTCGTAACACAATATCTTGTCTACAAAGCTCAAGGTCAAAAAGCATTTACTATATTCAGTTCAGTAACCTTATCCTCCTCTAATATTGCTATGACCTAGAGGTTTAAGCTACATAACAAGAAAGAGCGACAAAAACAACAAGTTTTGAATCACCGAAAATATAACTGTATTCAAAGTATATAGCGAAAGAATTAAAAATACCTAACAGTAATCAATGGATTCCTAAAATTCCAACCATTTTCAAGTAATCCGGATACTTTCCTAATGTACCAATTACTACTGCAATGTCCTTGGGAGCTAATACCAAAGAAGAATCGTTGTTTTAGATCCAAATATCCTTTTACTAATTTCACGGTAAGTCCAAACTGTTTAACGGTCAATCCTAATACAAAAGTCGAAAAAATCTGTATACGTTGGACGACGAATGGAAAGATATTAATGCATCCAAGTTGTTGAATACATTTACCAGCACTGTAATTCCTATGAATGATATGAAATTAAATAGATCAAGCCTGTCAATATTCTTTCAAAACAAATATCAGCTTTAATAATGAGTGATTCAGAAGTCTACATAGTTTTACAGGAAGATATATTAAGATAATCATGCAATAACAAATACACTTTTTCTAGATCAGGATTAAAGGCGTTCAGTGAATCATCTAACTTAGTCACAAAAAGCTAGTTTCCAGCCAACCATTCAAAACTGCTGTTCCAGATATAGCCAGTCAGGAACTAGATCGGTCGGACTAGTTAGCAGAACGAATTTAGTTATTGGATCCCGAAATGTTGAATGAATTTGTCCAAAGAATAGACAATGGAAATTATTAATGAAATCGTGCTACGTATTTTACATGACTCGTCTACTCACCTTTACAGTACGAACTGTTCGCATGAAATTAGTATTAAAACTAGTAAAAATTACTGAATGGCTCTTGTTAAAATCATTAGTTTGAAATTCGCACTCTTGCAGATTTGCAGCAGCGAAGAGAACAGTATTGAAACCTGAATCCTTCTCAATTAATTCAAGCAACTAACAAAAAAAAAACAAAAAAAAAAAAAAAAAAAAAAAAAAAAAAACAAAAACAAAAACAAAAACAGAAATTAAAGCGAAAAGCGAAATTGATTAATTGCCGTAAGTTGGTAATATTCATTTTGCTTTGAATATTTATTTTATATTCTATGCTTATATTTTATCATGATTGTAATCTGTAAACATAGCTAACTTAGTCCATTATTTTAGGTAGCAAACACAATGTATGCATAGTTATTTAGCTCAAGTTCAGTCCTGCTTACAATCAGACTATGTTTTTCTGTTAGAGCACTTTACAATCTATTACAATGTAGGTCTAGTAAAAATGTCTAAAAATAGAGATTTGATAAACAAATAGCTCATTCCTGTTTTAGGACATATTGTGTGAATCCATGTGTGATCAGAGTTGACAATTGTGATGTTGAAATCAGACACAATTCTAGAATAGTTATTTATTTCAACTATTCGTTGGAATTAATAAAGTGCTCATTGACTTTCCGATTAATATATTACTTTGGATTTTTCTGAACGCATTGAAAATTATTTTGGATTTCACAGTTGTGTTATATCAAGGCACTGATGACTGTTAAAATTCGCTCGGAACATTCTGCATTTTTTCGTCCAAAGAAATAATCCAGTTCTATAATTTTGGACTTGTGATAGGACATAATGGATTATTTAGAATTTAATTCTCATTATTGGATGTGTCTTTTTGATTTTCATTTTATATTGTAGCGAAATAAATTGCTTGTTGATTTTAATTGAATCGTTTGTTTCATTTTATTTTGTTGCATATTTTATGACCTACAGTCCTAACAAAGGGTTACATATGTCAAATTGAAATATCGTTTTGTATGCTGTATAATATTATCTGATAAACAAAACTTTACCCCGTTTAAGAATATAAAGAAGCGACACGATAATTGTTTATTTCATTTAGGGGACCTTGATACATTGGAGCAGTGCAAAATAATATAGGATTAATTCATGTAACAAATTAAATTACATACATTAAATTATTCTCTTTTTACAGGTGACAAGTTATGTAAATCCTTGATTCATGCGTTGATTTATCTCTGTGTCCTCAAAATAGATCAATCTGTCAGACATTTATCTCTGTGTCCTTGATTTAGATCAATCTGGTGGACGTGTATAGAAACAGAATCTAAGGGTTGCAGGAAAAGTTAATCCAGTATTAAGGAGTTAGAACTTGTGTACCTGGAGACCCACAGCCGGGGGTCGACTACGCAAGCACGATAGATCGACCACACACCGTGTTTTTACTGCCCTTGTCAGAATTGAGAGGAACGAACAAGGTGGTTCTAATTTCGGAACAAATTTACTGTAACTAATTGAAAGCCACTGTGGGGTGGACAACAAATCTTCCCTATATTTGCTTATCATCCATTGTTACAGAGAAATGTTAACTTCATATTTTTACCGGCGACTTCGATTGACGTCAACAATAGAAGATAATAAAAACAATTGACGAACACAATCGGCTCCCTCAGAGTTAAACCAAACAATTATAAGTTGTTTCTGGATCTACTTACAACGGTTTATCCAGGAAAATGCTTATACACACACATTTACACAGACACACATACACATACAAACACACAGAGTCAAGAATGTTCCATATGTACTATGATTATTCACATGACGAGAAAAGCTTGTTTAACTCGAAATGTGTTATCCGTTATTGTGAATATATATATATATATATATATATATATATATATATATATATATATATATATATATATATATATATATATATATATATATATATATATATATGTGTGTGTGTGTGTGTGTGTGTGTGTGTGTGTGTGTAACTGAAATGAAATATGATTGAAAGGGTGATTTTAAGGGACGCACGTCCGCAACATGTTGAAGGAATCCTCTGTTTGTGATTCAGATTTGTAATAAACAGCATAGTGTTTCACTCCGTCATATTTTCCTGACATCGGGCCCACGAGTCGTAACACTGACCTCGTAATATTGTACGCCTAGGAAGGCATCTGCTAGTACTATTTTCATACATCTTTGTTATGACTGGGACGGGGGTTCGAACTGTCGACTTCCCTCATCTGAGGCGGACGCTCTAAGCACCTAGGCAACGGTAAGGTTTTTGAAAGCAAATCTGTATGGCTTCTCTGAAAATATAAACATATGCATGTTTTAATGTTGGGCCTTATCCCATGTGTCTTTCAATATGGAACCAGCGATCAAAACATGGATCACAGAGACGCAAAGGAATCTAGACCCATTTTCACCATCCAGGCCACTAATGCATTCGTCTTGATGCTTTGAAAGAAGACAAGGAAATGATATGGGGTGGGGGTGGAAAGGACATACCTTCTAACCATTGTTATGCAAATTCATTAAAACAAGAAGTTCATTTATGCCTTCCTACGTCAGAGAGTCTCATTTAGACTTTCTGTTTCCTGGCGTCCTCACCACATTTTCAATCTCGTCTACATTTGCAGAAGGAATGTTTAGAAATAAATACAAAAATCAGAACTCTCTCTCACTCTCTCTCTCTCTCTCTCTCTTTCTTTCTCTCTCTCTCTCTCTCTCTCTCTCTCTCTCTCTCTCTCTAGTCATCTAAAAAATAATACATCTAATGATACGAATAATAATAATAATAATAATAATAATAATAATAATAATAATAATCATCGAAACTGTAAATAATTTTTGTTGATAGTTTCAGCCAACTTATGCATAACTCAGTCATGAAATTAGAACGTACATCATACTATTACATAAACGTTGTCAACAATATATTTCTAATCCTTATACATTGGTGAGGCCAGCAGAAAGACGGAGGTAGGTTGAATGGAATACTACTAACTGAATTGATGGAGAACAGTTTAGACTTGTGAAAAACAAATGCCGAATAAAATAAGGCATTAATTGTATAAATTTTAAACAGAGGGAAAAAAATCTGAATGAACGAAAGGCCGAATAATAGGTAAATCAAATAAGTTCCTTTCCATACAGATAAAACTATGATCATTAAACCTTATTTCGTGGTTATATAAATCTATAATAATTGAACAGCCTGATCTGGGATGATGCCATTAGGGTACAACATATTCAACAAGTCTTGTCTTTATTTTTTAAGATTAGTGTCGTCTAATATAGATATATGTATTTGACTGACCAATTGCATAATTGCATTTTTTATTTATGAAATAAGAGTAACATGCCAATTTGAGGACAGACAGCTAAAAATAAATTTGTGTCAGTAAGTTTCCCAGACTACTATATACCTGGTCATAAAGTTGGACACCTTGAAGTTGTCTCAGATAGTGGAAGCGCCATATATTTTACACCATTAAAACTATAATAGAGCTAAATTCTTTCATGGTTAAAATATAGAGGGGAATGAAACAAACTACTGACATTATACAATACAAATAACAATAATAATAATAATTTGAATACTAATTTGATTATTTAATACGTTTATCTTTGCGAATATGTAACTAATGGTTTAAGTTTTCTTCAAGTAAAATAGTATACGTCCCTTGCATATTTTGAAAGGTACATTTTCTTCGACATGAGTATCGTATAGTGTTGTTATATGCATATAATCCAATCAAATCCAATATCAAACATAACGTCAGATTTATCATCCTATATGACAAAAGCTTATTCAAACATAACTTAGCTTATTTTGGGTCATCGAAGTAGACATGAAAGGCTGACATTTTCCATGAGGATTATATGTATGTATCTCTCTTTATATATATATATATATATATATATATATATATATATATATATATATATATATATATATATATATGCATGCGGACTTATCAGATACATTTGATATACTTAAATGTGGTTCATCTTGTATGCTTTTTCGTCAAACAGCAATATAACATATTTTTAATAAAATGTCGAAATGAAGTCACATAAAAGGATACCCCCTGAATCGTTTGAAACAATATCATATAGAGAACGATAGAAGAATTTTACAGCGCCATGAACAACGTAACTAATCAATGTTCTGGAAAAATTTCATTCTCGACAGAATATAGTTCGCTTGCAGCGACTTATGAGAAAACAAAACACAACGCATCCATACATATTTTTCAAGTATTATCCATTGGAACCGAAAACTGATTTTGTTTTATTTATGTTGTACAGGAGGCATTTTTGTTTCCAGCGCTCTGCCACAAATTAGAAAGTAGTTAGTGCTAAGAAAGCTATGCTATAAATCAAAATGCCTCTTGTGACCGAAGTCTACGTCATGATGAAAAACAACGTAAAAGCAAGGATTGTTTCGTACCGTAGCAACTGGAATTTTTTTTTTTTTTTTTTTTTTTTTTTTTGTGCCACGGAGGACTATGCATCCAGGTCTGTATATGAACCTGTACCCGACTGATTGTAACTATTGCAAGCTGATTCAAGGAGCTTCCTACCTGGCAGGGTCATTAGACCAGAAGTTTGCAATGGACGTATCATAATTAAAGTTAGATATATCAAGTTGTCCACTATTTAGTGAACTGCTTGTATGTTTGAATATAAAACCAACATGCTGATAATGACTGAGTGCATTCAAAATTAACCAAGACAAACTAGCAAATGAATTTGTAGTTTTCTTATGCTGCATATGGAATAAAAGAAATATATGTACAATCATATCTACGTCACTCTAATAGTTAAAGTTTATACTTACTAAGCAAATTTGCATCTGTTTAAGATGTATGTCTGTGTATCCGAACAATGATATACTTTACTTACATAATGTGATGCATTTTCGAGTCCTGATTGGTTACCTGAATTGATTTATTATATGAATGTGAGCCTTTCCCGTTGCCTTCATAACGGGTACTATGTCCAAGCAAACAACATTAGAGATGAATATTTCCAATGGAAGAAGGCAATAACATAATATTAGTCCTCCATGCATGTGTAGTACGTACATTTTTTACAGAGTGCGTAATTTGGTCGTGAAGCCTACATTGCTGAAATAAAACTATATGTATTAAATCATCAGATGCATATATCATATAGGATGATTTTAGAATCCCGCTGATGTTAAGCGACTCTTTTCTTGAATTGAACTAAGAACTCTATGTTTATTTATATATTCATACTTTTCTTTAAATTATGAATCAAGATTTTTTTTATAGCAAAAAATCATATACTAGGATTCTGTGATTAATACAATCCCATTAGCAGCAACAAAGTTTAGAAATGACTATTGATTTATGTGTATTAAAAACTTTTATTTTAGTGTAAATCTGTTCGGTAAAGTGAATGTTGCGTGGAACCGAGTACATACACCGTACAATTATGAAATACAGTTTGCGTTGGATATATTAACTTTTCGGGATTTGTTATGCCATTGAGAAATTTCATTGGTTACTATACACCAAAATGATGGCATCTGCATGATCACATATCCGAAATAAAAGCCGTGTAAATTAACAGGGGAAAAGTATTTTACTGTATTACGGCGTAGACTGGCTACTTCAAATCGCAGAATATATCGTTTTTACGGAGAGGAAACAATGCAAAATGGTCAGTGAAGTTGTTGTTGTTGTTGTAGGGTTTAACGCCATTTTTCAGCACACGATAGGCTATACATGGTGGCCAGTATTAATGGTGGAGGAAGAACCCGGGAAATCCCCGGAAAGAAGTAACGGAGAATATAATATATGCGCATGCATATATAACCTGTCCGTTTGGTGCAGATTGGGTTATCCTAATAGTTGCTGAGAACACTGCAAAATTACATTCGTGTGTGTCCGAAAGTTGCCTAACTCACTAGCAGACATTCAACATTTAGAAGTGCGGTAATCTTTATAAGACAATCATAGACGTATTACGAATTATTCAAAGATGCATGTTTCTTGACCATCTTGTCTCTCAACCATTTCACTGATTTGTAATTTTTTTTATTTCAATCGTCTTATAAACTATTTCACACCTTTAACTTCAAACAAGTTCGCCAGCACCTTTTGAGCCCGAGGATAATATATAGCTAACAATATGAGTGGGTCGTTAATCCAGCTGTGTTCAAATTAAAAAAACAAAAACAATACATAACAGTGCAAACCTTCTTGTAAATTGTGTATACATCTTCGGTACTTATAATTGTGTAATCCAATCCGTCGATAAATTGGTTTTGTACTATATTTTCTTTTCTTCCACCTTTATGTGGTAATTTATTTTGAAATTTATTATAAACATGTTTTAACGTCATTTTCAGCAACGTAAATAATTTGCTAAAACTAGTGTTTGTTGAATTTTGGAACCAGATGGATGACATAAGCTGCAGTGTTAGCGCTGACAAATTGGTACCCCAAAATCTAAGTGCTTTCTCGCTGAAGAAATTTCCATTGAAAACTACAGGTTTATTTTCAAATATTCTTAAATGATGCGTTTTAGTTATAATCTGTTTTTAAGAAACTCAAACCTTTCTGCGTGTATGTATATGGGGGAGACATTTGTCCATCATTGTCTTCATTTATGCGACAGTAGTAATATCAATACTTAGATTATTTCAGTACTTTATTACGTAATACAGGAAGCAGATCCAAGTAAGCACAACTTATTAGATGTTAAAGATGAAGGTGGAACTTAATTTCTCATTTGATTTACCTGTATATATGCTTCTAGATGGTTTATTAAACTCTGACATCATTCATGGAGGATGGGAAGTGGATCATTTTTAGCTTTGAATCAGTGGTATATAAACGACATTTGCTTCTGAGCAAAATGTTTGGTGACACTTGCAATGCAAATATGTAAAGAAACAAAAGTGTATTTTTTTTTTATTCAGCTTTATTGACATCTATAATTCTATGACAAGATGATTCAAAGTTATACAGGTATGTATGGAGTATGTGAAAATATAAATAAAAAACAAGCATAAATTAATATCAATTATAAAAAGATCTCTTCATTTAAAGTTCTACAGAACAGAACAAACAAAAATCATTCAGTACTTTAGACCTCCGGCCATATATATATATATATATATATATATATATATATATATATATATATATATATATATATATATATCTGTTGATATTAATACATTTTACAGCTCATTTCTTAGTTTCAAAAGCAAGATATACAATTCCGAAACATTTGTAAAAGGGCCCTATTTCTAAGTGGACAATAAATTTATAAATCTATCTACTGAAGGGTTTACATAAAATATCTTGCCGAGCTATTTCCCCTTTAAAGTGGTATAAGAAATACACTGAACAATCGATAAGTATGAAAGATTCCAATACTATTAGCGTTAACAAATTCCACATTTATGTCCTCCTTTGTAAATGTGTGTATCATCGACATTGAAGAAATGACATTAAGAGAATGTAAACCTCTAAAAGATGCAATTAGAAGTAAAACACATATCATGATAAATATCAGTAAAGTAAGAATGCATATTTTCTTATTAAAAAGCGAAATTATCTTCAGCAAGGCTTGAAAACAGACTGGCACTACTATTAACGTTTTTTGATTAAAATTGGTTCGCATAAAAACTTCGTGAATTCTGAAAGATAAAAGAGGAAATACATTTATTAATATGGTATATAGAGATGTGCCTTCAACGTGTTTTGCTGCTGTGATTCTAAGCCATGATACACAAGTGGAAACAGCTTTGTTTTCATTGGACAAATCCCTTTCTTTAGTATCACTTTTCGCGTGACCAAAACACCAATTCATTTTCATGTTAATTCAGCAGTGCTGTGCATGAGAGAGATGCTTACGTGTCTGAGGTGCTCTTTAGTCCAGCGACATCTAATCCAGTGATTTCTTGGAAAACATTTGTCATATTATAAGTGGGTGAATAAAGATTGACATTTGCTTCGACATTTTAGTTTACATTTCGGTTGAATTGCATGATAGTGGTACGCTGTTCCACTGGAATATTTTTTTCAACGCAATTTACCAAACGTTGAGGATCTATGCAAGTATGATCTGCTATGAAATTGAAGATTAATAAGATTGCCGAACTTCTCTACATACGTACCCAACGCAACAAAAACGCAAAAACAAAACTAATGTACAATGCCAGCTGATCTAATCATATCACATTCTTATGCAAAATTCAAGGGCCTCTGCTTACAATTAGATAAGTATTGAAAACACCAACCGTATCAGTTATTTGATCCTTATTCAACCACCAGGAGATCAATAGAAAATGAATATTTAGACATATGAAGAAATATTAGGCTAACGTTCCAGAGACATACAAACAGTCAAAGGATATCTATGATCCTGTGGAGGGGAGTGGGGTAATATGCCCTTCAAGCAATATTAACTGATAAATAATGGTTCTGGCCATTTAGCGAGCATTATATAGTCAATCACACGACCCCTCATCCCCCGATGGGTCAAGTGAGAGGAATGTAAGGTAGGATAATGATTAAAATTAGATAAACAAAACAATTACTGATCCATTAATTTAGCAATATTAGATGCTGGGATCAGGTTTTTAGCATCCAGTTGTCATATATTTCGATCATAAGCAGACGTTGTAATTATGTCAGTTGGATTAATTTCCATATGTTTGTATAGGTCTTTAAATTAAATTAAAGTAGTTACTTTTATCTTGTTTTTGCAACAAAGATAAGGTACGTCGATGTTACAGTATAAAGGACGGTTCTGAAAACTATCCATTTTCATTAATCTTTGGTGGTCATGCTAAGTGACTTTATTTAAGTCTTTGTCGATCATATTAAGTGAATTTATAAAGTCTTTGTCGGACATGTTAAGTCAATTTATAAAGTCTTTGGCGGGCATGTTAACTGCTTTGGCAGGCATGTTTTGTGTATTTATAAAGTCTTTGGGGGACATGTTAATTGGATTTATAAAGTCAGCTATTGATTCAAATAGTACTGGTACGTTATATGTTTGATATCTACATCCTTCCCGAATGAAGAAGGTTTCTTATTTTTCAAATAGCCGTCTCTGCAATTTTTTGTTTTGAAATTCTTTTTTTTTTTTCTAAGCAACTGCAACAATTACAGATTAGAAAGCCTGGTTTTGTCACCCTTCCATATACTCTGGTTAGTTTTGGAAATTCGAACACATAAAATCAGATGAATAACAGCTCACATGCTAATGTTCTGAAAATTTATGTTATTTACACATGATAATAATTACGTGGACAAAGGAAATAAAACAGGGGAAGTCGTAGAAAGTACAATCCTTAATTGAATTAATACATAGCATATCATGTGCGACCTGGGACACAATGAGGAACACGTTTGCCAAAAAATGTGAGATGTTATTGCATGTTGCAGACCACGTTTCATTTTATCTTGTGATTTTCTTTAAAGAAAAAGAAAGAAAGTGCATACCTTCTATATTAAGCTTGCCATTTTCATCCAAATCCATCAGAACAAAAAGTTTATTGACGTCTTCATCTGTCAGAGGGTTTCCAAGAGACAGGAGAGCTTGTTTCAATTCCTTGGCGTCCAGTATTCCATTGTGGTCCTTGTCAAAGTATCGAAATGCTTCGCGAAGCTCAGTCTTAATTGTTTCTAATGGTTTAGAAAACTCTTTGATCAGTTCGCAGTACTCGTTATATTCGACGAAACCGCTGTCTGGACAGAGAGAGAAAACATGCCACAAAAAGTTATATTCAGGCCAACAACGGCATTAAAACTAAAATAAAATACGGCTCAAAACTATGCCAATTTTAATGCATTTTACTTAAACGCTAGCGTTCTTTCGAGTCGTATCGTCACCGGATACGGCCGCATGATCTAAAAGTTTAAACAATTATTATAATTCGTTCCCAGTCTTTGAAAACTCTTAAAAAATGAGACGAATTTGAGTGACCTTTGTCTTTTTGCGCCGCATGCGAGGACAAAGGAGACTCCCTTCAAAATCGAATGAGTAAGGGATGAAATGGAAGAGAATAAGCGTTTTATTTACCTAGATAATAATCGCATGGTTACACTCGTATCACTATTACTCATCTTTCGTATCTATAAATGTATCCAACTGTAGCCTTAATATTATTTTATGGTCGCTTATGTAATCTTTATAAATATACCTTTCGTGATAATTTGAGGTAGAAGGTATTCAAAAACTGGGGTCCATTTCATGGAATGTCTTTAAAAAGATTATATTAGTAAGACAGAATCTCGATCATACATTTTTTGTTTCTACCAGTTTTGCTCAAAGATTTTCTGTAATCCCACAAGTAACAGCAAAATATTGAACAGCCCTTTTCAAATCAATTTAGATTTATGGGAGGGTCGGAAAGACGGTTGCAAGACGATATATCAGAAATAATTAATAATATTGCGTACATTACTGGTGAATAACATACAGTGTTTAAAATTATCTGCCTATTCATATTAATCTGTAGCTATTTTTGAAAGCTATTTTGGAAAGGGAGGAAGAAGACGAATTTTCAATTCATGGTATGGGTTTTGTTCGACAGTAGGTTGTACTTTGATTATAGATTGTTCAGCACAAAGGATGAAGAATTTTGGATAGAACAAGTAGGCGTTCAACATCAAATGTGAACTTAATATAATGACGAAGAGTAATACTTTTTAACAAGCAAAATGTGAAAATAATGTAATGACGAAGAGTAATTCGTTTTAACAAGCAAAATGTGAAATTAATGTAATGACGAAGAGTAATTCTTTTTAACAAGCAAAATGTGCTTACCATATTTTTGGCCGGGTAATACAAATATTTCCTTTCCTTGTTATAGAAATCGACTTGAATCGAATAGTAAGTCAGGAAAAGGTAACGTTGGGTACAAAATTAAAGTGATGTTTGTTTTCTTCAAACTAGTGTGATAGTTTTATAGCGAGTGGCTTTTCTTGACCAAATTTATATTTCATGAAAATATATTCCCATACACCCCCGACAAATCACACAGATTAAATTAATAAACATATTTTACAAAGTTTTCTAAAATGCAATATAACTTGTCTGCAAATGTGTGCACTAATTTGGTATGACAGCAACGTTTCTGCAGAATTAAAACCGTACGCAAGGTAACTTCTTTCATAAGCAAAATGCATCAGAAAATGTAATGCATTACAGTCACTCCAAGTTAGAAAATGTAAACTGCGGTAAAGCTACACAAACAAACAAACAAACAAACATAAGACACAATTTGTATATTTCAACAAACCGTATAAAGTCACACAGTCTATTATAACATTGGAGATAACAATATATATAGACATTTTACATATCTCATCGACTGAGAATTTAGAAAATGGACTTATCTTGTAACCGATGAGCGTTTCCAGCAACACAGTACCGTTAAACGTGGATAACGATGCGTGGTAAATATTTAATGATATTGCTAAACCAGTACAACGATGCGTGGTATATTGCTATACCAGTATAACGATGCGTGGTATATTGCTAAACCAGTATAACGATGCGTGGTAAATATTTCATGATATTGCTAAACCAGTATAACGATGAGTGGTAATTATTTCATAGCATTGTTAAACGAATCTAACGATGCGTGGTAAATATTTCATAATATTGTTAAATGAGTGCAACGATGTGTGGTAAATATTTCATCGTATTGTCAAACGAGTGTAATGATGCACTGTAAATATTTCATGGCATTATTCAGCAGGTTAAACACCGTCTTGGTGGCCTAACTCGTTGGAGCGTCCCCTTCTGATGCGGAAGGTCGTGAGCTTGGCCCCGGCCAAGTCATACCAAAGACATACATATGGTACTAGCAGCTGTCTCGCTTAGCGCTCAGCATTAAGAGGTTAGTGTAAGAACTGTTCGGCCTGGTGTCAGGATAGTGACTGGGTGGGACATGATGATACATGTATGCGGTATAATGTCCCACTGCTAGACATCAATAGTACAGTGATTTAGGGATGCTATCTCACTTTATAGTATTTTTTCGGCTCTGGCTCATTTGTCCATAAAGAATGGGTTTCTGGCTCATTTTTCTATGGGGTATCAAAGGCGGGGGGTGGGGATTGTCTCACTTCGTTATCGCTATCACTTTGTTTTTCTTTAATAGAGGTTTGCCTGTAGTGTAGAGAAGATGTCTTTTCAATGTTATCCCAGGCACGTTTCCAGCCTTGAGATTGATTATGTTGGTGTACTGATACTCCACTTACTCATACTCGGTGATGCTATCTTCCACAGGGGAATCTTCATTGAGTCGTAGAAAATCGAGAGTGAATCTTGAATACATGATGCTATGCTATAGGAGTGTGATAAAAAATTGCCATACTCGTTTTAAGCCGAATTCGGACATGTGGAGGCTGGTGTACTGGGTATTCCGACATTTTTGTCCTGTAAAATTCCTTCAGATGGATCGCTGAGGACCCTAATCGTGTTTCGAAGAGCCTTTTTAACATCCTGGAGATAGGCATTTCTGCCAAGGGAGACGGTTCTGCGGTCAATGACTGTGGCTTGATTTTTTTTGTCCTACCGCCGCTCCAACTGAAGAGGCTGCTCTTATGGCTTTGGCGACAATGCCTGGAAGTGTTGCTTGAATGGAAGAAAACAGCGTGGATAAAAATCAATCAACGATTTTACGTCGATGAACGCGTCAATCCTCATCGTTGCTTTATTTTAACTGCGAACATTTTAGGGAACTGCTTTGTGGCTACGACGCTTTACTTCAGACGTGCAGATAACAGTTGATTCTTTCGCAATTATTATCGACTTTATTATCAGACCGATCGTTTAACCACATGGTAATTTTCAGATCGCGTACGCGCTTGTGATGGGATAATAAATGAGCGGATTCGGACGAAGTTGCACGAGAGTGCCTGGAGGAACGTTAATCGAGGTGGAATAAATCACGTTGGAGACAGATTCTTCATTTTGTGAAAGAGTAGTTTCAGTGATAAACCTCAGTACAGATCCGATGGATTTAGCGACGTCAAATCGCACGATGTAATTTCCACTGAGGGTGATGGGAGACCGCAAAGTAGAATAGTAGTAGTGAATGGGGATACCCTAGCGACAATGGGAATTAGCATTACAGAGACCCCTGGGACACTCTGGCGACAATGGAAAATTAACATGGAGAAAAATCGTGGGACACTCTGGCGACAAGGGAAATTAACATGGAGAAAAAATTGTGGGACTGTTGAGCGACAAGGGGAAATTAACATGGGAAATAGATTTTGGGACTGTTGAGCGACAAGGGGAATTGAACATGGGAATAAATCGTGGGACTGTCTAGCGTCAAGGGAAATTGAATACGGGATTTTTTTATTTTTTTTTTTTAAATTTTAAAATAAATTTTTTTTTTTTAAAAAAAGGGGTAGGCAATTGAAAGTCATTCTCTTTTCGAGAAATATGGGTGGCCCTGAAAAGGGCCTTTGGCTTTCTTCTGCTTCTTCTTCTATTTCCTCCATTTCCTCATCCAGCCCCTAATCTTTCCCCAAATTCCCTTCTTCTTTCTCTTTTCATTTTCCGGTATCCAGTCCGGGTGACCCATGGCTCGGAACTTCTGTTGGATATTTGTCCAGTTATTGTTCAGTCTCTCATATTCTTCTTTTTTCTTTCTATTCTCTTCTTCTTTTCTATCTTTTGCCCACCTGTCTTTAATTTTCTGCACTTCTTCCTCTATTATCTTTTTCATTTTTTCTTCCGCTTTCTTTAGTTGTTCAATGCCCCTTTTCACAAACTTCCACTCTGACCATTTCTCTAGCTCTTCTAAATAGCATCTCACTGCTTTTACCTTGTCCATATACTCTTTTATAGTCCCCACTCTTACATACTCTGGTTGAATCAATCCTTTCAATCTCTTAACTTCTTCCTCTATCATCTCCTCTGTCATCTTCCTCGCTAATTTTAGTTCATTGACATAGTCAAGACTTTTTCTCAACCTCCATTCTCTTTCTATCCTTTCAATAGTATATTCTCCATCCATCATCCAAAAGTAAACATTTCTTAAATCATTAAACAACGCCGACACTTCCATCGATTATCTGTTATTCCGTAGAATGGTTTGAACGACGAATATTGTGGGTTCTTATACGAAAAGCGCGGACGTGAAGGAAAACATCCCCCTAAAACATAAAATTGATCTTACCTAGATCATGACCAAACAACGCGCGGACGTGAAGGAAAACATCCCCCACTTTTCTCATTTCATATAATAAAACCCGAATTATACTCTCCACATACGCTAAGAAACAATAAAGAAACCCATAATCTACTATTCACACAAACTTACGTGAGCAGTTACAAACACAAACACAAACACACAAACACATACACTCGCACTATGAAAAAAGAGTTAGTGTTTATATTCACACTACTCTACCTACACACATTGGCAAATTGATGGTTATTTCTTTTCTTGAGTATTGGGTAGCCCTGAAAAGGGCTGGTTTTTTTTTTTTTGGAACTTCATGGACACCTGGTTAATGGTGGCACCTTCCAGGCCTGGCGCCACATACACATCTTGTTCCCCAGTTGCTTTTTACCTTTTTTGGGGAGAGAGCAGAGGGAGGATAAATAGCTTCAGAATCCCAATTTTCTGTCTCTGGGATTCTGAAATTTCTTCTTCTTCTCTCCTTTTCCTCCTCTTCTTTGTATCTTCTCTCCGCCTCTTCTTTGTATCTTCTCTCCTCCTCTTCTTTGTTTCTTCTTTCCTCCTCCTCTCTCATTCTTCCCTCTTCGACAATGGCCTCCGCGGCCAGTTCGTTCAACAGGCACCTGGCATATTCCAGATGCACATGAAGTTCCAACAGTTTCGCTAGTCTGGTGTTCATTCTGGTGTTGATCAATCAACAAGGGTAGCTAGACTGCCCAGCGAGTTTCAATTTATAGTGAAAGCGCGGACGTGAAGGAAAACATCCCCCTAAAAACATAAAATTGATCTTACCTAGATCATGACCAAACAACGCGCGGACTTAAAAGAAACACTCACTCACTTTTTTATGCTACCCATTACTATTGTACAAATTTTTTTCATTAATCACTTCAATAGACCATCCACATACACAAAACAATCCAATCTAACCCCAAATCTACACCTCAAACACCAAAAAAAGACATGATCTTAATCTACTATCCTCACAAACGTACGTGAGCACTTACAAACACACAATCTTATATACAAACACATACCGTCACATTTTAAAAAAAGAGTTAGTGTTTATATTCACACTACTCTACCTACACACATTGGCAAATCGATGGTTATTTCTTTTCTAGAGTATTGGGGTAGCCCTGAAAAGGGCTGTTGTTTTTTTTTTTTAGCTATGGCAATCTTTTAGTTTCTAAGAATGCGATGTCGTCTGAGGATAGACTTTCTGGCGATAGGTCTGCTTCTTCGGAAAGAGAAGAAGAACTCTTTGGTGTCGATACGACAATCGACAAAGCCTCTGTCAGGTTCAGGTTGTTGCTGCTGCTGTTGTTGTTGTTGCTGTTGCTGCTGTTGCTGCTGTCTCTGAAGTCTGTACTTCTCTGTCCATTCTTCTTTCTCCCTGTTCACTTCTTCTCTGAAGAGCTCTTCTATCAGGTCTTCAGTGACTTTTAGCATTCTCACATTCTCTATCTCTTCTGGCTTCGGTATCAGACTGTGTCTGACCCTATGCAAATTCACGTAGGTTTCGTTTAGCTTAGCTAGTTTGGAGCACATCTTCGTAGGAGGATGAGTCGACAATGGATGGTTAGACTGGAAACTGCCCCGGTTTTAAAGTCAAAGCGCCGACGTGAAGGAAAACATCCCTACACTCCTACACGGTTTTCGAGTCGGAACGTTCAATGAGTGTTATGGGAGAGATAGAGAGAAGTCAAAGAGCATGAATCAGGATCCTAAAGCAAAAAAAAAATCACAAAGGCATTTTTTTTCCTTCAAAACACAACATTTTTTATTCAAAATCACTTAACACTAACAAGTAACAACTTTTTTCAACAATAACCGTTTAATATAACATCAAACATTTTTTTTCAAATAAAGTCAAAGCGCGGACGTGAAGGAAAACATCCTCCACACGGTTTTCGAGTCGCAACGTTCAATGAGTGTCATGAGAGGGATAGTAAGAAATTAAAGAGCATCAATCAAACATTCTTATAGCCAAACAAACCACAAAGGCATTTTTTTCAAAACACAACATTTTTTATTCAAAAATCACTTAACACTAAACAACAACTCTAACATTTTTTAACAATAATCCAACACTATAATATCAAACATTTTTTTTCTAATCACAAACATTTTTTCAATTTACAGTCTACTTTAAACAGGGCTGACAACGTTGTGAATGAAATTGTGATTTCCACTGTTGGAAGTCATTAGGCCATTGATGGACACTACGTTTCCTAGCTTGAGACAAAAAATAAGCATAATGATCACAAAACCATCGATCTACTTTCACATCGTTTCTAGAAGAAGAACGAGGATCAAAATGAGTCACTAAATGTTCTAAGGAATAACCCAGGCTGCGATGATGCAGAAAATACACACAGTACTGTCCACACACCAAGGAATCTGTGCCTTGTAATTTCACATTATTGAATCGGGTGGTTTGAGCATTTCTTCTCATAAAGTCGATGATATCGTCTTCCAAAGGGGGCAATCCGTACGAATCGAAATATTCCACACATCCTTCTTGAGGAAAGTAAACGGCTACCCAGTGGGTTCCTGGGAGATGACTGTCGTCCGTGTTGATCACGTAAGCTAGATGGTCTTGAGGTTTACGATGAGGGAGTTCATCTTTAGCACAGACGACAGGATTCCAAGAAGCCGTATACGAACTGTGGTTCAAAAGGTAACAAAGTTCCCAGGTATCCATGTTTTGTGTGCTTTATTCTTCTTCTTCACAGGTAATAATACGTTGTCAATTCGATCCTGACTTTTTGCTTGAAAATGTCTGACGAATAACCGTTTCTTCGTTTCGTCTCCTCACTCTGATTCAGGAGAGCTTCGATAAGATGGATCTCTTGAGTGGTTAATGGTGGACAAGAATGTTCACGCAAGTCTTTATGCAACTGGTGCAACACGTCTTCGTCCGAGATGAGACTCCAAGCTTCGTCCAGATACTCGTCCAATTTTTCTTCTTGACTCAACATCAGGCATTTACCGTGTTGAATTTGACTGGGACGATCGTTTTGACATCCATAGCAATTTTTCTTGATCAATTCCGTCATTTTTTCGACCAAGTGTTTGGCAAAACAGGAGACTAAATGGGCTTCTTGTTCTGGCCATCTTGACTTCATCATGATCACTTCTTCTTCTTTCACAGTCTCCTCACATTTCATGTCTAAAGTTTCTCCACTAGGTAAAGAGGGATAACAGTCTTCCATGGCTTCTAGTAATCTAGAATGACTTCTCTCAAACTGTTGATTTCTATCGTATTATCGAATTCTGCATACAGGATGACGTTCACCGTTTCATCAGGGACTCGGTTTGCAAACTGAATTTCTACACGAATCTGGCCGGATTTTATAGGGTGGAAATGTCCCTCGTCGCTGCCTTGGTCTGGAGTGAAATCAAAAGCCCACAAAGCATAGCCTCCTGCATAATCCTCGTACGTAATACCGTGACTGGTGTTGGTTCCTAACTGACCAGTGGCTTCGTACAGGGACAAGTACGATCCCAAGTAATTCTTCTTGGTAAAGTCAGGTTCAAAAGGTCGGGTACACAAGGTCTTGCCATCGCGACTGACTTCGATCTTGGACACGCCAAAGTGTTGAAAGTAGAAAGGATTTTTTTCGGCAGCTCCGTTGAAGGCTGTATTCTCGACGATACCAACGATCAAACGTTTGGGTAACTGTCCTTGGAACAGATGATCTTCGATCATGGATCGCTGTCCCTTGGGAATGGTGAAGGTTTTCACTTCCACGCGTCGTATGGGATACTTGGCAGTCGTTCTGCTCAACGTCTGACTGATGTCGTTTCCCACTTTAGGTAACACTTCCACACGGCGTACGTAGAGTCTGGCTTCTTGGATTTTGGTTTTGTAACCGTCACTATCAGCCATTAAATGGAAAGCGCTACTGCTACGATTCAGTCTCAGGCGGACATCCACCCCGTTCAGCAAATACTTTTCTTGCAACCAAATGTCCAAATGCAAACGATCCATCAGTTCTAAACTCTGTCCATCTTTGATTTTGTTTCTTCGTTCTACACATCCCTCATTGCATTCTTTCTTTTAATCAGTTGTATCAGTTTCCAATAATTCAAACTGGCCTGCTTCGTCAGCTTCCTATACCACACAGGCATTGAGATGAGTGTTCTTGGCGTCTATTCCGTACGTCAAGAGATTTTCCAGGTAGGCACGGTAAGGGTAAGTATCCATGCTGCTACTGATTAGTTTGTTATTCAAGTACAAGTCCACTCCACTGAACAAGGAATGCATGAAATTGTTGACGGGAGCTACTGCTACAGTGTCTATATCACCTCCTGTCTTGTCTAGAACTTTGACTTTCAGCTACAAGTAACTGCTATTCAGATCGATGTAATCTTCGGGCTGTCCTTTGATTTCAAACTCGATGGGAGCGGAATCGGTCAATGAGGAGACGGGATGAAATTCCACCCATTGGGATTCTTGCATGGTCATCATGGTGGGTGGCATGGCAAACAGATCCAGTTCCGTCTTGGAACAGGCGCAAGACTCTCGGTGGATCATTTTTTTTTCTCTTTCTCAATAATCGAAAACGTCTAAGTCTCGAAGGGTTCTTCTATTCTTTGCCTTTCTAGCTTTAGACGTGTGAAGTCTGGTGAAAGGGTGTTTTCTTCGTCGTCTCTTTCTGCCTTGTCCTTGCTGAATGCCTGACTCGGTAGCGTGCAGGACATTTATAGGTGTTTCTCGTCGGCCCAAAAGGTCTTTGCCCGTTTGCAGCAAGACAATTTTGCCTGCCCTCATGAAGGCTTCTTTAGGGTTTTGTTTGTCTATGATGACATTTTGGAGAAATTCTTTGCCTTGCGTCAGTGCCGCATCTTTCAAGGCGTGCAATCCGCGTGTCACCATCGGTTTCAAGACTGGGGCCACCGAACGAAAGGCCGATTTTAACATATCTCCTAAACCGTGTCCCCGCTGTCGAGCAACCCCTCGGTACACTGGATACATGACTTACGAGTCGTGAGAGAACCGTTTTCGAAAATGGAGTTTCACCGTGACTTTTCCTTTGGTGAATGGAATATTTTGTCCCAAATCTCCTTTTATAGCAATGTTGACCGTGTCCAAATAAGACTTACTGACGGGCAAATAATGAGGATGTACAAATTCGCTGTGGACGTGATAAGTGTTTCCACCTTCCTGGTCACTGGTCGTGGCACTATCAACTTTGAAAGGAATGACACGCAGTAACGGTACAGAGGTGTGTCCCACCACGTTGTACTCCACCACATCGGAGTACACGAACATCAAATTCAGTCCTTGGTTCAGTTCTACAGGGAATCGAAAAAACTTGTAAAATTCCGTATTGCTGTTGATCTTCGGTTTAAAATTTGGAGCCATTTTTGTGCCTCCACCTAAAATATCAAACAAGTCACGATTAAAACTGATGGACAACGTTTGGGTGTCCTGAAATTTCATCAGTAAGCGACGAGCCACTTTATGGTATTCCAGGGTGACACTTTTTTTGATTCTGTTCAGGGCTTTGCCAAAGGCTAACTCGAACCTGGAAGCAATGGTGTCCACCAAATGTTGGCCACTAAAATAAAACCCTGCCGAAATTTTCAAGGTGTAGATATTGAAGGGTGAATTGTTGGATGGTCTTGTGTCCCCTGAAAACCCGATTTCATTTATGGTTTCTTGCAATTGTTGGTTCAGGATTTCGACCTCAAAAGTGTTTTGCTTTTCAGTGATGTTTTGGATTTGTGTAGGGTGAATCATTTCTACCAAAGCCACTTCCCAATGGGCTTCGTGATCTAACTGGATGGCCTGAGGTAATTTGGCCGTGTAACAGCACAACATGTTGTTGGGAAACACCTCCATGGAACTGTCACTGGGTAAGGTTAAGTAAAATTGGTTTTGGTGACTCATAATTCCAGAGTTCTGTGGCTGTCCGAGGGGTTACTGGACGTCAGAGGCGTGTCTCCGCCCAAAATGGGTTGTTGTTGTTATTGGAGTGGTGACTGGCACTAGCACTGGACACTAGGTTCCCGTGGTTCCCGTTGGAAGAGAATTTCAGGGAGGGATTGGGAAGCAGGTAACCGATGCAACTGCTCAATAAAATGGTCCACAATTGTTTGTCTCCTTGTTGCAAACTCAAATTGGCAATGGCTGCTCCGACGACACAATACACCATGACGATTTGGCAGAAAAAGACGATTTGCGTTTTAGGCACACGTTCTCTACACCACACCCACAAGGGTTGTTTTTGTAAATCTTGCACAGAAGAACTAGGTGAAGGAGTGGTTGACGTAGCTGCGTCTGTGTGAAAGGGCATGATGGTCACTTCTTTTTATAGTCGATGACTTGCGAAGCGTCGATCCAAGAATCAAAACTGGGTGGATATCCTTTCCAACGTACTTTGACTTCTTTGACACGTCGTTTGCCCACTTTACGGGTTCTGCGTTCGAGAATTCTTTCGATGTCGTACATGTCGTCTTCTTTTTTGGTCACACGTTGTAACTCGGGCAAATAAAACGTTCCTTTGAGCACTTCTCCGTTCATGTCTTCCAATTTATAGACGGTAGGATGACGGCCATGCACTCGTCCAGTGACGCGAAACAATTCGGTTGTTCAGTTAGGTAAGTAACCTTTGTCAAAAGTGCGTTTGGTTTTGCCAATGCGTACCCAATCTCCTACGGTCAACTCTCCACTTTTCTCGGGGACAGCCCTCGTGGGGGACATACCAAACAGACGCTCAAACACCAGCACTTCGTTGTCGGGAGTCACGTCTTGCGGGGCACGTCCGATACTTCGATGGTAAGATTGGTTGTACGCTTGCACCAGGTGCGGTAAGATGTCGATGTACTTCAGAGTGTGGTGATGCGTAAAATATTTCCACATGCGTTCTTTCAAAGTGCGTTGAAAACGTTCCACGATGCTGGCTTTGGTTTCGGGATTCTCGGTGGTAAAAAAATGAATGTCACATTTCTTTAATTCTTTTTGGAAAGCTTGGTTCAGAAATTCGGTGCCTTTGTCCGTTTGCCATCGAAGAGGGTGACGACCGCTTTGTTTCAACACCCGTTGCAGGGCTCGCACTAACTCGCTGCTCGATTTGGAAGTCAAGGGCACGACCAGGCAAATTTGGAAAAGACGTCGATGACACAAAACAAATATTTGTAGCCACGATTGTAACTGGCCAAATGAGAGACATCGGCTAAATCGGCTTGCCATTGATGATCGATGCCTTCCACTTGGGTGCGACGTCTGGCAAACTTGCGTCGAATGGGTTTGTGTAAAGTGTAGGTAGCTTGTTCTTGTAACCATCGTTGCACTTGAGGTAAACGGAGATTTTTCAATCGAGTTTTGGCAGCACGATACAATTTTTGAACTCCTGCGTAACCTGCAGGATGGGAGGGATCGTAGTAAATGCTGGCTTAGACTTTTTCCATTTTTATTTTTTTTTGTGTTGGTTGGTGTGTTAATAAGTCACCCACTCTTCGGTGATGCTACATTGGGTGGGGCGAAAGGGTGGTTTGGAAACGGATTTACATGTCCGATGGGCTACGGGAGTAGAAGTCGAAGGTAGTGGTGGTGGAGGTGGCAATGGAATGGCTTTGGTTTTCTTTTCTTTTTTCACTTCTGGTTTCCCTTCTTTCTTTTTCATTTTTGTCGAAGGAGGAGTGGACCTCATCTTTTAAACCCAAGCTTTCATTTCTTCTCGTTGGGGTGTGGGGGACGGGGTCAACAAGGATGCTGCAATCTTACTCGAAATGGGAGCTGCTGACGGTGTTTGAAACACTTCTCGCATCTCTTCTTCCTCAGGCCTTCGTGGGGTAGCATCTCTGGTGACCCCTGGGGATGGTAGTGGTGGTGGTGGTGGTGGTGGTGGTGGTAATGATGATGGTGCTGGACTTTTCATCAAGGTCTTAAAATCTTTCAGAGTGGGTAGAGCTGTTTCGTCTAAAGCTTTCTGGTGAAAGAGTTGCAGTCGTTGCAAGAGTTGACCGTACTTTTGCGATTTTTCTGTTTCGGACAAATCTTGGCGATCCATCAAGGACTGCAATTCGTGTTGTAACTGGGACATCTCGCTCAAATTGGGATTGGGAGGTAAATGCGGGGTGCGTTGTTCTTGCCACCGATGGTATTCCATCCATCGTTTGTAAGGCACTAAAGCTAGTTTTCGTCCTTCCATGGGGTTGTCAGGGGTCGATTCTGAGATGTTGGGACTTCAGAGGGCCTTTTTATCTTGCTCCCACCAGTCCTCCCAACATGGTTCCCAAGACTCCTTTCAGTATGGGGCCTAACAAGGGAGGCAAAATGCCTCCACGTTGGACCAACATCTTCTTCTTTTGACGAAGGGGAATTTTCTTTTGAAGCATTGGGCTAAGAACGTGACGATGTTTGCTTAAGCATTGTTTCTGGTGTTTGGACAAAGGGATTGTGCCTTTCAAGACGTTCAAACAGCATTCGCACACGGTATTGATGACCTCTTTGGAGGCCGATTGAATGAGTTTTTTTTCCAAGAGGTGGAGAAGCTTTGGACAGGACAGATAACATGTCCCCATGTTTGACTAAACGTGGTGGTAGTCCTTTTCTTTTCTTTCCTTGGGGTTTTCTGGACGGTGACATCTTTGAGTCTTCAGGAGCACCAAAAAACACTGATACCCTACTTGGTCACACACTTTTTTATACTGGAACGCGTCGCCACTGATTGTCTTTACGTCGTATCAGTTTGAGGACAGGCATGACACGTCGTGGAGGGGTACGCAACGGACTAAATCGAGCCAGTTCTTGCTTGGACAAATCCGGTAAACTTTGTAACATGCCCGATCTTTCTTGGACTTTGATTTTGGGAGAAGGTACTTTGTGAGCAGCAGCCACTGCCACTAAATTGGAGGGTCCTGCGACTGGGGAAGTTCTTTTTGGGGTCATGAACGGAGAAGTTCTTGGTGTGATCAACGTCTCCAAGTACTCTTCAGTTCTTGGTGTCATCAACGGAGAATTGGATGAACATGAGGCTGCCGGAGACGCAGTCACGGCCGTGGCCGGTCGTGGTTTGCGAGTGTAAGGTTGCGTCCTGGCCGAAGAAGAAGTACCTCTCTTGCGACTAGCTTTCTTCTGTGGGCTTTTCTTTTTCTGGGGACTTTTTCTCTGTTTCTTTTTCTGGGGGCTTCTTTTCTTTTTCCGGGGTGGTGTCTGGTCAGAGGAGGGTCCAGCCACTGGAGAAGTTCTTCTTCTTGGGGACCTGGTCTTTTTCTTCTTCTTGGGGCTTCGTTGGACTTTTTTCTTGGGGATAACTTTGGGGGCATTAGGATCCCATCTTAAGAGAGAGCGAATGATGACCCCTCCTAGAGTACCGCTCCCTCCAGGTTTCAAAATGATTTGTTTTTTGGTTTGGGTGTCGATGCGGGGATCGGCCAGTTGGACCAAAGCGACTTTGTTTCGATCAAAAAAGCGTTTGGTTTGATGAGGAATCTGAATGATTCCTTGGAGTATTTGACGTGCTGTCACCGTGAACCATCGTAAGACTTCTTTGAGACTAGCTTCTAAGACACGAGCTCGTATTTGTGGATTTGTTTCTCGACTGATGCTATACAAGGCACGAATCAATTTGACGGGAAGATGCGACTGAAGGGACGTCATGTTCACACTGTGTGAGACAGACGAAAAGGGTCTGAGGTTTTTATAGATTTTTTTTTGTGTGGAGCGAAATTAAGTCGAGGACGGAGACGTGTACAGGACAGGCCCTCCGTCTTGGCACCAGTGGTGAAACAAGTGGGTACGAAATCGCAAATCCTCGGGGGTTGTCGGTTTCAAATCGACGAGTAAATAGGCATGTGGCGTTTGAGTGGCATCGTCGTACGCCTGAGTCAGCCAAGGCGTTCCTAACTGTTTGGCTAAGACTTGCACTTGCGATTTATCTCGAGGGCTTTTAAACAAGACCACGTAATGCGCATTGAGACTGATGGTGCGATGGGCTTTACTTTGTTGAAACAAATTTTGGGTGATGTAAACGACACTGACATTACGGTGATGCCCTTTGCGCGTGAACCACAGTTTAATTTCTTCTTCGTCTTCTCCTAACATGTCGTCAAAAATGACCAAATGGGTTTGACGGGAGTCAGAGACGATGCCGTCGTCTTCTTTAGGAATGCTTCCACAAACACGATGGAATCGCCTTGACTTTCTCGCAAGAGGCTGTACGCCGATTGCTACTCTTTGTAACACCACACGATCCGTTGACTTGGCCGATCGATCAAATGATGTTTATGTTCGATCACACGTTTGACGAATTCGGTTTTGCTTGAACCGCTAGGTCCAGCAATGAACATGTTAAAGGGATGGCGAAGATACAAAGCCTCCCAACTGGCACGATCTAAGTGTTCGTCGATGACTTTGACAGTAGAGGAAGAGGGAGCAGAGACAGCAGAGGTAGCCATAGTGTGAGAAATGTCACTTGTGACACGAAAACAAACAAGACAAGAGTTTATATACTTTTTCAGAACACGTTTATTGAATGTTTCAAACATGAATACGAAAGACAAAAATACATAAAAGCCAAAGGCTTAAGTACAAAAATAAAAGGCACATGATAACCATTAACTTGGAATAAAAACAAGTGTCTGTACAACAACATGTTTTGGGTAATGTTCTAACCAGTTCTATAGTAGGGGGTAAGGTCACACAAGTGTCCTCCCGAAAGGGTCTTTCAGGCCTGTCCACGAGAGTCCCGTCCTGGGTGACGGGTTCTTCTGGCACCGTCACTAACACGGGTTGAAAAGTAACTTTTTTCCTTGAACAACTCTCGTGCATACTGGGCCACTTCTTGGATCCAAGCCTCAAAATCCCATTCTTTCCAGACACGGATATCTGTCCAATGGGGATGTAAGTCACAAGCTACACACACATCGTCATACACGTCTTGGGTAGCTAAAAGTTGACGAATCTTTTTTTCCCGTAGAGGTCGAGAAGTATCCAGATGAAACCGCAATGCTTTGAGCAAAAGGAGTTTTTCGTGACCATTTAAGGCCATGGGGGTTGTTGTAAGCACTGATCGTAAAGAGTCCACAAAGAATTGGCTGGTAAACGAAATCCCAGAAAACAAGTCACTAAGACACACACCACTTGTCGACCCCAATTGAATGGATACAGTTCTTGTAATAATCGATGGTAATGATCCACGGTTTGAATATGGTCATTGAGTTCCTTCCACGGAATCTGTTCAATCACTTGTGACATAAGCCGTAGCATGGATTCCTGTTTTTGTACTCTCTTACACGTACATTCTACCCAGACATCTTCGTTCTCCAGAAGGAAATCTAGAATACTGTAACCTACAGTTCAAACTTCGATTAGAAGTTTTCTCTTCCACTAAGTAGATTCCATGTAACATATGTTGGGAATCCTTTAACTCGTCTTCCTCAATGCGTTGCTCTAGGTGAATCTCGAAGTAACCAAAATGATGAACATTTCGTTCATTCACTAACTCACTAACAAGGTCTGACCACTGAAACAATTTCTGACGAATCAGTTCTTTTATACCATTCAGGTACCTGTGGTTAAAGATCTGGTGACGTAACGGATGCAATTGTTCTTTACGTTTGACTTGTATTTTCACCAGCTCTCGGTAAATCCTTTCTCTCAACTCCTCAGGCAAGCCCAAAATGTTCTCTTGTAAAGTATCCATAAGTATATACACTGTTTTTGGAATCCTTGGGTGGTGGCCAATAGCCTCGTTTACCTTTGTGCCTGATGTAATATCCACTCATAATCAGTCTTCTTATACTTTGAAACAGAGCATAATTTAAAAACGGTTGAATAACTTTGCGTTTGCGTTTCACTTGTATTTTGATCAGTTCTCGGTAAATGCGTTCTCTCAACTCCACAGGCAAAGCACGAATGTTCTCTAGCAAAGTATCCATGAATAGGTCATACTAAATCCTCTTTGTGTCTGACACAAGAAATTTACTCTTTGCACAGACATGGTTTTACTTCAGTGTCGAATTTAAATCGTTTAGTCACTAATTTACACATTACAATTCGTTCAGAAGTTTCCTCTTTCAGTAAGTTGACATTGTGTTCAAGATGTTGGTAATTCGTTAACTCTTCCTCTGGAATTCGATGCAGTAAGTTTACAATGATGTAGTAGATAGAATCGTCCATAACAAACCAATCCTTTTTAAAACTATTGGATCGTTGATCAATGTCTGTCCAATGGAACACTTTCAATTGAATCAGTCCTTGTATAGCCTTCAGGTACCAGTGGTTCAAACACCGGTGACATAACGGATGCAATTGTTCTGTACGTTTCACTTGTATTTTGACCAGCTCTCGGTAAATGCGTTCTCTCAACTCCACAGGCAAAGCACGAATGTTCTCTTGTAAAGTATCCATGAACAGATTATGGTAAGTTACTTCAATGTCTCGGTCCCACTAAGGGTAAGTAATGACAATTCGGTGACCATCGAGCATGTTCAAAGTAGGCCGAATCTTGCGGTTCCCAGTAATGAAGTGACACACCGCAACTGAAGCACTTGACTTATCTCCTTCGCCCAAGTAGAAAAATCCGGCTCTGGCTAATTCTTCGGGGGTCGGTCCTCCCAGATACTTAGGCCATTTTCCTTTGAACGATTGAAGACGATTTTCAAAGTCGCAGTATTCCGACAAACGCACAGGAAAGGAATATTCGTCTTTCACAGGTTCGTTTCGATGAGGGTTGGGTGACATGAACAGGAGTTTGCTCAGGCCTGGATGACATCCGTAGGGGGGTAGACGTGAAGGTGAACATTCCGCTTTAAAACGAAACCCAGTAAAATGTCCAAGAGGACGAGCGGCATCACTTTCGCATCCCTCAGGTTGGACACGCACAGCATCCCTTTCCATGATAGGGGTAGTGACACTAAAGTTCCCATGATGCTTTACGGCATCGCTAAGGTCACAACGTACAGCATCGTACCCATCGCAAAGCTCACAATCGCATTCCACTTCAGAAGCCTCACACTTGAATTGTGCCTTTCTAAACAACTTGTTTTGTGTTTCTCTGAAAGTATTCATCTTGTTCCCTCGGTCTTGGTAGTCCCAATGAACTATCGATCTTGCCTAGGGTTCCTTTTGATATAGAGACCAATACCGACGTGTCCATACGGTAAGGTGAAATGATTGGGAAGTCGAACTCGCTTCTGGTACACGATCTGATAGACTTTTTCCAAGGGTCGACTGACGATGTGGTCACTGGGTAAACGTACAATCTTGTTCGGTTGGTGAGTGGTCACTTTAAAGTTTCCATCCTCTCCCGATTGCAAGGCTTCTTTCAATACCCCAAAGTTGACCACACGACTGGTACGATAATTCAGAGTCAGTCCTTTCACTTTGCACGTAGTGTGCACTTCTCCTTATTTGTCCAATAAGGAGAAGTGCACACGTATCGTGCAAAGTGAAAGGACTGACTCTGAATTATCGTACCGTCGTGTGTCTGTCCAGGCTCCTAAACGGTCGCCTTCGATGTCAGGGTGCTGTTGACTCGGGTGATGGATGTAAATGCAACTGTCCGTGTCAAAGTACAGGACGCGTTCCCCTAACAGTTCTAAAGCTTCGTACAATTTTAAGCGAGCATGGGCTGTCACGTAAGCCGCAATGATGACATTTCCAAAAGGGTCGTCTTGTACAAAGTCCAGATCTTCTTCGTAATTGACCAAGATCAAATCCTCGCGAACGACGTCCACGTGTTTCATGTATTTGGTTTTGTCGTGAATCATCTGGAAGTAGCGGGAAGGTTCTGTCAAATATTTCGTCTTGGGTAAACACGGTCGTTGTGCCATTTTACCCCACAAGCAATTTAACATCACTTTGGCAAACGATCGCCTGCCTTCGTTTTTCTCGATGTGGTCTAAAGTGATGCCTTCTTGTTCATAGTATTTCTCTTTGAATTGTATTTGGTCTTCGGGAGTGTGACAACAGGACGGATAGCCACTGGCGTCTTGTTTCAGTTTCAAAAAGGCATCCACGTAGTCGGCGAAAATGCCTTTCTGACTGGGATCACCCTTGTTGTACTGTTGTGTCTTGGGAAAGTGGCAAATTTCGTACACTTCTAACAGTTGGTATCCCATGTCCAGAGCTTTGAACAATTCTACGCTGACCAAGGTTCCCCTCAAGGCACGTTCTTCCTGGGTGTGCTGACAAGGTTGGTCTTGGTTGCACGTTTCGGCACAAGTACGGCACAATGGAAACATCAGTTTGCCTTGACAATGGTGAGGTAAGACGGGATGGTACAAGTCCGTGGGCGGCAAAACTTTACACTTGATCAAGCCTTCGTATTGTCGAATGTTTTTCAGGTCGATGTGTTCCGTGAACAATTGCGGGTGCCCTACAGGAAAGCGACAATATTTGCACACGTAGGGATACAACGAACACACGTCCAAGTATTTGATTTCTTCTCCTTTCTCTTCGTCGGCTTGGTACAGCAAACAGGTGGCATTGGTCCTTCCTCCGTACAAAATATCCCTTGGGTTCAGCGGGTCCATGAACTGGTAACTTTCCACGAGGCGTTTAAACTCGGGATCGGTTTTCATACGGTGATCGTACTCGTGTTCCCACATTTCCACAACTTGGTATCCTTCCTCTTCCAACTTTAGGCGCCGCTGACAAGTGTCCTGGTACAAGTCTTCCATGGTTCGTTGTAAAAACTGATTTTTAGTGCCACGGTCAGGGTAACAGACGGGATATCCGTGAAATAAGCAACCGTTAATCTTGGGGTTTTCTAAGTCCCAGCCATCTACCGAATACGTTCCGATGGTCTTTTCACCCCCTTCGTTGCGGGCATGCTGAATCCATTTGTCTTCCTTGTCGCACAAGTAATGTAACCAACGTAGGGCTTTGACCGAGTATTGACGTTTGACAAAGTTGGTCGTTTGAGGGCTGATGACAGCCACGGTGTTTTCAGGCATGAATCATTGTCGATACACTAAGGAACACGCTTTGGCAATGGTGCAAGGTTCTTTCAAAGGATCGACCCCTCCGTGTTCCATGAACAGTTCTCGAAATTTTCCACAGCAACGCCGTAAAATGTCCACGTCGGAACGACAATACTTTAGCATTTCTTCCTGAAAGTCGAAAAGGTCCGAGGCGTGAGCCTGGTACCAAGCGTATAAAGCTTCTCGTTGTTCGGTACGCATGTTGTCGGGGTCGTAATAGTGAGCCTCAGGTAAATGGGGTAGAACGACGTGTTGATTGGCTTCCGTATTGAAAAAGTGTGGAAAGTACCCTTTAGCTATTTCTGTCATTCCAAACGTTTTAGGCATTCGACTCAAAGGCATGGCCAAGTAGCTCATCGAATCTTTAAACTGCACTTGTCCCACTTGCATGAAAATGATTTTGGCTCCGTTCAAAGTCACTTTAGGACGCTCGGTGCCTTGTTCCGTATATTATCTCAAAAGAAACTGTCCATCGTATCCGGTGAAATTGTGAGCCATCACCGTGGCATGACGATGACAATCTTCGTAACGTTCGATGTCCTCTTGGTTCCACGTCTTGTCGATGGGGTCTAAGACCCATTGTGCATAATCGGCTAACGTGTTCGGTCCCCGAAAGATTTTTTCACGTCCTCCAGGAATCTTACTGCAGTGAGGGCAATGACTGAAAATACGTTCTTGAATGCACTTCTCGCACGCTGGATGAGCCAAGCAGAAATTAGGAATGTGAATGCCGGTCTCTTGCATGCATTCGAAATCGAAAAAGATGAAATTGCCTTTCTTCTTGTGACCGTCATCTTTCTCTGGTGAGGTTGGTATTTTTGCACGTAGCATTGGTGTTCCAAGTCCACGATGTGGTGACAAATGTGACATTTTTTCTTTCCTCGACATACCTGTGCCTTGGTACTATTGGTACGTATGCCTTGTCCACACGTGGGGCACAATCTCAGCAGTTGACAAGCACATTTCTCCTGTGAACCTTGCGTCTTCAAATGTTGTTGGTAACAGGTAGGGCTGACAAACGTGCGCAGACAAGTTGAACAAGGCACTGGCTCTTCGCTCAGACAGGGTGGAGAGGCCAAACATCCTGAGCATTTCCATCCACAATGCTTGTGTTGCTCTCGATTATTATAACCATAATCACATTTCTCACAGTAATAACCGTATCTCAGGAATGCAGTGATACTGGTAATGGTATCGAAATGTTCATCGTGATAATAGACATGAATGTATTTTCCGTCCTTAAAATCTTGGCCTCGAAACAACAGAGGTCCGCGCATTTCTTGAGGGTGCACTTTCAAGGTGTATCGTGGAGCTAGGTCATCTTGCAATTTTTGCATCTCAGGAATGTCACAGGGTGTGTCTTTGGACAGTCTGGCTTGTTGTAACAGGAGTTCTGCTTCATTTCGTTGTTTGGCTCGATCGGATCGTTGAATAGTTTTCCAGGTTCTTTACCATTCTACCGTGTCGTTCTTGTTGGCATAGGTTCGTCCCACCACGATGGCACGGGCTAAACACATCTGGTCTTGAGGGTTGTTAATTCGGACGAGACTTGTTTTGGTGTTGCGAAGGTCGTCCACCAATAACATCTTTTTGCGTCCAGTCCCTTGAGGAGGAGAGACGTGGGTCATGTCCAGTGTGGCTTTACCATCGGTGATGTCAAACTGATCATTAGATTGTTGTACGTGTTGAATCTTGTCCATGACTTTGGAAGCGGTCAATTCTGCAGGGGTGCTAAACTCGATCCAAACAGGGGATTTCAAGCCGTCGTGTTGTATGGAAAGTCTCAAGCGATCGTCTTCTTTGGGTTGACATTGTCGCTTGAGTGCGGTGAGCAAAGAATCCCACACCCCAGTGATAAACACTTCTGCTTTCTCTAACGGTACTTCAGCCTTGAAATCTTTAAACTTCACCATGTATTTGTAAGCCGTGGTTCTAAATTTTCTAGAGGAGCGCTTTTCCGTCTCTCGAATGGAATAGTATTTTTCAGGGTTGACTAAGGGTGATGAACTTGGTTTAGAGGGTTCGGATTCTGGTTCACTCATGTCCTCTTCAAAATCACTGGCATGAATTTGTGCCAAGATTTCAGCCCTGGTACGAGGCGATAGATCACGTTTCTGCCTCTTACTTTCTTCTTCTTTCTTCTCAAATGAATAGGATCGTTTCATCTTGAGTGCAAAACGTCAAATGACTCAAGTTTAAACACCATAGACTAATTTATAGTCATGGCAGACTGGCGTATATAAAAGGGTGTGTGTCTTGTCCTTTCACTATTCATTTCACTCTCAAGCCGAGCACAACGTTGGAAGAGACTAACCAAATCGAACGTTTCATCAGAGCTTTGCGAGGGGTCATTAGAAAATTCTCTTTAGACCAGCCCACGGACTACTCTCCTTCCTTTCGAGATAAAAGTCAAGATACTTGCTATATCTGTCAGAAGAAAGGGCATTTGTCTTCAGAGTGTCCAGACCGTCAAAAAGGAAAAAAAACAGGAGCTAAAAAAGACAAAAGTAAAGATACCTGTTATTATTGTCAAGAAAAAGGACATTGGTCTCCAGATTGCCCAAAAAAGAAACAAGAGGAGTCAGAAGAAAAGAGGAATTCTTCAGAAGAAGAGAGGGATTCTTCAGTGGAAGAGAGGGATTCTTCAGAGGAAGAAAGCAGACAGGTGAAGAAAAAGAAACAGGAGAAGAAAAGAAGAAGGGAAGAAAGCGAGGAGGAAGAAGAGGAAAAGAGTGTGACGGTGAAGAAATTCAAAAGACAGAGAGACTAAAAAGGAGAAAGAAGAAGTCAATGAACTTTTTATTAAAGTGTTGTGTTGTGAATTGTGAATTGGATTGTAACAATGGATAAAAGAATAAATTAATTATATAAGGTAAGTGTCTTTGAGTTTTGATTTTAAAATAATAACTTACACTCACGCACTCATACACAGAAACGTACTATAGGGGGTAAAATGTTTTTTTTTTTTTTTTTTTTGAGTTATTGGCAAATTGAAAGGCTATCTCTTTTCGAGAAATGTGGGTGGCCCTGAAAAGGGCCTTTTTTGGTGTAGGGGTGAGTTCAAGCAATCAACTTTAACTGCCTTAAGCCTTTGCCACGGCCAAGGCCTACTTCTGGACTGCGTAATGTTGATGATGATGATGATGATTGGGTTGAAATCACTAAGGGTGGTACGGTAGGCTTAGTCACAGGGTTGACGTGTTTAGCTCGGGAAGGACGTATTCTCTTCGGTCGTAATAAAGAAGTCTGATACATTTGTTTCAGACTTCTTAACTCCGCTAAAATGTCCAACAGTACCGTGACCGTTTGATTTTCACCCTCTTGTTTCTTTGCTGCTACTTCTTCTTGCTGTTGTTGCTGTTGTTTTCTTCTTACCTCTTCTTCTTGCTGCTGTTGCTGTAGGAGAAAAGCTTGTTCCGCTTCTTTTTGTCGTTGTATAAATTTCTCCAATTCTTCTTTCTGTCTCTGTCTAAAATTCTCCACTTGCGGTAATGAAGAAGGTAACGAAGGTTCCGGAACAAATTCTTGCGAGGTAAGAAAATCCACAAAATCCCAATTCACCTCTTCTGAAAGTAAGTCCGGGTTCCCTTGGGCAGTCTCCCCTGCTGGTGCACCCCAATGGATCGTTTTCTGAGTTTCCGTCATGCTGAATCACTGTCGCATAGATTGACTGCACACAAGCGCTAGCGAATCTATATAGACCACGTGACGTCACAGACTGCTCTCTTCGGATTGGATGCGGGCTGACTGAATTTTGTAACGCGTGTTCGGATTGGTGAATGAACTCAATCCGTTTCAATCCTTCCTCTACCTATAAATAAGCGCAGTTCACTGCATTGATTCACCTGTTCTCGTCGCTTCAAGATGTGGACCACAGTCGAATCATCCACCCTTGTGTCTTCCATGATGTTTAGGACGGACATGCTCATGTATGTCCGGTCCAAGTGGACCGTTGTCGACAAGTCAGACACCAGTCTGTGGATACGAAGCGTGTACGTAGAAAGACAAGGTTGCCTCAAGAGGACACTGATTTATGGCCCTCGAGTAAGACGCAGCTTGAGGACAAGAAGATGCCACAGATGCCCTTTATGTTAATGGATACATTAACATAAACCCAAAGACCCTTTTCAGGGCCATCCATATTTCTCGAAAAGAGAATGACTTTCAATTGCCTACCCCTTTTTTTTTTAAAAAAAAAAAATTATTTTAAAATTTAAAAAAAAAAATAAAAAAATCCCATATTCAATTTCCCTTGACGCTAGACAGTCCAACGATTTATTCCCATGTTCAATTCCCCTTGTCGCTCAACAGTCCCAAAATCTATTTCCCATGTTAATTTCCCCTTGTCGCTCAACAGTCCCACAATTTTTTCTCCATGTTAATTTCCCTTGACGCCAGAGTGTCCCACGATTTTTCTCCATGTTAATTTTCCATTGTCGCCAGAGTGTCCCAGGGGTCTCTGTAATGCTAATTCCCATTGTCGCTAGGGTATCCCCATTCACTACTAATAGTTAGATTCGATTTTAATGTTTGCAGAGACGTCTCCGTTGACCGCGATCAGTCTGGAGATTTCCTTGGAGATGTTAGTAATGTTGTAGCGACCGGCAGAAATCATGATCGTTTTTTACTGTAGCGCGATCACATATGAAAACTGATTATCCATCATCTCCTTGTTGACGTCCATACCCACATTTCCGGCTTTTTTTAAAAGCGATCAGCAACTTGAGTCGAGAGATGATCTCTCCAGAGGTATGCAAATATCGAATGCCACTTCCTTTCTTTTCACCCTCACTGAAAGCCATAATTTAAACATTCCAATTAAACCTGACCGCTGTACTTTCTGTTCAACATGTTTTATCCGATTTTGTTCAAAGTAATCTCTGTATTTTGTTCTCTTTTGTCAGCTTCAGACGTAGATTATTGTTTACTTTTTTCATCTCAGTAGCCCCTCCTCCATCAGTGACAGCCTTAAGCAGTGAACCATATTTGTGGTTTATTTTACCAAGTAAAGAACGTGCTGCAACAACGTCGAAATAATCTTCCTCCAAAGTTGTTTTCCTATTTAAGTATTTTTGCATAGTGTCCGATTTCTTTAGATTAAAATCAGATAACCATTCTAAGCTAGAATCTGATTCTGAATAGTTTATCTCCTGGATCAGTTTAATTTTAGACTCATCAATTTTGAAATTTTCAAAATCGCTGTGTTTAGAGGCATTTTCTTTCTCTTCATATAACTTTTCTAATTCACTCTTGGTCGCTTTCTCCTGCTTACACACCTCTTCTAGCTATGATTTTGGAAGTTCTTCTTCTTTTATCTTTTTCAGTCAAGCTTCTTCCTCTTTTATCTTTTCCAGCCTGGGGTTCCTTCCTCTTTTCTAGCTTTTTCACGTCTGGATTCTTCCTATTTTGTTATATTGTCAGTGGAAATTCTCCATTTTATTCCTTAGTTTCTGCGTTTTTTGACCGATTGGTGCAGGTTATGTTTGAGCTGGAAATTTTTATGGAGATGAACGTTCTTTTAAAGCAACAGTTTTAACCCGAGGAGCAGGCTGTTTTGGAAATGGGGCTGTAGGTCTTACTGGTGGTGCTAACTTCTCTAACAATCGTTGTTTCTGACGCTGAGTCGTGATAGTGTTCAGCAGTTGATCTTGCTTGGCATCCTACTTGCCTCGTCCATATTGGTTAGGAGGGGTTTGAACAAGTCTACATCCACATCACGCTGCAATAACTGCTGACCTATTTCGCCTTCGAGCACGCATTGACGTAAGGCTGCCCACTGTTCGATACATTTTTGATGTCATTTGTTTTGAACGGCATGGACAATGTTTTTCCCGGCCACGAAGATGCTCATATACTGATCAGGCAGGTAAAATTAGCTCATCTACTAATCAGGCAGGACAAATGCGGAAAAGCCTTTTCGATAACGTTCGGAAATTGCTTCCGCATCGCGAAGAAAGGTCATAAAATCTTGTCCTGAGGACGACGTCTCTTCGGCATAGCAGTCTTTGAACTGCTTAGTAATGACGCCTGCAATGGACTCTTCGATCGCGTTCACGTCTCGGTTATCCAACCTCGAAAACATCACAAAGCACCACGTGTTTCGTCGGATGTATTTAGGAACGTCATAATACGATTGAGTGAGATATATACAGTTGCTTCTTTTTTGTATCGACAACGAAGAGTACTCACAGATTTTACTTATGTTCTCGCGGTCGATTTTGATTTCGTAAAACATGATGATCTTTCGCAGGTAGGAATCAAAGCCTGCTACAGGCTGAATCTCTTCTTGATAGGAGATCGTGAAGACATTCTCAATAGCCCTATTGCCGTCAATCGAGTCTCCGAACGTGTGCAGTGTGTGGCATTTGTCCTGATGGAGACTGAGCGTATATAGGATGACTCGATCGTATTTGATCATGTTATGGAGAAGCATGTTCATGAGGAGATTGGCTTTCCCTCGTCCGGTGGGACCCATGATCATGTAATAGCAGTCTGGTAAAAAAATTATGCGGATGCTCTGGAGTGTTTAAACGTGTGTCAAAGTTAATGATGTTCATGGTTTATATAATTTTTACATGTCGTACACTACCTTTGGAACGTTGATCGGCTCTGGAAATAATACCTTTTCGAATGCGAACAAAGTCAGTCGCTCCGGTGATTAAATGACAGGCCATCTCACCATGAGTGGTCACAGTCTGAACAATCACGAGGATGTGACTTATCCTTCTCCTGACGCCAATGCTGCACGTTAATCTCACGTGACTAAGCTGGCGCAGACACAATTGTCTCTGTCTGGTGGGACAATGACGGGAAATATCAACATGGGAGGTTTGAGTTTGTACGGACTTCCTGCGTCAACAGCTGGGTCTTCTCAACCTGTAAGAACTTCTGATCTGGATGTGGCGCTGGTGGGCAGGTACGATAAAATGGTTGGTGCGATCAGCGGCAATGTTGATGTGACGGGAACGTCGTCAGCCGCGGAACACGTGACGAGTGACCTAGCCATGACCTCGACGACGTCAGGAACTACGTCTGAGAACTCACTGCGTGTAGGAGTGTACAGCGGCCTCAATGCAAGATGGACTATGATTTACCATTTTGGAACGATTGTCTATTTGATTTTGAACGATAGAGACGCTGTAGGAAATTATACAGACGTCGTGATTAAGACTGTAAAAGGACTTTATGTGCATAACGCCACTTAAAACAGCCTGATGAATTATAGCAATAGCCAAGTTGATTTGAAACAGACGGTCTCGATGCAAAACCAAAAGCTGTACTGACTTCCTACCACATTCCCCGTCACCGCTACAACCCAAGCGATGTTGTATGGCCAGGTCGGCTCGTTTGGAGGCACTAAATTATTTCCAACAGGAGGAACCTTCACAGGGACACTCACTGTGGCGGCGGGAGCTAAAATGGTGGTGACAGATTATCCTTCTGCGGCCAACAACGTCGTCGCCATAGAAATATGTGTTGATACGCGCCATGTCAGAAACAAAGTGGAGTAGTGTCACGGAATAAGGCAATAAATAACTTGCCTTCGCCTTAGGACTATTTGAACTTTCTCGTCGTACATGCATATAACGTTTCCTAGAGTAGATTATTGTTTTTCTAGTTAAGTGACTGAACAATCATGTATCTCGTCATAGATCGCTTGCAGCGAGATACACAAAAATCACGATATGCAAGGGTATTTTACCCTTGCTAATACTCATTCTCCTATAGCTTTGATGCACGTTTCTGTTCTAATCGACACAATGGTCTTTTTGGGATCGTGCCAAGGGGTATATGCTCTCCTTCGCCTTCTACATCCATAAGGGTACATTTTATTTTTGCAAATATATGAAGCATACTCAGGTTTAATGACGTTGCGTGAAATGTTGCCTTTATCACTAAGCTGATAGGAAACGTCATGAACTTTTGAACTTTTACATGTCGCTGTTAAGAGTTAAATTTAGAAGCATGTGTTTATAGATTTTAATTCCGTATCTGTTTTTACGATTAGTTTTGTTTTGTTTTAGCTGTATGTGTGCTGGTGTATCAGGCTGTCGATCTGGCTGTGTGTATGTCTGTCTGTATGGGGATGGAAGCATGCGCAACCATCAAGGCAAAACCAGGACAGAATTGCTGATCTGTAAACTTGTCCACATAGTGGATCCATAAAGGGGTGTGCGGGCGGCCAATGCAAGTGTGGGAAATCCCAGGAATTCGGGAAAATTGTGTGGTTTGACATTAGTCATGTGAACAGGGTCAAAAATTCTCATTTACAAGATTTACAATTATTTCCACGAGCCATACGTTGTTATGAATCGTACATGCTGTACAAATGACTATAAGTCATTAGTCATATGTTTGATACAATTATGTTTATTACGATTATCATACTTGTTTCAATTGATTTTGTTGTGTTTCAACTGAGTACATAGAACCTGTGTTTTGTTTCAATGAGTACAATTTAGTACAAATTGAGTTGCACCTTTTTACATATGATTATATAAATCTTACCTTCATTACATGAGATTATTTGAATCATATCGTCGTTTTACTGTATCATGTATCTGTATGAATCAAAGTTTTTCCCCATTTGTGAATATTTGTGCGATGTAAATGAATGAGTCGTAAATTTAGAGCTTGAAATAATCACCATGTACATGTTGTAGAGGATATACATATTTTTATTAATTCATTTCATAAACTTCCATATTTCATCACATTGTATTTGTGTTGTCATTTAAACTAGGCATCCATCCAGGTCAAATCTTGAAAACACTAACAATTGCTGTGACATTACCGTTTCAGCGTCATACGTATACTCGGCATCCTTCAAGGCTTACATGGTTCTATCAACCCATGTGTCAGCAGTAGGTGGCATTGACAACGTGTGGGTGACTAACGGAGTCACCTCTAATGTTTGGCTGCAGGTACAACTGATTGATGCCGTAGCGATATAGAAAGTTAGGGTCCAAGGCAAATATCGCGGTGGTGGAAAAATTCCCAGCTGGATACATGAGGGTGTTAAACCCGGTGCTACCTCAGATGTCTTATACACCAGCACAGCAGCGACAGGATCTATCATGTTCGAATGTTTCATTGCAGTCTCAAGCACGTACACAAAATACTCTTCTTTTTAGTTTAGAGCACCCACAGCTGAACCTACCAACACCGGCTTGAGTTCTTTTCAGATTTGTACTATCGCTGAACTCGTATAGAGCATGGAAGACATTGTGCGTATTGCAACGGGGTTGTACAAGTTGTTTTTTGACGATGAGTACAGACAGAAGGCCTCTTCTGCATCCAGTGCTCAGCATGTGCTGAAGCAGACCAAAGGGAGTGCGTGCAGAGCTAAATGAAGTGAGAAACGCTGTTAAATCCTCTCCAAAAGAGGACTATGAACAATGGAAGGAGGATGATTTCAAAAACGATCTCATTTGTCCGTATTACACATGCGGAAGAGGCAGCTACGAGAGGCCATCGATCGATATTGGAATTTGTAACGAACTATAGTCAGCGCGGTTAGTCAAAGCCATCCAGATCCTCGTTCATAATATTATTAACGAATTACATCCAATCCTCATATACACCATTACGAAAACGTTGTATGTCAAACGAAGGCGATTTGGTGGTCAAAAGGAAGAAAGCGAAGCCTACAGAAATGATCACGACTGCATGAACAAGACAGTCTCCAGGAAACGCTTTAAAGGGGTCCGAAAACTCAGAGATGCTATCGACAAGCAAAATGTTTCCATCAGGTAGTACTGGAATACGAGGACGTGGATGTGATCATGGCGGTGATGAAATTCGACCACCGCGGAGTTGGAAGAGATGACTATGAAATCGCCAGAGATGAGACATCCGTGCCTGAAAACAGCAAGGCTATGGAAGCGAGATTTCAATTGATCATGATTAGCGTGTACATAAAGATCGAACCCAATTTAGCTGCGGTCTCCTGTGCGTATATAGAACAATTTAAGCCGTAGGATAAAGAACAAAGTCTGAGTGCTGTGTTTGAAAAAGGAAGTGTTCTTCCACGTGGACATTTCGTCCCTGTTCCAAACGCCTCTCAGGAACATTTAGATAAAATCAACCATCGAGAAAAATATTGACACAAGTGTTGAAGTCCGTGGGTTCACAGGGACAAATTTCATCTTTCCAATGATCAAAGATTTGAAGTAGAACATATCGCTCTGAGCTGCTCTTATCTCTATCGATATTACCATATAATAGCTCTCGACGAGATGTTACGCGTCCTAGAATCACAGCAATATCTGGACCATGCTGTCGTATCTCGTGAAATTAAATCAGCTGACCAACGTCACGGATGGCTTAAACGTATATCCGTTGTGATTGGTGGGAGAAAACGTATCTGAGATCGACGATGATAAAGTGAATGCACACATCCAATTTTTAAAATAAAATTTATCACAGCTGCAACTGTTACTGCATAGGTTTGTGCACGTAGAATGATTCTCGACTTTAACCACATCCACGAGCACTTACCGACAGAACAACATCATGAACTAGAAGCGTATTATCGTTATTACCATCGACTAGCCTACCTCATAAACATGCCTGCCGTCGTTACAAACGCATATTAAGAGTCGTTGTGATGCTTCCGTTCATCATAACGGCGACGTGTGTCATTGCCACGGATGCCCTAGGAAATCCATTCATGTTGATTTATTCCGGAGCTGGAGTAGCAATGCAGAAGCTGACGAAACTTCACTAGCCATGTTCTGAGGCCACAACATATTACCAAACAAGCTAGGCTGGCCTATCAGAAAATGCACAATTAATTCAGATAGTACTTGCGAGGAGCTCCTTTTCACATGGCGTTGTTGATCACCGAAATAAGAACCATGGACGACATCATCGTGGATATGGTAGGAAATCAGTATATGACTCTTAGTCGATTTGAAACAAATCTATGATCAAAAATATAAAGAGAACGTCTAGCGACGAAGAGGTCTTTGTGACCGACGTGATCTTGCATCGCCCAAAATTGCTCCAGGAAGCCATCTTACGGTCTTACGAAATCAGGTTTCAGTGAACATTGAACTGACTATGACCAATGTGTAAGGAGCATCACGTGGACAGGCCTTACTGTATGAGAGAACAACGAATAGACTTGGCTGAGGATGGCATCATTGAAATCCGCTTCGACCAGAATATAATCCGACAGCACTGTATGATATGTATGTGAGAAAGAACGTTAAAAATGATTTTAAAATTGTCTTAATATAGAACCATGCAGGACGTATAGATGATTCAGGGCGCATCAGACCATACGAAATACATGACCTATGTCATTGTGGAAAAAAGACGATCTCGAGGAGACAATTGTCAGAGCGTTCCATCTCAACATCGATATTAGCGTCAATCTTACGGTGACAAAAGTCGTAGGCATAAAACAAGATCTTGTCCTGATCAAAGCAGCGCAGCAGAAAACGTTCTACGACACGGGCACTCTCTACATGATATATGATAAAAAAAATCTCCTGTTTAAGCTTCAAACGTACAAATTCAGCCCGTTACTTGGAAGCAGGTAGGTGCCTCTCACCAGATCCGTCTTGGCCAGTAAAGCCTGCATCACCGTCAAAAACAATGCCTACCGTATCTTGTGGGCTATCCTATATCCGCAACACACCTGCTGAAGACAATGCCGACCGCGTCTCCAAGTAGAGGCTTTATTTTGATACTCTTAAAACTTTCTGTCATCACCTTTTCAGCAAGAAACAAAAGACGTTCCTAAACTAGAATCGCTCAACGAGAGGCTTTCCATCAATGTATTTGTACACTATGACAAAAAGGCAGGTGATAAGCAGTTCGTATTATATCCGCTGTTAATATCCAAATTAGGCTCAAAATACAGTATCAGTTTGCTGCACTTTGTGCACATCACAAATTTCAGTCGGTTATGACAATCTCAGTACACAGAGAGCTAAAATCATAGCTATTTCTGTTTTCGCTGGTTGCAGTGCTTTTCACGACCTGTACGATTCCACGCGCGCATCTCATCTGGATATTGCCAAGAATTACAGACCTTGCAGATGCCACGGGATGAGATGCTATGGTTCGAACATCACCCAAAAAAATACTTTCATACGTTTTGCATCGTCTTTTATTTGGGCGCTATCCTAAAAAGGTGGAAGGATCGCCAAACCGCAGTCATTCATTCACTCAGGTGGAGCATACACATGTCCCCTGCTCAATCAGCGATAAAACATTATGCCCCGTCGATGAATCCTTGTCGTCCGAGTATCATCAGTAGTGTGATGAGAATTGTATTATATGGTTCTTTGAGCAACTCGCATCGTAGCTTAAACGCATACGGGAGATCCTAAGAAACTCAGCACCGATCCTTTCACTCACTCAACAACAGCTGAAACAGCATAAATGAGCGCAGCATTGGCATCATGCTATCCACAAAAATGCACACGTCCCACTCGACTCAAAACCTAGTGTGTATCAGTCGGAAAACTGCGTCCACGTTTACGCGGTAAAAATTCACACTGTTTTGCTGTCGGCTAGCTCATTTTGATTCCGAATTACTCACCGAAGATGGCATCAAGAAGAGCTAACATGATTTAAATCATTTATGCAAACGTATACAAATATATATGATATATTTTCTATTTTAACACAGAGAGCAAGATTGATATACATGTTATTAATGTAAAACGTTCATAACACATTTCGCCAAATTGGATCGAGAAAGTAAGAAAACCGAATAAAAGGTTTTATGCAGATATTATGCACGTTTTTTACGATGGGCAAGAGATTATAGCAACTCATCTGTGCTTGTATGTTTTATCTCCTATTTAACTCTGAGCCATGAACATTTGGATAAGAAATATGCTGGAAAATATCGCCATAGATTGTTGTTCATTCAAATATGGTTAGAAGCATAACAACGAACAGTCAACGTGATGTCCTAAACATAACACCATTTCTTTCCTCCAATTAACCGCATTAGAGTTATATCCGACAAGTTAAGCTTGAGCCAATAGGAAATAACAATGACTGTTGTAAGTACTTGTACATGGCACCAGTCACGACACTGAAAATACAAGTTTTCATACTCATATTTAGTGTTTCTCGATGTATCATAAATGTGCATGTTGGCTGAAGTATCAATAATATGAAACAAAACAATCAGAAAATGTTTGTTTGACTAAGGTAAATTATCAAATATTTCTCATTCTTCCCTCATTTACTCAGTACCTTTTAATATTCTCTCTCTCTCTCTCTCTCTCTCTCTCTCTCTCTCTGCTTCGTTCCTTTTGTCTTTCGTTCTTCCTTTTTGCTAGAGTCATTTCTTTCTGGCCGTAAGTCCCTTGTGTTCCCATATTTCTAAGGCCCCGATGCTAACAGTCGTCATTTTTTTTTCTTCTAATCAATCAATGACCACATCTACCCAACATTAAACTCACAGCTGACATCACTAAGCGAAAAGCAGAACACTAATACAGTTATATGCAAGAGGTCGTTTAGTGAACTAATGAAACAAACAACAATAATTTTCCTCTGATTAATGCATGACTACCAATATCACAACTACACATTTACATCACAACTGCACAATTGCCTGCCTACCTCACAACTGCATTGTTTCTCCTTAATACATTTCCGTAACGTAGCGCCGATACTTAACTACCACAAAATACAAATCACAACTCAGAAATCAAAATACCAGGAACAATTTTTCCTACTCTACCTTAAGTCAGTCAAATCATTATTTTAAGCCTCATTTCTCCCGTAACTCTACTCCATATTTACCATCATAGTAAGAATAAAAGTTGTCTCCTGATAACGGGACAGTCCCTTCTCAATTATTCCATTTTACGACTTAACAGTCTCTATCATAAATACTGCACATGGAGTCACACAATCAGTACATACAATAAGATTTTAACAGGGACTATTTGGCTCCAGAGACACTTATGCGGCTCTGACCCGAGTTCACTAAAACTAAATCATGGCATCATAAAAAAAGGATTTTTTGGTGTGTTTCATCTCGAAGAGATCATATCATGCATAGAATTATTAGTGAAGGTGATTACACTAAAGTGGAAACGTTTTGTACACCAAAGTTAAACATGTGTTATTTTGTGGGACATTTTAATTCTAAACCGTAGTCTTGTCAATAAAATCATTTTAACTGAAGATTGGCATGAAGATCTTTGATCATTTCATTTTAGAAAAGGGACACGTTCTCTGTTTTTTCACACAACTCGTGGACGCGCATTTTTACTTATATATGCAACAAACATTATATAAAAATTCAACATGATACTTTTAATTTTGTTTGTTAATATGGATGGGAGCTATGTGTATCAGGTGAGATTACTGCAGTATTTAGATTGAATTGATTTCTATTTACAATCAAAATCCATACTTATTGAATGTCCCGTATTTGATTGTATAATTTCTAACATTGTGTATATGTGTGTGTCCCCGTTCTGATGGTAAAGATTCTGATAAGGTATTTCTTGGAAATCAAGAACAAATCAATTAGAAATGACATGTCTATAACAAATGCATACTAAAATAGGTTTTACAAGAATGGGGGGGGGGCAGTTCCGCACGAACCTTGTAGATTCGCAACAGGGCGGTAACTATTACTTACTGTTTTTGTCAACTCTGGTTATCATGTCCGCTAGATTTTTTTCAGTTGGATTTTGGCCTAGTGCCCGCATTACTGACTTCAGTTCATTGGTACTGATTTTACCATCCCCATTTTTGTCAAATAGAGAGAAGGCCTCCAGCAGCTCTGAAATTCATTTAGGAAATAAATCGAAATAATAAATGAGAGAGGAAAGATTTTCATTATATACCTTTTTTACCTGTGTAAAATGTATTATTTTGAACAATATGAACGTGTCATCTAATTAACTAACCACAACAACAAATATAATAAAATATAAATAATAATATTAATAAAAGCAGTAAAAAAATACAATTGAAAATTGTTTTTAATTAATAATAGGTTAATCATCGTGAATGTATAACCCTGTCTTCAAGTTATATATATATATATATATATATATATATATATATATATATATATATATATATATATATATATATATATATATATATATATATATATATTCAATGTCAGATTTTCTATCCTAAATATGCCGAGATGTTATGCTAATACTTTTTTAAATGTATTTTTGATATGACGTTTTGACATCAAAACTAAACAACGTTTACAAATATAAATTGTTGGGTAGAGTAGGCTTATAAAACAATTACACAAACTATATTAAAAGGTGACGGCAATGATTACCTCGACATAAAGCAGTCATTCGACCTTAGATAAGTAACGATATGAAGTCTTTTAAAAGTTATTCACGCACGTAAACTTCATACCTTCTGCAGGTTTTTTGAAACCGTCGTCTATTTATACTCACAAGCCACGTACACAAACCACGTTTTCTTTATTTCGTTGCGATTCAGTTCCTGGCCAAGAACTCATGTGAGTTGCAGTTTAAGTTATGGAGAGAGAGAGAGAGAGAGAGAGAGAGAGAGAGAGAGAGAGAGAGAGAGAGAGAGAGAGAGAGAGAGAGAGAGAGAGAGAGAGAGAGGAGGGTGTCTCATAAGATATCATATGTGTTACAAATTGAAATTTTCTAAGAATGTTTCTGACAACAATCTTTTATTGAATAACTTAAATTTCTATTATTCTTGATCAAATTGGACTTGTAGAGCTTGAATTCTATAATTCTGCACATTACATACAAAAATTTATTAGATTCCTAAAATACGTCACACTGGATAAGCAGCATTTGAATTCGTGAACATTGCTTATATCATCAGCTACATTAAGTAGGTGGGCGAAAACATATAAAGATAGGAAGTCATGTGTTCTTATGTCAGGTGGCGTAATATTCATCTAGTGGACAAACAACTTTTAGAAACGGAAGGCGTTTGTATCAAACTTTGCCCTTTGTGGGACAGAGATACGCGTTCCATGCCTTCCAAAACCGAATATAAATAAACAGCGCAGATAGTCCGATTATTTTCCAACGTAACTTGTGCTTCAGAATTCTGACTTTTTTTTCAAGAAAGAAAAAAATATCTTATTATAGTTTAATAATTTTTATTAGTACCTCAATGTTGTTTAAAAAGATTGTGTAAAGTGGTTATCTTGTCTCTTGTAACATCTATACTTTTGTTGTTTGATTATTTAATATTACGTATGAATTATCATTTGGATCGGTTGAACTTACTACGAATTTATATGTATTGTACTAGTAGTCTTGAATCATTGTTCAAGCGACTTGCTACCAACTTCATTGTAAACGAAATATCTCTGAATCTATAAAACATAATATATCGTTATTTAAGAACCAACATTTAATAATTAGTCCGTACGACTAAATGATTTATGTGTTATTTAGAAATATTGAATTCGTATTATATTTTAAGTATATTTTATGTGCCTTTGGTTCATTTGATAATTAATTATACAAGTCGAACTCAAAAGGATGGAGATTTCAGAATCGTATCAAAGTGGTAAGCTTTGAATAATTTTGATAATTTAATATGTAATTCTATAACTTGAATGCATTACCTTACATGTGTAAACTTCTATATCGAATATTGATTGACCTCAGTAATAAAGATGCTAGACCCCTGGGGCTTTAGAATTCTAACTTTCTTTATCGGCACGAACCCATTACCCATTCTCACCCCAGCGATGTAAACCTCTATCGCCCGCTGTGCAATCTCCGCAAAAGGAGGCCAGAATGACATCTTCTATATGTCTCTTCAATTTGAGAATGCCATTAAATAAAAGGGAAAGAAAACGGGAACCAACTTCATTACTGCTAGAGAAACTAGACCGTACGCTCAGTATTAAAGATAAAAATTATAAATCCAAATATAATAGAAGTATTGTAATCATTGAAGCAAAATATTTCAGCTATCGTTGAGACGTTATATATAATAAACCTAGTCGGCACAACTTTTAAAAAATGATGTTCAACGTACTACTGGGGGTACAACTTGTAAAGAATTTTATTCAACCCACTCATGGCGCATAAACAATTCCGTTGACCTCAATGTCTCTCGTAGCGAATGTCTGTCATCTAGCGCAATCAGAAATTCCAATGGTCATCTAATAACCCAGCTTGTAGTTTACCTATGCTGGCAGGTCGAATGGTTTGTTAGGAGCTTGGCGGATGACCGATTGGCGCGCTCTGCAGATAATATTAACTTCTGAGAGAGTGACAGGTGTAAGTTGAAGTAGTTTGAAATAGCAACATGCCCAATGGAGAGAATGTTGGTGTAATTATGTTACTTAATGTACTGTGGCTGAAATTTATTTGATCTTGTACAATTGTGCAAGAGCTAAGCACACAGTTAACTAAAATGACTGCTCCAATCTGATATAAAAATCATCCGAATTAGTCTAAAGTACACTATCGTTAGTAGTTATTAAAATAAGGAAAACTAATTTTGCAGGACTAGACACTAAAAGCTTCTGAAAGTGCAATGAATGAATTACAAAATATGTAAGATATAGAGAAACGTTATAGTCATCTTTTTCACAATTTACCTCTGAAGTCCAGGAAGTGAAAATGACCATGCGGAGTTAGAAGCTATTTGATAGATGCACACCTGGAGTAAGGCCAAGCTGTATAATCTACAACCCAAATTACACCCATCAATCATACATCAAAACAGTAGCCTAGCTAGAATATTTGGGCTCCACTGCGGACCATTATGCAAAGCTTACCGATAGGGTCCCTGCCTAATCTATTGCGTAAGAAAATAATTGGTGGGCGCCTATGCTTTGCATTCTCTTGCTATATAGCCCATTTCATACCGAATTTAACCGAGTTGCTCCTTAATTATCCGAATAACCTCCCGAGTTACTTTATACTCCAGCCAATCAAACGCTGGTGGGCACATGTACATAATAAAATGGCGTCTATTGTTGTTTAGAAATATTTCAGAAATAAAATTAATTAAATGATTGAAATTTATATGTGAATTATCCACAGACTTTCACAAACAAATCTGATAAACTCATATGAAACGCATTTCATTATAGTGACGTTTCAGATGCACAGAAATAGTTTGAACAACTTGCTCTTTGATTGTCAGGATTAAATTTGTTTACTTCGACACCGTTTCCTTACTTACATGTACATGTCCAGATGTAAACAGCTCAAAGCTACTCTCTCGTATGGGTTTGAAGTCCGCCCTGGTTTCCAGAAAATAAGACAGGATGGTTCAAGTATTAAATTTCGTCAATATCTGCTGCAGCATCGGTGCTGAATATGCATTTTTCAACTCGATAAACGATTGTGAGTAGTTACAGAAGTTGATGCTGACGCTGAAGCGTCCGCCATATTTTGCCCACCACCTATCGAGTGACTATTGCGGTCAGCTGACCGCCCACCACATGAACAACATTCTGAGCAAATTACGAAGTTCACCGAAGTCTGCATGAAATGGGCTATAGTAGCTACGCCCTTGTAACAAAATCTAAGATATACACGGTCTATCTTAAATAGTCAGTATAACAAGTGTAAAACACCTTGAACTCTTCTTTAAAAATATAACCCATGCATAATACGAACCGTAGAGAGTCGCCTATACGCGAAGGTCAAAAGGTCTGTCAGGAGTCCTTTAGGTCAGCGATATCGGTAAGTCAAATGGTCTGTTAAGAGTACGATGGGTCATGTATACAGGTTGGTCAAAATGATCTGTCAAGAGTCAGGTGGGTCATGTATACGGGTAATTCAAATGATCCGTTAAGAGTCCGGCGGGTCATTTATACAAGTAGGTCAAATGGTCTTTTAAACCCTGCGGTGTGTTATGTATACGGGTAGGTCAAAATTTCTGCCAGAGCCTTCGTAGGCAACAAATTAAAAGTCCTCTGTCAATCAATATGCTATTTGTCCAAAAGAAACCCTTATCTTTTTTATTTCATTAGAAGACAGAGCATTCTTCTCCAGTTCTTTAGTCATTTGCATTCTTATAGTGACAGTGGAAAATACCTTAAGATTGGGAAAATACATGCTTTCGTTAAGAGAACCTTATAATTATGGGGGACGGGTTATATGTTTAGCTTGGAATTATGAGATCATAGCCGATTGATAGGTGTATATAACGACAACTGAGTTGTCATGTTATTGAGATTAATTCAACCCTTAAATATAAAACCTTTTCTTCAACTCAATAACCTTTGATGAAATATCATCTTGACAACTGAATAACCTTAGATTAAATATTATCTTCAAAATTGAATAACCTTAAAGGAAATGTAATCTTCAGAAGTGAATTATATCAATTTCAGTAAATATAGCACTATCCAAAATGTTATAAACTATACAAACTGTAATATTATCATAAATAATGTTATAAACTGTACCAACTATAAATGTGATATGGTCATAAGTAATGTTATAAATTGTACCAACTGTAAATATAATATATTCACAAATAATGTTATAAACTGTACCAACTGCAAATGTAATATGATCATCAGTACTGTTATAAACTGTACCAACTTTAAATGTAATATGATCACAAGTAATGTTCTAAACTTTAATATATATAAATGAATTATGATCAAAAGTAATTTTATAAAATATACCGAATGTAAATGTAATATTATCATAAGTAATGCTATATACTGTACCAACTTTAAATGTAATACGATCATAAGTACTGTTATAAACTGTACCAACTGTAAAGGTAATATGATCATAATTAATGTTATAAACTTTACCGACTGTAAATGTAATATTTACATAAGTAATGCTATATACTGCACCATTTTTAAATGTAATATGATAATAAGTAATGTTATAAACTGTACCTACTCTAAAATTAATATGATCATAAGTGATGTTATAAACTGTACTAACTGTAAATCAAATATGATCAAAAGTAATTTTAAAACTATACCAACTGTAAATGTAATATGATTATAAGCAATGTTATAAACTGTACCAACTGTAAATGTAATATGATCATAAGTAATGTTATAAACTGTACCAACTGTAGATGTAAAATGATCGTAAGTAATGTCATAAACTTCAGCAACCGTAAATGTAAAAAAGTACAATTTGTGTGCCTAGTGTTACCTTACCAGAGTCGGAACTAATCATACCTTGTGCACTGTAAGGATCCAACAGGTTGGAATCTTCCATTTTATTCTTTCTTGCACCTGCAATCTGCCCAAAAAAAATATGTCTGTCCTATAGTCATTTTCTTCATCTGGATGGCTTCTGATCAATCTTTAATTATTTTGGTCCCTTATAATTTAACATTCACCCAGAGTAGTGAAGGGGGGCACTTTACGTACAATGGGAATTAGCATTACAGACCCCCCCTGGGTTAGATTACGTACAATGGAAATTTAACATGGCGAAAAATCGTGGGTCAGATTACGTACAAGGGGAATTAACATGGCGAAAAATCGTGGGTCACTCTACGTACAAGGGAATTTAACATGGCGATAAATCGTGGGTCACTCTACGTACAAGGGGAATTTAACATGGGGAATAGAGTTTGGGCTTGTTTAGGGACAAGGGGAATGGAACATGGGATTTTTTTTAAAAAAATTTTTTTTAAAAAAGGGGTAGGCAATTCAAAGACTATCTCTTTTCGAGAAATATGGGGGCCCTGAAAAGGGCCTTTGGGTTTGTCTTCTTCTTTTAACTTCTTAACTTCTTCCACCATCCTCTTATTTTGTCCATCATTCCTTTCTTCTTTTTCTTTTCTGTTTCCGGCAACCAGTCCGGGTGGCCCATGGCCCGGAACTTCTCTTGGATTTTCATCCAGTTTGTGTTCAGTTTATCGAATTCATCCCTTTTTTTTCTATTTTCTTCTTCTTTTCTTTCCTTTGACCACTTTTCTTTGATCTTCTTGACCTCTTCGGTCAGCACATTCCTCATTAGTTCTTCAGCTTTCTTAAGTTTTTCTAACCCCCACTTCGCGAAACACCAATCTGTCCATTCTACAATGTCTTCTAGAAAGCACCTTGCACTCGTCACATGATCTATCGCTTCTTTTAACTTACCCACTTTGACATACGGTGGGTTAATTAAACCTCTGATTCTCTTCTCCTCATCCTCTATCATTTCTTTTACAATATTTACGGATAAGTGGAGGCTGGTTACTTGTCTTGAGACGAAGTCTTTTGTCACTGCATACCTCCATTCCTGTTCAACCCTTTCTACTACACTCAATCCATCTACCATCCAATACCAACTTCCCATAAGATCGTTGTATAAAGCTGAAGCTGCTGGCATCTTCTTGTTTGCTTATTCCGTAGAATGGGTTCCAATGGCCAACACTGTTAGTTTTATACTCAAAGCGCGAACGTGAAGGAAAACATCCCCTAAAAACATAAAATTGATCTTACCTAGATCATGACCCAACAACGCGCGGACGTGAAGGAAAACATCCCCTACTTTCTCATTTCATATAATAAAACCCTAACTATACTCTTCACATACGCTAAGAAACCCATAATCTACTATTCACACAAACATACCTGAGCTCTTACAAACACAAACACACAAACACACAAACGCATACCCTCACACTATCTTAAAAAAGAGTTAGTGTTTATATACACACTACTCTACCTACACACATTGGCAAATTGATCGTTATTTCTTTTCTAGAGTATTGGGTAGCCCTGAAAAGGGCTGTTTTTTGAACTCCTGATGCACCTATCTAATGGTTGCACCGTCCTGGCCTGGCGCCACACACGCATCTTCTTCCCCAGTCTTCTTTCACCTTTCTTCTGGGGAGCGCAGAGGGAGGATGATTCGCTTCAACACCCCAATCCTCTGTTTCGGGAATATTGAACGACATCCTCTCTTCTCTTTTCTTTTCCTCTTCTTCCCTCTCTCTTCTCTCCTCCTCTTCCTTCTTTACTCTTGCTTCTTCTACTATAGCCTCCGCTGATAGTTCGTTTACTATGCGCCTGGCATATTCCAGGTGCATCTGGAGTTCTAACAGTTTCACTATTCTGCTATTCATTCTTGTGTTGATCAATCAACAAGGGTAGCTTGACTGCCCAGCGAGTTTCAATTTATACTGAAAGCGCGGACGTGATGGAAAACATCCCCTAAAAACATAAAATTCATCTTACCTAGATCATGACCAAAAACAACAACAACAACGCGCGGACCTAAAAGAAACACTCACTCACTTTTTATGCTACCCACCACTATTATAAATTTTTTTATAAATCACTTCAATAGACTATCCACATACGCAAGGCAATCCAATCTAACCCCAAATATACACCTCAAACAGCCCCTACATCATTTTAATCTACTATCCTCACCAACCTACTTTATCACTTACAAACACAATCACACAATCACACAAACACATACCCTCACATTTTTTAAGAAAGAGTTAGTGTTTATTTTCACACTACTCTACCTACACACATTGGCAAATCGATGGTTATTTCTTTTCTAGAGTAGTGGGTAGCCCTGAAAAGGGCTGTTTTTTTGTTTTGCTATGGCATTCTTTTTTTAGTTTCTAAGAATGCGATGTCCTCTGAGGATAGACTTTCTGGCAATAGGTCTGCTTCTTCGGAAAGAGAAGAAGAACTCTTTGGTGTCGATACGGCAATCGACAAAGCCTCTGTCAGGTTCAGGTTGCTGCTGCTGTTGTTGTTGTTGTTGTTGTTGCTGTTGCTGCTGTTTTTGAAGTCTGTACTTCTCTGTCCATTCTTCTTTTTCCCTGTTCATTTCTTCTCTGAAGAGCTCTTCTATCAGGTCTTCAGTGATTTTTAACATTCTCACATTCTCTATTTCTTCTGGCTTCGGTATCAGACTGTGTCTGACCCTATGCAAATTCACGTAGGCTTCGTTGAGCTTAGCTAGTTTGGAGCACATCTTCGTAGGAGGATGAGTCGACAATGGATGGTTAGACTGGAAACAACCCCCGGTTCTTAAAGTCAAAGCGCGGACGTGAAGGAAAACATCCCCACACGGTTTTCTAGTCGCAACGTTCAGTGAGTGTCATGAGAGGGATAGTAAGAAATGAAAGAGCATCAATCCAACATTCTTATAGCTAAACAAAAGACAAAGACATTTTTTTCAAAACACAACATTTTTTATTCAAAAATCACTTAACACTAAACAACAACATTTCTAACATTTTTTAACAATAATCCAACACTATAACATCAAACAATTTTTTTCAAATCACAAACATTTTTTTCTCAATGGACAATCTACTTTAAACAGGGCTGACAACGTTGTGAATGAAATTGTGATTTCCACTGTTGGAAATCATTAGGCCATTGATGGACACTACGTTTCCTAGCTTGAGACAAAAGATAAGCATAATGGTCACAAAACCATCGATCTACTTTCACATCGTTTCTAGCAGAAGAACGAGGATCGAAATGAGTCACTAAATGTTGTAAGGAATAGCCTAGGCTTCGATGATGCAGAAAATACACACAGTACTGTCCACACACCAAGGAATCTGTGCCTTGTAATTTCACATTATTGAATCGGGTGGTTTGAGCATTTCTTCTCATAAAGTCGATGATATCGTCTTCCAAAGGGGGCAATCCGTACGAATCGAAATATTCCACACATCCTTCTTGAGGAAAGTAGACGGCTACCCAGTGGGTTCCTGGGAGATGACTGTCGTCCGTGTTGATCACGTAAGCTTGATGGTCTTTAGGTTTGCGATGAGGGAGTTCATCTTTAGCACAGACGACAGGATTCCAAGAAGCCGTATACGAACTGTGGTTCAAAAGGTAATAAAGTTCCCAGGTATCCATTGTTTTGTGTTTGTTTTCTTCTTCACAGGTAATAATAAGTCGCCAATTCGATCCTGACTTTTTGCTTGAAAATGTCTGACGAATAAACGGTTATTCGTTCTGTTTCCTCACTCTGATTCAGGAGAGCTTCGATACGATGGATCTCTTGAGTGGTTAATGGTGGACAAGAATGTTCACGCAAGTCTTTATACCACTGGTGCAACACGTCTTTGTTCGAGATGAGACTCCAAGCTTCGTCCAGATACTCGTCCAATTTTTCTTCTTGACTTAACATCAGGCATTTATCGTGTTGAATTTGACTGGGATGATCGTTTTGACATCCATAGCAGTTTTTCTTGATCAATTCTGTTATTTTGTCGACCAAGTGTTTGGCAAAACAGGAGACTAAATGGGCTTCTTGTTCTGGCCATCTTGACTTCATCATGATCACTTCTTCTTCTTTTTCCAGGGTCTCCTCACATTTCATGTCCAAAGTTTCTTCACTAGGTAAAGAGGGATAACAGTCTTCCATGGCTTCTAATAGTCTAGAATGACTTCTCTCAAACTGTTGATTTCTATTGTATTATCGAATTCTGCATACAGGAGGACGTTCACCGTCTCTGGTAGAGCACTCGAAAACTGAAGTTCCACACGAATCTGGCCAGATTTTATAGGGTGGAAATGTCCCTCATCGCTGCCTTGGTCTGGAGTGAAATCAAAAGCCCACAAAGCATAACCTCCTGCATAATCGTCGTACGTAATACCGTGACTGGTGTTGGTTCCTAACTGGCCGGTGGCTTCGTACAGGGACAAGTACGATCTCAAATAATTCTTTGCGGCACCAAAGTTAGGCTCGAAAGGTCGGGTACACAAGGTCTTGCCGTCGCGACTGACTTCGATCTTGGATACATTGTAATGTTGAAACTCAAAAGGATTTTGATCGTGAACTCCATTGAAGGCTGAATTCCTGACGATACCAACAATCAAACGTTTGGGTAACTGTCCTTGGAACAGATGATCTTCGATCATAGATCGCTGTCCAGTGGGAATGGTGAACGTTTTCACTTCTACACGTCGTATCGGGTACTTGGCGGTCGTTCTGCTTAACGTCTGACTGATGTCGTTACCTACTTTAGGTAACACTTCCACACGACGCACGTAAAGTCGGGCTTCTTGAATGATAGTTTTGTATTCATTGGCATGGGCCATCAAATGGAAAGCGGCACTGCTACGATTCAGTCTCAGACGGATATCCACCCCGTTCAGCAAATACTTTTCTTGTAACCACATGTCCAAATGCAAACGATCCATCAGTTCTAAACTTCGCCCTTGCAGAATTTTCTGTCGTCGAGCCATATATCCCGCATTGTGAGGATTGTCATCTTCTGGTGCAATAGCTAGGTCGGTAAACGTGGTTGTACCCGCTGTGTCAGGTTTCCATACCACGCAAGCATCCAGATGAGTGTTCTTGGCTTCTTTTCCGTACGTCAAGAGATTTTCCAGGTAGGCGCGATAAGGGTAAGTATCCATGCTGCTGCTGACCAGTTTGTTATTCAAGTACAAGTCCACTTCGCTGAACAAGGAATGCATGAAATTGTTGACAGGAGCTACTCTAGCAACGTCTGCAGGATTAGTGTTGTCCGTTTTGCTCACTTTCACTTTCAAATACAGGTAACTGCTATTCAGATCGATGTAATCTTCGGGTTGTCCTTTGATTTCAAACTCGATGGGAGCTGATTCCGTCAAAGAGGAGACGGGATGAAATTCCACCCACTGAGATTCTTGCATCGTCATCATGGTAGGGGGCATGGCAAACAGATCCAGTTCCGTCTTGGAACAAGCGCAAGATTCTCGGTGCATCATTTTTTTCTGTGTCTCAATAATCGAAAACGTCTAAGTCTCGAACGGTTCTTCTTTTCTTGGCCTTTCTAGCTTGAAGTCTAGTGAAAGGGTGTTTTCTTCGTCGTCTCTTTCTGCCTTGTCCTTGCTGAATGCCTGACTCGGTAGCGTGCAGGGCATTTATAGGTGTGTCTCGTCGGCCTAAAATGTCTTTGCCCGTTTGCAGCAAGACATTTTTGCCTGCCCTCATGAAGGCTTCTTTAGGGTTTTGTTTGTCGATGATGACATTTTGGAGAAATTCTTTGCCTTGCGTCAGTGCCGCATCTTTCAAGGCGTGCAATCCGCGTGTCACCATCGGTTTCAACACCGGGGCCACCGAACGAAAGGCCGATTTTAACATATCTCCTAAACCGTGTCCTCGCTGTCGTGCAACCCCTCGGTACACTGGATACATGACTTACTTACGAGTCGTGAGAAAACCGTTTTCGAAAATGGAGTTTCACTGTGACTTTTCCTTTGGTGAATGGAATATTTTGTCCCACATCTCCTTTTATAGTAATGTTGACCGTGTCCAAATACGACTTGCTGACCGGCAAATAGTGAGGATGGACAAATTCGCGGTGGACGTGGTAAGTGTTTCCACCTTCCTCGTCAGCGTTTGCGGCATAATCCACTTTGAAAGGAATGACACGCAGTAACGGCACGGAGGTGTGTCCCACCACGTTGTATTCCACCACATCGGAATACACGAACATCAAATTCAGTCCTTGGTTCAGTTCTACCGGGGTACGAAAATACTTGGCAAAAGAATCGTTGTCAGAAATGACTGATAATTCGGGTTTTGTTTTTTGTTCTCCTCTCTTCCTCAGCTCCATGTCACCGCCCAACATGTCAAACAATTCAGGACAAAATAAGAAAGACATGATTTTATCCCCCTCAGGAAATTTTATCAGGAAGCGACGAGCTGTTTTGTGGTACTCCAGGGTGACACTTTTTTGGGCAGCCACCAAAGCTTTCAGAAACACGCCATTAAACTTGGTGGCTATGGTGTTGACCAAATGTTGACCACTAAAATAATAACCTGGGGGAATGAACAAGTGATAGTCGGTCCACTTTGGATTTTCTTTTGTTAGGGTTTTTCATGTTATATTTGCTATGGGTATCCATCCACTTTTGCACTTGATCGTCATGAACTTGAACCGTAAAATAATTTTGATTGGGAAGGACATTGAGGACTTGGGTCGGGTGAATCATTTCTACTAAAGCCACTTCCCAATGGGCTTCGTGATCTAAGGGGATGGCTTGAGGTAATTTGGCCGTGTTACAGCACAACGTGTTGTGGGGAAACACCTCCATGGAACTGTCACTGGGTAAGGTTAAGTAAAATTGGTTTTGGTGACTCATAATTCCAGAGTTCTGTGGCTGTCCGAAGGGATATTACTGGACGTCAGAGGCGTGTCTCCACCCAAAATGGGGTTCTGGTTGTGGTTGTTGTTGTTGGAGTGGTGACTGGCACTGGCACTGGACACAACGTTCCCGTTCGAGGAGAATTTCAGGGAGGGATTGGGAAGCAGGTAACCGATACAACTGCTCAATAAAATGGTCCACAATTGTTTGTCTCCTTGTTGCAAACTCAAATTGGCGATGGCTGCCCCGATGACACAATACACCACGAAGATTTGGCAGAAAAAGACGATTTGCGTTTTAGGCACACGTTCTCCACACCACACCCACAAGGGTTGTTTTTGTAAATCTTGCACAGAAGAACTAGGGGAAGAAGGAGTGGTCGATGTAGCTGCGTCTGCTGTGTGAAAGGGCATGATGGTCACTTCTTCTTTTTATAGTCGATGACTTGTGAAGCGTCGATCCAAGAATCGAAACTGGGTGGATATCCTTTCCAACGTACTTTGACTTCTTTGACACGTCGTTTGCCCACTTTACGGGTTCTGCGTTCGAGAATGCTTTCGATGTCGTACACGTCGTCTTCTTTTTTGGTGACACGTTGTAACTCGGGCAAATAAAACGTTCCTTTGAGCACTTCTCCGTTCATGTCTTCCAATTTATAGACGGCAGGATGACGGCCATGCACTCGTCCAGTGACGCGAAACAATTCGGTCGTCCAGTTAGGTAAGTAACCTTTGTCGAAAGTGCGTTTGGTTTTGCCAATGCGCACCCAATCTCCTACGGCCAACTCTCCACTTTTCTTGGGGACAGCCCTCGTCGGGGACGTACCGAACAGGCGCTCGAACACCAGCACTTCGTTGTCGGGAGTCACGTCTTGCGGGGCACGTCCGATGCTTCGATGGTAAGATTGGTTGTACGCTTGCACCAGGTGCGGTAAGATGTCGATGTACTTCAGAGTGTGGTGATGCGTAAAATATTTCCACATGCGTTCTTTCAAAGTACGTTGAAAACGTTCCACGATGCTGGCTTTGGTTTCGGGATTCTCGGTGGTAAAAAAATGAATGTCACGTTTCTTTAATTCTTTTTGGAAAGCTTGGTTCAGAAATTCGGTGCCTTTGTCCGTTTGCCATCGAAGAGGGTGACGACCGCTTTGTTTCAACACCCGTTGCAGGGCTCGCACTAACTTGCTGCTCGATTTGGAAGTCAAAGGCACGACCCAGGCAAATTTGGAAAAGACGTCGATGACACAAAACAAATATTTGTAGCCACGATTGTAGCTGGCCAAATGAGAGACATCGGCTAAATCGGCTTGCCATTGATGATCGATGCCTTCCACTCGGGTGCGACTTCTGGCAAACTTGCGTCGAATGGGTTTGTGCAAAGTGTAGGTAGCTTGTTCTTGTAACCATCGTTGCACTTGAGGTAAACGGAGACTTTTCAGTCGCGTTTTGGCAGCACGATACAATTTTTGAACTCCTGCGTAACCTGCAGGATGCGAGGGATCGTAGTAAATGCTGGCTAAGACTTTTTCCATTTTTTTTGTGTTGGTGTGTTAATAAGTCACCCACTCTTCGGTGATGCTACTTTGGGTGGGTCGAAAGGGTGGTTTGGAAACGGATTTACGTGTCCGATGGGCTACGGGAGTAGAAGTCGAAGGTAGTGGTGGTGGTGGTGGTGGAGGTGGCAATGGAATGGCTTTGGTTTTCTTTTCTTTTTTCGCTTCTGGTTTCCCTTCTTTCTTTTTCACTTCTGTCGAAGGAGGTGTGGACATCATCTTTTTAACCCAAGCTTTCATTTCTTCTCGTTGTGGTGTGGGGGACGGGGTCAATAAGGATGCTGCAATCTTACTCGAAATGGGAGCTGCTGACGGTGTTTGAAACACTTCGCGCGTCTCTTCTTCCTCAGGTCTTCGTGGGGTAGCATCTCTGGTGACGGTTGGGGATGACAGTAGTGGTGGTGGTGGTGGTAATGATGATGATGGTGCTGGACTTTTCATCAAGGTCTTAAAATCTTTCAGAGTGGGTAGAGCTGTTTCGTCTAAAGCTTTCTGGTGAAAGAGTTGCAGTCTTTGCAAGAGTTGACCGTACTTTTGCGATTTTTCTGTTTCGGACAAATCTTGGCGATCCATCAAGGATTGCAATTCGTGTTGTAACTGGGACATCTCGCTCAAATTGGGATTGGGAGGTAAATGCGGGGTGCGTTGTTCTTGCCACCGATGGTATTCCATCCATCGTTTGTAAGGCACTAAAGCTAGTTTTCGTCCTTCCATGGGGTTGTCAGCGGTCGATTCTGAGATCTTGGGACTTCCGAGGGCCTTTTTATCTTGCTCCCACCAGTCCTCCCAACATGGTTCCCAAGACTCCTTTCAGTATGGGGCCTAACAAGAGAGGCAAAATGCCTCCACGTTGGACCAACATCTTCTTTTTTTGATGAATGGGAATTTTCTTTTGAACCATTTTCCGAAGAACGTGACGATGTTTGCCTAAGCATTGTTTCTGGTGTTTGGACAAAGGGATCGTGCCTTTCAAAACGTTCAAACAACATTCGCACACGGTATCGATGACCTCTTTGGAGGCCGTTTGAATGAGTTTTTTTCGTAGGGGTGGAGAAGCTTTGGACAGGACAGATAACATGTCCCCATGTTTGGCTAAACGTGGAGGCAGTCCTTTCCTTTTCTTTCCTTGGGGTTTTCTGGAGGGTGACATCTTTGAGTCTTTAGGAGCACAAAAAAACACTGATATCCTACTCGGTCACAGGCCTTTTTTATACTGGAACGCGTCGCCACTGATTGTCTTTACGTCGTATCAGTTTGAGGACAGGCATGACACGTCGTGCAGGGGTACGTAACGGACTAAATCGAGCCAGTTCTTGCTTGGACAAATCCAGTAAACTTTGTAACATGCCCGATCTTTCATGGACTTTGATTTTGGGAGAAGGTACTTTGTGAGCAGCAGCCACTGCCGCTAAATTGGAAGGTCCTGCCACTGGGGAAGTTCTTTTGGGGGTCATCAACGGAGAAGTTCTTGGTGTGATCAACGTCTCTAAGTACTCTTCAGTTCCTGGTGACATCAACGGAGAAGTGGACAAACGTGAGGCTGCCGGAGACGCAGTCACCGCTGTGGCAGGTCGTGGTTTGCGAGTGTAAGGCTGCGTCCTGGCCGAAGTGCCTCTCTTGCGACTAGTTCTCTTCTGTGGACTTTTCTTTTTCTGAGGACTTTTTCTCTGTTTCTTTTTCTGGGGGCTTCTTTTCTTTTTCCGGGGTGGTGGTGTCTGGTAAGAGGAGGGTCCTGCCACTGGAGAAGTTATTCTTCTTGGGGACCTGGTCTTTTTCTTTTTCTGCTTGTGGCTTCGTTGGACTTTTGTCTTGGGGATAACTTTGGGGGCATTAGGATCCCATCTTAAGAGTGAGCGAATGATGACCCCTCCTAGAGTACCGCTCCCTCCAGGTTTCAAAATGATTTGTTTTTTGGTTTGAGTGTCGATGCGGGGATCGGCCAGTTGGACCAAAGCGACTTTGTTTCGATCGAAAAAACGTTGGGTTTGATGAGGAATCTGAATGATTCCTTGGAGTATTTGACGTGCTGTCACCGTGAACCATCGTAAGACTTCTTTGAGACTAGCTTCTAAGACACGAGCTCGTGTTTGTGGATCTTTTTCTCGACTGATGCCATACAAGGCACGAATCAGTTTGACGGGAAGATGCGACTGAAGGGACGTCATGTTCACACTGAGAGTGAGACAGACGAAAAAGGGTCTGAGGTTTTTATAGATTTTTTTCATGGGGAGTGAAATGAAGTCGAGGACGGGGACGTGTACAGGACAGGCACTCCGTCTTGGCACCAGTGGTGAAACAAGTGGGTACGAAATCGCAAATCCTCGGGAGTGGTAGGTTTCAAATCGACGAGTAAATAGGCGTGTGGAGTTTGAGTGGCATCGTCGTACGCCTGAGTCAGCCAAGGCGTTCCTAACTGTTTGGCTAAGACTTGCACTTGCGATTTATCTCGAGGGCTTTTAAACAAGACCACGTAATGCGCATTGAGACTGATGGTGCGATGGGCTTTACTTTGTTGAAACAAATTTTGGGTGATGTAAACGACACTGGCATTACGGTGATGCCCTTTGCGCGTGAACCACAATTTAATTTCTTCTTCGTCTTCTCCTAACATGTCGTCGAAAATGACCAAATGGGTTTGACGGGAGTCAGAGACGATGCCGTCGTCTTCTTTAGGAATGCCTTCCACAAACACGATGGAATCACCTTGACTTTCTCGCAAAAGGCTGTACGCCGATTGCCACTCTTTGTAACACCACACGATCCGTTGAGGGGGCCGATCGATCAAATGATGTTTATGTTCGATCAAACGTTTGACGAATACGGTTTTGCCTGAACCGCTAGGTCCAGCAATGAGCATGTTAAAGGGATGGCGAAGATACAAAGCCTCCCAACTGGCACGATCTAAGTGTTCGTCGATGACTTTGACAGTAGAGGAAGAGGGAGCAGAGACAGCAGAGGTAGCCATGATATGAGAAATGTCACTTGTGACACGAAAAACAAACAAGACAAGAGTTTATATACTTTTTCAGAACACGTTTATTGAATGTTTCAAATATGAACACGAAAGACAAAAATACATACAACCCAAATAGTGATGTACAGGAATATAAAACACAGCAAAGCGATCAAAGTGGAATATAAACAAGTGTCTGTACAACATGTTTTGGGTAACCAAGATGTCCTAGGGACAGTGTGTAATGTTCTTACAGTCTCTACATGAGGTATTGTCACACAAGTGTCCTCCCGGAATGACCTTTCAGGAATGTCCATGACAGTCCTGTCCTGAAGCGAGTGGTTGTTCTCGGTGACGGGTTCTTCTGGCACCGTCACTAACACAGGTTGAAAAGTAACTTTTTTCCTTGAACAACTCTTGTGCATACTGGGCCACTTCTTGGGTCCAAGCCTCAAAACCCCCCTTTTTCCAGTCACGAACATCTGTCCAATGAGGGTGTAAGTCACAAGCTACACACACATCGTCATACACGTCTTGGGTAGCTAAAAGTTGACGAATCTTTTTTTCCTGTTGAGGTCGAGAAGTATCCAGATGAATCCGCAAGGCTTTGAGCAAAAGGAGTTTTTCGTGACCATTTAAGGCCATGGAGGTGGTAAGTACTGATCGTAAAGAGTCCACAAAGAATCGGCTGGTAAACGAAATCCCAAAAAACAAGTCACTAAGACACACACCACTTGTCGTCCCAAATTGAATGGATACAGTTCTTGTAATAATCGATGGTAATGATCCACGGTTTGAATATGGTCATTGAGTTCCTTCCACGGAATCTGTTGGATGACATACGACATAAGTCGTGGCATAGCTGCCTGTTTTTATAGTCTCTTTGTTTCGAAAAGAATGCACGTACTTTCTAGCCAGTGATCTTCGTTCTCCAGTAGGGAATATAAATCTTGCATACTGTAACCGAAACGTCAGAGTTCGATTAGAAGTTTCCTCTTCCGCTAAGTAGATTCCACGGAAAATATGTTGGTAATCCTTTACCTCGTCTTCCTCAATGGGTTGCTCTAGGTGAATCTCGAAGTAACCAAAATGATCAACACGTGAATCACCGGGGGTCTGGAAGTATTGAACAAGGTCTGACCACTGAAACAATTTCTGACGAATCAGTTCTCTTATACCCTTCAGGTACCAGTGGTTAAAGATCTGGTGACGTAACGGATGCAATTGTTCTTTACGTTTGACTTGTATTTTGACCAGCTCTCGGTAAATGCGTTCTCTCAACTCCACAGGCAAAGCACGAATGTTCTCTTGTAAAGTATCCATGAATAGGTTATACTAAATTCTCTTTGGTCTGACACAAGAAATGTACTCTTTGCACAAACATGGTTTTAATTCATTGTCAAATCTAAATCGTTTCACCACTAATCTACACATTACAATTCGTTCAGAAGTTTCCTCTTTCACCAAGTTGACATTGCGTGAATTATGTTGGTAATTCGTTAACTCTTCCTCTGGAATTCGATGCAGTACGTTTACAATGTAGTAGATAGAATCGTCCATACCAAACCATTCCTTTTTATAACCAGGAGGTCGTTGATCAATGTCTGTCCAATGGAACACTTTCAACTCAATCAGTCCTTGTGTAGCCTGAAGGTACCAGTGGTTCAAACACCGGTGACGTAACGGATGCAATTGTTCTTTACGTTTCACTTGTATTTTGACCAGTTCTCGATAAATGCGTTCTCTCAACTCCACAGGCAAAGCACAAATGTTCTCTTGTAAAGTATCCATGAACAGATTATTATGGTAAGAAGTTGCTTCAATGTCTCGGTCCCACTAAGGGTAAGTAATGACAATTCGGTGACCATCGAGCATGTTCTACGTAGGCCGAATCTTGCGGTTCCCAGTGGTGAAGTGACACACCGCAACTGAAGCACTTGACTTTATCTCCTTCGCCCAAGTAGAAAAATCCGGCTCTGGCTAATTCTTCGGGGGTCGGTCCTCCCAGATACTTAGGCCATTTTCCTTTGAACGATTGAAGACGATTTTCAAAGTCGCAGTATTCCGACAAACGCACAGGAAACGAATATTCGTCTTTCACAGGTTCGTTTCGATGAGGGTTGAGTGACATGGGTAGGAGTTTGCTCAGGGCTGGATGACATCCGTAGGGGGGTAGACGTGAAGGTGAACATTCCCCTTTGAAACGAAACCCAGTAAAATGTCCAAGAGGACGAGCGGCATCACTTTCGCATCCCACAGGTTTGACACGCACAGCATCACTTTCCATGATAGGGGTAGGGGCACTAAAGTTCCCATGATGCTTTACGGCATCGCTCAGGTCACAAGGTACAGCATCGTACCCATCGCAAGGCTCACAATCGCATTCCACTTCCGAAGCCTCACACTTGAATTGTGCCCTTCTAAACAACTTGTTCTGTGTTTCTCTGAAAGTATTCATCTTGTTCGCTCGGTCTTGGTAGTCACAATGAACTATCGATCTTGCCTAGGGTTCCTTTTTATATACAGACCAATACCGACGTGACCGTACGGTAAGGTGAAATGATTGGGAAGTCGAACTCGCTTCTGGTATACAATTTGATAGACTTTTTCCAAGGGTCGACTGACGATGTGGTGAGTGGGTAAACGTACAATCTTGTTCGGTTGATAGGTGGTCACTTTAAAGTTTCCATCCTCTCCCGATTGCAAGGCTTCTTTCAATACCCCAAAGTTGACCACACGATTGGTACGATAATTCAGAGTCAGTCCTTTCACTTTGCACGTCGTGTGCACTTCTCCTTGTTTGTCACGGTATTCGTAACCGTAATTTTTGGGACCGCCACTGACGAAACTTAGAATCTTGTCGTCGGGATGCTCGTCTGTCCAGGCTCCTAAACGGTCTCCTTCGATGTTAGGGTGATGTTGAATCGGGTGATGGATGTAAATGCAACTGTCCGTGTCAAAGTACAGGACACGTTCCCCTAACAGTTCTAAAGCCTCGTACAATTTTAAGCGAGCATGAGCTGTCACGTAAGCCGCAATGATGACATTTCCAAAAGGGTCGTCCTGTACAAAGTCCAGATCTTCTTCGTAATTGACCAAGATCAAATCCTCGCGAACGACGTCCACGTGTTTCATGTATTTGGTTTTGTCGTGAATCATCTGGAAGTAGCGAGAAGGTTCTGTCAAATATTCCGTCTTGGGTAAACACGGTCGTTGTGCCATTTTACCCCACAAGCAATTTAACATCACTTTGGCAAACGACCGCCTGCCTTCGTTTTTCTCGATGTGGTCTAAAGTGATGCCTTCTTGTTCGTAGTATTTCTCTTTGAATTTTATTTGGTCTTCGGGAGTGTGACACCAGGAAGGATAGCCGCTGGCTTCTTGCTTCAGTTTCAAAAAGGCATCCACGTAGTCGGCGAAAATGCCTTTCTGAGTAGGGTCACCCTTGCGGTATTGTTGTGTCTTGGGAAAGTGACAAATTTCGTACACTTCTAACAGTTGGTATCCCATGTCCAGAGCTTTGAACAATTCTACGCTGACCCAGGTTCCCGTCAAGGCCCGTTCTTCCTGGGTGTGCTGACAAGGTTGGTCTTGGTTGCACGTTTCGGCACAAGTACGGCACAAGGGAAACATCAGTTTGCCTTGACAATGGTGAGGTAAGAAGGGATGGTATAGGTTCGTGGGAGGCAAAACTTTGCACTTGATCAAGCCTTCGTATTGTCGAATGTTGACCAGGTCGATGTGTTCCGTCAGCAATTGCGGGTGCCCTACAGGAAAGCGACAATATTTGCACACGTAGGGATACAGCGAACACACGTCCAAGTATTTGATTTCTTCTCCTTTCTCTTCGTCGGCTTGGTACAGCAAACAGGTGGCATTGGTCCTTCCTCCGTACAAACTATCCCTCGGGTTTAGGGGGTCCATCAGCTTGTAACTTTCCACGGCACGTTTAAACTCGGGATCGGTTTTCATACGGTGATCGTACTCGTGTTCCCACATTTCCACCACTTGGTATCCTTGCTGTTCTAACTTTAGGCGTCGCTGACAAGTGTCCTGGTACAAGTCTTCCATGGTTCGTTGTAAAAACTGATTTTTAGTGCCACGGTCAGGGTAACAGACGGGACATCCGTGAAATAAGCAACCGTTAAACTCGTACACGATCTTGGGGTTTTCTAAGTCCCAACCATCGACCGAATACGTTCCGATGGTCTTTTCGCCTCCTCCGTTGCGGGCATGCTGAATCCACTTGTCTTCCTTGTCGCACAAGTAATGTAACCAACGTAGGGCTTTGACCGAGTATTGACGTTTGACAAAGTGGGTCGTTTGAGGACTGATGACAGCCACGGTGTTTTCAGGCATGAATCGTTGTCGATACACTAAGGAACACGCTTTGGCAATGGTGCAAGCTTCTTTCAAAGGATCGACCCCTCCGTGTTCCATGAACAGTTCTCGAAATTTTCCACAGCAACGCCGTAAAATGTCCACGTCGGAACGACAATACTTTAACATTTCTTCCTGAAAGTCGAAGGGGTCCGAGGCATGAGCCTGGTACCAAGCGTAGAAAGCTTCTCGTTGTTCGGTACGCATGTTGTCGGGGTCGTAATAGTGAGCCTCAGGTAAATGGGGTAGAACGGCGTGTTGATTGGCTTCCGTATTGAAAAAGTGTGGAAAGTACCCTTTAGCCATTTCTGTCATTCCAAACGTTTTAGGCATTCGACTCAAAGGCATGGCCAAGTAGCTCATCGAATCTTTAAACTGTACTTGTCCCACTTGCATGAAAATGATTTTGGCTCCGTTCAAAGTCACTTTAGGACGTTCGGTGCCATGTTCCGTATAGTATCTGAGAAGAAACTGTCCATCGTATCCGGAGAAATTGTGAGCCATCACCGTGGCATGACGATGACAATCTCCGTAAAGTTCGATGTCCTCTTGGCTCCACGTATTGTCGATGGGGTCTAAGACCCATTGGGCAAAATCGGCTAACGTGTTTGGTCCCCGAAAGATTTTTTCACGCCCTCCAGGAATCTTGCTGCAGTGAGGGCAATGACTGAAGATAGGTTCTTGAATGCACTTCTCGCACGCTCGATGAGCCACGCAGAAATTAGGAATGTGAATACCGGTCTCTTGCATGCATTCGAAATCGAAAAAGATGAAATTGCCTTTCTTCTTGTGACTGTCCTCTTTCTCTGTTTGGGGTTGGTATTTTTGCACGTAGCATTGGTGTTCCAAGTCCACGATGTGGTGACAAATGTGACATTTTTTCTTTCCTGAACATACGTGTGCCTTGGTATTATTGGTACGTATGACTTGTCCACACGTAGGGCACAATCTCAGGAGTTGACAAGCGCATTTCTTCTGTGAACCTTGCGTTTTCAGATGTTGTTGGTAACAAGTAGGGCTAACAAACGTGCGCAGACAAGTCGAACAAGGCACTGGTTCTTCGCTCAGACAGGGTAAAGAGGCCAAACATCCTGAGCATTTCAATCCACAATGCTTGTGTTGCTCTCGATTATTATAACCATGGTCACATTTCTCACAGTAATAACTGTATCCCAGGAATCCGGTGATACTGGTAATCGTATCGAAATGGTCATCGTGATAATAAACATGAATGTATTTTCCGTCCTTAAAATGTTGGCCTCGAAACAACAGAGGCCCGCGCATTTCTTGAGGGTGCACTTTTAAGGTGTAGCGTGGAGCTAGGGCATCTTGCAATTTTTGCATCTCAGGAATGCCACAGGGTGCGTCTTTGGACAGGCCAGCTTGTTGCAACAGGAGTTCTGCTTCGTTTCGTTGTTTGGCTCGATGGGAACGTTGAATAGTGTTCCAGGTTCTTTTCCATTCTACCGTGTCGTTCTTGTCGGCATAGGTTCGTCCCACCACGATGGCACGGGCTAAACACATCTGGTCATGAGAGTTGTTAATTCGGACGAGACTCTTTTTGGTGTTGCGAAGGTCGTCCACCAATAACATCTTTTTGCGTCCAGTTCCTTGAGGAGGAGAGACGTGGGTCATGTCCAATGTGGCTTTTCCATCGGTGATGTCAAACTGGTCATTAGATTGTTGCACGTGTTGAATCTTGTCCATGACTTTGGAAGCGGTCAATTCTGCACGGGTGCTAAACTCGATCCAAACAGGGGATTTCAAACCGTCGTGTTGTATGGAAAGTCTCAAGCGATCGTCTTCTTTGGGTTGACATTGCTGCTTGAGTGCAGTGAGCAAAGAATCCCACACCTCAGTGATGAACACTTCTGCTTTCTCCAATGGTACGTCGGACTTGAAATCTTTAAACTTCACTGTGTATTTGTAAGCCGTGGTTCTAAATTTTCTAGAGGAGAGCTTTTCCGTCTCTCGAATGGAATAGTACTTTTCAGGGTTGACTAAGGGTGGTGAACTTGGTTTAGAGGGTTCTGATTCTGGTTCACTCATGTCCTCTTCAAAATCACTGGCATGAATTTGTGCCAAGATTTCAGCCCTGGTTCGAGGCGATAGATCACGTTTCTGCCTCTTACTTTCTTCTTTCTTCTCGAATGAATTAGATCGTTTCATCTTGAAAGCAAAAAGTCAAATGACTCAAGTTCAAACACCATGAGCTACTTTATAGTCATAGCAGACCAGCGTATATAAAAGGGTGTGTGTCTTGTCCTTTTACTATTCATTTCACTCTCAAGCCGAGCACAACGATGGAAGAGACTAACCAGATGGAACGTTTCGTCAGAGCTTTGCGAGGGGTCATTAGAAAATTCTCTTCAGACCAGCCTACGGACTATTCTCCTTCCTTTAGAGATAAAAGTCAAGATACTTGCTATATCTGTCAGAAGAAAGGGCATTGGTCTTCAGAGTGTCCAGACCGTCAAAAAAGAACAAAAACAGGGGCTAAAAAAGACAAAAGTCAAGATACCTGTTATTATTGTAAAGAAAAAGGACATTGGTCTCCAGATTGCCCAAAAAAGAAACAAGAGGAGTCAGAAGAAAAGAGGGATTCTTCAGAAGAAGAGAGGGATTCTTCAGAGGAAGAGAGGGATTCTTATGAGGAAGAAAGAAGACAGGTGAAGAAAAAGAAACAGGAGAAAAAAAGAAGAAGGGAAGAAAGCGAGGAAGAGGAAGAAGAGGAAAAGAGTGTGACGGTGAAAAAATTCAAAAAACAGAGAGACTAAACAAGGAGACAGAAGAAGTGAATGAACTTTTAATTAAAGTGTTGTGTTGTGAATTGTGAATTGGATTGTAAAAAAATGGAGAAAAGAATAAATTAATGATATAAGGTAAGTGTCTTTGAGTTTTGATTTCAAGAAAAAGAAGCTACACTCACGCACTCATACACAGACACGTACTATAAGGGTAAAATGGGCTGTTGAATATTTTTTTGAGTTATTGGCAATTTGAAATTGTATTTCTTTTCGAGAAATGTGGGTGGCCCTGAAAAGGGCCTTTTTTGGTGCAGGGGTGAGTTTAAGCAATCAACTTTAACTGCCTTAAGCCTTTGCCACGGCCAAGGCCTACTTCTGGACTACGTAATGATGATGATGATTGAGTTGAAATCACTAAGGGTGGTACGGTAGGCTTAGTCACAGGGTTGACGTGTTTAGCTCGGGAAGGTCGTATTCTCTTCGGTCGTGATAAAGAAGTCTGATACATTTGTTTCAGACTTCTTAACTCCGCTAAAATGTCCAACAGTACCGTGACCGTTTGATTTTCACCCTCTTGTTTCTTTGCTGCTACTTCTTCTTGCTGTTGCTGCTGTTGTTTTTTTCTTACCTCTTCTTCTTGCTGTTGCTGTAGGAGAAAAGCTTGTTCCGCTTCCTTTTGTCGTTGTATAAATTTCTCCAATTCTTCTTTCTGTCTCTGTCTAAAATTCTCCACTTGCGGTAATGAAGAAGGTAACGCAGGTTCCGGAACAAATTCTTGCGAAGAGAGAAAATCCACAAAATCCCAATTCACCTCTTCTGAAAGTAAGTCCGGGTTCCCTTGGGCAGTCTCCCCTGCTGGTGCACCCCAATGGATCGTTTTCTGAGTTTCCGTCATGTTGAATCACTGTCGCATAGATTGACTGCACACAAGCGCTAGCAAATCTATATTGACTACGTGACGTCACAGACTGCTCTCTTCGGATTGGATGCGGCTGGCTGAATTTTGTAACGCGTGTTCGGATTGGTGAATGAACTCAATTCGTTTCAATCCTACCTCTGCCTATAAATAAGCGCCGTTCACTGCATTGATTCACCTGTTTCTCGGAGCCTCAAGATGTGGACCGACGTTCAATCTTCAACCCTTGTGTCAACAATGATGTTCAGGACGGACATGCTCATGTATGTCCGGTCCAAGTGGACTGTTGTTGATAGGACAGATACAAGTCTATGGATGAGGAGAGTTTATATAGAAAGACAAGGATGTCTGAAGAGGGTACTTGTGTATGGACCGGCAGTTAGAAGGAGTTTAAGAAGAAGAAGAAGATGTGAGAGATGCCATCTATGTTAATATTAATATTAACATAAACCCAAAGGCCCTTTTCAGGGCCCCCATATTTCTCGAAAAGAGATAGTCTTTGAATTGCCTACCCCTTTTTTAAAAATTTTTTTTAAAAAAAAAATCCCATGTTCCATTCCCCTTGTCCCTAAACAAGCCCAAACTCTATTCCCCATGTTAAATTCCCCTTGTACGTAGAGTGACCCACGATTTATCGCCATGTTAAATTCCCTTGTACGTAGAGTGACCCACGATTTTTCGCCATGTTAATTCCCCTTGTACGTAATCTGACCCACGATTTTTCGCCATGTTAAATTTCCATTGTACGTAATCTAACCCAGGGGGGGTCTGTAATGCTAATTCCCATTGTACGTAAAGTGTCCCCCTTCACTACTACCCAGGATTAAGATTGAATTATGTGATTCTGAATGTTCCCTAAAACAGTCTTATCTCTGCGGAAATTGTAAACTTTCCCCATATGTTCAAGGAATCCGTCCGCTACTTTTATTTCACAATTACAAAGGCTTCCGTATCTTAGATATTTAAAACTCAAGATTATTTAAAACTCAAGTATTTTGATTCCTTTCTACTATATTTGCCTCAGGCAAATATATTGGCATTTTCTAACGGATTATAGTCCAGATAATGTAAGATGTTTTCCTGAGAAGAAGCTCCGATAATTTTACTGAAACCCCAGCCGGTCATAGGTATTACGCCGCTTTTACTAATTGCCGTACGCTTTTCAAAACCGCAGATCGGTATTTCGCGCCACGTATTAGAATATTTACAAAACTCTCTGTAAATGCATTATCTCAGTTCCAGTAGCCTATTCCAAATATCCTTGTCTAAGTTATCAATTTGTAGGAATCTTTTTTGTGTAGACATATTCATACTTTTGTCAAATGAAATCATCGCAATAAATTATATTCTTAACTGGCAGAAACACGTTGAGAATGAGTGTCGTTTGAGGCTATGATTCTTCTAAACGTTTAATTAAATTCCTGCAAGTTAAAAACGGTCTCCTGGAACTCATTGCATGCAGTTCTGTGTAACACACGTATTTTTAGGGTGGATGTCTTGACATCGAAAAAATTCTTAATTGTGAGTAGTTGTCCCTAACGTCTGAGAAAGGTGAACACTTTCCAAGTAATCAGACTTCTGATAGCATTCAGATACCAATTGTTAAAAAGTTTATGTCGTAGACGATGGAAATTGTTGTCTGCATTTTGCTTGTGGTGGATTCTTAACGGGATCTTCGACAAATCCATTGATACCGTTTTGACAGCAGAGTCTTGTTATGTGCTTGCACAGCAACTCTGTTTTGTGACTATTTTGCAACCGTCTTCATTCAGTCTTTAATAGGATTCAGACACATCTGGTTACTCACTTTATGGTGGACTGGATTCAGCTGTTCTTTGCATTTCAATCGAATCTTGACAAATTCTCGGCCAATGCATTCTTGCAGTTCCGAAGAGAAAATAGAATCCCCATCTAATTGCGAAGAATGCAACACGAGAATCATATTTTGAAACCACTAAAGAAAGGTAGTAACAGCAAAGAGGCCATCTGGGAAGTTTACATCACATCATCACATCTGAAACACTCTCTTGGGTCTCTTAGTCCTAAATAGACAAATCTTGTGCAGGATAAACATTTAGGAGTGGGCCATTCCAGATATTTGGGCAGTTTCCCATTGAACATCTGGAGTCGACTTTCGGGATCGCAGTAGTTAAGCAGGGCCAAGGGAAATTTGTATTCTTTTTTACTTTGCGATTCCCGATGAAGCTGTTGTGGTGGCATTCAGAGTGGTTTGTAAGTACATGAATAACATTCATAGCTGGCCATAATAACTGCGAGTAGATCAGCAGGGTCGTGATTCATCGCTTATGTCGCAGCATATGGCATCACTCTTCTCTCAAGGTACCTCATTGAACTAGAGCTTATTGAACTTGGAGTCAGCAGTAGGTCCACCAGACAGTTACTGTGTTGAATTCAGCAATCTTATTGGGTGTCTCTGGTCACAATTATCTATATATTTTGTAATCCTTATATGCTCTAGAACTGTATCAATGTGGTAATACATTGTGACTGTGACGTCGAACTTGCTTCTCTTAGACTTTTTTCCAAGGGTATCCTGACGATTTGGTGATCTGATAAACGTACTACTTTGCAAGGATAGAGCGGATTCAGACCAAAGTCTTGATCTTGACTTGACCTCCAAGGTACCATTGACTGGAGCGATAGAGTAGTGTAACTCTTTTTACTTTGCAGTTGTCATGATGCTTTCAGTTTCTGTCTCGGTTCTGGTAGCCGTAATTGTTAGGTCCTAAACCGGCAAATCTTGTAACTGTGTATTCTGCATGTTCGTCCGTTTAAACTCGTAAACTTTCGTGTTCGATATGTGGATGAATGTTTCCAAGGTGATCGACGTACACGCAACTAATGGTATCAAAGTAAAAGACCTGATATCCTAACTATTAAAATATATAATTATATTTTAGAAAGATATTGGCTATTACGAAATTCGCAAATTTGATACTACCAAACTGTTCGACTCGTTTTTAATTTAGAACAATACTTAGTTTGGTACTGAGAAATTGACCACACCCCCTCACAAAGCCTTAGGATCCCGCTCCCTCTTAGAGGCGAAGCTTGTTTGACGTGAAGATTAACTTTTCCTTTGGCCATGTTAAATTTATCGTTGGCTTGTTGTTGTTCAATTTTGTCCAGGATTTTGGGAGCAGTTAATTCCACAAGTGTACAACAGTCTATCCACGCAGGAGATTTCAAACTATTGTGAGTGACGGGTAGTCTGAAACGAGCTTGACCGGTAACCTTAGCATTGTCCTTCAATTTCTCTAACATTGACTCAGATAAAATTTGAAATTATGAGATCCTCCTTTTCTGTTGAAATTTAAAAACTGAACTCCTTACATTTAACTGAGTTAGCGTAAGCTGCAGTTATAAATTGTCAGGAAGGCTCCTTCTGTGTAGATGGAATGTAGAAATAATATTTTTATGCTATCAATTGACTTTATTTCCTGAAATTTAATGCATTTTTTAGTCTCCGCCATCGATTGCACATTTTTTCTGATTGTTTTTCAGTCCCCTATAATGTCCGTGCCAATTGCAGAATTTTAGTACTACATTGTAATTTAGGCCATTTAGTCTAATGTTCTTTGTCTCTTTATGCCTCACCATGTGGTGTAAGTTAATATCAACAGCGGAAGAAAAAACCCATTTACAATTGGTTTTCAAATACTAATATCTTTACTTCTACTACTACTACTACTACTAACTACACCATTACTACAATCTAAACTTGCATCCCCTTTTCAGATCACTTCCTAACTGTCTCAGTAAACCTTTATTCCCTTATATAAACTCCATATATTGTAACTCTAAACGATGTATCCTATCCTATAAATTGAAATTTACCGCACAGAAAAAAATATATCCGAAAAATTTGTTGTTATTTTGTGTTTATTTTAAATTAGTTTATATCATTTGTTTGCACAAAAAGACATTTGCTGGTCAAAGACCCTTTAGTAAAGTGTGTCCACCTGTCTATACTCTCTATATGCATATTCCTTTCTTCAGCATATACTACTGATAACAAGTGTAAAACCGTTGCTGCTCTTGATGATACTGACGATGACGATGACGATGACGGCACATAAAATGCAAAGTAAAGAAATTCTCAGTCTTTATCCGAGAGACATGAAGTGTGCTCGGAAGATGACACACTGTCTCGTGTTATAATGTGTGTTACATATAGAAAATATCTATGAAGTTTGTTAAATTTGTCATTTTTGAAGTTTTATCAAAATAGAGACAGGTGTAAACAAACGAGAGAGAGAGAGAGAGAGAGAGAGAGATTTCACGTGTTCTAATAATTGGTAGTTGAAAATAAGACTTTACAATTATTGAGTATTAAACACGTTACTCACTATTGCCACGCTGTCATACATATAATATTGAACTCGTTCCATCTCCATTTAGTATATGAATAGCGCTATTTGTTGAGATGGTCTCCTATTATACACACACCTCGTATCCTATTCTACACACAAACGGTCTCGTATCCTATACATGCACTGTCTCCGATTCTGTGTACACAATAACATAAAATGCACTGTAAAACTAATTAGGTATAACCATTATATTTGTTAACGTGAAATTGAAGAACGTAACTTTTGTCTCTTATCGCTATATACAATTACTTGGTGACCTCTGGGTTATTTTCTTTGGGGTTGGTTGGTTGGTTGTTGTCAATTCGTCAATATATAGCATGTCGTAGTCCAAGCATATAGTAAGAGAAAGGCAGAATAACTAACCATATATATAAACATCCAGATATTTCTTTAATTCTTTCTTTCTTTTTCTGTATCTGTGTCCCGCTCGCCAAGCAAGAGGTCGCCAGTTCCAAACTCGCGGAGGCATCCCAACCGTTTAACATTTTTGTATTTTAAGGTTTAAACTTTCTTTTAAGCTCGCTAATCTGAGTTCTTTTAATTTAGTTTTTACTTTGTATTGTTATGTTGAAATTTTTTATACTTCCAACATAGGACAGGTAATCATTTGCTTTCTGAGTGTTCCGCCTGCCAAATAAGAGGTCGCTAACCATTTGTCGGAGAAAAATTTAACAATACATAAACATACCTTAAAATAGATAATTAAGTTTATAGTTTGATCCATTATACAAAACAACCACATTGCGCTTACATCAGTATAAAATAGCGGAAAACAAATAATGACAAAAAAAATTCAATAATTACACTCCCAAGGTGAAAATGAAAATATGTGGCCCTGTCTCCAGTGTGTTTTGTGCATCGTCTGAAATCATTAGACCGAAAGGAACGGACGAATTTCAACGGATTTCGACAGCTAACGGTACAACTGAAATGGAAAAGCCAAACCATAAGTAATATAGTGTATCCAGTCTGGATATTTCATTGTAGTTATTACTTATGTAAGATTTATACACAGTAAGCTTGATGACGAGATAATCTTTAATGTTCCATTTTGTCCTATACAGGAGGTTTGCTATTTCTTTGTAGAGGGCGCAGTACTTAAGAAGTGTTACCGGCATTTACTCCGTGTTAGCTTTAAAAAGTCAATAACACTTTATCTTGTAGTCTTATGTAAGCGTGTGTGTGTGTGTGTGTGTGTGAGTGCGTGTCTGTGTGTGTGTGTGTGTGTGTGTGTGTGTGTGTGAGAGAGTGCGTGTCTGTGTGTGTGTGTGTGTGAGTGCGTGTCTGTGTGTGTGAGTGCGTGTCTGTGTGTGTGTCTGTGTCTGTGTGTGTGTGTGTGTGTGTGTGAGTGCGTGTCTGTGTGTGTGTGTGTGAGTGCGTGTCTGTGTGTGTGTGTGTGTGTGTGTGTGTGTGTGAGTGCGTGTCTGTGTGTGTGTGTCTGTGTGTGTGTGTCTGTGTGTGTGTGTGTGTGTGTGTGTGTGTGTGTGAGAGAGAGAGAGGGAGCGTTTGAGAATACTAATGTCATAAGTACGTGTAAATGATCTAGTTCCATTTAGGTTGCAAAGCATTGAATACATAGTTTTGAATCAAAACCGTGGGTGGGTGAGTAATCAGGCACTGACACATCTGCTATTTATATGACAAAAGTGGATTTTGTGCATATTTTGTGTGAATCATGTCTGAGGAAGAATGGATCCACCACTTATGAAAATGCAGAATTCGGTGCGTGCATATTTGTCTAAACTATTATCACTTTTTAATGTACATAAATGTATTAAATACAAAAATATAGAAGCAATCTGAAGAATGTAGATCTCGAATAAATATATGTAAAATTAAACAACTATTATTATTGAGATTCGTTGGTATCAGTCAGAGAAAAGGAGTTAATTAAATTCCTCCCTCAGTACGTGGTGCTAAACGCTGCCTCGCTGGCGCTCAACATTAAGAGGTTAGTGTTAGGACTGGTTGGCCTCTTTTCAGGATAATGTGACTGGGTGGGACATCATGCTACATATCAAGGGTATGATGCCCCAGTGCCAGACATCACTATAAACTGCCACATTGCAGACATCGTAGCGATATGACTGAAAATTGTTAACGCTATATTAAAAATACAAATCGCACACCCATACACACGCACTTTCTCCTGTCCTTTATTATGCATATCGGTCAGAAAAGACAGCTGCAGTCCACTTGCGCCTCTTAATCATTTTATGAAGTACTGTTTCTACGTCACTTTTGTATTAAACAAGTACAGCCATCTATCTCTGCTTTCTGCATGTTACTAAGTTTAAAATTGCTCAACACACCTCGACCAGCCGAACATATCATCATATCATTTATAGTATACTTACACATCATGTACTTTAAAATCCAGATAATACAACTGTACTCTTACATTTTCCGTATATATTTACTGATATTACAAATGCATTAAGAGACAATATCGTGTTAAGCTTATCTAATTATGTTTATCCAGCAGCTTGGGCTGCATATGGCCTATCAAGTAGATTTGGCTGCAATTGATTTTGTCGTCCAGATCGGGTTGTATACGGCTTACCAAGCCGATTTTTCTACATTTGGTTTACATATCAGTTTGGGGGCCCCAAATGGCCGAATGGTCTAAAGCGCTTTCCGTAACAGATCACTCCCATCTGATCTCTGTCTGTGTGGGTTCGAGTCTCGTGCTCGGCTAATGTGAATATGTGAGAAAGCTTGCCGGTAGCTTCTCGTGGGTCGGTGGTTCTTTCTGGGGTTTTCCCGGGTTCTTCTTCCACCACTAATACTGGCCGCAATATTGTGCTGAAAAGTGGCGGTAAACCCTACAACAGCAAAAACAACATCAACAACAACAACATATCACTTTGGGCTGCATGCGGCGGATTGAGCAGATGTGGAAGCAATTGTTTAAAGAGCAGACTGGGTTGTGTATGACTTATTAAGCAGACTCGGTTGTGTATGTATGACTTATCAGCAAACTAGGTTGCGAATGACTTATCAAACAGACTGGGCTGTTTATGACTAATCAAGCACACTGGGTTGAGTATGACTAATCAAGCACATTGGGCTGTGTATGATTAATCAAGCACACTAGGTTGTGTATGACTTATCAAGCACACTGGGCTGTGTATGACTAATCAAGCACACTGGGTTGTGTATGACTTATGAAGCAAACTGGTATGACTTACAGGTGATAATGAGGGACAAAAATTCCTCGAAGGAGCTGACACTCTATGTCCAAAAGAAATATCTAGGAATTCTTTCTTAATTGCCGAGTGTAGAAACCATCTCTAATGTTCTTGCAAGAAAAGAATTTTAAATGTATCTGTTGCGACCATATTAGGTGTAAAATCGACAAAATTTTCATTTAATACGACAGAGAAACCACTAGAAAATCCTTTGTGCAACTCCCGCCCCAATATGGTCATGCAAACGGGATTTTCCATATGTTCATTTGTGACATTCATACATTTGCGGGGAATCCTTTTAATTTAGAACCAATTAGATTATAAAAGGTATGTTCATGAAAATCCTATGTCGATATGACCATCAATTCTGGAATAGAATTAATGAGATCTTCAAGATGTCTGTCGTGTTGGCCATATTGGATATAAGATCGGCGTCATTTGCATCCAAGACCAGCTTAACATAACAAGGGGTCTTCATGTGGAAACCCCATGTCGATATAATTTTCTGGTTACTTGGAGCAAATACGAGAAGATTTTCATAATGCCGGTTATATTTGATGTCCTATCGTCACCATTTATATTTAGGACCAACATAATATCACGAATACTAAGTTTGCAATTCGAGCACACAAGAGATCCACAAACAGGCGATAGATGTAACGAACAAAAAGAATTGCACTGAGTGATATCACTTGACACAGGATTTCAAATCTGTAGAACTTCAACGTCACTTGTCCAATGTTAATGATAGTATCGCTATATACATAAACATCCTTTGTCAATTACCATGATGAGAAAATCTCGCTTTGGCGAGATAGGTACATTTCCAACATGGCGGGCATATTCAAGAAATCCGAGAGGTCATACAACATCATATCCGGGTTAGCTGAAACGATCTCGACATGAGTACAAAATCATAAACTTATAAAGTAAAAACGGATCAGTTTTGAAAACATAGTCGTTGGCAAAATCGACAATATATAATTTTGATGTTGTTTATTAAACTCTTAAATGTAACAAATTCCCGTAACTTGAATAAGCGTATATAAAAATATGATTTTCAAACTTTAATTAAATGAATTCAAGTAAATGCAGTTTCACCCAAAATGTTATGAACTGCTTCAACCGCACATCTAATAAAATCACATATAGTACAATAGTCCATCAACTGTAAATATTATAAGATCTCATAGAATATTTATAGGCACAGTGATTTTACCCAAGATAAAACTAATTGAACATTTTGGCACATAACGGGTTGATATGATCAGAATGGCGTATTTTCTTCTTTCTCGCACCTGCAATCTGCAACGAAATACAACATTCTTTGCTAACACTTGTTTCAAATTTAGTTGTTTCAATCAGTCCTTTATGAACATATTAAAGCAGTCTCAGTTATCTGTTGCATACAATGTCTTCGTCTCAGATCACATTTAGCTAGTGAAATCACATGTCATGGCAACATACTAGCGAAGCATAAAATACCGTGACGTAGTAATAGGTACACGTGAGTAGTGAATAGGGGCACTTTAGGGGCAATGGGACTTACCATTAAAAACAGGGTCCCGGCACTTTGGGGACTATGTAAATTTAACATAGGGAAAACTGGCCCGGCACTTTGGGGACAATGGGAATTTAACATGGGAATATAGTTTGGGCCTGTCTAGGGACAAGGGGAATTGAACATAGGAATATAGTGTGGGCCTGTCTAGGGACAAGGGGAAATGGAACAGGGTCGGGACCCTATTATAATAAGGTCCCGACCTTATGGGTCTATGGAAATGGAACAGGGGAGAGGGATAGAACATACACACACACACACACACACACACACACACACAAAGGGGGTAGACAATGAAAGTCAAGATCTTTTCGAGGCATTGAATGGGCCCTGAAAAGGGCCTTTGGTTTTCTTCTTCTTCTAATTTATTCTATTCTTCCACCAGCTTCTTATTTTCTCTCCTACACTTTTTCTCTTCTTTTCTTTTTTTTCTTCCTCCTTTTTCTTCTTTTTCTCCTCTTTCTGCTTTTCCTCCTCTTATTTCTTCCTCTTCTCATTTTCTTCTTCCTTTTCAATTTTTTCATTCCAAGCTCTCATCCTTATCCTTTCCTCTTCATCCTCCTTCTCATCCTTTATTTCTTTCAGCAGAGCACTGATGATTTCATTTAGTTTTCTTAAATTGTTGATCTCCATCTTTATTTTTTGTGGACTATAAGAATAGCTATCCTCGTCCAGTCTTACTAACATTTGCTCCATTATTCCTAAATTGTCCAAAACGTCTTGCAATTTTTTCATTTTGTCAAGGTGGTTCGAAGCCATCTTCTTTTTTATTCTTTTGTAGAATGGTGCGAACGACGAACCTTGTGGGTTCTTATATAAAAAGCGCGGACGTGAAGGAAAACATCCCCTAAAACCCAAATCTTATATTACCTAGATCATCACTTAAAACGCGCGGACGTGAAGGAAAACATCCCCTAAAACCCAAATCTTATATTACCTAGATCATGACTAAACAACGCACGGACGTGAAAGAAAACATCCCCTACTTTTCTCATATTATCTACTATTGACACAGTAATGACTAGACAAATAACATAACCATAATCTACTATCCACACACACACACACACACACACACGCACACACGACAAGCAGCAAAAAACATTATCATAATCTACTATCCACACAAACGTACGTGAGCGCTTTCAAACACAAACACATACACTCACACTAGGAAAAAAGAGTCAGTGTTTATATTCACACTACTCTACATACACACACTGGCAGATCTATTACTATTTCTTTTCTAAAGGTTTGAGTAGCCCTGAAAAGGGCTGTTTTTTAAGAACTCCACTGCACCTAGTTAATGATGGCACCTTCCAGGCCTGGCACCACACACACACACCTTCTACTCCAATCTTTCCAGTTGACTCTTTTGACTGGGAGCGCAGAGGGAGGATGATTGGCTTCAGCACCCCAATCCTCTGTCTCTGGAATTTTATACGACATCCTCTCTCCTATTTTCTTTTCCTCCTCTTCTTTTTTCCTTTTTTGCTCCTCTTCCTCTTTTATTCTCCCTTCTTCAACAATGGCCTCCGAAGCCAGCTCATTCACTATACGCCTGGCATATTCCAGGTGCACATGAAGTTCTAACAGTATCGCTAGTCTGGTGTTCATTCTCTAGTGTTGATGAATCAACAAGGGTAGCTAAATTGCCGAGCGATTTTCAATTTATACGAAAAGCGCGGACGTGAAGGAAAACATCCCTCTAAGACAAAACTTATATTACCTAGATCATGACCAAACAACGCACGGACCTAAAAGAAACACTCACTCACTTTTTTTTTACTACCCATTACTAATTTAAAAATGTCATTAAATAAATAATATACTATCCACATACCCAAAGCAGTCAAATCAAACCCAAAATCTACTATTCCCACACTTCAAACAGCAAAAAAAAAAACATAATCATAATCTACTATCCACAAAAACGTACGTGAGCGCTTACAATCACACACACTTTCTAAGCAAGATAAATAATTCATGTGCTTATACACGCACTTCTATTTTTTAACTTATTATAAGCAATCGATTGTTATTTCTTTTCTAGAGGTTGGGGTAGCCCTGAAAAGGGCTGTTTTTTTATGTTAACTTGAAGCTATGGCAATCTTTTAGGTTCTAAGATTGCGGCCTCCTCTGACGACAGGCTTTCTCACAGGATAAGGTCTGCTTCTTCGGAAAGAGAAAAAGAACTCTTTGGTATGGATACGACAGTCGACAAAGCCTCTGTCAGGTTCAGGTTGCTGTTGCTGCTGCTGTTGCTCCTCTCTCTGCTGTTTCTGAAGTCTGTACTTCTCTGTCCATTCTTCTTTTTCCCTGTTAATTTCTTCTCTGAAGATCTCTTCTATTAGGTCTTCAGTGACTTTTAACATTCTCACATTCTCTGTCTCTTCAGGCTTCGGTATCAGACTGTGTCTGACCCTATGCAAATTCACGTAGGATTCGTTTAGCTTAGCTAGTCTGGAGCACATCTTCGTAGGAGGATGAGTCGACAATGGATGGTTAGACTGGAGACTGCCCCCGGTTTTAAAGTCAAAGCGCGGACCTGAAGGAAAACATCCCTACACGGTTTTCGAGCCGGAACGTTCAATGAGTGTCATGAGAGGGATAGTAAGAAGTCAAAGAGCGTGAATCAAGATTCCTATAGCAAAACAAAAGACAAAGGCATTTTTTCTTCAAAACATTTTTTTATATTCAAAATCACTTAACACTAACAAACAACTATAACATTTTTAACAATAATCAAACAATATAACATCAAACATTTTTTCAAATTACAAACATTTTTTTCAACTAACACATTATTTTGGACAGGGTTGACAACGTTGTGAATGCAATTGTGATTTCCACTGTTGGAAGTCATTAGGCCATTGATGGACACTACGTTTCCTAGCTTGAGAAAAAAGATAAGCATAATGGTCACAAAACCATTGATCTACTTTCACATCGTTTCTAGAAGAAGAACGAGGATCAAAATGAGTCACTAAATGTTCTAAGGAATAGCCCAGGCTGCGATGATGCAGAAAATACACACAATATTGTCCAAACACCAAGGAATCTGTGCCTTGTAATTTCACATTATTGAATCGGGTGGTCTGAGCATTTCTTCTCATAAAGTCAATGATATCGTCTACCAAAGGAGGCAATCCATACGAATCGAAATATTCCACACATCCTTCTTGAGAAAAGTAGACGGCTACCCAGTAGGTTCCTGGGAGATGACTGTCGTCCGTGTTGATCACATAAGCTTGATGGTCTTGAGGTTTGCGATGAGGGAGTTCATCTTCAGCACAGACGACAGGATTCCAAGAAGCCGTGTACTAGCTGTGGTTCAAAAGGTAATAAAGTTCCCAGGTATCCATGGTTTGTCTTGTTTTCTTCTTCACATGTAATAATAAGTGATCAATTCGATCCTGACTTTTTGCTTGAAAATGTCTAACAAATAACCGTTTCTTCGCTTCGTCTCCCCACTCTGATTCAGGAGAGCTTCGATACGATGGATCTCTTGAGTGGTTAATGGTGGACAAGAATGTTCACTCAAGTCTTTATACCACTGATGCAACACGACTTCGTCCGAGATGAAACTCCAAGCTTCGTACAGATACTCGTCCAATTTTTCTTCTTGACTCAGCATCAGGCATTTATCGTGTTGAATTTGACTGGGATGATCGTTTTGACATCCATAGCAATCTTTCTTGATCAATTCCGTAATTTTTTCGACCAAGTGTTTGGCAAAACAGGAGACTAAATGCGCTTCTTGTTCTGGCCATCTAGACTTCATCATAGCTTCGTCGTCTTTGTCTTGAGATTCTTCTTCTTCTTCCACAGTCTCCTCACATTCCATGTCCAAAGTTTCTCCACTAGGTAAAGAGGGATAACAGTTTTCCATAGCTTCTAATAATCTAGAATGACTTCCCTCAAACTGTTGATTTCTATCGTGTTGTCAAATTCTGCATACAGGATGACGTTCACCGTTACATCAGGGTCTCGGTTTGCAAACTGAAGTTCCACACAAATCTGACCGGATTTTATAGGGTGGAAATGTCCCTCGTCGCTGCATTGGTCTGGAGTGAAATCAAAAGCCCACAAAGCATAGCCTCCTGCATAATCTTCGTATGTAATGCCATGACTGGTGTTGGTTCCTAACTGTCCGGTGGCTTCGTACAGGGACAAGTACGACCTCAAGTAATTCTTCTTGTCAAAGTTAGGTTCAAAGGGTCGGGTACACAAGGTCTTGCCATCGCGACTGACTTCGATCTTGGACACCCCAAAGTGTTGAACGTAGAAAGGATTTTTATCGGCAGCTCCATTGAAGGCTGTATTCTCGACGATACCAAGGATTAAACGTTTGGGTAGCTGTCCTTGGAACAGATGATCTTCGATCATGGATCGTTGCCCCTTGGGAATGGTGAAGGTTTTCACTTCCACGCGTCGTATCGGATACTTCGCGGTCGTTCTGCTCAACGTGTGACTGATGTCGTTTCCCACTTTAGGTAACACTTCCACGCGTCGTACGTAGAGCCTGGCTTCCTCGATGACAGTTTTGCAAGTGGCAGCAGCAACATTAGCCATCAAATGGAAAGCGGTACTGCTGCGATTGAGTCTCAGGCGGACATTTACACCGTTCAGCAAATACTTTTCTTGCAACCACATGTCCACATGCAAGCGATCCATCAGTTCTAAACTTTTGTTGGCTCCCATGATTTTGTGTCTTCGTGCTACAATTCCCTCATTGTGTTCTTTCTTTGTATCAATTTCCAATTCTTCAAACTGGCCCTCATCGTCAGCTTCCCATACCACACAGGCATTGAGATGAGTGTTCTTGGCGTCTATTCCGTACGTTAAGAGAATTTCCAAGTACGCTCGATAGGGGTAAATATCCATGCTGCTACTGACAAGTTTGTTATTCAAGTACAAGTCCACTCCACTAAACAAGGAATGCATGAAATTGTTGACGGGAGCTATTACCTCATCACCTTCTAGGTTCGAATTGTCCTCATCGACAACTTTGACTTTCAGGTACAAGTAACTGCTATTCAGATCGATGTAATCTTCGGGCTGTCCTTTGATTTCAAACTCGATATGGGCTGAGGCTGTCAAAGAGGAGACGGGGTGAAATTTCACCCACCGGGATTCTTGCATGGTCATCATGGTGGGGGGCATGGCAAACAGATCCAGTTCCGACTTGGAACAAGCGCAAGACTCTCGGTGCGTCATTTGTTCTCTTTCTCAATACTTCAATAATCGAAAACGTCTAAGTCTCGAACGGTTCTTCTATTCTTTCTCTTTCTAGTTTTAGACGTGTGAAGTCTGGTGAAAGGGTGTTTTCTTCGTCGTCTCTTTCTACCTTGTCCTTGCTGTGGCTTCAGGGAAGTAGGAATGCCTGACTCGGTAGCATGTAGGGCATTTATAGGTGTTTCTCGTCGGCCCAAAAGGTCTTTACCTGTTTGCAGCAAGACATTTTTGCCTGCCCTCACGAAGGCTTCTTTAGGGTTTTGTTTGTCGATGATGACATTTTGGAGAAATTCTTTGCCTCGTGTCAGTGCCGCATCTTTCAAGGCGTGCAATCCGCGTGTCACCACCGGTTTCAACACCGGAGCCACCGAACGAGAGGCTGATTTTAACATATCTCCTAAACCATGTCCTCGCTGTCGAGCAACCCCTCGGTACACTGGATACATGACTTACGAGTCGTTAGAGAACCGTTTTCGAAAATGGAGTTTCATCGTGACTTTCCCTTTGGTGAATGGAATATTTTGTCCCAGATCTCCTTTTATAGTAATGTTGACCGTGTCCAAATAAGACTTGCTGACGGGTAAATAATGAGGATGTACAAATTCGCGGTGTACGTGATAAGTGTTTCCACCTTCCTCGTCAGCGACCGTGGCAGAATCCACTTTGAAAGGAATGATACGCAGTAACGGTACGGAGGTGTGTCCCACCACGTTGTACTCTACCACATCGGAGTAAACAAAGATCAAATTCAGTCCTTGGTTCTGTTCTACCGGGGCACGAAAGAACTTGGCAAAAGAATCGTTGTAGGAAATGACTGCTATTTCGCCTTTTTGTTCTACTTTCTTCCTCATCTCCATACCCCCGCCCAACATGTCAAACATTTCAGGACAAAATAAAAAAGACATGATTTTACCCCCGTCAAATTTCATCAGGAAGCGACGAGCTGCTTTGTGGTACTCCATGGTGACACTTTTTTTTACACTCTCCAAAGCTTTAAGAAACACGACATCAAACCTGGAGGCAATGGTGCTGACCAAATGCTGACCACTAAAATAATAGCCTGGGGAAATGATCAAGCGATAGGTCGTTTTCTGAGTTTGTGAGTTATATATTTTGTTATCATATTTGACGTTGTTATTCAAGTACTGTTGCAATGGTTCGTCATGAACTTCCACTGAAAAAAAAATTTTGATTCGGAAGGACATTGAGGACTTGGGTCGGGTGAATGATTTCTACCAAAGCCACTTCCCAATGGGCTTCGCGATCTAATTGGATGGCCGGAGGCAATTTGGCCGTGTAACAGCAAAACATGTTCCTGGGAAACACCTCCATGGAACTGTCACTGGGTAAGGTTAAGTAAAATTGGTTAGTGTGACTAATAATTCCAGAGTTCTGTGGCTGTCCGAGGGGTTACTGGAAGTCAGAGGCGTGTCTCCGCCCAAAATGTGATTGTTGTCATTGGAGTGGTGACTGACACTGGCACTGGACACAAGGTTCCCGTTGTTTCCGTTCGAGGAGAATTCAGGGATGGATTGGGAGGCAGGTAACCGATGAAACTGCTTAAGAAAATGGTCCACAATTGTTTGTCTCCTTGTTGCAAACTCAAATTGGCAATGGCGGCCCCGATGACACAATACACCACGAAGATTTGGCAGAAAAAGACGATTTGCATTTTAGGCAGACGTTCTCCACACCACACCCACAAGGGTTGTTTTTATAAATCTTGCAGAGAAGAACTGGGTGAAGGAGTGGTCGCCGTAGCTGCGTCTGTGTGGAAGGGCATGATGGTCACTTCCTTTTATAGTCGATGACTTGCGAAGCGTCGATCCAAGAATCAAAACTGGGTGGATATCCTTTCCAACATACTTTGACTTCTTTGACACGTCGTTTTGCCACTTTACGGGTTCTGCGTTCGAGAATGCTTTCGATGTCGTACACGTCGTCTTGTTTTTTGGTGACACGTTGTAACTCTGACAAATAAAACGTTCCTTTGAGCACTTCTCCGTTCATGTCTTCCAATTTATAGACGGCAGGATCACGGCCATGCACTCGTCCAGTGACATGAAACAATTCGGTGGTCCAGTTAGGTAAGTAACCTTTGTCGAAAGTACGTTTGGTTTTGCCAATGCGTACCCAATCTCCTACGACCAACACTCCACTTTTCTTGGGGACAGCTCTCGTCGGGGACGTACCAAACAGGCGATCAGACACCAGCACTTCGTTGTCGGGAGTCACTTCTTGCGGGGCACGTCCAATGCTTCGATGGTAAGATTGGTTGTACGCTTGCACCAGGTGCGGTAAGATGTCGATGTACTTCAGAGTGTGGTGATGCGTAAAATATTTCTACATGCGTTCTTTCAAAGTGCGTTGAAAACGTTCCGCGATGCTGGCTTTGGTTTTAGGATTCTCGGTGGTAAAAAAATGAATGTCACATTTCTTTAATTCTTTTTGGAAAGCTTGGTTCAGAAATTCGGTACCTTTGTCAGTTTGCCATCGAAGAGGGTGAAGACAGCTTTGTTTCAACACCCGTTGCAGGGCTCGCACTAACTCACTGCTCGATTTGGAAGTGAAGGGCACGACCCAGGCAAATTTGGAAAAGACGTCGATGACACAAAACAAATATTTGTAGCCACGATTGTAGCTGGCTAAATGAGAGACATCGGCTAAATCGGCTTGCCATTGATGATCGATGCCTTCCACTCGGGTGTGACTTCTGGAAAACTTGCGTCGAATGGGTTTGTGTAAAGTGTAGGTAGCTTGTTCTTGTAACCATCTTTGCACTTGAGGTAAACGGAGACTTTTCAGTCGAGTTTTGGCAGCACGATACAATTTTTGAACTCCTGCGTAACCTGCAGGATGGGAGGGGTCATAGTAAATGCTGGCTAACACCTTCTCCATTTTTTCTGTGTTAATAAGTCACCCACTCTTCGGTGATGTTACTTTGGGTGGGACGAAAGGGTGGTTTGGAAACGGATTTACGTGTCCGATGAGCTACGGGAGTAGAAGTCGAAGGTAGTGGTGGAGGTGGCAATGGAATGGCTTTGGTCTTCTTTTCTTTTTTCACTTCTGGTTTCCCTTCTTTCTTTTTCACTTCTGTCGACGGAGGAGTGGACATCATCTTTTTAACCCAAGCTCTCATTTCTTCTCGTTGGGGTGTGGGGGACGGGGTCAACAAGGATGCTGCAATCTTACTAGACATGGGAGCTGCTGACGGTGTTTGAAACACTTCTCGTATCTATTCTTCCTCAAGCCTTCGTGGGGTAGCATCTCTGGTGACCCCTGGGGATGGTAGTAGTGGTGGTGGTGATGGTGTGGGGAATGGACTTTTCATCAAGGTCTTAAAATCTTTCAGAGTGGGTAGAGCTGTTTCGTCTAAAGCTTTTTGCTGAAAGAGTTACAGTCGTTGCAAGAGTTGACCGTACTTTTGTGATTTTTCTGTTTCGGACAAATCTTGGCGATCCATCAAGGTTTGCAATTCGTGCTGTAACTGGGACATCTCGCTCAAATTGGGATTGGGAGGTAAATGTGGGGTGCGTTGTTCTTGCCAACGATGGTATTCCATCCATTGTTTGTAAGGCACTAAAGCTAGTTTTCGTCCTTCCATGGGATGTCAGGGGTCAATTCTGAGATCTTGGACTCCAGAGGGCCTTTTTATCTTGCTCCCACCTGTCCTCCAAACACGGTTCCCAAGACTCCTTTCAGTAATGGGCCTAACAAGAGGGGTAAAATTCCTCCACGTTGGACCAACATCTTCTTCTTTTGTCCAATGGGGATTTTCTTTTAAACCATTTGGCGAAGAACGTGACGATATTTGCCTAAGCATTGTTTCTGGTGTTTGGACAAAGGGATCGTGCCTTTCAACACGTTGAAACAACATTCGCACACTATATCGATGACCTCTTTGGAGGCCGTTTGAATGAGTTTTTTTCGCAGGGGTGGAGAAGCTTTGGACAGGACAGATAACATGTCCCCATGTTTGACTAAACGTGGAGGCAGTCCTTTCCTTTTCATTCCTTGGGGTTTAAAAGAGGAATGTTTTCTGGAGGGTGACATCTTTGCTTGTGGGTTCCGGGACATTCACCAAACATACACTAACGTCGATGACTTAACACATGCCCTTTTATCATTTTTTGGGACTATCGCTTTGTCATAAAGGTGACAATGTTTTTCCCAAAATCGCCAAGGAATCCTTCCCTTTGTTGACGCCTCTTTTTCTTGCAACGACTGTGTCTTTTCTTAGGGTAACGTCGATGCTTGGCTAAGCGTTTTGTCGGATGACGAGTCTGCCTTTGTCCATTTCTTTTTTGACTTCTTGGAGGTGACATCTTTTGGGAGTTCACTAATACCCCTACTTTGTTGCAGGCTTTTTTTATACTGGAACGCGTCGCCACTGATTGTCTTTACGGCGTATCAATTTGAGGACAGGCATGACACGTCGTGCAGGGGTACGCAACGGACTAAATCGAGCCAGTTCTTGCTTGGACAAATCCAGTAAACTCTGTAACATGCCCGATCTTTCTTGAACTTTGATTTTGGGAGCAGGTACTTTGTGAGCATCGGCCACTGCCGATAAATTGGAGGGTCCTGCCACTGGAGAAGTTCTTGGGGTCATCAAAGGAGAAGTTCTCGGTGTGATCAACATCTCCAAGTACTTTTCAGTTCTTGGTGTCATCAACGGAGAAGTGGATGAAAATGAGGCTACCGGAGACGCGGTCACCGCCGTTGCAGGTCGTGGTTTGCGAGTGTAAGGTTGCGTCCTGGCCGAAGTGCCTCTCTTGCGACTAGTTTTCTCTGGGCTTTTCTTTTTCTGGGGACTTTTTCTCTGTTTCTTTTTCTGGGGGCTTTTCTTTTTCCGGGGTGGTGACTGATAAGAGGAGGGTCCCGCCATTGGAGAAGTTCTTGGAGACACGGGTGTCCTTGGGGACCTGGTCTTGCCGACGTGGCTCTTTTTCTTCTTCTTGGAGCTTCGTTTGACTTTTTTCTTGGGGAGAACTTTGGGAGCATTAGAATCCGATCTTAAGAGAGAGCGAATGATGACACCTCCTAGAGTACCGTTCCCTCCAGGTTTCAAAATGATTTGTTTTTTGGTTTGAGTGTCGATGCGGGGATCGGCCAGTTGGGTCAAAGCGACTTTGTTTCGATCAAAACAGGGCTTGGTTTGATGAGGAATCTGAATGATCCCTTGTAGTAATTGACGTGCTGTCACCGTGAACAATCGTAAGACTTCTTTGAGACTAGCTTCTAAGACACGAGCCCGTATTTGTGGATTTTTTTCTCGACTGATGCCGTACAATGCAAGAATCAATTTGACGGGAAGATGCGACTGAAGGGACGTCATGTTGACGGTGTGTGAGACAGACGAAAAGTGTCTGAGGTTTTTATAGATTTTTTTGTAGGGGTTAAGTCGAGGACGGAGACGTGTACAGGACAGGTCCTCCGTCTTGACACCAGTGGTGAAACAATTGGGTACGAAATCGCAAATCATCGGGGGTCGTAGGTTTCAAATCGACGAGTAAATAAGCGTGTGGAGTTTGAGTGGCATCGTCGTACGCCTGAGTCAGCCAAGGCGTTCCTAACTGTTTGGTTAAGACTTGCACTTGCGATTTATCTAAAGGGCTTTTAAACAAGACCACGTAATGCGCATTGAGACTAATGGTGCGATGGGCTTTACTTTGTTGAAACAAATTTTGAGTGATGTAAATGAAACTGGCATTACGAAGATGCCCTTTGCGCGTAAATCAAAGTTTAATTTCTTCTTCGTCTTCTTATAACATGTCGAAAATGACGAAATGGGTTTGACGGGAGTCAGAGACGATTCCGTCGTCTTCTTTAGGAATGCCTTCCACAAACATGATGGAATCGCCTTGACTTTCTCGCAAGAGGCTGTACGCCGACTGCCGCTATTTGTAACACCACACGATGCGTTGAGGTGGTCGATCGATCAAATGATGTTTATGTTGGATCACACGTTTGACGAATTCGGTTTTGCCTGAACCGCTAGGTCCAGCAATGAGCATGTTAAAGGGATGGCGAAGATACAAAGCTTCCCAACTGGCACGATCTAAGTGTTCGTCGATGACTTTGACAGTAGAGGAAGAGGGAGCAGAGACAGCAGAGGTAGCCATAGTGTCAGGAATGTCACTTGTGAGACGAAAACAGACAAGACAAGTGTTTTTATACTTTTTCATGACATTGAATGTTTTAAACATGAAGACGAAAGACAAAAATACATAAAAGCCAAAGGCTTAAGTACAACGATAAAAGGCACATAAAAACCATCAACGTGGAATAGAAACAAGTTTCTGTACAAGACGTTTTGGGTAATGTTCTGACCAGTTCTATAGGGGGTAAGGTCACACAAGTGTCCTCCTGAAAGGGTCTTTCAGGAGTGTCCAAGACAGTCCTGTCCTGGGTGACGAATTCTTCTTCTGGTACCGTCACTAACACAGGTTGAAAAGTGACTTTTTTCTTTGGACGTTTAAAGGAAGGATCACAACTCTCGAGCATACTGGGCCACTTCTTGGGTAAAAGCGTCAAAACGCTCTTTTTTCCAGGCACGTACATCTGTCCAATGGAGGTGTAAGTCACAAGCTACACACACACCGTCATACACGTCTTCGGTACCTAAAAGTTGACGAATCTTTTTTTCCCGTAGAGGTCGAGAAGTATCCAGATGAAAACGCAAGGCTTTGAGCAAAATGAGTCTTTCGTGAACATTTAAAGGCACCAGCTTCATGTTGAACTGCGTAGTAAGTACTGTTCGTAAAGAGTCCACAAGGAATCGGCTGGTAAACGAAATCCTAGAAAACAAGTCACTAAGACACACACTACTTGTCGACCCAAATTGAACGGATACATTTCTTGTAATAAGTGATGGTAATGATCCACGGTTTGAATATGATCATTGAGTTCCTTCCACGGAATCTGTTCAATCACTTGTGACATAAGCCGTGGCATGGATTCCTGTTTTTATAGTCTCTTTATTTCGGAAGCAATAAAGGTACTTTCTACCCAGAGATCTTCATTCTCCAGTTGGAAATTTAAATGCTCCAAACTGTAACCTAAACTTCATAGTTCGTTTAGAAGTTTCCTCTTCCGCTAAGCAGATACCACCTAAAATATGTTGGTAATCCTTTAACTCGTCTTCCTCAATGCGTTGCTCTAGGTGAATCTCGAAGTAACCAAAATGATGAACATTTCGTTCATTCACTAACTCAGAGTGTTGAACAAGGTCTGACCACTGAAACAATTTCTGACGAATCAGTTCTTTTATACCATTCAGGTAACATCGGTTAAACATCTGTTGACGTAACGGATGCAATTGTTCTTTACGTTTGACTTGTATTTTGACCCGCTCTCAGTAAATGCGTTCTCTCAACTGCACAGGCAAAGCACGAATGTTCTCTTGTAAAGTATCCATGAATAGGTCAGTCCGTACAATTCACAATCTTCTCCTAGAGCAAAAGTAATCCACATAGTGAGTAATTTCTGACCACTGCCATTCAGGGTAACGTCCAAGAATCTCACTGAAATCTTTTGATGTAAACGGTCTAGAATGATATAATAGGATGAATGCACACTTGACCCAGAGAAATCTAACACACTGGTTGACTTTTTTCACTTTCCTCTTGTGAATTTCTTGACACAAAAGTTCTACAGTTACCCATTGAGATTTCACTCTGGCAAGTCCCTGCCAAACTTCCTTGTAAATCTTCTCTTGCAGTTCTTTAGGTAATGATTCAATATGGTTTTTGAAATGAAGTTTAAATACTGGTCTCGGTGATGTCCAACATTTGACTTCTAGCCAATCTGGTTTCTTCTTCAACAACATGGTAAGTTACTTCAATGTCTCGGTCCCACTAAGGGTAAGTAATGACAATTCGGTGACCATTGAGCATGTTCTAGGTAGGCCGAATCTTGCGGTTCCCAGTGGTGAAGTGACACACCGCAACTGAAGCACTTGACTTTATCCCCTTCGCCCAAGTAGAAAAATCCGGCTCTGGCTAATTCTTGGGGGGGGGGGGGGTCGGTCCTCCCAGATACTTAGGCCATTTTCCTTTGAACGATTGAAGACGATTTTCAAAGTCGCAGTATTCCGACAAACGTACAGGGAACGAATATTCGTCTTTCACAGGTTCGTTTCGATGAGGGTTGGGTGACATGGACAGAAGTTTGCTCAGGGCTGGATGACATCCGTAGTGGGGTAGACGTGAAGGTTGACATTCACCTTTAAAACGAAACCCAGTAAAGTGCCCAAGAGGACGAGCGGCATCGGTTTTGCATCCCTCATGTTTGACACGCACAACATCACTTTCCATGATAGGGGTAGTGACACTAAAGTTCCCATGATGCTTTACGGCATTGCTAAGGTCACAACGTACAGCATCGTTCCCATCGCAAGACTCACAATCGCATTTCACTTAAGAGGCCCCAAACTTGAATTGTGCCTATCTGAACTTGTTTTGTGTTTCTCTGAAAGTATTCATCTTGTTCGCTTGGTGTTGGTAGTCACAGTGAACTATCGATCTTGACCATAGCCCCTTTTTATGCTAGCCGCAATGAAGTCTCAAGCTTATTCATCGTTCCTTTTTTATGTCTTGTTTTGGAAGGTACCGTCTCTAAGGTGCCGTCATAATTGTACCTTAGTGTAATGGGTGGAAAGGCCATAGAAAGGTAAGGGCAGTGCGGAGACCATCGAGTATGTTCCAGAATAGCTGAATCTTTATAGATACATAGATCCATTCGTAACTTCAGGCCACAACTGAAACACTGTACTTCGTATCCCAATCCAGTCTCAGGTACCAAGTAGACAAATCCTGTTCTAGCTGAAACATGCGAAGTAGGTAATCCTTTCCTATCCGTAGGCCATTTTTGAAACGTGTCCAATCGACGGGCACAATCGCAATAGTCAGGCAAGAAAACCGGAAAATGGTGGGGTTTCAACTTGGAGTTCTCACTGGATTTCTCACTCGATTCTTGCTGTGACGAAGTCATCCTTCTGGTGGGTGGCTATCCTCTTGCAACCAATGTTTTATACCGACATGTCCATACGGCAAAGTAAAGTGGTTGGGAAGCCGCACTCGCTTCTGGTACACGATTTGATAGACTTTTTCCAAGGGGTCGACTGACGATGTGGTGAGTGGGTAAAAGTACAATCTTGTTGGGCTGATAAGTGGTCACGTTAAAGTGGTCATCTTTTCCAGAGTGTAAGGCTTCTTTCAATACCCCAAAGTTCACCACTCGCCTGGTACGATAATTCAGAGTCAATCCTTTCACTTTACACTTTGTGTGCACTTCTTGTTTGTCCCGGTATTCGTAGCCGTAATTTTTAGGACCGCCACTGGCGACACTTAGAATCTTGTCGTCGGGGTGCTCGTCTGTCCAGGCTCATAAACGGTCTCCTTCGATGTCAGGGTGCTGTTGACTCGGGTGATCGATGTAAATGCAACTGTCCGTGTCAAAGTACAGGACGCGTTCCCTTAACAGTTCTAAAGCTTCGTACAATTTTAAGCGAGCATGAGCTATCACGTAAGTCGCAATGACGACATTTCCAAAGGGGTCGGCTTCTACAAAGTCCAGATCTTCTTCGTAATTGACTAAGATCAAGTCCTCGCGAACGACGTCCACGTGTTTCATGAATTTAGTTTTGTCGTGAATCATCTGAAAGTAGCGGGAAGGTTCTGTCAAATACTCCGTCTTGGGTAAACACGGTCGTTGTGCCATTTTTCCCCACAAGCAATTTAACATCACTTTGGCAAGCGATCGCCTGCCTTCGTTTTTCTCGATGTGATCTAAAGTGATGCCTTCTTGTGCCCGGTATTTCTCTTTGAATGTCTTTTGGTCTTCGGGAGTGTGACACCAGGAAGGATAGCCGCTAGCTTCTTGCTTTAGTTTCGAAAAGGCATCCACGTAGTCTGCGAAAATGCCTTTCTGACTGGGGTCACCCTTGTGGTATTGTTGTGTCTTAGGAAAGTGACAAATTTCGTACACTTCTAACAGTTGGCATCCCATGTCTAGAGCTTTGAACAATTCTGCGCTGATCCAGGTCCCCGTCAAGGCCCGTTCTTCCTGGGTGTGCTGACAAGGTTGGTCTTGGTTGCACGTTTCAGCACAAGTACGGTACAGGGGAAACATCAGTTTGCCTTGGCAATGGTGAGGTTAGACGGGATGGTACAAGTCCGTGGGAGGCAAAACTGTGTACTTGATCAAGCCTTCGTATTGTCGAATGTTTTTCGGGTCGATATATTCCGTTAACAATTGCGGCTGCCCTGCAGGAAAGCGACAATATTTGCACACGTAGGGATACAGCAAACACACGTCCAAGTATTTGATTTCTTCTCCTTTCTCTTCGTCGGCTTGGTACAGCAAACAGGTGGCATTGGTCCTTCCTCCATACAAACTATCCCTCGGGTTCAGCGGGTCCATGAACTGGTAACTTTCCACGATGCGTTTAAACTCGGGATCGGTTTTCAAACGGTGATCGTACTCGTGTTCCCACATTTCCACCATTTGGTATCCTTGCTATTCTAACTTTAGGCGTCGCCGACAAGTGGCCTGGTACAAGTCTTCCATGGTTCGTTGTAAAAACTGATTTTTAGTGCCACGGTCAGGGTAACAGACGGGGCATCTGTGAAATAAGCAACCGTTAAACTCGTGCACGATCTTGGGGTTTTCTAAGTCCTTGCAATCGACCGAATGCGTTTTGATGGTCTTTTCGCCCCTCCGTTGCGGGCATGCTGAATCCATTTGTCTTCCTTGTCAAACAAGTAATGTAACCAACGTAGGGCTTTGACCGAGTATTGACGTTTGACAAAGTTGGTCGTTTGAGGACTGATGACAGCCACGGTGTTTTCAGGCATGAATCGTTGCCGGTACACTAAGGAACACGCTTTGGCAATGGTGCAGGCTTCTTTCAAAGGATCGACCCCTCCGTGTTCCAAGAACAGTTCTCTAAATTTTCCACAGCATCGCCATAAAATGTCCACGTCAGAACGACAACATTTTAGCATTTCTTCTTGAAAGTCGAAAGGGTCTGAGGCGTGAACCTGGTACCAAGCGTGGAAAGCTTCTCGTTGTTCGGTACGCATGTTGTCGGGGTCGTAATAGTGGCCTCGGGCAAATGGGGTAGAACGGCATGTTGATTGGCTTCCGTATTGAAAAAGTGTGGAAAGTACCCTTTAGCCATTTCTGTCATTCCAAACGTTTTAGGCATTCGACTCAAAGGCATGGCCAAGTAACTCATCGAATCTTTAAACTGCACTTGTCCCACTTGCACGAAAATGATTTTGGCTTCGTTCAAAGTGACTTTAGGGCGTTCGGTACCATGTTCCGTATAGTACCTCAAACGAAACTGTCCATCGTATCCCGAGCAATTGTGGGCCATCACCGTGGCATGACGATGACAATCTCCGTAACGTTCGATGTCGTCTTTTCTCCACGTCTTGTCGATGGGGTCTAAGACCCGTCATGCGAAATCGGCTAGCGTGTTCGGTCCTCGAAAGATTTTTTCACGTCCTCCAGGAATCTTACTGCAGTGAGGGCAATGACTGAAAATATGTTCTTGAATGCACTTCTCGCACGCTCGATGAGCCACGCAGAAATTAGGAATGTGAATGCTAGTCTCTTGCATGCATTCAAAATAAAAAAAATTGCCTTTCTTCTTGTGACCGTCCTCTTTCTCTGGTTGGGGTTGGTATTTTTGCACGTAGCATTGGTGTTCCAAGTCCACGATGTGGTGACAAATGTGACATTTTTTCTTTCCTCGACATACGTGTGCCTTGACAGTGTTGGTAAGTATGCCTTGTCCACAGATAGGGCACAATCTCAGCAGTTGACAAGCACATTTCTGCTGTGAACCTTGTGTCTTCAAATGTTGTTGGTAACAGGCAGGGCTGACAAACGTGGGCAGACAAGCTGAACAATGTACTCGTTCTTGTCCTTCGTTCAGACAGGTTGGAGAGGCCAAACATCCTGAGCATTTCGATCCACAATGTTTGTGTTGCTCTTGATTAGTATAACCATAGTCACATTTCTCACAGTAATAACTGTATCTCAGGAATCCGGTGATGGCGGTAATGGTATCGAAATGTTCATCGTGATGATAGAGGTGAATGTATTTTCCGTCCTTAAAGTTTTGGCCTCGAAACAACAGAGGTCCGCGCATTTATTGAGGGTGCACTTTCAAAGTGTAGCGTGGAACTAGAGGATCTTGCAATTTTTGCATCTCAGGAATGCCACAGGGTTTGTCTTTGGGCAAGTCCGCTTGTTGTAACAGGAGTTCTGCTTCATTTCGTTGTTTGGCTCTGTCCGATTTTCGAATGTTCTCCCAGGTCCTTTTCCATTCTGTCGTGTCGTTTTTGTCGACATAGGTTCGTCCCACCACGATAGCCCTGGATAAACACATCTGGTCTTGAGAATTGTGAATTTGGATGAGGCTCTTTTTGGTGCTGCGAAGACCGTTCACTAATAAGACCTTTTTGCGTCCAGTCCCTTGAGGAGGAGAGACGTGGGTCATGTCCATTATGGCTTTTCCATCGGTAATGTCAAACTGGTCATTAGATTGTTGCACGTGTTGAATCTTGTCCATGACTTTGGAAGCGGTCAATTCTGCAGGGGTGCTAAACTCGATCCAAACAGGGGATTTCAAGCCGTCGTGTTGTATGGAAAGTCTCAAGCGATCGTCTTCTTTGGGTTGACATTGTCGCTTGAGTGTGGTGAGCAAAGAATCCGACATTTCGGTGATGAACCCTTCTGCTTTCTCCAACGGTAGTTCGGACTTGAAATCTTTAAACTTCACCGTGTATTTGTAAGCCGTGGTTCTAAATTTTCTAGAGGGACGCTTTTCCGTCTCTCGAATGGTATAGTATTTTTCAGGGTTGACTAAGGGTGGTGAACTTTGTTTAGAGGAAAACTCTTTGGGTTTGGATTCTGGTTCACTCATGTCCTCTTTAAAATTACTGACATGAATTTGTGCCAAGACTTCAGCTCTTGTACGAGGAGATAGATCACGTTTCTGCCTCTTACTTTCTTCTTTCTTCTCAAATGAATTGGATCGTTTCATCTTGATAGCAAAAAGTCAAATGACTAATGTGTAAACACCATGGGCTACTTTATAGTCATGGCAGAGCAGCGTATATAAAGGGTATGTGTCTTGTCCTTTTACTATTCATTTCACTCTCAAACCGAGTAGAACGATGGAAGAGACTACACAGATCGAACGTTTCATCAGAGCTTTGCGAGGGGTCATCCGAAAATTTTCTTCAGACTAGTCTCCTTCCTTTCGAGATAAAAGTCAAGATACTTGCTATATCTGTCAGAAGAAAGGGCATTGGTCTTCAGAGTGTCCAGATCGTCAAAAAAACAAAACAGGGGTTAAAAGAGACAAAAGTCAAGATACCTGTTATCATTGTCAAGAAAAAGGGCATTGGTCTCCAGATTGCCCTAAGAAACAACAGGAGCAAGAAGAAGAGGGGAGTGATGAAGAGGAAGAAAGCAGACAAATGAAGAAAAAGAAACGAGAGAAGAAAAGAAGAAGGGAAGAAAGTGAGGAGGAAGAAGAGGAAAAGACTGTGAAGGTGAAGAAATTCAAAAAACAGAGAGAGTGAACAAAAAGACAGAAGAAGTCTACGAACTTTTTAAAGTGCTTTGTTGTGAATTGTGAATTGGATTGTAAATATTTATAAAAGAATACATTAGGTATAAAGGTAAGTGCCTTTGAGTTTTGATTTTAAAAAATAAGAAGCTACACTCACGCACTCATAAACAGACACATACTATAGGGGTAAAAATGGCTTATTTTTTGAGTTATTGGCAATTGAAAGTCTATCTCTTTTCGAGAGACATGGGTGGCCCTGAAAAGGGCCTTTGGGGGTAGGGGAGCGAGTTTAAGCAATCAACTTTAACTGTCTTAAGCCTTTGCCACGGCCAAGGCCTACTACTGGACTGCGTACTGTTGATGATGATTTGGTTGAAATCACTAAGTGTGGTACGGTAGGCTTAGTCACAGGGTTGGAGTGTTTAGCTCGGGAAGGTCGTGTTCTCTTCGGTCGTAATAAAGAAGTCTGATATATTTGTTTCAGGCTTCTTAACTCTGCTAAAATGTCTAACAGTATCGTAACCGTTTGACTTTCACACCCTTGTTTCTTTGCTGCTTCTTCTTCTTGTTTTTGTCTTACCTCTTCTTCTTGCTGCTGTTGTTGTAGCAGAAAAGCTTGTTCTGCTTCTTTTTGCTGTTGTATAAATTTCTCCAATTCTTCTTTCTGTCTCTGTCTAAACTTTTCGACCTGCGGTAATGAAGGAGAAGGTGGCGAAGGTTCCGGAACAAATTCTTGCGAGATAAGAAAATCCACAAAATTCCAATTCACCTGTTCTGAAAGTAAGTCCGGGTTCCCTTTGGTAGTCTCCACGACTGGTGCACCCCAATTTATCGTTTTCTGAGTTTCCGTCATGTTGAAAAACTGTCACATGGATTGACTGCACACAGGCGCTAGCGAATCTATATAGGCCATGTCAGGTCACGGACTACTCTCTTCGGATTGGACGTGGGGTGACTGAATTTTGTAACGGGTGTTTGGATTGATGAACCAACTCAATCCGTTTCAATCCTTCCTCTCCCTATAAATAAGTGCAGTTCACTGCATTCCTTCACCTGTTCTCGGCACCCGCAACATGTGGACCGACGTGCAATCATCAACACTTGTATCTTCCATGATGTTCCGGACGAATATACCGATGTATGTCCGATCCAAGTGGACAGTTGTCCACAGGACAGACACCAACCTGTGGATACGAAGAATATATGTGGATACGAAGAATATATGTGGAGAGGCAAGGATGCCTCAAGAGAGTTCTGATTTACGGACCTGAAATCAGTCGTAGTTTGAGGACAAGAAGAAGACCGATGCGGTGTCTTCTGTGTTAACAATAGGGCATGTTAACATAAACCCAAAGGCCCTTTTCAGGGCCACTCATAGGTCTCGAAAAGACCTTGACTTTCATTGCCTACCCCTTTTTTAGAAAAAATGTCTGTTGTTTATTGTGTGTGTGTGTGTGTGTGTGTGTTCTGTCCTTCTCCCCTGTTCCATTTCCATAGACCCATATTAAAATAGGGTCCCGACCCTGTTCCATTTCCCCTTGTCCCTAGACAGGCCCAAACTATATTCCCATGTTAAATTCCCATTGTCCCCAAAGTGCCGGGCCAGTTTTCCCCATGTTAAATTTACATAGTCCCCAAAATGCCGGGACCCTGTTTTTAATGCTAAGTCCCATTGTCCCTAAAGTGCCCCTATTCACTACTCACGTGCAACATTTTACATTTTGTTCTGGCCAGCCATGAAGATGACTCTTGGAATCCCTGTGCGTATTTTTCTGTATATTCGTACATTTGTTAGTCCATCAGCCCGTCACTATGCTCTGACAAACGCAGTGTTAACGATTTGTATATTGTTATTCTATGAAATACAGTTACACACAAGTTCATGATACTTGGTATGTGGTTGTATCACGGTGCGTACAACGCCATGTTACCAAATGCTTGTATGCGGTTTAATATGCAGGGGGTAGTCAACTCCTTGTTTGCAAGATTTTGCAATCGAAACAAAATGATTCTTTTTTATGAAGAGATGAATGGATTCTCAAATGTAGCTTCCATGCACATACAATTTTTTTTTAATTTATGAAATAATTCCAATATTGTACTCACAAAGATACAATTTAAATACTCATCTCATAAAGTTCATTTTGATATATGTACGATATTCCTTCTGTGTAAAAATTACTATATTTCCTTAAGTGGTAGAATATTCCACTGTTTATGAGTAATCACCAGAACGTAACCAAAGTACCGCAAAATTCGATTTTAGGTAGAATATAGACTATATAGTGCCAGGACTTTACATAACGCATCTTTAAATATTTACAGGATGACCCTTTTTCGTTTAGTAATTAATAACGTATTTTGTATTCTCTTTGGGGGTGAGTGAGGTGGGAAAGGGTACAAAAGCTGTTTGGTTTCAAAAACGCTTTTATGCATCAGAAATGATAGTACTCAGGTAGGTTATTAAAACGTCGAAACTTCTTAGGACTGAAGTTTACAAGGCGAATGAAAGATTGTGACAGTGGGGCAATTTGACTATTTAGTGCTGGGCGCCACAAGGCCCACCCGACCTGGCGAGGACAGTGGTTTTTATTATTTATATAAACCGTAATACTGAAAAGATGCATGAATGCGTCAAAAATCAATCAACGAGAATCTACCACGTCATATTCTAAATGTCTTCTTCGTATGGAAAAAAGGAAATGTTTAATATGTTAAACTTAGTGTTTATAGCTTTTACTTATAAAATATTACTGCATATGCAAAACTGGACATAAGTGCGTCTGAACAGTGCTATATTTTAATTACATATCTTGATCAAGTTATGACTGGCTAACTAGATTGATTTATAATGGACATCGACAGTTTCCATTTGAGTTAAATACGGCCATTCCAATTTGTTATGTGACCACCGTCCAGTTTAAGACAAGACTAAAAAGAACCATATGCTAGAACTATGTATTGATCTACATTGTCATCAGCAATAATGTTAATAGCTCACTGTCAATTTTTGTTTAATAGAATGTTATATTTGCGTAGGAAACTGTTGGATAAAGTGCAGGTTGTCTGCATCGTTGTACTTATGACGTGCAGTTATGAAACCGAGTCCGCGTAGTTACAACATAGAATTATTAAATGGATTCCGTGCAGTTATATAATAATGGAATGAAAATTCGTTTGTAATAACGTGCACTTATAGAACGTAGTCTACGTAGTTACAACAAAAACTTATGGAGTCCGCATATTTATAACTTACAAATATGGAGGAGAGTATACGTAGTGATAACATACTCTTATCGAATTGAGTCCGGGTAGTTTCAGAATATAATTATACAGCGAAGCCGGTCTGCGTGTGATATATGTTCTTGATTTAATGGCATTTTTCGTTACTTTAGCTCAAGTTCCTGAAATTTCTCTAGTTAAGCTCCAATCAAATTCGTAATCCATATAAAATAAAGAAATCAAACCCCTTAAATATGTCATTTTTAATATACAAATTCGGATTGACAGATACTGACCATGTAACGGAGAAGGCCGGTTACATTATTCACTGACAGTCACTAAAAATTTGAAAGTGAATAATTAATTGCATAATAACCAAAAAAGCAATTGCATTGTGCGCTTACTGCTGGATTTTGTCGTTAATGTTTACCGTGTATTTCAATCTTCGTACAGTAACCCCTTAACGTTGAGAAACACATAAGTCCGTATTTTTTTCAAAAAGGACATAGATAATTGACTCGTACATAATTCACATTGTTATGTATATCTATATTATGTGTGTTAATTTTCATGATTATAGATTGTAAGGGTTAATTAGGAAGCAAAACATCAAGTTCAATTCTAATTTACTTCAAGATAGTGGGTTCATACTTTGAGATGGGGGTCATGTTAGTAAACACATTAAATAGTTTCAGGATAGAAGCAAAGATGTTTATGAGATCAGGGTTCAGGCCATCTCTGTCTTTAAAAAAAACAACAGGTTGACCTAATTCATGACTGGATAGCTGCTTAAGTACTTGACCTTGTTGACAATTGATCTAGAATGATTGTTCGACTCTTGTTCTGAAACGCCTTCGTAGGTTTTCATATAAGGGATTTTTACCTCTGAACTAATTATATAGAGACTAAACATCTATCTTAGCAGCGTAACATAGTTTTGTTCAGTTCAGTTGAAAGGCTGTATTTTAGTTATATCACTTCTTCATTGGAATTAAAAAGGGCTCAGACTTCATCATTTAATGTTTTAGAATTATCACGAATTCAAATGAAGCTATTTTGATTACACAATTGTTTTACATCAAAGGAGACAAATGTGGGTTGAAAATGTTTGTGCAAAGTAAGCACCAGTTTACAATATACAGTGAATAAGCATCCGACAGAGACAGTATCATAAGGTGATGGAAAATCAAGCTCGGTCCATGAGCTTTCGTCTTATGTTTTAACAAATTCGATAAAGAAGTATATTAATAAAAATATGATATATAAACAAGTACAAATTATATATTCTTTTTCATAAATAATACATGAAACCCAAACTATATTTCTTAAAGGAACAGTAATGTCCAATCTGGTCTTGCTAAATCACTCATAAATGTTTCGATCAAATTTATATACTTTTCTAATATTATTTAATTTCGTCTGGAAAAGAAAACAGTTTTTGAAGCATCACTAAAATTTGGTCCAATTATAAAATAAATTATTCTATCCCCATAATATCATATTTTATCTTTCATCCTTATACCATAATCATGTAAAAACCATGACAAAAAGATACAAACATCTGTCTCGAGAAAGTTTGAAATTTGCCAAGAGCTAACGATGGCTTTATGCTTTTTGTTTGTCTTTATTTCATTCACGTTTATATAATTATGCACGCAAAAAAATATTTCCAAAAAATATTAACCAGTTTTACACTTGTTGAGGGTTGGTGTTTTATTTTTTGTTGGGGGAGGGTTGTGCTATAGTTGTAAAGAAATACGGGAGAACGTTCTTACAATTTGACCAAGCGGTGTAAGAACCTAATGCCAGGAAACACCACATTTGGTCACTATTGGTCACAATTATTCAAATTTCATGCCCTGCAACTATAATTCAGCATATAGGCGTACAGACGTAATAAAAGCACATGGAATTAGAGAGTTAAACAAGGTGTGATCCAAGAGCTAAGTCCCCGGGGCAGTGAGGCGTTTACAATGCAACGTTTGGTCACATCTATACATGTATGATTTAGCTCCTGCACAAGGAAAAATGACAACAGGGTCGAGATCTGAACAGCTCAGTGACATGACCCTGTCGATAATGCTCGTTCTTTAATATTGGCAATACAATTAATATTTTAGGAGCAGTTTGTTCACATATTTGAATGCACAATTTATGACTTGCGGATATATCAACAGTGTTAGCTTTCAAATCTTAATTGTGTCAAGGACACAAACCTAACGAGTTAAATCATATATTTCCCGCTTCCAAGAGCAAGGACAAAGTTCAAAGTTACTACCCCTATAAAGCTTTACTTGCAAAAGATTAAAGTTTCAAGGTATAACGATGTAGGAGGTGTACAACGACCATAGTATAATGCGTACATACATATTCAGATGAACTACATGGCAATATTATCAGCTTTAGTGGTAAGTGTTGGAATTGCAGAAAGGAAATGGATCTGCAAAAGTTCTGCAGGACGAGTATGTACTGGCAATAACGAAAATTACCACCTAGTAAGCTATTAGTTAAGAAGCTATCAGGTCAACCTAGCGTGCTATCAAACACATAGTGATGTTGTCCAAAATGATATGGGATCAATGACCTCTACAAGAATGCAAAGTTAACTGTCAAGCCATCGCTTATGGAAGCTTAGCCGGATGATTCGCTTAGTCCAACTGTACTTGTTTGCCCAAGATTAGGTCTGTACAAAGCTTGGTGTTCTTGATCTGTGTAAGAGGTATATGGAAGGATCAAATCATGTTGCCGAAATTGGACAAATACGATAGAAACTAAAATATGACCTTAATAGCTAGGAACTAAAAGAAGTAAACACTGCTCACAAAGCTCTAGCTTTCTTAAGTAATCCGAACTTTACAGGTGTATATTCAACACACTAGTCTTGCTGATATCTAAAACGTACATCAATTCATGCCGGTGTATCTTCCCCACTTTGGATTTTTAGGCCATTGTAAAATAACCAATACCTATAGGTATATATTCAACACATTGGTCTGTTTGGTCACTGCAAAGCAAACCAATACTTTTACATATATTCATGACATAGGGGTCTTTCGTCGATGTAAAGCATTTTCTTGTCTACGGCTACCAGGTAAAACAGCATTTACTATATTCGACTTGCACTTCAGTTCATTAACCTTTACCGCCACTTGCATATTTTCTTGCGACCGAGAGGCCTAAACTACACGGCATCGAACAGCGACAAATAACAAGTTTTGTTCCCTTAAAAATATAAACTGATTTCCCTAAAATATATTTAAAATACCTAACGGTGGTTAATGGATTTCAAAATTTCCTAAAAACAATTATTCCAGTTCTAAGTACTCCGGATATGTTGCAAATCCAGAATGAAAATTACAATATCTTTATGTGGTCACACGACATAATAGTCACCGTATTAAATATGAATATACTTTAACTAAATTCACGGTAAATAAAAAAAGATAGTAAGTCCCAAATATTTCAAGGCAAATCCAAATAAGTAAATCTCAAACATTGTTGAATACATCATGACAAATCCGAACATATTAAAACACCCAAGTCTTTGAATAAATGTTGAAGCACTGAAGTTTCAACGAATGATATGAAATTAAAAAATTAAGTTCCTCAATATTCTTTCAAGACAAATATCAAATTTAAGAATGGGCGATTTCACTTTCTACATTGCTTATACATAAAGATATTTTAAACTGACATCTCATTAATTAATATGCCGTTACTAGGGCGTTATTCCAGGCTTCCAGTGAACCATTTAAACATTTTGAAATTACTTATCTGCAGCCAACAAATCAAAAACTGCTTTTCCAGACCTAGTCATTCAGGAAACAATCCAGTCCGACCTCTTTGCAGTACGGGCGTCCTTCTTGGATCCCGTGATGTTTACTGAATATAAAGCATTGATCTTGGAATTTATGAATAAACTTGTACTACGTATTATATTTACAGTACAACCTACTGACAGGACATTAGTATTAAACAAACAATATCATTGACTGAATGGCCTTTACTGAAATCGTTATTTTGTAATAAAATATACATAAGATATATTGATATAATAATGTTTGATAATTGACAAAGACGCCATCACTAAGGTTGTATGTATTGATTAGACACGTTAGATTCTTGGTATCATTGACAGTCATGCTCGGAATTATTATCTCCTACCCCTGGATGGGAATAAAACTTTCCTGATCGCTACTATAAGAAACTTATTTAGCTAAAATTTCTCAAAATACGTTAAACGTATCATAGGTTTGACAACCCTTTGTTTGGGATAACGGTGATGCATGATTAAGCCATCCGTGTGGATTGATTTGTTTTCGTAAGTGTATTACTTTTTTACATCCAAAATAATTATAATTTATACTTTTACAAGATTTATTACTCCAAATTGTAATGAAGTTTAGAATACCATTCAAACTTTCTTTGCCAACCAGAAGCAAACGTTAAGAATGTAACATCATTCAAATGGACGTGTATCACTCAACTACGGACAAAACTAAAGCCAGAGACATTTCAAGAGTATCCCATTATCATAGTAGGTCAAATCTGGTCAAGTGACTTCACATAAAACTCTACTTTGCAAATATTATGCAAGTTATTCATGACAATCAAACACCTGATAAATTCCTAACTACCATAATGAAATCTGTGGTTTCAGAATAAATGCTCAAAATATTCAAAGGCATAGATTGAAAGATATATATATATATATATATATATATATATATATATATATATATATATATATATATAGATACACACACACACACACACAACCAGATTTGAGCTACAATGATAATGGGATACTCTTGACATGTCTCTGACTTTAAATATGTCTGTAATTAGGTGATAAACGTCCATTAATTGTTATGATCAGATTGTAGCATACGTCGTAATACTAGCACTAATACATTTTGAGATTGTTTCAAAGACGTTGACTTAATCTAAACAAAGCAAGCAAGTCTGCCGTACTGTTCACATCAGTAGATTAAGATTCAAGACAACCAAAGAACGTTAAGATACTTCAAAAGAAAACGCTTCCTTTAGTAGTCTAGTCACAATAAAAATGCACCCACATTCCAAACACCAAACTTTGGTTACAGTACCAAGTGCGCAGACCATAATGTACGATGAGCCTACCTTTACATTTGCTGATGACCGAATCCGAAACAGCATGCTCAAACAAATTTAGAACAATTTCTGATTGAACGAATTAGGAAGACCGATACAAGCGATATCAGTGTTTCTTTGTAAATATGTTGTGTCATTGGTATAATCTTTGTTTTTCATGTATTTTCGAGTTTATGTTCGGCTTAAATCTGGCTGCCTTTTTAGAAATAAGACATATTCGTAACCGCCACCCCACATGTATTAGTTGGTATTGAGAAATATTACATTACAAAATCATTTATGCTCGCTACGGGACATTTGTGGGTTATGATGAGCAGCAAGAAATTGTATTCAAGTTTTACTGAACAAAAACAGAATAATGCAGCTCCACCCATAACAATAAGTTTCAATGTAGTACACTTGAATTTGTCCGTAGTTGTCTTATTGTACCTTGTTCTTCATCTTTGATTGTTATCATTTCCAGGCCATGCACGGCCAATCCCAACGACGTAGGGAACGAAAATCGATAAAATGGCAATAAATTGTAATGGAATTTATATTTTCTATCATTCTAATTTTATATACTAAATATTCACATTTGTACTTTGTAAGTAATGGCATTTTTATATAAATCTTGTCAACGTCGGCAGCTGTCTTATTTCAAATTAGTCTTTTCTCGGTTCTGGATATCAGCATTAAGTATTGCTTGATTGATTGCCTGACTGAGGAACTGATTTATTTTTTAAATCTCTTTTATGTATTTCATAATTTTGTTTATTTCTTTATTTCTTTCTTTATTTATTTATTTGGTTTTAAGGCACACCAGCACTGTAAAACTACACAGTCCCACCTAAATGGTTATATGATAAATGATGTATGTATATGATGTATGTATGAAACATGATTCATTATTAACGATAGGTTAAAGGACAAAAACAAAAACATGAGATGGTAATAAATGAGAAGGCTATATATCAACGGGCAATGTAAATGGTGTGTACAAAGATCAGTTTGACAACGAAATATAATTTAGAGTGATTGACAGTAAAGATATTAGTTAACAATACTCAAGAAAAATAGGCTCCACGCAAGCTTCAGAATAAACATTTACATCCTACAAGAAATATTAAATATAAGACATATTTACTCTTTCAAGAATCTCCTCCATGCGCTAAGTTTTATTGTAACGCCCGCCAGTAGTTTGAGATGAAAAGAATTTATCAGCAAGTGCTTCTTATTAAAGGGTTCTTTGCCAGTAATGCAATCAGGAATGTTTGCACTCTTTAATTATCAGTGGGTTCTATAAGTATGACCAATTCTAAATGGGTTCTATAAGTATGACCAATTCTTATTCAGTTCTGTACGTATGACCAATTCTAATTGGGTTCTATAAGTATGACCAATTCTAATTGGGTTCTATAAGTATGACCAATTCTAATTGGGTTCTGTAAATATGACCACTTCTAATTGGGTTCTATAAGTATGACCAATTCTAATTGGGTTATATATGATTGACCAGTTCTAATTGGGTTCTATAAGTATGACCAATTCTAATTGGGTTCTATAAGTATGACCAATTCTAATTGGGTTCTATAAGTATGACCAATTCTAATTGGGTTCTGTAAATATGACCACTTCTAATTGGGTTCTATAAGTATGACCAATTCTAATTGGGTTATATATGATTGACCAGTTCTAATTGGGTTCTATATGTATGACCAGTTCTAATTGGGTTATATAATTATGACCTTGTCTAATTCGCGCAATGACTATCTCATCCTGCCGGACGGTTCTATGGGAAGGAGGCAACTCGAACTTAGAAATCTTTAATCGCCTGGAGCTTGTTCTTGACAGTAGTATTTCAAGATGCATGCCACATCCTAAGAATGGATTTGTGTGCGAGGTTTGAAAGCAGTGTTTCATTTACAATCATATCTTTGTGAGGATATGTATATCTTGGCAGCAATATATATATATATATATATATATATATATATATATATATATATATATATATATATATATTTGTTTCTTTGTAAAAATTTATTGCTTCAAATATCTCGCAATTACTGATTTCCTCGTATTGAAAATTACAAAACCAAAAAGATTAAAACTAATCAAAAACTGGCGAAATAAAAATATATTAAATGTTAAAAAAATGAAGAAGAAAGAGCTTCTAATTTGAAATAGTATGTCCTCATTACTGAAAACAAAGATAATGGAGATCAATGCATGTGTGCTAAGTTGTTATGAAGCTATAGAGTCTTTGCAGTCTTAACATTACATGATAAATGCGTACAGTCCCATCATCACTGGTCAAATAATAATAATAATAATAATAATAATAACAACGATACTAATAATACTACTAATAATAGCAAAGATAAGACAACAAACTTGAAAATCAATATGGATTTTTAAAGGTATTTGTACCTGTTATATCTAAACGGCCAACGGCAATATAATGCGATTAAGCAAAGCCATGGCTATGCCTATAATAGCGCAACATTTGCCAGTAACTGACAATCTTTGTTGCGTATATCACCACAGTCATTTTCAAAATTTTGCCCTGACTGAGCGTACTTTTGACTCGCATTCCATTATATTTATACGAGCGTGTGTCACAGTGTTACAAACAAAATCCTTCTAATCTTAACTATAAAAGAAACAGAAGGAAAAAACAACAAAACCCCCGAAATTAAAGTGAAAACTTTTAATGGCCGTAAGGTGGTTATATTTTTTAAACTTTTAATATGGATGTTGCACACATTTGGTTTATATGCAGTGCATATTTTTTTCTTCAAGATTGTAAGATGTAAACATAGCTAACGTTTGTCCATGATTGTAAGATGTAAACACAGCTAACGTCTGTCCATGATTGTAGGATGTAAACATAGCTAACGTCTGTCCATGATTGTAAGTTGTTAAAACAAAATATGCTTAGCAGTGGAGGTCAAGGTCAGTCTTGTTAACACTTAAACTGTTTGTTTTATTTGTTGCTTGTTTTTTTCTGTTGGAATAATTTACATTCGTTTTCGATGGAGTTCAAGTGAAACTATGTATTAATTGGGATTTGTATTCATATGTAATAATTGGGATTTGTATTAATATGTATTAATTGGGATGTGTATTAATACGTATTAATTGGGATTTGTATTAATATGTATTAATTGGGATTTGTTAAACCCATTCCTTTTTAAGATCAGATTGTGGGAATCTAATTGTTGTCAGAGTTGACAGTTGTGTTATTCAATTACGATTGGAAAGGAGTTATTTATTTAGACTATTTGCTGGACTTAGTAAAGGGCTGATTGACATTTAGATTAATGCATTACGATGGACATTTGGTGAACTCATTTAATGACCTTTTGAATTGCATCTTTGTGTTATATCAAGACACTGAAGACTATTGGAATTCATTCGGAACAATCTTTATTTTGGATGTGTGACAGGACGTATAGGATTATTTGGAACTTAATTAACAATATTGTATATGTCATTTCAATTTTCATTTTGTATTGTAGGGAAGTACATTGCTTGTTGACGTTAATTAAATCTTTAGCTTCTCGTTCTTCCTGTTACGTATTTCAAAACTAGAGTCGTAACAATGGCCAACATATGTCAAACATAAATACTTTATAGTTTGCAATACCACACTAACAGTCCAAAAATATTTACAAGCTAGAGTCGTAACAATGGTCAACATATGTCAAACTAAAATACTTTATGGTTTGCTATACCACACTAACAGTCCAAAATATTTACAAGCTAGAGTCGTAACAATGGTCAGCATATGTCAAACTGAAATACTTTATAGTTTGCTATACCACACTAACAGTCCAAAAATATTTACAAGCTGGATTCGTAACAATGGTCAACATATGTCAAACTGAAATACTTTATAGTTTGCTATACCACACTAACAGTCCAAAAATATTTACAAGCTTTAGAAGGTAGTGAAGAGATAAGAGAATAATTTATTTCACTAAGGTGATCTTGAGACACGCTGGAAATACAAAACAATACAGAATTAATTTAGCAAATTAAATTAAAACCGACAGATACAAAACAATACAGAATTAATTAACTGAACAAATTTAATTAAGAACAACACATAATAGTCTTATATTGGGAACAGGTTTAGTACATATTTCTTTCACATATTGATATATTTTTGCGTTCTTGAAATAGATCAATCTGTCGAACATTTATAGAAACATGACCTAAACGTTACTTTAAAAGTTAACCCCTTTTCTAGGAGTTTGAACTTATGTACTTGGTGTGTCACTGACGGCATGGGTATCGACTCCGCAGTCACGATAGATCAACCACACACCGTGTTTTAACTGCTCTTGTCAGAAATTAAGTGGAACAAACGAGATGTTACTAATTCTGGTACAAGTTGACTAAGATAATTAATTGGAAGCCGCTGAGGGGTTCACAAATACCTTCCCTGTATTTGCTTATTCCCCATTGTTACAGAGAAATGTTAACTTTATATTTTACCAGCGACTTCGAATAATGTCAGCATAAGAAGATAAAGCAATTGTTGTACACAATAAGCTCCCTCACGGTAAGGCCAATAAACGTAATATTTTGACTATATTTTTATTATAACGAGTCTCTGCTCACTCTGCCCATCAAGAAGTAACAGAAATGAATACAAAAAATAAGCTTTATAAATGTCAACAAATAATTAATTTCCCCATAATGCAAAGTGAAAACTGAGAAAAGGAAACTTACGGTATTGACAATTAAATCCCAAATAATCAACAAATTACAGAAACAAGTCTTTTAATAAAATTTCTAAAAAAAGCGTTAGCGTAAATCCGAATTAAGTCCAACGCTGTAAGTGTTGATGTGCCTGTAATGGCTCGTAAAGTGTTGATGTGCTAACAGTCATTCGTTTGATCACAATAATACAATAGAAGCAGAAATCCTTATTTGAAATTTTATTATAAATTCAAGTTTCTATTTTCAAAAACGTTGCCAGAGCACTTTTGTATTTCCAGAGAAGAAATAATTTGAATAATTTCATATCAAATACTACTGTACACAAAAATGACACAATTTTGCACGGATGTTAAAGCACGAATGAATTATCAGTAACACGATTATATAGTCTTTTATTCGATCTTATGTCACAAAAAACATTTTTTAAAGAAAATCATTAACTAATAAAAATAACCTACTGTAAACTTCTTTAAATAAACAAAATAAAATGTTAGTTATAATTCGAAAGTATGGTACTGAAATTATAATTTATAACCAGGACCATGTCAGGTACACCACGGGAATTGTATGAGATTTTCAATAACCTAGACGCATATCCACATAAATATGTTTACTTCTGTTCACAATGGTTCTGATATTAAACCCATACAATTAGAAAATATTTTAACTATGCATCGGTTGTGAACAGAATTTTAACATGATCAATAATTCAGGTCAAGGGGAAAGTAAACTTGATTTTGGAGAAGGCTACTTCTAACATGCAATGCTACATTACAATCGCTTATAATGAAATAAAAAATAAAAAATATTAAAACAAGTCAAGATACCAAGCAACACAAAAAATGAAATATACTTATTATAAAGTCAGTTAGATAGTCATTCAAATTGTATTTACACAGTATGTGCCTAATATCAGAGACAAATGCCAACTATCGGAGTGTGTTTCCGTCAGAGTACACGAAGAGCCGTCTTAGCAATATTTGCAGTGAAATTGTATCGTTCCTATGGAACTCAGTCAATGCTAGATTAGAAATTGTGCTGTATTACACTTGCATTGACTGTATTTATATATGGGAAGTCAAACCAAACATATCAGAGGCATAACGACTGATACGGCAATGTTGTGAAAAGGTAAGGTGTTCATGCAGGATGGTGAAGTAGACGGACAAAAAGGGAAACTAGGAGGACAGTACAAATCTTCCTCATATAAACTATTAAACTTTCATTATGCTGGAACCAGGGATATAAAGCATTTCCGTATACCTCTTTCAAACATTGTTTAAAATGGGATCCATTAACATGCAACAATTTATAAAGTTTATACAGATAAAAGAGTATTTTGCCGGATATAATTTCAAATTGAAACGGATATGATGTTTGCAGTTGGACCCGAGTTATAAGTGTGTATTTGTGGTACGTCATATCCAATATCCATATCCTCACCAGATACAAATTTTTTTAAATGCTCAAGCCCCTTTTATTATGCTGCCCTCATCAAATGTAGGTATGGCACGAATTCCGTTATAACTCACGTTCTCCTTTGTCCCCCCCTCTGCAAATAGATAATAAAAATAGTAGAAACGATAAAAACAAAATTATGCAAATAGTGTCAACCAACGTAACAAAGATAGAGTCATGAAATTTGAACTTGTATGATACGAGCACAGAAACGTTGTCAACAAATATATTTCTAATCATTACACATTTGTGAGGTCCGCAGAAAGACCAACGTAGAAAGAAATGGAAGAAACACTGGTACGCTTCTGAATGAAATGATGGTCAACAGATGAAACTCTTTAAAATGTTTTGCAGAAGAAAATATTTCATTACTATTTTAATTGTTTGTTTATTAAAAACAAGGAAAAGAAGAAGACAACACACAATAAAATATTAGTCCCTATACAATGTGTCTTGCTAAACAATGGATTGAATCCTGATCTGGCAGATTTTCTTGACGCTTGAGCAAAAGGGCGTATAAGCGACACAACTGATGCAAACAGAATGACTTCTTTCTTTCCCAGCAAATTAAAATGTGATGTGCAAAGATTCCTTTGTGGTTATGTAAATCGATGTTAATTGAAGAACCTGTGGCTCAAAATGTTCTTGAAAGTGTTTCTTTATTTTGTTTCAGACTAGTATTATAGTAATTTAGATAGATGCATATTGGACCAATTGCATAATTATATGTTTGTTTTTAAAAAAAATGAAATATGAGTATCACGTTCCATATGAGAACTCGTAACTAAGAAAAAAAACTACGTTAGAAAGTTTCCCAGACTGCAGTAATATAATCTCTGCACAAAGTTGAACAGCTTGAAGTTGTCCCAGAAAGTGTCAGCGCAACATACTTACACAATTAAAACTTTAAAATAGCAAACATTTTAACCAGTAAATTGTAGAGGGGAATGCAATACATCTCAGAAATTTTAGAATACAAATAACAATAATTTTGATAATACTAACTTATATAACAATTTGACTAATTCACGCCTCTATTGTTAAAAACGTACAAGGTATGTCTTTATATTTCTTCACGTACAATATTATATATCTCTTTTATATTTTGAAGGTTAAATTTTTCTTTGATAGGAGTATCGTATAGTCCTGTTTAAGCATATAATCCAATCAAATCCAATTTCAAACATAACGTCAGATTTATCATCCTAGACGACAAAACCTTATGTAAAACATAACTTAGCTTATTTTGGGCCATCGACGTTAAAATAAAGTTCTGAAAATGTGCGTGCGAGTGGACTTCTCAAACAGTATATTAAATTTACTTATTTGTGATATATCTTGGTTCATCTTGGTGCCTTGTCAAAACGCAGTAGTAACATTTATTGAAAAAGTCAAAATGAAGCCACTTAAAAGTATATGAAACAATGTAATATCAAGAACAGCAGAAGAACTTTTTAAGTTTTACAACGCTTCATGACCAACGTAACCAATCAAAGTCCTAGATTTTTTTAATATACTTTAGACATGATATAGTTTAATTAAACACGCACCCATGTATTTTTCTAGTATGATCCTTTTTAACTGAACACGCTTCTGTTTTGTTTATGCTGCACAAGGGAAATGTTTGTTTTCAGAGATCTGCAACAAATCAGAAAGTAGTTAATGCTTAGAGAGGTGCTGTATAAGTCAAAAGGCATTTTCTGTCCGAAATCTACGTCATTGTAAATAACACGGTAAAGGATAGGATTTGAACTGGTATCCGTCTGATTGTAAATATGCAAGCTAAACGTTGATCCACAGAGCCTCCTTTCTGTCAGGATCATTTGACTTGAAGTCTGCAATGGATGTTTAATGATAAAAAATTGTCAATGATTTCGTGAACTGCATATATGTTTGTATATAAAACCATATTGATAAATGTATGAACGCTTTTAAAATTGACCAACGAGAACCGACAAAATGATATTGTAAATTTCTCCCACTAAGTAAGGAAGTGATATCCATTAACATGTATATCTTTGTCACTCTATACTTAAAGTTTCTACTTATACAACATCATTGCATCTATATAACTATAAATTTTCACAAGTCTATGTTTTTAAAACAAGTAACAGAAAAGCATGAAAGACAACAAGCTTTTAAATGTAATAAATAATTTATTTCCAAAACATACAAAGTGAAAATGAGATGAAATATAAAACAAACGATATTGCGAATCCCTCAATAATGCAAGAATTACAGAAACAAGACCTAATAATTTAAAGTCCTGAATAAAATTCGGTATAAGTACAGAATAGATCCACAAACTGACGGCAATGATGCGTCTGTGGTGGCTTGCAGAGTGTAGAAATGCCTTTCACTTTGAGAAGGTATGCGGATGTAATCTGACATACACGAACAGCTTGAAAAAAAATTATAAACAGAGAGAAACCTCCATTCACAATTCATTTTTTCAAAATGTTTGTTTTTTAGGGAACATACCTAAGCACTAATAAAGGGTGTGACGGGGAAAATACACATAAAAACTTTGATAGTTCTGAAACAATCGGGGGATATTCCTAAAGTTCTTAACCAGTTCTCTATGCTGGGATTGGTCCGTGGGATATCCACAAATAAAGAAGTACAGATTTCTGGTCGCGTTGCAAGTGTGTGCGTGTTTTGTAACATGGTAAAACATTGGATAGATATTTTTCACGTGACACTTGTAAAGTGACGAGTCTGCGCAAGTGTCAAAAGCTAAAGTCACAAAACTTATGTAAGGCTTTATAACATTTCCACTTCAGAAAATGTGAAGTATCACAAGTTAGTATCACAAACAGAAATGAAACATAGGGGCTTGAGAGTTGTTGTTTAGATACATCCATTCAACTTCACGACTTACTTGCTCTGTCTCATACTTTGGTATTCGGTCTTAGAAGAGATCACCTTTGTAGGTGCAACAGAGTGGTCAGAGCAGGAGAATACGTCGGCGCTGCTTTCGAAAAAGGGTAGTTCTTTAAAAAAAAATATGTTGAGTTTTTTTAAATGTCAGATGACGAAACACATGTGTTAAATCAGGTTGGTAGACATCGTGGTCAACGACAAAGTAGAAGTGACAGATAGAAGGAGACACCGTTGCCGAGTAGCGTGGATTTTTTGAGTACGTACGTATCCTAACAGCACTATACCATCTTTAGCTCTATTGATGACATCAACTATCTGTTTTTTCTTATAACGTTTTTTTTTTCGTGGTAGGGTTTGAATCGAAGGGTCGACAAAATGCGCGAGGTGATTAAGACGCACCGTTGTCGTTCGTATAAGTCAGCCAGGGTTCCGATACGTTTGGCTTTCACTTGCCCTTGTGAAATATACCAAGTAATTGTGACTACAAGAGGTAGAGAGGGTATATATAGAAAGAACAAACTTGGTTAAATCATTTCTGAATCAGCAATCGAGATGAAATGATCGCACGATTTCAGTGGCAGAGAAGACAGTAAGAGGCAGCTATGTCGCGTATCGCCTCATACACGAAAGGAAGTGTTCGCTCAAATTGAAGACATGAGCGAGCCTGAACCAACACCTTCAAGAGAGCCTACTCCAAACCAAAGTCCTCTAGTATCATCCGAAACGTATCACCACATCCGGGAGACGGGAAAACACTCTTCAAGTAAAATTAGAATTATGGCTTATACTTACACTATGAAGTTTAAAGATTTCAAGTCAGACGAACCACTGGAGAAAGCAATTTGTGGGATGTTTTGTTAACCACACTGAAACGACGATGTGAAGCCAAAGAAGACGATATCTTGAGACTTTCCATTCATCAGGACAGTTTGAAGTCATCTGTTCGGATCGAGTTTAGCAGCCTGGCAGAATTGACACCTTGCAAAGTCATCGGCAAGATTCAACACGTGCATCAACTCAATGACACGTTTCACATCACCATGGAAAAGCGACACTGTACATGACCCACGTTTCTAATCTCAAATGGACCGGACAACGCATACAAGTGTTATTGGTGGACGAGCTTCGCAGCATCAAGCGCAGCATCGTTCAAATTAACAATAATCATGACAAGATATGTTTAGCCCAAACCATTATCGTGGGACGAATGTATGCCGATACGAACGACAAGGTAGAATGGAAAAGAGCCTGGAAAACTATTCAACGATCGTAATGAGCCATAAAACGAAGTGAAGTAGAACTCCTGTTACAGCAAGTCGACATAACCAAAGACACCACTTGTGGCATTCCTGAAATGCAAAACTTGCAAGATGTCTTGGGTCCACGCTACACATTGAAATTGAATCATCAAGAAGTGCGTGGTACATCGACCTGGAAAACGTTCGACAATATAAAGGATTCATCATGTGCAAAGTCTTGTCCCCCACGGAGTTGTATTTTCACGTTTTACCTGACCATTGCTAAGGAAAACGGATGTTTCTTTTTGTGCCGTACTTGTGCAGAAACTTGGAACCATGACCAACCTTGTCATCACACTCAAGAAGAACGAACAATGACGGAAACGTCTGTCAGCGTGGAATTGTTTAACACTCTGGAGCTGGGATACCATCTGTTAGAGGTGTACGAAATTTGCCACTTTTCCAAGACAGAACAGTTCCAAAAGGGTGACAAGACTCCGAAAGGCATTTTCAGGCACTACGATGATGCCATTTTGAAACTAGAACAAGAAGCTAGTGGCTATACTTCCTGTTGCAACACTCCTGAAGACAAAAATAAATTCAAAGAGAAGTACTTTGAGCAGAAGGGCATCACTTTAGACCATGTGGAGAAAAACGAAGTAAGGCGATCGTTTGCCAAAGTGATATTTCAATTGCTTGTGGCGAAAAATGGCACAACGACCGTGTTTACCTAAGACGGAGTATTTGACAGAACCGTTACCTTCAGATGATTCACTACACAACCAAATACACGAAACACGTAGACGTCATTTTTGAAGTCTTGATCTTAGTTAACTGCAGAGGCCGATGAGTTTGAAAATGTCATCATTGCGGCCTACGTGACAGCCCATGCTCGCTTCAAGTTGTACGACTCTTTAGAACTGTTAGGAGATCGTGTCATGTATTGTGACACAGACAGTTAAATCTACATTAATCGTTTTGGTCAGAAGGCGTCTCAGAGATAATACGTCATAGGATACGTCTCAGAGGTAATACGTCATAGGATACGTCCCAGAGATAATACGTCAGAGAATACGTCGCAGAGGTAATACTTAACAGGAGCTATTTTCGCCCTTTAAAAAAAAAAACATAAATAGAGACAACATAAATTTTCTGTTGTTTATGATAACATAGGCCTGCATTATCCCCCGCTCGTTATCAGATCTTACTATCGGTGCTAAACAGATGCTAAGGCTATCGGTCGGATCCACATATCCTATAATGACCCTAGTTTTTTTAATGTAGTTTGAGTAACAGAGTTCTGCAACCTTTCAATCCTGACATTTACGCTATGGAATCGAAGTTAGCTTTTGTTTCCACAATTCTTCTGTTGGCTAAATAAACGAATGCTTAATTAAGAATAACATTCTTCCCTCGAAAAGACATTATCGATCATGGCAGTATAGCGTGATGATACGTGGGTGTCTCCATAAATCTAATTAATTGTTCTCTGGCCCAAGTTAAAGTGTACTTCATAGATCGCCAGAAATGTGCCCCTTCACAGATTTGTCAATTCCCTACTTTTGATTTGACCGCTTTGTTTATGCCCATAAAATGAATGATTTAACTGTGCTGATACAAACATTAGAACAAATTATATTACATATGTCCGTCCGTGTCTTCTTTCAGTGCATCTTACTAAGTGCTGGAGGCAGATTCCAGCCAACACAACGTCTGGTGTGTTAAAGATGAAGGTCGAACTTAATTTCTCATTTCATTTATCTCTAGCAAGTCAATCCTTTGAGAAGTTTGGTTGTTGTTCTTACTGTTGTTGTTCCCGGAAGTAAAGTTGTACACGAGATCAGGTTTTGAAAATAATATCACCTAGTGACTGGCTCGAACACTTGTCGGCTATATACAGTGACATTAATCTAGATGATTATCTAATCCACTAGTCCGTGCAAGCTTAATTGTCATGCTGAAAAAATTAATGACACTTGTAATGCAATTATGTAAAGAAACAAAAGTGTAATTATTTATATTAATCCTATATAACTGTATGACAAACCGATTCAGAGTTTAAAAAAGTATATAGGGAATATATGAAGTATATATGGAGTTTATTGAAAATATATATAAAATACGAATTAATAATTTAGAGTAAACAATTCTCTTAATTTTACGTCTAAAAAGACAACGGAAAGGTTTCTACAACAAAATTAATATGTATAAAATAATCCAAAATTATTATAATAAAAACGGTACCATTATGTTAACCATTGTAAATTTGTCTTTGAATTTATATCATTGACATTAAACAATGATAAACCAGAAATGCTTGTATAAACGATAAATAGTTTGGCAAGTCCAAGGATATGTAATAAAAATAGTAATATAATGTAAGCCACTAAAAGCTGCAATTATAGCTGGACAAAAAATATCGAGCAGTGTTTCAGTTGTTAAACAGACTATAACCTTAAAATGTCAATAATGATCAAAAATACATATTTCTTAAAAATAACGAAATTATCCTCAGAACAGTTTGGAATCAGACTCGCATTACTATTAACCTTTCTTGATCAAAACTGGTTCACATAGAAACTTCGTGAACTCTGAAAGAGAAGAGAAAAGAGGAAATACATGTGTTAATACAGTGGACCCAAATGTGCCTTCAACGAGTCTTGATGCTTTGATCCAGCTCTTCTTTTATTCATTTGTATAACTTCGGTCCCCATCGAACTTTTAAATATTCACTAATAAGTTTAGGGCACCTCGTACAGGTCCATCTCTCTCTCTCTCTCTCTCTCTCTCTCTCTCCGTTTACGATGCACTTTTTTTGCAGATATTCATATGCTGAGTAATTAGTATAATAGGAAAAAGAACGAAAGCTTACAGTGATAACGACTTTAAAACTAAATCCGGGAAATAACAAAAATAAAAATAATCTGGACAATCACTATTTTCATCATCTTCTTTTTTTTCTTTCTTCTTTTTTATTTTGGAACTGAAATCGTTAAGTTGCCAATAATATTGCTTTAGTAATTGTTTAAAGTATAAGCCTTTCAATCTAGTCACTCCTGTTGGGTTTTGTGAAAAATGACATAGTCAAACATTTAAAAATTCGATAAGGAATGGAATTTAAATGTAGGCGTGTCTTCAAAATAGCTTTCACGGTCACTGCCTTCTTTAAATGAAATGCATCAGTCCAAACTAATAAAATGTTAGACTGTTGATATTGTTATTGCAATTATTATAGTTAGTTCAACAGGAAAGTAAATGTATTTTGTCATACAGAAATTTAAAGAGACAAACAACTAACCTGTTTGCTAAACAAAATCGGTTGATTGAGAGATGGACATTCAGATGGACACATCCATAATGTAAGGCAAACATATACTTATATTCGTAAGTATAGTAGTCAGACATATCAATGGAAAACTGGATATAAACATGCATTTCTCATGTCACACGCGTGTTTGGCACGCCAAATATATGCATTTTTATATGATTTTCATGAATCTGTCATGTCACATAGATGCATATGTGGTGACACATACATGGATCATGCGATATACATGCATTTGGCGTGTCACATGCACATATTGGTTACGTCATATTGATGTGTTTGGCATTGTACATACACTATCGTTGGCATGCCATATACATGCATTTGGCATGTCACATATCATTTGTCATGTGATATACATGTATTGTTCAAGTAATGTGCATGCACTTGGCATGTTACATACATTAATCTGGAATGTCAAATACATGCATTTGTCATGCGACATGTATACATTTAGCATGTAAAATAAATAAAATTTACATTTGATTGCTCAGTGAGTGTAGGGCGATAATTCTGTTAACCCTGTACCAGAACATTTTTTTATCCATTCACGGATTACCCCCCTCTTCTAATGCGATGATCATAGAGTATCCTTTAACAAAACTGATGAGATTAAGGCGTACTAATCTTGCCTAATTTGTATACCAAGCATCTTTCCAAAGACTCCCAAATAAATAAATTGTATATAATTTAAGCTGACTAATTAAATTTATTTTACTTGGCCTGATCAAAATACCAGCTCAGTTTCATCTTAATCACATGGTACTATAAACCAAACAATGATATTTTTCAGTGTCATTACTCAGTCATATTTCAATTTGTGCAACAAATTGATGTATGTAATGACTCAGTTGAATTGGGCGATATCACAACACCAAGATAAAGTGATATATATATATATATATATATATATATATATATATATATATATATATATATATATATATATATATATATATATATTTGGGAAGTTATATCGTAAAGCTTAAATATCCAGACCTTATTCCATTTTCACTTCTTTTTTTTTCTCTTTGAAGGGGAGATAGGATGGTTGTAGTTGGGAATATGCCTACCTTCTACTTCAACCTTGCCATTTTTATCCAAATCCATCAGAGCAAACAGTTCGTTAATATCTTCCTCCCCGAGAGGGTCTCCAAGAGACATGAGGGCTCGTTTCAATTCCTTGGCGTCCAGACTCCCATTTCGGTCCTTGTCAAAGTAGCGAAACGCTTCGCGGAGCTCAACCTCAATTATCTCTATTGGTTTAGAAAACTCTCTGATCAGGTCGCAGTACTCGTTGTAGTCAACAAAACCGCTGTCTGGACAGAGAAAGAAAATATGCAACACAAAGTATCATCTAGGCTAACAATGGGCATTAAAATTAAATAAACTACTGCTCATAACCATGCCGATCTGAACATATTTTACTTTGAAGCTGGCGTTCTTAAGAGTCATATCATCGTTGTATAGGGCCACCTAATCTAGAGGTTAAACTAGGTATCAAATGCGAACCCAGTCTTTCAAATCTCGTGCACAAATGACATAAATCTCAACGGCCCATTTCGCAAAGAATGCAAGGACAATAAAGCCCCTTTTTACCTTTAATGAGTACGAGACAAAACATATAAAAAGAACGTTTCATTCACTACAGTTATAATCGTATCTTCATACCCGTATCACTTTCATCAGTTGTACTTATCTATCTATATATTCATCTGATATATATATATATATATATATATATATATATATATATATATATATAGAGAGAGAGAGAGAGAGAGAGAGAGAGAGAGAGAGAGAGATCATCCAGGTGGCAGTGTTTCGGTAGCTTTTCGCATTGTTTCCTACACTTTCGATTAAATGTCATATTTCTTGTTGTTTTTTTTAAAAGCTAATGTAATATTGATAAATATACATTTATATGATGTCAAACTGTCTTTCTTTTTAAATTATGATCGATTTAAGAGAATAGTATCTAGTAATGCGGCAGTAACTCGCTCCTATATTTTCCATTTGTAGCATTGTTTCTCAAAGCGCTTGTGATACCCCGTAAACAACAATCAAATCTTGAACATTCTTTTTCAAATCATTATATATTTATGAGAGCAGCAGAAAGAAGATTATATACAAAATCGCAGAAATAAAATAATAGTACTGCATATCTAAACAATTTATATTCTATAAATCTTTGTTACTATTGATATAAATTTGTTACTGTTGATATAAATCTTAGTTACTATTGATATAAATCTTTGTTACTATTGATATAATTATTTGTTACTATTGATATAAATCTTAGTTACTATTGATATAATTATTTGTTACTATTGATACAAATCTTAGTTACTATTGATATAATTATTTGTTACTAGTGATATAAATCTTAGTTACTATTGACATAATGATTTGTTACTATTGATATAAATCTTAGTTAATATTGATATAAATGTTTGTTACTATTGATATAATTATTTTTTACTATTGATATAAATCTTAGTTACTATTGATATAAATCTTTGGTACTATTGATATAATTATTTGTTACTATTGATATAAATCTTAGTTACTATTGATATAAATCTTTGTCACTATTGATACAAATCTCTGTTACTATTGATATAAATCTATAGCTAATGTTATTGACATTGACTCAAAGCAGTATGTACTTTGATCTTAACGATTTCTGCAAGCTGAATACATTTTGATGGAAAAGGTACTTTTGCCGCAACAAAGGTAAAATTATTGTAATTAAAAAGATGCTTTTTTTTTGTGTGTGTGTGTGTGTGTGTGTGTTCCCCGGCCGAATGCTTACGCATAATAAAGACTGGGGACTCGGCAGTAACTATTACTTACTGTCTTTGTCAACTCGGATCATCATGTCGGCAAGATTTTTCTCAGTTGGATTTTGGCCCAGTGCTCGCATTACTGATTTCAGTTCATTGGTACAGATTTTGCCATCCCCATTTTTATCAAATAGAGAGAAAGCTTCTTGCATCTCTGAAATTTTTTTAAGGAAATAAGTGTACAGATATTAAATGAGAGAGTAAAGATTTCCATTAAATACTTTTTTAACCTGTTGAAAGTACCATGATGTTTATTGTATTATTTTGAACAACATGAAACAACGTCTGGTTAGAGCAAATAGATAACTAACTGAAAAACAATAACAACAGCAAAAGTAACAACAACAACAACAACAACAGTAACGATAGCAATAACAGCAATAATAATAATAATAATAATAACAATGAAAATAAAAAAATATGGATTCAATTAATAAGTTATTCGACGTGTAAGTGCAATTCATAAATTGTTAACAAACGCGGATGTGCAAGATTTTTTCTTAAATGTACAGTATATATGTCTTTCATATTTTGAAAGGCAAACATTCTTTCGTATGGGTGCAATATTTTCCTGATATATACATGGAATTCAATGTCAGATTTTCTGTCCTACATGTCAAGAAGTTGTGTAAATACCGTTTAGGATGTTCTTGGATATCGACGTTTTGACATAAAAACTATAGAAAATAATTGTTGTGTATAAATTGGGTGTGGGTGTAGGTGTGGTGGAAGTGAGGTAGGCTTATCAAATAATTATATGAACATCATTGAAATCTGTCGGCTCTAGTTCGCAACGATTACCTCGGCATAAAGCAGTCATTCGACATTAGACATGTAGTGATATGAAGTCTATTAAAAAGTATGCATACAAGTAAAATGCATACCCTCTGCTGGGTTTTTGAAACTGTCATATATTTCTTATTCATAAGCCACGTACGCATGCCATATTTTTGCACATCGTTGTGAGTCAGTTCATGTCCATGTATTCGGATATGTTGTCGCAAAATTTGTGCTGAGAGAGAGAGAGAGAGAGAGAGAGAGAGAGAGAGACTAGGTGTATAGTGATCATTTAAGAGAAATAATTATGGAATAGTGCATTATTGTTATCGATAGAAACGTTATATGTCGCACGATTAGACTGCACAACATATAAAAACACACTCATGGCAGTAAAATAGTTGAAGAATGATATTCAAACCACTCATGGCGCACACATAATTTTCTTGGCCTCTGTATCTCTCGTCCCGAATCGCGAATGCCAATTATATAGTGCAGATCAGAAATCTCATTGGTCATCTGACCATTCTAAATACCATCTTGATGTTTACTAGCAGATGAACTCCACAGGCTCCAGTGATCCATCTTGAGCTACGTTGGTCACCTACATTGATAGGTCATATGGTCAGTCACGAGTCCGGTGGGTCACCTAAACGGGTAGGTCAAATGGTATGTCAGGAGCCCGGTGGGTCCCCTGTACGGGTCGGTCAAATCGTCTGTCAAGAAGCCGTTGGGTCACCTATACGTGTAGGTCAAATGGTCCGTCATGAGCCTTGTAACCCACTTATGTGGTCATTCAGAAGCAAGCAAGATCGCCAATGTGGGTTCTACTATGCAACATGCACAGTTTCAAGATTGTATGTCTTCAACATCGTTTGCCATTTGTAATGAACCGTGCTCCACAAATGTAACGTCCCCTGTCAATAAACATGCTATTTGTCAAAGGGAAAACCCTGATTTTAGTTTTTATCTTTTTATGTTTGATTAGAGTGCAGAAGAGTCTACTCGAATTCTTTAGTTTTTTTGCATGCTTATACAGTATCATTGGAAAATACCCCACCTTTGGGGTAAAGACACTTATCTATTAAAATAACTAAAACCTAAGGGAGGATTGTGCGTCCGTCTAATATGATTATAAGTAATGTTATAAACTGGACCAGCTGTAAAGCTAATATGATCATAAGTAATATTATAAAATCTACATACTCTAAATTTAGTATGATCATAAGTAATGTTAGAAACTGTACCAGCTGTAAATGCAATATGATCATAATCTATGTTATAACCTGTACCTACTGTAAATGTAATATGATCATAATTAATGTTATAAACTGTACCAGCTGTAAATGTAACATGATCATAAGTAATGTTATAAACTGTACCAGCTGTAAATGTAACATGATCATAAGCAATGGTATAAACTGTACCAACTGTAAAGGTAATATGATCATGAGTAATGTTATAAACTGTACCAGCTGTAAATGTAACATGATCATAAGTAATGTTATAAACTGTACCAGCTGTAAATGTAACATGATCATAAGCAATGGTATAAACTGTACCAACTGTAAAGGTAATATGATCATAAGTAATGTTATAAACTGTACCAGCTGTAAATGTAACATGATCATAAGTAATGTTATAAACTGTACCAACTGTAAATGTAATATGATCATAAGTAATGATGTATACTGTACCAGCTGTAAATGTAACATGATCATAAGTAATGTTATAAACTGTACCAACTGTAAATGCAATATGATCATAAGTAATGATGTATACTGTACCAGCTGTAAATGTAATATGATCATAATCAATGTCATAAACTGTACCAACTGTAAATGTAGTATGATTATTACTAATTTTATAAACTGTACCAACTGTAAATGTAATATGATCATAAGTAATGTTATAAAGTGTATCAATTGTAAATGTAATATGATCATAAGTAATGTTATATACTGTAATAACCGTACAAATAATAAATGTAGCTGACATTTTTGTGCTTAGAGAGACCTTTCTTGAATCTGGACTAATCATACCTTTCGCAGTGTAAGGATCCATAAGATTGGAGTCGTCCATTGTATTCCTATTCGCACCTACAATCTGCCAAATAAAGAAAATATGGCGTTATTCTGACCATTTCCTTCATCTAGCATCTAGCTGGATTCTGATCAATCTCAAACGCGTACGATATTAACGATGTCTAGAAGGCCTTAACACATTTTTCTTCAATTTTACTATCCATCTCAAAACTTCATTCACAAATTAAGAATTTTTGGAATATCTGGTAGCAATGGGTTTGTTTTTATTATTGATAATTCTGCACGCATCAGGGATTAAATTAATGTCATACAACATTGAATGTTCCATAAAACGGTATTTTCCTATCTCGGAGAACATTATGAAGATTTCGTCAAATTCACAGGATAACTCGACTGTTTAATTTCACAGTTACACTGGTTTCCGTATTCTTATATTTCTAAAACGCAAATGTGCTTTTGAATCCTTTCCGCTGTTTCTACCTCTGGCATCAATATCAGCATTTTCCAAAGGTTTATATGCATGGTCTCTCTCTCTCTCTCCGAAGAAACTTTTATACTCTTATTTAAACCTGGTCAGATCATGGAAATTACGCCGATTTAACTAGTTTCGTATTCAATATTTAGAAAGTGAAATATTGTAACACGCCTGGCATCTTACTGCACCTCACTACCGAGCGAATAAGAAACCCACCTGTATATGGCTGGTTTGAGGTCGACTTTTTCCCTATTTCCTAGGCACCGTAGACATCATTAGTAGCAAACTGTATAAGTAAAAAGTAACTCAAATAATTTTCCCTTACTTAAGTAATGACCCAGCATCCACACTACATTTTCACTCTTGCATTTTCTTTCTTGCTTCACATTTACATAATTTATCCGAACACTTTCTATGTCGGCATTTTGCGCCAAGTACTAGAATCTTGCCATACTCTGTAAATGACTTCTCAGAGATCCTGTAGTAAACAATAAATATTATCGTCTTCTTTACAATAATGTTTTATGTGAGGACATATTAATTCCGTTGCCAACAGGAATCCAATCGAAGAAATTTAGCAAGTGTCTTGCAGAAACAGTCTGTGAAGCAGTCTCGTTTTGAGGCAATACGTCTTTAAAACGTTTACTGTATTCCTATAAGTTATGAACTTTTTCCTGGACATCATCCAATTAACTTCTGTTTAGCACACCACATTTGTAGGCTGATGACGTGTTATCGAAACTTTTTTTCGCTACATTCCCTCTAGAGCAGAGGTGGGCAAACTTTCCAGTGCAAGTGCCGCATACACAAATTTACGTCTTGTCGCGGGCCGAATACTTCATTAAGTAAAATAAGTAATATTTGAAATAGCAAACACAAACGTTTTCTCTAAATAACATCATAATTAATTTTCACTTGTTAATATGTTGTTAATATTTAAAAACGTAAACTTAAACTTCAAAAGAAGCACATTTATTTGATAAACAGAGTAACCTAAACAGAGTCAGTGCGAATGATGACTTGTTCCAAGGCCGCATGAAACCCTTTGGCGGGCCGCATGAAAGCCCTTGGCGGAACGCATGCGGCCCGCGGGCCGTAGTTTGCCCACCCCTGCTCTAGAGTCTCATAGTGTTCTCAGATGTAAATATAATTTAATTCCCCTAGAGCACCAGAAATTTTGAAAGTAATGAGCACTACAAATGCTAACTGTATAAAAATGTACCATCAATGTACAATCTCCATGGAGTCAAAGAGTGTCACCCAGTATGAACCTACGGCGTGAAGGCCTAGGGTGTCTAGGCTTACTAATTACGTGTACTCATTATGATTAATAATACATTGCTGGCTTTAAATGCTAGATGTTACTGCAGTATAAAAACAATTTCACTGTCTTTACAGTATGTATAATTTTGGCATCAGTTGGACAAGATCAAGGATAAACAACAAAATAAAATAAATCGTTAAAAATCATGCATCAGCTGAAACAATCATTAACGAAGAGTATATTTTCATGGAAGAAATTAAGCCGTAAAAGATGCCAACTTCCCCGGTCAAGTACTAAATTATACAACCTATTCCCAGTATAATATTAAATTATACAACCTATTCCCCCGTCTAGTAGCAAATATTAGAACCTATTCCCCCGTCTAGTACTAAATAATACAAGATATTCCCCCGTCTAATACTAAATTATGCCACCTATTCCCCCGTCTAGTACTAAATTATACAACCTATTTCCCCGTCTAATGCTAAATTATGCCACCTATTCCCCCGTCTACTACTAAATTATACAACCTATGCTACGTATGACCAAATGCATGAACCTTTTTGAAATAAATCGCATTATCTTTATTCAGTTATTTCTTGTAATGATGTTTAGTACCGGATTAAGGTAGAATAATCCTTTGACTTATTGACCTGTCGCTGCGACAAATTGAAGATAACTCAATAGTTGTCAGTAGAAATATACAATCTTTTATTAAGTGTGAGAGATTCGTTCAGCACACGTGGAGCATTAAAAATTGTGGTAATCGTTTTGCATCATAATGAAAACCCCATATATACAGAGCAAAATGTAAAAGTCTTGTGCCCTGCAACCATTTCAACAGTTTTACCATGTATTTCAGTTTTTTCATGTATGATTTCTTCCTTTTCCGTTGGGATAAAATCAATCTTAATTTTAAAAAAATATTATGACATGGTCTATTGACTCATATGCAATGCATATCGTCACATAAAGGTATGAAACTTTTCTTAACAGCATAATACAATACCTACTTGTGCACATTTAAGAGAGTGTATGCTAAACTGATTCAGTGAATGTTATACTGGTATAATGAGATTGTAACTGGTCATGTCACTCTGTCTGTGCGATTATCCGTCTGTCCGCTTATGGATTGCTATTAAAATCTAAGTTCCGTCATTCCTAATTTCGACGTAAGATCGCATTAACTCTGTTATTTCACTTCAAAAAACAGACGAAAAGATAAATTTCAGATCCCGCAGCCAGGCAAACGGGGATAGTTTGTAGCAAAAACATATGCTTTTGTCATGTTATGAATGTCTAATTTAAAACCCTAACGACATCTTACATACATACATACATACATACATACATATATATATATATATATATATATATATATATATATATATATATATATATATATATTAAATTTCTATCCTTTAAATTACTTTAAAATATCACTCATAAATATTCAATTCGAACTGGTACACACCAATCCTTGATCTTTCTGTATATCTAATGTCTTGATACGTCCAGAGGTATGTATCAAAGAAGGTATACCCCTCTAAGAAGGTACGCCTATTAAATTAAAACATGCGTTCTGCTCTGTTTAGTCTACATAGGTAACTTTGTATGTGGGGATATTAAGTGGAATTATATATATATATATATATATATATATATATATATATATATATATATATATATTGGGTACAGGTTAGAAAAGATTTTAATTTGCCAGCATTATCTTTGGTGACGGCAATGGTCGCTTTGCCTGTACCAAGATGCATGCTCGATAAGCTAAATGCACTTACTTCTCTAATGAGGACAGAACCTTGTCGTGGATATATACATTAGTGCGGTGCGGGCACACTGGCATGGTAACTCGGTGTTTGACTCTGTACTAAATACTAAGTCATTCCAGATGCTTTTGACAGAATCTAAATATACGTCAAAAGAGCATGATGGGGTGGTGCAGTAACCTCCCATAAAATATATCCATATCAAGGCAGTACCTGGGGTATACATTTATCAACAATAACATCAACATGATTCCTAAAAGTAAACTGAACGATCGCAGACATAAGTACTGTCTCTATTATCATAGATACACGCACGAACCTTTACCTTTCTTGTTATAGGTACATTTTGAAAAATAGTTGCTGGACACAAATAATTAAACCTTGAATCAAATGGGCCGTGTAGCGGGAAGAGGCCTGCTTTTGCAATCGAATTTGATTTAAGAAGTTGATGCTGAAAATAATTTACTGCGATTAATTTCTAAAACCATCTTTCTCTGTGTTATACATGTATGCAAATAATACTGTTCCATTAAAGTAATTTGTTCCTACTTGTCCTGTCCCTCTGAAAATACCCGTATATTCGAGCATCGTATTCAATCAGAGGCTCTCTAACACTGACACACAAACACGAAGTAAACAAACACATAACATCCTGCTAGTTTCTACAAATTATAACGTACTTACTCAAAGATGAAAAATACAAGCGAAATCTCTCGCATAGTCCGTATGGAATTTGTTAGGCAAGAGCTACGTAACAGCGAACCGCTAACTTATAATTCATCAAATGTACTCCATTACTCACTAAGCTTGTCGTATACTTTAATTGTAGGACCTCTATGCAAATATTGTCAATTATTCTGGGAATAATTAACAATCCCTGAAAATAAAATTTAGGTTCGTAATCGTTTTCAATGACGGACGTGTTACGGTGATGTACATATGTCTGTGTATGTGTGTGTATGATACTTTTACGTTTATTTAATTGTAGAAGTTAGATGAAGATTACGGGGATATACGCATGACATACTAAAGCTTTTCAAAAGAATATACCGAAGAGCACTAGGTAGATTTGGAAGTTAATACCCCAACCGGAAAATTGTTAAATAGACACTGTTATATGCAGTCCTGGCATACTCAAACCACGTACCTACTGGGTCGTCTCCTTTACACAACTTGTAATTGGCTACAGTATATGGTATCAGCTGACAATATGAGGCGAGTCCTTTAAACCAATGACGCAGACATATGTTTGTTTGTTTGTTTTTTAACGTAAAGAGCTACTTCAAATTAGAGTGCACATGTTGTACTCTTTAAAAAAAAGTCTCTGAAATTAGAGGAGCTGCAAGTGGCTTTGTGGTTAGCGTGTCAGATTTGCGACCGAAATATTATATATTCAGATCCTACAGTTGGATAAGCATATATCAGCTTTCGTTATATTTTCTTCGAAAGGGCACTTTGCTCCAATAACATGGAGACTAAACATCCTTCTTGTGTTGTTGTGCTGTGAAGCACTAAACTAAATCAAACCATGGAAAGGGAAGTTAAAAGTGATACACAATTCAACTTTAACAATTGAGCTCTCATTTTGAATGACACATTTAGTCATTGATCTTGATAATTATATTTTCAGACAGACATATAGACAGACTGATAGATGATACATGGCCTCCTATTTAAACGTGCTCCTATTGTAAATACTCGCACGGTTTCCTATTCCACACACACACACACACACACACACACACACACATTCTCCTACTACACTGTTACACATGGCCTCTTATTCTATACACACAGTGTCTCACTGACTCCTATTTTACACACATACTCATGGTCTCCTATTATATAAACAAACAAACACATACACACACACACAGAGATAATACAGATACGGTCTCCTATTCTACACACATGTACACGGACTCCTCGTATACACACACAAGAACGCTGTCAGTGAGCTTAATGCGCTTTAAGGTTTAGGTCACTTAATGTAAAATTGAAAAACTAACTGTTGTTGATTAAGTTACTGTGATTCATCAAAAGACTGTTGTCACATCATCACATTTCAGGTTATTGTACATTAGTACATTTGAGACTACAGGTACATCAATACCTTTAGCGTTGGATCTTATATAGAATTTAATTAAAACTTTATTCATTGGGCCTCGTTGTCGACAAAACGTGTTGGACTATTTAGGATTTAACTCATATTATTGTAAGTTCTTTTCTAATTTTCACTTTGTATTTTCCTGGGAAAATCAATGTCTACAGACTTGTTGGTTTTTGCTCATTTCTGTTGCTTGGTTTATGACCATAGAGTCGCAATGCTAACATATATGAGATTTATATTTATGAAAGTGGTTTTGTTTGGAGTTTGTGTAAATTAAAACTGATAAAGAATGGATATGCTCCGTATGTACTTACCATATAGCAAGTGTTTGCAATGCATATGGGCCCAGACGTTATTTTTTTACACTAAAGATTAGGCAGGGGCACATCGTTTAGCTTTGCTTAGGTACCTGAATAGGGGCCCATATATCCTAGCTACGCCACTGGATAAACCACTAATGAACCTGTAGAATTAGTAAAACTTGTCTATACTAACTCTTGCGACGGTTTTAATAGCATTTCAGTTTAGAATTTCCCTTTAACAACCTTTAAATTTCTCAACTCACCCCATACGACTGGAGTCACTCTCTTCGATAGGAAACATATCTACTGTGTTAGTCTCTTTATCACTTGACACGGTATACCGTTCTCCCGCAAGCGATTGTCAGACTCTCTTAGAACTGACACTCAAATCGAGGCTCGCTGCGTCAGTCAGCCTCTTTAACAAATACTCTTCAGTGAAAGGAGATTCTAACAATCGGCCATTTTTATGTGTGATATGATACATTCCACATATCTGTAATGACTCAATGACACGCCCATTGTTGCTCTGACGCTTAATTTTAAAGTAGCTTGTTTCATATAAACCGTATATGTTAACGGTTACCGGGACATTCACTTAATTGCACGTTACATGCGTGACTTTGTCAAAGAGTAATATTACAAACGAGAATGTTCAAATTAACTAACGATGGATATAACGCTTCTTCAATTACGGATAAAGTAGATGAATACATTATTGGATAGGATTGGGAAAACATTTTCTTTTTTATTTAAAATATATTCATTTAAATCTTTGCATTTGACAAAAAGAAATGATATCATCTTCAACATTTGACAATGTTAAGTTACTTCATGAATATGGTTTCCAACAATGCTTTTTCGTGTCAAATTTGTTGGCATGTATGCCATTTCGACCTCGTTGCTCGTGTTATATTTAGGTGAAATGGCTGAACGAAAATTAGGGACCTATTGTTCACAATCCTACCACGTGATGATAGTGGTGTTTTATTTCCTGTTTGCGGTGTATATACTGGAGGAAGATGACACCATCCAAAGTGGTTAAATTCACGTGTGTATGTATGTGTGTGTGTGTGTGAATTTGATTTTTAACGTAGCTTTAACACTGTTTCAGCCATAACGCTACGATGTCTGCGTTATGGCAGTTTATAGGGATGTCTAGCACCAGACCATCATGCCACATATATGTAGAACAATGTCCCACCTAGTCACGTTATCCATAGTTACATACATAACTAACACCAGCATTAATATAAACGTATCTCATTTAAATCACGTACTCATCCCGTCTACGAGTATCGAGAGTAACATATAAACACGTCAAACAAATAAATTGATAAGGAAATCAAAACTTTTAATTGAACTTTGCTTCTGTCCTTACCTCAAAATCTGACACAAATATTTATATATGTCATAATACTCATACTGTTCAGATAACTGATAAACAAATAATTCACTTTCAAAAAGTACATAAGACAGGTTACTTTGCTTTTAATATTCTTACATTAAATTTATTACTTTTTGTATATGTTGGGATTTTCAATATTTATACCTGCATACGCAGATCAGCAGATTGCATATTTAAGAAACTCAAATGACCAGTATGGTTTATTTCCACACTGATGTTTCAAGCAGGGATAACTGGCAAAACGCCACTTGCTGGCAATCAGTTTGGCATTTACAAGCGGGACGTTATCGGTAAGTGTTTCTCAAATAATCCTTGTTTATGATTTGCAATCAACTTAGGACAAAAATAAAATCCAATGTCACACCCCACATCTCCGGTTAGTCTATCGAGTGTGACAGGCAATCATTATTACATTTAACTGCCTGTCTTTTAATTAAGAAATGTTGAATATGACGAGAATTGCATTCATTTTAAATTGGCTTGAACAAATATACATATATCTGATAATTTACATTAAGACGTGAAGTCACCATCATGAACATGCTCTTCGCAGATGATACTGCTCTAGCCACCCACACAGAAGTTGAGCTTCAGCGCCTGATGGACCGCTTTGCTAAAGCATACGATGAGTTGGGTTAACCATAAGCCTAAAGAAAACAAGCGTGATGGCTCAGGACGAGGACCCCCCCCCCCCCAATCATCATCATCATCAACAACTACGAACTTGAGGTAGTGAGTCAGTTCATGTACCTCGGCTCTACCATCACCAACAACCTCGCGCTCAACAAGCGGATCGGAAAGGCATCAACAATACTCTCCAGGTTATCGCAGAGAGTGTGGAACAATAGCATGCTGACCCTGAACACTAAGATCACCGTGTACCGTGCCTGCGTGCTAAGCACTCTCTTGTACGCCAGGGAAGCCTGGACTCTGTACGCCTCACAAGAGAAAAGACTGATTGCCTTTCACATGCAATGCCTCCGACGCATACCCGGGATCACCTGGAGCGATCGAGTAACAAACAACGAGGTGCTCTAGCATGCCAAGATTCCCAGCATGGTCACACTCCAAAGCCAACGTCGCATCAGATGGCTGGGCCATGTACGTCGGATGGATGACGGACAGATCCCCAAAGACATTCTTTTTTCGGAACTCGCCTCTGGCAAAAGGTGGATCGGACGGCCACATCTCCGCATCAAGGATGTATGCAAGCACGACATGAAAGCCCTTGACATCGATGTCAACACCTGGGAAGAGCTCGCTCTAGACAGATCAAGCTGGCGACATGTTCTGATCACTGGTTTGAAAGCCGGAGACGACAAGCTACGCTTGCTAGCTGATGAAAGACAATCGCAGTGGAAGAAGAAGCAGCTCCAACCAACACCAGACGCAACCTTCAAGTGCTGCAAGTGCAGCAAGGACTGCCACTCCCTCATTGGACTACATAGCCCAGCAGGCACTGCACAACCACCAACCGGGACATCTCTAATGGGCGCAGTTTCATCGTCTCTCGAGACTTAACGGATGCCAACAACCTTGAGACATGCATACCTTCATATATACCTACATACACACATACATGCATGCATACATAGATACATACATAGATAGATACATACATACATACATACATACACAGAAAAGAGTCATAATTTGACTAAACGGCCAGTGAGTTAAACGTTTTTAAGCTGATTATTTCTTGGGGATTGCTCTTCTTGTATCGCTCGGTAGGTCTTTTGTTGAAATTTTCTCCCCAAAATTCAACAAGCATAATAAAATGCACTCCATCATTCGGCATTCTTGAGTTCGACTCAGTTTCGATTGCGATGTGCAATGAAATATGAAGGACACATGGCATTCTACATGGCAGTCATTACGCGTGCTAAGCCAACCCACTCTTTACACCACGGTGTTACGTTATACATGGATAGAGTGTATACGTTTGAAAGAAGATGGATAAGCTATGGCTAAGCCAATCCACTCTTTACACCACGGTGTTACCTTATATATGGATAGATTGTATACGTTTGAAAGAAGATAAATAAGCTATGGCTAAGCCAACCCACTCTTTACACCACGATGTTGCTTTATACATGGATAGAGTGTACACGTGCGGAAGAAGATGGATAAGCTATGGCTAAGCCAACCCACTCTTTATACCATGGTGTTACCTTATACATGGATAGAGTGTACACGTGCGGAAGAAGATGGATAAGCTATGTGAATAAAACGATGTATATAAAAAGGTCCTTGTTTCATTCGTCTGCGGTTCTTTTCAAAATAGATGTGGAGAACACTGGAATATTTTGTTTCGCCGCGATACGTATTTTGCGGTCGATATTTAGTGAATCGGTTACGACTCGTACGATATCACATTGGAATCTATTGATAATCAAGAGTACATTATTATTAAAATACAAAGCTGAAAAATGAGAATAAAAATGGTTAAAAAGATTTCTATGTACACGTGTGTATTCATGAAAATCTCGCAGAACTGTATGCAAGACAAATGTTCCCAAGGGTGTACGGTCGCTGACAGTAAAATCTTCGCCATGTCTATAACTAAGCATCAAAAAACACTCGTGTGATCTTTTGCGGCTTCAACTGTAAAACTGCCAACTATGATTTGTCCGATATATCTCGCGTGTGATGCTTCTTTCGAAGCCAAATATTAATTTGACGTTGATATTTAATTATGGCGACGACAACAAGATGAGCCTATCTCGCGCCCTTAACATAAAACGCAGTACCACAATAAGGACCTAACCACGATTATTTCGCCGACGCTTTTCTAACGCTTGATTAGTAAAATTATGTTTAATCACGCAGATTTAACAGGATGACAACCGTGCAAAAACTCATACTTCCATTGTATGAAATCGATTTCAGAAAGAGGTCACTCGATAGAATCTTGACGAGATCATGAATATGATGACCATTTCTTGCAAATTAAGGTTGACTCCCTCCCTGCATGATACAAGTGGCTGGGTAACATGCAGTCTTGTCAACGTCTGTGACATCATCGACAATGTAATGTTTTCCAAATATCTTCATGACCTATTATATGCAAACAGCAGACAGGGTGAACAGACATTTTGCTGAAACGTCATTTTGAAAACCAAGACCTCATTCGAAAAAAATAAAGTATAAAAAGTCACTAACGCTGAACCAAAGCTTCTAACTTTACCGATAGTTTTTCTAATTGGGTTAGCTTATTTTGTTACTTTAAATTTTGTCGTTAGTATTTTTCTAAATTTGTATGTGTGTTTTAGTCTACCGCGGGATGTTACATTGAGGTCGCACCCTCTCTACTGCTATAATTAGATCGTTATTATATCAACAATGACACCGGGCACGGAATCTTATACAGCTAGATTAGGTCGAGAAAGATTGGAAGCAATTATAAAAATTTCTTCTTGTTCGTGATGCTCTCAAACAAAATCTTCAAGAACGTTAAGAATCATTAGTTAAATATGCAGAAGGTACAAAACAATTATTTAAACCCATTAAAAAAATTACTGATGGAGTTGCAGAAGCTACTGAAGGTAATCTTCCAACAGTAAAACAAACTGCTGAGCAAACTGAAAAAATAGCAAGAAGAACTAAACAAACAAAAAAGATCTTAGGAGATCTTCCAACTGAAATAGCTGTTGCTCATCCTCCACCTCCTCCTCAACTTGAAGAAATCATGAAGGTGCTGTTGGAAAAGAATCAGAACAAAAAAAACAAAAAAGAAAAAAAAAAAAAAAGGAAAAAAAGAAAAAAAAGAAACAGGAATCAGAACTAAATCAAATGATACATTTTCCAAGATGAATATTTCCTACATAAAAAGTATGGAAGAGGTAAGATTACCTGCACTTGCCGTGCACAGTTATGATAATAGAAAAGTATTTCTGAAACCTGAGTACGCTAATAAATATGTAAATCGCGAAATCTGGTACAAGTGGATTTATTAAGTATATCATGAAACTGATAATATAAAAAAATGATGATCCAAAATATGTCAAATTTATTAATGGGATAAATAAACATCTTGAATGCTTACAGCGATCACAAAAACGACAACAACCACAACAAAAACATAAACAACAATCAAAGCAACCAGCACAAATAACATGTGAGGAAGAACGAGAACTTACAGCAGAATAAATAATTGATGAAGCTTATGATAAATATTTTGGTCCAAAAACAGTTATTGTATTGACAGTGTTCGTGCCGATGTTGACCGATTAGAAACTCTGATAGGCGGAAAACATGCAGGAAATAATTCTCCAGAAATTATTAATGAAATATCTGATATTTGTTGAAGATTATTTACACGAGGTGTTATGGATCATAATGTTTATCATTCTGTCATTAATGAAGTTGTCTATGATAATCACAGCGACTACAAAAACAACTAATTAATCTGTATGTAATTTAAAATGATTATACACACTGTTCAACGTGGGCCTATAATAGTTAGGGTAGTAAACTCAGGATTACCAACTTACAAAGAGTTTTACAGAGATGGACTCAGTGACGTTGTTATGGGTTTATTCAAAAGATGTCTCCAAAGGCAATACCGATTGCAAAACAATTAGGGATGCAATTTATGGAAACTATTCTCGATAACGGTGCTATTGGTGTTGCTGCTGGTAGAGCATTCTCGGTAATAAAGGACAGACTAGCATGATTAATTCGAATTAAACCACCACTAATAAAATTACCCAGTACTGAAGTTAAGCCTGCAAATGTCAGTACAATAATTAATCAAGCTGCAAATAAACAACTAACAGAGTTGGCTAATATACCAGAGTCAGAAAAAGTAAAACATATAACTACAAATTTAATAGCAGGAAGTGGTCTTCGTGTTAAACGATAACACTTATAATAAAATGTTCAAGCGTATATATAGGATCCAGCGTTTGATATGGACGCACCGGTTCTTAAGGACGAATCTATACGCGATTATCAGTATTATTCTTATGACGCACGTGTACAAGATCAGCATGTAGGTAGACTTTTGAAAGTTGATGATACAACGTACGTAATTGGTGATCAAGTTGGTTTTGTTAATAATGGCGTGATGGCATTATTTAACAGTGCTATATACATGATTGACGGAAATAATACTGAATCGTGTCTCGAAAATGTTGATATTGCTTCGACGATACTTGGTCTTGCAAGATATTCAGATGATTATTCAAGGTCAGCTAGTCCGCCCATGATGTTTGCAAAGTATATCATTGATCAGCCTTAGAGTATAAACGTTGTACTAAATGCAGCTGGAACTGAAGTTGCACTGATTAACGAAAATTTTAACTTAGGATTTGCCACACGTACATCAATGTTAGATGACAGACATTTTTCATGTGCGATTCCACTGTCACATATCTTTGGATTCTTTAGAAATGTTAGAAAAATTATATTTGGAGCTAAACACACTGTGGTACTTGTGAGAAACACCACTGACAATGATTCAATCTGGCGACCTTGTTGGTAATGTAATACTAAAAAACTGTCACTGTGGATGCCGGTAATGGTTCTATCGCTTGCTGAAGAAGAAAAACTAATTGCTTTTATGAAATCAGGTGATAAATTATTGTTATCATGGTTGAAAATGACTATAGCGTTCAAAGTAATGCGGCTGGTTTATTTACATGTCAGATAGCATCACAACAAGGTGTTTCTGCACCACGACAAATATACATCACATTTCAGTAAAATGCCAGAATAAATTCGCAGGAAAGAAATCAAATGGTATTTGACACACATTGAGTTTCTGAACATTCTTTGAAGATAAGCGGACATCAAGAACCATCTGAATAAATTATGTCCAATTTTGAATTAAATCATGGAGCACGTGTTTAATGACAGTTAATGACATTTATGGGGCGTGATCAAAATGTGGACACTGGTTTGTAGATATCTCAGCGGGATTTCACAACATGATATCCAATTTATTACTTTTCGTTGGAAATTTAGATTTATTCAGGCAATCTGTCGTTGATATACACTTCGGAGTTCGTATAGCGCTACTGCCCGCTGGTGATTACAGAGCAATCGCTGTTATATTCAGCGACAAACAATGTTACTTGAAGGTGTTGGTTGACAAATAAGAGTTGTTGACGCTCCAGTAGAAAATATGTAATTAAATCACTCATCATATTATAAAAGTTTTATATAGCCACGTTAATGCAACTCTGATTTCCGGTCAGGTGAAAACTTTACAATCAAATATTGCAGGTAAATGCGGAACAAAAAAACACTAAAAAAGAATCAACTTTCTAGTGGCAGTCCAAACAAATTATCATTAATAAAGACTCAACTCAAACATTTTAATAAAGCTTTAGAACTAAAAGCCGGAGTCCAACTTCATCTTTCTCCAAATTCTGTTAGGGATTATATTAAAACAGGAGGTATATTTCCACTTCTTGCTGCTATACCAGCGATATTAACCAGTGCAGCTCCAGCTGTAGCAAAAACAGATGCCCTAGATGCTGTTGGAACCGTTGCTTGAATGACATTAAAGAAAGCAACATGACAGGGATTTAAAAAGTGGGAAAGGCCTAAAATTACAAGGAACCCCTTATCAGTTTGGAAAAGGTCTGAGACTTCCAGGAACACTTCGTTAATTCTTTCCATGTCAAGGTTTGATTTACTTGATGCTGCTAAAAATTAAATATCAAACATTTATAAGTGTCTTTAAGTGTGATCAGTTGCCTTTCAAACCAAACAATGTTAAAACAGGTATTATTAATATCGATAATAGTTCTTGTGCAGGAACTAATTGGGTGGCATACACAATTGATCCAAGTGGAATTGCTTATTTCGATTCATGTGGGTTGGCTCCACCAAAATAATATATAAATTACGTAAACACAAACAATAACCGATCCGCCAATATGTGGGTGTGAAGTAATTAATGTGCTCAATGCTATATTTTCATCAACATTACCACTTCACTTCATAAAGTCGTGCACAATTATTCAAGTAGCAGTTAATCGTTTTAAACAGATCTTAAGATATAATGGTTAATATTGACAAAAGTAAAAAAAAAAAGATTATATTGATTTTTCAAATTGCGCGACTAAAGATGACCTAGCGGATATATTGAACCTCTCTGGAGTTGACCGAGATAAAGTTGTTTAACAACAAGTAATATCAAATGGAATGACATAGTTCGTAGAGTTCTCGGTTCTACTATGGATAATATTCTAGTATTTACTGACGGCAGTAGACTCAGAGACTCAAATATATCAATTGCAAATTAGAAATGAAAATGCAAGAAGTATTGCTAATCGTTTATAATCTACCTGTAATACAGTGACAGGTGAAATTAGCATGAACGAAAATAAAATAGATTTTTTTGTATAAGGTCCAACATCTGATAAAGATGCCGCAACAAAAATATATACAGAAAATAACTATAATACAGTAGATATTACATTAACCACGCTACGAGCTGAATATGACGTTCATGTAAATATGTTTACAAATATTCGTAGAAAGTTTAGAACAATTGATGAAATCGCAGAGGAATTCTTTGGAAATCCGATGCCTTCTGACGTTAAACTATCTGAAGTTAACACAAAACTTGGTGATATTAAAAAAGCTATTATAAGATCTTGAAACTAGATGATATAAGTTAAAGTCCTGATATCGTTAAAAAATTTAATCGGATTAAAATTCCCAACAAACAGATTACCAACATAGTATACAGAGTGTCATCAGGATTCTCAACATGGTCACAGCAAAAAACACTATAAAACATATTACATAAGTCACTGGCGTGTATAGGCTGTCTGTGTTCAGCGGTGCAAAATTTAGTATATATACCACGTATCCCTGTCGTCATTCAACCGAAAATTTTTCTGGAACCGTGTTTGTTGTGTTAAATAAAGGAGACGAAGAAACGTTTATGCTGGAATCATTTGATAAACAATTAACCTCAGCGTCTTCCTGGTGGTGTCTGGAATTTGTAGATGAAACACCTAAATTGATTACTAAATAACATACAATGAACCTTCCTATCAACGTTAAACGTTTTAGATACAATCAAGCACGTGAATGTCAAACAAAATTAAAAATATCATTGACGAGTAAATAGTAAAAGTAAAAAAATATCGCATACGTGTAGTTAGTGTTGATATGATTGTTTATTCAGCGTCTGCTCCTATTTCTGGAACCGGCGTATTATTATCAACAGTAACAATGAAATCACCAGCAGTTGTAACAGTTAGTGTTTCAGCTGCAACAACAATTGCCGGTATTCTTCAAATCATCGCAAAACAAATATCAACGTGCACAAATGCAAAATTGCATGATTATAAAATAAAATTACACACAGCGACTGTAGCTTATTCCAAATTGTCCTTGTCATAATCAACAAGTCTTAGCGATTGAAAAATATTTGATTGTGAGTTTACAGGGATAATTACAATTTATGAAGAAACAATGACTGTGATTGGTTTAGAAAATCAGGATTTAAATAACAATGTCAACTCCGAACGAGCTACTTCAGCAGATTGTCGTTAATACAGATTCGTCAATAACTACGATGATATCGGTGAGCTCAACTAATCGAGAATTTAGTGTTAATTTTCCAACTGCAATTCCAGTGAAAGAATTCGCACTAGCACAATTACGAGCATATCATAGTTAGCCAAATATTAGATCAAAATCATTCGGTGGAATACAGAAAAATAATTAACTGGTGTTTGCAAAAGAAAGTAAAGATGATGGAACACGAGACTGGAATGTTGTCGGCGAACATACAGGTAGTTATCAAATCGAACAAATCAATGATGAATTCCAGTGCAAAATAAAATCCGTAACAGGAAAAGAATCCAAAGTAGCTATAACAGTTCACGAACCGACGTTATCTGCTGCAATTGAAATATATTATCCAGATTATGTCGTAGACATTTGTTTTAGGTTGGCCTGAAAAAGCACCAGAGTATAAAGGACTGCTGGAACCTCAACGAGATGATTTTTCCGCAAATGAATGTTTTGTTTATAAAACCTCTAGAATATCATATATGTATATATATATATATATATATATATATATATATATATATATATATATATATATATATATATATATATATATATATATATATATATATATATATATATATAATTATTTTACTAAGTTTGATGACACAATACATCCTTGGTTATTATATATCGACGATTTACAAGATATAGACGAGGAGAATATATTTTTCATCGACGAAACAAAATCAAATCATTTCCGATTGCATTAAGTCTCAACATGAACAAGTAATAAATTACGATTTTTTTTCCAGTGTCATACAACATTGCAACGATGATATAAAGCAACATATCATTAAGTCAATAAAACATCTAAACCAGGTTGCATCAGTCCTAGAGTTTATCAATAAACAGATCGTTGTGTTTGTGATTGACTTTGGGGATCATGTAGCGTATAAAATCCATGCACACCCAAACATAAAAACACTTAAACTGTTGTTTCTAAGACACTACGCGATCACAGAAGAACAATTACAGAAACCTGTAATACCAAAATGTTCCACCGTCGGACTAAAATAAATCATTCAACGATCTTATCAACGAAACCGTTCCTAAAGTTGTTGAATCATTGAGAAAAATAGCCCAAAAGGGATCTCTTCTCAAGTATAACTATGATTCGTACAGTGGCGGAAGACATATTTCACCAGGAATTGTAAATATAACATCAACAATCGCTGTTAATCTTGAATGAGATGGCATTACTGCGTTATCAAATAGACCTTAAAAAATCAAATCAAGCTATACAAGGATATGTTTTATATAACTTTAAATTCAAGTACCTCCTTGATTTTTGATTGTACAAGAACCGATCAATCCGGTTTATCTACGATGTCATAATTAATAATGTATTGTCAAGAATATGTTTCAAAGTCGCTGACCAATCTGGTTATTTAATCGATTTACGTGGATAATTTTTAAATATAAATCTCTACGTAAAAGCTTAATGATATACTTTTGTAGAGTGTTTTACAATTCATTTATTAATCAAGCGGTGTTATATAATGTACCAACATGTGAGAGTTTTCATACACGACAAAGAGGATGTACTTGAAAACGCCATCAGAACAATAATAACACAGTCTCCTGTCAATTCAGAACAATTTCGTGATAATATAGTTATTGATGAATACGGCAACGTAGACTTTTTGTTTACACAGGAACAACTAAATGAACTGCGGCGAAAACATTATTATCATCACGTGTGATAGAGATCAGATTATGAATTATGTACATTCCTGAATTAAATTTGATCAGCTTATAAAATTATTTTCTAATTCTGAACAAAAAATCTGATTTCATTAATTTAATATGTATAAACTAAGATAAAAAATACAGACATATTTTTATTATCATTTCTCATGTATAATAAAATTCAAAATAATAATTAACCACGATAGAGCCGTAGCTTTCATTTTCATCAGTGACGATGTCAATACTTTCAAAAGCCTATTTACTACTTTCACTTTCACTACTTTGAATATCTTAATCACTATTTACATATTCAAGATGGGACATAAACTGTTTTAACTGTCGCACTGGCGTGTTAATAATTTTGTTCGTTCCGTATTCGTTAGCTAATTCTGATCTAAATTTTTCGACACGCTTGACAGTGATAGGAATTTTTGAACTTCCGTATTTTTTTACAGTAGCCAAAGATTGGAACATAGCTAATTGTATAATTGTTATGAAACTGTATTTTCCTGGTAGTGTATATCTATCTTCAATTTAAGTTCTTGCAGTGATTCAAATTCAGAAATAAAAAAATTTCTGGAACAATTTGATAGTTCTTTGCCCTCTTTTTTAAACTTGTTATTGTAGAAATAAGATCGTTAGTAGTTTTATAATTCATTATATAGTAGACACACAAACATGTATATACATGTATATATATATATATATATATATATATATATATATATATATATATATATATATATATATATATATATATATATATATATATATATATATATATATATATATATATATATATATATATACATATATATACATATATATATATATACATATATATATATATATATATATATATATATATATATATATATATATATATATATATATATATATATATATATATATATATATATATATATATATATATATATATATATATATATATATATATACATATATATATATATATATATATATATATATATATATATATATATATATATATATATATGTGTGTGTGTGTGTGTGTGTGTGTGTTTGTGTGTGTGTGTGTGTATTTTGTATTAAGCTATTTGCAGCGTATATGCTATCTTAATTCTAAGGACGCAAAACACTTATAGCAGTATATTTACAGCATTGTAATCAGCTATTTACAGCACTATATACAATTTTCATTCTTATTCAGTCAGGAATACCACATAGTGCCATGATAATGGTTCAGTTATAATATTCAGTCATGACAATGATTAAATCAGAAATAGCACAAAGCGCCATTACAATGGTTTAGTTAGGGTTCGCTCATGACAATGGTTTAGTCAGAAATACCATATAGTGTTTAACAATGGTTCAGTTATGACAATGGTTCAGTCAGGAATACCACATAGTTTCAAGACAATTGTTCAGTCATGACAATGGTTCAATCAAGAATATGACATATAATCTTAATTCTAAAGACAGCACTATACATATTATCGTAATTCTAAGGACGGCATAATACATATTATCGTAATTCTAAAGGCAGCACAATACATATTATCGTAATTCTAAGGACGGCACAATACATATTATCGTAATTCTAAGGTCGACAGTTGTTCGCCACGGGTTTTGATCACCAGACCTCAAATATATGATCCCAACATTCTATCTTACAGATATATGTTTCAGATATTATTATTGGATTGCAAGAAATAATCATTATAATGAATACAAACTCAGCGTAAATTTATTTCTGTTTAGAAACACGTTGTATAAAATAATTATAAACGTATTTCTGTCTTGACAAAGTCAGGGTTGAAGGAATTTTATTTTCTGAATAACAGATATATTGTTAAAATAGTTCAGACAATGGTGTGGTTTATTCTCGTTCTTTGATTTTCTTAACAATAATCGCTGAAAAATTCTAGATAAAGCACGAAACCTGATCGATTCAGAAAAAAGGATATTGTTTCTTAAAATACAACCAAAAATCACCATTCATCAGTAAATAAAAGATTACAGACTCTACTTTCGCTGACATTCAAGGGGAATAATCAGGGGACTTTTTCATCGACGAGGTCATAACAAATTAAACTACATTGATGTAAGACACTTTTATTAGTATTTCTATGAAAATACCGATTTGGTTATATTATTTGTAACGCCGATTTGCTTGTTGTACCAAAGAGAGATAAATGATCACAATAAAATAATTTATTTAGAAGGGAATACTATTATAAAATACAGGCGATAACTCTTTAACGCTCTACGTATCCATAACATAGTTATCTCTCTTATTCTGATACAGACGATAACTCTTTAACGCTCTACTCATCCATTACATAGTTATCTCTCTTAATCTGTCTGTATCTAACACAATCGGGAGATAATAAAATAATACAATTTGTTTATACTTTTTGGAATATGCCGAGTTAGTAATATTATTTGTGACACGTTGAACTGAAGGCTTGCAAATATCAAAATACTTGCCAGTTCCATTCATTGATTGAACTATGTTTCTTCACAAGTCTCTGTATTTACGAATTTGACCATTTTATCCCGATGTTTTAGAATTTCCAATATTACCAGATCTGCATTTCTCGCTCTGAGTAATGGCTTGGAAATTATGTAAAGGGTTATCGAGTTTCTAGTTATTAATGTGATCGAACACAATACAGTCTTCCATTACCCCCCAGAAACATTCGAAAATAAGCTATGATAAACATATATTTGATTTCTGCCGGTACTAAAAATGAGATAACCACTATTAATGACATAACCGATTGTTTTTATTAGTCGACACTGCCTGATGATACCACCACTATATGCTTCATAATTCTTGATGATAGGATGTCTCACAAAATACTTTTGCTCCATTTATATATAATATCATTTGTTTAATTAATAATTTGTCTAAACCATTATATTTAAAATCTAGCTATATAGTCTTTTGCATTTCTAACAACTTTGTCGTTATTATTAGTGCTATTTTTAATCATAATATCTTTTGAGCTCTCTTTATTTTTTTATCAGAACATAGTATACACAACTGCGTGTTTCCTCTAACTCCAACACCACACTTCAACCACGGTTTTAGTCCTAAATTTCCTCTCCTTAGCTTTGTGAATGGTATCCGCATAATTCGTTTACGCAGGCTTTGTTACAATGAGTTGTAGAGTTTATCGTTAGCCACTTGCATTTGTTCCTTGTTTGGATCATGGTACCTCTAGAGATAAATTTAATCTTGACAGAATATCCACCGTCTTACCGATGCAAGATCTGCTTGATCCGACGAATAAAAGTCTGATCAATAGTATTCATGTCTCGAAGAAAGAATATATCGAAGATGGTGCATCTCATGTGTGGTCGACGATTAAAATCATACGTAACACAGATGGTGTCGACAAAGTCGTCGATGCTAAAATGAAAGACAAAATGAGCTGCAACTATTATTAATTATCTCGATAATCGAAGATAGTTTTTCAGAGTAACGTTTAATGTATTAGCAGAAACAAACAATAATCATCGGATTATCAGTGTCAAACGTGAACCTGTCCTTCATAGTGAACAAATTGCCATATTTAGTAAAAATTTCAAACCAGGAATGCTGACTGGCATTGATAAACCATATTATGAAAGAGAGTATCCTGTAACTGTGATTATTTATGGAATTTATTTGATAAATGATAAACCCAGCGATCAATAACCTAAGACCGATGATATTTAAAAAACAAAATTGTGTAGCCGAGCGAGCAAGGAACATTTTACAAAAGCGATACGTGGAAACGGTTTAACGGATAAAAGACGTAAAATATTATAAGAATGGGAGTTAAATATATCGGAGCATCTTTCAGAGACGTCGCTGAATTAGGAAAGATTAAAATTCCCGATATTAGTAAGAACGATAACCAAAGAGGTTTTATACGAATCAAAGATTAAATGGGAAGGAACTTCAATTGAAATTATTGATCATGATGCGCATGCGTGGACTAATGCAGTAACAATATTTCCACGAAATCGAACAGTTAAATTTTACCAATTAGATATATTTGATTTTATTAACAAAACAAGTATGAATGATCCTGTGTCAGCATGCTTATTTCAAAGTTCAGATAATGGAAGGTATGATCAGTTTGTACGGCCTAATGGCGTTATTTGTCGTACAAAATCTCTGCATGAAGAAATGAAAATTCTTACCCATGACCCTGATAATGTCAGGGCTGAACAATTACTGAGTAATAGTTTTACGGTTCCGTCAGTTGGTGCTCATTTTGCTAGACAGACGAATTCGTGGCAAACAACACGATTGAATTTTCTTGAAGAAATACAATGCATATTTGTCGAATGCAGACACGGTGGATTATGGAATACTAAATCTGATTATGTTATCCGGGAAGTTTTCTTGGAATGGGAGAGCGTTCTAAGTATTTTGAGCATTTTGGACATCCCACGCTCAAAATGGCCAGAGTATCGATACATTGATCATTACCGGGTTTTGATTTGACTAGATTCGCTTGTATCATGTTATTTAAGTTTGCTGAAAATCTTCATCCGATTTATTATGTCAGGTTAGGCACATATTTTTCAAAAAAATTTGGGCACCAACAGTATTATTACGGTATCTCCTCGATGTAAAGATACTATTATTGTTAACAGTAAGTGAAGCAGTTATATCATATCGTCCGGAGAAAGAAGTATTCAGATGATTAAAATCCTGATATAACTGATTTCGATAGTAAAATCGCAAAAGATCTTGTCAGAAAAAATCTGTAAATTAACCCATGGAGGATCATATGATCAAAAACGACATTGTACAAGACTGATTACAGGTGATGCTGAACTAGATTTCATAATTGCTGATACAACGAATATAAATACATTTGGCAGTCGATAAACAGTATTCTTGCCAAATGGAACTAAATTAGGTAGAATTGTTAGTTATAGTTTATTGACCTTATTTATTTTTTTTTTGTATGAGGTCTTAATTTTCAAAATGACGTTTCAGTACGTTTGTAACGTAGGATTCAACGTGCATTTATATATTGAATAAAAATAGGAAACGCTAAGCAGGAAAAACGCCATGACACTAATTGTACACCGTTTCAGGTTTACAATGAGATGTTGAACTGTATTTAAGAAGGTAGAAAATAAAACCGTTCAAGCATGTGGTGACAAACTAATTAACTTTGTTTTAGTGATTTTGCTGATCAGATATAGAATAAACTTTGCTAAGCGGCAAATAAGGTACAAAGCAAAGCAAATATAATGAAGTGTGTAAGCTCTGATCCTTCAGTGATACCATATAAGAAAGGTTATCAAGGAGTGCAATTTATCTGAGAAGGATGGCCACTTATATTTCGAGATTCTGTTCTTGATTATTCCACTCAACTGGTATCGTACCTTGGCCTGCATGTTCGTTGCAGTCCATTGTAATCTATATAGTTTAAACTAGTTTCAAACAAATGAAATCTTTGCAAACTAAATACATTGGTTTTGTTTGATGCCAATGCGGCGCACCATATTATCAGTCCTTTATAGTTTGAACATATGAAAACATCGTTTCAACAACAATTTAAGCTTCTGCGCTTCAGAGGGTAATTATCTAACTTCGACCACATGACGTTGTGCTTGGTTATGTACTAAGTAACATTTTAATGACTCATTCATAATTTCTTATGCGCAAAAGGTGTTTATTCAGAGGAACCAAATGTGTATGTTATACCCATTTTTTCATCAATGGTTTGATCAATACAAGGCGACATTTTGTTTTCTTAATACAAATGCTAAAGACGCAGAGGTTAAAATAACATTGTAATTTGTCATCACACTTGAGTCATGTTCTAGATGAAAACTAAATACGAGCATATAAAAATGCGTGAAAAGAAATGTATTTGGAACGATATAACGCGGATAGCATTTTATGCACAGGAGCAACATTTGTCCTTCAATTTCAAATGATATTAGAAAATATATTTACATAAAAAACATTGACCAAACCCATTTGATATTTTATTGGGATATTTCTTAGGGTATGGTTCACTTACGAGGATAAGGACAATATATGCTTACCATCTTATGTATGCTTAAGGTAGACTCTGCCATAACAAATGCTCCACCGTACACGCTCACCTTCATGTGAATGTCTTTGGTAGATGAGGCATTGATAATAAGGACAAAACATGCTCACACCATATGCATGCGTCAGGTAGACCAGGCCTTGATAATGGGACGAAAACAAATGATGCTCGCATTATATGTATGCCTCAGGTAGACTAGGACTTGATAATAAGGACAAAACATGCCCAAATTATAATTATGCCACAGGCAGACTATGCCATAAACCAGTAAATATAAGTCGTTCTTATTTATATTTGCAGTCGACTATACAACTGGCTAATACTAAAACAATTTTGTTTATGATGGGATATGACACTTGGTGATACGTCGTTGGGTGGGTGGACTGGTGAGAGTACTTAACTTTTTTGAATTGTAGGTAGCATTAACTGATGTAAATAAAGATTAATGAGGTTAACTAATGCGCAACATTTTAATTAATTGTGTTACATTGGTGGAGTACAAACTATGTTGTATAATCTGCAAAATATTATTAGGAGACAATTTTTTAGTCATTATCTAAAATTTCTATTGTCATATGATGTGTGTTTATCAGCTCAAAACTGATTTCACGGCATATAAATACTATTTAACGTTTTCCATATTTAAACCTTTTCTAATATTTTTCGATAAATTCTGATGTTATATCATATTTAAACGAGACTGAAGAATTCTAAAAGAAATTAGCTAATAACACAACTTATTTTCCTAAAACAATAAAGTGAAAATCTAAAACAAACTTAAATTTGTTGAATTCAATCCAAGATAATCCTAGAATTTATAATACAAGTAGTAATGAAGAAAGTTTTCTATAAACATCAATGGCATACCAGACAAAATCCACATTGTTTTGACCGGAATAATATAAGCCAAGATTTCCTTGTTCCAAATTTCTGTCTCTTTCCAAGAATATTATTTGCACATTGTATTTCAATCGAAGAATAATTTGAATTAAATAACTAGACCTAACCCAAACACAAAACATAAAATTGATTCTACTCTGGTGTCATAGCTAGAATGACTAAGTTTGCAAGCAAACGAGATTATATAGTTCTCTATTTGACCTAGGTTACAATCTGCATTTCCTTGAAATACTCTGTCTACTTAATAGAAACTTATATTCTGGTTGATTCTGATGGCATAATAATAAACTCTTCAAATAAGACAGGAAAATATAATAAAGAATGTGATAAACATAACGTATAACATGACCATTTATATGAGACAAATAATGCATTTCACTCAGATTAAGAAAAAGATCCTAATATTTATCCTACACTGAGACAAATATAAACAATGTTGTTTACATATTGTGACTAGTCGGGTACAGCATGAATTTGATTCTGGATAAGGTTAAGGACATAAAACAATGATAAATAGCATAACATAAATAAATAAAACTAACAAACAATGCAAAAAAATTAAATCTGCAAAACATATCCCGTCATAAAAATAACTATTTATGCAGCAGTGTTGTCATTTTACTATCATTCAAATATACATGTGATCAAAATTACACTATATGAAGTGTTATCAAATGAAAACTATTATTCGTGAAACACTGTAATACTTTTGAGTATGTGAAAGTTCATCTGCTATTAAAATGTATTTCCGCTTGACGTGCGTAATGTCAATATTGTTTTCCTGCAACATAGAATTCGATCTTAATAATCTCTATTATTTCATATTTCCAACAGAAGTAAGGGATCTGTCACCACTAAATACAATAATCGAATAGGGAACTGGAATTCAAAGTGTTGAAAAGACGATATCAAAGCCTAACACTCCTACTCGAATGGGGGCCCCAAGTGGCTGAGTGATATTAACTTTTATCTCACCTCTGTATGCGTGGGATGAAGTCTCAGGATCGGCCAATGCGTATGCGTGAGAAAGCTTGCCACTATCTTTTAGTGGGTCGGTGGTTCTTTCCGGGTTTTTCCCAGGTTCTTCCTACACCATATATACTGGACTCCATGTATAGCCTTTCTTGTGCTGAAAAATGGCGTTAAACCCTGTAAAAACAACAAGAATCTTCTCGAATGTGGAATAATTTGTTTGGTGGTTTTGTCCTTTCCTAGCAAAATATTACACTGGATTATCTACTCTAGTCATTTTGAATCAATACTGCACGAACCCCAACATCACTGGCATCAAAATACATTCGACACGATGGTCTGAAATTTGGAGCTAAATTAATTGGTGCACTCTTAAGTATGGCCTTTAACTTGCCAAAACCAACCTGACATTTTCCAAACCAAAGATACTTTGTTTTCCTAGTCGAAAAATTTGTCAAGGTTTCAGCAATTACGGAAAACTTTAAAGAAAACTTCTTATAATATCCAGCCAAACTCCCCAAAATAGCTTAGGTTGCTTTTCGTTGACTGGTGCAGGGAATTCAGATATAAACTTTACCTTAGCGTTTCTTTCGGTTTAACTTGACCTTCTCATATAATGAGTCCTGAAAAAATGAAATATGCACGACAAAAGCACTTTTACTTATATAAATTGTCAACTTTGCATCAATGAGTCTCTCAATGAATTTCTGGATGATCACCAAGTTATATTTGTAGGTGTCATGTAGATAATAACATCATCAATATAAACATCAAATTATCGATAACGGACGTAATACTGTTTATTAAATATCGGAAAGTACACGGCGAAACTTTCACCCAAATGGCATCACTTTATATTTATAAAGTTCACCTGGAGTTACGAATGCTGGAATTTATTTCGCCTTTTCCATGGGTGGAGTTTGCCAAAATCGCTTCAAAACGTCACACTTGGTGACCTTTTTAGCATTTGCAATTTTGTTAACGCGGTCATAGCGTCTTGGAAACGGATATAGATCTGTTTTGTTCAGATGGTTCTATTTTCTATAGTCTGTGTACATGTGGAAAGTATTGTATGATTTGGGCACAAGAATACACTGTGATCCCCAGTAGCTTTTACTTGGTTCTATAAAATCGTTCTCAAACAATTACTAAATCTGAAGCATTTGTTGGAGAGAATTCAACATATACGGATGCTGTTTCGCAGTTATTGATGGCACAGAATACGGCAATGAAGAACTTGGTTTTGTCTTAGAGCGAATTGACCATTTTTCGTTGTACATACGTACAACGTTACATAGGGTGAATAATTGTTTTTCCAGGTAAGAGACATTACTAGAATGTATCTGGTCGAAAATTACATTTTATAAATTTCCATCGTCCATCACATCGTGTTTCCGTTGTTCATTTAATCCAAAACCCACTCGGTTTCTATTCTGTTACAATTGAAACAAGAATTTCAAAGTTATGCTAGATTCTTTTGGTTTATTGATGGTCTTCTTTTATTGCTAGACAATGTCTAACCTGGAGATTATAAGGTCCTTGATTTATATTTTGCTTTGGCAATATCCAAAGCTAAGGCAAAACGATTGCTCATGACTGAATCTGATCAGGACACTCTTTTTTTAGTAGAGTGATGTATTGATCAGGCTTTTGATAAGGTCATTTTTACCCCTTTTCCTAATAGATCAACATGTATTGACCATTTTTATCCTCTTGTAGCTACATTTTGTCTTTTTTCTAATCAGAGTGACAAATGAAAATCACTTGTCGTTAAGCAGGATTAAATTTCTGAGATATCATGTTTGTTTCACATGGTAATTAGTGAACTGATTTAGAACAGGAACCAATTCCCTTTTTTCCGAACAACGGCGTCATTATGAGAAAATTGAGACTACCTTAGGTACCCGTTAGTATCGAGCGGACAGTGAGTTTTAAAATTTTTATTCGTAATATGTCTGGCCAGGAAAGTATTAGTATAACACAGGAAACTCAATCTAGCTGTTAGTTAAGGAGTCAATATGACTTATCACAAGTTCTTACATCATTCGTTTTTTGGCCAGAAATTAAATGCGACGTTTCGAAATAATGTAGTTAATATTGTATTTGTCAATTGGACAGATATAGTTCTTTTGATCTATGTTTTGGACATGTTGCCCATCGATCATTTGAATCTTTAAAACAAAATCTTCATTTAACGAAGAATTTCGACACGAATATTTTATACTATGTATTTGATTGTGAAGTGGTAACAAATAATCTTCGATCTACTCACATAAAAATACAATTAAGTCATGCAAGAAGTTTTCAATACTGATACAGTTATACGTTTCTTGACAATTCTATAAAATCCTCTTCATTTTAGTGTGTATGTTTCATATAAAGTAAAGTGAACGTAATTTACATTATCAACACTTAAATGAATCAAAACAGATATAACTTCGTCATTAAACATGTAAACATATTTAAGGAGCATGTTGATAGCTCTATAAATCATTCAGTAATTTAATTACACTTGACTCACACAGTAACGATATAAATGATGCCGAATGGTACTAAATTTGGTTTAGCCAGTCTTTAATTTCGCAAAAATTTAAAAATCTGGAAAACTAACTTCAGCGTCTACAGCTACAAAAAATATACGAGTTGAATCACCTAATATGTGAATATGAGCACTTGTTGTCAGTTGTCAAACAAATGGTTTGATTAAGCAACAGTCTTTATCAAAGTTTTTCTGTGGTTTTAATTGAATTATTCCTGAAAAAATTTAGCCTTGGAAATCTTGAGGACGCAGACAGTATGGTCAAAATGTCTTGGTTGCCTTACTTATCACTAAGTAGGAGACCAACACAATCTACCATTATCGTATTAAACGGTTCGTCAAACGCAAGATGCAGATGAGCCTTAGATATATTCTGATTGATTTTTCCTACGATTTGACAAGTGTGACAAGTTTTACAGTATTCATAAACACCACTATACTTTTGGGTCACGAAGATGATTCACGATGTTGTGATAAAATCTTAGATATTTTGATAATTCTTATTGACAATAAATCACTAGCCAAAGGGGTTTCATTAGTTAGACTAGGAATTTCCTGTCTATATGATATAGGTTCACAATTTGATAGCTGAATACCACTTGCCACAAGGGGGTTCCGCAAGTGATCTAAATTTTGTCACATTGATCCAACGTTTGACAAAATATGTTACTATTATGGCTTCAGTTTCGCTAATATTTCAGAGACAAATCAAAACATAAATATCTAAACTTGTGTGTAAAGTGGGGATTTATATGTAATTGTCAACTATATAAGTCTTTAATCTATTAATATAACATAATTTTTCTTTATTCCATTTCCTTCAGCATTTCCCTTTATTTTTGTTCTCTATATTTCTGTCTATATTGTGTCTCTTTCTCTCTGCATGTGCATCTGCCTATATTTTCTCTTTCTTTAAGTCTCTCTCTGTTTTCTTGCGGAAAAGCAATTATCTTTCTTGTTTCTCTTTCTTTCAGCATTTTGCTTTCTGCGACTGCATTCGCAGCTATAACTCTCTCCTTATACTCTTTTTCTAATTGCCCTTCTATTTGATTCTTTTTTCTTTATTTCTAATTGCATTTTGCTTTGGTCTTCTCTCTTTAATCTTTTAGAACTTCAATATTTCTTTATTCCAGTTCATTCTTGTATTTTTGTTTCAGTCCAATAACTCGCAAGTTATAGCCAGGCCTAATCTTACTAATTAAATCCAAACCATTTTTATCTAAAATATTTGCTACCAAATATTGAACGAATATATTTTATATTTTGGTTTGATTAAAGAAGATTTTACATGTACTTGTCAGCTTTTAGTCTTTTAATCTATACTGAATTTTCATTGATTCCATTTCCATCGGCATTTCTAATTATTCATGTTCTCTACATTTCTGTTTATTTTCGTCTCTGTCTTTTTTCATATTCATCTGCTTCTATTTTCTCTTTCTCTGTTTCTCTCTTTTGTTGTTGCGGAAAAGCAATTATCTTTCCTTTTTCTCTTTCTCTCATCATTTTGATTTCTGTAACTACATACGCCCTTCTGTCTCTCTCTTTATACTATTTTTCTATTTGCCTTTGCAGTGTTTTCTTCCTTCCTCTTTTCTAATTGCATTTTGCTTTGGTCTTCTCTCTTTTATCTTTTTGAATTTCAACATTTCTTAACTGCAGTTCATTCTTGCATTTTTGCTTCAGTCCCATAACTTGCAAGTTATAGCGAGGTGGAAACTTACTAATCAAACCTAAACTACTGTTATCTAAAGTAGTTTCTACCTAATATTGAACCAATATATTTTATATTTTTCGTTTAATTAAAGAAGACTTTGACTCATAAAGATCATATTGTCTGGCAAGTTGGAGCTATTCATATATTTTCAAGGAGTCTAACTGTTCCTGGTTAACATTTCTTCGCTTGTTAGTTTCACTGATGTGAAATAATACCTTGGACCTATAAAAACAAACACAAAACGAACTTTTCTGAAATATTTTATAGACATTACAATCCTAAGAAGGAACTCTCAATTGTCTTGTTCACCTCTAAAGTCTTAGAGTAAGTGAAAGAAAGAACGATAACCAACTACGTTTGTAAAATTCAACAAAGAATCTGTTTCCCTTAAACACAAAAGCTAAATTTTAAAAGAACTTACATTTCTGTTAATTAAATCCGAAATAATCAAGGATTTTCTAACACAAGTTCTTTATAGACTGATGTGATATTCCAAATAATTTCCAGCACTGAAGGTTTTTATTTGCATGAACTGGCATGTTGTCTAAATGGTCCTAATGTACCAATGGTATGAAAATGTAATGTACCTGCCAACTGTCTTTTCATGAATCACAATAATATAATAATATATTCTCTTTTTCGAATTCACTATGACTCAAAATCAAGGTCTCTATCCAAAATTATGATTGAGCTATTTGTCTTTCTAGAGAAGAATAACTGCAAACAAATAATATCAATTAAATCAAAACACAAGATTTAAGGTTGATTTTGTTCATACGTTTTATATAGAAAGCTCATTTTGCAAGCAAATCAAATTTAAGAGTCTTCGACCTGACCTAGGTATTAATTGACATTTTCGAAACATGCTATGTCCATTTTCATTCTTGAAAATTCCGTGGTCAGAGTCTAGACTATGAACAAGACAAGATCTGTTATTAAAATTATAATAAAGAATGTGATAAATGTCACTTATATCAGGTCATTCTATTTGAGGAAACTAATGAGCAGCAGAGAGGGCGAACATCCTCTAACTGACTTACTCTTTATTTCAAATAATAAGCCTTCCTGGAAATCGCAAAAAAGGTTCGAAATGAACGTTCTTGGAAAGTCGTAGCGAAAGATTTACCAATCTAGTGCCGACTTAGCCCTCTCTGTTGCTATTAATTAATATTATTATCAAGAACGACTCGATAAAGTGATCGTGGGTCATGTAAGTTTATTGTTATAAAACCATGCGGGGATAACTGAGCCTGACTAAATAAATTTCTAAACTTAATTATATCCATATCACCGCTACACCAAGTCTGATAAATATTTCGCAACGTGTGAGTATCAACTCCTTTAAACACAGCAAGAATATTACAATTATCCATAATCACTTTAAGCATTTGTGCATACCGCTAATTAACATAAATCACGTCTGTGTTTTTTTGCCTGCCTCGGGAAAATATCCGAGCAGGATTTGCCTCTTTTTCCAGCATCACCTAATGGTACATAACTAAATTGTTAATAAATCCATCAAGGTCATCTACAGATAGCGCTTTATCCATATCAGTAATAAATTCAACAACATCATCACCGCGCTCATCCAGCAACTTTGCGTTTTCATTAAAGGCTTTCAATACCTCATAGCATCGCTGATCATCTGCAGACGGAGCAACTAAATACAATTTATCCCATTTGTGTCACGTCATTATCAAATTAAACAGTTGTTCCGTTATTACCAGATCCAGATGAACCAATGATAATCATTCGGACAGAATTTGGTAACGCAGCATGATGCTTGACCGGTTCTCGTTTTCTTGTCGCTGAAAAATCAATTACATCCATATAATTATAAGATGGATTTATAATGTGTGAAATGCAGGCCGTGTACCCCCATAGGTGAACTAACAACTATTACAACAAAACATAACAGGTCAGCAGTTACAGGTAAGTGTGAACGATTCGGTACAAAGAAATTTAAATTTATTCTTGCTGACAAGTCAGTGTCAGATTATATAAAATAAAGAGGTGGTGATATTGCCGCCCAGTTAGCGAAACTACCAGGAACTCCGTGGGCTAAGTACCCAGGAGAAAACACATCCCAGGAGATAATTACTGTGGCCCTGGAACTCGACTTGATATCAGACTTCATATTAGACTTGATAACCAAGATGAACCAAAACCAGGTGGATATCCAATAAATTATATTGATAAAGCGTGTCATGCTCATGTTGTGGCTTCTAAAAGTAAAGATCTACAGCATAGGCATATCGCATATGTGAAATTAATTCACGCGCTAAATTCCATATAAAAATCTTTTAAACTATCATTAGCTAAATGGTTGGTGAGATCTGCAATGGGTGTGGGGGTGGGTAAGCTTGTATTGGGAAACTGAGTTTCCTAAGCTGGTAATCAATCATCCGATTATTGAAATTATGGAGTTTATTTATTTTTCCCCATGAGGATGCTGGAGGGGTAGAGCAGCGATTAGTAAACTCGCTGAAGCGGCAGGTGTCGAATGTTCAGCTGCAGCAAATTGGTTAGCCCGACATGCAATATGGCTCACTTAACTACCACCGCCTAAAACAATACTGTATGCACATTTTGATGTCAGCGTCCCTAATGAAGTTCATCAAGTTGATATTCTATTTTTACCAGACGATACTAATAAAATTGGTAGACATCAATTTCGTACATACAAATACGCGTTAACTGTCGTTGATATTGCAGTTAGACACAAGGAAGCAGAGCCGTTATCAACACACACAGCTGCTGAAGTAGCTTCTGCGTTTAAACAAATTATTAAACGACGTAGTCCACGATGGCCACATCTGTTACAGATTGATCCTGGCAGAGAATTTCAAGGTGTAATACCATTCCTGATGAAGCAACATAATGTCAAAATACGACGAGGACATACTGCAATTCATCGCGATAAGGCAATTGTTGAACAAAATAATCGAACACTTGCTGAGCGGTTATTTGGATATCAATACGCGAAGGAAATAATTAAAGGTACTAGATCTCGCGAATGCCTTGCAAGATTACAAATGTGATAGCTGCATTAAATAATGAAATTACTCGAACAACCAACATGAAACCTATTAACGCAATTACACGCAAGCATATACCAGTACAACTAGGTGAATTTTCAGCGCAGCCAGTGCTGGGTACTGTCACTTTATGATTTTTATGTGAACCTGGTGAATTTGAAGGGGGTAAAACAAGAGCGACTGATCTTCTCTGGAGTATTACAACACACACAATTTCCATTGTGGTAAGATCCACGGGTAGATATGCAATCTGCAGATTAGATTTAACTGCTTCTCAACTTGGATTTACACGTGAACAATTACAAGTAATTTCTGAAGACACGCCATTACCACCGCGATCACTTAACTAGCACCCCTACGTTGATTACTCTCGAGACAGGTCAACATCGTATTTTCACGTGTATGACCGCGGCTACTATCATTTCTATCTTCGGTAAATTGTCTTGGATTATTGCTCGAGTACTGCCATAACATTACACAATTACATCTCGCATAGTGATTATTCTGCTGCTGTTTTAGCGCTAGGACAAATTCAACATCTAGATCAAAGTCGCCTTTTTAATGGTCACTTTCTTTATAACCGGCTAATGTTTTTTCTTACTATATCGCTGTCAATAACATCACTGATGGCTTCTGTAGCGTTTATGACAATTCTCCACAGCTGATATATTCTTGTGACTCGAGACACTGCGAGATAAACAAAGTTTGACCACTCGACACAATCATCTACAATCCAAAACTCGCGTATCAGAGATGGTTAACCCTTGAGATGAGCCAATTGTCATTGCGTATCCTGTCGTCCACCGGGATTTATCAGCGTGTACCGCATCCTCAACAACACTGACATTAACCAAAACAACATCATTTAATACGAAATTTTGTTTCTCACTCTGTCCTGGTATATCAGCGTCGATGTTATATCGTGGTGTATCAACTGGTCTATAATACAATGGTACACATAGATCTGGATACTTTTCTTTATGATTTTTAAATAACCGCTATTGAAATGCATCACCAACTATCTTTCTACTTGCCAATATCAAATCAGTAGGTCTCCACACTTGTAGAAAGCCGTTCATTGAAGTTTCTGAAATTATTTTACGCATCTTTTGACATAGAATTTTACTTGTTTGCGGTCTGATTAATTTTTTTAATTCCAGTAATTCTGCATCAAGAGATCTATGATCGTCAGTTATCTCCTCGTAATAATCCACACAATTCTTTGGCCAATCATGTGTTGATAACCCAAACACCCAAACCAAACATTACTGATCGGATCAAGACCCTTAGCAAACTCGATTGATACAAAACTAGCGAATCCGGTTAGATCAATCAGGTAGTGGTCCATTTATCGATAATCTTGTCATCTCGTTTTTGGGATGTCCAAATCGTTTAAAATACCCAGAACTCTCTCCCAATCCAAGAAAACCTCCCTGATAACACACGACAATATCAACTGATATAACTTCGTTGTGGTCATACTTGGTATTCTATAATCCACGTTGTCAGTATTCACAGCAACTTAATTGTACGTCTTCGAGAAATTCAAATCATATTGGCTTCCACAAATTTTTCTCTCTTGCAAAGTGAGCTGCAACAGATGGAACTGTAAAACAATTATTTAGTAATTGATCAGTATTCTGTGTTGAAAATTTCTGCGCAAGATTTTTCATTTCTTCATGCAGAGATTCTTTACGATATATTTCGCAGTTAGGTCGCACAAATTGATCATATTTTTCATCATCTGAACTTTTAACTAACCATACTGACACAGTATCGTTTTTACTTATTTCGTGAATAAAATCAAACATGTTTCTTCCAGAGTCTAGATAAAATCTTACAGTTCGATTTCGTGGAAATATTGAGACTGCGTTGGTCTACGCGTGCGCATTATGATCAATAATTTCAAATGGAGCTCCCTTCGACTTATTCCTTGATTCATATAAAATCTCTTCGGTTAACGTTTTTATTATTATTGGAAAGTTTATTTTACTTCCTAACTCGGCAATATCATTTATTGTAGCTCTGGTATCCTTAACCGACTCAGCTCATTTACTTATTTTTTCACTTCGTAGATTAGTTAACCCATTTGCACGCATCGCGTTTGTAAAATGTTCAATTACTCGTTCGTCTAAACAATTGAGCCTTGACTCTGTCAAGGATGAAAATCTCATTGGAGCAAGATCATTTATGTTGGGTTTATCATTTAGCTGATAAATTCCATAAACAGTCGCTGTGATAGGATACGTTCGTTCGTAATATGGTCTGTCTATACCAAGCATTAATCGTGGCTTATAATGTTTACTTAACACAGCGGTGTTTCCATTCGCAAAGACAGGGTCACGTTTGTAACGGATAATCGACTCAGCGGAATCTGTTTCTGCTAGCACAATCACATTTATTCTGAAAAAATATTTCTGATCTTTGATATAATCGATAATCGTTTTCGCCCGCGTATCGTTCGTTGTAGCATCAATGACCTAGTCGACACATTTGGTGTCACGTATATTTCAGAATGTCGACTACGTGTGAGATGCCCCATCATCACGAAATTCTTTTTCAGCATCCCTGATAATATTAATCAGACTAATCGTCGGATCAGTCATAGTTCGCCTCCGGAGGTCAATTTGGAAGTTTTACAAAAATGGATTGTAGATAGTCTCTCAAACTCTTCCATATTATATTTTAGGCAAATATTTAAATACAAAATAGTATATATGTATGATGACTCAAATAAGAAATGAGGTTAATATTGATGTTATTATAATGATCAAGCAAAAGAAGAAAACACATTTGATTACCGAGTTCGTAAACCCTCAATCTACAGATGCTTCTAAACAGCTCGCTCTGTTAAATCTTATATAAAAAATTCCTTATCATTTAGCCGATAAATCCCAGAAAGAATCGCGTATCTTTCGCGCACATGATCGCTCTATTCTCTGTCAATTCTAGCCAGCATTCCCCACCCGAATTTAACAGAAGGGTTTTATCAAGACGGACAGGACCACGTTTGTCATGAACAACCACGATGGGACCCACGGGTGCTTTGGCTCAATAAACCTTACTCTGATAAAATATCTTTGATTGTCGATATAAACAAGATTCTTTTCTCTCTAGTACATTTCAGAAAGGGTTTTTATACACAATTCGTCATCAATATTCCTGTTCCCAATACCGAATGTCGACCAGGTATATCATGCCCAAATATCACGAAATTATTTTTTAGCATCCATAATATGAGAAATCTGATTAATCATCGGATCAGTCAGATCTAGCCTATTCGGTTCAGGAGTTAGTCTGTCAAGACCAAATCTGGTTTCAGGATACGAAGTTTCACAAGGCTGGATTGTAGATAATCTCTCAAACTCTCAAAAAAGAAACCAGTGCAAGTGGTTGATAGTAGGGTCTTCACCTCCTTGAAAAGAATGCTGCGTAAATTAATTCTGCGGTCAACATTTGCAAAGTGTAAGGAGGGGAGTTTTGGTCCAGAACCGTGTTTAAGATGTCGTGTTGGAGTTAGAAGGAAAACACAGCTGTGTGTGCGTTGTAGTGGTAAAAGATATATGGAACTAAAACGTTACTATGATAAAAAATAGCAACCCTGTCATTGATAAGGTTATAAGTACTCCTGAAGACCATATATTGGTTAATGACATTGATGGAGATTTTATTATCATTGGTGTTCTATATGCTACAACTGTTTATGATTTTATACGCAGCTGAATTGGTAATATTTTCTGAGACAAAAATATGGCCTTTAAAACGGATTGAGTACTTTGAGCACATATTGTGATAAGTTGAGTTGCACAACTAAAATAAACATTCCCCAAAAGTAGAGGTGAAGAAAATCGGATGATTCGTTATTATTATTATAATAATAATAATAATAATTATTATTATTATCATTATTATTATCATTATTATTCCATAAAGACTTACATTTAGAGGGTGTTAACGAATTTGTAATTCTAGCAATTGGTTTTACAGAAGCGGGTCTTTTACATGTGCTCAACAAACTTTTTGATTTAGCTTCAAACGCATTATTTGCAATATATAAATATTTATAAGTTTGTTAATGTGTCCCCCCCCCAAAAAAAAAAAAAAAAAAAAAAAACGTTTTGACACGTTAATTTTGCCAATGCTTAATTGTGGATCAGAAATATAGAGATTTAATAAAGGAAATGTTATTGAACATTCCACTTAAAGTTTTGTACAAATCTTCTTCGGGTTAAACAATGTCCTTAAAATGAGTTTGTGAATGGCTAATTGAGGTTGACACAGGTACAGAACATAAAATAATACTATGACTAAGCTTATCACTTCAGATAATATAATATATGTGTTTGTAGTATATAAAACCTAATGCCAACGGAAATAGAAAGTCATCTTGGAAAGAAAAATTGGACATCGCTAGTCCGGATTTTAATAAATAGACTGCGTCTGGGGGAAGTGTGATAAGGTTATAAGTACCCCTGAAGACTATATAGCCAGATGTAAAGATAAATTATAATTTAGACAATAATATTATACATAAATTGAGCAAAAAGAACTTGTCAGACATCATATCATCAAGAATTATGAAGCATCTCGTGATTATACAATCAGATAATGTCGGTTGAAAAGGCCATTCGGTGTTGTTGATAATGCTGATTATCTTAGATTCAATCTTGGGGCAAAATGTATCTCTCTCATAAATTTATATTAGAGACTTTCCACGGAGAGATAAAAGATGGTCTTGTCGTCGATCATATTGACTCGGTTGAAAAAATAATTCTTTACAGAACCTTCAAGCTATCACACCGAGTGAGAATTCTGCAAGCGGAGGGGGGGGGGGGCTGGTCGGTTTAGGACTGTTTCAAGAAAGGCGGTTAAATCTTTTAATACGGTAAAGAAATAATATTTCAGTCAATGTCCGCGTCTGCCAAGTATGTCTGTATTAACCCCGCGGGGGTACAACGTGTTGCAGATAAAATACAAAAATCGGCGTTTTCATATAAGTATGATCAGCGATTTTTTGTTGTTGTTATGTTTAGATACACTTAATGAAGGGAGATAACTCTACCGCGGATATGTGACGCGGTTGATAGAGTTATTGTTTTTCCTGTACTGATTAACCGCCTCCAAGTTTCTTTATCGTATAGTTGTATACCCATTGCACAAAATCAATAAGCCGCTTATCTGGGTTATTAGATTTTCTCAATGTATCATAAATGTACATGCTGGCTGAAATAGACTCAAAGGTAAATTATCATTCATGCTCGTTTGGTCAGTATCTTTACGTTTTCTCTGTCCCTGATTTCAGAATATCTCTGCAAGAAATAGTTTGTTGTGGTAACGGTTCGACAAGCACGGAAGTAAAATAACTACGGTCTGTCTCAACAATTAGTCTGGCATCAGATTTCAGAGAAGTTCTTTTTCAAACCCTAACAGTTATCTCCGATTACTTCCCGTTGATTTTATTAAGGATTTTATCAAGGAATGTCAGTACGGTTAGGTGTAATTGATTATTGGGATAAATAATATTTTTTGTTTCACAGACAATATATTTGTTTTACTAAATTCGTCAAGCTTTTTGGTTCATCTACATTTTGGTCTGCGTTTATAATTAAGAAAAATTAGGAATATAAAGAAAATATAAGTCACGCCTATCGCGTGAGCTATCTTTGAATGTCCAAGTATCAGTCAGAAACACACCTTCCCGCCATGTCAACACATGGAGGGTGCATTTTGCACTCTTCAAGGGTTGATTTTGGGGAAGGGAATGAATAAGCTCTTGAACGTAGAAAATGACCCCGTGTCCCTCTGTACCGTGCTATATGTGTTGTGCTGTCCTTACTGTAAATAGTGTAAATACCTTATTGTAAATACTGTAAAAAATATATGTGTTGTGCGGTCCTCGTAGGATGTCATAAGGACAACCAAGAGGTTCACATGGCGTTGTGCCTTCTTCAGTGTAAAACATCCCACCCTTTTGGACTTGCTAGGATGTCATATGGGCACCCTAGAGTTTCACATAGGCTGTAAAATATTTTTCTTTTAAATATATATTCAGTATATATTATATTCTGTATAATAAATTACGAAAATATCAATGATAATATTTCTGCTATTAAAAAATTATAATCAGACGGCATGAAATATATGATGAACTAAATCCTGAAAAAAATATTTCTGATTTTTAAACTTTATAAGAACGTAAGGAGAAGGGATGATTTACGTTACCATCGGAATACAGTTTCGTAAAGAACAATCCAGACGGCGATGTTTCAATCGTTTGCTATAGTAAAAGAAAATGAATTTGCCCCTGTCTCTCTCTTGGAGCAGAACAAAATCAGATGAGAATTTTCTAGTGAATACGAAGCGAAAAAGACAATTTATACTCGTGTGAGACAACTAAGAAAAATGATGTCAGAACCTGTTAGTGGTAATGAAAAATCAAAGTTAGACTCATTCGTGGAAATGAAAGTGAAAGTATGTCAGATTTGAGTCCATTTGTCAGTAAAAGATATCCACCTTGATTGTCAAGGACGGAGATTATTTTTTTGTTGTTGCTGTTTTTAATGTGTCAGTGATATTTTCAAAGTATATGCTGTTCCTTGTTTTTCACCACCGACCAATTTTCAGTAAAATATTATATTTTATCAGATTTTACGTGAAATCTGTCAGATTTGCACGATTTTTGCTAACCAGCTACTTGTCAAAATTACAAAATCGGTCGATTTGAACGATTTTGTATACCCAACTACTTATCAAAATTACAAAATCGGTCAGATCTTGAGCAGAAAATAAAATATGATTCTGAGCGACAGATGCAGAAAAACCTCGTCAGTGAGATTTTTAAAGTACTTGCTATTCCCTTGTCTTTGATTAAAACAACGGAGAGATAACACTAAGAGGAAATCTCTGAAAATCGCGGATTATGATAGCAAAGATAGACGGGATTGATTTGCTCTTGCACAATGAGAGATATAGGTGGGACTTTCGGAGTGAAAGTATATAATATATATCCTTGTGCTTGCGCTGAGATTTATGTGTTTGTCTGATATCTTTCATCAACTGCATGACAGATGAGGCTGACCGCGATCGTCGAGGTTATATTTACGATTCCCAGAGATACATGGCGGCCAGTCCCATTGGGATGATTGTTGTGCCGGAGAATGTTATCGCGGGGTGGCGTTATCCTTTTCCATTCGGCGAGTATTTTAGGGAAAAACTCATCAATGATATCATTGACAGATTTTTGCAGTTCGTCTTGGTTATACCCGGGAAATTTAAAATTTGGCATACCAGCGTCTGTTATTTTATATTCATCAATAAATCTTGTTTATATTTATTTTCTGAATTAATTACTGCTTGTAAACATCTGTGATTTATGTATTTTAAATACCCATAATTTGATTTGAAGCCTCAGTTTGTTCAATGATATCTTTGTTATCTGATCTTATATCAGTATGATATTCTACAAAACTGTGACGTAAATCCTTTAGTTAAAAATTGTGTGACTGTTCAGTAATTTCTGACATAAATAGGATGATGTTATGGACAGTTATGTTTTACATCTCGAGGTTAATAGATCCACAAAAAAACCTTTTATTGGAAATACTAAAGGTAATAGTTTGATATTTATTTGTTATGGAATATGTTCCACTCAGACCAAACAAATGAGGATAAAATCTAAGAAATTCTCGTGTTTTTCCTGTCGAGTATGAAGCATTATCTGTCGTGAAATCAGCCCGGGTTGGTTCAGGTATCGGTGGATGTATCGTCGGAGCAACATCAGGCCATCCTAGCACTGATCCAAGTGATGACTGATAGATATCCACGGCGTAATCGGGAGAGTTTGTCTATATCGATGATGATAATGTTGGTTCATAAACTATTATTGCTATCTTGGATTCCCTTCCCGTAATATTTTTTATTCTGCGCGCAAATTCATCATTGATAACTTCCGGTTGTTATTCCAACAACGTTTTAGTCGTGGGTTCCATCTGGTTTATGTTTATTTGCAAATACCACCGAATTATTTGATTGTAATCCACCGAATGATTTTGACCGGATATTTGGCCAACTGTAGTATTCTTGCAACTGTGCAAGGGCGACCTCGCTTACCGGAATCGCAGTTGGAAAATTAATACTGAATTCACGGTTAGATGAGTTTACTGTTGTCATTGTGGTTTTCCGCGGACTTGTATTTGTGACTATCTGCTGACGTAGCTTGATCATTATTTAAACCGTCATTTTTCAAATGGTGGTTTTCTAAGTCAATTACTTCATTGTATATATTAAGCATTACGGCAAATTTGGAATCTAATATCGTTGTATCGTCATGGCTGGATGATATCAGCGACGATATTTTCAAATACGCGTTTGTTTCCGCGTGTAACCGCGTAATATAATCGTACAAGTTTGTACTCGCGCACGTGGATTTCTTTTTCGCGATAATATTAAAAACCTCAGCAATTCCTGCTGATGATGAAACACATATTATTGCTATTGCTATTGTTAGCGGGGTTAGTGCTGATACTGCTACCCCGGTGGATGCAGCGTTGTGTAGAAACCGACTATACTACAACATCGATGGCATCTACAAGTCTCCGGTATTTTTTTTACTTTCACTTTATCCTAGTCAATAATGATTTTTAACGCTGATTGTCATTCACGCATTTGATCATATCTACAGTTTTGAACTTCCATTATACCTTATAGAGCGACCAATTGAGGCTTTTCAGCAACAAATTCCAGACACCACCAGTAAGATGTTGCGGTTAATTTTTTATCAATTGCTTCATTATAAATGTTTCTTCAGTTCTGCTATTTAACACAACAGACACAACTCCGGAAAATTTATTAGCTGAATGCCGCCAGGGATATGTAATGTATATACTAAATTTTGCAGCGCTGAACAGAGACAACCTGTACACACCAGTGACTTGGGGTATGTTTGATAGGATTATTTTGCTGTGACCATGTTGCGAGCCCGGATGTCGCTGTGTATACGTTATTAGTGTTCAGTTTGTGGGAAATTTTAATCAGATTAATTTTGTTAACGATATCAGGAATCCCACTTACGATATCTTCTTGTGTTTTTTTAATTATATCAATGCTCGTCTTGATACGAAAGAGTTTTATGTCAGCGGTCAATGGAGTACCAAAGAAAACATCTGCGATTTCATCAAATTTTCTAAAATTACTACGAAGATTCGTGAACATATTCACATGAAAGTCATACTCATTCCGCAACGTGGACAATTTACCATCAATGGTGCTGTAGTTAACGTCTACGTATTGTTTCGTCTCGGCGTTTTCGTCAGATGTTGGATCTTTTAGAACCACTATTTTATTTCCTTTCATGCTGAGTTCACCTCTCATTGTGTCACCGGTATTCTTCAGACAATTAGGAACACTTCTTGCAATTTCATCTCTCAAGGTCGCAAACGATATACTTGAGTTTCTGATTCTACCGCCGTAAGCAAACACAGGGATGTTATCAGTGACCGCATCAAGTACTCGTCGAACTATGTATTCCATTTGATATTGCTTGTTTTTAAAATAACGTATATATCCTGAAAAACAACAACCTCATCTCGGTCAACTCCAGCCAGGTTTATGAGATCATTACGATCGTCTTTTGTCGCGTAATTTGACAAATCTATGTCAGATTGTTTTCCTTGCAGTAATACCACCGCGGAATCTTCCGTAAATATCTACCATTATTCTTTCTTCGTTTTTCCAAATGGCGATCTAAATCAATGATTTCTCAAACTGTAGACTGTATAATTGTGCACAACTTTGTGACGTGGTAATGATGATTTTGTTACAGACTTGAGTACAACAATTGCTTCACAGACGCATATTGGCGGATCGGTTGGTAGCGTTGAGTAACAAACCACTACTTGTGGCGGCGTAACATTCTTGATACATTCCTGTGGTGGAGCTAACCCATACGAATCGAAAAAAACAATTCCACGAGGGTCAACCGCGTATGATACCCGATGAGTTCCAGGTCCAGTGCTCTTATCGAGATTAATAATACCGGTTTCAACATTGATTGGATATTTTGATCTCGCATAAAAACGCATCTAAAGGTTGTTTTTTTAGTTGCTTAGCAGCATCAAGTAAATCAAAATTTGACATCGGTGTTAAACTGCTTGTTTTTAACGCAGAGTTCCTGGTAGTCTCAGACCGTTTCCTCGATAAGCTCCTGGAAGTCTTAAGCCCTTCCCGTTGATTTTTTTAAATGTCATTCGAGGAGCTGTTTCAATAGAACCTAACGCGGCAGGCTTTGCAACAGCTGGGGCAGCAGCAGCTATCAGCGCTGGTATTGTTGTGAGAAGTGGAAATATACCGCATGTCTTAGCATTATCTTTGATGGCGCCAGCGGTAATTTCAAGTCGTATTCTAGTTTTGGATTGTTTGGCTTTATCAAAATATTTGCGCTGCGTTCTGTCAACGACAGTTTATTTTCACCACCTGTGATTTGATTGTACTTTAGCGTTTTTCTGGTCAACATTTTTTTGCTGATGCGGATGGTGTCTTCTTGATCTGACCAGGAGTCAGACTAACACTTACACGATGGTAAGACATTTTATAAAATGCTCGTTTTTCTAAATAACGTGGATTAAAGATTTTCCACTTCATTTGACCACTACCATTTTCAAGTAACATTGCTATGTCACTGAGTATGACCTCGATTATCATGTAATTAACACCACCACCTGTATTCACGCTGGCTCTGAAATATATATCAACGACAGATTATTTGGATAAATCAAGGTGCCCAGCGAAAAGTAATAGATCGGATATCGATATCTGTTGTGAGATCTGTAAACCAGTATCTACGTCTTGATCATGTCCTATAAACGTCATTAACCGATGGTATATACGCGCTATATGATTCTGTTCATAATTCAGTAGAATGTTTTCTGTTTGTTCTTGTTGTCCGTTTTGTCGCAAAGAAACCTCGGTAACACCCAATCTGCCAAATATCATATGGGAGTAAGTTTGCGAGTTTAATCGCGCAGTCTCTTGAAAAGCAAGAAATATATGTCGTGGCGCAGAAACACTTTGCTGTGATCCTATGTGCCATGTAAATTGCCCGTTAATGTCAGTTTGTATACTCTCTGTAATTGTTGTCAGCCATGACAGCAATGATTTACCACATGTGTCCATAAAATATAATAGTCATTACCGGCATCCATAACGAACGTTTTGTCAGTATTATCTTACCAGGATCACCAAGAGGTCTTCAGATAGCGCGTTGTCGGTACCTTTTCTCACAAGTGCAACTGTGTGTTTAGCCCCAAAGATAACTTTTCTGACATTTCTGCAAAATCCAAAGATATGTGATAATGGAATTGTGCATGAAAACGTCTACGAATCCCTTCCAATATTGATCGACGTGTTGCAAATTCTTGACTACTACCACGAGCCACCGGCCACACATCAGCATCAGCGTTATTGGGATTGTTTCTTGGCCGTCCTTTTCATACTGAATGTCGTCGGGAGAATCATTATTATTTTTGTAAAACATCATTGTTGGACCTGCTGATCTTGTATAATCATTAGAGTATCTTTCTAATCCTATTATTGTTGTAGCAACGTCAACATCTTTCTAAATTGTCTCGATAATACTTCCATCAATCACATATGTGGAGCTATCAAACATTGCCATGATGCCTCTGTTGACAAAATCAACTCGTACATCATTTAAGTATACAGTATTATCTGTTTTTATAATTTCACCTTCTACCTCAATAAAATAGAAAGTATCTACTTGTATAATGAACTTGTAATTCAATTCTGCCACGTTGATCTGGTAGTCGTGCGTCATAAGAATAAAACTGATAATCACGTACAGACTCATCTTTAAGGACAGGTGCATCCATGTCAAATGCTTTGTCGGATATGCGCTTAAACATTTTATTATTATTATTTTCGTCTAACACGTTGATACCCCACTCGGGAAACTCCACTTCCTGATATTACATTTGAAATATTATTCCCTGCTTCAGTGGGCCCTTGGTCAATCAAGGTCGCTATTTTGTGATTTGCAGCTTGATCTATTATTTTACTTATATTTGCAGGCCTAAGTTCAGTGCTTGGTAATTTCACTGGCTGCGATTTTCGTCGTATTAATCGTGCTGTCTTTCTTTGATTGCCGAGAACGCCTTGCCATCAACGTTGACGTCTGCACCAGGAGGTTTTTACGGAAAACATCATTAGCCTTCATTGATAATTGTTTTGCAACAGGTGTTTCTTTTGGAGCTAACCTTATGATAATCCTTAAACAACATCACCAAGTCCAACTCCTTAAATCGCTGTGTAGGTTGGTAATCGTGAGTTTATTGCCCCGACCATTACAGGTCTACGCTGACTATTGTGTACGATCATCTGATTTTACTTGTTATTTATCTAATCATTGTAACAACTCGTCACTGTAATTATCAACGAGTTCATCAACAAATTCTCGGTAAAGCTAATATCCATGATACCACCTGTAAATAATCGCTAACAAATATCTACTGTTTCATTAATTATTTCCGGAGATTTATTGCCAGCACGTTTTCATCCTATGAGAACTTCTAGTCGTCCTACTCAGAAAGGATATTGTTAGGACAAGCAGCAAGTGCACTTCCAGTAAGCCGCTTCCGGTTGCTCCTTCTTCCTCACTTGTTGTTTGCCCGCTTTTCTTAAATAGTCTTAAGGGTGATCTTTCTACTTTTTCTCTCTTAAGTAACTGTTCAGACCTTTTAAGTTATGACATCAACTTTTGTTATTCTATCTGTTGCTGCGGTGGAGGAGGTTAATGTTGTTTATTAAACCCTATATCAAGTCTTCTTATTTCCTCAATAATTGTATCGAATTTAAAATCATAACGTCTGACTTGTTTTTTGTGTAATATACACGATATAACCATTTAATAAAATTGTCATCATTTACGGCTTCTTAACTGGGTTTTAACATTTTAGATTTATCATCCACACCAATTAGTATTTTTGCAGGCATATCATGTTCTTTAGTATTTTTAATATCTCCAATAACCTCTTCATAAAATGTTTTAATCAATTCAATGTTTTCTTTTATTGGTTTCGGTTTAGGTGCTAGGTCTTTTTCCACGTCGGCGACTTCAGTATGAATTTTGTCAATACCTTCAAGTAGTTCTTCACCGACAAGTGGGGGTTAAGCTGCAGCTATTTCAGTTGGAAGTTCTCGTAACATCATTTCTGTTTTCTTAGTTAACGCTGCTTTGTTTAGTTTCCTCAGCGGTTAGTTTTATTGGCGCAATTAGACCTTCAGTAGTCGCTACGACATTTTCAGTAACCGTTGCGATAGGCTTAAATAATTATGTGCCTATAGCGAATTCAACTTGGGCTTCTTGCCGTTCTTATAGGTTTTTTTTTTTTTCTGAAAGAATCTCTCACGGGGTGAAATTTCGTAACTGTTTCCAGTCGCTCTCGAGCTAACCTGGTAGTAGAAGATTTCGGATGAGCCATTGTTTGATATAACAATTTTTGATTGATATCAGTGGAGAGGGCGAAATCTCCTACTCGTCACCCGATTTGTAAATCTTTCGCTACGTTTTCCAAGGAGGTTTTTTTTCGAACCTTTTTTGCGATTTCCAGGAAGGATTATTATTTGAAATAGAGAGTGAGTCAATTAGAGGTTGTTCGCCCTCTCTTCTGCTTAATGTCTTTGATTCAGATGATGATAATGACCTTAATAATTATCCTACACCTAGAACAATATAAACAATGTTGTTTATACAGTGTCACTGGTAAGGTACAACTTGATTATGAACAAGGTAAAGTCAAAATAAAATTATCCATAGCTTTTTATATATACAAACTAAGAAACAATGCAAAATAAATATGCATACCAGGTTATCTGATTGGATATAAACGATCACGTGATACTCATAAGAAGTTTGACTTATCGATCAATTCTGTGGTCAAAGTTTGATTCTCTTTTTATGGGTAGTTGTATGAGAAAGTGTATCTATACTAACGCCTTACACCATTATAATAACAAGCCTACAATAACCCATCTCCGTGTTTACCAATCAAAATGTTCAATCCCCAGATTAATATCGCCCATTAGAAGTCAAAATAGTGTAATCGAACAGACCATCTTACATTCCAGCACACATTCATTTTGCCCACGAAAACATATGGCAGGCTTTATAAGGGAGTCTTTATTAATTAATGTTATTACAAGTCAGAGTTATATGATAAGTAAGGGATTATCACTACCAATGGACACGCTTTTGCTTTTGAATGATCGAAATGCGTAGAAAGCAAGAGATACGATTGTTATCACATGTGCAAACGTTATGATGGAAGAAAAAAAAAAACATGTCTTAAACATCAGCCACCATTGTTAAAATAAAATGACCATAATAATTTCCTTAGATAACTGGCATGAGATAACCTGACACTCTATCCTACATTACTATATTGATGAAATCCGTTCGTATACAGAATTGACGGTTCTTGATTACCGAGACTGGGGGTATGTATTCTAATGCAATGAAGAGGCTAATGAAAGAAAACTCGGAGCTACCTAAGAGTGAATGTTCTCTTCATGAAATCCGTTCATATGGTGACAGAAAGGAAGTAAATTGGAATTATAACGATCAAATTATTACGTTTGATATTAATATAAATGTAAATTGTTACATAATCACTCACACAGTAAACATCAACTTCATTATAAATTATTTCAGACTTTATTTACTTTTTGAGTGATTGCGTAAGATTTACCCATCGATAAATACCCAACCATGATAATTTATTGATATACACGCAAATGCACTTCAAACAAATTACCCTCGTTTTTGGTGGAACTATCATACAATCAGAAAATGTGTATTTTAGGAATAATTAAGTTTCAACGATTATGCATTCTGGGGACCTATCACAACATTCATATAAGGGTATGCTGAATATACTCAATGTCTGCAATAGCCATTGTCGTTTTTATTTTCCATCACCTGTTACATGGAAAAGCACTTCCTTGTTAAATGACAATCGTTATTTTTTTCCTAAACTGATGTTAGTGGGTCCTAATCAGCTGAAACTGTAATTGGATAAAGCGGTAAACTTTACTTCCTCGTTTACGAAACAATCACTGAGTGTCTCGTGGTGTAGAATACGCTTGGGCTTTTCTATGTAGCAATGCTGTGACACAAAGCAAGGTTCTAGTTGATAGAGGCACATTAGAATGGTTCCAGCTGTTTAATTCTTTGTTACATTTAACAAAAGTATATTTCAGTGCATACGGGGTTTGTTCATGCCGTTTTCATGCATATTTTCATCGAAAGGTGAAACACAATCATAATTGTTGGTGTCACTGGTCACCTCCAATATTCCATCGGCAAGATCCGCAATATTATCACCGCGGTCAGAATCGATTCCATATAAGTAAAAATAAGAATAACCTTAAACTCAAAAGCCAAAAATGATTCATAACCTATATACCACATTTACACATTCTCTGTATTTTCAATCAAGTTCTTTGCAACAACATCGTGACATATAGACATCTTGAATGTACATGTTAGACGATTGCAATTTTCGATTTTAAACAGCATCAACATCAACAATAACCTGATTGATAAACCCAGTCAAATGCATTTGTTGGCAAACCTTCTGAGTTCGAGGTCATCGATGCGACGGGATGAAAATCGAATAATGATACTAATATATGATGATCTTATGAGTATTTCAATGTAAAATCTACAAGTGTTTCCAGAGTTCTTGAATTCTGAGTGCAAGCACGCTTCAACAGCAAGATGATCACATATTGGCCCTTCCAACCGAGACTGCATCGATATGGTTGAATACAATTATGATAGACGACTTTGTAGGTCTCGTGTTAAACGACCAGCAACTTCATATGCACGTCCATACAAGTAGAATTATAATAAATGGTTTCGTGTCAAAACGTGTACCATCCAATGAGTGCAAGGCCTGTTATCAAACCAGGGCTACAATGCCAGTATCACGTGTGGCTGTCTCAATGTAAGTTCAATTCCATAAATACTCCGGCAAATACTTAACTGATTTTACCATTAAAGGTGTATTAGAATTTGTTAATGAACGCTTGTCCTTTTGCGAGTTATACTGCGTAGTTTAAGCCTTCAGCATGAGTGTATTATACGAACTGTTCATGGTAACCGAAGATCTTTTCCTTACTTGTATACATATGTGTACTCCAACCTCATTTTTCAAGCCATTCCAGATGCGGTGCAGATAACGAATAACATCGCCACTGAAGCCACATTTGCTAACTATGCTAGAATCGCAGCAGAGTATGGATATATTGCACCCATCGTCTGTAGCTGGATCACTTTTGACTTGTATATATTTAATATCATTGAGGTAATAATTCGTTTGGACGCACTATTCTGAATATGTTGTATTTACAATGTTTTTGTTTTTGACTGCTAATTTTATTTGTTTTCGCTAGGGCCGATATTTACTTCATGAAATGACATTATTAACTGAATACGTAACATATCTAATTGCTCTGTCAAAATTAAGAACTAGATGTGTTTTCATTAAAAGTCAAACAGTCGGGTACATTTTGATGCCACTTATTATGATATGCACGGGGGACTTGTATTTTGCTGAAGGCAAGCAAACTTGTATCTCCAGATGGTTCGGATGACCGTTTAACCACTGAGAACCAACAGTCATTTCTAAACTGTCAAGTATCATGAGTCGATAATTTAGCCATTATATAAAGTTGCATGTGAAAACCCCACAAACACGTGTTGATGTTCGATGCTTATTTGCCATATAAAATGTTCCACAGTACCATTTGTGATGGGGGTGTATATGTTGCATATGCGAGGAAGAGCATCGTCAGCGGTAGCTCCATCACGCCAAATTGCTTCGCTGGCGTTGTTCATTCGGGTTAATGTGACTTTGTGTCTGGCTACACGGGGAAAAAGAACTTGATGTGGTGTGCACTTTTAATTCTATTTTTTATATTTGTAGAGTCTAGCAGGGTACAAATAATACTGAAAACCTCTTTCGTTTCGATCTATCAATACAGGCGCGTTCATATTAAATGCAGAGTATCATGTATCTGTGCACTGAGCCATGGTGAAATTATACGTTATTGATTTTGTCTAACAATTTTAAGAAATGTACCATTCCCGAATGCCAGATTTACAAATATTGAATCGAACAATCGAACAAACGTTGTTAAGCGGCTTCATTTGCAATTTCCGAATTCATCAGACGTGCCTGAACGGAGATATATATATATATATATATATATATATATATATATATATATATATATATATTTAAAACTTGAGCATGGTAATGTTGCTATTGATGGTACTGTAATAGGACTTCGTTCAACACTTGGTTGTCTAGTCACAATTTTTGTAGTGAATCTAAATTCGTTTGAAACGCCAAATTGGTTAATTGATCCATTTAAAGATTGACATGGCATTTTTACCTCAGAAGGGTGCATAATGCTTTCCTGCTTCTTGTATTTTGTGTTGGCAATTTGTTGATCAATATATTCAATACTGGAATACATTCAGAACGCTCTATACATTAGGATTTGTGATAGAACTATGATAATTTTGGTGGATTCAATTTACAAATCTGTAAACCTTCCTTAACTTTTCATTCTATAAGATAATTAAGTTATTTGTTGAATTTCACAAAAACGTTCTGGTTCTGCTTAAATCTTGCTTACATTGCGACCATAAAGTTGTAACTGTATATCGTCATTAAAAATGAAATATCCTGAATGGGATATTTCGTCATGATAGAATTAGATCCTCTTGATACTAATGTTTGTTGTTTTCATAAACCAAGCAACAATTATGATACCCTTGGTATTTGGTGACTTATTTCAGGTCACGAATTATACTATTGATTTGCATGACGACTATTCCTCATTGTAAAGTTAGGTTAGGTTTTAAGAGCCTGCAAACTCTATTTCTTTCTTTTATGGGTTGTTTATTATAACATAAGCGATTCCTGCAAAATATCGTATAACTTCAATTGTATACAATTTGAATGCTATCATGTCATAGGTTGGTGTTATGTGCTCGATATTTGTTAAAAATGCTTTCTATTTCATTTTAAATAACAACATAAGACAGATGATTTATGTATCGGCAAATTTAACAGTATTTGTTCTGACTAGCTAACAAACAAGACGCTTGCATACAACGTCTATTTCATTTTTGGAATATTTAAGTGTTACGAAATAGGTCATAAAACTATGTAACAGAAACAAACAACATCCAGCAAGTTTTGTTTAAATAAAGATTAATTTAGTACCCTAAACTACAAAGTGAAAGCAATAAGACGTTGAAGACTACTGAATTTTATTAGGAAATTTCTATATTTAATGACTTGTGGTTCGATGTTTAGGATTATTTGGGATTTAATTCACAATACTATATGTGTACCGTACATGCTAACTCTGTAATTTAGAGACATACAATATTTGATCATTTTGTTAAACTTGTTGGTTTCTCTTATTCTGTATAAGACCTAGATTCGTAAAACCATATGTTAGGTATTTGTAGTTTGGTCACATGCCACATGTACCGAAGATGTACTTACATTTCACAGGCAATATTATTATGGTAATATAAACCCATTTCATCACTGTAGAAAGCGACAAATAAGATTGTTTCTCATTAGAGCCTAACCTTCATATTATAATTCACTTTTAATGATTTGCTTGTTTGTATATCTTAGTCATCTATCTATCTGTCTCTCTCTCTCTCTATTTCTCTCTTTCTCTCTCTCTCTCTCTCTCTCTGGTAATTATATAAAAAAATCCAAATGAAATCACAAAATTAGTAATAAGTTGTAATTACATCCGCAAAATAAAAATCACTATACTCGTTGCAAGAAGCAAAGGAAATCAATTACACTTCAATGGATACGAAACATATGGTTTATGTTTACTTCAAGGTGCTTTACCAGAGAGATATACTACTGTTACTTTTTGTGTTGGCAGGTAGTGAAGTTGGGCATATTAATAGCAACACTTTGCTAGGGACTGATTAACGTCTCTGTTCCTAAACCTTGTAATATCAAAAAACCGACTCACTTTCGATCATTTTTACAATTATTGAACCAGTTGTGCGCAAAGGGCATCACAAAGCTACCCATTATCTGGTATTAGTTTACTCTTTGACGGTATGGATAACTATCTCACCTAAGTGATAACCAATTAGCGCATAGGTTACAAAGAAGCCAATGTAATACAGAATTTGTATTAGGAATACATTTAGGTCTTACATATTGAGTATACATACAATTGTATACTTGAGCTAGTTAATAAAATATCAATTCTCTTAGGTGCATATTTGTTCAATTTCTTGCACTGATTTGTCTGTATAAATATAACAGGGTAGTACCATTTAAAATGAGTGGGATGTAACTTCGTATATCAAGTTCGTGATTTTATGATCAAATCTGTGTCACTGGTGAAGAATTTAATTTAATTAAATATATACTTCCAGGAGAATGAATTAATATTTTTGCCCATAAGGAGTAAAACACACCGTAAAACACACCGCGATTGCAGCACTTCGACTGTGTCTTGTAGTAATTGTACTATAATTATTAGGGTTTCTGTAAGTACGCATTTTAATGTCAATATCCTAGAAAGGAACATTCGAGATATAAAATATATAAAACTTCTATGTTGTATGAAAAGAATATAAAAGAGCTTGTCTATAACTGCACGCATGTGATTGAAGAAAGATATTCAGGTGTAACGTACACTACACACCTTAAAGGATTATTAATAATGTTGTATTATACTTCATTTATGTATACATCAGCTATGTTTGCTCTTGTGAGTTTTATGATTTTATATGTATATACTTTTATTTTCGTGTACATATGCAGATATATAGGTATGCATATATGGTTGCGAGCATGTGTTTGGTATGTGAATATACAAATACAACTTTAAGTCTACATATGCATGTATGACTTTGTGTGGAAATGTTTATATGATCAAGTAAGAATAGATCGTTAGTATTGTTAATTGTTTATACATGCGATAGAGTTGTTCAGCTATGTAACAAACGTGCCACCATAAGTTTGCATTACTGGTGTTTGTGTTTTTCTTGCGTCATTGGAAAAATATACCTTTGACCAAATATCTGAGAGGGCCCAGTAAATCATTGGCAACTTTTTATAAAATACATTTTGTCAGACAAGTTGCATTGAAAGTCTGACACGCGTTAAATGGTCAGAACATCTGCAAGAGAGAGAAATAGACGGAAGACATCCCAAATATATATATATATATATATATATATATATATATATATATATATATATATATATATATATATATATATATATATTTGTTCTCTTGTTCGTACAAATATCATTTCTATTACTGCTCCTAGGATAGATCATAAAATAACTTATGCAATGGTTCTCTTTTAATTATTTCATAATACAGATTTGTCAATACACGATAATCTCCGTATATATGGTAACTCAAAATCTACTTGAATAACTTCTCCAGGGTTGAATCACTTGCCGAAGATGAGGTATGCGACGCAACTGCATTCTCCGTCATCGCATTCCAAGGCGAAAGGAGCAGGACAATGATCGGGACCACAGTCGCTCGTGCGGGAGCATGCTGAATAGAGAATAAATTACACATTTCATTGGTAATTAAGTCGACAATTACTTAAATATGCCATAGAGTATCAATCATACATGAGCACAAACATTTATTGATTCTTCAATGCATAAGGTTCGTCTACAACGTCATGTGTCTTTTTATGTTTTTGTCTTTATCTATCTATTCCATGTAGATAATTGTCGGTAGGTCTGCAACCTATGCATATGTACATGTTCGGACATAACTTAGTAGGTACATAGTAGGCACATATTTAGTGAGAGACAGAGAGAGAGAGAGAGAGAGAGAGAGAGAGAGAGAGAGAGAAAGAGAGATTGAACCCCAAATATAATTAATAATACATCAATGGAACATTAAATCAAAACTACTATGCCAAAAGTTCTTTAGATCTGTGAATATATTCTACAATAAATACCAGAACGGGCTTTGCAATGGTTGTCGTAATGTCGACATTTTGTTATATCTCATCGATATGCGTGTAAAAATTTGAGACATAAATAATGGAAGACCATGGTATTATGAACTTTATAAAATACATATAATTGTTTGACAAGAAGTGTCTTTAAACCGCAACATATCCAACCCACTTTTTCTCTAATAATTAATAACCGTCTTCTCCTCCAAACCACTTTTTAACGGTTGAAGAGCTTTCTCAGCTCTTATGCACAAAACATGTTGCCATTGCATTCAACGGTTTTAAATGTGTTGAAGCTGGGGGGGGGGGAGGGGGGTCTTCACAATTTGAAGTTTAGATGCATAACGGTCGAGGAGTGAAACTGTGCAAAAGTGCTCAAGCAATAACACAACGACAGGTAGGAGCGCTTGGTGGAGGAGCGTAAAAGCAGAACGAGTGATTTAGCATGTGTTGGAACTGGCTGAATACTCATGTTATCCGTTCTAGCCATACGTTGAAGATAGATTGCCGTATCGAGATGTGTAACGATAAAGTTGATAAGGACTTACCTTTACGCAAACGCAGTCGATGTTCACACGTGCAATTGCCATTTACGCATTTGCCCCTTAATCCGTCAAGGCAGCCCTTATTGCATTGCTCGTCAGAATCGCAGGCTTCTGCATATATGACGAAGACTGCTACTAAAAATTTTAAAACAGCATTGTTCTTATCCACTTCCCAATACGACATACACTATCATTATAGCAACTGTCAAACGTAATAAGAGATGAGATGGAAAACTGGAAATATGTGAAATACCCATCACGTGTACATGAAACTGTATGCCATTATTTACACACAAAACAAAACGAAAGATTTAAATTATAATTAACATAAACCTTCAATTTTTTTTATTATCATCTCCATTGTTCATATATGAGAAATAAATACGTTGGAAGAATTGTAAGAGAACATATATTGATTAAAGTGATTTAAGAGAAATACTGTAAACTTTGCAAAATTGGGAGAACTGTTTATATTTAGCATGCTAGCGAAAGTTACAATTATTCGTATCTGCCACTAAATGTGCTCTAAGTGTTGATATTTTGTTCAAACCGCACACTTACCAACGAGGGTAGGAAGAAGTATGGTTTTCATTTTCTTCAAAGTCCTGACCACTTTCAGACACAGAAGAAATTTCGTGAGAGTGTTGCTGTGATATGATAAGAAATGCATGGAGCACCTTTTTATAAGGAGTGCATAATCAACCATTTGTCCTTTCCCAGCCTCATACGTGGCCGTCAGAGTATGATCGTGATCCTAAATCACGCTTTAATTTGTACAAATTTGTCCTCTGTTTACATATTTACTCCAATATCACTGTTATGACATGATCTACAATGTTCCTGTTCAACCCGTCGTCTGTCTGTCTCTCCTGTTTTCGTCTGCATACAACTTGTTATGGTCAGATTGTTTGTGCTTTATAAGTCGTATGCTCTTATTGTTTTGTAATATTAGCAAATTTAAATGAATTTTCCTGAACTCTTTTTGAATATATATTCTGTACTTATTCTGTAGATTAACGAATTTGCTTCGCGAGATGAAACCACAAAGGCTAGGGTGTAAAAAAAGTTATACTCAACATAAAGCTATCTTATCTATCCCCTATAATTCCATAATATATAAACAAAGTGAAGCTACTATTCGTCTATAGTTTCCGACTCTTGTTTTATGGAATGCACCCATTCCCTAATATGTAAGACTTGTGTTGTTTACATATACAGTGATGACATTCAAAGATGCGTGAGTGTATGTGTCAGGGAAAGAAACGTGTCATGCACTTGTCAGGTACTTAATGCAGATCCTTACTGTATATATTTAGTATCTTCGATGTTTATGTTTGAGAAATAAATAATTCGCAAGAATTTTAGGAAAACAATATTCCTTCAATTTCTGAGAACATTTTGCATTTTTACATCATTAATTGAAATGTCTAGAGTTCTGTAGGTGCAAATTATTTCATATCAAGCAGGTATGAGAAGGAAGTAGTAATACATATTTAGTACACCGGGGGACAGAGTTTCGGCTTACATGTTCTTCAAAGTTTTGATCACTCTCACATGGAGGATACATTTCATAACATTGTTGCTGTGATCTCATAAGTAAGCATGGAACACATCAGTTCAAGTTTTAGAACGGCAGACATAGAGTAAATTGAAGTTCTGCAACGTACTTGATCAAAGTGATAGTAATTTTAAAGAAAGTTACGTATCAAAGAATTTCTTCTATCTTTGAATTGAACTTTGAGTAGGATGAAATGATGAGAGAGAGAATTTTGTTTGCATCAAATCAAGAGAAAGGAATATTTAGTTTCTTTTCTTGGTATACAATCCTGAATAGACATCACAAAGAGCTCTCAAAATGTATCCCAAAGATAGAGTTTTCTCGGGATTCTTCCGTCTTTCATTTCGGAACTCATCAACAACAACTCATTCACTGCAAAGTTTCCTCGTCTGCTTTATTCTTCATGTCTTGCCATTTTTGATCTCATATCTGCAATTGGGTCTTCTTTTGATTTTGCTTCTGCTTGTTTTTTTTCCAGAGACACTTTGTATATCAATGTTATTTTTGTCTTTATGGGTTCCATTTCGTTATTTTTGTGAACATTCAAGTCGGATATCAAGTCTCGTTCCAAGACCACAACAAGTATATCCTGGAAGATGCTTTTCTACTCGGTATTAAGCCCATGGAGTTCTGGTAAATTTCGTTATGAAGTAGAGATATCACCATCAACTGTATTATTTCAAATAGATTTATATTTATTTGTACCACATTTTATACATTTACGTGTAAATGCACGCCTTATTGATGTTAACCCGTTTGTGGATATGGATGCTCTTCATCGAATGCAATATCAATTCATATTTTTATTATATTTGTACATTATTCATGTCAATGATTTCTCAGCGACAAGAAAACAAGAGCCAATCAAACATATTTTTATATAGTTTAACCTAGTTTCAAACAAAAGAAATATTTGCAAACTAAATACACTAGTTTTGTTTAATGCCAAGCGGAGCGCCTTATTGTGAATCCTTTATGTTTGAACATACAACAAAAAAACATCGTTTCAAGAACAATTTAAGCTTCTCCGCTACAGAGGGCAATTATCTAACGTCGACCACATGACGTTGTGCTTGGTTATGTACTAAGTAACATTTTAATGACTCATTCATAATTTCTTATGCGCAGAAGGTCTTTCTTTAGAGGAAACGACGGTGTCTGCTTATACCTATTTTTTCACTATGGGTTTGATCAGTACAGGGCGACATTTGGCTTTCCTAATAGACATGCTAAAGGCACAGAGGTTAAACAAGTATACTTTGTCATCATCCTCGAGTCATGTTCTAGATGAAAACCAAATACGAACATGAAAAATTGCGTGAAAAGAAAAGTATATAAAGCGACAGAAACGCGGATAGCATTTTATGTACAGTAGCAATATTTGTCCTTCAATTTCAAATGATATTAGCAAAAACATTTGCATCAACAACATTGACCTACCCGTTTGACATTTGATTCGGATATTTCTTAGGGTATGGTTAACTTACAAGGATAAGGGAAATACATGCCAACAATCGTATGTATGCTTTAGGTAGACTCTGCTATAACAAATGCTCTACCGTACATGCCCACCATCATGTGAATGTCTCTGGTAGATCAGGCATTGGTAATAAGGACAAAACATGCTCACACCATATGCATGCGTCAGGTAGACCAGGCCTTGATTATAGGACGAAAACAATCATCCTCGCATTATATGTATGCCTCAGGTAGGAGTTGATAATAAAGACAAAACATGCCCGTGTCATGCTTATGTCTCAGGTAGACTACGCCGTACAAGTAGGAATGAAATATACACCATATATTTATATATATATATATATATATATATATATATATATATATATATATATATATATATGGCTTATGTACACGTTAATAGTTTGGACAATGCATGCTCACCTCTGGTAAACTAAACATTACAATCGGACAGGTCGTTATTATTAACTTTTGCAGTCTGCTATACACCTGGCTAATGATCGGATATGACACTTGGTGATGGGTCGGTGTGCGGGTGGACTGGTGAGAGTACTTAACTTCTTTTAATTATAGGTAGTATTAGATAAATTAAATATAGATTACCGAGGTTAACTAAGGCTCAACAGGTTGATTAATTGTGTTACCATAGTGGAGTAAAACCTATGTCGTATAACATGCAATATTGCATTAGAAGAATATATATTATTCTTGAGCTAAAATTTATATTGTCATACAATGTGTGTTTATCAGGTCAAAACTTATTTCACTGTATAGAAATACTATTTCACATATTCCATATTTAACCCTTTTCTATCATTTTTCAATAAAACATAATGTTATATCATATTTGAAAGAGACTTAACAATTAATAAAGGAGCGAAACGATAATTAACTAATAACACATAACTTAATTTCCTAAAAGAAACAAGTAAAAATTTAAAACGAATATAAGTCTGTTGGATTCAATCCTAAATGATCTTAGAGCTTTTGACACAAGTTCTAGTGAATAAAGTTCTCAATAAACTTTCATGTGTGCCTGTAGTGGCCTGTATTTTCGAATGTACTAAATAACAATGGCCTGCAGTATGATATGCCAAGATTTTTTGATGCGAATAATATAATAGTAGATGTCCTTGTTCGATAACACTATAATTCCAAATTACTGTCTCTTTCCAAGAATATTTGGAACATATTGTATTTTGAGCGAATAATGATTTGAATTAAATAATTAGACCCAACAATAACACAAAATATAAGATTGATTCTGCTCTAGTGTTATAGCTAGAATGACTTACATTTCAATTAATCAAGATTATATAGCCCTCAATTTGACATAGGTCACAATCAGCATTTCCTGGAAATATTGTCTACTTAATAGAAACTTCCATTCTAGTTGATTCTGATGGCATAATAAACTCTTCAAATAAGACAAAATCTGTTATTGAAAATATAATAAGGAATGTGATAAACATAACGTGCAACAGGACCATTTATATGAGACAAATAATACATTTTACTCAGATTAAGATAAAGATCCTAATATTTATCCTACACTGAGAGAAATATAAACAATGTTGTTTACAAATTGTGAGTAGTCGGCTACAGCATAAATTTGATACTGCATAAGGTTAAGGACATACAACAATCATTGATAGCATAACATGATTACAAAAAGATAACAAATAATGCTAAAGATGAAATATATTTAACGTCTCCCGTCATAAAGAAAAACGATTTATGCAACAACGCTTTCATTTAATTACCATTCTAATATTCATGCGAATAAAGTTACGAAGTTTTATCAAATGAAACTAGTTATTCACGAAACAATGTAATACTTCTGAGTTCTTGACAGGTCATCTGCTATTAAAATGTTTCTCTGCTTGACTTGTGTAAGGTCAATATTGTTGTCATGCAACATCAATCTCTGCCTTAATAATCACTGATTTTTTTATTGATCTTTCCAATAAAAGCAAGGTAACAGTGAACACTGAACACAATAATCGAACAGGAAACTGAAATTTAAAGTGTTTAAAAGCCCATATCAGAGCCAAACATTCCTACTCGAATGAGGACCCCGAGTGGTTGAGTGATCTAAACTTTTATCTCACCTCTGTCTGCGTGGGTTCGAGTCTCAGGATCGGCCAATGTGGATACATGAGAGAACTTGACAGTCTCTTCCAGCGGGTCGGTGGTTCTTTCTGGGGTATTCTCTATTTCTTCCCACACCATATATACTTGCTGCCAAATACAGCCTTTCTTGTGCTGAACAATGTCGTTAAACCCTATAAAAACAACAACAGGCTTCTCGAATGTGGAATAATTTCTTTGGTGCTTTTCTCGTTTCTAAGCTAAACAGCACAATGGATGCTCTACACCATTGTTCTCATCCTGAATCAATACTGCACGAACCCCAACATCACTTACATCAAAGCATATTTGAAATCAGTGTCTGACATTTGGAGGTAAATTAATTGGTGCATTTTTATGTATGGCCTTTAACTTGACAAAACTATCCTGACATTTTTCAAACCAATGACACTTTTGTTTTCGTATTCGATAAATGTGTCAGGATTTCAGCAGTTCCGGAAAACGTTGAACAAAACTTCTTATAATATCCAGCCACACCCAAAAATCGCATAGGTTGCTTTTTGCGGATTGGCACAGGGAATTCAGAGATAGACTTTACCTTAGCGTCTTTAGTTTTAACTTGACCGTCTCCCACAAATAGTCCTAAAAGAGTAAAACATGCACGAAAAAACTCACTATTACTTAAATAAATTGTCAACTACGCATCAATGAGTCTCTCAAAGAATTTCTGGATGATCACCAAGTGACCTTTTCGGGTGTCTTGTAAATGATGACATCACCAATATAAGCACTATATTATCTTGATGAGACCTAATAGTGTGCATTAAATGTCGGAAAGTACACGGCGAACCTTTCCCCCAAATGCCATCACTTTATATTTATAAGGTTCATCTGGAGCTGCCAATGCCGGAATTTATTTCGCCTTTTCCAAGAGTGGAGATTGCCAGATTCGATTCCAAATGTCACACTTGGTGACCTTTTAGACATGTCCTACCTTGTGAACGCAGTCATAGAGTCTTGGAAATGGATATTAATCTGCTTTGGTCAGACGGTTCTATCTTCTATATTCTGTGCACACGTTGAAAGTATTGTGTAGTTTGGACACAAGAATGCACGGTTATTTCCATTAGCTTTTACTTGGTTTTATAAAATTATTCTCCAACAAATAGTGAATTTCTTTTTTTCAAGCATTTGTTGTAGAGAATTCATTATCTACGGATGCTGTTTCGCATGTATTGAATCTAGAATTTCAACGTATTGCTAGACAATGACTTAACTGGAGATTATAAGGTCCTTGATTTATATCTTGCTTTGACAGTTACCAAAGCTAACGCAGAATGATTGCCCAAGACCGAATCTGATCACAACACTATTTATTTAGTTGAGTGATATACTGATCAGGATTTTGATAAGGTCACTTTTACCTCTTTTCCTAATCAATCTAAATGTATTGACCATTTCATCCTCTTGTAGTTAGCCTTTCTCTTTTTTACTAATCAGAGTGACAAATGAAAATCACTTGTCTTTAAACAGGATAAAATTTCTGAGATATTCTGTTTGTTTTAGATGGTTTTTAGTGAACTAATTTAGAACAGGAACCAACTGGTTATTTTCCGAACAACGGCGTCATTGTGAGAAAATGGAGACAACCTTAATTACCCATTAGTAACAAGTGGCCAGTAAGATTTACAATTTTTATTCGTAAGCTGTATGGACAAGAAAGTATTAGTAGAACTCCTGAAACTCAATGTGGCTGGTAATGTGGAAGTAAATGAGACTTACCACAAGTTCTTACATCATTCCTTTTTGGCCAGGAATTAATAGCGATGTTTCGAAATGTTGTAGATCCTGTTGTATCTGTCAATTAGCCTGTTTTCTTTCTTTTGAACTGTTTTTTGGACACGCTGCCCATTGATCATTGGAATCGTTAAAAGAAAAATTTCTTTTAACAAAGAATTTCGACATTAATATTTTAGACTATGACTTTGATTGTGAAGTGGCAACAACTAATCTTCAATCTACTCACTAAAAATGCAATTAAGGTAGGTAAAACTACAAACTTAATACGTTTTCAATACTGATAAAGCTCTGCGTCTCTTGAGAATTCGTCAAAATCCTCTTTAGTTAAGTGTGTATGGTTCTTATTTAGTAAAAGGAGAGCAATTTATATTATCGACACTCCAATGAGTCAGAAACATATATACCTTCGTCATTAACCATGTAAACATATTTAAGGAGCACGTTGATAGCTCTGTAAATGATTCAGTAAATTGAATTACACTTGACCCACACAGTAACGATTCTACTGACGTCGCATCAACCAGTCCTTAAATTCATAAATATTTAAGAATCTACAAAATCAACATCAACATCTACAGCTACAAAAGAATATACGAGCTGAATCAGCTAATATGTGAATCAGAGCACTTGTTCTCAGATGTGAAACATATGGCTAAATTAAGTAACAATTTGTATCAAAGCTTTTTATGTTGTCTTAGTTTTGAATACTCCTGAAAGATATTGCTTTTGGAAATCTTGAGGATGCACACATTATGGTCAAAATGTTTTGGTTGCGTTTCTTGTACTTAGGTAAGAGACCAACACGATCTACCATTATCATACTAAAGGGTTCATCAAAGATGAGCCTTAAGTATATTCTGATTGATTTTTCCTACCGTTTGATAAGTGTGACATGATTTACACTATTCATAAACATACTTTACTTTTGGGCCACGAAGATGATGCAAGATGTTGTGATAATACTTATTGAGCAAGAAATGAACATTCAAAGGGGTTTCATTGTTTAGACCAGGAATTTCCTAAACATCTGCACTTGTGTGGAAAGTGGGATTTACATGCACTTGTCAGCTTTAACTCTTTTAATCTGTACTGAATTTTCATTTATTCCATTTCCCTCGGCATTTTTAATTGTTTATGTTATTTATTTATGTTTATTTTCGTCTCTGTCTTTCTTCATATTCATCTGCCTCTATTTTCTCTTTCTCTGTTTCTCTCTCTTTCTTGTTGCGGAAAAGAATTATCTTTGTTTTTTCTCTTTCTCTCATCGTTTTGATTTCTGTAACCACATTCGCCCCTCAGTCTCTTTCTTTATACTATTTTCTAATTGCCTTTGCAGTTTTTTCTTTCTTTCTCTTTTCTAATTGCTTTTTTGCTTTGGTCGTCTCTCTTTTATCTTTTTAAATTTCAATATTTCTTAACTCCAGTTTATTCTTGTATTTTTGCTTCAGTCCCATAACCTGCAAGTTATAGCCAGGTGGAAACTTACTACTCAAACTCAAACCACTTTTATCCAAAATAGTTTCTACTTAATATTGAACCAATATATTTTATATTTCTCGTTTAATTAAAGAAGACTTTGACTCATAAAGAACATATTGTCTGGCACGTTGGAGCTATTGATACTTTTCAAGGACTCTAACTGTTCCTGGTTAGGATTTAAAATAAAGTTTTAGATAGAATAACTCATTTTTCAAGTAAATAAGATTTTGGAGTCCTCCACCTGACCTAGGTATTAATTAACATTTTCTAAACATGCTATGTCTACTTTTATTCTAGAACATTCCGTGGACAGAATCTAGACTGTAAATAAGACAAGATCTGCTATTAAAATTATAGCAAAGGATGTGATAAACGTCACTTACATCAGCTCATTCTATTTGAGAAAACTAATGTCTTTGATTCAGATGATGGAAATGACCCTAATAATTATCCTACACTTAGAATAATATAAACAGTGTTGTTTATAAAGTGTCACTGGTCAGGTACAACTTGATTCTGAACATGATAAAGTCAAACTAAAATTATCCATAGCTTTTTGTATATAAAAATCTAAGAAACAATGCAAATTAAAGATGCATACCAGGTTATCTGATTTGATAAGGTTATTTAATTTGATATAAACGGTCACGTGATACTTGTCTAGAAGTTTGAAATATCGATCAATTCTGAGGTCTATGTTTGATTCCCTTTTTACAGGTAGCTTTATGAGAAACTTTATCTATACTAACGCCTTAACCATTATCATAACAAGCCTACAATAACCCATCTCCGTGGTTTCCAATCAACATGTACAATCTCCAGATTAAACTCGCCCATTAGAAGACAAATCAATGCAATTGCACAAATCATCTTGCATTCCAGCACACATTCCTTTTGCACATGAAAACGTATTGTTGTCTTTTTAAGGGAGTCTTTCGGAATTAATGCGTTATACTTCGACAATGTGCTTATTACAAGTCAGGGTTATATGATAAGTAAGGGATTGTTACTACCAATGTACACCGTTTTGCTTTTGAATGATCGAAATGCGTAGAAAGCTAGGGATATGCTTGTTAAAACAACATGAGCAAACGTTATAATGAAAAAAGGAAAAACCTTGTTTTATACAACAGCCACCATTGTTAAAAGAAAATGACCATAAGAATTTCCTTAGCTTACTGGCATGAGACGATCTGACAATCTATCCTTTATTACCATATACAGAATTGACGATTATTGATTAGCGAAAATGGGGCTATTTATTCTATTGCAATGAAAAGGCTAATTTACGAAAACTCCGAGTTATCTAACCTTGAATGTTCTCTTTATGAAATCCGTTCATATGATGACAGTAAGGAACTAAATTGGAATTATACAGTTCAAATGATCACGGTTGGATATTAATAGAAATGTAAATTTTTACATAATGCTACACGCATTACACATCAACTTCATTATGAATTGTTTCAGACTGTATTTACTTTTTGAGTGATTACGTAATATTTGTACATCAATAAATACCCAACCAAGATCATTTAATGATATGCGCACAAAAGCACTTCAAACAAATTACCCTTCTTATTGGTAAAACTATCGCACAAGCAGACAATGTCAACAACAGGAATAATTAAGTTCCAACGATTATGCGTTCTTGGGACTTAACACAACGTTCATATAATCGTATAATGAATACACCACGCCTGCAAAAACCATTCTCGTTTTTGTCCAAAACCTATGACATGTACAAGTGCTTCGTTGTTACATGTCAAAATGACTTTCGGTATTTTTTCGTAACTGATGTTGGTGGCAACTAACCAGCTGAAAATGTAATTGGGGTGGATAAAGCGGTAAGTTATATTTTCCTCGTTTTCGAAACAATCATTGAGGCACTCGTGGTGTAGAACACACTTGGGCTTTTGTATGTAGTAATGCTATGAAAATAAGACTCTAGCTGATAGAGGCACATTAGAATGGTCCCAATAGTTTAATTCTATGTTACCCTTAACAAAAGTATATTTCAGTGCATACGTGGTTTGTGCACACAGTTTCCATGCATAAATGCATCGAAAAGTGAAACAAAATCATTATATTTGTTGGTGTCACTGGTCACCTCCAACATTCCATTGGCAAGATCCGCAACATTATCACCGCGGTCAGAATCGATTACATGTAATTAATAATACTTACAACCTTAAACTCAAAAGCCAAGGATGATTCATAACCTTCGGATTTGATGTTGATTGGATATCCGGCGACTAATGATGCGTCAGCACCCTTTTCCTCGATACATGATATTAGTGGTACGAGATACAGATCAGCTTGACGTTTATTATTTATCTCAATCGACACCGGAAATCATTAGTTCCGGGTATGATAAACATATATTATCCAAACTCACGGACGTTTCAGATTTAAGTTTAGATCTATCGAAACCATTTTCAAAGGCTTGACCACAAGCTATTTGGTGCAGTTATACATCCCATTTTCAGTGTTTTCAATCCAGTTCTTTGCAACAACATCGTAGCATAACGATATCTTCAATGTCCAAGTTGGAGAATTGCAATGTTCTATTTCAACTAGGGTCAACATCAACAACAATATGGTTGATACACTCAGTCAAATACTTTTGTTGGTAAACATTCTGAGATCAACATCGTCGATGCGACTGGCTGAATAACTATTACTGTATTTATGTGATGACTTTAAGAGTATTTCAGTGCAAAATCAACAGGTGTTTGCAGAGTTCTTGAATCATAAAGTGCAAGCACGCTTTAACAGCAAGATAATCACATTTTGGCCCTTCCAACCACATTTGCAACGATATGGTTGAATACAATTATGGTATTCAACTTTGTAGGTCTCGGGTTAAACGATCAGCAACTTCATATGCAAGTCCATACGAGTCAAACTATAATAAATGGTTACGTGCCACCAATGAGTGCAATGCCTGTTGTCAAATCTAGGTTACAACACCAGTTTCATGTGTCTGGCTAAGACAAATACTAGGCAAACATCTGTGTAAATTGCTAATATGTGAGTGAGAATAATAGCGCCAGAATATCACAGTGAGACTCCATGAAGTTTTGTTTAATGCTGCACAGATCCAAGGTCAAATGAACTGCTAGCGCCTACAACTACGGCTTCTGCATCTACAAAATAACCTGGGTTGAGCTGTAATCACGTTTAAATTGCAGTATCGAATATATCTTTGATAAACATCATAGTTGGCCGGAAGATTTTGCCTAATCACCACTGTATCTGGGGAGTCTAATAATCGTAGTGGATATGTCAACCTTGAAAATAATTGGTCCGATTTCCCTGCCGTCCATGGAATAATGTACGAAGTTGAGCAACTCATAATACCACTGTTAACAAACCCAGTTGCAAAGGGGTAGTCGATACCAGGTTGATCATCTTTCACACGTTTTCCCCCAATCTCTACTAAGGCCTCACACGGAAAGAAAACTAAGTGTGTTGCACTTTTCAATCTATTTTTATGATTGTAGATTCTCGCTGGCTACAAAAAGTCCTGAAATTCGCCATTGTTTCGATCGATCAATACAGGCGCGTTTATATTAAATGCAGAATCTCATGTATCTGCGCGTTGAGCCATGATGAAATTACACGTTATTGATTTTGTCTAACAACTTAAAAAATGCACCATTTCCCAATGCCTGATTTTCAAGTATCCAATCGGACAAACGTTGTTGAGCGGCTAGATTTGCAATTGCCGAATTATTTGCTAATATTTTAGGTGAAAATACAGTCTTTACATATTCTAGATGAGAGCTTTCCTTTGAATTTGATGCGAAAATAAGCCCCATTGCGGAGAACGTTTTGTGTCTTAGATTTTAATATCAGATTATGAAGTTACGAACAGTCTCCAATGCTATGTTAATATCGATTAGTTGTGATGAATTATACTTTATTTAAATTCCCCTTAACCTTTCATTGTATAAGATAATTAAGTTATTTGTTGAATTTCACAAAAACGTTCTGGTTTTGCTTATCTCATGCTTACATTGCGACCATAAAGTCGTAACCGTATATCGTCATTGATCATGAGGTATCCTGAATGGGATATTTCGTCATAATAGAATTAGATCCTCTTGATACTGATATTTGTTGTTTCCATAAACCAAGTAACAATTATAATATTCTTGGTATTTGGTGACTTATTTCAGGTCACGAATTATACTAATGATTTGGATGATGACTATTCCTTATTGTAAAGTTAGGTTAGGTTTTAAGAGCCTGCAAACTATGTTTCTTTCTTTTATGCGTTGTTTATTTTAACATAAGCGATTCCTGCAAAATATCTTATAACTTCAATTGTATAACATTTGAATGATCGCATGTAATAGGTTTGTGTTATGAGCTCGTTATTTTTTAAAAATGATTTCATTTTCATTTTAAATAGCAACATAAGACAGATGATTTATGTATCGGCAAATTTAACAGCACTTGTTTTGACTAGCTACCAAAGAAAACGCCATCATACAACGTGTATTTCATTTTTGGAATATTTAAGTGTTACGAAATATGTCATAACACTATGTAACAAAAACGAACAACATCCAACAAGTTTTGTTTAAATAAAGATTAATTTAGTACCCTAAACTACAAAGTGAAAGCAATAAGACGTTGAAGACTACTGAATTTTATTAGGAAAATTCTATATTAAATGACTTGTGGTTCGATGTTTAGGATTATTTGGGATTTAATTCACAATACTATAAGTGTACCGTACATGCTAACTCTGTAATTTAGAGACATACAATATTTGATCATTTTGTTAAACTTGTTGGTTTCTCTTATTCTGTATAAGACCTAGATTCTTAAAACCATATGTTAGGTATTTGTAGTTTGGTCACATGCCACATGTACCGAAGATGTACTTACATTTCACAGGCAATATTATTATGGTAATATAAACCCATTTCATCACTGTAGAAAGCGACAAATAAGATTTTTTCTCATTAGAGCCTAACCTTCATATTATAATTCACTTTCAGTGATTTGCTTGTTTGTATATCTTAGTCATATATCTATCTGTCTCTCTCTCTCTCTATTTCTCTCTTTCTCTCTCTCTCTCTCTCTCTCTCTCTCTCTCTCTCTCTCACTCTGGTAATTATATAAAAAAAATCCAAATGAAATCGCAAAATTAGTAATAAGTTGTAATTACATCCGCAAACTAAAAATCACTATACTCGTTACTAGAAGCAAAGAAAATCAATTACACTTCACTGGATACGAAACATATGGTTTATGTTTACTTCAGGGTGCTTGATCAGAGGGATATGCTGTTTCTTTTTGTGTTGGCAGGTAGTGAAGTTGGGTATATTATTAGCAATACTTTGCTAGGGACTGATTAACGTCTCTGTTCCTAAACCTTGTAATATCAAAAAACCGACTCACTTTCGATCATTTTTACAATTATTGAACCAGTTGTGCGCAAAGGGCATCACAAAGCTATCCCTTATCTGGTATTGGTTTACTCTTTGACGTTATGGATAACTATCTCACCTAAGTGATAACCAATTAGCGCATAGGTTACAAAGAAGCAAATGTAATACAGAATTTGTATTAGGAATACAGTTAGGTCTTACATATTGAGTATACATACAATTGTATACTTGAGCTAGTTAATAAAATATCAATTCTCTTAGGTGCATACTTGTTCAATTTCTTGCACTGATTTTTCTGTATAAATATAACAGGGTAGTACCATTTAAAATGAGTGGGATGTAACTTCGTATATCAAGTTCGTGATTTTATGATCAAATCTGTGTCACTGGTGAAGAATTTAATTTAATTTAATTAAATATATACTTCCAGGAGAATGAATTAATCTTTTTCCCCATAAGGAGTAAAACACACCGTGATAGCAGCACTTCGACTGTCTTGTAATAACTGTAGCAGCAGAGAGGGTGAACAGACCAATGGTCGAAAAACGTCAAACGTCGAAATTAGGCCTTCCTACAAATGATCGAAAAATAAAAAGCGTCGACAGATTTAAAAAGGCGTCGACGCTTTACTGAGAAAATCTCTCCGGAATTTGTCTTATTAATATTATTCCATTGTCGTTGGTGATTTTTTCTAGTTTATTATGTACGCGCTTTAAGCAAGGTCCCCCACCCTCTCTGCTGCTATAATTAAATCATTATATTATATTAAAATAATGGTACATCCGGAATCTCATACTGCAAGGATAGATCGAGAACGATTAGAAGGAATCAAACAATTTCTTTCTATTAGAGACTCATTTAGAGAAAACTTACAAGCGCAGCAACTAAAAAACTATTTAAACCCGTTACTGCAGCTATTAAAAAAGCTGCAGAGACTGTTGAAAAAACTATATGGGGAGATATTAAGGAAGAAGATGAGAAGAGGAAAAAGTGTATTTTTCCAGTATTAGAACAAACTGCAGCGCATACTGAAAAAATAGCGCAAAGAACCAAACAAACAAAAAAGATTTTCTGAGATCTTCCAACTGATAGATCTGCGGCTCAGCCTCCACCCGTTGGTGAAGAAAGACTTCCAGATATTGGAAAACTTCGTACTGAAGTCGCCGACGTGAGAAAAGAACTTGCACCTAAACCCAAACCAGTAAAAGAAAACGTAGACTTGATTGCAAGATTTAAGGAAGGGTTTGTCGAAGATATTAGAAATACTAAAAGAGGAAAATTACCTGAAAAAATATTAACTAGTATATTTAATAAATCTGATATTTTAAAACCCGGTCATGAAAAACGTAAATGATGAGAATCTTATTTAAATGGATATATCGCGTATATACAAACAAAAAGACAAATTAGAGATGATGATTTAGAATATAGAAATCTTGATGAAGAAGTAAAAATACTTTATAGAGAGCAAATAAAACAACTAGAACAACAACTCTCCCAGCAGAAACCTTCATATCAACTTCCTCCACCTCTGCAACAAATAGAACAACAACAATCTTCTTCACCTCAAAAAGAGATGATGTTGAAACCATCTAGAGAGTAAAGGAAACAGATGGCAAAAGAAATGAAACAGAAGAAGAATGGAAACAAAGAGAAGAAATATTCAGAGATATAGAAACTAAACAACGGGAGAAATTACGTTCACTGGGTAAAGAAAGAGATCCTGGCGATGATTCTTTTGACGCTACTGGAAGTGGTCTTTCTTCCCTGAATTCAGTGGGAAATAATTTTGTTTGTCACGATAATATCCTCAACGATGTGTCACGGTTAGAAGTTCTCATAGAAGGAAAACGTGCCGGGAATAATTCAAAAGAAATAATTAATGAAGCAGCTGATAATTGTCGGCGACTATTTCAAGGTGGTATCATGGATATCGGCGTTTACCGAGAACGTTTCGATGAACTTGTTGATGATTATAGTGACTAGTTGTTAGATAAATGGTAATTAAAATAAGATGATAGTACACAATAATCATCGTAAATCCGTACAGGTCATAGTGATAAACTCACGATTACCAATCATCAGAGCTATTTACGCAGATTGACTTGGTGATGTTGTACGGGGATTATTTACAAGGATAGCTCCAAAAGTAGAACCTGTTGCAAAACAATTATCGATGAAAGCTGTTGATATTGTTCGTGAAAAAACTCCTGGTGCAATTGTCAATGTTACTGGTAAGCCGTTCTCGGCGATCAAAGATAGACTAGCACGATTAATGCGACGAAAACGACAACCAGTAAAATTACCAAGTACTGAAGTGATGCCCGCAGACGTAAGTAAAATAATAAATCAAGCTGCAAATCAAAAACTGGCAGCGTTAGCAGATCAAGGACTCGGTGAACCAAGGAATAATATTTCAAGTTTGATATCAGGAAGTGGAACTTCTCGAAGTGGAACTTCCCGAACGCAGTAATCAACGTGTTAAACGGAAATAATTATAATAAAATGTTCAAGCGTGTATCCGACGAAGCATTTGATATGGAAGCACCTGTCATTAAAGATGAATCGGTACGTGATTATCAGTTTTATTCTTATGACGCACGAACACCAGATCAACGCGGAAGAACTGAACTACAAGTTCATGACACAAGTAAATACTTTTTACCCGTTGAGGCTTTTATTGAGGTAGAAGGTACAATTGTAAGAACAACTAATGCTAATTACGCAAATGAAGTAAAAGTTGGTTTTGTCAACAACGGGATCATGGCATTATTTTGATAGCGCCACATATATGATCGATGGAAAAAATATTGAATCAATTCAGAAAGATGTCGACGTTGCTACAACAATAATTGTTCTAGCAAGACATTCTGATGATTATACAAGATCAGCAGGTCCCACAATGATGTTTGTGAAAGATAATTCTGGTCACCCCAATGATGATCCGTATAATTTAAGACGACCAAGAAATGCTGACAATACCGCTGCTGCTGCTGTGTGGCCGGTTGTTCATGGTTCTAATCCAGATTTCAATTTGGGATTTGCAACGCGTAGAAATATGTTGCTAGGAAACAATAGAAGTTTTTCATGCACAATTCCACTATCGCATATTTTTGGATTTTGTATAAATGTTAGGAAGGTTACTTTTGGAGCTAGACACAAGGTTGTTCTTGTAAGAAAGGGTGATGATAACGTTGCTCTGTGGAGACCTGCTGGTGATGCTGGTAAAGTAGTATTATCGAAACTATCTTTGTGGATGCCGGTAATGACTCCAACGGTCGCAGAAGAACAAAAGTTGATTTCTTTCATGGACACAGGTGGTAAATCCTTGTTATCATGGTTAACAACAAGCACAGATAGTATACAAACTAATGTTAACGGTCAGTTTACATGACATATAGCATCACAACAAGGTGTTTCTGCACCACGGCATATTTTTATTGAGTTTCATGAGACTAATCGTTTAGGTAATCAAGAACGTACTCATATAATATTTGATAAACTAGGTATCACAAATATTTCTTTACGGATAAACGGACAGCAAGAACCAACAGAGAACATACAACTAAATTATGAACAAAATAGTATAGGACGTGTATATCATCGATTGATGTCATTCATGGGACGTGATCAAAATGTAGATACTGGGTTGCTAATATCACAATATGATTTCAGAACTTTGTATCCGATTTATTATTTTTCACTGGAGCATCTTGATCTATCAAAACAATCTGTCGTTGATATACATCTTAAAGCAACGTTAAATACAGGCGATATTGAATATAGAGCAATCGCGGTTATACTCAGCGATAAAGCCATGTTACTTGAAGGTGGTAGTGGTCGAATGAGAGTCGTTGATGCACCAGTGGAAAATAATGAAAATATCACTAAAGCGAGATCAGATCACGGGTGGTCAAAATAAACTATCATTATCAGAACGTCAACTTAAACGTTTCAACGACGCTAAACAATCAAAAACAGGCGTCAAACTTAATCTCTCTGCGGTTGCGATTAAGGACTCAATTAAAACCGGCGGTATTTTTTCACTTCTCGCGGCCATTCCAGCGTTAATAGCTGCTGACGCTCCAGCCGTAGCAAAAGCAGCCGCATTAGGTGCTGTTGGAACAGCTGTTGGAATGGCTCTAAAGAAAGCAACAGGAAAAGGATACAAAAAAGGGACGCGGCTTAAGATTACCAGGATCTCCATGGGGAAGAGGTTTGAGGCTTCCAGGATCACTTCGTTAGATGCTCCAGCATCAAATTTTGATTTACTTGATGCTGCTAAAAGATTAAAACTAAAAAACTTCAGAGGTGTTTTTATGCGAGATCAATTACCGAAACAACCGAATGAATTCGAAACAGGTATTGTTAATCTCGAGTCGAATTCATGACCCGGTAATCATTGGGTATCATACGCGGTTGATCCACGTGGAATCGTTTATTTTGATTCATACGGGTTAGCTCCACCGCGTGAGTTTATCAAGTATGTTGCACCACTTCACGCGCAAGTTTGGTATTCAAAGCTACCAACACAAACAATGACAGATCCGCCAATATGCGGCCGTGAGGCAATTAATGTACTTAACGCTATATCAAAATCATCCAAACCACCACATAAAGTCGTGCATGATTGTGCAAGCAACCAATTCGTTTTAAACAGATCTTAAAATATAATGGTTGATATTTACGGAAGAAAATCTTCTTCACGCGTTAAGAAAAAACCCGGCGACGTTGATCTGTCAAATTACGCGACTAAAGATGAACTCGCTGATATCATGAATCTGACTGGAGTTGACCCAGATGAGGTTGTTATTTTTCAGGATCGATCTGGTAAACTAAAAACCAGCAATATTAAATGGAATGATATAATTCGACTAGTACTCAGTGCGGTCACGGATAATATCCTTGTGTTTACTGACAGCGGCAGAATCAGGGATTCAAGTATATCGTTTACAACCATCAGAGATGAAATTGCAAAAAGTGTTGCTAATCGCGTAAGAAACACCGGCGACACAATGACGGGTGAACTCAGCATGAACGGGAATAAGATAGTAGTTTTAAGAGATCCAACATCCGACGAAGACGCAGCAACAAAAGATACGTCGACGTCAACTACAACACCGTAGATGGTACACTATTCACGCTGCGTGCCGAGTATGACGTTCATACAAACGCGTTTACAAATCTTCGCAGAAACTTTAGAAAAATTAATGAAAACGCAGAGGAATTTTTTGGGAATCCGTTGGTCGTTGACGTAAAACTCGTTGATATCAAGACGAACATCGACACCATCAAACAAACACAGCAAGACATCGTAGCGGGGATTCCTGAGATCGTTAATAAAACCTATTTGATTAAAATTCTAGCCGGAATAACTCCCGGGCATATTACAAAAATCGTATACACGGTGTCATCTGGATTCGCAACCTGGTCGCAGCAAAATAAAACTATCAAATATACCGCAACAGTCACTGGCGTGTACAGGCTGTCTGTGTTCAGTGCTGCAAAATTTGAAATATTTGCGTCATTCAGCTGATAAGTTTTCCTGGGTTGTATCTGTTATATTAAATAGCGGAGACGAAGAAATTTTTATTATGGAAGTGGCTGATAAGAAATTAACCGCAACATCTTACTGGTGGTGTTTGGAATTTGTAGCTGAAAGACTTCAATTATTTACTGCATACAATATAATGAGTACCTCAATCGACGATGCATCTCAATACGGGTACAATCAAGCGCGTAAATGGCAAACGAACTTAAAAGATCGAGTAGAACAATACACGGTCAAAATAAAGAAATATCGACGAGGACTAGTTATCGTCGACGTAATCGTTTATTCAGCATCCACTGTTGTTGCTGTTGTCAGAGGGGGCATTCTCTACGTTCAGCATATTTTGACACTCATCCCCCCAATAATCAGCCCGTGGGTGATACAAAACATGTATCTACCACCAGTGGTGTGGTAGATGGGTGTTTTTTCTGTTGAGTATTGTGGCTTCAGGCGGAGCCCCAAATTAATTATAAAAATTGCAAATATGCGTAACCACCGACCAGTTGTCAGCCATGGGGATTCGATCGCCAGTCCTCAAGTATTACGGTCCGATACGTTATCAACTGAGCTATCGAAGCATCTAACAATATTCGTTTTAGAAATTGTTATATAGCTACAGTTTGTGAATAGATTGTAGAGTTATACATATTTCTACATTAAAACAGCGGTTTATGAATAGATTGTAAATATTTATGTATTATAGCAGCGGTTTGTGAATATCTTGTAAATATCTGCATTTGCAACGTGTTCTGCCAACATTCCTCGTAACAGATTGTAAATATCTACACTCAAACAGCGTGTTCTGCCCTGATGAAATATATGTACATGCTACCACTGCATTATTAAACGTTTTTACCCACAGATCGGTTTGTGTGTATATATATATATATATATATATATATATATATATATATATATATATATATATATATATATATATATATATATATATATATAGTGGTTCCTAAACAGATTGTAAATATCTGCATTAAAACTGCGTGTTCTTCCTCGATTTCTCGTAACAGATCCAAAAATAACTCCGCTATATTGTACGATGGGAAATACGTTTATAAATTTATTTTGTAAGCTAAAAACCATAAATATCCATCTACGAGTATAATTATTGATATTAATTACGACGTAGATGGTTAATTGACTAATTACGACCAAAAAAATCAGAAATCTACTGATAAATATATATAGAGAGAGAATTATCTCCCTTTCGCATGAGTCAAAAAATAAGTAGTATAAAAGTGAGGCTTTCTGCCAAAAAGAATAAATAATTAAAAAAATAGTTGATAAATATAATTCGAAGTAGTGATGATAGTTTATCTCATTAACAATATTGAAACATTATTTTTTGTTTATATTTCTTGGAAAAAGTGGATTTGGTTATATTTTTCGCGACAAATTGTACTGAAGGCGGATTAATATTAAAATATTTTGCAGCAGAATTTATTGCTTGAAATATAATTTCTTCGCCAGTTTCTGTGTTTGTAGATTTTACCGCCCTCTTTCCGGTTGTTTTACATTTCCCAGTATTACCACGTGTATTATTCTCGCTCTGGGTGACACCTTGAAGGTTGGATAAACTATTATTTTCAGGATTCCCGTCAATATGATCGAATACATGACCGTCTTTGATCAACCCCTTGTGACATTCATACACAAATCGATGACAGAGATAAGGTTTCTTCTCAGCAGTAAACAATAGGTAACCAGTATTATTAATATAACCAACTGGTAATTTCTTCTGACAATTTCTGATCATACCATCAATATTTGATTCGTAGTTTGTTATTGTAGGATGTGGAACAAATGCATTTTGCTCCATTATACAACAATAATATTATTTATTTAAATCACGATTTGTCTGAAAACTTAGTTAGATAATCCTCCACGGATTTTATAGCGTTGTCATTGACGTTATTTTTTATCATAATATCTGTTAAGCTCTCTGTATCTTTGACCATCACAACACGCACACAACTGTGTTTCTTCTCGTACTCCAGCACCACATCGCAGACATGGTATTGGTCCTAAACTTCCACGGTGAACGTTTGGCATGTGTTGTCCGCAGAATTGCTTCCTGCAGGGTATATTGCAACGAGTTAATGATCCCACCATGAGCCATTTGCATTGAGACATTGTATATATAATATTTTTTAATTAGATACTTGTCTGAAATATAATATGGATGAGTTTGAGAGATTATCCCGAATCAAGCCTTGGAAAACAAGTAAAAGCAACCTCGACAGGATATCTCCTGACGTGCCGATACGAGATCTGGTTGATCGGAAAAATAAAGGTTTGGTTAATAAAATTCACGACGCCAAGAAAGAATTTCACGCAGATGGTGCATCTCATGTCTGGTCAACGTTTAAGATTATTCGTAATGACAAAGTCAAGGCCAAAGGTATCATCGATTCTACGATGAATGACAAAAGAGCAGCAGCTAATATTAAACAGCTCGATAATAGAAGTTATCTTTTCAGAATAAAATTTGTCATACTTGCAGAAACAGATAACTGGATTATCCGTGATAAATATGATCCTGTCCATGGTAATAAAATAACTGTCATACTAAGTAGAAATTCCAAACCGGGTCTATCGACCGGTATTGATAAACTGTATTATGAGCAAGTCTATCCTGTGACAGCAGTTATTTATGGAATCTATGTGATAAATGAAAAACCTAGCGTTGATAAACTGTCGCCGATGAAATTTTCAAAAATAAACTTTGTAGCTGAACGAGTAATAGAACATTTTACAAACGCGGCCCGTGGAAACGGTTTAACAGATAAAAGACGTAAAATAATAAATGAGTGGGGCGAAATAGTTAAAGATACCGGTGCGTCTATCAAAAATGTCAATGAGTTAGGAAAAAGATTAAAATTCCCAATAACCGTAGCGACGATAACAGGAGAAATATTATATGAATCAAAATATAAATCAAAAGGAACTTCGATCGAAATTATTGATCATAATGCACACGCGAGGACTAGCCCAATAACAATATTTCCACGAAATCGAACTGTTAAATTTTATGATGATGACATGATTGACTTTATTAATAAAATAAATAAAAACGATCCTGTATCAGTGTGGTTATTTAAGAGCTCAGATGATAAAAAGTGTGATCAATTTGTGCGACCAAACAGTGAAATATATCGTAAAGAATCCCTTCGTGAATAATGAAAAATCTTGATCAAAAATATTCAGAAAACATTGATGAGTTGTGGAATACCAAATATAATTACAACGATATGATATCTGTTCATATGGTTGCGTGTTATCCAGGAAGTTTTCTCGGATACGGAGATTGTTCTAAGTATTGTGCAAGGTTCGGTCATCCAACACATGAACTGGATTTACTGGTGTTGAATCATTCGAGTTTGCTATGGAGCTTCATATGATATGTCATGTCTGGTTTGGTAGACATTTCTCAGAAAAACGCTGGGCACCAATAGTTTTATTACGATATATGCTCGATTGTGCAATATTGGTATCGTTGGTGGTTAGTGTGGCAATTATATCATATAAGAAACAATCCGAGGTTTGGCTACCACCGGGGGAAAATATCAGTCTCGATGAGGTCATTAAGGAATTTAGAAAAAAATATGCAACGTTGTTATATGATTTTACGGACGATGATGCATTGTGGGGTTCATGGAGAATAAAGAAAGAAAATATACTTGATTATTCAGAATCAGCAGATGTTACGATCAAAGATGATTATTATAAAAATCAACGATCAAATATATCATCGACAACTTTGTTGTTACCGTCGGAATATGATCCAATAGCTAGATATAAAACGATATACATAAACGGGTAGCTCTGGTAAAACCACTCGAGCGATCGAACTATTTCAGAAATCAGATATGATCGTGCTTACACCAACACATAGACTCGCGCGAGAAATGAAACAACGAGGAGTACAATCATGTACTTATCACAGCTTCTTCCGATGGAAGGGTGATATATAGACATCTTTAAGGATGGGCGAGAAATACATTCCAAGGATCATTATTTGGGATGAAATATGCACTGTGCCGTTAGAAACATTAAAAACATTTCTAGATTGGTTATTAACGAGAAATACTGCTGTGATAATGTGCGGCGATCATGGTCAACCACCACCCATAGTTGGACCATCTCCACATGGATGGCTAAAGAACTTTGTCGATTATTACGAAGAAATGAATGATGATCGTAGAGCAGTTGATGCAACGTTGAAACAGTTTAAAAAATTAATCAGACTACAACCGAATAACATTCATTGTGAAGTAATGCGTGGAATAATTGCAGAAACACCCATGAACGACTTTCTACAAACTTGGAGACCAACCGATTTAATAGTTGCAAGTAGAAAGATAGTTCGTGATACACTTCAACGAGAGTTGTTTCAGCTGCATAAAGAAAAATATCCAACATTGCCAGTTCCATTATGTTATCGACCAGCAGATACGCGACGACAAAATATTGACGTTGATATACCAGGACAGACCGAGTCAAGGAAACAAAATCTTGTGCTGAATGATATTGTCGCAGTTGATGTTGATGTTGTTGAAGATGCTCTACGTGCTGATAAATCCCCGTGGACGCTTCGATACGCAATGACGATTCATTCATCTCAGGGATTAACTATTACTGATGCAGTTGTTTGGATCGCCGATGATCACATCGAATAGTCGAACTTAGTCTATCTTGCAGTGTCTCGAGTTAGAAAAATATCTCAACTGAGACGAATCGTCATGGACTGATCAGTGATTAGTGATGATATTGACGAATGTCAAAGTGATATAATAAGAAAACAAAATTAGCTGGTTATAAGCAATCTGATAAAAACAATAATCGAGAACTTGATCTCGACGTTGAAATTGTCAGCACGTTGAAACAACAACAGAATAATGATTGTACTAGTTGTAATTGTATAATGTTATGGCGGTATTTGAAAAATGATCCAAGACAATTTACCGTTGACAGAAAAAATAAAAGTCGCGGTCATACACGAGAAAATATTATGTTGACCTGTCTTGAGTGTAATCGACGTAACGGAGCTAGTTATGTGATCGCGATGTTAATTGTGTATCCTCGAGAACTACTTGTAATTGTTCACGTACAAATCCACGTTGAGGAGCAGTTGAATCCAGCCTGTAGATTGCGGGTCTACCTGAGGATCTTGTCACGGTGAATATCTTGTGTATGGTAAAACTCCAAATAGGATCAGTCGCTCTTTTTTACCACCTTCGAATTCACCGGGCTCGTATAAATACCTGACAGTGATATTATCTAATACTGGCTGTGCTGAAAGATCACGTAGTTGTGTAGGTATATTTTTTTTGTAATTGCATTAATAGGTTTCATGTTGGTCGTTCGAGTGATCTCGTTATTTAACGCTGCTATCACACTTGGTAATCTTGCAACCCATTCACGAGATCTCGTATCCTGAACAAATTCTTTCGCGTATTGATATCCAAATAACCGCTCAGCGAGTGTTCGATTAAATCGTTCAACAATTGCCTGATCACGATGAATTGCAGTATGTCCTCGTCGTATTTTGGTATTATGTTGTTTCATCAGCGATGATACTGGACCAAGAAATTCCTTGCCAGGATCAACCTGTAGCAACTGTGGCCATCGCAGACCACCTCGTTGATAAATTCGTTTAAAAGCATCGGCTACTTCAGATGCTGTTTTCGTTGATAGCGGTTCTGCATCTTTATATCTACTTACAACATCAACAAAGGTTAGCGCGTATTTGTACGCTTTTCTACATACAGGATCATGTGGTAAAAACAGAATATGAGCTTGATGAACTTCATTAGAAACACTAACATCGAAATGTGCAAAGTGAATTTGCTTAGGTGGTGGTAGGTAAATTTGCCATATTGTCTGTTTGGATAACCACGCTTTAGCAGTAGAATGTTTAACCTCTGCTGCATCAGCAAGTTTACTAATTGCTGCTTTACCTTTCCAGTATCCTCTTGGAGAATAATAAATCGATTCCATTTTATATATTACCAGCCCTAAGCGCTAATTTACCTTTCATCGCAGATCTTACTAACCAATTAGCTAATTTTTCTTTGATATTCTTATTTTTTATGGAATTTAACGCATGAATTTATTTCACATCTGCAATATGCCTATGTTTTAGATCATTACTTTTATACGCGATATCATGAGCAAGACATGCTTTATCAACAGCGTGTATTGGTTCCTCGCCTGGTTTTGGTTGATCCTGATTATCAAGCCTGATATCGAGTCAAGTACCAGGACCGCAATAATTATATCCTGGTAGATGTTTTTATCCTGGGTATTTGGCCCACGGAGTTCCCGGTAATTTTCATAATTTTGCTGCAATATCACCTTCGCGTTGCTTTCTTTTTTTTTTTTAATTGACTTTGACTTTGACTTTGGTTTTGGTTTTGACTTTGGTTATGGTTTTTCATCTGACTGCACTGACTTGTCAGTAGAGATAAATTTCAATTTCTTTGTACCACACCGCGTACACTTACCCGTAACCGCTGATTTGTTATTTTTTGTGGTAATAGTTGTTAGTGTATCCGTCGGTGTACGCGTCCTGCACTTCACACAATATAAATCCATGGATATTTTACATAGCATGGATATAATTGATTTCTGAGCGACAAGAAAACGATAACCTGTCAAACACTATCCTGCGTTACCGAATTCCATCAGAATGAGAATAATAGGACCCTCTGGAAGTGGAAAGACACATTTGTTACTTAATCTTATAATGAGATGGTTAAAATGTGATAAATTGTATTTGGTAGCCCCGTCAGTTGATGATCAACGATGTTATGATGTGCTCAAAGATTTTAATGAAAACGCGCGATTACTGGATGACGATGTTATCAAGTTTATAACCGATATTGATGAAGCACCATCAGTATATTCCATAGACGGATTTATTAACAATTTGGTTGTATACGACGATGTGATGCTGGATAAACAAACAAACCCAGCTAGGATTTTTTCTCGAGGTAGACATAAAAACACTGATGTCATTTACGTTACTCAAAGATACACACAAATACCAAAAGTGATCAGAGATAACTGTAATATTTTAGTTGTGTTTAATGGAGATGATACACACACGGTGAGAAATGTTCATCAAACTTGGTGCAGCGGTGACATGGATATAATTAAATTTAAAAATTTCTTTTCACGAAGGCAAGCTACTCCGCATGGATTTATAACAATAAATTTGCACGATCCTAGAACAAGATATCGTATTGGACTTGATAAAATGTTTGGATAAATTAATAGCAGCAGAGAGGGTGGGGGACCTCGCGAAGACGTAATTCCGTAAAGCGTGTACATAATAAACTAGAAAAAAATCACCAACGACAATGGAGTAATACTAATTAGACAAATTCCGGAGAGATTTTCTCAGTAAAGTGTGAACGCTTTTTAAAATCTGTCGATGCTTTTTTATTTTTCGATCATTTGTAGGAAGGCTTATTTTCGACATTTTTCGACCATTGGTCTGTTCACCCTCTCTACTGCTATTGTACTGTAATTATTAGAGTTTCTGTAAGTATGCATTTTAATGTCAATATCCTAGAAAGGTAACATTCGAGATATAAAATATATAAAACTTCTATGTTGTATGAAAAGAATATAAAAAGCTTGTCTATAACTGCACACATGTGATTGAAGAAAGATATTCAGGTGTATCGTACAGGCCACACCTTAAAGTATTATTAATAATGCTGTATAATACTTCATTTATGTATACATCAGCTATGTTTGCTCTTGTGAGTTGTATGCTTTTATATGTATCTACTTTTATTTTCGTGTACATATGTAGATATATATGTATACATATATGGTTGCGAGCATGTGTTTGGTATGTGAATATACAAATACAACTTTAAGTCTACATATGCACTTATGAATTTGTGTGGCAATGCTTATATTCTCAAGTAAGAATAGATCGTTAATATTGTTAATTGTTTATACATGCGATAGAGTTGTTCAGCTATGTAATAAACGTGCCACCATCAGTTTGCATAACTGGTGTGTGTGTTTTTCTTGCCTTTTTGGAAAAATATACCTTTGACCAAAAATCTTAGAGGGCCCAGTAAATCATTGGCAACTTTTTATAAAATACATTTTGTCAGATAAGTTGCATTGAAAGTCTGAAACGAGTAAAATGGTCAGAACTTCTGCAAGAGAGAGAGAAATAGATGGAAGACAGCCCAAATATAGATATTGGTTCTCTTGTTCGTACAAATATCATTACTATTTCTGCTAATAGGATAAATCATAAAATACCACATGCAATGGTTCTCTTTTAATAATCTCATAATACAGATTTGTCAATACACGATAATCTTCGTATATATGGTAACTGATAATCTACTTGAATAACTTCTCCAGGTTTGAATCACTTGCCGAAGATGAGGTATGCGACGCAACTGCATTCTCCGTCATCGCATTCCAAGGCGAAAGGAGCAGGACAATGATCGGGACCACAGTCGCTCGTGCGGGAGCATGCTGAATAGAGAATAAATTACACAGTTCATTGGTAATTAAGTCGACAATTACTTAAATATGCCATAGCGTATCAATCATGCATGAGCACAAACATTTATTGATTCTTCTATACATAAGGTTCTTCTACAACGTCATGTGTCTTTTTATGTTTTTGTCTTTATCTCTCTATTCCTTGTAGATAATTGTCTGTAGGTCTGCAACCTATGCATATGTACATGTTCGAAGATAAGTTAGTAGGTACATATTAGGCACATATTTAGTGAGAGACAGAGAGAGACAGAGATTGAACCCCAAATACAATTAATAATACATCAATGGAACATTAAATCAAAATTACTATGCCAAAAGTTCTTTAGATCTGCGAACATATTCTACATAAAATACCAAAACGGGCTTTGCAATGGTTGTCGTAATGTCAACATTTTGTTATATCTCATCGATATGCGTGTAAAAAATTTGAAACATAAATAATGGAAGACAATGGCATTATGAACTTTCTAAAATGCATATAATTATTTGACAAGAAGTGTCTTTAAACCGCAACATATCCAACCCACTTTTTCTCTAATAATTAATAACCGTCTTCTTCACCAAACCCCTTTTTAACGATTGAAGAGCTTTTGGCTCTTATGCACAAAACAGGTTGCCATTGCATTCAACGGTTTTAAATGTGTTGAAGCGGGGGGGGGGCCTTCACATTTTGAAGTTTAGATGCATAACGGTCGAGGAGTGAAACTGTGCAAAATTGCGCAAGCTATAACACAACCACAGGTAGGAGCGCTTGGTGGAGGAGCGTAAAAGCAGAACGAGTGATTTAGCATGTATTGGAACTGGCTGAATACTCATGTTATCCGTTCTAGCCATACGTTGAAGATAGATTGCCGTATCGAGAAGTGTAACGATAAAGTTGATAAGGACTTACCTTTACGCAAACGCAGTCGATGTTCACACGTGCAATTGTCATTTACGCATTTGCCCCTTAATCCGTCAAGGCAGCCCTTACTGCATTGCTCGTCAGAATCGCAGGCTTCTGCATATATGACGAAGACTGCCACTGAAAATTATAAAACAGCATTGTTCTTATCCAATTCCCAACATGACATACACTATCATTATAGCAACTGTCAAACTTAATAAGAGATGAGATGGAAAATCGGAAATATGTGCAATAACCATCACGTGTACATGAAACTTTATGCCATTATTTACACACAAAACAAAACGAAAGATTTAAATTATAATTAACATAAACCTTCAATTTTTTTATTATCATCTCCAATGTTCATATATGAGAAATAAATACGTTGGAAGAATTGTAAGAGGAAATATATTAATTAAGGTGATTTAAGAGAAATGATGTAAACTTTGCAAAATTGGGAGAACTGTTTATATTTAGCGTACGCCCTTCACATCAGACATGCTAGCGAAAGTTATATTTATTCGTATCTGCCAATAAATGTTCTCTAAGTGGTGATATTTTGTTCAAACCGCTCACTTACCAACGAGGGTAGCAAGAAGTATGGTTTTCATTTTCTTCAAAGTCCTGACCACTTTCAGACACAGAAGAAATTTCGTGAGAGTGTTGCTGTGATATGATAAGAAATGCATGGAGCACCTTTTTATAAGGAGAGCATAATCAACCATTTGTCCTTTCCCAACCTCATACGTGGCGGCCAGACCATGATCGTGATCCTAAATCACGCTTTAATTTGTACAAATTTGTCCTCTGTTTACATATTTACTCCAATATCACTGTTATGACATGATCTACAATGTTCCTGTTCAACCCGTCGTCTGTATGTTTCTATTGTTTTCGTCTGCATACAACTTGTTATGGTCAGATTGTTTGTGCTTTATAAGTCGTATGCTCTTATTGTTTTGTAATATTAGCAAATTTAAATGACGTTTCCTGAACTCGTTTTGAATATATATTCTGTACTTATTCTGTAGATTAACGAATTTGCTTCGCGAGATGAAACCACAAATTCTAGGGTGTAAGAAAAGTTATACTCAACATAAAGCTATCTTATCTATCCCCTATAATTCCATAATATATAAACAAAGTGAAGCTACTATCTTTCTATAGTCTCCGACTCTTGTTTTATGGAGAGCACCCATTCCCTAATATATATGACTTGTGTTGTTTACATATACAGTGATGACATTCAAAGATGTGTGAGTGTATGTGTCAGGGAAAGAAACGTGTCATGCACTTGTCAAGTACTTAATGCAGATCCTTACTGTATATTTTTAGTATCTTCGATGTTTATGTTTGAGAAATAAATAATTCGCAAGAATTTTAGGAAAACAATATTCCTTCAATTTCTGAGAACATTTTGCATTTTTACATCATTAATTGAAATGTCTAGAGTTCTGTACTTGATCAAAGTGCTAGTACTTTTAAAGAAAGTTACGTATCAAAGAATTGCTTCTATCTTTGAATTGAACTTTGAGTAGGTTGAAATGATGAGAGAGAGAATTTTGTTTGCATCAAATCAAGACAAAGGAATATTTAGTTTCTTTTCTTGGTAAACAATCCTGAATAGACATCACAATGAACTCTCGAAATATACCCCAAAGATCACGTTTTCTCGGGATTCTTCCGTCTTTCATTTCGGAACTCATTCACTACAAAGTTTCCTCGTCTGCTTTATTCTTCTTGTCTTGCCATTTTTGATCTCATAACTGCAATTGGGTCTTCTTTTGGTTTTGCTTCTGCTTGTATTTCTTTTCCAGAGACACTTTGTATACCAATGTCATTTTTGTCTTTATGGGTTCCTTTTCGTTAGTTTTGTGAACATTCTGGTATAAACAGTGTTACAAAACTGTGTGCACTAAAATAAATTCGTGATGAATGATTCAACTTCCCAAATGCAATATGTCGTTTTTGCAGATCTTTACCTTTATAAGCTAAATCATGATTGTGACATGCCTCGGTCAATATCATTTATTGGATACTCTCCAGGACTTGGTTGATCTTGTTTATCAAGTCGGATATCAATTCTCGTTCCAAGACCACAACAAGTATATCCTGGAAGATGCTTTTCTACTCGGCATTTAGCCCATGGAGTTGCTGGTAATTTTCCTGATCAAGTAGCGATATCTCCACCAGCTGTATTATTTGAAATAGATTTATATTTATTTGTACCACATTTTATACATTTACGTGTAAATGCACGCCTTATTGATGTTAACCCGTTTGTGGATGTGGATGCTATTCATCGAATGCAATATCAATTCATATTTTTATTATATTTGTACAACAGGGATGTCATTAATTTCTCAGCGACAAGAAAACAAGAGCCAGTGAAACATATTTTTATATGGTTTAACCTAGTTTAAAACAAAAGAAATATTTGCATACTAAATACATTGGTTTTGTTTAATGCCAAGCGGAGCGCCTTATTGTGAATGCTTTATGTTTGAACATACAAAAAAAACATCGTTTCAAGAACAATTTAAGCTTCTCCGCTACAGAGGGTAATTATCTAACGTCGATCAAATGACGTTGTGCTTGGTTATGTACTAAGTAACATTTTAATGACTCATTCATAATTTCTTATGCGCAGAAGGTCTTTCTTCAGAGGAAACGACGGTGTCTGCTTATACCTATTTTTTTACTATGGGTTTGAAAGTACAGGGCGACATTTGGCTTTCCTAATAGACATGCTAAAGGCACAGAGGTTAAACAAGTATACTTTGTCATCACACTCGAGTCATCTTCTAGATGAAAACCAAATACGAACATGAAAAATTGCGTGAAAGAAAAGTATATAAAACGACAAAAACGTGGATAGCATTTTATGCACAGGAGCAAAATTTGTCCTTCAATTTCAAATGATATTAGCAAAAACATTTGCATCAACAACATTGACCTAACCGTTTGACATTTGATTCGGATATTTCTTAGGGTATGGTTCACTTACAAGGATAAGGGAAATACATGCAAACCATCGTATGTATGCTTTAGGTAGACACTGCCATAACAAATGCTCTACCGTACATGCTCACCATCATGTGAATGTCTCGGTAGATCAGGCATTGGTAATAAGGACAAAACATGCTCACACCATATCCATGCGTCAGGTAGACCAGTCCTTGATAATAGGACGAAAACAATCATGCTCGCATTATATGTATGCCTCAGGTAGGACTTAATAATAAGGACAAAATATGCCCTTGTCATACTTATGTCTCAGGTAGACTACGCCATACAATTAGGAATGAAATATACACCTTAATATATATATATATATATATATATATATATATATATATATATATATATATATATATATATATATATATATGGTTTATGTAGACGTTAATGGTTTGGACAATGCAAGCTCATATCTGGTAAACCAAGCATTACAAACGGACAGGTCGTTATTATTAACTTTTGCAGTCTGCTATACACCTGGCTAATGATCGGATATGACACTTGGTGATGCGTCGGTGTGCAGGTGGACTGGTGAGAGTACTTAACTTCTTTTAATTGTTGGTAGTATTCGATAAATTAAATATAGATTACGGAGGATAACTAAGGCTCATCAGGTTGATTAATTGTTTTACCATAGTGGAGTACAACCTATGTCGTATAATATGCAATACTGCATTAGAAGAATATATATTATTCTTGAGCTAAAATTTATATTGTCATACAATGTGTGTTTATCAGGTCAAAACTTATTTCACTGTATAGAAATACTATTTCACATATTCCATATTTAAGAGTTTTCTAATATTTTTCAATAAATCATAATGTTATATCATATTTGAAAGAGACTTAACAATTAATAAAGGAACGAAGCGATAATTAACTAACAACACATAACTTAATTTCCTAAAAGAAACAAGTAAAAATTTAAAACGAATATAAGTCTGTTAGATTCAATCCCGAATGATCTTAGAGCTTTTAACACAAGTTCTGGTGAATAAAGTTCTCAATAAACTTTCATGTGTGCCTGTAGTGGCCTGTATTTTCGAATGTACTAAATAACAATGGCCTGCAGTATGATATGCCAAGATTTTTTTATGAGAATAACATAATAGTAGATGTCCTTGTTCGATAACACTATAATTCCAAATTACTGTCTCTTTCCAAGAATATTTTGGAACATAATGTATTTTGAGCGAATAATGATTTGAATTAAATAATTAGACCCAACCCAAACACAAAATATAAGATTGATTCTGCTCTAGTGTTATAGCTAGAATGACTTAGATTTCTATTAATCAAGATTATATAGCCCTCAGTTTGACATAGGTCACAATCAGCATTTCCTAGAAATATTCTGTCTACTTAATAGAAACTTCCATTCTAGTTGATTCTGATGGCATAATAAACTCTTCAAATAGACAAAATCTGTTATTGAAAATATAATAAAGAAAGTGATAAACATAACGTGCAACAAGACCATGTATATGAGACAAATAATACATACTAATCAGATTAAGATATAGATCCTAATATTTATCCTACACTGAGAGAAATATAAACAATGTTATTTACAAATTGTGAGTAGTCGGCTACAGCATAAATTTAATACTGCATAAGGTTAAGGACATACAACAATCATTGATAGCATAACATGATTACAAAAAGCTAACAAATAATGCAAAAGATTAAATATATTTAACGTCTCCCGTCATAAAGAAAAACGATTTATGCAACAATGCTTTCATTTAATTACCATTCTAATATGCATGCGAATAAAGTTACGACGTTTTATCAAATGAAACTAATTATTCACGAAACAATGTAATACTTCTGAGTACTTGAAAGTTCATCTGCTATTAAAATGTTTCTCCGCTTGAATTGTGTTAGATCAATATTGTTGTCATGCAACATCAATCTCTGCCTTAATAATCATTGAGTTTATTTTTGATCTTTCCCAAAAAAGTAAGGTAACTGTGAACACTAAACACAATAATCGAATAGGAAACTGAAATGTAAAGTGTTGAAAAGCCCATATCAGAGCCAAACATTCCTACTCGAATGAGGACCCCGAGTGGTTGAGTGATCTAAACTTTTATCTCACCTCTGTCTGCGTGGGTTCGAGTCTCAGGATCGGTCAATGTGGATACGTGAGAGAACTTGCCAGTAGCGTCTAGCGGGTCGGTGGTTCTTTCTGTGGTATTCTCTATTTCTTCCCACACCATATATACTTGCTGCCAAATACAGCCTATCTTGTGCTGAACAATGTCGTTAAACCCTATAAAAACAACAACAGGCTTCTCGAATGTGGAATAATTTCTCTGGTGCTTTTCTCGTTTCTTTGCTAAACAGCACAATGGATGCTCTACACCATTGTTGTAATCCTGAATCAATACTGCACGAACCCCAACATCACTTACATCAAAGCATATTTGAAATCAGAGTCTGACATTTGGAGGTAAATTAATTGGTGCGTTTTTATGTATGGCCTTTAACTTGACAAAACTATCCTGACATTTTTCAAACCAAAGACGCTTTTGTTTCCGTACTCGATACATTTGTCAGGATTTCAGCAGTTCCGGAAAACGTTGACCAAAACTTCTTATAATATCCAGCCACACCCAAAAATCACATAGGTTGCTTTTTGCGGATTGGCACAGGGAATTCAGACATAGACTTTACCTTAGCGTCTTTAGTTTTAACTTGACCGTCTCCCACAAATAGTCCTAAAAGAGTAAAACATGCACGAAAAAACTAAATATTACTTTAATAAATTGTCAACTACGCATCAATGAGTCTCCCAAAGAATTTCTGGATGATCACCAAGTGACCTTTTCGGGTGTCTTGTAAATGATGACATCACCAATATAAGCACTATATCATCTAGATGAGACTTAATAGTGTGCATTAAATGTCGGAAAGTACACGGCGAACCTTTCCCCCAAATGCTGTTTCGCATGTATTGAATCTAGAATTTCAACGTATTGCTAGACAATGACTTAGCTGGAGATTATAAGGTCCTTGATTTATATCTTGCTTTGACAGTTACCAAAGCTAAGGCAGAAAGATTGCCCAAGATCGAATCTGATCACGACACTATTTATTTAGTTGAGTGATATACTGATCAGGATTTTGATAAGGTCACTTTTACCTCTTTTCCTATTCAATCTAAATGTATTGACCATTTCATCCTCTTGTAGTTAGCTTTTCTCTTTTTTACTAATCAGAGTGACAAATCAAAATCACTTGTCTTTAAACAGGATAACATTTCTGAGATATCCTGTTTGTATTAGATGGTTTTTAGTGAACTAATTTAGAACAGGAACCAACTGGCTATTTGCCGAACAACGGCGTTATTGTGAGAAAATGGAGACAACCTTAGTTGCCCATTAGTAACGAGTGGCCAGTAAGATTTACAATTTTTATTCGTAAGCTGTATGGACAAGAAAGTATTAGTAGAACTCCTGAAACTCAATGTGGCTGGTAATGTGGAAGTCAATGAGACTTACCACAAGTTCTTACATCATTCTTTTTTGGCCAGGAATTAATAGCGATGTTTCCTGTTGTATCTGCCAATTAGCCTGTTTTCTTTCTTTTGAACTGTTTTTTGGACACGCTGCCCATTGATCATTGGAATCGTTAAAAGAAAAACTTCTTTTAACAAAGAATTTCGACATTAATATTTTAGACTATGACTTTGATTGTGAAGTGGCAACAACTAATCTTCAATCTACTCACTTAAAAATGCAATTAAGGCAGGTAAAACTACAAACTTAATAAGTTTTCAATACTGATAAAGCTCTGCGTCTCTTGAGAATTCTTCAAAATCCTCTTTAGTTAAGTGTGTATGGTTCTTATTTAGTAAAAGGAGAGCAATTCATATTATCGACACTCCAATGAGTCAGAAACAGATATACCTTCGTCATTAACCATGTAAACATATTTAAGGAGCACGTTGATAGCTCTGTAAATGATTCAGTAAATTGAATTACACTTGACCCACACAGTTACGATTCTACTGACGTCGCTTCAACCAGTCCTTAAATTCATAAATATTTAAAAATCTACAAAATCAACATTAACATCTACAGCTGCAAAAAAATATACGAGCTGAATCAGCTAATATGTGAATCTGAGCACTTGTTCTCAGATGTGAAACATATGGCTAAATTAAGTAACAATTTGTATCAAAGCTTTTTATGTTGTCTTAGTTTTGAATACTCCTGAAAGATATTTTTTTTGGAAATCTTGATGAAGCACACATTATGGTCAAAATGTGCTGGTTGCGTTTCTTGTACTTAGGTAAGAGACCAACACGATCTACCATTATCATACTAAAGGGTTCATCAAAGATGAGCCTTAAGTATATTCTGATTGATTTTTCCTACCGTTTGATAAGTGTGACATGATTTACACTACTCATAAACATACTTTACTTTTGGGCCACGAAGATGATGCAAGATGTTGTGATAATACTTATTGAGCAATAAATGAACATTCAAAGGGGTTTCATTGTTTAGACTAGGAATTTCCTGTCTATATGACTTAGGTTCACATTCTGATAGCTCAGTAGTCACTTGTCACAAGTTGGTACCGAAAGTGGTCTCTATTTTCTCATATTGATCCAAGTTTTCACAAACTAACATTTATTAGTGTGGCTTCAGTTTCGCTAATATTCCAGAGAAAAATCAAAACATAAACATCTGCACTTGTGTGGAAAGTGGGATTTACATGCACTTGTCAGCTTTAACTATTTTAATCTGTACTGAATTTTCATTTATTCCATTTCCCTCGGCATTTTTAAATGTTTATGTTATTTATTTGTGTTTATTTTCGTCTCTGACTTTCTTCATATTCATCTGCCTCTATTTTCTCTTTCTCTGTTTCTCTCTCTTTCTTGTTGCGGAAAAGAATTATCTTTGTTTTTTCTCTTTCTCTCATCGTTTTGATTTCTGTAACTACATACTCCCCTCTGTCTCTTTCTTTATACTATTTTCTAATTGCCTTTGCAGTTTTTTCTTTCTTTCTCTTTTCTAATTGCTTTTTGCTTTGGTCTTCGCTCTTTTATCTTTTTAAATTTCAATATTTCTTAACTCCAGTTCATTCTTGTATTTTTGCTTCAGTCCCATAACTTGCAAGTTATAGCCAGGTGGAAACATACTAATCCAACTCAAACCACGTTTATCCAAAATAGTTTCTACATAATATTGAACCAATATATTTTATATTTCTCGTTTAATTAAAGAAGACTTTGACTCATACAGATCATATTGTCTGGCACGTTGGAGCTATTGATACTTTTCAAGGACTCTAACTGTTCCTGGTTAGGAATTCAAATAAAGTGTTAGATAGAATAACTCATTTTTCAAAGTAAATAAGATTTTGGAGTCTTCCACTTGACCTAGGTATTAATTAACATTTTCTAAACATGCTATGTCTACTTTCATTCTAGAAAATTCCGTGGACAGAATCTAGACTGTAAATAAGACAAGATCTGTTATTAAAATTATAGCAAAGGATGTGTTAAACGTCACTTACATCAGCTCATTCTATTTGAGAAAACTAATGTCTTTGATTCAGATGATGGAAATGACCCTAGTAATTATCCTACACTTAGAATAATATAAACAATGTTGTTTATAAAGGGTCACTGGTCAGGTACAACTTTGATTCTGAACATGATAAAGTCAAACTAAAATTATCCATAGCTTTTTATATATATAAATCTAAGAAACAATGCAAATTAAAGATGCATACCAGGTTATCTGATTTGATAAGGTTATTTGATTTGATATAAACGGTCACTTGATACTGGTCTAGAAGTTTGAAATATCGATCAATTCTGTGGTCTATGTTTTGATTCCCTTTTTACAGGTAGCTTTACGAGAAACTTTATCTATACTAACGCCTTAACCATTATCATAACAAGCCTACAATACCCCATCTCCGTGGTTTCCAATCAACATGTACAATCTCCAGATTCAACTCGCCCATTAGAAGACAAATCAATGCAATTGCACAAATCATCTTGCATTCCAGCACACATTCCTTTTGCCCATGAAAACGTATGGTTGTCTTTTTGAGGGAGTCTTTCGGAATTAATGCGTTATACTTCGACAATGTGCTTATTACAAGTCAGGGTTATATGATAAGTAAGGGATTGTCACTACCAATGGACACCGTTTTGCTTTTGAATGATCGAAATGTGTAGAAAGCTAGGGCTATGCTTGTTAAAACAACATGAGCAAACGTTATAATGAAAAAAGGAAAAACCTTGTTTTATACAACAGCCACCATTGTTAAAAGTAAATGAGCATAAGAATTTCCTTAGCTTACTGGCATGAGACAATCTAACAATCTATCCTGTATTACCATATACAGAATTGACGATTATTGATTAGCGAAAATGGGGCTATTTATTCTATTGCAATGAAAAGGCTAATGTACGAAAACTCCGAGTTACCTAACCTTGAATGTTCTCTTTATGAAATCCGTTCATATGATGACAGTAAGGAACTAAATTGGAATTATACAGTTCAAATGATCACGGTTGGATATTAATAGAAATGTAAATTTTTACATAATCATACACGCATTAAACATCAACTTCATTATGAATTGTTTCAGACTGTATTTACTTTTTGAGTGATTACGTAATATTTATACATCGATAAATACCCAACCATGATCATTTAATGATATGCACACAAATGCACTTCAAACAAATTACCCTTCTTATTGGTAGAACTATCACACAAGCAGACAATGTCTACTACAGGAATAATTAAGTTCCAACGATTATGCGTTCTTGGGACTTAACACAACATTCATATAATCGTATAATGAATACACCACGCCTGCAAAAACCATTCTCGTTTTTGTCTGAAACCTAATACATGGACAAGTGCTTCGTTGTTACATGTCAAAATGACTTTCGGTATTTTTTCGTAACTGATGTTGGTGGCAACTAATCAGCAGAAAATGTAATTGGGGTGGATAAAGCGGTAAGTTATATTTTCCTCGTTTTCGAAACAATCATTGAGGCACTCGTGGCGTAGAACACGCTTGGGCTTTTGTATGTAGTAATGCTTTGAAAATAAGACTCTAGCTGATAGAAGCACATTAGAATGGTCCCAATAGTTTAATTCTATGTTACCCTTAACAAAAGTATATTTCAGTGCATACGTGGTTTGTGCACACAGTTTTCATGCATATATGCATCGAAAAGTGAAACGAAATCATTATATTTGTTGGTGACACTGGTCACCTCCAACTTTCCATCGGCAAGATCCGCAACATTATCACCGCGGTCAGAATCGATTCCATGTAAGTAATAATACTTACAATCTTAAACTCAAAAGCCAAGGATGATTCATAACCTTCGGATTTGATGTTGATTGGATATCCGGCGACTAATGATGCGTCAGCACCCTTTTCCTCGATACATGATATTAGTGGTACGAGATACAGATCAACTTGACGCTTATTATTTATCTCAGTCGACACCGGAAATCATTAGTTCCGGGGATGATAAACATATATTTTCCAAACTCACGGACGTTTCAGATGGTAAGTTTAGATCTATCGAAGCCATTTTCAAAGGCTTGACCACAAGCTATTTGATACAGATATACATCCCATTTTCAGTGTTTTCAATCAAGTTCTTTGCAACAACATCGTAGCATAACGATATCTTCAATGTCCAAGTTGGAGAATTGCAATGTTCTATTTCAACTAGGGTCAACATCAACAACAATATGGTTGATACACTCAGTCAAATACTTTTGTTGGTAAACATTCTGAGATCAACATCGTCGATGCGACTGGCTGAATAACTATTACTGTATTTATGTGATGACTTTAAGAGTATTTCAGTGCAAAATCAACAGGTGTTTGCAGAGTTCTTGAATCATAAAGTGCAAGCACGCTTTAACAGCAAGAAAATCACATTTTGGCCCTTCCAACCACATTTGCAACGATGTGGTTGAATACAATTATGGTATTCAACTTTGTAGGTCCCGGGTTAAACGATCAGCAACTTCATATGCAAGTCCATACGAGTCGAACTATAATAAATGGTTACGTGCCACCAATGAGTGCAATGCCTGTTGTCAAATCTAGGTTACAGCGCGAGTTTCATGTGTCTGGCTAAGACAAATTCTAGGCAAACATCTGTGTAAATTGCTAATATATGAGTGAGAATAATAGCGTCAGAATATCACAGTGAGACTCGATGAAGTTTTGTTTAATGCTTCACAGATCCATGGTCAAATGAACTGCTAACGCCTACAACTACGGCTTCTGCATCTACAAAATAACCTGGGTTGAGCTGTAATCAAGTTTAAATTGCAGTATCGAATATATCTTTGATAAACATCATAGTTGGCCGGAAGATTTTGCCTAATCACCACTGTATCTGGGGAGTCTAATAATCGTAGTGGCAATGTCAACCTTGAAAATAATTGGTCCGATTTCCCTGCCGTCCGTGGAATAATGTACGAGGTTGCGCAACTCATAATGCCACTGTTAACAAACCCAGTTGCGAAGGGGTAGTCGATACCAGGTTGATCATCTTTCACACGTTTTCCCCCAATCTCTACTAAGGCCTCACACGGAAAGAAAACTAAGTGTGTTGCACTTTTCAATCTATTTTTATGATTGTAGATTCTCGCTGGCTACAAAAAATACTGAAATTCGCCATTGTTTGGATCGATCAATACAGGCGCGTTTATATTAAATGCAGAATCTCATGTATCTGCGCGTTGAGCCATGATGAAATTACACGTTATTGATTTTGTCTAACAACTTAAAAAATGCACCATTTCCCAATACCTGATTTTCAAGTATCCAATGGGACAAACGTTGTTGAGCGGCTAGATTTGCAATTGCCGAATTATTTGCTAATATTTTAGGTGAAAATACAGTCTTTACATATTCTAGATGAGAGATTTCCTTTGAATTTGATGCGAAAATAAGCCCCATTGCGGAGAACGTTTTGTGTCTTAGATTTTAATATCAGATTCTGAAGTTACGAACAGTCTCCAATGCTATTTAATATCGATTAGTTGTGGTGAATTATACTTGATTTGAATTCCCCTTAACCTTTCATTGTATAATATAATTAAGTTATTTATTGAATTTCACAAAAACGTTTGGTTTTGCTTATCTCATGCTTACATTGCGACCATAAAGTCGTAACCGTATATCGTCATTGATCATGAGGTATCCCGAATGGGATATTTCGTCATGATAGAATTAGATCCTCTTGATACTAATATTTGTTGTTTCCATAAACCAAGTAACAATTATAATACTCTTATTATTTGGTGACTTATTTCAGGTCACGAATTATACTAATGATTTGGATGATGACTATTCCTTATTGCAAAGTTAGGTTAGGTTTTAAGAGCCTGCAAACTCTGTTTCTTTCTTTTATGCGTTGTTTATTTTAACATAAGCGATTCCTGCAAAATATCTTATAACTTCAATTGTATAACATTTGAATGCTCGCATATAATAGGTTGGTATTATGTGCTCGTTATTTGTTAAAAATGATTTCATTTTCATTTTAAATAGCCACATAAGACAGATGATTTATGTATCGGCAAATTTAACAGCACTTGTTTTGACTAGCTACCATAGAAAACGCTAGCATACAACGTGTATTTCATTTTTAGAATATTTAAGTGTTACGAAATATGTCATAACACTATGTAACAGAAACGAACACCATCCAACAAGTTTTGTTTAAACAAAGATTAATTTAGTACCCTAAACTACAAAGTGAAAGCAATAAGACGTTGAAGACTACTGAATTTTATTAGGAAAATTCTATATTTAATGACTTGTGGTTCGATGTTTAGGATTATTTGGGATTTAATTCACAATACTATAAGTGTACCGTACATGCTAACTCTGTAATTTAGAGACATACAATATTTGATCATTTTGTTAAACTTGTTGGTTTCTCTTATTCTGTATAAGACCTAGATTTGTAAAACCATATGTTAGGTACTTGTAGTTTGGTCACATGCCACATGTACCGAAGATGTACTTACATTTCACAGGCAATATTGTTATGGTAATATAAACCCATTTCATCACTCTAGAAAGCGACAAATAAGATTGTTTCTCATTAGAGCCTAACCTTCATATTATAATTCACTTTCAATGATTTGCTTGTTTGTATATCTTAGTCATCTATCTATCTGTCTCTCTCTCTCTATTTCTCTCTTTCTCTCTCTCTCTCTCTCTCTCTCTCTCTCTCTCTCTCTGGTAATTATATAAAAACAATCCAAATGAAATCGCAAAATTAGTAATAAGTTGTAATTGCATCCGCAAAATAAAAATCACTATACTCGTTACAAGAAGCAAAGGAAATCAATTACACTTCACTGGATACGAAACATATGGTTTATGTTTACTTCAGGGTGCTTGATCAGAGGGATATGCTGTTACTTTTTGTGTTGGCAGGTAGTGAAGTTGGGCATATTAATAGCAACACTTTGCTAGGGACTGATTAACGTCTCTGTTCCTAAACCTTGTAATATCAAAAAACCGACTCACTTTCGATCATTTTTACAATTATCGAACCAGTTGTGCGCAAAGGGCATCACAAAGCTATCCCTTATCTGGTATTGGTTTACTCTTTGACGGTATGGATAACTATCTCACCTAAGTGATAACCAATTAGCGCATAGGTTACAAAGAAGCAAATGTAATACAGAATTTGTATTAGGAATACAGTTAGGTCTTAGATATTGAGTATACATACAATTGTATTCTTGAGCTAGTTAATAAAATATCAATTCTCTTAGGTGCATACTTGTTCAATTTCTTGCACTGATTTTTCTGTATAAATATAACAGGGTAGTACCATTTAAAATGAGTGGGATGTAACTTCGTATGTCATGTTCGTGATTTTATGATCAAATCTGTGTCACTGGTGAAGAATTTAATTTAATTTAATTAAATATATACTTCCAAGAGAATGAATTAATCTTTTTCCCCATAAGGAGTAAAACACACCGTGATAGCAGCACTTCGACTGTCTTGTAATAACTGTAGCAGCAGAGAGGGTGAACAGACCAATGGTCGAGAAACGTCAAATGTCGAAATTAAGCCTTCCTACAAATGATCGAAAAATAAAAAGCGTCGACAGATTTAAAAAGGCGTCGACGCTTTACTGAGAAAATCTCTCCGGAATTTGTCTTATTAATATTATTCCATTGTCGTTGGTGATTTTTTCTAGTTTATTATGTACGCCCTTTAAGCAAGGTCCCCCACCCTCTCTGCTGCATTAATTAAATCATCATATTATATTAAAATAATGGTACATCCGGAATCTCATACTACAAGGATAGCTCGAGAACGATTAGAAGGAATCAAACAATTTCTTTCTATTAGAGACTCATTTAGAGAAAACTTACAAGCGCAGCAACTAAAAAACTATTTAAACCCGTTACTTCAGCTATTAAGAAAGCTGCAGAGACTGTTGAAAAAACTATATGGGGAGATATTAAGGAAGAAGATGAGAAGAGGAAAAAGTGTATTTTTCCAGTAGCGAACAGAACCAAACAAACAAAAAATGTTTTTCTGAGATCTTCCAACTGATATATCTGCGGCTCGGCCTCCACCCGTTGGTGAAGAAAGACTTCAAGATATTGGAAAACTTCGTACTGAAGTCGCCGACGTGAGAAAAGAACTTGCACCTAAACCCAAACCAGTAAAAGAAAACGTAGACTTGATTGCAAGATTTAAGGAAGGGTTTGTCAAAGATATTAGAAATACTAAAAGAGGAAAATTACCTGAAAAAATATTGACTAGTATATTTAATAAATGTGATATTTTAAAACCCGGTCATGAAAAAGTAAATGATGAAAATCTTATTAAATGGATATATCGCGGATATAGAAACAAAAGACAAATTAGAGATAATGATTTAGAATATAGAAATATTGATGAAGAAGTAAAAATACTTTATAGAGAGCAAATAAAACAACTAGAACAACAACAACTCTCCCAGCAGAAACCTTCATATCAACTTCCTCCAACTCTGCAACAAATAGAACAACAACAATCTACTTCACCGCAAAAAGAGATGATGTTGAAACCATCTAGAGAGTAAAGGAAACAGATGGCAAAAAAATGAAACAGAAGAAGAATGGAAACAAAGTGAAAAAATATTCAGAGATATAGAAACTAAACAACGGGAGAAATTACGTTCACTGGGTAAAGAAAGAGATCCTGGCGATGATTCTTTTGACGCTACTGGAAGTGATCTTTCTTCCCTGAATACAGTGGGAAAAAATTTTGTTTGTCACAATAATATCCTGAATGATGTGTCACGGTTAGAAGTTCTCATAGAAGGAAAACGTGCCGGGAATAATTCACAAGAAATAATTAATGAAGCAGCTGATAACTGTCGGCGACTATTTCAAGGTGGTATCATGGATATCGGTGTTTACCGAGAACTTTTCGATGAACTTGTTGATGATTATAGTGACTAGTTGTTAGATAAATGGTAATTAAAATAAGATGATAGTACACAGTAATCATCGTAAATCCGTACAGGTCAGAGTGGTAAACTCACGATTGCCAATCTACAGAACTATTTACGGAGATGGACTTGATGATGTTGTACGGGGATTATTTACAAGGATAGCTCCAAATATAGAACCTGTTGCAAAACAATTATCGATGAAAGCTGTTGATATTGTTCGTGAAAAAACTCCTGGTGCAATTGTCAATGTTACTGGTAAGGCGTTCACGGCGATCAAAGATAGACTAGCACGATTAATGCGACGAAAACGACAACCAGTACAATTACCAGGTACTGAAGTGATGCCCGCAGACGTAAGTAAAATAATAAATCAAGCTGCAAATCAAAAACTGGCAGCGTTAGCAGATCAAGGACTCAGTGAACCAAGGAATAATATTTCAAGTTTGATATCAGGAAGTGGAACTTCCCGAAGTGGAACTTCCCGAACGCAGTAATCAACGTGTTAAACAGAAATAATTATAATAAAATGTTCAAGCGTGTATCCGACGAAGCATTTGATATGGAAGCACCTGTCATTAAAGATGAATCGGTACGTGATTATCAGTTTGATTCTTATGACGCACGAACACCAGATCAACGCGGAAGAACTGAACTACAAGTTCATGACACAAGTACATACTTTTTACCCGCTGAGGCTTTTATTGAGGTAGAAGGTACAATTGTAAGAACAACTAATGCTAATTATGTAAATGAAGTAAAGGTTGGTTTTGTCAACAACGGGATCATGGCATTATTTGATAGCGCCACATATATGATCGATGGAAAAAATATTGAATCAATTCAGAAAGATGTCGACGTTGCTACAACAATAATTGTTCTACCAATATATTCTGTTGTTTATACAAGATCAGCAGGTCCCACAATGATGTTTGTGAAAGATAATTCTGGTCACCCCAATGATGATCCGTATAATTTAAGACGACCAAGAAATGCTGACAATACCGCTGATGCTGCTGTGTGGCCGGTTGTTCATGGTTCTAATCCAGATTTCAATTTGGGATTTGCAACGCGTAGAAATATGTTGCTACTAAACAATAGTAGTTTTTCATGCACAATTCCACTATCGCATATTTTTGGATTTTGTATAAACGTTAGGAAGGTTATTTTTGGAGCTAGATACACGGTTGTTCTTGTAAGAAAGGGTGATGATAACGTTGCTCTGTGGAGACCTGCTGGTTGATTTATTTCATGGACACAGGTGGTAAATCCTTATTATCATGGTTAACAACAAGCACAGATAGCATCCAAACTAATGTTAACGGTCAGTTTACATGGCATATAGCATTACAACAAGGTGTTTCTGCACCACGGCATATTTTTATTGAGTTTCATGGGACTAATCGTTTAGGTAATCAAGAACGTACTCATATAATATTTGATAAACTAGGCATCACAAATATTTCTTTACGGATAAACGGACAGCAAGAACCAACAGTGAACATGCAACTAAATTATGAACAAAATAGTATAGGACGTGTATATCATCGATTGATGTCATTCATGGGACGTGATCAAAATGTAGATACTGGGTTGCTAATATCACAATATGATTTCAGAACTTTGTATCCGATTTATTATTTTTCACTGGAGCATCTTGATCTATCAAAACAATCTGTCGTTGATATACATTTTAAAGCAACGTTAAATACAGGCGATATTGAATATAGAGCAATCGCGGTTATACTCAGCGATAAAGCCATGTTACTTGAAGGTGGTAGTGGTCGAATGAGAGTCGTTGATGCACCAGTGGAAAATAATGAAAATATCACTAAAGCGAGATCAGATCATTATCAGAACGTCAACTTAAACATTTCAACGACGCTAAACAATCAAAAACAGGCGTCAAGCTTAATCTCTCTGCGGGTGCTATTAAGGACTCAATTAAAACCGGCGGTATTTTTCCACTTCTCGCGGCCATTCCAGCGTTAATAGCTGCTGACGCTCCAGCCGTAGCAAAGGCAGCCGCATTAGGTGCTGTTGGAACAGCTGTTGGAATGGCTCTAAAGAAAGCAACAGGAAAAGGATACAAAAAAGGGACGCGGCTTAAGATTACCAGGATCTCGATGGGGAAGAGGTTTGAGGCTTCCAGGATCACTTCGTTAGATGCTCCAGCATCAAATTTTGATTTACTTGATGCTGCTAAACGATTAAAACTAAAAAACTTCAGAGTTGTTTTTATGCGAAATCAATTACCGAAACAACCGAATGAATTCGAAACAGGTATTATTAATCTCGAGTCGAATTCATGACCCGGTAATCATTGGGTATCATACGCGGTTGATCCACGTGGAATCGTTTATTTTGATTCATACGGGTTAGCTCCACCGCGTGAGTTTATCAAGTATGTTGCACGACTTCACGCGCAAGTTTGGTATTCAACGCTACCAACACAAACAATCACAGATCGGCCAATATGCGGCCGTGAGGCAATTAATGTACTTAACGCTATATCAAAATCATCCAAACCGCCACATAAAGTCGTGCATGATTGTGCAAGCAACCAATTCGTGTTAAACAGATCTTAAAATATAATGGTTGATATTTACGGAAGAAAATCTTCTTCACGTGTTAAGAAAAAACCTGGCGACGTTGATCTGTCAAATTACGCGACTAAAGATGAACTCGCTGATATCATGAATCTGGCTGGAGTTGACCCAGATGAGGTTGTTATTTTTCAGGATCGATATGGTAAACTAAAAACCAGCAATATTAAATGGAATGATATAATTCGACGAGTGCTCAGTGCGGTCACGTATAATATCCTTGTGTTTACTGACAGCGGCAGAATCACGGATTCAAGTATATCGTTTGCAACCATCAGAGATGAAATTGCAAAAAGTGTTGCTAATCGTGTAAGAAACACCGGCGACACAATGACGGGTGAACTCAGCATGAACGGGAATAAGATAGTAGTTTTAAGAGATCCAACATCCGACGAAGACGCAGCAACAAAAAGATACGTCGACGTCAACTACAACACCGTAGATGGTAAACTATTCACGCTGCGTGCCGAGTATGACGTTCATACAAACGCGTTTACAAATCTTCGCAGAAACTTTAGAAAAATTAATGAAACCGAAGAGGAATTTTTTGGGAATCCGTTGGTCGTTGACGTAAAACTCGTTGATATCAAGACGAACATCGACACCATCAAACAAACACAGCAAGATATCGTAGCGAGGATTCCTGAGATCGTTAATAAAACCTATTTGATTAAAATCTATCCAGAATAACTCCCGGGCATATTTTAAATATCGTATACACGGTGTCATCTGGATTCGCAACCTGGTCGCAGCAAAATAAAACTATCAAATACACCGCAACAGTCACTGGCGTGTACAGGCTGTCTGTGTTCAGTGCTGCAAAATTTGAAATATTTACAACGTATCCATTGCGTCATTCAGCTGATAAGTTTTCCGGTTTTGTATCTGTTATATTAAATAGAGGAAACAAAGAAATTTTTATTATGGAAGCGGCTGATAAGAAATTAACCGCAACATCTTACTGGTGGTGTTTGTAATTTGTAGCTGAAAGACTTCAATTATTTACTGCATAAAATATAATGAGTACCTCAATTGACGATGCATCTCAATACAGGTACAATCAAGCGCGTGTATGGCAAACGAACTTAAAAGATCGAGTCGAACAATACACGGTAAAAATAAAGAAATATCGACGACGACTATTTATCGTCGACGTAATAGTTTATTCAGCATCCGCTGTTGTTGCTGTTATCGGAGGGGACATTCTCTACGTTCAACATATTTTGACACCCACCCACCCAATAATCAGCCCGTGGGTGATACAAAACATGTACCTACCACCATTGATGTGGTAGGTGGGTGTTTTTTCTGTTGAGTTTTGTGGCTTCAGGCGGAGCCCCCAATTCATTATAAAAATTGCAAATATGCGTAACCACCGACCAGTTGTCAGCCATGCGGATTCGATTGCCAGTCCTCAAGTATTACGGTCCGATACGTTATCAACTGAGCTATCGAAGCATCTAACAATATTCGTTTTAGAAATTATTATATAGCTAAAGTTTGTGAATAGATTGTAGAGTTATACATATTTCTACATTTACACAGCGGTTTCTGAATAGATTGTAAATAGTTATGCATTAAAACAGCGGTTTATGAATATATTGTAAATATTTATGTATTATAGCAGCGGTTTGTGAATATCTTGTAAATATCTGCATTTGCAACGTGTTCTGCCAAGATTTCTCGTAACAGATTGTAAATATCTACACTCAAACAGCGTGTTCTGCCCTGATGAAATATATTTACACCACTGCATTATTAAACGTTTCTACCTACAGATCGGTTTGTATATATATATATATATATATATATATATATATATATATATATATATATATATATATATATATATATATATATATATATATATATATATATATATATATATATATATATATAGATATATATAGATATATATATATATATATATATACACATCTATATCTATTTATATATATATATATGTATATATATATATACATATAAATATATATATATATATATATATATATATATATATATATATATATATATATATATATATATATATATATATATATATATATATATATATATATATATATATATATATATATATATATATATATATATATATATATATATATATATATATATATATATACAGTGGTTCCTAAACAGATTGTAAATATCTGCATTAAATCTGCGTGTTCTGCCTCGATTTCTGGTAACAGATCCAAAAATAACTCCGCTATACTGTACGATGGGAAATGCGTTTAAAATTTATTTTGTAAGCTAAAAACCATACATATCCTTCTACGAGTATAATTATTGATATTAATTACGACGTAGATGGTTAATGGACTAATTACGACCAAAAAAATCAGAAATCTATTGATAAATATATATATATAGAGAGAATTATCTCCCTTTGGCATGACTCAAAAATAAGTAGTATAAAAGTGAGGCTTTCTGCCAAAAAGAATAAATAATTAAAAAAATAGTTGATACATAATATTGGAAGTAGTGATGATAGTTTATCTCATTAACAATATTGAAACATGATTTTTTGTTTATATTTCTTGGAAAATGTGGATTTGGTTATATTTTTCGCGACAATTTGTACTGAAGGCGGATTAATATTAAAATATTTTGCAGCAGAATTTATTGCTTGAAATATAATTTCTTCGCCAGTTTCTGTGTTTGTAGATTTTTCCGCCCTCTTTCCAGTTGTTTTAAATTTCCCAGTATTACCACGTGTATTATTCTCGCTCTGGGGGACAGCTTGAAGGTTGGATAAACTATTATTTTCAGGATTCCCGTCAATATGATCGAATACATGACCATCTTTGATCAACCCCTTGTGACATTCATACACAAATCGATGACAGAGATAAGGTTTCTTCTCAGCAGTAAACAATAGGTAACCAGTATTATTAATATAATCAACTGGTAATTTCTTCTGACAATTTCTGATCATACCATCAATATTTGATTCGTAGTTTGTTATTGTAGGATGTGGGACAAATGCATTTTGCTCCATTATACAACAATAATATCATTTGTTTAAATCATGATTTGTCTGAAAGCTTAGATAATCCTCCACGGATTTTATAGCGTTGTCATTGACGTTATTTTTTATCATAATATATTTTAAGCTCCCTGTATCGTTTACCATCACAACATGCACACAACTGTGTTTCTTCTCGTACTCCAGCACCACATCGCAGACATGGTATTGGTCCTAAACTTCCACGGTGAACGTTTGGCATGTGTTGTCCGCAGAATTGCTTCCTGCAGGGTATATTACAACGAGTTAATGATCCCACCATGAGCCATTTGCATTGAGACATTGTATATATAATATCTTTTATTTAAATACTTGTCTGAAATATAATATGGATGAGTCTGAGAGATTATCCCAAATCAAGCCTTGGAAAACAAGTAAAAGCAACCTCGACAGGATATCTCCTGACGTGCCGATACGAGATCTGGTTGATCGGAAAAATAAAGGTTTGATTAATAAAATTCACGACGCCAAGAAAGAATTTCACGCAGATGGTGCATCTCATGTCTGGTCAACGTTTAAGATTATTCGCAATGACAAAGTCAAGGCCAAAGGTATCATCGATGCTACGATGAATGACAAAAGAGCAGCAGGTAATATTAAACAGCTCGATAATAGAAGTTATCTTTTCAGAATAAAATTTGTCATACTTGCAGAAACAGATAACTGGATTATCCGTGATAAATATGATCCTGTCCATGGTAATAAAATAACTGTCATACTAAGTAGAAATTCCAAACCGGGTCTATTGACCGGTATTGATAAACTGTATTATGAGCAAGTCTATCCTGTAACAGCAGTTATTTATGGAATCTATGTGATAAATGAAAAACCTAGCGTTGATAAACTGTCGCCGATGAAATTTTCAAAAATAAACTGTGTAGCTGAACGAGTAACAGAACATTTTACAAACGCGGCCCGTGGAAACGGTTTAACAGATAGAAGACGTAAAATAATAAATGAGTGGGGCGAAATAGTTAAAGGTACCGGTGCGTCTATCAAAAATGTCAGTGAGTTAGGAAAAAGATTAAAATTCCCAATAACCGTTGCGACGATAACAGAAGAAATATTATATGAATCAAAATATAAATCAAAAGAAACTTCGATCGAAATTATTGATCATAATGCACACGCGTGGACTAGCCCAGTAACAATATTTCTACGAAATCGAACTGTTAAATTTTATGATGATGACATGTTTGACTTTATTAATAAAATAAATAAAAACGATCTTGTATCAGTGTGGTTATTTAAGAGATCAGATGATGAAAAGTATGATCAATTTGTGCGACCTAACGGTGAAATATATCGTAAAGAATCCCTTCGTGAAGAAATGAAAAATCTTGATCAAAAATATTCAGAAAACATTGATGAGTTGCTCAGCAACTGTTTTACTGTTCCATCTGTTGCAACTGATGTTGCTAGAAAAAGAAATTTGTGGAAACCAACCCGAAATGAATTTCTTTCGGATATACAATCAAGTTGTGTCGAGTATGGCCACGGCGGATTGTGGAATACCAAATATAATTACAACGATATGATATCTGTTGATATGGTTGCGTGTTATCCAGGAAGTTTTCTCGGATACGGATTTTGTTCTAAGTATTGTGCAAGGTTCGGTCATCCAACACATGAAATGACGCGAGTATCGATAAATGGACCATTGCCAGATTTTGATCTAACTGGATTTACTTGTGTTGAATCATTCGAGTTTGCTATGGATCTTCATACGATATGTCATGTTTGGTTTGGTAGACATTTCTCAGAAAAACGCTGGGCACCAATAGTTTTATTACGATATATGCTCGATTGTGCAATATTGGTATCGTTGGTGGTTAGTGTGGCAATTATATCATATAAGAAACAATCCGAGGTTTGGCTACCACCGGGGGAAAATATCAGTCTCGATGAGGTCATTAAGGAATTTAGAGAAAAATGTCCTGATGCTTTCGAGGATGATATCATCAAAGAAGCTCCTAGAATCCTGGAGATTAAACTCAATAATAGCGATAAAACAGCAAAGGATCTTGGAAGAAAAATAATAGGAAAGTTTACTCAAGGTGGAGCATATGATCATCAACAACGTCATGCACGATTAATACTGGATGATACCGAATACGATTTTATAGTTGCTGATGCAGCAGCGAGAAATATATTTATAAACAGCGAAGATGTTTATTTATCAAATGAAACACGATTAGGTACGATTGTAAGCTATGTGGATGGAGAATCGCCTCAGTATACACCTTTAAGATCATCGATGTTGGCCTACGTGAGCATAAACTTGCTATCAATCATAAATAATTTTTCTGATACCGCAGTTAGGGTTGGAACAGATTCGTTCTATATCGATAAGAAATATGCAACGTTGTTGGATGATTTTACGGACGATGATGCATTGTGGGGTTCATGGAGAATAAAGAAAGAAAATATACTTGATTATTCAGAATCAGCAGATGTTACGATCAAAGATGATTATTATAAAAATCAACGATCAAAATATATCATCGACAACTTTGTTGTTACCGTCGGAATATGATCCAATAGCTAGATATAAAACGATATACATAAACGGGTAGCTCTGGTAAAACCACTCGAGCGATCGAACTATTTCAGAAATCAGATATGATCGTGCTTACACCAACACATAGACTCGCGCGAGAAATGAAACAACGAGGAGTACAATCATGTACTTATCACAGCTTCTTCCGATGGAAGGGTGATACATGGACATCTTTAAGGATGGGCGAGAAATACATTCCAAGGATCATTATTTGGGATGAAATATGCACTGTGCCGTTAGAAACATTAAAAACATTTCTAGATTGGTTATTAACGAGAAATACTGCTGTGATAATGTGCGGCGATCATGGTCAACCACCACCCATAGTTGGACCATCTCCACATGGATGGCTAAAGAACTTTGTCGATTATTACGAAGAAATGAATGATGATCGTAGAGCAGTTGATGCAACGTTGAAACAGTTTAAAAAATTAATCAGACTACAACCGAATAAAATTCATTGTGAAGTAATGCGTGGAATAATTGCAGAAACACCCATGAACGAATTTCTACAAACTTGGAGACCAACCGATTTAATAGTTGCAAGTAGAAAGATAGTTCGTGATACACTTCAACGAGACTTGTTTCAGCTGCATAAAGAAAAATATCCAACATTGCCAGTTCCGTTATGTTATCGACCAGCAGATACGCGACGACAAAATATTGACGTTGATATACCAGGACAGACCGAGTCAAGGAAATAGAATCTTGTGCTGAATGATATTGTCGGAGCTGATGTTGATGTTGTTGAAGATGCTCTACGTGCTGATAAATCCCCGTGGACGATTCGATACGCAATGACGATTCATTCATCTCAGGGATTAACTATTACTGATACAGTTGTTTGGATCGCCGATGATCACATCGAATGGTCGAACTTAGTTTATCTTGCAGTGTCTCGAGTTAGAAAAATATCTCAACTGAGACGAATCGTCATGGACTGGTCAGTGATTAGTGATGATATTGACGAATGTCAAAGTGATATAATAAGAAAACAAAATTAGCTGGTTATAAGCAATCTGATAAAAACAATAATCGAGAATTTGATCTCGACGTTGAATTTATCAGCACGTTGAAACAACCACAGAATAATCATTGTGCTAGTTGTAATTGTATAATGTTATGGCGGTATTTGAAAAATGATCCAAGACAATTTACCGTTGACAGAAAAAATAAAAGTCGCGGTCATACACGAGAAAATATTATGTTGACCTGTCTTGAATGTAATCGACGTAACGGAGCTAGTTATGTGATCGCGATGTTAATTGTGTATCCTCGAGAATTACTTGTAATTGTTCACGTACAAATCCACGTTGAGGAGCAGTTGAATCCAACCTGTAGATTGCGGGTCTACCTGAGGATCTTGTCACGGTGAATATCTTGTGTATGGTAAAACTCCAAATAGGATCAGTCGCTCTTTTTTTACCACCTTCGAATTCACCGGGCTCGTATAAATACCTGACAGTGATATTTTCTAATACTGGCTGTGCTGAAAGATCACGTCGTTGTGTAGGTATATTTTTTTTTGTAATTGCATTAATAGGTTTCATGTTGGTCGTTCGAGTGATCTCGTTATTTAACGCTGCTATCACACTTGGTAATCTTGCAACCCATTCACGAGATCTCGTATCCTGAATAAATTCTTTCGCGTATTGATATCCAAATAACCGCTCAGCGAGTGTTCGATTAAATCGTTCAACAATTGCCTGATCACGATGAATTGCAGTATGTCCTCGTCGTATTTTGGTATTATGTTGTTTCATCAGCGATGATACTGGACCAAGAAATTCCTTGCCAGGATCAACCTGTAGCAACTGTGGCCATCGCAGACCACCTCGTTGATAAATTCGTTTAAAAGCATCGGCTACTTCAGATGCTGTTTTCGTTGATAGCGGTTCTGCATTTTTATATCTACTTACAACATCAACAACGGTTAGCGCGTATTTGTACACTTTTCTACATACAGTATCATGTTGTAAAAACAGAATATGAGCTTGATGAACTTCATTAGAAACACTAACATCGAAATGTGCAAAGTGAATTTGCTTAGGTGGTGGTAGGTAAATTTGCCATATTGTCTGTTTGGATAACCACGCTTTAGCAGTAGAATGTTTAACCGCTGCTGCATCAGCAAGTTTACTAATTGCTGCTTTACCTTTCCAGTATCCTCTTGGAGAATAATAAATCGATTCCATTTTATATATTACCAGCCCCAAGCGCTAATTTACCTTTCATCGCAGATCTTACTAACCAATTAGCTAATTTTTCTTTGATATTTTTATTTTTTATAGAATTTAACGCATGAATGTATTTCACATCTGCAATATGCCTATGTTTTAGATCATTACTTTTATACGCGACATCATGAGCAAGACATGCTTTATCAACAGCGTGTATTGGTTCCTCGCCTCTTTTTGGTTGATCCTGATTATCAAGCCTGATATCGAGTCGAGTACCAGGACCGCAATAATTATATCCTGGTAGATGTTTTTATCCTGGGTATTTGGCCCACGGAGTTCCCGGTAATTTTCCTAATTTTGCTGCAATATCACCTTCGCGTTGCTTTCTTTTTTTTTATACTTGACTTTGACTTTGACTTTGGTTTTGGTTTTGACTTTGGTTTTGGTTTTTCACCTGACTGCACTGACTTGTCAGTAGAGATATATTTCAATTTCTTTGTACCACACCGCGTACACTTACCCGTAACCGCGGATTTGTTGTTTTTTGTGGTAATAGTTGTTAGTGTATCCGTCGGTGTATGCGTCCTGCACGTCACACAATATAAATCCATGGATATTTTATATAGCATGGATATAATTGATTTCTCAGCGACAAGAAAACGAGAACCTGTCAAACACCATCCTGCGTTACCGAATTCCGTCAGAATAATAATAATAGGACCATCTGGAAGTGGAAAGACACATTTGTTACTTAATCTTATAATGAGATGGTTAAAATGGGATAAATTGTATTTAGTAGCCCCGTCAGTTGATGATCGATGATGTTATGATGTGCTCAAAGATTTTAATGAAAACGCGCGATTACTGGATGACGATGATATCAAGTTTATTACCGATATTGATGAAGCACCATCATTATATTCCATAGACGGATTTATTAATAATTTGGTTGTATACGACGATGTGATGCTGGATAAACAAACAAACCCAGCTAGGATTTTTTCTCGAGGTAGACATAAAAACACTGATGTCATTTACGTTACTCAAAGATACACACAAATACCAAAAGTGATCAGAGATAACTGTAATATTTTAGTTGTGTTTAATGGAGACGATACACACACGGTGAGAAATATTCATCAAACTTGGTGCAGCGGTGACATGGATATAATTAAATTAAAAAATTTCTTTTCACGAAGGCAAGCTACTCCACATGGATTTATAACAATACATTTGCACGATCCTAGAACAAGATATCGTATTGGACTTGATAAAATGTTTGGATAAATTAATAGCAGCAGAGAGGGTGGGGGACCTCGCGAAGACGTAATTGCCTAAAGCGTGTACATAATAAACTAGAAAAAAATCACCAACGACAATGGAGTAATACTAATTAGACAAATTCCGGAGAGATTTTCTCAGTAAAGTGTGGACGCTTTTTAAAATCTGTCGATGCTTTTTTTTATTTTTCGATCATTTGTAGGAAGGTTTATTTTCGACATTTTTCGACCATTGGTCTGTTCACCCTCTCTTCTGCTATTGTACTGTAATTATTAGAGTTTATGTAAGCATGCATTTTAATGTCAATATCCTAGAAAGGTAACATTCGAGATATAAAATATATAAAACTTCTATGTTGTATGAAAAGAATATAAAAAAGCTTGTCTATAACTGCACACATGTGTTTGAAGAAAGATATTCAGGTGTATCGTACAGGCCACACCTTAAAGTATTATTAATAATGCTGTATAATACTTCATTTATGTATACATCAGCTATGTTTGCTCTTGTGAGTTGTATGCTTTTATATATATCTACTTTTATTTTCGTGTACATATTTAGATATATATGTATGCATATATGGTTGCGAGCATGTGTTTGGTATGTGAATATACAAATACAACTTTAAGTCTACATATGCATTTATGAATTTGTGTAGCAATGCTTATATTCTCAAGTAAGAATAGATCGTTAGTATTGTTAATTGTTTATACATGCGATAGAGTTGTTCAGCTATGTAATAAACGTGCCACCATCAGTTTGCATAACTGGTGTGTGTGTTTTTCTTGCCTTTTTGGAAAAATATACCTTTGACCAAAAATCTTAGAGGGCCCAGTAAATCATTGGCAACTTTTTATAAAATACATTTTGTCAGATAAGTTGCATTGGAAGTCTGAAACGAGTAAAATGTTCAGAACTTCTGCAAGAGAGGGAGAAATAGATGGAAGACAGCCCAAATATAGATATTGGTTCTCTTGTTCGTACAAATATCATTACTAATTCTGCTAATAGGATAAATCATAAAATACCACATGCAATGGTTCTCTTTTAATAATCTCATGATACAGATTTGTCAATACACGATAATCTTCGTATATATGGTAACTGACAATCTACTTGAATAACTTCTCCAGGTTTGAATCACTTGCCGAAGATGAGATAAGCGACGCAACTGCATTCTCCGTCATCGCATTCCAAGGCGAAAGGAGCAGGACAATGATCGGGACCACAGTCGCTCGTGCGGGAGCATGCTGAATAGAGAATAAATTACACAGTTCATTGGTAATTAAGTCGACAATTAGTTAAATATGCCATAGCGTATCAATCATGCATGAGCACAAACATTTATTGATTCTTCTATGCATAAGGTTCTTCTACAACGTCATGTGACTTTTTATGTTTTTGTCTTTATCTCTCTATTCCTTGTAGATAATTGTCGGTAGGTCTGCAACCTATGCATATGTACATGTTCGAAGATAAGTTAGTAGGTACATAGTAGGCACATATTTAGTGAGAGATAGAGAGAAAGAGAGATTGAACCCCAAATATAATTAATAATACATCAATGGAACATTAAATCAAAATTACTATGCCAAAAGTTCTTTAGATCTGCGAACACATTCTACATTAAATACCAAAACGGGCTTTGCAATGGTTGTCGTAATGTCGACATTTTGTTATATCTCATCGATATGCGTGTAAAAAATTTGAAACATAAATAATGGAAGACAATGACATTATGAACTTTCTAAAATGCATATAATGATTTGACAAGAAGTGTCTTTAAACCGCAACATATCCAACCCACTTTTTCTCTAATAATTTATAACCGTCTTCTTCTCCAAACCCCTTTTTAACGATTGAATAGCTTTTAGCTCTTACGCACAAAACAGGTTGCCATTGCATTCAACGGTTTTAGATGTGTTGAAGCGGGGGGGGGGGGCGGGCTTCACATTTTGAAGTTTAGATGCATAACGGTCGAGGAGTGAAACTGTGCAAAATTGCGCAAGCTATAACACAACCACAGGTAGGAGCGCTTGGTGGAGGAGCATAAAAGCAGAACGAGTGATTTAGCATGTAACTGGCTGACTAATCATGTTATCCGTTCTAGCCATACGTTGAAGATAGATTGCCGTATCGAGATGTGTAACGATAAAGTTGATAAGGACTTACCTTTACGCAAACGCAGTCGATGTTCACACGTGCAATTGTCATTTACGCATTTGCCCCTTAATCCGTCAAGGCAGCCCTTACTGCATTGCTCGTCAGAATCGCAGGCTTCTGCATATATGACGAAGACTGCTACTGAAAATTATAAAACAGCATTGTTCTTATCCAATTCCCAGCATGACATACACTATCATTATAGCAACTGTCAAACTTAATAAGAGATGAGATGGAAAATCGGAAATATGTGCAATAACCATCACGTGTACATGAAACTTTATGCCATTATTTACACACAAAACAAAACGAAAGATTTAAATTATAATTAACATAAACCTTCAATTTTTTTATTATCATCTCCAATGTTCATATATGAGAAATAAATACGTTGGAAGAATTGTAAGAGAAAATATATTGATTAAGGTGATTTAAGAGAAATGATGTAAACTTTGCAAAATTGGGAGAACTGTTTATATTTAGAGTACGCCCTTCACATCAGGCATGCTTGCGAAAGTTACATTTATTTGTACCTGCCACTAAATGTTCTCTAAGTGGTGATATTTTGTTCAAACCGCTCACTTACCAACGAGGGTAGCAAGAAGTATGGTTTTCATTTTCTTCAAAGTCCTGACCACTTTCAGACACAGAAGAAATTTCGTGAGAGTGTTGCTGTGATATGATAAGAAATGCATGGAGCACCTTTTTATAAGGAGAGCATAATCAACCATTTGTCCTTTCCCAACCTCATACGTGGCGGCCAGAGCATGATCGTGATCCTAAATCACGCTTTAATTTGTAAAAAATTGTCCTCTGTTTACATATTTACTCCAATATCACTGTTATGACATGATCTACAATTTTCCTGTTCAACCCGTCGTCTGTTTGTTTCTATTGTTTTCGTCTGCATACAACTTGTTATGGTCAGATTGTTCGTGCTTTATAAGTCGTATGCTCTTATTGTTTTGTAATATTAGCAAATTTAAATGACGTTTCCTGAACTCGTTTTGAATATATATTCTGTACTTATTCTGTAGATCAACGAAATTGCTTCGCGAGATGAAACCACACAGGCTAGGGTGTAAAAAAAGTTATACTCAACATAAAGCTATCTTATCTATCCCCTATAAGTCCATAATATATAAACAAAGTGAAGCTACTATCTTTCTATAGTCTCCGACTCTTGTTTTATGGAGAGCACCCATTCCCTAATATATATGACTTGTGTTGTTTACATATACAGTGATGACATTCAAAGATGTGTGAGTGTATGTGTCAGGGAAAGAAACGTGTCGTGCACTTGTCAAGTACTTAATGCAGATCCTTACTGTATATTTTTAGTATCTTCGATGTTTATGTTTGAGAAATAAATAATTCGCAAGAATTTTAGGAAAACAATATTCCTTCAATTTCTGAGATCATTTTGCATTTTTACATCATTAATTGAAATGTCTAGAGTTCTGTAGGTGCAAATTATTTCATATCAAGCAGGTATGAGAAGGAAGTAGTAATACATATTTAGTACACCGGGGGACAGAGTTTCGGCTTACATGTCCTTCAAAGTTTTGATCACTCTCACATGGAGGACGCATTTCATGACATCGTTGCTGTGATCTCATAAGTAAGCTTGGAACACATCAGTTCAAGTTTTAGAACGGCAGACATAGAGTACATTGAAGTTTTGCAAAGTACTTGGTCAAAGTGCTAGTACTTTTAAAGAAAGTTACGTATCAAAGAATTGCTTCTATCTTTGAATTGAACTTTGAGTATGATGAAATGATGAGAGAGATAATTTTGTTTGCATCAGATCAAGACAAAGGAATATTTAGTTTCTTTTCTTGGTAAACAATCCTGAATAGACATCACAATGAACTCTCGAAATATACCCCAAAGATCGAGTTTTCTCGGGATTCTTCCGTCTTTCATTTCGGAACTGATTCACTACAAAGTTTCCTCGTCTGCTTTATTCTTCTTGTCTTGCCATTTTTGATCTCATATCTGCAATTGGGTCTTCTTTTGATTTTGCTTCTGCTTGTATTTTTTCCAGAGACACTTTGTATACCAATGTCATTTTTGTCTTTATGGGTTCCTTTTCGTTATTTTTGTGAACATTCTGGTATAAACAGTGTTACAAAACACTGTGCACTAAAATAAATTCGTGATGAATGATTCAACTTCCCAAATGCAATATGTCGTTTTTGCAGATCTTTACCTTAATAAGCTAAATCATGATTGTGACATGCCTCGGTCAATATCATTTATTGGATACTCTCCAGGACTTGGTTGATCTTGTTTATCAAGTCGGATATCAAGTCTCGTTCCAAGACCACAACAAGTATATCCTGGAAGATCCTTTTCTACTCGGCATTTAGCCCATGGAGTTGCTGGTATATTTCCTGATCAAGTAGCGATATCTCCACCAACTGTATTATTTGAAATAGATTTATATTCATTTGTACCACATTTTATACATTTACGTGTAATTGCACGCCTTATTGATGTTGACCCGTTTGTGGATATGGATGCTATTCATCGAATGCAATATCATTTCATATTTTTATTATATTTGTACAACAGGGATGTCATTAATTTCTCAGCGACAAGAAAACAAGAGCCAGTGAAACATATTTTTGTATGGTTTAACCTAGTTTAAAACAAAAGAAATATTTGCAAACTAAATACATTCGTTTTGTTTAATGCCAAGCGGTGCGCCTTATTGTGAATCCTTTATGTTTGAACATACAAAAAAAAAAACATCGTTTCAAGAACAATTTAAGCTTCTCCGCTACAGAGGGTAATTGTCTAACGTCGACCAAATGACGTTGTGCTTGGTTATGTACTAAGTAACATTTAAATGACTCATTCATAATTTCTTATGCGCAGAAGGTCTTTCTTCAGAGGAAACGACGGTGTCTGCTTATACCTATTTTTTCACTATGGGTTTGATCAGTACAGGGCGACATTTGGCTTTCCTAATAGACATGCTAAAGGCACAGAGGTTAAACAAGTATACTTTGTCATCACACTCGAGTCATCTTCTAGATGAAAACCAAATACGAACATGAAAAATTGCGTGAAAGAAAAGTATATAAAACGACAAAAACGCGGATAGCATTTTATGCACAGGAGCAAAATTTGTCCTTCAATTTCAAATGATATTAGCAAAAACATTTGCATCAACAACATTGACCTAACCGTTTGACATTTGATTCGGATATTTCTTAGGGTATGGTTCACTTACAAGGATAAGGGAAATACATGCCAACCATCGTATGTATGCTTTAGGTAGACTCTGCCATAACAAATGCTCTACCGTACATGCTCACCATCACGTGAATGTCTCGGTAGATCAGGCAGTGGTAATAAGGACAAAACATGCTCACACGATATCCATGCGTCAGGTAGACCAGTCCTTGATAATAGGACGAAAACAATCATGCTCGCATTATATGCATGCCTCAGGTAGGACTTAATAATAAGGACAAAGTATGCCCTTGTCATACTTATGTCTCAGGTAGACTACGCCATACAATTAGGAATGAAATATACACCTTAATATATATATATATATATATATATATATATATATATATATATATATATATATATATATATATATATATATATATATATATATATATATATATATATATATATATGGCTTATGTAGACGTTAATGGTTTGGACAATGCATGCTCACCTCTGGTAAACCAAGTATTACAAACGGACAGGTCGTTATTATTAACTTTTGCAGTCTGCTATACACCTGGCTAATGATCGGATATGACACTTGGTGATGCGTCGGTGTGCGGGTGGACTGGTGTGAGTACTTAACTTCTTTTAATTGTAGGTAGTATTCGATAAATTAAATATAGATTACGGAGGTTAACTAAGGCTCATCAGGTTGATTAATTGTGTTACCATAGTGGAGTACAACCTATGTCGTATAATATGCAATACTGCATTAGAAGAATATATATTATTCTTGAGCTAAAATTTATATTGTAATACAATGTGTGTTTATCAGGTCAAAACTTATTTCACTGTATAGAAATACTATTTCACATATTCCATATTTAAGCCTTTTCTAATATTTTTCAATAAATCATAATGTTGTATCATATTTGAAAGAGACCTGACAATTAATAAAGGAACGAAGCGATAATTAACTAACAACACATAACTTAATTTCCTAAAAGAAACAAGTAAAAATTTAAAACGAATATAAGTCTGTTAGATTCAATCCCGAATGATCTTAGAGCTTTTAACACAAGTTCTAGTGAATAAAGTTCTCAATAAACTTTCATGTGTGCCTGTAGTGGACTGTATTTTCGAATGTACTAAATAACAATGGCCTGCAGTATGATATGCCAAGATTTTTTGATGAGAATAATATAATAGTAGATGTCCTTGTTCGATAACACTATAATTCCAAATTACTGTCTCTTTCCAAGAATATTTTGGAACATAATGTATTTTGAGCGAATAATGATTTGAATTAAATAATTAGACCCAACAATAACACAAAATATAAGATTGATTCTGCTCTAGTGTTATAGCTAGAATGACTTACATTTCAATTAATCAAGATTATATAGCCCTCAATTTGACATAGGTCACAATCAGCATTTCCTGGAAATATTCTGTCTACTTAATAGAAACTTCCATTCTAGTTGATTCTGATGGCATAATAAACTCTTCAAATAGACAAAATCTGTTATTGAAAATATAATAAAGAATGTGATAAACATAACGTGCAACAGGACCATTTATATGAGACAAATAATACATTTTACTCAGATTAAGATAAAGATCCTAATATTTATCCTACACTGAGAGAAATATAAACAATGTTGTTTACAAATTGTGAGTAGTCGGCTACAGCATAAATTTGATGCTGCATAAGGTTAAGGACATACAACAATCATTGATAGCATAACATGAATAAGAAAGCTAACAAATAATGCAAAAGATTAAATATATTCAACGTCTCCCGTCATAAAGAAAAACGATTTATGCAACAATGCTTTAATTTAATTACCATTCTAATATGCATGCGAATAAAGTAACGAGGTTTTATCAAATGAAACTAATTATTCACGAAACAATGTAATACTTCTGAGTACTTGAAAATTCATCTGCTATTAAAATGTTTCTCCGCTTGACTTGTTTAAGGTCAATATTGTTGTCATGCAACATCAATCTCTGCCTTAATAATCATTGATTTTGTTTTTGATCTTTCCCAAAAAAGTAAGGTAACTGTGAACACTAAACACAATACTCGAACAGGAAACTGAAATTTAAAGTGTTGAAAAGCCCATATCAGAGCCAAACATTCCTACTCGAATGAGGACCCCGAGTGGTTGAGTGATCTAAACTTTTATCTCACCTCTGTCTGCGTGGGTTCGAGTCTCAGGATCGGTCAATGTGGATACGTGAGAGAACTTGCCAGTAGCTTCTAGCGGGTCGGTGGTTCTTTCTGTGGTATTCTCTATTTCTTCCCACACCATATATACTTGCTGCCAAATACAGCCTTTCTTGTGCTGAACAATGTCGTTAAACCCTATAAAAACAACAACAGGCTTCTCGAATGTGGAGTAATTTCTCTGGTGCTTTTCTCGTTTCTTAGCTAAACAGCACAATGGATGCTCTACACCATTGTTGTCATCCTGAATCAATACTGCACGAACCCCAACATCACTTACATCAAAGCATATTTGAAATCAGAGTCTGACATTTGGAGGTAAATTAATTGGTGCGTTTTTATGTATGGCCTTTAACTTGACAAAACTATCCTGACATTTTTCAAACCAAAGACGCTTTTGTTTCCGTACTCGATACATTTGTCAGGATTTCAGCAGTTACGGAAAACGTTGACCAAAACTTCCTATAATATCCAGCCACACCTAAAAATCACATAGGTTGCTTTTTGCGGATTGGCACAGGGAATTCAGACATAGACTTTACCTTAGCGTTTTAATTTTAACTTGACCGTCTCCCACAAATAGTCCTGAAAGAGTAAAACATGCACGAAAAAACTCACTATTACTTAAATAAATTGTCAACTACGCATCAATGAGTCTCTCAAAGAATTTCTGGATGATCACCAAGTGACCTTTTGTGGTGTCTTGTAAATGATGACATCACCAATATAACCACTATATCATCTAGATGAGACCTAATAGTGTGCATTAAATGTCGGAAAGTACACGGCGAACCTTTCCCCCAAATGCCATCACTTTATATTTATAAAGTTCATCTGGAGCTGCCAATGCCGGAATTTATTTCGCCTTTTCCAAGAGTGGAGATTTCTAGATTCGATTCCAAATGTCACGCTTGTTGACCTTTTAGCATTTCCTACCTTGTGAACGCAGTCATAGAGTCTTGGAAATGGATATTAATCAGTTTTGGTCAGATGGTTCTATCTTCTATAGTCTGTGCACACGTTGAAAGTATTGTGTAGTTTGGACACAAGAATGCACGGTTATTTCCATTAGCTTTTACTTGGTTCTATACAATTTTTCTCCAACAAATACTTAATTTCTTTCTTTCAAGCATTTGTTGTAGAGAATTCATTATCTACGGATGCTGTTTCGCATGTATTGAATCTAGAATTTCAACGTATTGCTAGACAATGACTTAGCTGGAGATTATAAGGTCCTTGATTTATATCTTGCTTTGACAGTTACCAAAGCTAAGGCAGAAAGATTGCCCAAGATCGAATCTGATCACGACACTATTTATTTAGTTGAGTGATATACTGATCATGATTTTGACAAGGTCACTTTTACCTCTTTTCCTAATCAATCTAAATGTATTGACCATTTCATCCTCTTGTAGTTAGACTTTCTCTTTTTTACTAATCAGAGTGACAAATGAAAATCAGTTGTCTTTAAACAGGATAAAATTTCTGAGATATCCTGTTTGTTTTAGATGGTTTTTAGTGAACTAATTTAGAACAGTAACCAACTGGCTATTTGCCGAACAACGGCGTTATTGTGAGAAAATGGAGACAACCTTAATTGCCCATTAGTAACGAGTGGCCAGTAAGATTTACAATTTTTATTCGTAAGCTGTATGGACAAGAAAGTATTAGTAGAACTCCTGAAACTCAATGTGGCTGGTAATGTGGAAGTCAATGAGACTTACCACAAGTTCTTACATCATTCTTTTTTGGCCAGGAATTAATAGCGATGTTTCGAAATATTGTAGAACCAGTTGTATCTGCCAATTAGCCTGTTTTCTTTCTTTTGAACTGTTTTTTTGGACACGCTGCCCATTGATCATTGGAATCGTTAAAAGAATAACTTCTTTTAACAAAGAATTTCGACATTAATAGTTTAGACTATGACTTTGATTGTGAAGTGGCAAGAACTAATCTTCAATCTACTCACTTAAAAATGCAATTAAGGCAGGTAAAACTACAAACTTAATAAGTTTTCAATACTGATAAAGCTCTGCGTCTCTTGAGAATTCTTCAAAATCCTCTTTAGTTAAGTGTGTATGGTTCTTATTTAGTAAAAGGAGAGCAATTTATATTATCTACACTCCAATGAGTCAGAAACAGATATACCTTCGTCATTAACCATGTAAACACATTTAAGGAGCACGTTGATAGATCTGTAAATGATTCAGTAAATTGAATTACACTTGACCCACACAGTTACGATTCTACTGACGTCGCTTCAACCAGTCCTTAAATTTATAAATATTTAAAAATCTACAAAATCAACATTAACATCTACAGCTGCAAAAAAATATGCGAGCTGAATCAGCTAATATGTGAATCTGAGCACTTGTTCTCAGATGTGAAACATATGGCTAAATTAAGTAACAATTTGTATCAAAGCTTTTTATGTTGTCTTAGTTTTGAATACTCCTGAAAGATATTGCTTTTGGAAATCTTGAGGATGCACACATTATGGTCAAAATGTGCTGGTTGCGTTTCTTGTACTTAGGTAAGAGACCAACACGATCTACCATTATCATACTAAAGGGTTCATCAAAGATGAGCCTTAAGTATATTCTGATTGATTTTTCCTACCGTTTGATAAGTGTGACATGATTTACACTACTCATAAACATACTTTACTTTTGGGCCACGAAGATGATTCAAGATGTTGTGATAATACTTATTGAGCAATAAATGAACATTCAAAGGGGTTTCATTGTTTAGACTAGGAATTTCCTGTCTATATGACTTAGGTTCACATTTTGATAGCTCAGTAGTCACTTGTCACAAGTTGGTACCGAAAGTGGTCTCTATTTTCTCATATTGATCCATGTTTTCACAAACTAACATTTATTAGTGTGGCTTCAGTTTCGCTAATATTCCACAGAAAAATCAAAACATAAACATCTGCACTTGTGTGGAAAGTGCGATTTACGTGCACTTGTCAGCTTTAACTATTTTAATCTGTACTGAATTTTCATTTATTCCATTTCCCTCGACATTTTTAATTGTTTATGTTATTTATTATGTTTATTTTCGTCTCTGACTTTCTTCATATTCATCTGCCTCTATTTTCTCTTTCTCTGTTTCTCTCTCTTTCTTGTTGCGGAAAAGAATTATCTTTGTTTTTTCTCTTTCTCTCATCGTTTTGATTTCTGTAACTACATACTCCCCTCTGTCTCTTTCTTTATACTATTTTCTAATTGCCTTTGCAGTTTTTTCTTTCTTTCTCTTTTCTAATTGCTTTTTGCTTTGGTCTTCTCTCTTTTATCTTTTTAAATTTCAATATTTCTTAACTCCAGTTCATTCTTGTATTTTTGCTTCAGTCCCATAACTTGCAAGTTATAGCCAGGTGGAAACTTACTAATCCAACTCAAACCACGTTTATCCAAAATAGTTTCTACATAATATTGAACCAATATATTTTATATTTCTCGTTTAATTAAAGAAGACTTTGACTCATAAAGATCATATTGTCTGGCACGTTGAAGCTATTGATACTTTTCAAGGACTCTAACTGTTCCTGGTTAGGAATTAAAATAAAGTGTTAGATAGAATAACTCATTTTTCAAGTAAATAAGATTTTGGTGTCTTCCACTTGACCTAGGTATTAATTAACATTTTCTAAACATGCTATGTCTACTTTCATTCTAGAAAATTCCGTGGACAGAATCTAGACTGTAAATAAGACAAGATCTATTATTAAAATTATAGCAAAGGATGTGATAAACGTCACTTACATCAGCTCATTCTATTTGAGAAAACTAATGTCTTTGATTCAGATGATGGAAATGACCCTAGTAATTATCCTACACTTAGAATAATATAAACAATGTTGTTTATAAAGGGTCACTGGTCAGGTACAACTTGATTCTGAACATGATAAAGTCAAACTAAATTTATCCATAGCTTTTTATATATATAAATCTAAGAAACAATGCAAATTAAAGATGCATACCAGGTTATCTGATTTGATAAGGTTATTTGATTTGATATAAACGATCACTTGATACTGGTCTAGAAGTTTGAAATATCGATCAATTCTGTGGTCTATGTTTTGATTCCCTTTTTACAGGTAGCTTTACGAGAAACTTTATCTATACTAACGCCTTAACCTTTATCATAACAAGCCTACAATACCCCATCTTCGTGGTTTCCAATCAACATGTACAATCTCCAGATTAAACTCGCCCATTAGAAGACAAATCAATGCAATTGCACAAATCATCTTGCATTCCAGCACACATTCCTTTTGCTCATGAAAACGTATGGTTGTCTTTTTGAGGGAGTCTTTCGGAATTAATGCGTTATACTTCGACAATGTGCTTATTACAAGTCAGGGTTATATGATAAGTAAGGGACTGTCACTACCTACGGACACCGTTTTGCTTTTGAATGATCGAAATGTGTAGAAAGCTAGGGCTATGCTTGTTAAAACAACATGAGCAAACGTTATAATGAAAAAAGGAAAAACCTTGTTTTATACAATAGCCACCATTGTTAAAAGTAAATGAGCATAAGAATTTCCTTAGCTTACTGGCATGAGACAATCTGACAATCTATCCTGTATTACCATATACAGAATTGACGATTATTGATTAGCGAAAATGGGGCTATTTATTCTATTGCAATGAAAGGGCTAATGTACGAAAACTCCGAGTTACCTAACCTTGAATGTTCTCTTTATGAAATCCGTTCATATGATGACAGTAAGGAACTAAATTGGAATTATACAGTTCAAATGATCACGGTTGGATATTAATAGAAATGCAAATTTTTACATAATCATACACGCATTAAACATCAACTTCATTATGAATTGTTTCAGACTGTATTTACTTTTTGAGTGATTACGTAATATTTATACATCTATAAATACCCAACCATGATCATTTAATGATATGCACACAAATGCACTTCAAACAAATTACCCTTCTTATTGGTAGAACTATCACACAAGCAGACAATGTCTACTACAGGAATAATTAAGTTCCAACGATTATGCGTTCTTGGGACTTAACACAACGTTCATATAATCGTATAATGAATACACGACGCCTGCAAAAACCATTCTCGTTTTTGTCTAAAACCTAATACATGGACAAGTGCTTCGTTGGTACATGTCAAAATGACTTTCGGTATTTTTTCGTAACTGATGTTGGTGGCAACTAATCAGCAGAAAATGTAATTGGGGTGGATAAAGCGGTAAGTTATATTTTCCTCGTTTTCGAAACAATCATTGAGGCACTCGTGGTGTAGAACACACTTGGGCTTTTGTATGTAGTAATGCTATGAAAATAAGACTCTAGCTGATAGAGGCACATTAGAATGGTCCCAATAGTTTAATTCTATGTTACCCTTAACAAAAGTATATTTCAGTGCATACGTGGTTTGTGCACACAGTTTTCATGCATATATGCATCGAAAAGTGAAACAAAATCATTATATTTGTTAGTGACACTGGTCACCTCCAACATTCCATCGGCAAGATCCGCAACATTATCACCGCGGTCAGAATCGATTCCATGTAAGTAATAATACTTACAATCTTAAACTCAAAAGCCAAGGATGATTCATAACCTTCGGATTTGATGTTGATTGGATATCCGGCGACTAATGATGCGTCAGCACCCTTTTCCTCGATACATGATATTAGTGGTACGAGATGCAGATCAACTTGACGCTTATTATTTATCTCAGTCGACACCGGAAATCATTAGTTCTGGGGATGATAAACATATATTATCCAAACTCACGGACGTTTCAGATGGTAAGTTGAGATCTATCGAAGCCATTTTCAAAGGCTTGACCACAAGCTATTTGGTGCAGTTATACATCCCATTTTCAGTGTTTTCAATCCAGTTCTTTGCAACAACATCGTAGCATAACGATATCTTCAATGTCCAAGTTGGAGAATTGCAATGTTCTATTTCAACTAGGGTCAACATCAACAACAATATGGTTGATACACTCAGTCAAATACTTTTGTTGGTAAACATTCTGAGATCAACGTCGTCGATGCGACTGGCTGAATAACTATTACTGTATTTATGTGATGACTTTAAGAGTATTTCAGTGCAAAATCAACAGGTGTTTGCAGAGTTCTTGAATCATAAAGTGCAAGCACGCTTTAACAGCAAGATAATCACATTTTGGCCCTTCCAACCACATTTGCACGGATATGGTTGAATACAGTTATGGTATTCAACTTTGTAGGTCCCGGGTTAAACGATCAGCAACTTCATATGCAAGTCCATACGAGTCGAACTATAATAAATGGTTACGTGCCACCAATGAGTGCAATGCCTGTTGTCAAATCTAGGTTACAACGCCAGTTTTATGTGTCTGGCTAAGACAAATTCTAGGCAAACATCTGTGTAAATTGCTAATATATGAGTGAGAATAATAGCGCCAGAATATCACAGTGAGACTCCATGAAGTTTTGTTTAATGCTGCACAGATCCATGGTCAAATGAACTGCTAGCGCCTACAACTACGGCTTCTGCATCTACAAAATAACCTGGGTTGAGCTGTAATCAAGTTTAAATTGCAGTATCGAATATATCTTTGATAAACATCATAGTTGGCCGGACGATTTTGCCTAATCACCACTGTATCTGGGGAGTCTAATAATCGTAGTGGCAATGTCAACTTTGAAAATAATTGGTCCGATTTCCCTGCCGTCGGTGGAATAATGTACGAGGTTGAGCAACTCATAATACCACTGTTAACAAACCCAGTTGCGAAGGGGTAGTCGATACCAGGTTGATCATCTTTCACACGTTTTCCCCCAATCTCTACTAAGGCCTCACACGGAAAGAAAACTAAGCGTGTTGCACTTTTCAATCTATTTTTATGATTGTAGATTCTCGCTGGCTACAAAAAATACTGAAATTCGCCATTGTTTCGATCGATCAATACAGGCGCGTTTATATTAAATGCAGAATCTCATGTATCTGCGCACTGAGCCATGATGAAATTACACGTTATTGATTTTTTCTAACAACTTAAAAAATGCACCATTTCCCAATACCTGATTTTCAAGTATCCAATCGGACAAAAGTTGTTGAGGGCTAGATTTGCAATTGCCGAATTATTTGCTAATATTTTCGGTGAAAATACAGTCTTTACATATTCTAGATGAGAGATTTCCTTTGAATTTGATACGAAAATAAGCCCATTGCGGAGAACGTTCTGTGTCTTAGATTTTAATATCAGATTCTGAAGTTACGAACAGTCTCCAATGCTATTTAATATCAATTAGTTGTGGTGAGTTATACTTTATTTAAATTCCCCTTAACCTTTCATTGTATAAGATAATTAAGTTATTTGTTGAATTTCACAAAAACGTTCTGGTTTTGCTTATCTCATGCTTACATTGCGACCATAAAGTCGTAACCGTATATCGTCATTGATCATGAGGTATCCTGAATGGGATATTTCGTCATGATAGAATTAGATCCTCTTGATACTAATATTTGTTGTTTCCATAAACCAAGCAACAATTATAATACTCTTGGTATTTGGTGACTTATTTCAGGTCACGAATTATACTAATGATTTGGATGATGACTATTCCTTATTGCAAAGTTAGGTTAGGTTTTAAGAGCCTGCAAACTCTGTTTCTTTCTTTTATGCGTTGTTTATTTTAACATAAGCGATTCCTGCAAAATATCTTATAACTTCAATTGTATAACATTTGAATGCTCGCATATAATAGGTTGGTATTATGTGCTCGTTATTTGTTAAAAATGATTTCATTTTCATTTTAAATAGCCACATAAGACAGATGATTTATGTATCGGCAAATTTAACAGCACTTGTTTTGACTAGCTACCATAGAAAACGCTAGCATACAACGTGTATTTCATTTTTATAATATTTAAGTGTTACGAAATATGTCATAACACTATGTAACAAAAACGAACAACATCCAACATGTTTTGTTTAAATAAAGATTAATTTAGTACCCTAAACTACAAAGTGAAAGCAATAAGACGTTGAAGACTACTGAATTTTATTAGGAAATTTCTATATTTAATGACTTGTGGTTCGATGTTTAGGATTATTTGGGATTTAATTCACAATACTATAAGTGTACCGTACATGCTAACTCTGTAATTTAGAGACATACAATATTTGATCATTTTGTTAAACTTGTTGTTTTCTCTTATTCTGTATAAGACCTAGGTTCGTAAAACCATATGTTAGGTATTTGTAGTTTGGTCACATGCCACATGTACCGAAGATGTACTTACATTTCACAGGCAATATTATTATAGCAATATAAACCCATTTCATCACTCTAGAAAACGACAAATAAGATTGTTTCTCATTAGAGCCTAACCTTCATATTATAATTCACTTTCAATGATTTGCTTGTTTGTATATCTTAGTCATCTATCTATCTGTCTCTCTCTCTCTCTATTTCTCTCTTTCTCTCTCTCTCTCTCTCTCTCTCTGGTAATTATATAAAAACAATCCAAATGAAATCACAAAATTAGTAATAAGTTGTAATTACATCCGCAAAATACAAATCACTATACTCGTTACAAGAAGCAAAGGAAATCAATTACACTTCACTGGATACGAAACATATGGTTTATGTTTACTTCAGGGTGCTTGATCAGAGGGATACGCTGTTACTTTTTATGTTGGCAGGTAGTGAAGTTGGTCATATTAATAGCAACACTTTGCTAGGTTCTGATTAACGTCTCTGTTCCTAAACCTTGTAATATCAAAAAACCGACTCACTTTCGATCATTTTTACAATTATTGAACCAGTTGTGCGCAAAGGGCATCACAAAGCTATCCCTTATCTGGTATTGGTTTGCTCTTTGACGGTATGGATAACTATCTCACCTAAGTGATAACCAATTAGTGCATAGGTTACAAAGAAGCAAATGTAATACAGAATTTGTATTAGGAATACAGTTAAGTCTTACATATTGAGTATACATACAATTGTATACTTGAGCTAGTTAATAAAATATCAATTCTCTTAGGTGCATACTTGTTCAATTTCTTGCACTGATTTTTCTGTATAAATATAACAGGGTAGTACCATTTAAAATGAGTGGGATGTAACTTCGTATGTCAAGTTCGTGATTGTATGATCAAATCTGTGTCACTGGTGAAGAATTTAATTTAATTTAATTAAATATATACTTCCAGGAGAATGAATGAATCTTTTTCCCCATAAGGAGTAAAACACACCGTGATAGCAGCACTTCGACTGTCTTGTAATAACTGTAGCAGCAGAGAGGGTGAACAGACCAATGGTCGAGAAACGTCAAATGTCGAAATTAAGCCTTCCTACAAATGATCGAAAAATAGAAAGCGTCGACAGATTTAAAAAGGCGTCGACGCTTTACTGAGAAAATCTCTCCGGAATTTGTCTTATTAATATTATTCCATTGTCGTTGGTGATTTTTTCTAGTTTATTATGTACGCGCTTTAAGCAAGGTCCCCCACCCTCTCTGCTGCATTAATTAAATGATTATATTATATTAAAATAATGGTACTTCCGGAATATCATACTGCAAGGATAGCTCGAGAACAAATAGAAGGAATCAAACAATTTCGTTCTATTAGAGACTCATTTAGAGAAAACTTACAAGCGCAGCAACTAAAAAACTATTTAAACCCGTTACTGCAGCTATTAAGAAAGCTGCAGAGACTGTTGAAAAAACTATATGGGGAGATATTAAGGAAGAAGATGAGAATAGGAAAAAGTGTATTTTTCCAGTAGCGAACAGAACCAAACAAACAAAAAAGATTTTCTGAGATCTTCCAACTGATAGATCTGCGGCTCAGCCTCCACCCGTTGGTGAAGAAAGACTTCCAGATATTGGAAAACTTCGTACTGAAGTCGCCGACGTGAGAAAGGAACTTGCACCTAAACCCAAACCAGTAAAAGAAAACGTAGACTTGATTGCAAGATTTAAGGAAGGGTTTGTCGAAGATATTAGAAATACTAAAAGAGCAAAATTACCTGAAAAAATATTAACTAGTATATTTAATAAATCTGATATTTTAAAACCCGGTCATGAAAAAGTAAATGATGAAAATCTTATTAAATGGATATATCGCGTATATAGAAACAAAAGACAAATTAGAGATGATGATTTAGAATATAGAAATCTTGATGAGGAAGTAAAAATGCTTTATAGAGAGCAGATAAAACAACTAGAACAACAACAACTCTCCCAGCAGAAAGCTTCATGTCAAATTCCTCCAACTCTGCAACAAATAGAACAACAACAATCTACTTCACCGCAAAAAGAGATGATGTTGAAACCATCTAGAGAGTAAAGGAAACAGATGGCAAAAAAAATGAAACAGAAGAAGAATGGAAACAAAGAGAAGAAATATTCAGAGATATAGAAACTAAACAACGGGAGAAATTACGTTCACTGGGTAAAGAAAGAGATCCTGGCGATGATTCTTTTGACGCTACTGGAAGTGGTCTTTCTTCCCTGAATACAGTGGGAAATAATTTTGTTTGTCACAATAATATCCTCAATGATGTGTCACAGTTAGAGGTTCTCATAGAAGGAAAACGTGCCGGGAATAATTCACAAGAGATAATTAATGAAGCAGCTGATAATTGTCGGCGACTATTTCAAGGTGGTATCATGGATATCGGTGTTTACCGAGAACTTTTCGATGAACTTGTTGATGATTATAGTGACTAGTTGTTAGATAAATGGTAATTAAAATAAGATGATAGTACACAGTAATCATCGTAAATCCGTACAGGTCAGAGTGGTAAACTCACGATTACCAATCTACAGAACTATTTACGGAGATGGACTTGGTGATGTTGTACGGGGATTATTTACAAGGATAGCTCCAAATGTAGAACCTGTTGCAAAAGAATTATCGATGAAAGCTGTTGATCATGGCATTATTTGATAGCGCCACATATATGATCGATGGAAAAAATATTGAATCAATTCAGAAAGATGTCGACGTTGCTACAACAATAATTGTTCTAGCAAGATAATCTGATGTTTATACAAGATCAGCAGGTCCCACAATGATGTTTGTGAAAGATAATTCTGGTCACCCCAATGATGATCCGTATAATTTAAGACGACCAAGAAATGCTGACAATACCGCTGCTGCTGCTGTGTGGCCGGTTGTTCATGGTTCTAATCCAGATTTCAATTTGGGATTTGCAACGCGTAGAAATATGTTGCTAGGAAACAATAGAAGTTTTTCATGCACAATTCCACTATCGCATATTTTTGGATTTTGTATAAATGTTAGGAAGGTTATTTTTGGAGCTAGACACACGGTTGTTCTTGTAAGAAAGGGTGATGATAACATTGCTCTGTGGAGACCTGCTGGTGATGCTGGTAAAGTAGTATTATCGAAACTATCTTTGTGGATGCCGGTAATGACTCCAACGATCGCAGAAGAACAAAAGTTGATTTTTTTCATGGACACAGGTGGTAAATCCTTGTTATCATGGTTAACAACAAGCACAGATAGTATACAAACTAATGTTAACGGTCAGTTTACATGGCATATAGCATTACAACAAGGTGTTTCTGCACCACGGGATATTTTTATTGAGTTTCATGAGACTAATCGTTTAGGTAATCAAGAACGTACTCATATAATATTTGATAAACTAGGTATCACAAATATTTCTTTACGGATAAACGGACAGCAAGAACCAACAGAGAACATACAACTAAACTATGAACAAAATAGTATAGGACGTGTATATCATCGATTGATGTCATTCATGGGACGTGATCAAAATGTAGATACTGGGTTGCTAATATCACAATATGATTTCAGAACTTTGTATCCGATTTATTATTTTTCACTGGAGCATCTTGATCTATCAAAACAATCTGTCGTTGATATACATTTTAAAGCAACGTTAAATACAGGCGATATTGAATATAGAGCAATCGCGGTTATGCTCAGCGATAAAGCCATGTTACTTGAAGGTGGTAGTGGTCGAATGAGAGTCGTTGATGCACCAGTGGAAAATAATGAAAATATCACTAAAGCGAGATCAGCTCATTATCAGAACGTCAACTTAAACATTTCAACGACGCAAAACAATCAAAAACAGGCGTCAAGCTTAATCTCTCTGCGGGTGCGATTAAGGACTCAATTAAAACCGGCGGTATTTTTCCACTTCTCGCGGCCATTCCAGCGTTAATAGCTGCTGACGCTCCAGCCGTAGCAAAAGCAGCCGCATTAGGTGCTGTTGGAACAGCTGTTGGAATGGCTCTAAAGAAAGCAACAGGAAAAGGATACAAAAAAGGGACGCGGCTTAAGATTACCAGGATCTCGATGGGGAAGAGGTTTGAGGCTTCCAGGATCACTTCGTTAGATGCTCCAGCATCAAATTTTGATTTACTTAATGCTGCTAAACGAATAAAACTAAAAAACTTCAGAGGTGTTTTTATGCGAGATTAATTACCGAAACAACCGAATGAATTCGAAACAGGTATTATTAATCTCGAGTCGAATTCATGACCCGGTAATCATTGGGTATCATACGCGGTTGATCCAGGTGGAATCGTTTATTTTGATTCATACGGGTTAGCTCCACCGCGTGAGTTTATCAAGTATGTTGCACCACTTCACGCGCAAGTTTGGTATTCAACGCTACCAACACAAACAATGACAGATCCGCCAATATGCGGCCGTGAGGCAATTAATGTACTTAACGCTATATCAAAATCATCCAAACCGCCACATAAAGTCGTGCATGATTGTGCAAGCAACCAATTCGTTTTAAACAGATCTTAAAATATAATGGTTGATATTTACGGAAGAAAATCTTCTTCACGCGTTAAGAAAAAACCTGGCGACGTTGATCTGTCAAATTACGCGACTAAAGATGAACTCGCTGATATCATGAATCTGGCTGCAGTTGACCCAGATGAGGTTGTTATTTTTCAGGATCGATCTGGTAAACTAAAAACCAGCAATATTAAATGGAATGATATAATTCGACGAGTACTCAGTGCGGTCACGGATAATATCCTTGTGTTTACTGACAGCGGCAGAATCAGGGATTCAAGTATATCGTTTACAACCATCAGAGATGAAATTTCAAAAAGTGTTGCTAATCGTGTAAGAAACACCGGCGACACAATGACTGGTGAACTCAGCATGAACGGGAATAAGATAGTAGTTTTAAGAGATCCAACATCCGACGAAGACGCAGCAACAAAAAGATACGTCGACGTCAACTACAACACCGTAGATGGTAAACTATTCACGCTGCGAGTCGAGTATGATGTTCATACAAACGCGTTTACAAATCTTCGCAAAAACTTTAGAAAAATTAATGAAACCGCAGAGGAATTTTTTGGGAATCCGTTGGTCGTTGACGTAAAACTCGTTGATATCAAGACGAACATCGACACCATCAAACAAACACAGCAAGAGATCGTAGCGGGGATTCCTGAGATCGTTAATAAAACCTATTTGATTAAATTCTATCCGGAATAACTCCCGGGCATATTGCAAATATCGTATACACGGTGTCATCTGGATTCGCAACCTGGTCGCAGCAAAATAAAACTATCAAATATACTGTAACAGTCACTGGTGTGTACAGGCTGTCTGTGTTCAGTGCTGCAAAATTTGAAATATTTACAACGTATCCACTGCGTCATTCAGCTGATAAGTTTTTCCGGGTTGTATCTGTTATATTAAATAGCGGAGACAAAGAAATTTTTATTATGGAAGCGGCTGATAAAAAATTAACCGCAACATCTTACTGGTGGTGTTTGTAATTTGTAGTTGAAAGACTTCAATTATTTACTGCATAAAATATAATGAGTACCTCAATTGACGATGCATCTCAATACAGGTACAATCAAGCGCGTGTATGGCAGACGAACTTAAAAGATCGAGTCGAACAATACACGGTAAAAATAAAGAAATATCGACGACGACTATTTATCGTCGACGTAATAGTTTATTCAGCATCCGCTGTTGTTGCTGTTATCAGAGGGGGCATTCCCTACGTTCAACATATTTTGACACCCCCCCAATAATCAGCCCGTGGGTGATACAAAACATGTATCTACCACCAGTGATGTGGTAGGTGGGTGTTTTGTCTGTTGAGTTTTGTGGCTTCATGCGGAGCCCCCAATTCATTATAAAAATTGCAAATATGCGTAACCACCGACCAGTTGTCAGCCATGGGGATTCGATCGCCAGTCCTCAAGTATTACGGTCCGATACGTTATCAACTGAGCTATCGAAGCATCTAACAATGTTCGTTTTAGAAATTATTATATAGCTACAGTTTGTGAATAGATTGTAGAGTTATACATATTTCTACATTAAAACAGCGGTTTCTGAATAGATTGTAAATATTTATGCATTAAAACAGCGGTTTATGAATATATTGTAAATATTTATGTATTATAGCAGCGGTTTGTGAATATCTTGTAAATATCTGCATTTCTCGTAACAGATTGTAAATATCTACACTCAAACAGCGTGTTCTGCCCTGATGAAATAAATGTACATGCTACCACTACATTATTAAACGTTTTTACCTACAGATCGGTTTGTATACTTATATATATATATATATATATATATATATATATATATATATATATATATATATATATATATGTACATATCTCTATATCTATATCTATATATATATACATATCTCTCTCTCTCTCTCTCTCTCTCTCTCTCTCTATATATATATATATATATATATATATATATATATATATATATATATATATATATATATATATATACAGTGGTTCCTAAACAGATTGTAAATATCTGCATTAAAACTGCGTGCTCTGCCTCGATTTCTCGTAACAGATCCAAAAATGACTCCACTATACTGTACGATGGGAAATGCGTTTAAAATTTATTTTGTAAGCTAAAAACCATAAATATCCTTCTACGAGTATAATTATTGATATTAATTACGACGTAGATGGTTAATTGACTAATTACGACCAAAAAAATCAGAAATCTATTGATAAATATATATATATATATATATATAATTATCTCCCTTTCGCCTGACTCAAAAAAATAATTAGTATAAAAGTGAGGCTTTCTGCCAAAAAGAATAAATAATTAAAAAAATCTTTGATAAATAAAATTCGAAGGAGTGATGATAGTTTATCTCATTAACAATATTGAAACATGATTTTTTGTTTATATTTCTTGGAAAAAGTGGATTTGGTTATATTTTTCGCGACAAATTATACTGAAGGCGGATTAATATTAAAATATTTTGCAGCAGAATTTATTGCTTGAATTATAATATCTTCGCCAGTTTCTGTGTTTCTAGATTTTACCGCCCTTTTACCGGTTGTTTTACATTTCCCAGTATTACCACGTGTATTATTCTCGCTCTGGGTGACACCTTGAAGGTTGGATAAACTATTATTTTCAGGATTCCCGTCAATATGATCGAATACATGACCGTCTTTGACAAACCCCTTGTGACATTCATACACAAATCGATGACAGAGATAAGGTTTCTTCTCAGCAGTAAACAATAGGTAACCAGTATTATTAATATAACCAACTGGTAATTTCTTCTGACAATTTCTGATCATACCATCAATATTTGATTCGTAGTTTGTTATTGTAGGATGTGGGACAAATGCATTTTGCTCCATTATGCAACAATAATATAATTTGTTTAAATCATGATTTGTCTGAAAACTTAGTTAGTTAGATAATTCTCTACGGATTTTATAGCGTTGTCATTGAAGTTATTTTTTATCATACTATCTTTTAAGCTCTCTGTATCGTTTACCATCACAACACGCACAAAACTGTGTTTCTTCTCGTACTCCAGCACCACATCGCAGACATGGTATTGGTCCTAAACTTCCACGGTGAACGTTTGGCATGTGTTGTCCGCAGAATTGCTTCCTGCAGGGTATATTGCAACGAGTTAATGATCCCACCATGAGCCATTTACATTAAGACATTGTATATATATAATATTTTTTATTTAAATACTTGTCTGAAATATAATATGGATGAGTTTGAGAGATTATCCCGAATCAAGCCTTGGAAAACAAGTAAAAGCAACCTCGACAGGATATCTCCTGACGTGCCGATACGAGATCTGGTTGATCGGAAAAATAAAGGTTTGATTAATAAAATTCACGACGCCAAGAAAGAATTTCACGCAGATGGTGCATCTCATGTCTGGTTAACGTTTAAGATTATTCGCAATGACAAAGTCAAGGCCAAAGGTATCATCGATGCTACGATGAATGACAAAAGAGCAGCAGCTAATATTAAACAGCTCGATAATAGAAGTTATCTTTTCAGAATAAAATTTCTCATATTTGCAGAAACAGATAACTGGATTATCCGTGATAAATATGATCATGTCCATGGTAATAAAATAACTGTCATACTAAGTAGAAATTCCAAACCGGGTCTATTGACTGGTATTGATAAACTGTATTATGAGCAAGTCTATCCTGTAACAGCAGTTATTTATGAATCTATGTGATAAATGAAAAACCTAGCGTTGATAAACTGGCGCCGATGAAATTTTCAAAAATAAACTGTGTAGCTGAACGAGTAATAGAACATTTTACAAACGCGGCCCGTGGAAACTGTTTAACAGATAGAAGATGTAATATAATAAATGAGTGGGGCGAAATAGTTAAAGATACCGGTGCGTCTATCAAAAATGTCAATGAGTTAGGAAAAAGATTAAAATTCCCAATAACCGTAGCGACGATAACAGAAGAAATATTATATGAATCAAAATATAAATCAAAAGAAACTTCGATCGAAATTATTGATCATAATGCACGCGCGTCGACTAGCCCAATAACAATATTTCCACGAAATCGAACTGTTAAATTTTATGATGATGACATGTTTGACTTTATTAAAAAAATAAATAAAACGATCTTGTATCAGTGTGGTTATTTAAGAGCTCAGATGATGAAAAGTATGATCAATTTGTGCGACCTAACGGTGAAATATATCGTAAAGAATCCCTTCGTGAAGAAATGATAAATCTTGATCAAAAATATTCAGAAAACATTCATGAGTTGCTCAGCAACTGTTTTACTGTTCCATCTGTTGCAACTCATGTTGCTAGAAAAAGAAATTTGTGGAAACCAACCCGAAATGAATTTCTTTCGGATATACAATCAGGTTGTGTCGAGTATGGCCACGGCAGATTGTGGAATACCAAATATAATTACAACGATATATCTGTTGATATGGTTGCGTGTTATCCAGGAAGTTTTCTCGGATACGGAGATTGTTCTAAGTATTGTGCAAGGTTCGGTCATCCAACACATGAAATGACGCGAGTATCGATAAATGGACCATTGCCAGATTTTGATCTAACTGGATTTACTTGTGTTGAATCATTCGAGTTTGCTATGGATCTTCATACGATATGTCATGTCTGGTTTGGTAGACATTTCTCAGAAAAACGCTGGGCACCAATAGTTTTATTACGATATGTGCTCGATTGTGCAATATTGGTATCGTTGGTGGTTAGTGTGGCGATTATATCATATAAGAAACAACCCGAGTTTTGGCTACCACCGGGGGAAAATATCAGTCTCGATGAGGTCATTAAGGAATTTAGAGAAAAATGTCCTGATGCTTTCGAGGATGATATCATCAAAGAAGCTCCTAGAATCCTGGAGATTAAACTCAATAAAAGCGATAAAACAGCAAAGGATCTTGGAAGAAAAATAATAGGAAAGTTTACTCAAGGTGGAGCATATGATCATCAACAACGTCATGCACGATTAATACTGGATGATACCGAAAACGATTTTATAGTTGCTGATGCAGCAGCGAGAAATATATTTATAAACCGCGAAGATGTTTATTTATCAAATGAAACACGAGTAGGTACGATTGTAAGCTATGTGGATGGAGAATCGCCTCAGTATACACCTGTAAGATCATCGATGGTGGCCTACGTGAGCATAAACTTGCTATCTATCATAAATAATTTTTCTGATACCGCAGTTAGGGTTGGAACAGATTCGTTCTATATCGATAAGAAATATGCAACGTTGTTGGATGATTTTACGGACGATGATGCATTGTGGGGTTCATGGAGAATAAAGAAAGAAAATACACTTGATTATTCAGAATCAGCAGATGTTACGATCAAAGATGATTATTATAAAAATCAACGATCAAATATATCATCGACAACTTTGTTGTTACCATCGGAATATGATCCAATAGCTAGATATAAAACGATATACATAAACGGGTAGCTCTGGTAAAACCACTCGAGCGATCGAACTATTTCAGAAATCAGATATGATCGTGCTTACACCAACACATAGACTCGCGCGAGAAATGAAACAACGAGGAGTTCAATCATGTACTTATCACAGCTTCTTCGGATGGAAGGGTGATACATGAACATCTTTAAGGATGGGTGAGAAATACATTCCAAGGAACATTATTTGGGATGAAATATGCACTGTGCCGTTAGAAACATTAAAAACATTTCTAGATTGGTTATTAACGAGAAATACTGCTGTGATAATGTGCGGCGATCATGGTCAACCACCACCCATAGTTGGACCATCTCCACATAGGTGGCTAAAGAACTTTGTCGATTATTACGAAGAAAGGAATGATGATCGTAGAGCAGTTGATGCAACGTTGAAACAGTTTAAAAAATTAATCAGACTACAACCGAATAAAATTCATTGTGAAGTAATGCGTGGAATAATTGCAGAAACACCCATGAACGAATTTCTACAAACTTGGAGACCAACCGATTTAATAGTTGCAAGTAGAAAGATAGTTCGTGATACACTTCAACGAGAGTTGTTTCAGCTGCATAAAGAAAAATATCCAACATTGCCAGTTCCGTTATGTTATCGACCAGCAGATACGCGACGACAAAATATTGACGTTGATATACCAGGACAGACCGAGTCAAGGAAACAAAATCTTGTGCTGAATGATATTGTCGCAGTTGATGTTGATGTTGTTGAAGATGCTCTACGTGCTGATAAATCCCCGTGGACGCTTCGATACACAATGACGATTCATTCATCTCAGGGATTAACTATTACTGATACAGTTGTTTGGATCGCCGATGATCACATCGAATGGTCGAACTTAGCTTATCTTGCAGTGTCTCGAGTTAGAAAAATATCTCAACTGAGACGAATGTCATGGACTGGTCAGTGATTAGTGATGATATTGACGAATGTCAAAGTGATATAATAAGAAAACAAAATTAGCTGGTTATAAGCAATCTGATAAAAACAATAACCGAGAATTTGAACTCGACGTTGAATTTATCAGCACGTTGAAACAACAACAGAATAATCATTGTACTAGTTGTAATTGTATAATGTTATGGCGGTATTTGAAAAATGATCCAAGACAATTTACCGTTGACTGAAAAAATATAAGTCGCGGTCATACACGAGAAAATATTATGTTGACCTGTCTTGAGTGTAATCGACGTAACGGAGCTAGTTAAGTGATCGCGATGTTAATTGTGTATCCTCGAGAATTACTTGTAATTGTTCACGTACAAATCCACGTTGAGGAGCAGTTGAATCCAGCCTGTAGATTGCGGGTCTACCTGAGAATCTTGTCACGGTGAATATCTTGTATATGGTAAAACTCCAAATAGGATCAGTCGCTCTTTTTTACCACCTTCGAATTCACCGGGCTCGTATAAATACCTGACAGTGATACTATCTAATACTGGCTGTGCTGAAAGATCACGTCGTTGTGTAGGTATATTTTTTTGCAATTGCATTAATAGGTTTCATGTTGGTCGTTCGAGTGATCTCGTTATTTAACGCTGCTATCACACTTGGCAATCTTGCAACCCATTCACGAGATCTCGTACCATGAAAAAATTCTTTCGCGTATTGATATCCAAATAACCGCTCAGCGAGTGTTCGATTAAATCGTTCAACAATTGCCTGATCACGATGAATTGCAGTATGTCCTCGTCGTATTTTGGTATTATGTTGTTTCATCAGCGATGATACTGGACCAAGAAATTCCTTGCCAGGATCAACCTGTAGCAACTGTGGCCATCGCAGACCACCTCGTTGATAAATTCGTTTAAAAGCATCGGCTACTTCAGATGCTGTTTTCGTTGATAGCGGTTCTGCATCTTTATATCTACTTACAACATCAACAACGGTTAGCGCGTATTTGTACACTTTTCTACATACAGGATCATGTGGTAAAAACAGAATATGAGCTTGATGAACTTCATTAGAAACACTAACATCGAAATGTGCAAAGTGAATTTGCTTAGGTGGTGGTAGGTAAATTTGCCATATTGCCTGTTTGGATAACCACGCTTTAGCAGTAAAATGTTTAACCGCTGCTGCATTAGCAAGTTTACTAATTGCTGCTTTACCTTTCCAGTATCCTCTTGGAGAATAATAAATCGATTCCATTTTATATATTACCAGCCCCAAGCGCTAATTTACCTTTCATCGCAGATGTTACTAACCAATTAGCTAATTTTTCTTTGATATTTTTATTTTTTATAGAATTTAGCGCATGAATTTATTTCACATCTGCAATATGCCTATGTTGTAGATCATTACTTTTATACGCGACATCATGAGCAAGACATGCTTTATCAATAGCGTGTATTGGTTCCTCGCCTGGTTTTGGTTGATCCTGATTATCAAGCCTGATATCGAGTCGAGTACCAGGACCGCAATAATTATATCCTGGTAGATGTTTTTATCCTGGGTATTTGGCCCACGGAGTTCCCGGTAATTTTCCTAATTTTGCTGCAATATCACCTCCGCGTTGCTTTTTTTTTTACTTGACTTTGACTTTGACTTTGGTTTTGGTTTTGACTTTGGTTTTGGTTTTTCACCTGACTGCACTGACTTGTCATTAGAGATAAATTTCAATTTCTTTGTACGACACCGCGTACACTTACCCGTAACCGCTGATTTGTTATTTTTTGTGGTAATAGTTGTTAGTGTATCCGTCGGTGTACGCGTCTTGCACTTCACACAATATAAATCCATGGATATTTTATATAGCATGGATATAAATGATTTCTCAGCGACAAGAAAACGAGAACCTGTCAAACACCATCCTGCGTTACCGAATTCCATCAGAATGATAATAATAGGACCATCTGGAAGTGGAAAGACACATTTGTTATTTAATCTTATAATGAGATGGTTAATATGGGATAAATTGTATTTGGTAGCCCCGTCAGTTGATGATCAGCGATGTTATGATGTGCTCAAAGATTTTAATGAAAACGCGCGATTACTGGATGACGATGTTATCAAGTTTATAACCGATATTGATGAAGCACCATCAGTATATTCCATAGACGGATTTATTAATAATTTGGTTGTATACGACGATGTGATGCTGGATAAACAAACAAACACAGCTAGGATTTTTTTCTGGAGGTAGACATAAAAACACTGATGTCATTTACGTTATTCAAAGATACACACAAATACCAAAAGTGATCAGAGATAACTGTAATATTTTAGTTGTGTTTAATGGAGTTGATACACACACGATGAGAAATATTCATCAAACTTGGTGCAGCGGTGACATGGATATAATTAAATATAAAAATTTCTTTTCACGAAGGCAAGCTACTCCGCATGGATTTATAACAATAAATTTGCACGATCCTAGAACAAGATATCGTATTGGACTTGATAAAATGTTTGGATAAATTAATAGCAGCAGAGAGGGTGGGGGACCTCGCGAAGACGTAATTCCGTAAAGCGTGTACATAATAAACTAGAAAAAAATCACCAACGACAATGGAGTAATACTAATTAGACAAATTCCGGAGACATTTTCTCAGCAAAGTGTGGACGCTTTTTAAAATCTGTCGATGCTTTTTTATTTTTCGATCATTTGTAGGAAGGCTTATTTTCGACATTTTTCGACCATTGGTCTGTTCACCCTCTCTACTGCTATTGTACTGTAATTATTAGAGTTTCTGTAAGTATGCATTTTAATGTCAATATCCTAGAAAGGTAACATTCGAGATATAAAATATATAAAACTTCTATGTTGTATGAAAAGAATATAAAAAAGCTTGTCTATAACTGCACACATGTGATTGAAGAAAGATATTCAGGTGTATCGTACAGGCCACACCTTAAAGTATTATTAATAATGCTGTATAATACTTCATTTATGTATACATCAGCTATGTTTGCTCTTGTGAGTTGTATGCTTTTATATGTATCTACTTTTATTTTCGTGTACATATGTAGATATATATGTATGCATATATGGTTGCGAGCATGTGTTTGGTATGTGAATATACAAATACAACTTTAAGTCTACATATGCATTTATGAATTTGTGTGGCAATGCTTATATTCTCAAGTAAGAATAGATCGTTAGTATTGTTAATTGTTTATACATGCGATAGAGTTGTTCAGCTATGTAATAAACGTGCCACCATAAGTTTGCATTACTGGTGTGTGTGTGTTTTTCTAGCCTTTTTGGAAAAATATACCTTTGACCAAAAATCTTGGAGGGCCCAGTAAATCATTGGCAACTTTTTATAAAATACATTTTGTCAGATACGTTGCATTGAAAGTCTGAAACGAGTAAAATGGTCAGAACTTCTGCAAGAGAGAGAGAAATATATGGAAGACAGACCAAATATAGATATTGGTTCTCTTGTTCGTACAAATATCATTACTATTTCTGCTAATAGGATAAATCATAAAATACCACATGCAATGGTTCTCTTTTAATAATCTCATAATACAGATTTGTCAATACACGATAATCTTCGTATATATGGTAACTGATAATCTACTTGAATAACTTCTCCAGGTTTGAATCACTTGCCGAAGATGAGGTATGCGACGCAACTGCATTCTCCGTCATCGCATTCTAAGGCGAAAGGAGCAGGACAATGATCGGGACCACAGTCGCTCGTGCGGGAGCATGCTGAATAGAGAATAAATTACACAGTTCATTGGTAATTAAGTCGACAATTACTTAAATATGCCATAGCGTATCAATCATGCATGAGCACAAACAGTTATTGATTCTTCTATGCATAAGGTTCTTCTACAACGTCATGTGTCTTTTTATGTTTTTGTCTTTATCTCTCTATTCCTTGTAGCTAATTGTCGGTAGGTCTGCAACCTATGCATATGTACATGTTCGAAGATAAGTTAATAGGTACATAGTAGGCACATATTTAGTGAGAGACAGAGAGAGAGAGAGAGATTGAACCCCAAATATAATTAATAATACATCAATGGAACATTAAATCAAAATTACTATGCCAAAAGTTCTTTAGATCTGCGAACATATTCTGCATTAAATACCAAAACGGGCTTTGCAATGGTTGTCGTAATGTCGACATTTTGTTATATCTCATCGATATGCGTGTAAAAAATTTGAAACATAAATAATGGAAGACCATGACATTATGAACTTTCTAAAATGCATATAATTATTTGAAAAGAAGTGTCTTTAAACCGCATCATATCCAACCCACTTTTACTCTAATACTTAATAACCGTCTTCTTCTCCAAACCCCTTTTTAACGATTGAATAGCTTTAGGCCCTTATGCACAAAACAGGTTGCCATTGCATTCAACGGTTTTAAATGTGTTGAAGCGGGGGGGGGGGGGGGGCTTCACATTTTAGAGTTTAGATGCCTAACGGTCGAGGAGTGAAACTGTGCAAAATTGCGCAAGCTATAACACAACGACAGGTAGGAGCGCTTGGTGGAGGAGCATAAAAGCAGAACGAGTGATTTAGCATCTATTGGAACTCGCTGAATACTCATGTTATCCGTTCTAGCCATAGGTTTAAGATAGATTGCCGTATCGAGATGTGTAACGATAAAGTTGATAAGGACTTACCTTTACGCAAACGCAGTCGATGTTCACACGTGCAATTGTCATTTACGCATTTGCCCCTTAATCCGTCAAGGCAGCCCTTATTGCATTGCTCGTCAGAATCGCAGGCTTCTGCATATATGACGAGGACTGCTACTGAAAATTATAAAACAGCATTGTTCTTATCCAATTCCCAACACGACATACACTATCATTATAGCAACTGTCAAACTTAATAAGATATGAGATGGAAAATCGGAAATATGTGCAATAACCATCACGTGTACATGATACTTTATGCCATTATTTACACACAAAACAAAACGAAAGATTTAAATTATAATTAACATAAACCTTCATTTTTTTTATTATCATCTCCAATGTTCATATATGAGAAATAAATACGTTGGAAGAATTGTAAGAGAAAATATATTGATTCAGGTGATTTAAGAGAAATGATGTAAACTTTGCAAAATTGGGAGAACTGTTTATATTTAGCGTACGTCCTTCACATCAGACATGCTAGCGAAAGTTACATTTATTCGTATCTGCCACTAAATGAGGGTAGCAAGAAGTATGGTTTTCATTTTCTTCAAAGTCCTGACCACTTTCAGACACAGAAGAAATTTCGTGAGAGTGTTGCTGTGATATGATAAGAAATGCATGGAGCACCTTTTTATAAGGAGAGCATAATCAGCCATTTGTCCTTTCCCAACCTCATACGTGGCGGCCAGAACATGATCGTGATCCTAAATCACGCTTTAATTTGTACAAATTTGTCCTCTGTTTACATATTTACTCCAATATCACTGTTATGACATGATCTACAATGTTCCTGTTCAACCCGTCGTCTGTCTGTTTCTATTGTTTTCGTCTGCATACAACTTGTTATGGTCAGATTGTTCGTGCTTTATAAGTCGTATGCTCTTATTGTTTTGTAATATTAGCAAATTTAAATGACGTTTCCTGAACTCGTTTTGAATATATATTCTGTACTTATTCTGTAGATTAACGAATTTGCTTCGCGAGATGAAACCACAAATTCTAGGGTGTAAGAAAAGTTATACTCAACATAAAGCTATCCTATCTATCCCCTATAATTCCATAATATATAAACAAAGTGAAGCTACTATCTTTCTATAGTCTCCGACTCTTGTTTTATGGACAGCCCCCATTCCCTAATATATATGACTTGTGTTGTTTACGTATACAGTGATGACATTCAAAGATGTGTGAGTGTATATGTCAGGGAAAGAAACGTGTCATGCACTTGTCAAGTACTTAATGTAGATCCTTACTGTATATTTTTAGTATCTTCGATGTTTATGTTTGAGAAATAAATAATTCGCAAGAATTTTAGGAAAACAATATTCCTTCAATTTCTGAGAATATTTTGCATTTTTACATCATTAATTGAAATGTCTAGAGTTCTGTAGGTGCAAATTATTTCATATCAAGCAGGTATGAGAAGGAAGTAGTAATACATATTTAATACACCGGGGGACAGAGTTTCGGCTTACATGTTCTTCAAAGTTTTGATCACTCTCACATGGAGGAAACATTTCATGACATTGTTGCTGTGATCTCATAAGTAAGCATGGAATACATCAGTTCAAGTTTTAGAACGGCAGACATAGAGTACATTGAAGTTTTGCAACGTACTTGATCAAAGTGCTAGTGCTTCTAAAGAAAGTTACGTATCAAAGAATTGCTTCTATCTTTGAATTGAACTTTGAGTAGGATGAAATGATGAGAGAGAGAATTTTGTTTGCATCAAATCAAGACAAAGGAATATTTAGTTTCTTTTCTTGGTAAACAATCCTGAATAGACATCACAATGAACTCTCGAAATATACCCCAAAGATCGAGTTTTCTCGGGATTCTTCCGTCTTTCATTTCGGAACTCATTCACTACAAAGTTTCCTCGTCTGCTTTATTCTTCTTGTCTTGCCATTTTTGATCTCATATTTGCAGTTGGGTCTTCTTTTGAATTTGCTTCTGCTTGTATTTTTTTCCAGAGACACTTTGTATACCAATGTCATTTTTGTCTTTATGGGTTCCTTTTCGTTAGTTTTGTGAACATTCTGGTCTAAACAGTGTTACAAAACTGTGTGCACTAAAATAAATTCGTGATGAATGATTCAACTTCCCAAATGCAATATGTCGTTTTTGCAGATCTTTACCTTTATAAGCTAAATCATGATTGTGACATGCCTCGGTCAATATCATTTATTGGATACTCTCCAGGACTTGGTTGATCTTGTTTATCAAGTCGGATATCAATTCTCGTTCCAAGACCACAACAAGTATATCCTGGAAGATGCTTTTCTACTCGGCATTTAGCCCATGGAGTTGCTGGTAATTTTCCTGATCAAGTAGCGATATCTCCACCAACTGTATTATTTGAAATAGATGTATATTTATTTGTACCATATTTTATACATTTACGTGTAAATGCACGACTTATTGATGTTAACCTGTTTGTGGATGTGGATACTCTTCATCGAATGCAATATCAATTCATATTTTTATTATATTTGTACAACAGGGATGTCATTGATTTCTCAGCGACAAGAAAGGAAGAGCCAGTCAAACATACTTTATATAGTTTAAACTAGTTTCAAACAAAAGAAATTGTTACAAACTAAATACATTTGTTTTGTTTAATGCCAAGTTGTGTCCCTTATTGTGTATCCTTTATGTTTGAACATACAAAAAAAAAATCGTTTCAAGAACAATTTAAGCTTCTCCGCTACAAAGGGTAATTATCTAACTTCAACCACATGACGTTGTGCTTGGTTATGTGCTAAGTAACATTTTAATGACTCATTCATAATTTCTTATGCGCAGAAGGTCTTTCTTCAGAGGAAACGACGGTGTCTGCTTATACCTATTTCTTCACTATGGGTTTGATCAGTACGGGCGACATTGGCTTTCCTAATAGACATGCTAAAGGCACAGAGGTTAAAAAATTATACTTTGTCATCATCCTCGAGTCATGTTCTAGATGAAAACCAAATACGAACATGAAAAATTGCGTGAAAGAAAAGAGTATAAAACGACAAAAACGTGGATAGCATTTTATGCACAGGAGCAAAATTTGTCATTCAATTTCAAATGATATTAGCAAAAACATTTGCATCAACAACATTGACCTAACCGTTTGACATTTGATTCGGATATTTCTTAGGGTATGGTTAACTTACAAGGATAAGGGAAATACATGCCAACCATCGTATGTATGCTTTAGGTAGACTCTGCCATAACAGATGCTCTACCGTACATGCTCACCATCATGTGAATGTCTCGGTAGATCAGGCATTGGTAATAAGGACAAAACATGCTCACACCATATGCATGCGTCAGGTACACCAGGCCTTGATAATAGGACGAAAACAATCATGCTCGCATTATATGTATGCCTCAGGTAGGACTTAATAAGGACAAAACATGCCCGTGTCATACTTATGTCTCAGGTAGACTATGCCATACAAGTAGGAATGAAATACACACCTTAATATATATATATATATATATATATATATATATATATATATATATATATATATATATATGGCTTATGTGCACGTTAATGGTTTGGACAATGCATGCTCACCTCTGGTAAACCAAGCATTGCAAACGGACAGGTCGTTATTATTAACTTTTGCAGTCTGCTATACACCTGGCTAATGATCGGATATGACACTTGGTGATGCGTCGCTGTGCGGGTGGACTGGTGAGAGTACTTAACTTCTTTTAATTGTAGGTAGTATTAGCTAAAGTAAATATAGATTACCGAGGTTAACTAAGGCTCAACAGGTTGATTAATTGTGTTACCATAGTGGAGTAAAACCTATGTCGTATAATATGCAATATTGCATTAGAAGAATATATATTATTCTTGAGCTAAAATTTATATTGTCATACAATGTGTGTTTATCAGGTCAAAACTTATTTCACTGTATAGAAATACTAATTCACATATTCCATATTTAAGCCTTTTCTAATATTTTTCAATAAATCATAATGTTATATCATATTTGAAAGAGACTTAACAATTAATAGAGGAACGAAGCGATAATTAATTAACTAATAACAGATAACTTAATTTCCTAATAGAAACAAGTAAAAATTTAAAACGAATATAAGTCTGTTGGATTCAATCTAAAATGATCTTAGAGCTTTTAACACAAGTTCTAGTGAATACAGTTCTCAATAATCTTTCATGTGTGCCTGTAGTGGCCTGTATTTTCGAATGTACTAAATAGCAATGGCCTGCAGTATGATATGATAAGATTTTTTGATGAGAATAATATAATAGTAGATGTCCTTGTTCGATAACACTATAATTCCAAATTACTGTCTCTTTCCAAGAATATTTTGGAACATATTGTATTTTGAGCGAATAATGATTTGAATTAAATAATTAGACCCAACCCAAACACAAAATATAAGATTGATTCTGCTCTAGTGTTATAGCTAGAATGACTTAAATTTCAATTAATCAAGATTATATAGCCCTCAATTTGACATAGGTCACAATCAGCATTTCCTGGAAATATTCTGTCAACTTAATAGAAACTTCCATTCTAGTTGATTCTGATGGCATAATAAACTCTTCAAATAGACAAAATCTGTTATTGAAAATATAATAAAGAATGTGATAAACATAACGTGCAACAGGACCATTTATATGAGACAAATAATACATTTTACTCAGATTAAGATAAAGATCCTAATATTTATCCTACACTGAGAGAAATATAAACAATGTTGTTTACAAATTGTGAGTAGTCGGCTACAGCATAAATTTGATGCTGCATAAGGTTAAGGACATACAACAATCATTGATAGCATAACATGATTACAAAAAGCTAACAAATAATGCAAAAGATTAAATATATTCAACGTCTCCCGTCATAAAGAAAAACGATTTATGCAACAATGCTTTCATTTAATTACCATTCTAATATGCATGCTAATAAAGTAACGAGGTTTTATCAAATGAAACTAATTATTCACGAAACAATGTAATACTTCTGAGTACTTGAAAGTTCATCTGCTATTAAAATGTTTCTCCGTTTGACTTGTTTAAGGTCAATATTGTTGTCATGCAACATCAATCTCTGTCTTAATAATCACTGATTTTGTTTTTGATCTTTCCCAAAAAAGTAAGGTAACTGTGAACACTAAACACAATAATCGAACAGGAAACTGAAATTTAAAGTGTTGAAAAGCCCATATCAGAGCCAAACATTCCTACTCGAATGAGGACCCCGAGTGGTTGAGTGATCTAAACTTTTATCTCACCTCTGTCTGCGTGGGTTCGAGTCTCAGGATCGGCCAATGTGGATACGTGAGAGAACGTGCCAGTAGTTTCTAGCGGGTCGGTGGTTCTTTCTGGGGTATTCTCTATTTCTTCCCACACCATATATACTTACCGCCAAATACAGCCTATCTTGTGCTGAACAATGGCGTTAAACCCTATAAAAACATCAACAGGCTTCTCGAATGTGAAATAATTTCTCTCGTGATTTTATCGTTTTAGCAAAACAGCACAATGGATGCTCTACACCATTGTTGTCATCCTGAATCAATACTGCACGGACCACAACATCACTTACATCAAAACATATTTGAAATCAGAGTCTGACATTTGGAGGTAAATTAATTGGTGCACTCTTATGTATGTCCTTTAACTTGACAAAACCATCCTGACATTTTTCAAACCAAAGACACTTTGTTTTCGTACTCGATACATTTGTCAGGACTTCAGCAGTTACGGAAAACGTTGAACAAAACTTCTTATAATATCCAGCCACACCCAAAACTCGCATAGATTGCTTTCTGCGGATTGGTACAGGGAATTCAGAGATAGAAAACTCACTATTACTTAAATAAATTGTCAACTATGCATCATGAGTCTCTCAAAGAATTTCTGGATGATCACCAAGTGATCTTTTCAGGTGTCTTGTAAATGATGACATCACCAATATAAGCACTATATTATCTAGATGAGACCTAATAGTGTGCATTAAATGTCGGAAAGAACACGGCGAACCTTTCACCCAAATGGCATCACTTTGTATTTATAAAGTTCATCTAGAGCTGCGAATGCCGAATTTTTTTCGCCTTTTCCAAGAGTGGAGATTGCCAGATTCGATTCCAAATGTCACACTTGGTGACCTTTTAGGCATTTCCTACCTTGTTAACGCAGGCATAGAGTCTTGCAGATGGATATTAATCTGTTTTAGTCAGATGGATCTATATTCTATAGTCTGTGCACACGTTGAAAGTATTGTCTGGTTTGGACACAATACTACCCGGTGATTTCCATTAGCCTTTACTTGGTTCTATAAAATCATTCTCCAACAAATACTGAATTTCTTTTTTTCAAGCATTTGTTGTAGGGAATTCATTATGTACGGATGCTGTTTCGCATGTATTGAATCTAGAATTTCAACGTCATACCAGATTTTATTTGTTCATTGATGCTGTTCTTTTATTGCTAGACAATGACTTAGCTGGAGGTTATAAGGTCCTTGATTTCTATCTTGCTTTGGCTGTTACCAAAGCTAAGGCAGAACGATTGCTCAAGACCGAATCTGATCACGACACTATTTATTGTGTTGAGTGATATATTGATAAGGCTTTTGATAAGGTCACTTTTACCTCTTTTCCCTATCAATCTAAATGTATTGACCATTTTGATCTTCTTGTAGCTATCCTTTCTCTTTTTTACTAATAAGAGTGACAAATGAAAATCACTTGTCTTTAAACAGACAAAATTCCTGAGATATCCTGTTTGTTTTAGATGGTTATTAGTGAACTGATTTAGAAAAGGAAACAACTGGCTATTTGCCGAACAACGGCGTCATTGTGAGAAAATGGAGACAAGCTTAATTACCCATTAGTAACGAGTGGCCAGTAAGATTTAAAATTTTTATTCGAATGATGTATGGACAGGAAAGTATTAGTATAGCTCCTGAAACTCAGTGTGACTGGTAATGTGGGAGTCAATGAGACTGACCACAAGTTCTTAAATCATTCTTTTTTGGCCAGGAATTAATTGCGATGTTTCGAAATATTTTAGATCCTGTTGTGTCTGTCAATTAGCCTGTTTTCTTTCTTATGAACTATGTTTTGGACACTCTGCCCATAGATCATTTTAATCGTTAAAAGAAAAACTTCTTTTAACAAAGAATTTCGACATTAATATTTTAGACTATGACTTTGATTGTGAAGTGGCAACAACTAATCTTCAATCTACTCACTTAAAAATGCAATTAAGGCAGGTAAAACTACAAACTTAATAAGTTTTCAATACTGATAAAGCTCTGCGTCTCTTGAAAATTCTTCAAAATCCTCTTTAGTTAAGTGTGTATGGTTCTTAATTAGTTAAGGAACGCAATTTATGTTATCGATACTCCATTGAGTCAGAAACAGATATAACTTCGTCATTAACCATGTAAACATATTTAAGGAGCATGTTGATAGGTCTGTAAATCATTCAGTAAATTAAATTACACTTCACCCATACAATAAGGATATAAATGATGCCTGATGCTACTGACGTTGGTTCAAGCAGTCTTTAATTTCATAAATAGTTAAGAATCAACAAAATAAACGTGAACATCTACAGCTACAAAACATATGCGAGTTGAATCAGCTAATATGTGAATATGATCACTTGCTCTCAGATGTGAAACAGATGTCTAAATTAAGTAACAATTTGTAGAAAGCTTTTTATGTCGTTTTAGTTTTTACTATTCCTGAAAGACAGTGCTTCTGGAAATCTTGAGGATGCACACATTATCGTCAAAATGTTTTAGTTGCGTTTCTTGTACTTAGGTAAGAGACCAACACGATCTACCATTATCATACTAAAGGGTTCATCAAAGGCAAGATGCAGATGAGCCTTAATTATATTCTGATTGATTTTTCCTACCATTTGATAAGTGTGACAAGATTTACACTATTCATAAACATACTTTACTTTTGGGTCACGAAGATGATTCACGATGTTGTGATAATACTTATTGAGCAATAAATGAACAGCCAAATTGTTTTTATTGGTTAGACAAGGAATTTCCTGTCTCTATGACTTATGTTCACAATTTGATAGCTCAGTAGCCACTTGTCACAAATTGGTACCGAAATTGGTCTCCATTTTCTCATATTGATCCAAGTTTTAACAAACTAACATTTATTAGTGTGGCTTCAGTTTCGCTAATATTCCACAGAAAATTCAAAATATACACATCTGCACTTGTGTGGAAAGTGGGGATTTACATGCACTTGTCAGCTTTCAGTCTCTTAATCTGTGCTGAATTTTCATTTATTCCATTTCCCGCAGCACATCTAATTGTTTATGTTATCTATATTTCTGTTTATTTCTGTCTCTGTCTTTCTTCATATTCATCTGCCTCTATTTTCTCTTTCTCTGTTTCTCTCTCTCTCTTTCTTGCTGCGGAAAAGCAATTATCTTTGTTTATTCTCTTTCTCTCATCGTTTTGATTTCTGTAACTAAATTCGCCCCTCTGTCTCTCTCTTTATAGTATTTTTTAATTGCCTTTGCAGTTTTTTCTTTCTTCCTCTTTTCTAATTGCTTCTTGATTTGGTCTTCTCTCTTTTATCTTTTTAAATTTCAATACTTAACTCCAGTTCCTTCTTGTATTTTTGCTTCAGTCCCATAACTTGCAAGTTATATCCAGGTGTAATCTTACTAATTAAAGCCAAACCAATTGTATCCAAAATATTTTCTACCAATTATTGAACGAATATATTTTATATATCTCGTTTAATTAAAGAAGACTTTGACTCATAAAGATCATATTGTCTAGTACGTTGGAGCTATTCATATCTTTCAAGGACTCTAACTGTTCCTGGTTAGGATTTAAAATAAAGTTGTAGATAGAATAACTCATTTTTCAAGTAAATAAGATTTTGGAGTCTTCCACCTGACCTAGGTATTAATTAGCATTTTCTAAACATGCTATGTCTACTTTTATTCTAGAACATTCCGTGGACAGAATCTAGACTGTAAATAAGACAAGGTCTGTTATTAAAATTATAGCAAACCATGTGATAAACGTCACTTACATCAGGTCATTATATTTGAGAAAACTAATGTCTTTGATTCAGATGATGATAATGACCCTAATAATTATCCTACGCTTAGAAAATTATAAACAATGTTGCTTATAAAGTGTCACTGGTCAGGTACAATTTCATTCTGAACATGATTAGGTCAAAATAAAATTATCCATAGCGTTTTATATAAAAAAAATCTGTAAAACAATGCAAATTAAAGATGCATACCATCTTAACCATACTAACGCCTTAACCATTATAATAACAAGCCTACAATAACCCATCTCCGTGGTTTCCAATCAAAATGTACAATCTCCAGGTTAAACTCGCCCATTAGAAGACAAATCAATGCAATCGCACAAATCATCTTGCATTACAGCACACATTCATTTTGCCCACGAAAACAGAAAACATATGGCAGGCTTTTTAAGTTAGTCTTTCGGAATTAATGCTTTATACTTCGACATTATGTTTCACCAGGTGTTATTACAAATCAGCGTTATATGACAAGTAAGGGATTATCACTAGCAATGGACACGGTTTTGATTTGAATGATCGAAATGCGTAGAAAGCAAGAGATAAGGATTGTTATGACAACATTAGCAAACGATATAATGAAAAAAAAGGAAAATCTTGTTTTAAACCACAGCCACCATTGTTAAAACAAAATTACCATAAGACTTTCCTTAGATCACTGGCTTGAGACAATCTGACACTATCCTATATTACCATATACAGAATTGACGATTCTTGATTAGCGAAAATGGGGCTATGTATTCTATTGCAATGAAGAGGCTAATGAACGAAAACTCCGGGTTACCTAAGCCTGAATGTTCTCTTTATGAAATCCGTTCATATGATGACAGTAAGGAACTAAATTGGAATTATACAGTTCAAATGATTACGGCTGGATATTAATAGAAATGTAAATTTTTACATAATCAAACACGCATTAAACATAACTTTATTATGAAGTATTTCAGACTGTATTTACTTTTTGAGTGATTACGTAATATTTATATATCAATAAATACCCAACCATGATCATTTAATGATATGCACACAAATGCACTTCAAACAAATTACACTTCTTATTGGTAAAACTATCACACAAGCAGACAATGTCTACTACAGGAATAATTAAGTTCCAACGATTATGCGTTCTTGGGACTTAACACAACGTTCATATAAGGGTATAATGAATACACGACGCCTGCAAAAACCATTCTCGTTTTTGTCCCAAACCTATTACATGGACAAGTGCTTCCTTGTTGCATGTCAAAATCACAGTCGTTAATTTTTCCTAACTGAGGTTGGTTGCAACTAATCAGCTGAAAATGTAATTGGGGTGGATAAAGCGGTAAACTTTACTTCCTCGTTTACGAAACAATCATTGAGTTACTCGTGGTGTAGAACACGCTAGGGCTTTTGTATGTAGTAATGGCTTGAAAATAAGACTCTAGTTGATAGAAGCACATTAGAATGGTCCCAACAGTTTAATTCTATGTTACCCTTAACAAAAGTATATTTCAGTGCATACGTGGTTTGTGCACGCCGTTTTCATGCATATACGCATCGAAAAGTGAAACAAAATCATTATATTTGTTGGTGTCACTGGTCACCTCCAACATTCCATCGGCAAGATCCGCAACATTATCACCGCGGTCAGAATCGATTCCATATAAGTAATACTACTTACAACCTTAAACTCAAAAGCCAAGGTTGATTCATAACCTTCGGATTTGATGTTGATTGGATCTCCGGTGACTAATGATGTTGATATAGCACGTGTGTAAAATGCGTCAGCACCCTTTTCCTCGATACATGATATTAGTGGTACGAGATACAGATCAGCTTTGACGCTTATTATTTATATCAATCGACACCTGAAATCATTATTTCTGGGTATGATAAACATATATTATCCAAACTCACGGACGTTTCAGATGTTAAGTTTAGGTCTATCGAAACCATTTTGAAAGGCTTGAACACAAGCTATTTGATGCAGTTATATATGCCATTTTCAGTGTTTTCAATCAAGTTCTTTGCAACAACATCGTAGCATAACGACATCTTCATTGTCTAAGTTGGAGGATGGCAATGTTCGATTTCAACCAGGATCAACATCAATAACAATATTGTTGATACACTCAGTCAAATACTTTTGTTGGTAAACATTCTAAGATCAACATCATCGATGCGACTGGCTGAATAACTATTACTGTATTTATGTGATGATTTTAAGAGAATTTCAGTGTAAAATCAACAGGTGTTTGTAGACTTCTTGAATCATAAAGTGCAAGAACGCTTTAACAGCAAGATAATCACATTTTGGCCCTTCCAACCACGTTTGCGACGATGTGGTTGAATGCAGTTATGGTATACGGCTTTATAGGTCTCGAGTTAAAAGATCAGCAACATCATATGCAAGTCCATACGAGTCGAACTATAATAAATGGTTACGTGCCACCAATGAGTGCAATGCCTGTTGTCAAATCTAGGTTACAACGCCAGTTTCATGTGTCTGGCTAAGACACATACTAGGCAAACATCTGTGTAAATTGCTAATATATGAGTGAGAATAATAGCGCCAAAAAATCACAGTGAGACTCCATGAAGTTTTGTATAATGCTGCACAGATCCATGGTCAAATGAACTGCTAGCGCCTACAACTACGGCTTCTGCATCTACAAAATCACCTGGGTTGAGCTGTAATCAAGTTTAAATTGCAGTATCGAATATATCTTTGATAAACATCATAGCTGGCCGGAAGAGTTTGCCTTATCACCACTGTGTCTGGTTAGCCTAATAATCATAGTGGCAATGTCAACCTTGAAAATAATTGGTTCGATTTCCCTGCCGTCCATGGAATAATGTACGTGGTTGAGCAACTCATAATACCACTGTTAACAAACCCAGTTGCGAAGGGGTAATAGATACCAGGTGCATCGTCTTGCACACGTTTTCCCCCAATCTACACTAAGGCCTAACACGGAAAGAAAACTAAGTGTGTTGCACTTTTAAAGCTATTTTTATGATTGTAGATTCTCGCTGGCTACAAAATATACTGAAATTCCCCATTGTTTGGATCGATCAATACAGGCGCATTTATATTAAACGCCGAATCTCATGTATCTGCGCACTGAGCCATGATGAAATTACACGTTATTGATTTTGTCTAACAACTTTAAAAAATGCACCATTTCCCAATGCCTGAATTTCAAGTATCCAATCGCACAAAAGCTGTTGAGCGGCTACAATTGCAATTGCCGAATTGTTTGCTAATATTTTAGTTGAAAATACAGTCTTTACATATTGTGGATGAGAGCTTTCCTTTGAATTTGATGCGAAAATAAGCCCCACTGCGGACAACGTTTTGTGTCTTAGATTTTAATATCAGATTCTGAAGGTACTATCAGTCTCCAAAGCTATGTCAATATCGATTAGTTGTGGTGAATTATACCTTATTTAAATTCCCCTTAACCGTCGATTGTATAAGATAATTAATTTATTTGTTGAATTTCACAAAAACGTTCTGGTTTTGCTTATCTCTTGCTTACATTGCGATAATAAAGTCGTAACCGTATATCGTCATTGATCATGAGGTATCCTGAATGGGATATTTCGTCATGATAAAATTAGATCCTATTGATACTAATATTTGTTGTTTTCATAAAACAAGTAACAATTATGATACCCTTGGTATTTGGTGACTTATTTCAGGTCACGAATTATAATAATGATTTGGATGATGAATATTCCTTATTGTAAAGTTAGGTTAGGTTTTAAGAGCCTGCAAACTCTGTTTCTTACTTTTATGGGTTGTTTAGTATAACATAAGCGATTCCTGAAAAATATCTTATAACTTTAATTGTATGATATTTGAATACTTGCATATCATAGGTTGGTGTTATGTGCTCGTTATTTGTTAAACATGCTTTCTATTTCATTTTAAATAACAACATAAGACAGATGAGTTATGTATCGGCAAATTTAACGGCATTTGTTTTGACTAGCTACCAAACAAAACGCTAGCATACAACGTCTATTTCATTTTTGGAATATTTAAGTGTTACGAAACAGGTCTTAAAACTATGTTACAAAAACGAACAACATCCAACAAGTTTTATTTAAATAAAGATTAATTTAGTACCCTAAACTACAAAGTGAAAGCAATAAGACGTTGAAGACTACTGAAATTTATTAGGAAAATTCTATATTTAATGACTTGTGGTTCGATGTTTAGGATTATTTGGGATTTAATTCACAATATTATAAGTGGATCGTACATGCTAACTCTGTAATTTAGAGACATACATTATTTGATCATTTTGTTAAACTTGTTGGTTTCTCTTATTCTGTATAAGACCTAGATTCGTACAACCATATGTTAGGCACTTGTAGTTTGGTCACATGCCACATGTACCGGTGATGTACTTACATTTCACAGGTAATATTATTATGGTAATATAAACCCATTTCATCACTCTAGAAAGCGACAAATAAGATTGTTTCTCATTACAGCCTAAGTTTCATATTATAATTCACTTTCAATGATTTGCTTCTTTGTATATCTTAGTCATCTATCTATCTGTCTCTCTCTCTCTCTTTCTCTCTCCCTCTGGCAATTACATACAAAAATAATCCAAATGAAATCACAAAATTAACAATAAGTTGTAATTACATCCACAAAATAAAAATCACGATACTTGTTACAAGAAGCAAAATAAATCAATTACACTTCACTGGATACGAAACATATGGTTTATGTTTACTTCAGGGTGCTTGATCAGAGGGATATACTACTGTTACTTTTTGTGTTGGCAGGTAGTGAAGTTGGGCATATTAATAGCAACACTTTGCTCGGGACTGATTAAAGTCTCTGTTCCTAAACCTTGTAATATCAAAAGACCGACTCACTTTCGATCATTTAGATATTGCCATTTTTACAATTATTGAACCAGTCGTGCGCAAATGGCATCACGAAGCTACTCCTTATCTGGTATTGGTTTACTGTTTAACGGTATGGATAACTATCACACCTAAGTGATGACCAATTTTCGCATAGGTTGCAAAGAAGCAAATGTAATACAGAATTTTGTATTAGAAATAAAGGTAGGTCTTACATATTGAATATACATACAATTGTATACTTGATCTAGCTAATAAAATATCAATTCTCTTAGGTGCATATTTGTTCAATTTCTTGCACTGATTTTTCTGTATAAATATATTAAAATGAGTAGGATATAACTTCGTATATCAAGTTCGTGATTTTATGATGCAATCTGTGTCACTGTTTAAGAATTTAATTTAATTAAATATATACTTCCAGGAGAATGAATTAATCTTTTTGCCCATAAGGATTAAAACACACCGTGATTGCAGCACTTCGACTGTGTCTTGTAATAATTGTACTATAATTATTTGAGTTTCTGTAAGTATGCATTTTCATGTCAATATCCTAGAAAGGTAACATTCGAGATATAAAATATATAAAACTTCTATGTTGTATGAAAAGAATATAAAAAAGCTTGTCTATAACTGCACGCATGTGATTGAAGAAAGATATTCAGGTGTATCGTAGAGGCCACACCTTAAAGGATTATTAATAATGTTGTATAATACTTCATTTATGTATACATCAGCCATGTTTGCTCTTGTGAGTTGTATGCTTTTATATGTATCTACTTTTATTTTCGTGTACATATGCAGATATATACGTATGCATATATGGTTGCGAGCATGTGTTTGGAATGTGAATATACAAATACAACTTTAAGTTTTACATAGGCATGTATGACTTTGTGTGACAATGTTCACATGCTTAAGAAAGAATAGATCGTTAGAATTGTTAATTGTTTATACATGCGATAGAGTTGTTCAGCTATGTAACAAACGTGCCACCATAAGTTTGCATTACTGGTGTGTGTGTGTTTTTCTTGCCTTTTTGGAAAAATATACCTTTGACCAAATATATTAGAGGGCCCAGTAAATCATTGGCAACTTTTCATAAAATACATTTTGTCAGACAAGTTGCATTGAAAGTCTAAAGCGAGTAAAATGATCAGAACATCTGCAAGAGAGAGAAATAGATGGCAGACTGTCCATATATATATATATATATATATATATATATATATATATATATATATATATATATATATATATATATTGGTTCTCTTGTTCGTACAAATATCATTTCTATTTCTACTCCTAGGATAAATCATAAAATAACGCATGCAATGGTTCTCTTTTAATTATCTCATAATAAAGATTTATCAATACATGATAATCTCCGTATATATGGTAAACTGATAATCTACTTGAATAACTTCTCCATGTTTGAATCACTTGCCGACGATGAGGTAAGCGACGCAACTACATTCTCCGTCATCGCATTCCAAGGCGAAAGGAGCAAGACAATGATCTGGACCACAGTCGCTCGTGCGGGAGCATGCTGAATAGAGAATAAATTACACAGTTCATTGATAATTAAGTCGACAATTACTTAAATATGCCATAGCGTATCAAACATGCATGAGCACAAACATTTATTGATTTTTCTATGCATAAATTTCTTCTACAACGTCATGTGTATTTTTATGTTTTTGTCTTTATCTATCTATTCCTTGTTGATAATTGTCGGTAGGTCTGCAACCAATGCATATGTTCACGTTCGAACATAGGTTAGTAGGTACATAGTAGGCACACATTTAGTGAGAGACAGAGAGAGAGAGAGATTGAATCGCAAATATAATTAATAATACATCAATGGAACATTAAATCAAAATTACTATGCCTAAAGTTCTTTAGATCTGCGAATGTATTCTACATTAAATTAATACCAAAACGGGTTTTGCAGTGTTTGTCGTAATGTCGACATTTTGTTACATCTCATCGATATGCGTGTACAAAATTTGAAACATAAATAATGGAAGACCATGGCATTATGAACTTTCTAAAATACATATAATTGTTTGACAAGAAGTGTCTTTAAACCGCAACTTATCCAACCCACTTTTTATCTGATAATTAATAACCGTCTTCTCCTCCAAACCCCTTTTTAACGATTGAATAGCTTTCTTGGCTCTTGTGCACAAAACATGTTGCCATTGCATTCCACGGTTTCAAATGTATTTAAGCTGGGGGGGGGGGCCCTTCACATTTTGAAGTTTAAATGCCTAACGGTCGAGGAGTGAAACTGTGCAAAAAATTGCTCAAGCAATAACACAACGACAGGTAGGAGCGCTTGGTGGAGGAGCATGAAAGCAGAACGAGTGATTTAGCATGTATTGGAACTGGCTGAATACTCATGTTATCCATTCTAGCCATACGTTGAAAATAGATTGCCGTATCGAGATGTGTAACGATAAAGTTGATAAGGACTTACCTTTACGCAAACGCAGTCGATGTACACATGTGCAATTGCCTTTTACGCATTTGCCCCTTAATCCGTCAAGGCAGCCCTTATTGCATTGCTCGTCAGAATCGCAGGCTTCTGCATATATGACGAAGACTGCCACTGAAAATTATAAAACAGCATTGTTCTTATCCACTTCCCAATACGACATACACTATCATTATAGCAACTGTCAAACTTAATAAGAGATGAGATGGAAAATCGGACATATGTGAAATACCCATCACGTGTACATGAAACGTTATGCCATTGTTTACACACAAAGCAAAACGAAAGATTTAAATTATAATTAACATAAACCTTCAATTTTTTTATTATCATCTCCATTGTTCATATATGAGAAATAAATACGTTGGAAGAATTGTGAGAGAAAATATATTGATTAAGGTGATTTAAGAGAAATAATGTAAACTTTGCAAAATTGGGAGGACTGTTTATATTTATCGTACGCCCTTCACATCAGGCATGCTAGCGAAAGTTACAATTATTCGTATCTGCCACTAAATGTTCTCTAAGTGGTAATATTTTGTTCAAACCGCTCACTTACCAAGGAGGGTAGCAAGAAGTATGGTTTTCATTTTCTTCAAAGTCCTGACCACTTTCAGACACAGAAGAAATTTCGTCAGATTCTTGCTGTGATATGATAAGAAATGCATGGAGCACCTTTTTATAAGGAGAGCATAATCAACCATTTGTCCTTTCCCAGCCTCATACGTGGCGGCCACAGCATGATCGTGATCCAAAGTCACGCTTTAATTTGTACAAATTTGTCCTCAGTTTACATATTTACTCCAATATTATTGTTATGACGTGATCTACAATGTTCTTGTTCAACCATTCATCTGTCTCTGCTATTTTCGTCTGCATACAATTTGTTATGGTTAGATTGTTTGTGCTTTATAAGTCGTATTCTCTTATTGTTTTGTAATATTAGCAAATTTAAACTGAATTTTCCTGAACTTATTTTGAATGTTTTCTTTTCCTAATTCTGTAGATTAACGAATTGGCTTCGCGAGATGAAGCCACAAAAGCTAGGGTGTAAAAAGAGTTATACTCAACATAAAGCTATCTTATCTATCCCCTATAATTCCATAATATATAAACAAAGTGAAGCTACTATCCGTCTATAGTTTCTGACTCTTGTTTTATGGAGAGCATACATTCCCTAATATATATGAATTGTGTTGTTTACATATGCAGTGATGACATTCAAAGATGTGTGAGTGTATGTGTCAGGAAAAGAAACGTGTCATGTACTTGTCAAGTACTTAATGCAGACCCTTACTGTATATTTTTAGTATCTTCGATGCGTATGTTTGAGAAATAAATAATTCGCAAGAATTTTAGGAAAATAATATTCCTTTAATTTCTGAGAATAGTTTGTATTTTTACATAATTAATTGAAATGTCTAGAGTTCTATAGGTGCAAATTTCATATCAATCATGTATGAGAAGGAAGTAGTAATAAATATTTAGTACACCGGGGGACAGAGTTTCGGCTTACATGTTCTTCAAAGTTTTGATCACTCTCACACGGAGGACACATTTCATGACATTGTTGCTGTGATCTCATAAGTAAGCATGGAACACATCAGTTCAAGTTTTAGAACGGCAGACATAGAGTACATTGAAGTTTTGCAACGTACTTGATCAGAGTGCTAGTACTTGTAAAGAAAGTTACGTATCAAAGAATTTCTTCTATCTTTGATTTGAACTTTGAGTAGGATGAAATGATGAGAGAGAGATTTTTGTTTGTATTAAATCAAGACAAATGAATATTTTGTTTCTTTTCTTGAATAGACATCACAATGAACTCTCAAAATATATCCCAAAGATCGAGTTTTCACGGGATTCTTCCGTTTTTCATTTCGGAACTCATTAACAACAAAGTTTCCTCGTCTGCTTAATTCTTCTTGTCTTGCCATTTTTGATCTCATATCTGCAATTTTGACTTCTTTTGGTTTTGCTTCTGCTTGTTCTTTTCCAGAGACACTTTGTATACCAATGTCACTTTTGTTTTTATGGGTTCCTTTTCGTTACTTTGGTAAACATTCTGGTATCAAACAGTGTTACAAAATTGTGTGCACTAAAATAAATTCGTGATGCATGATTCAACTTCACATCTGCAATATGTCGTTTTTGCAGCTCTTTACCTTTATAAGCTACATCATGAGCGTGACATGCTCGGTCAATATCATTTATTGGATACTCTCCAGGACTTGGTTGATCTTGTTTATCAAGTCGGATATCAAGTCTCGTTCCAAGACCACAATAAGTATATCCTGGAAGATACTTTACTTCTCGGTATCTAGCCCATGGAGTTCCTGGTAATTTTCCTAATGAAGTAGCAATATCACTACCAAATGTAGTATTTGAAATTGATTTATATTTATTTCTACCACATTTTATACAATTACGTGTAAGTGCACGCCTTTTTTGTTATTATTCTGGTTAACCCGTTTGTGGATGTGGATGCTCTTCGTCGAATGCAATACCAATTCATATTTTTATTATATTTGTACAACATGGATGTCATTGATTTCTCAGCGACAAGAAAACAAGAGCCAGTCAAATATATTTTTATATAGTTTAACCTAGTTTCAAACAAAAGAAATGTTTGCAAACTAAATACATTGGTTTTGTTTAATCCCAAGCGGTGCGCCTTATTGTGAATCCTTTATGTTTGAACATACAAAAAAACATCGTTTCAAGAACAATTTAAGCTTCTCCGCTACATATGGTATTTATCTAACGTCGACCACATGGCGTTGTGCTTGGTTATGTACTAAGTAACATTTTAATGACTCATTCATAATTTCTTATGCGCAGAAGGTCTTTTTTTCAGAGGAAACGAAGGTGTCTGCTTAAACCTATTTTTTCATCAATGGTTGGATGAGTACAAGGCAACATTTGGCTTTCCCAATAGACATGCTAAAGGCACAGTGGTTAAAAAATTGTACTGTGTCATTACACTCGAGTCATGTTCTAGATGAAAACCAAACACGAACATGAACAATTGCGTGAAAGAAAAGTATATAAAACGACAAAAAAAGCGGATAACATTTTATGCACAGGAGCAACATTTGTCCTTCAATTTCAAATGATATTAGCAAACAAATTTGCATCAACAACATTGACCTACCCGTTTGACATTTGATTCGGATATTTCTTAGGGTATGGTTCACTTACAAGGATAAGGGAAATATATGCTCACCATCGTATGTATGCTTAATGTAGACTCTGCCAAAAGAAATGCTCTACCGTACATGCTCACCATCGTGTGAATGTCTCGGGTAGATCAGGCATTGGTAATAAGGACAAAACATGCTCACACCATATGCATGCGTCAGGTAGACCAGGCCTTGATAATAGGACGAAAACAATCATGTTCGCATTATATGTATGCCTCAGATAGACTAGGACTTGATAAAAAGGACAAAACATGCCCGTATCACACTTATGCCTCAGGTAGACTATGCCATACAAGTAGGAATGAAATATACACCATTATATATATATATATATATATATATATATATATATATATATATATATATATATATATATATATATATATATATATATATATATATGACTTTTGTACACGTTATTAATTTGGACAATGCATGCTCACCTCTGGTAAACCAGGCATTACAAACGGACAGGTCGCTATTATTAACTTTTCAGTCTGCTATACACCTTGCTAATGATCGGATATGACACTTGGTGATGCGTCGGTGGATGGACTGGTGAGAGTACTTAACTTCTTTTAATTGTAGGTAGTATTAGCTAAAGTAAATATAGATTACGGAGGTTAACTAAGGCTCAACAGGTTGATTAATTGTATAATATGCAAAATTGCATTAGAAGAATATATTTTACTATTTAGCTAAAATTTATATTGTCATCTAATGGGTGTTTATCAGCTCGAATCATATTTCACTGTATATAAATATTATTTATCATATTCCATATTTAAACCTTTTCTAACATTTTTCAATAAATCATAATGTTATATCATATTGTAAAGAGACTTGATAATTATGAAAGGAACGAAGCGATAATTAGCTAATAACACATAACTTATTTTCCTAAAATAAACAAGTGAAAATTTAAAACGAACTTAAGTCTGGTGAATTCAATCCCAAATAATCATAGTACCTTTAACACAAGTTCTAGTGAATAAAGTTCTCAATAAACTTTCAGGTGTGCCTGTAGTGGCCTGTATTTTCAAATGTACTAAACTAACAATGGTCTGCAGTATGATATGCAAACATATTTTTGATGATAATAATATAATAGTAGATGTCCTTTTCGATAACTCTATAATTCCAAATTACTGTCTCTTTCCAAGAATATTTTGGAACATATTGTATTTTGAGCGAAGAATGATTTGAATTAAATAACTAGACGCAAGCCAAATACAAAATATAGGATTGATTCTGCTCTAGTGTTATAGCTAGAATGACTTAGATTTCTATTAATCAAGATTATATAGCCCTCAGTTTGGCATAGGTCACAATCAGCATTTCCTAGAAATATTCGGGCTACTTAATAGAATCATCGATTCTAGTTGATTCTGATGGCATAATAAACTCTTCAAATAAGACAAGATCTGTTATTGAAAATATAATAAAGGATGTGATAAACATAACGTACAACAGGACCATTTATATCAGAAAAATATACAATTTACTCAGATTAAGATAAAGATCCTAATATTTATCCTACACTGAGAGAAACATAAAGAATGTTGTTTACAAATTGTGAGTAGTCGGCTACAGCAGAAGTTTGATACTGCATAAGGTTAAGGACATAAAACAATCATTGATAGCATAACATGAATTAAAAAAGCTAACAAATAATGCAATAAATTAAATATATATAACGCCTCCCGTCACAAAGAAAAAATGATCTATGCAACAACGCTTTCATTTAATTACCAGTCAAATATACATGCGAATAAAGTTACGAAGTTTTATCAAATGAAAATAAATATTCACGAGACAATGTATTACTTCTCAGTACGTGAAAGTTCATCTGCTACTGAAATGTTTCTCCGCTTGACTTGTGTAAGTCAATATTGTTGTCATGCAACATCAAACTCTGCCTTAATAATCACAACACAATAATCGAACAGGAAACTGAAATTTAAAGTGATGAAAAGCCCATATCAGAGCCAAGCATTCCTACTCGAATGAGGACCCCGAGTGGTTGAGTGAGCTAAACTTTTATCTCACCTCTGTCTGCGTGGGTTCGAGTCTCAGGATCGGCCAATTTGGATACGTGAGAGAACTTGCCAGTAGCTTCTAGCGGGTCGGTGGTTCTTTCTGTGGTTTTCTCTATTTCTTCCCACACCATATATACTTACCGCCAAATACAGCCTACCTTGTGCTGAACAATGGCGTTAAACCCTATAAAAACAACAACAGGCTTCTCGAATGTGAAATAATTTCTCTCGTGATTTTATCATTTTAGCAAAACAGCACAATGGATGCTCTACACCATTGTTCTCATCCTGAATCAATACTGCACGGACCACAACATCACTTACATCAAAACATATTTGAAATCAGAGTCTGACATTTGGAGGTAAATTAATTGGTGCACTCTTATGTATGTCCTTTAACTTGACAAAACCATCCTGACATTTTTCAAACCAAAGACACTTTGTTTTCGTACTCGATAAATTTGTCAGGACTTCAGCGGTTACGGAAAACGTTGAACAAAACTTCTTATAATATCCAGCCACACCCAAAACTCGCATAGATTGCTTTCTGCGGATTGGTACAGGGAATTCAGAGATAGAAAACTCACTATTACTTAAATAAATTGTCAACTATGCATCATGAGTCTCTCAAAGAATTTCTGGATGATCACCAAGTGATCTTTTCAGGTGTCTTGTAAATGATGACATCACCAATATAAGCACTATATTATCTAGATGAGACCTAATAGTGTGCATTAAATGTCGGAAAGAACACGGCGAACCTTTCACCCAAATGGCATCACTTTGTATTTATAAAGTTCATCTAGAGCTGCGAATGCCGAATTTTTTTTTCGCCTTTTCCAAGAGTGGAGATTGCCAGATTCGATTCCAAATGTCACACTTGGTGACCTTTTAGGCATTTCCTACCTTGTTAACGCAGGCATAGAGTCTTGGAGATGGATATTAATCTGTTTTAGTCAGATGGATCTATCTTCTATAGTCTGTGCACACGTTGAAAGTATTGTCTGGTTTGGACACAATAATACCCGGTTATTTCCATTAGCCTTTACTTGGTTCTATAAAATCATTCTCCAACAAATACTGAATTTCTTTTTTTCAAGCATTTGTTGTAGGGAATTCATTATGTACGGATGCTGTTTCGCATGTATTGAATCTAGAATTTCAACGTCATACCAGATTTTATTTGTTCATTGATGCTGTTCTTTTATTGCTAGACAATGACTTAGCTGGAGGTTATAAGGTCCTTGATTTCTATCTTGCTTTGGCTGTTACCAAAGCTAAGGCAGAACGATTGCTCAAGACCGAATCTGATCACGACACTATTTATTGTGTTGAGTGATATATTGATAAGGCTTTTGATAAGGTCACTTTTACCTCTTTTCCCTATCAATCTAAATGTATTGACCATTTTGATCTTCTTGTAGCTATCCTTTCTCTTTTTTACTAATAAGAGTGACAAATGAAAATCACTTGTCTTTAAACAGACAAAATTCCTGAGATATCCTGTTTGTTTTAGCTGGTTATTAGTGAACTGATTTAGAAAAGGAAACAACTGGCTATTTGCCGAACAACGGCGTCATTGTGAGAAAATGGAGACAAGCTTAATTACCCATTAGTAACGAGTGGCCAGTAAGATTTAAAATTTTTATTCGAATGATGTATGGACAGGAAAGTATTAGTATAGCTCCTGAAACTCAGTGTGACTGGTAATGTGGGAGTCAATGAGACTGACCACAAGTTCTTAAATCATTCTTTTTTGGCCAGGAATTAATTGCGATGTTTTGAAATATTTTAGATCCTGTTGTGTCTGTCAATTAACCTGTTTTCTTTCTTATGAACTATGTTTTGGACACTCTTCCCATAGATCATTTTAATCGTTAAAAGAAAAACTTCTTTTAACAAAGAATTTCGACATTAATATTTTAGACTATGACTTTGATTGTGAAGTGGCAACAACTAATCTTCAATCTACTCACTTAAAAATGCAATTAAGGCAGGTAAAACTACAAACTTAATAAGTTTTCAATACTGATAAAGCTCTGCGTCTCTTGAAAATTCTTCAAAATCCTCTTTAGTTAAGTGTGTATGGTTCTTAATTAGTTAAGGAACGCAATTTATGTTATCGATACTCCATTGAGTCAGAAACAGATATAACTTCGTCATTAACCATGTAAACATATTTAAGGAGCATGTTGATAGGTCTGTAAATCATTCAGTAAATTAAATTACACTTCACCCATACAATAAAGATATAAATGATGCCTGATGCTACTGACGTTGGTTCAAGCAGTCTTTAATTTCATAAATAGTTAAGAATCAACAAAATAAACTTGAACATCTACAGCTACAAAACATATGCGAGTTGAATCAGCTAATATGTGAATATGATCACTTGCTCTCAGATGTGAAACAGATGTCTAAATTAAGTAACAATTTGTATTAAAGCTTTTTATGTCGTTTTAGTTTTTACTATTCCTGAAAGACAGTGCTTCTGGAAATCTTGAGGATGCACACATTATCGTCAAAATGTTTTGGTTGCGTTTCTGGTACTTAGGTAAGAGACCAACACGATCTACCATTATCATACTAAAGGGTTCATCAAAGGCAAGATGCAGATGAGCCTTAATTATATTCTGATTGATTTTTCCTACCATTTGATAAGTGTGACAAGATTTACACTATTCATAAACATACTTTACTTTTGGGTCACGAAGACGATTCACGATGTTGTGATAATACTTATTAAGCAATAAATGAACAGCAAAATTGTTTTTATTGGTTAGACAAGGAATTTCCTGTCTCTATGACTTATGTTCACAATTTGATAGCTCAGTAGCCACTTGTCACAAATTGGTACCGAAATTGGTCTCCATTTTCTCATATTGATCTAAGTTTTAACAAACTAACATTTATTAGTGTGGCTTCAGTTTCGCTAATATTCCACAGAAAATTCAAAATATACACATCTGCACTTGTGTGGAAAGTGGGGATTTACATGCACGTGTCAGCTTTCAGTCTCTTAATCTGTGCTGAATTTTCATTTATTCCATTTCCCGCAGCACATCTAATTGTTTATGTTATCTATATTTCTGTTTATTTTTGTCTCTGTCTTTCTTCATATTCATCTGCCTCTATTTTCTCTTTCTCTGTTTCTCTCTCTCTCTTTCTTGTTGCGGAAAAGCAATTATCTTTGTTTATTCTCTTTCTCTCATCGTTTTGATTTCTGTAACTAAATTCGCCCCTCTGTCTCTCTCTTTATAGTATTTTCTAATTGCCTTTGCAGTTTTTTCTTTCTTCCTCTTTCCTAATTGCTTCTTGATTTGGTCTTCTCTCTTTTATCTTTTTAAATTTCAATACTTAACTCCAGTTCCTTCTTGTACTTTTGCTTCAGTCCCATAACTTGCAAGTTATATCCAGGTGTAATCTTACTAATTAAAGCCAAACCAATTGTATCCAAAATATTTTCTACCAATTATTGAACGAATATATTTTATATATCTCGTTTAATTAAAGAAGACTTTGACTCATAAAGATCATATTGTCTAGTACGTTGGAGCTATTCATATCTTTCAAGGACTCTAACTGTTCCTGGTTAGGATTTAAAATAAAGTTGTAGATAGAATAACTCATTTTTCAAGTAAATAAGATTTTGGAGTCTTCCACCTGACCTAGGTATTAATTAGCATTTTCTAAACATGCTATGTCTACTTTTATTCTAGAACATTCCGTGGACAGGATCTAGACTGTAAATAAGACAAGATCTGTTATTAAAATTATAGCAAACCATGTGATAAACGTCACTTACATCAGGTCATTATATTTGAGAAAACTAATGTCTTTGATTCAGATGATGATAATGACCCTAATAATTATCCTACGCTTAGAAAATTATAAACAATGTTGCTTATAAAGTGTCACTGGTCAGGTACAATTTCATTCTGAACATGATTAGGTCAAAATAAAATTATCCATAGCGTTTTATAAAAAAAAATCTAAGAAACAATGCAAATTAAAGATGCATACCATCTTAACCATACTAACGCCTTAACCATTATAATAACAAGCCTACAATAACCCATCTCCGTGGTTTCCAATCAAAATGTACAATCTCCAGGTTAAACTCGCCCATTAGAAGACAAATCAATGCAATCGCACAAATCATCTTGCATTACAGCACACATTCATTTTGCCCACGAAAACAGAAAACATATGGCAGGCTTTTTAAGTTAGTCTTTCGGAATTAATGCTTTATACTTCGACATTATGTTTCACCAGGTGTTATTACAAATCAGCGTTATATGACAAGTAAGGGATTATCACTAGCAATGGACACGGTTTTGATTTGAATGATCGAAATGCGTAGAAAGCAAGAGATAAGGATTGTTATGACAACATTAGCAAACGATATAATGAAAAAAAAGGAAAATCTTGTTTTAAACCACAGCCACCATTGTTAAAACAAAATTACCATAAGACTTTCCTTAGATCACTGGCTTGAGACAATCTGACACTATCCTATATTACCATATACAGAATTGACGATTCTTGATTAGCGAAAATGGGGCTATGTATTCTATTGCAATGAAGAGGCTAATGAACGAAAACTCCGGGTTACCTAAGCCTGAATGTTCTCTTTATGAAATCCGTTCATATGATGACAGTAAGGAACTAAATTGGAATTATACAGTTCAAATGATTACGGCTGGATATTAATAGAAATGTAAATTTTTACATAATCAAACACGCATTAAACATAACTTTATTATGAAGTATTTCAGACTGTATTTACTTTTTGAGTGATTACGTAATATTTATATATCAATAAATACCCAACCATGATCATTTCATGATATGCACACAAATGCACTTCAAACAAATTACACTTCTTATTGGTAAAACTATCACACAAGCAGACAATGTCTACTACAGGAATAATTAAGTTCCAACGATTATGCGTTCTTGGGACTTAACACAACGTTCATATATGGGTATAATGAATACACGACGCCTGCAAAAACCATTCTCGTTTTTGTCCAAAACCTATTACATGGACAAGTGCTTCCTTGTTACATGTCAAAATCACAGTCGTTAATTTTTCCTAACTGAGGTTGGTTGCAACTAATCAGCTGAAAATGTAATTGGGGTGGATAAAGCGGTAAACTTTACTTCCTCGTTTACGAAACAATCATTGAGTTACTCGTGGTGTAGAACACGCTAGGGCTTTTGTATGTAGTAATGCCTTGAAAATAAGACTCTAGTTGATAGAAACACATTAGAATGGTCCCAACAGTTTAATTCTATGTTACCCTTAACAAAAGTATATTTCAGTGCATACATGGTTTGTGCACGCCGTTTTCATGCATATACGCATCGAAAAGTGAAACAAAATCATTATATTTGTTGGTGTCACTGGTCACCTCCAACATTCCATCGGCAAGATCCGCAACATTATCACCGCGGTCAGAATCGATTCCATATAAGTAATACTACTTACAACCTTAAACTCAAAAGCCAAGGTTGATTCATAACCTTCGGATTTGATGTTGATTGGATCTCCGGTGACTAATGATGTTGATATAGCACGTGTGTAAAATGCGTCAGCACCCTTTTCCTCGATACATGATATTAGTGGTACGAGATGCAGATCAGCTTGACGCTTATTATTTATCTCAATCGACACCGGAAATCATTAGTTCTGGGTATGATAAACATATATTATCCAAACTCACGGACGTTTCAGATGTTAAGTTTAGGTCTATCGAAACCATTTTGAAAGGCTTGAACACAAGCTATTTGATGCAGTTATATATGCCATTTTCAGTGTTTTCAATCAAGTTCTTTGCAACAACATCGTAGCATAACGACATCTTCATTGTCCAAGTTGGAGGATGGCAATGTTCGATTTCAACCAGGATCAACATCAATAACAATATTGTTGATACACTCAGTCAAATACTTTTGTTGGTAAACATTCTAAGATCAACATCATCGATGCGACTGGCTGAATAACTATTACTGTATTTATGTGATGATTTTAAGAGAATTTCAGTGTAAAATCAACAGGTGTTTGTAGACTTCTTGAATCATAAAGTGCAAGAACGCTTTAACAGCAAGATAATCACATTTTGGCCCTTCCAACCACGTTTGCGATGATGTGGTTGAATGCAGTTATGGTATACGGCTTTATAGGTCTCGGGTTAAAAGATCAGCAACATCATATGCAAGTCCATACGAGTCGAACTATAATAAATGGTTACGTGCCACCAATGAGTGCAATGCCTGTTGTCAAATCTAGGTTACAACGCCAGTTTCATGTGTCTGGCTAAGACAAATACTAAGCAAACATCTGTGTAAATTGTTAATATATGAGTGAGAATAATAGCGCCAGAAAATCACAGTGAGACTCGATGAAGTTTTGTATAATGCTGCACAGATCCATGGTCAAATGAACTGCTAACGCCTACAGCTACGGCTTCTGCATGTACAAAATCACCTTGGTTCAGCTGTAATCAAGTTTAAATTGCAGTATCGAATATATCTTTGATAAACATCATAGCTGGCCGGAAGAGTTTGCCTTATCACCACTGTGTCTGGTTAGCCTAATAATCATAGTGGCAATGTCAACCTTGAAAATAATTGGTTCGATTTCCCTGCCGTCCATAGAATAATGTACGTGGTTGAGCAACTCATAATACCACTGTTAACAAACCCAGTTGCGAAGGGGTAATAGATACCAGGTGCATCGTCTTGCACACGTTTTCCCCCAATCTACACTAAGGCCTAACACGGAAAGAAAACTAAGTGTGTTGCACTTTTAAAGCTATTTTTATGATTGTAGATTCTCGCTGGCTACAAAATATACTGACATTCCCCATTGTTTGGATCGATCAATACAGGCGCATTTATATTAAACGCCGAATCTCATGTATCTGCGCACTGAGCCATGATGAAATTACACGTTATTGATTTTGTCTAACAACTTTAAAAAATGCACCATTTCTCAATGCCTGAATTTCAAGTATCCATTCGCACAAAAGCTGTTGAGCGGCTACATTTGCAATTGCCGAATTGTTTGCTAATATTTTAGTTGAAAATACAGTCTTTACATATTGTGGATGAGAGCTTTCCTTTGAATTTGATGCGAAAATAAGCCCCACTGCGGAGAACGTTTTGTGTCTTAGATTTTAATATCAGATTCTGAAGGTACTATCAGTCTCCAAAGCTATGTCAATATCGATTAGTTGTGGTGAATTATACCTTATTTAAATTCCCCTTAACCTTCGATTGTATAAGATAATTAAGTTATTTGTTGAATTTCACAAAAACGTTCTGGTTTTGCTTATCTCTTGCTTACATTGCGATAATTAAATCGTAACCGTATATCGTCATTGATCATGAGGTATCCTGAATGGGATATTTCGTCATGATAAAATTAGATCCTATTGATACTAATATTTGTTGTTTTCATAAAACAAGTAACAATTATGATACCCTTGGTATTTGGTGACTTATTTCAGGTCACGAATTATAATAATGATTTGGATGATGACTATTCCTTATTGTAAAGTTAGGTTAGGTTTTAAGAGCCTGCAAACTCTGTTTCTTACTTTTATGGGTTGTTTAGTATAACATAAACGATTCCTGAAAAATATCTTATAACTTTAAATGTATAATATTTGAATGCTTGCATATCATAGGTTGGTGTTATGTGCTCGTTATTTGTTAAACATGCTTTCTATTTCATTTTAAATAACAACATAAGACAGATTAGTTATGTATCGGCAAATTTAACGGCATTTGTTTTGACTAGCTACCAAACAAAACGCTAGCATACAACGTCTATTTCATTTTTGGAATATTTAAGTGTTAGGAAACAGGTCTTAAAACTATGTTACAAAAACGAACAACATCCAACAAGTTTTATTTAAATAAAGATTAATTTAGTACCCTAAACTACAAAGTGAAAGCAATAAGACGTTGAAGACTACTGAAATTTATTAGGAAAATTCTATATTTAATGACTTGTGGTTCGATGTTTAGGATTATTTGGGATTTAATTCACAATACTATAAGTGTATCGTACATGCTAACTCTGTAAGTTAGAGACATACATTATTTGATCATTTTGTTAAACTTGTTGGTTTCTCTTATTCTGTATAAGACCTAGATTCGTACAACCATATGTTAGGTACTTGTAGTTTGGTCACATGCCACATGTACCGGTGATGTACTTACATTTCACAGGCAATATTATTATGGTAATATAAACCCATTTCATCACTCTAGAAAGCGACAAATAAGATTGTTTCTCATTACAGCCTAACTTTCATATTATAATTCACTTTCAATGATTTGCTTGTTTGTATATCTTAGTCATCTATCTATCTGTATCTCTCTCTCTTTCTCTCTCCCTCTGGCAATTACATACAAAAATAATCCAAATGAAATCACAAAATTAATAATAAGTTGTAATTACATCCACAAAATAAAAATCACGATACTTGTTACAAGAAGCAAAAGAAATCAATTGCACTTCACTGGATACGAAACATATGGTTTATGTTTACTTCAGGGTGCTTGATCAGAGGGATATACTACTGTTACTTTTTGTGTTGGCAGGTAGTGAAGTTGGGCATATTGATAGCAACACTTTGCTCGGGACTGATTAACGTGTCTGTTCCTAAACCTTGTAATATCAAAAGACCGACTCACTTTCGATCATTTAGATATTGCCATTTTTACAATTATTGAACCAGTCGTGCGCAAATGGCATCACAAAGCTACTCCTTATCTGGTATTGGTTTACTGTTTAACGGTATGGATAACTATCACACCTAAGTGATGACCAATTAGCGCATAGGTTGCAAAGAAGCAAATGTAATACAGAATTTTGTATTAGAAATAAAGGTAGGTCTTACATATTGAATATACATACAATTGTATACTTGATCTAGCTAATAAAATATTAATTCTCTTAGGTGCATATTTGTTCAATTTCTTGCACTGATTTTTCTGTATAAATATATTAAAATGAGTAGGATATAACTTCGTATATCAAGTTCGTGATTTTATGATGCAATCTGTGTCACTGTTTAAGAATTTAATTTAATTAAATATATACTTCCAGGAGAATGAATTAATCTTTTTGCCCATAAGGATTAAAACACACCGTGATTGCAGCACTTCGACTGTGTCTTGTAATAATTGTACTATAATTATTTGAGTTTCTGTAAGTATGCATTTTCATGTCAATATCCTAGAAAGGTAACATTCGAGATATAAAATATATAAAACTTCTATGTTGTATGAAAAGAATATAAAAAAGCTTGTCTATAACTGCACGCATGTGATTGAAGAAAGATATTCAGGTGTATCGTAGAGGCCACACCTTAAAGGATTATTAATAATGTTGTATAATACTTCATTTATGTATACATCAGCCATGTTTGCTCTTGTGAGTTGTATGCTTTTATATGTATCTACTTTTATTTTCGTGTACATATGCAGATATATACGTATGCATATATGGTTGCGAGCATGTGTTTGGAACGTGAATATACAAATACAACTTTAAGTCTACATATGCATGTATGACTTTGTGTGACAATGTTCACATGCTTAAGAAAGAATAGATAGTTAGAATTGTTAATTGTTTATACATGCGATAGAGTTGTTCAGCTATGTAACAAACGTGCCACCATAAGTTTGCATTACTGGTGTGTGTGTTTTTCTTGCCTTTTTGGAAAAATATACCTTTGACCAAATATATTAGAGGGCCCAGTAAATCATTGACAACTTTTCATAAAATACATTTTGTCAGACAAGTTGCATTGAAAGTCTAAAGCGAGTAAAATGATCAGAACATCTGCAAGAGAGAGAAATAGATGGTAGACTGTCCATATATATATATATATATATATATATATATATATATATATATATATATATATATTGGTTCTCTTGTTCGTACAAATATCATTTCTATTTCTACTCCTAGGATAAATCATAAAATAACGCATGCAATGGTTCTCTTTTAATTATCTCATAATAAAGATTTGTCAATACATGATAATCTCCGTATATATGGTAAACTGATAATCTACTTGAATAACTTCTCCATGTTTGAATCACTTGCCGACGATGAGGTAAGCGACGCAACTACATTCTCCGTCATCGCATTCCAAGGCGAAAGGAGCAAGACAATGATCTGGACCACAGTCGCTCGTGCGGGAGCATGCTGAATAGAGAATAAATTACACAGTTCATTGATAATTAAGTCGACAATTACTTAAATATGCCATAGCGTATCAAACATGCATGAGCACAAACATTTATTGATTTTTCTATGCATAAGGTTCTTCTACAACGTCATGTGTATTTTTATGTTTTTGTCTTTATCTATCTATTCCTTGTTGATAATTGTCGGTAGGTCTGCAACCAATGCATATGTACACGTTCGAACATAGGTTAGTAGGTACATAGTAGGCACACATTTAGTGAGAGACAGAGAGAGAGAGATTGAATCCCAAATATAATTAATAATACATCAATGGAACATTAAATCAAAATTACTATGCCTAAAGTTCTTTAGATCTGCGAATGTATTCTACATTAAAATAATACCAAAACGGGTTTTGCAGTGTTTGTCGTAATGTCGACATTTTGTTACATCTCATCGATATGCGTGTACAAAATTTGAAACATAAATAATGGAAGACCATGGCATTATGAACTTTCTAAAATATATATAATTGTTTGAGAAGAAGTGTCTTTAAACCGCAACATATCCAACCCACTTTTTCTCTGATAATTAATAACCGTCTTCTCCTCCAAACCCCTTTTTAACGATTGAATAGCTTTCTTGGCTCTTGTGCACAAAACATGTTGCCATTGCATTCCACGGTTTCAAATGTATTTAAGCTGGGGGGGGGGGGCCTTCACATTTTGAAGTTTAAATGCCTAACGGTCGAGGAGTGAAACTGTGCAAAAAATTGCTCAAGCAATAACACAACGACAGGTAGGAGCGCTTGGTGGAGGAGCATGAAAGCAGAACGAGTGATTTAGCATGTATTGGAACTGGCTGAATACTCACGTTATCCATTCTAGCCATACGTTGAAAATAGATTGCCGTATCGAGATGTGTAACGATAAAGTTGATAAGGACTTACCTTTACGCAAACGCAGTCGATGTACACATGTGCAATTGCCTTTTACGCATTTGCCCCTTAATCCGTCAAGGCAGCCCTTATTGCATTGCTCGTCAGAATCGCAGGCTTCTGCATATATGACGAAGGCTGCCACTGAAAATTATAAAACAGCATTGTTCTTATCCACTTCCCAATACGACATACACTATCATTATAGCAACTGTCAAACTTAATAAGAGATGAGATGGAAAATCGGACATATGTGAAATACCCATCACGTGTACATGAAACGTTATGCCATTGTTTGCACACAAAACAAAACGAAAGATTTAAATTATAATTAACATAAACCTTCAATTTTTTTATTATCATCTCCATTGTTCATATATGAGAAATAAATACGTTGGAAGAATTGTAAGAGAAAATATATTGATTAAGGTGATTTAAGAGAAATAATGTAAACTTTGCAAAATTGGGAGGACTGTTTATATTTATCGTACGCCCTTCACATCAGGCATGCTAGCGAAAGTTACAATTATTCGTATCTGCCACTAAATGTTCTCTAAGTGGTAATATTTTGTTCAAACCGCTCACTTACCAACGAGGGTAGCAAGAAGTATGGTTTTCATTTTCTTCAAAGTCCTGACCACTTTCAGACACAGAAGAAATTTCGTCAGATTCTTGCTGTGATATGATAAGAAATGCATGGAGCACCTTTTTATAAGGAGAGCATAATCAACCATTTGTCCTTTCCCAACCTCATACGTGGCGGCCACAGCATGATCGTGATCCAAAGTCACGCTTTAATTTGTACAAATTTGTCCTCTGTTTACATATTTACTCCAATATTATTGTTATGACGTGATCTACAATGTTCTTGTTCAACCATTCATCTGTCTCTACTATTTTCGTCTGCATACAATTTGTTATGGTTAGATTGTTTGTGCTTTATAAGTCGTATTCTCTTATTGTTTTGTAATATTAGCAAATTTAAACTGAATTTTCCTGAACTTATTTTGAATATGTTTTCTTTTCCTAATTCTGTAGATTAACGAATTGGCTTCGCGAGATGAAGCCACAAAAGCTAGGGTGTAAAAAGAGTTATACTCAACATAAAGCTATCTTATCTATCCCCTATAATTCCATAATATATAAACAAAGTGAAGCTACTATCCGTCTATAGTTTCTGACTCTTGTTTTATGGAGAGCATACATTCCCTAATATATATGAATTGTGTTGTTTACATATGCAGTGATGACATTCAAAGATGTATGAGTGTATGTGTCAGGAAAAGAAACGTGTCATGTACTTGTCAAGTACTTAATGCAGACCCTTACTGTATATTTTTAGTATCTTCGATGCTTATGTTTGAGAAATAAATAATTCGCAAGAATTTTAGGAAAATAATATTCCTTTAATTTCTGAGAATAGTTTGTATTTTTACATAATTAATTGAAATGTCTAGAGTTCTATAGGTGCAAATTTCATATCAATCATGTATGAGAAGGAAGTAGTAATAAATATTTAGTACACCGGGGGACAGAGTTTCGGCTTACATGTTCTTCAAAGTTTTGATCACTCTCACACGGAGGACACATTTCATGACATTGTTGCTGTGATCTCATAAGTAAGCATGGAACACATCAGTTCAAGTTTTAGAACGGCAGACATAGAGTACATTGATGTTTTGCAACGTACTTGATCAGAGTGCTAGTACTTGTAAAGAAAGTTACGTATCAAAGAATTTCTTCTATCTTTGAATTGAACTTTGAGTAGGATGAAATGATGAGAGAGAGATTTTTGTTTGTATTAAATCAAGACAAATGAATATTTTGTTTCTTTTCTTGAATAGACATCACAATGAACTCTCAAAATATATCCCAAAGATCGAGTTTTCACGGGATTCTTCCGTTTTTCATTTCGGAACTCATTAACAACAAAGTTTCCTCGTCTGCTTAATTCTTCTTGTCTTGCCATTTTTGATCTCATATCTGCAATTTTGACTTCTTTTGGTTTTGCTTCTGCTTGTTCTTTTCCAGAGACACTTTGTATACCAATGTCACTTTTGTCTTTATGGGTTCCTTTTCGTTACTTTGGTAAACATTCTGGTATCAAACAGTGTTACAAAATTGTGTGCACTAAAATAAATTCGTGATGCATGATTCAACTTCACATCTGCAATATGTCGTTTTTGCAGCTCTTTACCTTTATAAGCTACATCATGAGCGTGACATGCTCGGTCAATATCATTTATTGGATACTCTCCAGGACTTGGTTGATCTTGTTTATCAAGTCGGATATCAAGTCTCGTTCCAAGACCACAATAAGTATATCCTGGAAGATACTTTTCTTCTCGGTATCTAGCCCATGGAGTTCCTGGTAATTTTCCTAATGAAGTAGCAATATCACTACCAAATGTAGTATTTGAAATTGATTTATATTTATTTCTACCACATTTTATACAATTACGTGTAAGTGCACGCCTTTTTTGTTATTATTCTGGTTAACCCGTTTGTGGATGTGGATGCTCTTCGTCGAATGCAATACCAATTCATATTTTTATTATATTTGTACAACATGGATGTCATTGATTTCTCAGCGACAAGAAAACAAGAGCCAGTCAAATATATTTTTATATAGTTTAACCTAGTTTCAAACAAAAGAAATGTTTGCAAACTAAATACATTGGTTTTGTTTAATCCCAAGCGGTGCGCCTTATTGTGAATCCTTTATGTTTGAACATACAAAAAAACATCGTTTCAAGAACAATTTAAGCTTCTCCGCTACATATGGTAATTATCTAACGTCGACCACATGGCGTTGTGCTTGGTTATGTACTAAGTAACATTTTAATGACTCATTCATAATTTCTTATGCGCAGAAGGTCTTTTTTCAGAGGAAACGAAGGTGTCTGCTTAAACCTATTTTTTCATCAATGGTTGGATGAGTACAAGGCAACATTTGGCTTTCCCAATAGACATGCTAAAGGCACAGTGGTTAAAAAATTGTACTGTGTCATTACACTCGAGTCATGTTCTAGATGAAAACCAAACACGAACATGAACAATTGCGTGAAAGAAAAGTATATAAAACGACAAAAAAAGCGGATAACATTTTATGCACAGGAGCAACATTTGTCCTTCAATTTCAAATGATATTAGCAAACAAATTTGCATCAACAACATTGACCTACCCGTTTGACATTTGATTCGGATATTTCTTAGGGTATGGTTCACTTACAAGGATAAGGGAAATATATGCTCACCATCGTATGTATGTTTAATGTAGACTCTGCCAAAAGAAATGCTCTACCGTACATGCTCACCATCGTGTGAATGTCTCGGGTAGATCAGGCATTGGTAATAAGGACAAAACATGCTCACACCATATGCATGCGTCAGGTAGACCAGGCCTTGATAATAGGACGAAAACAATCATGTTCGCATTATATGTATGCCTCAGATAGACTAGGACTTGATAAAAAGGACAAAACATGCCCGTATCACACTTATGCCTCAGGTAGACTATGCCATACAAGTAGGAATGAAATATACACCATTATATATATATATATATATATATATATATATATATATATATATATATATATATATATATATATATATATATATATATATATATGACTTTTGTACACGTTATTAATTTGGACAATGCATGCTCACCTCTGGTAAACCAGGCATTACAAACGGACAGGTCGCTATTATTAACTTTTCAGTCTGCTATACACCTTGCTAATGATCGGATATGACACTTGGTGATGCGTCGGTGGATGGACTGGTGAGAGTACTTAACTTCTTTTAATTGTAGGTAGTATTAGCTAAAGTAAATATAGATTACGGAGGTTAACTAAGGCTCAACAGGTTGATTAATTGTATAATATGCAAAATTGCATTAGAAGAATATATTTTACTATTTAGCTAAAATTTATATTGTCATCTAATGGGTGTTTATCAGCTCGAATCATATTTCACTGTATATAAATATTATTTATCATATTCCATATTTAAACCTTTTCTAACATTTTTCAATAAATCATAATGTTATATCATATTGTAAAGAGACTTAATAATTATGAAAGGAACGAAGCGATAATTAACTAATAACACATAACTTATTTTCCTAAAATAAACAAGTGAAAATTTAAAACGAACTTAAGTCTGGTGAATTCAATCCCAAATAATCATAGTACCTTTAACACAAGTTCTAGTGAATAAAGTTCTCAATAAACTTTCGGGTGTGCCTGTAGTGGCCTGTATTTTCAAATGTACTAAACTAACAATGGCCTGCAGTATGATATGCAAACATATTTTTGATGATAATAATATAATAGTAGATGTCCTTTTCGATAACTCTATAATTCCAAATTACTGTCTCTTTCCAAGAATATTTTGGAACATATTGTATTTTGAGCGAAGAATGATTTGAATTAAATAACTAGACGCAACCCAAATACAAAATATAGGATTGATTCTGCTCTAGTGTTATAGCTAGAATGACTTAGATTTCTATTAATCAAGATTATATAGCCCTCAGTTTGACATAGGTCACAATCAGCATTTCCTAGAAATATTCGGGCTACTTAATAGAATCATCGATTCTAGTTGATTCTGATGGCATAATAAACTCTTCAAATAAGACAAGATCTGTTATTGAAAATATAATAAAGGATGTGATAAACATAACGTACAACAGGACCATTTATATCAGAAAAAAATGCAATTTACTCAGATTAAGATAAAGATCCTAATATTTATCCTACACTGAGAGAAACATAAAGAATGTTGTTTACAAATTGTGAGTAGTCGGCTACAGCAGAAGTTTGATACTGCATAAGGTTAAGGACATAAAACAATCATTGATAGCATAACATGAATTAAAAAAGCTAACAAATAATGCAATAAATTAAATATATATAACGCCTCCCGTCACAAAGAAAAAATGATCTATGCAACAACGCTTTCATTTAATTACCAGTCAAATATACATGCGAATAAAGTTACGAAGTTTTATCAAATGAAAATAAATATTCACGAGACAATGTATTACTTCTCAGTACGTGAAAGTTCATCTGCTACTGAAATGTTTCTCCGCTTGACTTGTGTAAGTCAATATTGTTGTCATGCAACATCAAACTCTGCCTTAATAATCACAACACAATAATCGAACAGGAAACTGAAATTTAAAGTGATGAAAAGCCCATATCAGAGCCAAACATTCCTACTCGAATGAGGACCCCGAGTGGTTGAGTGAGCTAAACTTTTATCTCACCTCTGTCTGCGTGGGTTCGAGTCTCAGGATCGGCCAATTTGGATACGTGAGAGAACTTGCCAGTAGCTTCTAGCGGGTCGGTGGTTCTTTCTGTGGTTTTCTCTATTTCTTCCCACACCATATATACTTACCGCCAAATACAGCCTACCTTGTGCTGAACAATGGCGTTAAACCCTATAAAAACAACAACAGGCTTCTCGAATGTGAAATAATTTCTCTCGTGATTTTATCATTTTAGCAAAACAGCACAATGGATGCTCTACACCATTGTTCTCATCCTGAATCAATACTGCACGGACCACAACATCACTTACATCAAAACATATTTGAAATCAGAGTCTGACATTTGGAGGTAAATTAATTGGTGCACTCTTATGTATGTCCTTTAACTTGACAAAACCATCCTGACATTTTTCAAACCAAAGACACTTTGTTTTCGTACTCGATAAATTTGTCAGGACTTCAGCAGTTACGGAAAACGTTGAACAAAACTTCTTATAATATCCAGCCACACCCAAAACTCGCATAGATTGCTTTCTGCGGATTGGTACAGGGAATTCAGAGATAGAAAACTCACTATTACTTAAATAAATTGTCAACTATGCATCATGAGTCTCTCAAAGAATTTCTGGATGATCACCAAGTGATCTTTTCAGGTGTCTTGTAAATGATGACATCACCAATATAAGCACTATATTATCTAGATGAGACCTAATAGTGTGCATTAAATGTCGGAAAGAACACGGCGACCCTTTCACCCAAATGGCATCACTTTGTATTTATAAAGTTCATCTAGAGCTGCGAATGCCGAATTTTTTTTCGCCTTTTCCAAGAGTGGAGATTGCCAGATTCGATTCCAAATGTCACACTTGGTGACCTTTTAGGCATTTCCTACCTTGTTAACGCAGGCATAGAGTCTTGGAGATGGATATTAATCTGTTTTAGTCAGATGGATCTATCTTCTATAGTCTGTGCACACGTTGAAAGTATTGTCTGGTTTGGACACAATAATACCCGGTTATTTCCATTAGCCTTTACTTGGTTCTATAAAATCATTCTCCAACAAATACTGAATTTCTTTTTTTCAAGCATTTGTTGTAGGGAATTCATTATGTACGGATGCTGTTTCGCATGTATTGAATCTAGAATTTCAACGTCATACCAGATTTTATTTGTTCATTGATGCTGTTCTTTTATTGCTAGACAATGACTTAGCTGGAGGTTATAAGGTCCTTGATTTCTATCTTGCTTTGGCTGTTACCAAAGCTAAGGCAGAACGATTGCTCAAGACCGAATCTGATCACGACACTATTTATTGTGTTGAGTGATATATTGATAAGGCTTTTGATAAGGTCACTTTTACCTCTTTTCCCTATCAATCTAAATGTATTGACCATTTTGATCTTCTTGTAGCTATCCTTTCTCTCTTTTACTAATAAGAGTGACAAATGAAAATCACTTGTCTTTAAACAGACAAAATTCCTGAGATATCCTGTTTGTTTTAGATGGTTATTAGTGAACTGATTTAGAAAAGGAAACAACTGGCTATTTGCCGAACAACGGCGTCATTGTGAGAAAATGGAGACAAGCTTAATTACCCATTAGTAACGAGTGGCCAGTAAGATTTAAAATTTTTATTCGAATGATGTATGGACAGGAAAGTATTAATAAGCTCCTGAAACTCAATGTGACTGGTAATGTGGGAGTCAATGAGACTGACCACAAGTTCTTAAATCATTCTTTTTTGGTCAGGAATTAATTGCGATGTTTCGAAATATTTTAGATCCTGTTGTGTCTGTCAATTAACCTGTTTTCTTTCTTATGAACTATGTTTTGGACACTCTGCCCATAGATCATTTTAATCGTTAAAAGAAAAACTTCTTTTAACAAAGAATTTCGACATTAATATTTTAGACTATGACTTTGATTGTGAAGTGGCAACAACTAATCTTCAATCTACTCACTTAAAAATGCAATTAAGGCAGGTAAAACTACAAACTTAATAAGTTTTCAATACTGATAAAGCTCTGCGTCTCTTGAAAATTCTTCAAAATCCTCTTTAGTTAAGTGTGTATGGTTCTTAATTAGTTAAGGAACGCAATTTATGTTATCGATACTCCATTGAGTCAGAAACAGATATAACTTCGTCATTAACCATGTAAACATATTTAAGGAGCATGTTGATAGGTCTGTAAATCATTCAGTAAATTAAATTACACTTCACCCATACAATAAAGATATAAATGATGCCTGATGCTACTGACGTTGGTTCAAGCAGTCTTTAATTTCATAAATAGTTAAGAATCAACAAAATAAACGTGAACATCTACAGCTACAAAACATATGCGAGTTGAATCAGCTAATATGTGAATATGATCACTTGCTCTCAGATGTGAAACAGATGTCTAAATTAAGTAACAATTTGTATTAAAGCTTTTTATGTCGTTTTAGTTTTTACTATTCCTGAAAGACAGTGCTTCTGGAAATCTTGAGGATGCACACATTATCGTCAAAATGTTTTAGTTGCGTTTCTTGTACTTAGGTAAGAGACCAACACGATCTACCATTATCATACTAAAGGGTTCATCAAAGGCAAGATGCAGATGAGCCTTAATTATATTCTGATTGATTTTTCCTACCATTTGATAAGTGTGACAAGATTTACACTATTCATAAACATACTTTACTTTTGGGTCACGAAGATGATTCACGATGTTGTGATAATACTTATTGAGCAATAAATGAACAGCCAAATTGTTTTTATTGGTTAGACAAGGAATTTCCTGTCTCTATGACTTATGTTCACAATTTGATAGCTCAGTAGCCACTTGTCACAAATTGGTACCGAAATTGGTCTCCATTTTCTCATATTGATCCAAGTTTTAACAAACTAACATTTATTAGTGTGGCTTCAGTTTCGCTAATATTCCACAGAAAATTCAAAATATACACATCTGCACTTGTGTGGAAAGTGGGGATTTACATGCACTTGTCAGCTTTCAGTCTCTTAATCTGTGCTGAATTTTCAATTATTCCATTTCCCGCAGCACATCTAATTGTTTATGTTATCTATATTTCTGTTTATTTTTGTCTCTGTCTTTCTTCATATTCATCTGCCTCTATTTTCTCTTTCTCTGTTTCTCTCTCTCTCTTTCTTGCTGCGGAAAAGCAATTATCTTTGTTTATTCTCTTTCTCTCATCGTTTTGATTTCTGTAACTAAATTCGCCCCTCTGTCTCTCTCTTTATAGTATTTTCTAATTGCCTTTGCAGTTTTCTCTTTCTTCCTCTTTTCTAATTGCTTCTTGATTTGGTCTTCTCTCTTTTATCTTTTTAAATTTCAATACTTAACTCCAGTTCCTTCTTGTATTTTTGCTTCAGTCCCATAACTTGCAAGTTATATCCAGGTGTAATCTTACTAATTAAAGCCAAACCAATTGTATCCAAAATATTTTCTGCCAATTATTGAACGAATATATTTTATATATCTCGTTTAATTAAAGAAGACTTTGACTCATAAAGATCATATTGTCTAGTACGTTGGAGCTATTCATATCTTTCAAGGACTCTAACTGTTCCTGGTTAGGATTTAAAATAAAGTTGTAGATAGAATAACTCATTTTTCAAGTAAATAAGATTTTGGAGTCTTCCACCTGACCTAGGTATTAATTAGCATTTTCTAAACATGCTATGTCTACTTTTATTCTAGAACATTCCGTGGACAGAATCTAGACTGTAAATAAGACAAGATCTGTTATTAAAATTATAGCAAACCATGTGAAAAACGTCACTTACATCAGGTCATTATATTTGAGAAAACTAATGTCTTTGATTCAGATGATGATAATGACCCTAATAATTATCCTACGCTTAGAAAATTATAAACAATTTTGCTTATAAAGTGTCACTGGTCAGGTACAATTTCATTCTGAACATGATTAGGTCAAAATAAAATTATCCATAGCGTTTTATATAAAAAAAAATCTGTAAAACAATGCAAATTAAAGATGCATACCATCTTAACCATACTAACGCCTTAACCATTATAATAACAAGCCTACAATAACCCATCTCCGTGGTTTCCAATCAAAATGTACAATCTCCAGGTTAAACTCGCCCATTAGAAGACAAATCAATGGAATCGCACAAATCATCTTGCATTCCAGCACACATCCCTTTTGCCCACGAAAACAGAAAACATATGGCAGTCTTTTTAAGGTAGTCTTTCGGAATTAATGCTTTATACTTCGACATTATGTTTCACCAGGTGTTATTACAAATCAGCGTTATATGACAAGTAAGGGATTATCACTAGCAATGGACACGGTTTTGATTTGAATGATCGAAATGCGTAGAAAGCAAGAGATAAGGATTGTTATGACAACATTAGCAAACGATATAATGAAAAAAAAAGGAAAATCTTGTTTTAAACCACAGCCACCATTGTTAAAACAAAATGACCATAAGACTTTCCTTAGATCACTGGCTTGAGACAATCTGACACTATCCTATATTACCATATACAGAATTGACGATTCTTGATTAGCGAAAATGGGGCTATGTATTCTATTGCAATGAAGAGGCTAATGAACGAAAACTCCGGGTTACCTAAGCCTGAATGTTCTCTTTATGAAATCCGTTCATATGATGACAGTAAGGAACTAAATTGGAATTATACAGTTCAAATGATTACGGCTGGATATTAATAGAAATGTAAATTTTTACATAATCAAACACGCATTAAACATAACTTTATTATGAAGTATTTCAGACTGTATTTACTTTTTGAGTGATTACGTAATATTTATTTATCAATAAATACCCAACCATGATCATTTAATGATATGCACACAAATGCACTTCAAACAAATTACACTTCTTATTGGTAAAACTATCACACAAGCAGACAATGTCTACTACAGGAATAATTAAGTTCCAACGATTATGCGTTCTTGGGACTTAACACGACGTTCATATAAGGGTATAATGAATACACGACGCCTGCAAAAACCATTCTCGTTTTTGTCCAAAACCTATTACATGGACAAGTGCTTCCTTGTTACATGTCAAAATCACAGTCGTTAATTTTTCCTAACTGAGGTTGGTTGCAACTAATCAGCTGAAAATGTAATTGGGGTGGATAAAGCGGTAAACTTTACTTCCTCGTTTACGAAACAATCATTGAGTTACTCGTGGTGTAGAACACGCTAGGGCTTTTGTATGTAGTAATGCCTTGAAAATAAGGCTCTAGTTGATAGAAGCACATTAGAATGGTCCCAACAGTTTAATTCTATGTTACCCTTAACAAAAGTATATTTCAGTGCATACATGGTTTGTGCACGCCGTTTTCATGCATATACGCATCGAAAAGTGAAACAAAATCATTATATTTGTTGGTGTCACTGGTCACCTCCAACATTCCATCGGCAAGATCCGCAACATTATCACCGCGGTCAGAATCGATTCCATATAAGTAATACTACTTACAACCTTAAACTCAAAAGCCAAGGTTGATTCATAACCTTCGGATTTGATGTTGATTGGATCTCCGGTGACTAATGATGTTGATATAGCACGTGTGTAAAATGCGTCAGCACCCTTTTCCTCGATACATGATATTAGTGGTACGAGATACAGATCAGCTTGACGCTTATTATTTATCTCAATCGACACCGGAAATCATTATTTCTGGGTATGATAAACATATATTATCCAAACTCACGGACGTTTCAGATGTTAAGTTTAGGTCTATCGAAACCATTTTGAAAGGCTTGAACACAAGCTATTTGATGCAGTTATATATGCCATTTTCAGTGTTTTCAATCAAGTTCTTTGCAACAACATCGTAGCATAACGACATCTTCATTGTCTAAGTTGGAGGATGGCAATGTTCGATTTCAACCAGGATCAACATCAATAACAATATTGTTGATACACTCAGTCAAATACTTTTGTTGGTAAACATTCTAAGATCAACATCATCGATGCGACTGGCTGAATAACTATTACTGTATTCATGTGATGATTTTAAGAGAATTTCAGTGTAAAATCAACAGGTGTTTGTAGACTTCTTGAATCATAAAGTGCAAGAACGCTTTAACAGCAAGATAATCACATTTTGGCCCTTCCAACCACGTTTGCGACGATGTGGTTGAATGCAGTTATGGTATACGGCTTTATAGGTCTCGGGTTTAAAGATCAGCAACATCATATGCAAGTCCATACGAGTCGAACTATAACAAATGGTTACGTGCCACCAATGAGTGCAATGCCTGTTGTCAAATCTAGGTTACAACGCCAGTTTCATGTGTCTGGCTAAGACAAATACTAGGCAAACATCTGTGTAAATTGCTAATATATGAGTGAGAATAATAGCGCCAGAAAATCACAGTGAGACTCCATGAAGTTTTGTATAATGCTGCACAGATCCATGGTCAAATGAACTGCTAGCGCCTACAACTACGGCTTCTGCATCTACAAAATCACCTGGGTTGAGCTGTAATCAAGTTTAAATTGCAGTATCGAATATATCTTTGATAAACATCATAGCTGGCCGGAAGAGTTTGCCTTATCACCACTGTGTCTGGTTAGCCTAATAATCATAGTGGCAATGTCAACCTTGAAAATAATTGGTTCGATTTCCCTGCCGTCCATGGAATAATGTACGTGGTTGAGCAACTCATAATACCACTGTTAACAAACCCAGTTGCGAAGGGGTAATATATACCAGGTGCATCGTCTTGCACACGTTTTCCCCCAATCTACACTAAGGCCTAACACGGAAAGAAAACTAAGTGTGTTGCACTTTTAAATCTATTTTTATGATTGTAGATTCTCGCTGGCTACAAAATATACTGAAATTCCCCATTGTTTGGATCGATCAATACAGGCGCATTTATATTAAACGCCGAATCTCATGTATCTGCGCACTGAGCCATGATGAAATTACACGTTATTGATTTTGTCTAACAACTTTAAAAAATGCACCATTTCCCAATGCCTGAATTTCAAGTATCCAATCGCACAAAAGCTGTTGAGCGGCTACAATTGCAATTGCCGAATTGTTTCTAATATTTTAGTTGAAAATACAGTCTTTACATATTGTGGATGAGAGCTTTCCTTTGAGTTTGATGCGAAAATAAGCCCCACTGCGGAGAACGTTTTGTGTCTTAGATTTTAATATCAGATTCTGAAGGTACTATCAGTCTCCAAAGCTATGTCAATATCGATTAGTTGTGGTGAATTATACCTTATTTAAATTCCCCTTAACCTTCGATTGTATAAGATAATTAAGTTATTTGTTGAATTTCACAAAAACGTTCTGGTTTTGCTTATCTCTTGCTTACATTGCGATAATAAAGTCGTAACCGTATATCGTCATTGATCATGAGGTATCCTGAATGGGATATTTCGTCATGATAAAATTAGATCCTATTGATACTAATATTTGTTGTTTTCATAAAACAAGTAACAATTATGATACCCTTGGTATTTGGTGACTTATTTCAGGTCACGAATTATAATAATGATTTGGATGATGAATATTCCTTATTGTAAAGTTAGGTTAGGTTTTAAGAGCCTGCAAACTCTGTTTCTTACTTTTATGGGTTGTTTAGTATAACATAAGCGATTCCTGAAAAATATCTTATAACTTTAATTGTATGATATTTGAATGCTTGCATATCATAGGTTGGTGTTATGTGCTCGTTATTTGTTAAACATGCTTTCTATTTCATTTTAAATAACAACATAAGACAGATGAGTTATGTATCGGCAAATTTAACGGCATTTGTTTTGACTAGCTACCAAACAAAACGCTAGCATACAACGTCTATTTCATTTTTGGAATATTTAAGTGTTACGAAACAGGTCTTAAAACTATGTTACAAAAACGAACAACATCCAACAAGTTTTATTTAAATAAAGATTAATTTAGTACCCTAAACTACAAAGTGAAAGCAATAAGACGTTGAAGACTACTGAAATTTATTAGGAAAATTCTATATTTAATGACTTGTGGTTCGATGTTTAGGATTATTTGGGATTTAATTCACAATATTATAAGTGTATCGTACATGCTAACTCTGTAATTTAGAGACATACATTATTTGATCATTTTGTTAAGCTTGTTGGTTTCTCTTATTCTGTGTAAGACCTAGATTCGTACAACCATATGTTAGGTACTTGTAGTTTGGTCACATGCCACATGTACCGGTGATGTACTTACATTTCACAGGCAATATTATTATGGTAATATAAACCCATGTCATCACTCTAGAAAGCGACAAATAAGATTGTTTCTCATTAGTGCCTAACTTTCATATTATAATTCACTTTCAATGATTTGCTTGTTTGTATATCTTAGTCATCTATCTATCTGTCTCTCTCTCTCTTTCTCTCTCCCTCTGGCAATTACATACAAAAATAATCCAAATGAAATCACAAAATTAATAATAAGTTGTAATTACATCCACAAAATAAAAATCACGATACTTGTTACAAGAAGCAACAGAAATCAATTACACTTCACTGGATACGAAACATATGGTTTATGTTTACTTCAGGGCGCTTGATCAGAGGGATATACTACTGTTACGTTTTGTGTTGGCAGGTAGTGAAGTTGGGCATATTAATAGCAACACTTTGCTCGGGACTGATTAAAGTCTCTGTTCCTAAACCTTGTAATATCAAAAGACCGACTCACTTTCGATCATTTAGATATTGCCATTTTTACAATTATTGAACCAGTCGTGCGCAAATGGCATCACAAAGCTACTCCTTATCTGGTATTGGTTTACTGTTTAACGGTATGGATAACTATCACACCTAAGTGATGACCAATTAGCGCATAGGTTGCAAAGAAGCAAATGTAATACAGAATTTTGTATTAGAAATAAAGGTAGGTCTTACATATTGAATATACATACAATTGTATACTTGATCTAGCTAATAAAATATCAATTCTCTTAGGTGCATATTTGTTCAATTTCTTGCACTGATTTTTCTGTATAAATATATTAAAATGAGTAGGATATAACTTCGTATATCAAGTTCGTGATTTTATGATGCAATCTGTGTCATTGTTTAAGAATTTAATTTAATTAAATATATACTTCCAGGAGAATGAATTAATCTTTTTGCCCATAAGGATTAAAACACACCGTGATTGCAGCACTTCGACTGTGTCTTGTAATAATTGTACTATAATTATTTGAGTTTCTGTAAGTATGCATTTTCATGTCAATATCCTAGAAAGGTAACATTCGAGATATAAAATATATAAAACTTCTATGTTGTATGAAAAGAATATAAAAAAGCTTGTCTATAACTGCACGCATGTGATTGAAGAAAGATATTCAGGTGTATCGTAGAGGCCACACCTTAAAGGATTATTAATAATGTTGTATAATACTTCATTTATGTATACATCAGCCATGTTTGCTCTTGTGAGTTGTATGCTTTTATATGTATCTACTTTTATTTTCGTGTACATATGCAGATATATACGTATGCATATATGGTTGCGAGCATGTGTTGGTATGTGAATATACAAATACAACTTTAAGTTTTACATAGGCATGTATGACTTTGTGTGGCAATGTTCACATGCTTAAGAAAGAATAGATCGTTAGCATTGTTAATTGTTTATACATGCGATAGAGTTGTTCAGCTATGTAACAAACGTCACACCATCAGTTTGCATTACTGGTGTGTGTGTTTTTCTTGCGTCATTGGAAAAATATACCTTTGACCAAATGTCTGAGAGGGCATATTTACTATTAGTAACCTAAACTACAAAGTGAAAGCAATAATTAACTCTAATATTCTCTTATTGTTTTGTAACGTTAGCAAATTTAAACTGAATTTTCCTGAACTTATTTTGAATATGTTTTCTTTTCCTAATTCTGTAGATTAACGAATTGGCTTCGCGAGATGAAGCCACAAAAGCTAGGGTGTAAAAAGAGTTATACTCAACATAAAGCTATCTTATCTATCCCCTATAATTCCATAATATATAAACAAAGTGAAGCTACTATCCGTCTATAGTTTCCGACTCTTGTTTTATGGAGAGCATACATTCCCTAATATATATGAATTGTGTTGTTTACATATGCAGTGCTGACATTCAAAGATGTGTGAATGTATGTGTCAGGAAAAGAAACGTGTCATGTACTTGTCAGGTACTTAATGCAGACCCTTACTGTATATTTTTAGTATCTTCGATGCTTATGTTTGAGAAATAAATAATTCGCAAGAATTTTAGGAAAATAATATTCCTTTAATTTCTGAGAATAATTTGTATTTTTATATAATTAATTGAAATGTCTAGAGTTCTATAGGTGCAAATTTCATATCAATCATGTATGAGAAGGAAGTAGTAATAAATATTTAGTACACCGGGGGACAGAGTTTCGGCTTACATGTTCTTCAAAGTTTTGATCACTCTCACACGGAGGACACATTTCATGACATTGTTGCTGTGATCTCATAAGTAAGCATGGAACACATCAGTTCAAGTTTTAGAACGGCAGACATAGAGTACATTGAAGTTTTGCAACGTACTTGATCAGAGTGCTAGTACTTGTAAAGAAAGTTACGTATCAAAGAATTTCTTCTATCTTTGAATTGAACTTTGAGTTGGATGAAATAATGAGAGAGAGATTTTTGTTTGTATTAAATCAAGACAAATGAATATTTAGTTTCTTTTCTTGGTATACGATCCTGAATAGACATCACAATGAACTCTCAAAATATATCCCAAAGATCGAGTTTTCTCGGGATTCTTCCGTTTTTCATTTCGGAACTCATTAACAATAAAGTTTCCTCGTCTGCTTAATTCTTCTTCTCTTGCCATTTTTGATCTCATATCTGCAATTTTGTCTTCTTTTGATTTTGCTTCTGCTTGTTCTTTTCCAGAGACACTTTGTATACCAATGTCATTTTTGTCTTTATGGGTTCCTTTTCGTTACTTTGGTAAACATTCTGGTATCAAACAGTGTTATAAAATTGTGTGCACTAAAATAAATTCGTGATGCATGATTCAACTTCACATCTGCAATATGTCGTTTTTGCAGATCTTTACCTTTATAAGCTACATCATGAGCGTGACATGCTCGGTCAATATCATTTATTGGATACTCTCCAGGACTTGGTTGATCTTGTTTATCAAGTCGGATATCAAGTCTCGTTCCAAGACCACAATAAGTATATCCTGGAAGATGCTTTTCTTCTCGGTATCTAGCCCATGGAGTTCCTGGTCATTTTCCTAATGAAGTAGCAATATCACTACCATCTGTAGTATTTGAAATTGATTTATATTTATTTGTACCACATTTTATACATTTACGTGTAAGTGCACGCCTTTTTTGTTATTATTCTGGTTAACCCGTTTGTGGATGTGGATGCTCTTCGTCGAATGCAATACCAATTCATATTTTTATTATATTTGTACAACATGGATGTCATTGATTTCTCAGCGACAAGAAAACAAGAGCCAGTCAAATATATTTTTATATAGTTTAACCTAGTTTCAAACAAAAGAAATGTTTGCAAACTAAATACATTGGTTTTGTTTAAACCCAAGCGGTGCGCCTTATTTTGAATACTTTATGTTTGAACATACAAATAAACATCGTTTCAAGAACAACTTAAGCTTCTCCGCTACAGAGGGTACTTACCTAACGTCGACCACATGACGTTGTGCTTGGTTATGTACTAAGTAACATTTTAATGACTCATTCATAATTTCTTATGCGCAGAAGGTCTTTTTTCAGAGGAAACGAAGGTGTCTGCTTAAACCTATTTTTTCATCAATGGTTGGATGAGTACAAGGCGACATTTGGCTTTCCCAATAGACATGCTAAAGGCACAGAGGTTAAAAAATTGTACTGTGTCATTACACTCGAGTCATGTTCTAGATGAAAACCAAACACGAACATGAAAAATTGCCTGAAAGAAAGTATATAGAACGACAAAATAAGCGGATAACATTTTATGCACAGGAGCAACATTTGTCCTTCAATTTCAAATGATATTAGCAAACAAATTTGCATCAACAACATTGACCTACCCGTTTGACATTTGATTCGGATATTTCTTAGGGTATGGTTCACTTACAAGGATAAGGGAAATATATGCTCACCATCGTATGTATGCTTAATGTAGACTCTGCCAAAAGAAATGCTCTACCGTACATGCTCACCATCATGTCAATGTCTCGGGTAGATCAGGCATTGGTAATAAGGACAAAACATGCTCACACCATATGCATGCGTCAGGTAGACCAGGCCTTGATAATAGGACGAAAACAATCATGTTCGCATTATATGTATGCCTCAGATAGACTAGGACTTGATAAAAAGGACAAAACATGCCCGTATCACACTTATGCCTCAGGTAGACTATGCCATACAAGTAGGAATGAAATATACACCATTATATATATATATATATATATATATATATATATATATATATATATATATATATATATATATATATATATATATATGTATATATATATATGACTTTTGTACACGTTATTAATTTGGACAATGCATGCTCACCTCTGGTAAACCAGGCATTACAAACGGACAGGTCGTTATTATTAACTTTTCAGTCTGCTATACACCTTGCTAATGATCGGATATGACACTTGGTGATGCGTCGGTGGATGGACTGGTGAGAGTACTTAACTTCTTTTAATTGTAGGTAGTATTAGCTAAAGTAAATATTGATTACGGAGGTTAACTAAGGCTCAACAGGTTGATTAATTGTATAATATGCAAAATTGCATTAGAAGAATATATTTTACTATTTAGCTAAAATTTATATTGTCATCTAATGGGTGTTTATCAGCTCGAATCATATTTCACTGTATATAAATATTATTTATCATATTCCATATTTAAACCTTTTCTAACATTTTTCAATAAATCATAATGTTATATCATATTGTAAAGAGACTTAATAATTATGAAAGGAACGAAGCGATAATTAGCTAATAACAAAGAGTTAGTGTTTATATTCACACTACTCTACCTACACATTGGCAAATTGATGGTTATTTCTTTTCTAGAGTATTGGGTAGCCCTGAAAAGGGCTGTTTTTTTTTTAGAACTTCATGGACACCTGGTTAATGGTGGCACCTTCCAGGCCTGGCGCCACATACACATCTTATCCCCCAGTTACTTTTTACTTTTCTGGGGGAGAGAGCAGAGGCAGGATATGTCGCTTCAGAATCCCAATTTTCGCTCTCTGGGATTCTGAAATTTATTCTTCTTCTCTTCTTTTCCTAAAATAAACAAGTGAAAATTTAAAACGAACTTAAGTCTGGTGAATTCAATCCCAAATAATCATAGTACCTTTAACACAAGTTCTAGTGAATAAAGTTCTCAATAAACTTTCAGGTGTGCCTGTAGTGGCCTGTATTTTCAAATGTACTAAACTAACAATGGCCTGCAGTATGATATGCAAACATATTTTTGATGATAATAATACAATAGTAGATGTCCTTTTCGATAACTCTATAATTCCAAATTACTGTCTCTTTCCAAGAATATTTTGGAACATATTGTATTTTGAGCGAAGAATGATTTGAATTACATAACTAGACGCAACCCAAATACAAAATATAGGATTGATTCTGCTCTAGTGTTATAGCTAGAATGACTCAGATTTCTATTAATCAAAATTATATAGACCTCAGTTTGACATACGTCACAATCAGCATTTCCTGGAAATAGTCGGGCTACTTAATAGAAACTTCCATTCTAGTTGATTCTGATGGCATAATAAACTCTTCAAATAAGACAAGATCTTTTATTGAAAATATAATAAAGGATGTGATAAACATAACGTACAACACGACCATTTATATGAGACAAAAAGTACAATTTACTCAGATTAAGATAAAGATCCTAATATTTATCCTACACTGAGAGAAATATAAACAATGTTGTTTACAAATTGTGAGTAGTCGGTTACAGAAGAAGTTTGATACTGCATAAGGTTAAGGACATAAAACAATCATTGATAGCATAACATGAATAAAAAAAGCTAACAAATAATGCAATAAATTAAGTATATATAACGCCTCCCGTCATAAAGAAAAAATGATCTATGCAACAACGCTTTCATTTAATTACCAGTCAAATATACATGCGAATAAAGTTACGAAGTTTTATCAAATGGAACTAAATATTCACGGGACAATGTAATACTTCTGAGTACGTGAAAGTTCATCTGCTACTGAAATGTTTCTCCGCTTGACTTGTGTAAGTCAATATTCTTGCACTGATTTTTCTGTATAAATATATTAAAATGAGTAGGATATAACTTCGTATATCAAGTTCGTGATTTTATGATGCAATCTGTGTCACTGTTTATGTTGTGTTTAAAGAATATAAAAAAGCTTGTCTATAACTGCACGCATGTGATTGAAGAAAGATGTTCAGGTGTATCGTAGAGGCCACACCTTAAAGTTTTATTAATAATGTTGTATAATACTTCATTGATGTATACATCAGTTATGTTTGCTCTTGTGAGTTGTATGATTTTATATGTATCTACTTTTATTTTCGTGTACATATGCAGATATATACGTATGCATATATGGTTGCGAGCATGTGTTTAGTATCTGAATATACAAATATAACTTTAAGTCTACATATGCATGTATGATTTTGTGGCAATGTTTATGTGCTCAAGTAAGAATAGATCGTTAGTATTGTTAATTGTTTATACATGCGATAGAGTTGTTCAGCTATGTAACAAACGTCACACCATCAGTTTGCATTACTGTTGTTTGTGTTTTTCTTGCGTCATTGGAAAAATATACCTTTGACCAAATGTCTGAGAGGGCCCAGTAAATCATTGGCAACTTTTTATAAAATACATTTTGTCAGACAAGTTGCATTGAAAGTCTAAAATGAGTAAAATGGTCAGAACATCTGCAAAGGAGAGAAAAAGATGGTAGACAGCCCAAATATAGACATTGGTTCTCTTGTTCGTACAAATATAATTTCTATTTCTATTCCTAAGATAAATCATAAAATTACGCATGCAATGGTTCTCTTTTAATTATCTCATAATAAAGATTTGTCAATACACGATACTCTGCGTTTAAATGGTAACTGATAATCTACTTGAATAACTTCTCCATGTTTGAATCACTTGCCGACGATGAAGTAAGCGAAGCAACTGCATTCTCCGTCATCGCATTCCAAGGCGAAAGGAGCAAGACAATGATCTGGACCACAGTCCCTCGTGCGGGAGCATGCTGAATAGAGAATAAATTAAACAGTTCATTAGTAATTAAGTCGACAATTACTCAAATATGCCATAGCGTATCAAACATGCATGAGCACAAACATTTATTGATTTTTCTATGCAAAAGGTTCTTCTACAACGTCATGTGTCTTTTTTTGTTTTTGTCTTTATCTCACTATTCCTTGTAGATAATTGTCGGTAGGTCTGCAACCAATGTATATGTACATGTTCGAACATAGGTTAGTAGGTACATAGTAGGCACATATTTAGTGAGAGACAGAGAGAGAGATTGAACCCCAAATATAATTAATAATACATCAAGGGAACATTAAATCAAAATTACTATGCCTAAAGGTCTTTAGATCTGCGAATATATTCTACATTAAAATACCAAAACGGGCGTTGCAATGTTTGTCATAATGTCGACATTTTGTTATATCTCATCGATATGCGTGTAAAAATTTGAAACATAAATAATGGAAGACCATGGCATTATGAACTTTCTCAAATACATATAATTGTTTGACAAGAAGTGTCTTTAAACCGCAACATATCCAACCCACATTTTCTCTGATAATTAATAACCGTCTTCTCCTCCGAACCCCTTTTTAACGATTGAATAGCTTTCTTGGCTCTTATGCACTTAATATGTTGCCATTGCATTCCACGGTTTTAAATGTGTTCAGGCTGGGGGGGTGTCTTCACATATTGAAGTTTAGATGCATAGGAGTGAAACTGTGGAAAATTGCGCAAGCAATAACACAACGACAGGTAGGAGCGCTTGGTGGAGGAGCGTAAAAGAAGAACGAGTGATTTAGCATGTATTGGAACTGGCTGAATACTCATGTTATCCGTTCTAGCCATACGTTGAAAATAGATTGCCGTATCGAGATGTGTAACGATAAAGTTGATAAGGACTTACCTTTACGCAAATGCAATCGATGTACACACGTGGAATTGCCATTTACGCATTTAGTGAGAGACAGAGAGAGAGATTGAACCCCAAATATAATTAATAATACATCAAGGGAACATTAAATCAAAATTACTATGCCTAAAGGTCTTTAGATCTGCGAATATATTCTACATTAAAATAATACCAAAACGGGTTTTGCAGTGTTTGTCGTAATGTCGACATTTTGTTACATCTCATCGATATGCGTGTACAAAATTTGAAACATAAATAATGGAAGACCATGGCATTATGAACTTTCTAAAATACATATAATTGTTTGACAAGAAGTGTCTTTAAACCGCAACATATCCAACCCACTTTTTCTCTGATAATTAATAACCGTCTTCTCCTCCAAACCCTTTTTTAACGATTGAATAGCTTTCTTGGCTCTTGTGCACAAAACATGTTGCCATTGCATTCCACGATTTCAAATGTGTTTAAGCTGGGGTTGGGGGGGGGACTTCACATTTTGAAGTTTAAATGCCTAACGGTCGAGGAGTGAAACTGTGCAAAAAATTGCGCAAGCAATAACACAACGACAGGTAGGAGCGCTTGGTGGAGGAGCATGAAAGCAGAACGAGTGATTTAGCATGTATTCGAACTGGCTGAATACTCATGTTATCCATTCTAGCCATACGTTGAAAATATATTGCCGTATCGAGATGTGTAACGATAAAGTTGATAAGGACTTACCTTTACGCAAACGCAGTCGATGTACACATGTGCAATTGCCTTTAACGCATTTGCCCCTTAATCCGTCAAGGCAGCCCTTATTGCATTGCTCGTCAGAATCGCAGGCTTCTGCATATATGACGAAGACTGCCACTGAAAATTATAAAACAGCATTGTTCTTATCCACTTCCCAATACGCCATACACTATCATTATTGCAAGTGTCAAACTTAATAAGAGATGAGATGGAAAATCGGAAAAATGTGCAATACTCATCACGTGTACATGAAACGTTATGCCATTGTTTACACACAAAACAAAACGAAAGATTTAAATTATAATTAACATAAAACATTCAATTTTTTTATTATCATCTCCAATGTTCATATAAGAGAAATAAATACTTTGGAAGAATTGTAAGAGAACATATATTGATTAAGGTGATTTAAGAGAAATAATGTAAACTTTTGCAAAATTGAGAGAACTGTTTATATGTAGGGTACGCCCTTCACATCAGGCATGCTAGCGAAAGTTACATTTATTCGTATCTGCCACTAAATGTTCTCTAAGTGGTGATATTTTGTTCAAACCGCACACTTATCAACGAGGGTAGCAAGAACTATGGTTTTCATTTTCTTCAAAGTCCTGACCACTTTCAGACACAGAAGAAATTTTGTCAGATTGTTGCTGTAATATGATAAGAAATGCATGGAGCACCTTTTTATAAGGAGAGCATAATCAAGTTTCCTAAAATATCCCTTTTATGACATGTTCTACAATGTTCTTGTTCAACCCTTCGTCTGTCTGTCTCTACTGTTTTCGTCTGCATACAATTTGTTATGGTCAGATTGTTTGTGCTTTATAAGTCGTATGCTCTTATTGTTTTGTAATATTAGCAAATTTAAACTGAATTTTCCTGAACTTATTTTGAATATGTTTTCTGTACTAATTCTGTAGATTAATGAATTTGCTTCGCGAGATGAAACCACAAAGGCTAGGGTGTTAAAAGAGTTATACTCAACATAAAGCTATCTTATCTATCCCCTATAATTCCATAATATATAAGCAAATTAAAGCTACTATCCGTCTATAGTTTCCGACTCTTGTTTTATGGAGAGCATCCATTCCCTAATATATATGACTTATTTTGTTTACATATACAGTGATGACATTCAAAGATGTGTGACTGTATGTGTCAGGGAAAGAAACGTGTCATGTACTTGACAAGTACTTAATGCAGACCCTTACTGTATATTTTAGTATCTTCGATGTTTATGTTTGAGAAATAAATAGTTCGTAAGAATTTTAGGAAAACAATATTCCTTCAATTTCTGAGAACATTTTTGTATTTTTACATAATTAATTGAAATGTCTAGAGTTCTGTAGGTGGAAATTTCCTCTCAAGCAGGTATGAGAAGGAAGTAGTAATACATATTTAGTACACCGGGGGACAGAGTTTCGGCTTACATGTTCTTCAAAGTTTTGATCACTCTCACACGGAGGACACATTTCATGAGATTGTTGCTGTGATCTCATAAGTAAGCATGGAACACATCAGTTCAAGTTTTAGAAAGGCAGACATAGAGTACATTGAAGGTTTGCAACGTACTTGATCAAAGTGCTAGTGCTTTTAAAGAAATTTACGTATCAAAGAATTACTTCTATATTTGAATTGAACTTTCAGTAGGATGAAATGATGAGAGAGATAATTTTGTTTGCATCAAATGAAGACAAAGGAATATTTACTTTCTTCTCTTGGTATACAATCATGAATAGACATCACAATGAACTCTCAAAATATATCCCAAAGATCGAGTTTTCTCGGGATTCTTCCGTCTTTCATTTCGGAACTCATTAACTACAAAGTTTCCTCGTCTGCTTTATCCTTCTTGTCTTGCCATTTTTGATCACATATCTGCAATTGGGTCTTCTTTTGATTTTGCTTGTGCTTGTTTTGTTTTTTTCCAGAGACACTTTGTATACCATGTTATTTTTGTCGTTATGGGTTCCTTTTCGTTATTTTTGTGAGATTTCTGGTATCAAACAGTGTTACAAAAATGTGTGCACTAAAATAAATTCGTGATGCATGATTCAACTTAACATCTGCAATATGTGATTTTTCCAGATCTTTACCTTTATAAGCTACATCTTGATTTTGACATGCTCAGTCAATATAATTTATTGGATACTCTCCAGGACTTGATTCATCTAGTTTATCAAGTCGGGATATCAAGTCTCGTCGAAAGACCACAATAAGTATATCCTAAAAGATGCTTGTCTACTCGGTATTTGCCCATGGAGTTCCTGTTAATTTTCCTAATGAAGTAGCGACATCACCACCAACTGTATTATTTGAAATAGATTTATATTTATTTGTAACATATTTTCTACATTTACTTCTAAGTGCACGCCTTTATTGTTATTATTGTTATTAACCCGTTTGTGGATGTTGATGCTCTTCATCGATTGTAATATCAATTCATATTTTTATTAAATTTGTACAACATGGATGTCATTGATTTCTCAGCGACAAGAAAAGAAGAGCCAGTCAAACATACGTTATATAGTTTAAACTAGTTTCAAACAAAAGAAATTGTTGCAAACTAAATACATTTGTTTTGTTTAATGCCAAGTTGTGTGCCTTATTGTGTATCCTTTATGTTTGAACATACAAAAAAAATCGTTTCAAGAACAATTTAAGATTCTCCGCTACAGATGGTAATTATCTAACTTCGACCAGATGACGTTGTGCTTGGTTATTTACTAAGTAACATTTTAATGACTCATTCATAATTTCTTATGCGCAGAAGGTCTTTCTTCAGAGGAAACGAAGGTGTCTGCTTATACCTATTTTTTCACTATGGGTTTGATCAGTACAGGGCGACATTGGCTTTCCTAATAGACATGCTAAAGGCACAGAGCTTAAAAAATTGTACTGTGTCATATTTTGTCATCATCCTCGAGTCATGTTCTAGATGAAAACCAAATACGAACATGAAAAATTGCGTGAAAGAAATGTATATAAAACGACAAAAACGCGGGTAGCGTTTTCTGCACACGAGCAACATTTGTCCTTCAATTTCAAATGATATTAGCAAAATATTTTGCATCAACAACATTGACCTACCCGGTTGACATTTAATTCGGATGTTTCTTAGGGTATGGTTCACTTACAAGGATAAGGGAAATATATGCCCACCATCGTATGTATGCTTAATGTAGACTCTGCCATAACAAATGCTCTACCGTACATGCTCACAATCATGTGAATGTCTCGGGTATATCAGGCATTGGTAATAAGGTAAAAACATTCTCACACCATATGCATGAGTCAGGTAGAGCAGGGCTTAATAATAGGACGAAAACAATCATACTCGCATTATATGTATGCCTCAGGTAGACTAGGACTTGATAATAAGGACAAAACATGTCAATATCATACTTATGCCTCAGGTAGACTATGTCATACAAGTAGGAATGAAATGAACAAAATTATATATATAAATAAATATATATATATATATATATATATATATATATATATATATATATATATATATATATGGCTTATGAATACGTTAATAATTTGGACAATGCATGCTCACCTCTGGTAAACCAGGCATTACAAACGGACATGTCGTTCTTATTAACTTTTGCAGTCTGCTATACACCTTGCTAATGATCGGATATGACACTTGGTGATGAATCGGTGGGCGGGTGGACTGGTGAGAGTACTTAACTTCTTTTAATTGTAGGTAGTATTAGCTAAAGTAAATATAGATTACGGAGGTTAACTAAGGCTCAACAGGTTGATTAATTGTGTTACCATAGTGGAGTACAAGCTATGTCGTATAATATGCAAAATTGCATTAGAAGAATATATATTATTCTTGAGCTAAACTTTATATTGTCATACAATGTGTGGTTATCAGCTCAAAACATATTTCACTGTATATAAATACTATTTCACATATTCCATATTTAAACCTTTTCTAATATTTTTCAATAAATCATAATGTAACATCATATTTGAAAGAGACTTAATAATTATAAAAGGAACGAAGCGATAATTAGCTAATAACACATAACTTATTTTCCTAAAATAAACAAGTGAAAATTTAAAACGAACTTAAGTCTGGTGAATTCAATCCCAAATAATCATAGTACCTTTAACACAAGTTCTAGTGAATAAAGTTCTCAATAAACTTTCAGGTATTCCTGTAGTGGCCTGTATTTTCAAATGTACTAAACTAACAATGGCCTGCAGTATGATATGCCAACATTATTTGCAAGAGAATAATATAATAGTAGATGTCCTTGTTCGATAACACTATAATTCCAAATTACTGTCTCTTTCCAAGAATATTTTGGAACATATTGTATTTTCAGCGAAGAATGATTTGAATTAAATAATTAGACGCAACCCAAACACAAAATATAAGATTGATTCTGCTCTAGTGTTATAGCTACAATGACTTAGGTTTATATTAATCAAGATTATATAGCCCTCAGCTTGACATAGGTCACAATCAGCATTTCCTGGAAATATTCTGGTTACTTAATAGAAACTTCCATTTTAGTTGCATCTGATGGCATAATAAACTCTTCAAATAAGACAAGATCTGTTATTGAAAATATAATAAAGAATGTGATAAACATAACGTACAACGGGACCATTTATATGAGACAAATAATACAAATAATACTCAGATTAAGATAAAGATCCTAATATTTATCCTACACTGAGAGAAATATAAACAATGTTGTTTACAAATTGTGAGTAGTCGGGTACAGCATAAATTATGAACTGCATAAGGTTAAGGACATACAACCATCATTCATAGCATAACATGAATAAAAAAAACTAACAAATAATGCAAAAAATTGAATATATATAACGCCTCCCGTCATAAAGAAAAAACGATTGATGCAACAACGCTTTCATTTAATTACCAGTCAAATATACATGCGAATAAAGTTACGAAGTTTTATCAAGTGAACTAAATATTCACGAAACAATGTAATACTTCTGAGTACGTTAAAGTTCATCTGCTATTGAAATGTTTCTCCGCATGACTTGTGTAAGGTCAATATTGTTGTCATGCAATATCAATCTCTGCCTTAATAATCACTGATTTTTTTATTGATCTTTCCAATAAAAGCAAGGTAACAGTGAACACTAAACACAATAATCGAACAGGAAACTGAAACTTAAAGTGTTCAAAAGCCCATATTAGAGCCAAACATTCCTACTCGAATGAGGACCCCGAGTGGTTGAGTGAGCTAAACTTTTATCTCACCTCTGTCTGCGTGGGTTCGAGTCTCAGGATCGGCCAATGTAGATACGTGAGAGAACATGCCAGTAGCTTCTAGCGGGTCGGTGGTTCTTTCTGTGGTTTTCTCTATTTCTTCCCACACCATATATACTTGCCTCCAAATACAGCCTATCTTTTGCTGAACAATGGCGTTAAACCATATAAAAAAAACAACAGGCTACTCGAATGTGGAATAATTTCTCTGGTCCTTTTGTCGTTTCTTTGCAAAACAGCACACTGGATATGCTCTACAGTATTTTTGTCATCCTGAATCAATACTGCACGAATCCCAATATCACTTACATCAAAACATATTTGAAATCAGAGTCTGACGTTTGAAGGTAAATTAATTGGTACATTCTTATGTATGGCTTTTTACTTGACAAAACCATCCTGACATTTTTCAAACCAAAGACACTTTGTTTTCGTACTCGATAAATTTGTCAGGATTTCAGCAGTTACGGAAACGTTGAACAAAACTTCTTATAATATCCAGCCACACCCAAAACTCGCATAGGTTGCTTTCTGCGGATTTGTACAGGAAATTCAGAGATAGACTTTACCTTAGCGTCTTTAGTTTTAACTTGACCGTCTCTCACAAATGGTCCTAAAAGAGTAAAACATGCACGAAAAAACTCACTATTACTTAAATTAATTGTCAACTATGCATCATGAGTCTCTCAAAGAATTTCTGGATGATCACCAAGTGATCTTTTCAGGTGTCTTGTAAATGATGACATCACCAATATAAGCACTATATTATCTAGACGAGACCTAATAGTGTGCATTAAATGTCGCAAAGTACACGGAGAACCCTTCACCCAAATGCCATCACTTTATATTTATAAAGTTCATCTGGAGTAGCGAATGCTGGAATTTATTTCGCCTTTTCCAAGAGTGGAGATTGCCAGATTCGATTCCAAATGTCACACTTTGTTCATTGATGCTGTTCTTTTATTGCTAGACAATGACTTAGCTGGAGATTATAAGGTCCTTGATTTCTATCTTGCTTTGGCAGTTACCAAAGCTAAGGCAGAAAGATTGCTCAAGACCGAATCTGATCACGACACTATTTATTTTGTTGAGTGATGTACTGATCAGGATTTTGATAAGGTCACTTTTACCTCTTTTCCTAATCAATCTAAATGTATTGACCATTTTGATCCTATTGTAGCTATCCTTTCTCTTTTTTGCTAATCAGAGTGACAAATGAAAATCACTTGTCTTTAAACAGGATAACATTCCTGAGATATCCTGTTTGTTTTAGATGGTTATTAGTGAACTTATTTAGAACAGGAACCAACTGGCTATTTGCCGAACAACGGCGTCATTGTGAGAAAATGGAGACAAGCTTAATTACCCATTAGTAACGAGTGGCCAGTAAGATTTAAAATTTGTATTCATAAGCTGTATGGACAGTGGACAGGAAAGTATTAGTATAACTCCTGAAACTTAATGTGGCTGGTAATGTGGGAGTCAGTGAGACTTACCATAAATTGTTACGGCATTCTTTTTTGGCCAGGAATTAATTGCGGTGTTTCGAAATATTGTAGATCCTGTTGTATCTGTCAATAAACCTGTTTCCTTTCTTTTGAACTATTTTTTGGACACGCCGCCCATAGGTCATTTTAATCGTTAAAAGAAAAACTTCTTTTAACAAAGAATTTCGACATTAATATTTTAGACTATGACTTTGATTGTGAAGTGGCAACAAATAATCTTCAATCTACTCACTTAAAAATGCAATTGAGGCAGGTAAAACTACAAACTTAATAAGTTTTCAATACTGATAAATCTCTGCGTCTCTTGACAATTCTTCAAAATCCTCTTTAGTTAAGTGTGTATGGTTCTTATTTAGTCCAAGGAACGCAATTTATATTATCGACACTCCATTGAGTCAGAAACATATATATAACTTCGTTATTAACCATGTAAACATATTTAAGGAGCACGTTGATAGCTCTATAAATCATTTAGTAAATTTAATTACACTTGACCCACACAGTAACGATATAAATGATGCCTGATCCTACCGACTTTGGTTCGATGAGTATCTAAATTCATAAATATTTAAGAATCTACAATATAAACATCAACATTTAGAGCTACAGAAAAATATACGAGTTGAATCAGCTAAAATGTGAATATGAGCACTTGTTCTCAGATGTGAAACATATGGCTAAATTAAGTAACAATTTGTATTAAAGCTTTTTATGTGGTTTTAGTTTTGAATACTCCTGAAAGATATTGCTTCTGGAAATCTTGAGGAAGCACACATTATGGTCAAAATGTTTTGGTTGCGTTTCTTGTACTTAGGTAAGAGACCAACACGATCTACCATTATCATACTAAAGGGTTCATCAAAGGCAAGATGCAGATGAGCCTTAATTATATTCTGATTGATTTTTCCTACCATTTGATAAGTGTGACAAGATTTACACTATTCATAAACATACTTTACTTTTGGGTCACGAAGATGATTCACGATGTTGTGATAATACTTACTGAGCAATAAATGAACAGTCAAATTGGTTTCTTTCTTTAGACTAGGAATTTTCTGTCTATATGACTTATGTTCACATTTTGATAGCTCAGTAGCCACTTGTCACAAGTTGGTACCGAAAGTGGTCTCCATTTTCTCATATTGATCCAAGTTTTAACAAACTAACATTTATTAGTGTGGCTTCAGTTTCGCTAATATTCCACAGAAAAATCAAAACATACACATTTGCACTTGTGTGGAAAGTGGGGATTTACATGCACATGTCGGCTTTAACTCTTTTAATCTCTACTGAATTTTCATTTAATCCATATTCCTCGGCATTTCTAATTGTTTATGTTATATATTTCTGTTTATTTTCGTCTCTGTCTTTCTTCATCTTCATCTGCCTGTATTTTCTCTTTCTCTGTTTCTCTTTCTTGTTGCGGAAAAGCAATTATCTTTTTTTTTCTTCCTCTCATCGTTTTGATTTCTGTAACTACAAACGCCCCTCTTTCTCCCTCTTTATACTATTTTATAATTGCATTTGCAGTTGTTTCGTTCTTCCTTAACTCCAGTACATACTTGTATTTTTGCTTCAGTCCCATAACTTGCAAGTTATAGACAGGTGGAAATTTACTAATCAAACCCAAACTACTTTTCTCCGAAGTATTTTCTACCTAATATTGAACGAATATTTTTTGTATATCAAGAAGACTTTGACTCATAAAGATCATATTGTCAGGAACGTTGGAGCTATTCATACTTTTCAAGGACTCTAACTTTTCCTGGGTAGGATTTAAAACAAAAATTTAGATAGAATATTCCGTGGACAGAATCTAGACTGTAAATAAGAAAAGATCTGTTATTAAAATGATAGCAAAGGATGTGATAAACGTCACTTACATCAGGTCGTTCTATTTGAGAAAACTAATGTCTTCGATTCAGATAATGATAATGACCCTAATAATTATCCTACACTTAGAAAAATATAAACAATGTTGTTTATAAAGTGTCACTAGTCAGGTACAACTTGATTCTGTACATGATAAAGTCAAAATAAAATTATCCATAGCTTTCTATATATAACAATCTAAGAAACAATGCAAATTAAAGATGCATACCAAGTTATCAGATTGGATATGGTTATTTGATTTGATATAAACGGTCACGTGATACTGATCTAGAAGTTTGAAATATCATTCAATTCTGTGGTCTAAGTTTGATCCCTTTTTACAGGTAGTTTTATGAGAAACTTTATCTATACTAACGCCTTAACCATTATAAAAACAAACCTACAATAACCTAACTCCGTGGTTTCCAATCAAAATGTACATTCTCCAGGTTAAACTCGCCCATTAGAAGACAAATCAATGCAATCGCACAAATCATCTTGCATTCCAGCATACATTCCTTTTGCCCACGAAAACATATGGCAGGCTTTTTAAGGGAGTCTTTCGGAATGCTTTATACTTCGACATTATGTTTCACCAGGTGTTATTACAAATCAGCGTTATATGACAAGTAAGGGATTATCACTAGCAATGGACACGGTTTTGATTTGAATGATCGAAATGCGTAGAAAGCAAGAGATAAGGATTGTTATGACAACATTAGCAAACGTTATAATGAAAAAAAGGAAAAACTTGTTTTAAACCACAGCCACCATTGTTAAAACAAAATGACCCTAAGACTTTCCTTAGATCACTGGCATGAGACAATCTGACACTCTATCCTATATTACCATATACGAACTGACAGTTCAGATGATCACGGTTGGATATTAATAGAAATGTGAATGTTTACTTAATCATACACGCATTAAACATCAACTTCCTTATGAAGTATTTCAGACTGTATTTACTTTGTGAGTGATTACGGAATTAATGCATTATACTTCGAAAATATCTTCCACCAGTTGTTATTACAAGTCAGGGTTATATGATAAGTTAGGGATTGTCACTTGAATGATCGAAATGCATAGAAAGCTAGAGCTATGATTGTTAAAACAACATGAGCAAACGTTATAATGAAAAAAGGAAAAAACTTGTTTTACACTACAGCCACCATTGTTAAAAGAAAATGACCATAAGAATTTCCTCAGCTTACTGGCATGAGACAATCTGACACTATCCTATATTACCATATACAGAATTGACGATTCTTGATTAGCGAAAATGGGGCTATGTATTCTATTGCAATGAAGAGGCTAATGAACGAAAACTCCGGGTTACCTAAGCCTGAATGTTCTCTTTATGAAATCCGTTCATATGATGACAGTAGGCATCTAAATTGGAATTATACAGTTCAAATGATTCGGTTTTATTTTAATAGAAATGTAAATGTTTACTTAATCATACACGCATTAAACATCACCTTCATTATGAATTGTTTCAGACTGTATTTACTTTTTGAGTGATTACGTAATAATTATTCTTGTGGTGTAGAACACGCTTGGGCTTTTGCATATAGTAATGCTATGAAAATAAGACTAGTTGATAGAGGCACATTAGAATGGTCCTAATAGTTTATTCTATGTTACCCTTAACAAAAGTTTATTTCAGTGCATACATGGTTTGTGCACGCCGTTTTCATGCATATATGCATCGAAAAGTGAAACAAAGTCATTATATTTGTTGGTGTCACTGGTCACCTCCAACATTCCATCGGCAAGATCTGCAGCATTATTACCGCGGTCAGAATCGATTCCATATAAGTAGTACTACAACCTTAAACTCAAAAGCCAAGGTTGATTCATAACCTTCATAACCTTCGGATTTGATGTTGATTGGATCTCCGGTGACTAATGATGTTGATATAGCACGTGTGTAAAATGCGTCAGCACCCTTTTCCTCGATACATGATATTAGTGGTACGAGATACAGATCAGCTTGACGCTTATTATTTATCTCAATCAACACCGGAAATCATTTGTTCTGGGTATGATAAACACATAATCCAAACTCACGGACGTTCCAGATGTTAAGTTTAGGTCTATCGAAACCATTTTGAAAAACTTGAACACAAGCTATTTGATGCAGTTATATATCCCATTTTCAGTGTTTTCAATCATGTTCTTTGCAACAACATCGTAGCATGATGACATCTTCAATGTCCAAGTTGGAGGATTGCAATGTTCGATTTCAACCAGGATCAACATCAACAACAATATGGTTGATACACTCAGTCAAACACTTTTCTAGGTAAACATTCTGAGATCGACATCATCGATGCGACTGGCTGAATAACTATTACTGTATTTATATGAAGATTTTAAGAGTATTTCAGTGTAAAATCAACAGGTGTTTGCAGAGTTCTTGAATCATAAACTTGCCATTTCGGAATTGTTTGCTAAAATTGTAGTGGAAACTTCAGTCTTTGCATATTCTAGATCATTTTAATTTGATATAAAATTAAGCCCCATTGCGAGGAAAGTTTTGTGTCTTAGATTTTAATATCAGATTCTGAAGTTACAAGCAGTCACCAATGCTATTTTAATATCGATTAGCTGTGGTGAATTATAATTTATTTAAATTCCCCTTAACTTTTCATTCTATAATATAATTCAAGTTATTTGTTGAATTTCACAAAAACGTTCTGGTTTTACTTATCTCTTGCTTACATTGCGACCATAAAGTCATAACCGTATATCGTCATTGATCATGAGGTATCCTGAATGGGATATTTCGTCATGATAGAATTAGATCCTCCTGATACTAATATTTGTTGTTTTCATAAACCAAGTAACAATTATGATACCCTTGGTTTTGGTGACATATTTCAGGTCACGAATTATGCCAATGATTTCGCTGATGACTATTCCTCATTGTAAAGTTAGGTTAGGTTTTAAGAGCGTGCAAACTCTGCTTCTTTTATTGGTTGTTTATTATAACATAAGCGATTCCTGCAAACTATCTTATAACTTCAATTGTATAACATTTCAATGCTCGCATAGCATATGTTGGTGTCAAGTGCTTGTTATTTGTTAAAAATGCTTTCTATTTCATTTTAAATAACAACATAAGACAGATGATTTATGTATCGGCAAATTTAACAGCACTTGTTTTGACTAGTTACCAAACAAGACGCTAGCATACAACGTGTATTTCATTTTTGGAATATTTAAGTGTTACGAAATAGGTCATAAAACTATGTAACAAAAACGAACAACATCCAACAACTTTGTTTAAAAGAAGATTAATTTAGTACCCTAAACTACAAAGTGAAAGCGTTAAGACGTCCAAGACTATTGGGTTCATTAGGAAGATTCTATATTAAATGACTTGTGGTTCGATGTTTAGGATTATTTGGGATTTAATTCACAATACTGTAAGTGTATCTTACATGCTCACTCTGTAATTTAGAGACATACATTATTTGATCATTTTGTTAAACTTGCTGGTCTTTCTTATTCTGCATAAGACCTAGATTCGTAAAATCAAACGTTAGGTAGTTGTGGTTTGGTCACATGCCTCATGTACCGATGATGTCCTTACATTTCACAGGCAATATTATTATGGTAATATAAACCCATTTCATCATTCTAGAAAGCGACAAATAAGATTGCTTCTCATTAGTGCCTAACTTTCATATTTTAATTCACTTTCAACGATCTGCTTGTTTATATATCTTAGTCATCTATCTATCTATCCCTCTCTCTCTCTGTTTCTCTCTTTCTCTCTCTCTGGCAATTACATACAAAAAAAAATCCAAAATCCTCAATGTTCATATATGAGGAATAAATACGTCGGAAGAAATTTAAGAGAGAAAAGATATTGATTCAGGTGATTTACGAGAAATAATCTAAATTTGCAAAAGTAGGAGAAATGTTTATGTTTGTTGTACGCCCTTCATATCAGGCAGGCAAGTTACAATTATTCATATCTGCCACTAATTTTTATCTAAGTGGTTGCAGTTTGTTCAGACCGCACATTACCAACCAGGGTAACAAGAAGTATGGTTTCCAGTTTCTTCAAATTCCTGACCATTTTGAGACACAGAAGAAATTTAGTCAGATTGTTGTTTTGATATAAGAAATGCATGGAGCACCATTTTATAGAGAGTGTAAAATCAACAGCATGTCCTTTCCCAACCTCATGCATGGAGTCCAGAGCATGATCGTGATCCTAAATCACGCTTTAATTTGTAAAAATGTGTCCTCTTTTTACAACAGTATACTAATATCTCTGTTATGACATTATCTACAATGCTCTTGTTCAATCCTTCTTCTGTCTGTCTCTAATCATTTTGTCTGCATGCAATTTATTATGGTCAGATTGTCTGTGCTCTATACGTAGTATGCTCTTATTTTTTGTAATATTAGCAAATTTAAAATGAATTTTCCTGAGCCTGTTTTGATTATGTTTTCTGCACTAATTCTGTAGATCAACGAATTTGCTTCGCGAGACGAAACCACAAAGGCTAGGATGTAGAAAAAGTTGTGCTCAACATAAAGCTATCTTATTTATCCCCCATAATTCCATAATATATAAACAAAGTAAAAGTAGTATCCCTCTATAGTTTCCGAGCCTTGTTTTTTGGAGAGCATCCATCCAGTATTATATATGACCTGTGTTGTTTACATATAAAGTGTGGGTGTACGTCTCAGGGAAAGATCCATGCAATGTACTTGTCAAGTAATTAATGTAATCCCTTGTATCTTTTCATTGTTTTTTATGTTTATGTTTGAGAAATAAATAATTCGCAAGATTTCTGGGATACAAATATTCCTTCAATTTCTGAGAAAATGTTGCATCTTGAGAGAATTAAAAGAAATGTATTGGGTTTTGTTGTTGCAATCTTCATATCAAGCAGGTTTGTAAAGTCAGTAATAATAAATATTTTATACCGAATTTTGGTTTACATTTTCTGCAGCATTTTGACACTTTTCCTGGCATTGTTGGTGTGCTCTGATACGTAAACATGGAACACATCAATTCAAGTTTGAGAACAGCAGACCTAAAATACATCGAAGTTTCGCATCTTACTTGGTCAAAGTGCTAGTTCTTCTAAGAAAGTTGCTTAGCAAATAATTGTTTCTATCTCTGAGTTGAATTTTGAATAGGATGAAAGAATGAAAACGAGAATATTCTTGCAACATATCAAGACAAAAGGAAATTTAGATTTTTTCTTGGTATAGAGTTAGAATAGACATCACAATGATGTCTCAAAATATATCCCAAAGGTCGAGTTTTTGCAAGATTTGTCCCTCTTCCCTTTCTGAACTCATTAACTACAAAATGTCTTCGTCTGCTTTATTCTTCTTGTCTTGCAATTTTTAACTGGAATTTGGTCTTCTTTTAATTTTGTTTCTTGATGCACTTTCTGTTTTTTTTTCCGATATACGTTTTATACCAGTAACAATTTTTCTATTTTTAGGTTCCTTTTCGTTTACTCTGTGGACATTCTGGAATCCAACATTGTCACGAGATTGTGTGCCCTAAAATGAATTCATAGGGTATATAAAAGTGATTGGGTTTCCTTGCCACCTACCGGTGATGTATAATGTCGTGTGTCGTGTTTAGCAATTTGAAAATATTGAGGTTGGTTCAACCACTGCAGCAGTAAGAAACCTTATTTCTGCAAGTTATGTGGGTGTGGTTTTCGCTATTTCCACGGTACTGAAAACAAACAATTACACTTTATAGAAAGAGTCTTCAGATGAAGAGGTATTTCACAAAGGAAATGTATTATTTCTAGGTTACTGTTCAATGTGCTAGAATTATTTTTATATAGGAGACTAGAATTTATGGTTTCGGAGTATGTCAGATTCTGCGGTTGATAGTGATGTTGCTACAAAAGACAGACTGTGTTCAAAATAAGGAGGATCCCGAGGGGATAGTTCATCTAGCACGCATATAGCAGCGGATCTCGCCAGGTTATTACTTCGCCATTAAACATGAGTTGTAGAAACGGAAACATCACGTGATAATTTATTGGACAACGTTGAATCATTTAATTTATACAATTCTTGTGAAAATCTAATTTAGTGCTATTACGTGTTCGAAGAAAAATTCATTGTGAATATATGAGTTTATGTCAATTACACACCCATCATACCTGTTGATAAAACATACATATTTAAACTGCTTGTGTATAAATTTTACAGTCGACATATATTGTTGATTGATCCAAATGTGAACTATTTTCGTATATATTCCCATATTCTAGTCATAATTGGTGATGGTTCCATATGTCAATCATATCAATTCCATATATGGGATCGTTTCTATTTATTTCTTGAAATTATTCGTGTTGATCGGTCCCCTTTTAAGAGCGATACAAGTTTCTTACATTAATTGTTGATCTCTGTCTTTTTTTTACATCCCTTCTAAATATAGTGTTCCAATGGTTAATCCTTTAGAATAATTTACGGTGGACGAGTGGTCAAAAATGCTCACCATTGCAGTCTCACCATTGTCTGCGTGAGTTTGACTTAGGGGCTCGGCCACTGAGGGTACGTGAGACAATATTATTACCTTCACGTGGGTAGGCAGTTTCTGCCGTGAATTTCCGGGCTTCTTCTTCAACCATGCATACTGGCCGCCAGGTATAGCATATAATGTGCTCAGAACTGTCGTTAAACCCCACAATAAAAATAATATTGTACTTAATTGTTTCGCTGCATCCATTCCTAACCGGATTCAATCATATTACAAATGTTCTTTCTATTAACCAATTTAATTCATGTTCACTTTTTCCGTGAAAGGAATAGTTAGAAATCATGTATGAATTATTCGTTTGTTCGTCATTCTAGGGCGGCACGAGGACCACTTTAGTCGTCCAGTGCTTAACGTACATCATAAGGTCTTTGGGAGAGCAAGTGACAGACACGATCCAGTCCCAAGGAGTCTGCTCCCACGTGTCGGTACTTATGACAATATCCTTCACATACATAATCTGTATTGTTAAGGCTGAAATTAGATGTCTGCGCAGGGGAAATCGCTAGCTAGTTCACTTGTCAGGAAGGCGATTCCCAAAAAATTGTTTTGGAGAACATAGGGCATGGCGATGCACTTATCAGATCAAGATCGTCAACTGGATCCGATTTCATCTCTAGCCCTCTTGACCTAGGCTTGCGACTAGATCCAGATAGTCTTGGACGAGAGAGTGAGGTCGACAATGCGCAACTCTTCCTCACTTTTAACAAAGTCATCGCACAAGTCACGTTTTCATTTTAGACGTCTGTTCCTTGTCCTGTATCAAAGAGAGTCATGCAGAGCTGTGTACAGGATCCAACACTTTTCAATTTCATGCTTACTGATGCCTTTAGAGATGGCGACGTATGAATCTGCATTAGATACCGAACGGATGACAAACTGTTAAACATCAGAAGGCTTCAAAGCAAAACGTAAGGTCACGATAGGCATTGCCAGAGACTTCCCATTTGCTGATAACTGCACCCACAACGCCATCTCTGAAGCTAATATAAAACGCAGCGTCGACAATATATATGATGCTTGCAAAAAGTTTCGCATTACGTGCAGCACAAAAAGACTGGAGTAGTGTATCAGACAGACCCAGGGAAACCGTATGCTGAGCCAAACATGGTATTGAATGGCCATAAACTAAACGCAGTGAGCAGGTACATTTATCTGGGCACCACTCTGTTCCAACACTTCGTCATCAATGACGAAGTTGATGTCAGGATTGCAAAGATCAGCACTAAATGCCAATGTCTGGAATAGAAGCAGCATTATTGTACAGACGAAAAATAGGACCATAGATTAACATCAAGCCCTATGCTACAACACTCTTGCGAAATCTGGACAATGTACAAGTTTCATGGAAATAGTTTGAACTATCGAACCAATCCCCGTAGATCTCTTACCGCCGTGTGATCCGTTACGGCCCTTCTGCATTCACAGATTGATAATGCCAAGACTTCAAAGACTAGCACAACCTTCGGTAAACCCAACGCCAGAGCCTGGGACAGAACAGGCATTAGTCTTCAGTCTACTACTCGCCTGCAAAACCTGGACAATGTAAAAGAGCCACGTAAAGACGTTACACTATCGAATGACTTCCTGTAAATATCTTACCAGCATGCAATCTGTTATGGCCCATCCGCTATCATTGATTGAAACCGAAAAAGTATATGTTAATTAGTATATATGCTCTCTATCTCATTCATGCAAATAAAATTCATTAAATGTATAGGCAACTCTAACTTCCCAATATCTTTTAAATGTCCTCTTTATCCTTGTATAAGCTATTAATAGCATCTGCCTACTTTTGCAATTCAGATAGAGCGATCAAGTATAGCCAACAACAGAAACAAAACAGTCAATGCCGTTATTTAAATTTCGACATTTTAATAAGCGCTCCCTCCAACGTAAGCATCAGCAAACACATAAATATATGTGATTAGGATTAGAAGCTACTTTAGATACAACTGACTACCAACATAAATGTTAAACAAGTGCAATGAAGTGGGATTATTAATATTAGATGTGATATGATACGTATACGTGTATTTTGGGTACATTCTAAATATTATTAAATTAAAGGTCAATTGAAATATAAAATTGTGTTTATACTACAATAATCTACAAATGTTATCATGAATATGAAGCGTTCTACGCGTTTTGTGTACATAGCAAAGTCTGGGACACGTATGGATCTATTTGACTTGTTTCATTTATGCAACGTCGTTATGAGCTACCAACACCCAGGTGATGTACTCTCCAACACCAACGATTTCTGTGAAAACTGCAAATGTCCGTCAAATATCCAGCACCCACACTAATTCATTAAACATACCTATAGGATGACCAATATCCAGGGATATATTATCCAACACGGAACTTGTGTTGTCCCATACATCTCTACTGAGTCGCCAATACCCAGTTATCTGTTACCGAACACCTAATTATCTACTATCTAACATAGAATGCATGCTATTCAGGAACACTTTTCGTACTATCCAGCACCAAAGATTTACTGTATGTCAAATTCGGACTTTTGCTAAGATAAGGATACGCAATACCTTTAAATATAAATGTATACTTAGATTATTGACCAACCTGATCATAAACAAATGAGTGAAATAAGTGTTTAAAATCGCCTGTTGACTCAGTGATTTATTTTAATTTTGTAGACGCCGATTGGAATCACCAACATCCAGTGTTGTATTATCCAGGACCCACACTCTTCCACCAATATGTTAATCGAGTGAACAAGGCCCAGTAATCAACTGTCCAAAACTACCCAACCCGCCATTTAGAGTGACCAATATCAATATCTTATGGATATTCCTTCTCCCTCTCTATCTCTCACTCTTCTCTCTCTCTCTCTTTCCCTCTCTGCCTGTATGTCTGTCTGTTTTTCTTATTATTTGGTTTTGGCACCAAAATAATATACAAAGTGAAGAACTTATCTATTATTTATCTGTTTCTCTCAGTCGTTCGTGTATGAGTTCTGCCATTCTCCAACTTGAACAGAAAATGTACACGCAGCTAACACTTTTTCATCTCCGATATTCACATGTGCCTGTATGTGATTGGTAAAATCAAGTTTCTCCTTTGTCTCAAAGTTATCCAAATAGCCCCAATGAATCTCAGATAAGTGATAAAAACCTTACGGACCACTTTGAGATGAAGGGGTTGCAGATGTATGTAGGCAGAACTAATTACCCCTTGGAAGTGATCATCCTCCAGTACTGATAATCATCAATATGTCAACCTATATTATCATCTCGACCAATACTCGTTTGTGGAGATATGATGAATGTGACTGGGTTAGATTTCGAACTATCTGCGAGGGAACGACTGAAAATCAGCTGCATCGTTGTCGACATGATTATGCATATATTTCTGACAACAATGTAATCGAAGTCTTATCATCGGTAGCTGCAGTAATCATTCCCAAAACGGAAAGTGGGGGATGAGGCTGTAAGACCGTTAGTTCCAAGGAAAAATAACCCAATCCACCCCGAAAATCGCATAGGCATATATCAGCAATGAAAGTACCGACAAACTAGCCAAACAGTTTGCTTACATGTGCAGTTACTCAAAACAATTAACCACATTCCCGATTCACCGCAAACGGATTAAACTAGTATCCCCCACCGTTTATTCATATATCAAAGAGTCAATTCAACCCACTTTAAAGTGGATTTCGCTATCCAGTGTGGAGAAGATGACTTAGGAGGAAAAAAGCGACCTCTCCTGGAGGGAGAACATTGGGCTACAAAATACAAAAATCTTATATGGTACTGGTGTTTTGGTATTTGTTAGATGCGATATGAAAATCGTTATAAAAAATCGAAACATGTGGAAAGTAACGAAAGGTTCTCCTCTGTATGTTTGTTGAATCACATGCATGAATACTAATGAAAACCCCTTCATAAGAAGACACACAATTTGTCATCAATATATAAGCGGTATTCAACGTGCTTTACTTAAGAGTATGATAAGTACCTTATACATGAACATAATGATGGATGCATTAAATACGAAAAGGAGAATGTAATTTTAAGTATTATTCATTATATTAGTATAATCAATTACAGCTCTATGAATCTAATTTCCCAGATATCTAACCTCAGGAGTTTTAGTGGAAATGAGCAATTTAATAAATTTCAACATAGTCGGACCTCCAGAAAAATAATATTTCATATACTTCTTGCTTAGCGGCGAAAAAGATTGGCATTCAAAATCAAAGTGACAATCATCTTTCAGTACTTTGTAATAATTACAGATATAGTGAGGTACTATGTAGTCTCCTCCATCTCCCTGATTCAACATGTAAAGCATGGGGTGGACATTTTTATATATATATTTTATATTCTGTACCTGTGTCCACCTCAATTAATCACTTACAAACTCATTTTGAGGATATTGTTAAACCCGAAGAAGATTTGAAGAAACCTTAGGTGGAATGTTCAATAACATTTCCTTTATTAAATCTCTATATTTCTGATCCACAATTAAGCTTTGGCAAAATTAACGTGTCCAAACGTGTACTTTTGGGGAAACATTAACAAACTTGTATAAATATTTACCTATTGCATATAATGCCCTTGAAGCTTGTTCCAAACATTTGTTAAGCACATGTAAAAGACCTACTTCTGTAAAAGCAATTGTTAGAATTACAAATTCGTAAACAACTTCTAACTATAAGTCTTTATGGAATAATAATAATGATAATAATAGTAATAATAATAATAATAATAATAATAACGAATCATCCCAATTTCTCCACCCCACACTTTTGTGAATGTTTGTTTTAGTTTTGTTACTCCACTTATCGCAGTATGTGCTTAAAGTATTCAATCCGTTTTCCAGAGCTATTTTACTCAGAAAATATTACCAATTCAGCTGCATATAAAATCATAAACAGTTGTAGCATATGGAACACCAATGTTAATAAATTCTTCTTCAGTGTCATTATTCCACATGCATATTCTTCCTGCAAGGTGTTATTGAACTTTACGTTTAACATTTCATATATTGAATATACAAAGTTAAATATTTTACCTTTTATTCCTCATTGAAGTAATTTATGTCACAAAACATCCCTTATAACAGAATCAAACGCTTTAGCTAACTCAACAAAAGCACCAAACAAATTTAACCTAATATAATGATTTATCAACTCAAAATATGAAACTGTTTTCAGTTGTGGATATCATTTTCATAAAACCAGCCTGAGCTTAACAAATTCCTGGTGATCATCCGCCCAGCTAACAGGCCAAATATTCAAGGTTCAAGTAAGCGAATAACCAAACAATCAAACGGGTAATATCTCCATAACTGTGTACGTTATTTACAAAGCATTTTCTATGAATAGGTATAACTATGAGTCCAACCAAAAGGTTGGTGGTCAACAAATGCTGAAAATATCATTAAACGTATAAAGCCAGAATGGCTGGAGTACATCCTGGCTATGTACGAAGATAATTCATTAAAACGATTATTGGGGCTACTGTTTTACCGTTCTTCAACTCCATAATTGCCCTGCAATTCACATAATGATAAAGGAATATTTAACATATCAAAATAAAATATGTAAGACCCCGGTAATCACAAGAATAAATCTATCATTTCATCATCTGCATTCAAACGTGGGTCATCAGACACACTGGCGCACTTGAAATAAAGTTTCAAACTTATTTTTTGACATAGTAGGTATTTATTTAGTAACATGTCCCCTCTAACGTTTCAAATATTCCTTAGCATTCTCTTTAACCACGTTTAGTACTTCATATAAAGAATGCATCTTGACCAAACGATCCCTTTCTTCTTCGGATTAATTGTTTTTTATAAACCTCTCAACATTTATTAAGTTCTCTTCGCTTGCTTTTGCATGCGTCATCAAGCCAAGATGTGGTCGAAAAACAATGTTTGCTCTTATGATTATTATTACCACTATATGGTCTTAAAATAAGTAATATAAACAAGTGAGAGTATTCTGCTTTGTAAAATTCAGCAAATCATTTATTTCCCCTTAATACAATGTGAAATGTAAAACTATAACTTAAAGTATTGCGAATTAAATCCCAAACAATCGTAGAATTTCGAACACAAGATCTAATGATTAAAGTACTGAATAAACATTAGCGGTATTCTGTAACAAATCCAACGTCGGAAATATTGATGTGCCATTAGTGGCCTGTGTCGTAGTCTTGTGCCAACAGTAGTGTGCTAAATCACTGTAATTCTGTCCAAGAATATATCCTTATTTGTATTTCACTATACATATAAGTCTATTTCCGAGAATGTTATCTTTAGCTCTTTGCTGTTCAAAGGGAGACTTTCTTGAGATAAAAAATTTGAATAAATAAATTCCAGGACAAACAAAATATTCGACACAACATTAATACAACTTATTCCGCTGAAATCTCACAGTGTAACAAGATAACAGGGATGGATTTCAGATTTAAAACAGAACACTTTTGATGGTGATACAAATACGATGTTCAATGATGAATGACTTGAATGAGAAAAGAAATGTGATTAATACGTACGTGTATAAGATCCAAATATTGGAAAAATTAACATAATCCGCAACAAATGAAAATACAAATAAATGACCTTACATAGTATAAGGACAAACGTGAATGATTCACAGTAATTTCACACGACGAACATAATGATGTGTTTTACTTAAATAGCTCTACAGCTGAAGATGTAAAAGTCCTTTAATTAGACCACTCACTGACAAGTCGTTCCCTAATGTGAAGGTTTTAGTCTTACGGTGAAGTCTTTATACACAGACGATGCAGCCATACATCGTCTGTTCACTGGAATTATTCGGTTTTTACCATCGAAGGCACTTCGCACGTGCGGCATAGGATGAACTGAACTCATTTTTTCAAAATATTGTACAATATACATAAACCACCCTGATGTATAGTTGTATTAACACACGCAAAAAAACGAAACCCGAGTACATGTCTTTACTAAATAACGGGATTTATATAATTCCGTGACAAACAGCTGTAACAAATAACTTTTTCAGAATCGAGATTTGCATACTCCTTTATCTTACCTAGGTCACAATTTCCATTTTGTTAAAACAAGACTGTTATCTAATGGCAACTTTCATTCTGGAAGGTTCCACATCTTAACAAGATAAAATCGTTGGTGTAATTAGAAGGCATGTTACTAAAATTATAATACAAAACATGTAAAGCTAAATACCTTTAACTCCGACCAAGCAAACTATGTTTAATTATATCAATACTTATAAAGAAATGATTATTTATGTATTAATTGTTTACATAAAGACAAAATTAATGGTCTGGGTCAGATAGACAAGGAATTTGATTTCGGACAAGGTCAGCTAGGAAGTAAAATTTTACAAAAACCACAGCATATCACGAAATAATAAATGATAAAAAGAACCTAACAAACAAATAAATTTAATTATGCAGAACGCTATGTTCAGGTATTTAAAGATTTGGAAGTAATCTACCAACTAATTACCTCTGCGAATTTCGTAATTGATTCATTAATTGTTGTATAAATTTCATTAATATTATACTCTTTTTTCATCGAAATTTACTTGGACTGGTGGTGAGCTTAATTCATCAATTAATTTATTGATTATATCAGTCTTCACAGTCAAAATCTAGTCAAAAGTACCGGTACACGTTTCAGAATTTATAATATTTATAATATGACTTATTTACAATTATTTATTTTCATACCAAAGTTTATAGCGCAATGATCATAACTAGAACTCGGTGTGCTAAAATAAAATAATTGAATAATGTTAACAATGACTAATTACGTATTATATAGTCAACTACACTTCCACCTCTCGTATTTAGAAGAGAAAATTCACCTATATTTCAATCCTGGCTTATTCGCAGGCTAAATATCCTAAGTGACGGGCTTTTTTTATAAAGCTCTAACTGTGGATGACCAATGCGTTCACTTGACCATGGTCCTTTGAAGATCTATGCATACAATGATCGGACATTTAATCGTCTGGTAACGTTATACATGTAATAAAGTGATCGTCTCCTACAAGGTCAGGCATTGTTTTAGTCCTTGCATTCATGTCCCGAATAATAAATGTCAGCAATTGTTTGTAGTTAAGCTATAAATATGCGTTGTGTGATCATTCAATCTTTCAATGACACTAATATCAACTATATCTCGATTACTCGAGCCTTTGTTCCCAGATTCACAGAATAACATAAATACATAAAAGAGTCTGTATCGAGCATAAATATTAATCCTATCTTAACACATAATAAAGCATAAGAATTAGAATGAATTAACTTCATACCTTCTGCAATCGAATTCCTGAAGCAAAATGTTAATCTCCCTGATTCCCTGTTTGATCACATTTTTCGTTGAACTCGAAGCAAAGCAAAAGGGTTAATATGTGCAAAGTTCTTTTGTCCTTCTGTAGACTGTAGCAGTGATGGCAGCATCCTATCGTTCCCGGGTGATTCCTCTCGTTAATGGTTTTACGGTTGTTTGGTGCACTTGGAATATATACCGCCAGTGCGGATATAGTCGTATTTGAAACATGCGCTTTTGATTGTCCAAGACGTGATGGATTGAGCTCAGTTGTCTGTTTCTGATTAGAATCTCGTCTCTTGACATTGTTAAGTACATATACTGGTCCTTTCTTCCATGAGATGTCACTGTCGGAGCAGATTCTTAGCACTATTCAGGATCAGTTTGGCGTTCTGATAATCCGTGAACGTAGGAGCTAAAGAACGATCATATTCTTTGTCATCGTAACCAGAATCACGAGGCATGTTCCTGCTATCGACATGATGTTCGCGCTATATATCAATCTCCGTCAAGTTCAAACTGAGACTAAACAAAATTTTAATTAAGTCAATACAATTTTCCCTTGATGCCAGCTGTATCCCTCTAAGTAAAAGATTCCCTCTCCTTACTCTCGCTTCCAGATATATTGACTTGTATATAACAACTTTTCCTTTCTATTGATAATTTCGCTCTGTGAATGCAATTCGGCAAGCGAGTGTTCAGTAGCATATATATGTTCACTCAAGCTCTCATTGTTTGATATCTTCGAGAATAGAGTTACTACTTTTCATCTAAAAATAATGTTGTGAAGTGTCTAACTCTAGACCCTTATTTTATTCTGATTCCAGGGGAAGTCCATCCAGTAGTATGTCTCTTCTTCTTTTTCTGCACAGTTTACAAAATTGATCTCTCGATTCGACAACATTTTATACTGGTGTCGCCATCTTACAAGATGCACGCCAAAATCTGGAAACCTGTACCCCTCCTCCCGGTGAAGTATCTTGAGTCCTACCTTGTTTAATATTATAATCAATGATCTGTAACAGTCTGTCCATCCATCTCAAATAGACCTTTTATATTTAGCCGACGATATAGGAATCTTGAGACCTGAAAATCCTGACAGCGAATCCCTTCTAGGAGTAATATAAACGAGTCTGAATACGACTGGTCTTTGGGCCGATAAATGGAGTTTTCGGTTGACATCTGAAGAAAAACATAGGGATTATTATTCCTAGAAAAACAACAATAAGTATAGATTCTCCTAACCTAATTTTAAACAACGTCACAAATAAAAAATTTTAAGCTAGCCAAATCATGTGCATGCTCTTCGATTTGCATTTTACAAATATAGACATTTAACTGATCTTATCAGGAAGTGTAAACTTGATCTAAATCTCCTAGAGAACCTGAAAGGGCCGGATTTGCGAGCGGATCAAGACATGTTTACGGCTCCCTATCGATTTTTAATCAGATGGGAAATAGACTATGGATGTCAAATGTATGCCTCAGCAAGTCCCAACTTGTTGCAAAATTTCTACAGCATGCAATACAAGGTTCTGTGTATATACATCGGTGCACTAGAAGGCACATTGAGGTAAGAGGTACAAGTCCTAGTAGGCGAACCACCATTATATCTAAGACGAGAGGAGCTCCTCAAAGGATATCAATTCATGATATTTCGCATCCTACAAAATCTATAGTAGGAAAATGTAATAGATCCATCAGCCGCATATTGGTTCCCAAAACAAAACAGGAGGGAAAGTGACTAACGAGCTATCTAATAGCCTAATGATCCAAATAATCCAGGCAGAGATGATTATCATTCCTGATCCTGTACCATGGATATGTCAATCGCTCAAATCAATTTAAATTAAAATTTAGATTTGGGACCAAACATGAACAACCACTGAAAATATGAGCTAACGTTCTCTCGGAAATAGACTGGAGATATAAAGGGTTTGACAAAATATATACTGATGGATCCAAATCAACTGATCAGTGCAGAATTTCAGCAGCAGTGGTGATTCTGGGAAATAATTTGACACTGGGTCAAGGATGCTTGATAGCTCTCACATATAAACTGTGGCTTTCTGGGCAATAAATGGATCATTCATCATCAGCGACTCCCTCGGTGCACTGTGATAGCTGGTGTCAGGTAATTCCATTAGCCGAGAAAACCTTTTAAAGGAATAAACTTCTCACTTAAATGTCTAGAAAGTAATAATTCATGCTGTTATCTTCCCATATGCATATCCCTTGTAGTGCAAGAATGGACAGAGAAGCGAAACTAAAACTTCCTGAACTTAGTTCAATCCAACTAGAAAACAACAATCAGGGAAATCTATAGCATGCTAAGACAAACAATTAATGACAAATTTCAATCGGAATAAGACAGAAGTCCTAGTCGACGAAAACTGTAGTCAGTACAACCAACAATTAACATGCACATAAAGGCCCCTAACCTTTCAAACATCCAGAATATGAAAATATTTAACAGAATCACAAATGCAAGCACACTATTAGCTTTCGGATGTTTGTCACAAATAATGTTGTTTGGACCACACATTGTCCTTTCTGCCTCATTTAAAAAGCAAACAACATATCTGTAGTGCGTACCCACGACACAATGTACAGATGAAAACATTTTAAGCTGCACAGAAGAAAATCGGCGCACCGTCCACATACCCAGAATTTATGAAGCAGGGAAATACAAATATCAATTCGATATTTAATAATGTATTTAACTTCATAATGGTTACTGGGAAGAAGACAAAAAAATAAAGGAGTAACCCATAATAGCACAAACGTTAATGAAAATATTCAGATCTTCATGTACCCCAATTAAATAATCATATAAGGCAACTCAAACTATTACATTTGTCCAACTCATAAAACAGTGATATCCTTAGTTTGGCACGAGGGGCAGGGGAGACACCTTATCTCAGTGCAAGAATGATATATAGGGTCACTGTGACTTAATATTGCCTAGACATGTCGGACAAATCCTCTGTTGAGATGAAATGCCATGCTCCTATAATGGTAAACAAAGGTGCACAATCTAAACGTTATTCTGCAACTCAAATCTCACTAAATAAGCAAGTAATAAAAATTAATAGTTATGGAACACTACAGCAAATGTATTAAACGTAACCAAAATCAAAAGTACATAAGTAAATTATTTGCAACTACAACCAAATTAGATTTATAAAGCAAATAATCACAAAAATGTATGTATTCTTTAATTCAAAGGAAATGAAATGAAATAGTATGTCACTAGGACTTCATATCACCTCAGCGTGTGTACGCCTTCCTCGCTTGAGAAAGAATATCCGGCTTCCCTTAAAGTAAGCCATGTTACAAATTGCCCATTAGTCATATATACAGTTGAGATTATATTATAACCAGTAATAAAACGTAAAACGTAATTTTTGATAATATATAAGATGATCATAATTATATAAATAATGCATGCAGCTAATTAATTAAAGAATAAAATAAAATGACTGAAAAGTGAACCAATTTCCACTTTACAAGAAAATACAAAAAAAAAATGGTGTAAGGCATAATTATCAAATAGAGGCGATTTAAACAAATCCCGATTATCAGATGTTGTAAGGTGGTTTAATCACAAACCATCTGGTCGGTCAATCAGCGTAGCAACGATTTCTATATAATAACCTTATCTAAGAATATAATCGTATTGCCATTACCTAAAAGCAAGAAATATAAGTTGGTCAAAAACTCAACGATCATCAGACTAGGTTGTAACATGTGGCAAGTAACATCTGATATAAAAATGCCATCCATCTACAACATCCGCCCCCCCCCCCCATAAATAAATTGTAAACTGATCAGACTCCAAACCATTTGACCAAACACCACCCTACCGCATAAGGATGATCAAATTTGCATAAATTTAGCAATTGTGACCCCAAATGATCATTGAACTAAATCATCCATTACATTAGTACATATTTGGCGGCTTGAAACCCAATGTCATCAGGTCCCGCCACGCAAGATGGTAAATGTTTGAAACAAAATCAAAACCCCATGTCTTTAAACCAGGACACACGATTATGTCCAACTCTCTTACCCATTTCATCAACAAAACTCTTCCTTCTCTCTCTTCCTACTTACATTAGCACAGCAATGGTTTATTCTAAATTGCGGCATGAAGGCGACTTAAATTCCGGAATGAAGAGGACCAAATTATGCCCTAGAATTAACGCATGCCTTCTGTACTTTGTTTTAACTCTATGTGCGGTGCACACATAAATGCGGGTGAAGGTGAGGCTTTAACTTCCTGTACACACAATACATTATTTAAACCACGGCGTGGGCACTAACCAGTCGTACATGCCTTAGTGAGCGAAACGACCTTAAGATCAGTCAGTCAGTACCATTGATTTGCAAAAAAGAGGAATGACTAACTTTAAGTGGTGTAAAAGGAGAACGTTACAGGAAGCGGTGGAGTTTATGGTAAGATTGCATCAGCTCCAAGAAGAAGTAGAGGCTCAATGGCATCCACTAAGTCGTGTTTGTGGAAAAGTGGCTGCACTTCAAACGGTAAGTGGCCCTTTGAAATAAATAATAGCGAAATAAGCAGAAAAAGATTTAAGGCCATTTTGAGAGAAACGAATACGAGAAGGATCAGACGATCGATAACCTCAATAGTAAAATTGATGAAGGTCAAGAAACAGTTTTTAAAAAATGGGGCCGTTAAGGTTCGATTTCAACTGAGGAGACATAAGTGGAAACTAAATCGCCTATAAAAGACTATATAAGGCTACATACTCTTATATAACATACGTATATACATACATACATACATACATACATACATACATACATACATACATACATACATACATACATACATACATACATCAGCATCAGTCTCATGACCTAGTGTGGTCGTTGAGGCACTGTGCTGCTGAACATCTGACCATTTCCCTCTACTTGTCTCGATCATGTGCCAATGCCTGTGTCTCCGCAAAACTTTTCCTGGTCCATTCTGTGATGTCATCAGTCCAATTTTTTCTGTCCACCTCTCCTTCTGCCACCCTGGACGCTGCCCTGCAAGACTGTTGTGGATAGACTGTTGGCTCTAGTGACATGGCCATACCATTTCAGGTTTCTCTTTTTGACGATGGTGAGGTGGTCCTCATATTGGCGTATTTCGCGCCTGATGGTGTTACGCGCTTCTTCATTTGTGATGTGGTCCATGTAAGAGATGCCAAGGATGGTTCTGTAGCATCTCATTTCAAGTGACTGGATTCTTCGTTGTAATTCTGCTGTCAGGGTCCATGCCTCACACGAGTACAAAAAGACTGAGATGACTAGAGCTCGCAATAGTCTAATATTAGTTTTCAGACAGATATTCTTGTCTCTCCAGATGGGTCTTAGCTTTGACATAGCTGCCATTGTTTGTGCTGCTCTTGACAACATTTCTGCTCTTGATCCCTCTTCAGTGATTATGGCTCACTGTTTCCAGTTGACGTCCTATGACTTTAATCTAGGCTGAGATTTGTTTGCCACTATATGTCATTAGTATTGGCTTCTCAGTGCTTATCTGCTTATCTCCGTGTCAAATCTGGAAGATGTTTCATCCAGGTTCTTCACTAAGGTGGCTAGCTAGTCTTCACTGCCTGCCAGCCCATCAATGTCGTCTGCAAAGCGAAGGTTGGTGATGTTACGCCCTCCAATGCTGACTGTCCCACGGTGGTTTTCCAGGGCTTCCCTTATGATGCGCCCTAAGTAGATGTTGAAAAGCGTGGGTGACAGGAGACAGCCTTGACGCACTCCCACTGTTGTCAGGAAACAGTTCCACACTGCACCTTGGGCAATTACTGCATTGGTAGCCTTGGCGTACAGATGCTTGATGGTATTGGTTAACTTTTGACCCATGTTATACTTCTTCATTGTGGCCCACAATGCCTCATGCCACACTCTGTCAAAGGCCTTTTTGAAATCTATGAACACATGATAGATGTCTTGTTGGTGTTGCGAGTACTTTTCGCACAGAACCCTGAGACAATATTTGTTCTGTTGTGCTTCTTCCACTCCGGAACCCGGCCTGTTCTTCAGCGATTATTTCTTCTGCTTGTGGTTTCAGTCTGTCCAAGATGATCTTCAGCATTACCTTACTAGCATGGCTGGTCAAACTGATAGTTCTGTAATTTTGGCACAGCTGGAGATTGCCTTTTTTGGGGAAGTGTTATAATCAGTGACTGGGTCCACTGTGTTGGCCATTCACCTGTTTGCCAGATCTTGTTGCAGATTTTTGTTAGTAGCTCTTTCACTGATTCTCCCCCATTCTTGATAAGTTCAGCTGGGATGTTGTCTACTCCAGCTGCCTTCCCATTCTTCAGTGCTCTTATTGCTGACTCCACCTTTTGTTTTATAATGGGGAAGTCATCATCATTTGAGGAGTTTTGAACATCAAGCACCTCTGGGTCTCCTGTGGACTGATGGTTGTAGAGTTCTTTGCAATACTCAGTCCATCCTTCTGCAATGTCACTCGCTTCGGTGAGGCATTTTCCATTTTCGTCTTGAATGGTACTGACCCTTGGTTGTTTCTGTCTGGTGAGGTCTTTCACAATTTGGAATGTCTTTTAGCAGTTATTCTTTATCAGACTGTTCTCCATTTCTGTGCACTTTTGTCCAATCCAATTTTCTTTTCCTTTGCTCAAGTATTTTCTGATATTCTTGTTTAGTTTTCGGTACATCAATGCCCCTGTTGTGTGTCTGGTGTTTTTTAGTTCTCTTCGGGCATCACACAACGTCAGAATCTCTTCTGTAACCCAGAGTTTTTTCTTCGGAGGCCAATGATGTCCTTGGCAGCTGCTGTCAAGACTGTGTTGAAGGTGTCTGTCATCTCATTGACATCACCATCCATCACAAGGAGTGGAACAAATTTTCCTCCAGCATACATGCATGCATGCATACATACATACATACATACATACATACATACATACATACATACATACATACATATATACATACATACTCTTCCACCTGTAAATGAGTTATTATTGCTATAGATTAATGTATTTCAATCTGAAAATATGATGATTATCACAAGCACAAAACACTTAGTCATGAGTTAAAAATTGTTTGCTGTTGTTGTTATGTTTTCGGAGTTTACTCAGATTCCAAAACTTGAGTTAGGGATGGGTAGAAGTTACGATTGCGTATTATATCATACAATTTCCAACCGTTACGAGGAATAAATTACTTCATATGTCTAAGAATACTTCCAGCTGTTTTGAGCAATTGCAGGGATAGCGGCTGATACTAATTATTTTGACATTCAGTACATTAATACACAATACTTAAATTTGTGGTTGATTTAATTTCAGTGATGGTCCATACCCAAGGATAAACAAAAACAACTTCCCTTCCATTTAAAAGGAAATGATAAATCATGATATAATTTCTTTTGGTATGGAAGAAATACGTAATTTTCAATCCTTCGTATTGAACAAGGTTGTTGGGACACAGAGTAATTTTTCTTTGTGCAAAGCGTTAAAAGTGGTTCCATTTAATTTTCACAACAGGGGACAATGAATCCAAATGGCATAGAAACACGTAAATTGTTTCCTTAGGCTCTAGAGATAAGATTGAAAATAATCAAACGAAGAATGCCACCAAAATCGTAAGAATATATAATATGTTTCGAATGCGGGAACGAATCTGTTTATTTGGATTATAATAGCGCCCTGTACTCTAACCCGTCAAAGGGGCATGCGAACTGCACAAGAAAACGTGTCGTCGTTATGGTAAAGTTAAGCAACCAGTCATCTGGTGTTGATATTTACATTGAACTGTCATTCAAAGGTCGAGGTAGACAGCTGGTATCCCATCAAATATTTTTTTTAAAAGGGGTGTATCGCCCGGGTTTATAAGATGTATATAATTGTGTATCAAAGTAAGTTTAAATTCTTGCGTTTATTTCTCTACTAGTCGTCTGCTTCTTATAGATAATAGTATTCGACGAACCTGGCTGGTCACAAAGTGCTTATGCTAATGCAAGCAAGTTCATGTCAATGTACTCAAAGCAGGTGTGTAATTCTCTTACGTTGCTGACAATGTTTACTAATGTCCAAACTGGGAAAGTGCACTTAAAACGTATATGCCATTCAAGACTACCATCAATTAGGGATCACATCCTTTAAGTCCTAGCGCCAACCATCCACTAACCCATCTACAAGATAATGCTAATCTTCAATATTTTTTTGGATTATTTTATGTGTAATTGTGTGTGTGTGTGTGTGTTTGTGAGAGAGAGAAAGACAGACAGACAGACATACAGAAAGGGAGAGAGACAAAGAAAGAGAGAGAGCTGATAGTCATAAGAAGTGACTTATAATGAGAAAAATAGATTTGAATAAAAAGCAACCTTGTTTATAGCAAGAAAGTTCTAGAGTGATGAAACTTTTTTTTATAAGCATAACAATCGTTCATGTGAACTGTACCCATAAGACAGGTACACGTGGAATGAGACCTTACTACAACTATACAACCAAATATGTTACGACTCTAGGTCTTAAACTCAATAACAGAAAGAAACAAAGATTAGTCAAATAAAGAAATAATTTGCTTCTTTAAGTTATAGAGTTTCCATGTAAGAGACTTTTACATTATTGTCAATTAAATCACAAATAATACTAAACGTCTTATCACATACGCAACACAGTAGAATCTTATGAATGAATTTCAGTAGTATTGAACGTCTTCATGTAAAAAGAGTTGTGAATGTCCTGATGTACTGCTAGTCCCAAAATTGATGTACCATTAATGTCCTATTGTACCATGGGTCTTGAATGTCCTGTTATACCGATAGTCTTCATTGCCCTTGAACAAATAACAAAAGATCTCAAAATCATGTGGCAATCCAGTTAATGCGAACTAAGCAATTAAAATGAATAGTTTCAATAATTCCCCTCGAATTATATAAGAACTCAATGGAAACTCATAGTTTCGAAAAGAATGATATCAAACAGGAATGAATAATGTGTTTGCCACTTTTTATATATTTTTTACTTCATCTAAGACGTATCGGATTGTCTAGAAAACCAATCAATGCCAATGAAATTCCACTAACTCATACACAAGTTAGTCCTGGAACACAAATTATAATAAAAATCGTGTTTACTATTTTAATCATGACAGAAGCAAGATAGGCTAAATCCATCACGCAATAGAGATATACATGACAAAGGTAACGAACTTCGAATGTTTAACCAACTCGGGATAATGTTTCAGAGAAATTACTGTTCTTATGTTAGGATTCTTCTCAATTTGGTACTTTGCTGAAATATGATGACTGTTCTATTGCTACATATGCATTTTTTGCCCATTCTAGCATTCCCTCATCCTAATATACCTGATATTATATCCGCATTTTCGTATGGAATATAGTCATTTTTCCATTAAACATTGAAGAAATTTCACTTCATGTAAAATTGATACTTTGACGTAAATAATAAAGTGACGCAGATGGCTTGTATACTTGCGATCATTAAGAATTTTCGTCTGTCGACACTGGCAGGCTGACGCGCCTTATTTGCTTTCACGCCTTTCCTCCTGTTCACTCTGGGTACTGCATTTTACAAATTAAAAAACCAAACTAACGTGAAGGTACTCTTCCCACTCTAATGTTCTTTGGCCATGTCAACCTTAATCCCACCTTTTTTTCCGTTAGCGGGATATCAAGTAATTTTGCTCTTCACTTTCGCTTTAAGCAATTACAGATATACACTTAAGCACACCAGCGTACTCGTCTATCCATTAGCAAACATGCGTAAAAAAGAATTAATGTTGGAGAGGAATTAAACACATATATTAGAATACTTCCTCTTGATTATTTTAATATTAATAGTTTGTGCCCACTTGATTACTCGTATTCTTCACTGAAATTTAGTAATATTAGTACTCGTAATGTTGGTGACGCCTGTAACAATAGTGATGACATTAGCGCCTGTGCGGTAATAGCAGCAACTGAATAACTGTATTTGTGGTAGTCGAATTCAATAATAATAATAATAATAATAATATAACTAACTTATCATACCAAACCACACAGATAATCATATGGTCTTTAATTCAGGGGTTAATAGGTAACTTAAAGGTTCATAGTAAAGTGAAATTCGTTATGGGGGATTCGAATTCTGTTTTATATCATTCTTATAAATCCTACCCTATGTGGTCAATAGTAAATGTACGTCACTTCAGAAAGCGTGTTATAAAGTAGACGTTGGGATTTATTTGTCATTCCAAACGAATAGAAAATTTGGATTGTAGATTACTGGGTTTCGGATAGAACATTATTAGGTGTTGAGCAGTAGATGATGTTTCAACATCACACCTATATGAATTTCACTTTTGACCTCAGGCAACCAACATATCTTAATCCCATCGACATTATTTTTAACATTAAATATCCGTTTTGAGCTTGTATCTTGCACCTATGTTAATTCCTCTTATACATTACAAATGATTGAACATGGCAGGCTAAATTTAATTTCACTTCATGCCTTGATTGTGACATTCTCATGTTCAATTTTCATTCTAGCTTTAAGTTCAATTTCCATGTTCAGTTCCCATTAAGGCCCCATTATGGCAATCCGATGTGAAATTCACATTGGGCCCCATTGCGCCATTACCATGTCAAATTCACTTTCAACCCCATAGTGGCATTCCCATGATAAATTCCCACAATACCCTCAAGTACCATTGTGTTAATCCGTATCGCCACACAGTGCAACAGACAAGAGCTTATTTTCATCGCTTAAAGCCAATTTACCTAACAGAATAAGCACATAAAACATGTGCAAATCAAGCTACAGGCAATTGGAGTTAACGTTGCAAATATTACGATAAATTAAGGGCATACTATTTATACAGCACAACAGTGAGGCCTAATCTAATATTTAATGCAGACAAAAAGAGTAGAGAGAGATAAACGAAGGGTTGAGCAAGGACATTTTGGATCACGTCATAACAGAGATAAAGGTATTAATATGTACAAGGAGGGCACATCTGGACACATTAAAACGTGATATACGATCATGATCATTCACTAAGCTCCTCGCATGTGATTGGGAAAGAACAAGCGGTTAAGTTTGCTTTCTCTATATAAAGGTATTCCACGCTTTTCTTATCATATCACATCAACAGTCTGATGAAATTTGTTTTCAGCCTGACAGTGCTCATGACTTGGATGAAAATGAAAACCATGCTTCCGGTAAGTGTGCTGTTTGAGCACTCTCCCTCCTATATACTATTTAGTAACCATTTAGAGGCAGATACAAATTATTGGAGTCTTCTTTAGCATGCCTGACATGAAGATCGTATACAACATTAAAAACATTTCAACTATTTTGAAAAGGTTTCAATTATTTCTCTTAAATAACCCGGATGAATATTTTTATCTTAAAATTCTTGCGACGTATTTATTTCTCAGTATAAACATTGTAGATAATAATATGATATAGTTTCTGCTAAAAATAATTTATATGTTTCGTTCCTTTTTTAAATAACCACTTAACTTTTCTTGTACAAGTATTGCATATAGTTCCCTTTATCCATGTTATATTAAAGTTTAGAATACGCACTGATATTTAGAGCTCTTTCATCAAGAATAGTTCATACCTAAATTATGGTTACAAAGTACGAATTCGATTTTAGTGATGGTCGAATAATGGGGGCAATGGCTATATCAAAATAGAGCACCATAAACAAAGTAGTTATGTAGGTAGCTTGAGAAGGAAGTCAAAACAAACATATTAACCGTATATTTCTTTGTTTCAAATATAATAGGCAGAACCACCGGTTCGTCTTGCTATTCACAATGCTGTCATAATAAGAAAATTAATGAGAACGATTTTTTATTTTTTTGTCGTAAAAGTTTGCAGAAAATGTCGGGTCTGTATAACATTTGCGAACTGCAATGTAACGACCACGGAGCTGAGTGATCAACATGGTGTCATCTGCTAAACAACGTAACGAGATCGGGAGAAAGAGACAGAGGCTAGGTTACAGAAAGTTTGGTCGTTTACAGTGGGTCACACTGCATAAGCAATGGAATTGAGTGGAGATATAGAGGATAATTAATTTTGTGAAGCCAACTCATCCCCCACATCAGTCACAAAGGATGTCTGCTTGCCTTACTTGCTGCTTACAGATTCAGGTAACAGTTCAAGTAATTATTCCGGCAGAGTTATGTTGAAAAGGTCTGGTACACAATATTTGGTCGTCTCGGTTGACTCCAATCATAGGGGCATTACAATATTTACTGGAAATATTTTTGATCAATATTTATGTTGATTGCAGCAATGCAGACGCTGCCAGCGAAAGGACGTTTAGGAAATTGATATTCGCTTTTAGAACCGAATCCAGATGCACCGGTTAGGGTTTTGAAATGCTCTTGTCGTAGGGAACGCTTTGTTATAGCTTTAGACACTGCTTAATTGATTTTCCCCATTTTTGTTAAGACCTCCATACAGCGTTGGTACTTCATACTTCCTCGATGACGGTTTTGTACGCATTACCGTTTGGTATTAAATGGAACATTGTATATGTCCAAGTGTAAACAATTCATAATCTCTAATCCACATCGTCGTTTGAGGTTATTTTGGCAGCAATTAAATCCAACATTGCGAAGACTGACTTTATCTATCAACTCTGTGTTGATGTCAAACTCTGCAGGATATGAGGTTATCAAGAAGACACGAGATGGATTGTTTCACTGGGATGTTTGAATCGTCGCCATCAATAATAAGGCTAACAAACTGATTGCGTCCAGTCGTCGAACATTTGCAAGAACTTTGGTCCTTACTATTTGTAATAAACTTGAAAATCTCTGACCGTTCATATTTGTTTTATCTGCATCTATTTTATTTTCCGTACACAGATTACTTGCAAATTGATGTCTTTACGTACTGCTATTAATGAAGATATAACTAATATATTTCTAATATCATAATTAACATCTGATTTTAAATATAGAGTGTGAACGTTGCTATAATCATGGTATATGCAGTTTGTGGAACTGGGCACACATAGGAAATAAGACTATTTTAAATATTCATTATAATCCTTTGTTCTGTATGCAGAGGCATGGTGACGAGCAATGGCTGCCCTGGGGGATTGCACGTGCATATAGCGACCGAATTTGCTTAAAAGTAAGTCCTTATCAACTTTAGCGTCACATCTTTTTTCTACGAATGACTTCAGTGAGTAACATGGGCATTCACCTATTTCTTATCCATTCCAAATCACCTTTTCAACTTTTATGCTCTACCACCACGCTCTATTGCCGGTCCGTAAGTTATTGCTTGAGCATTTTTGCAACCTTTCGCTCAATCACTATTGTGGATTTAGACCTAAAATATTGAAGAAAAAAGCACTAGCTAGAACAGATTTAACAGCGTGGATTACAATAGCAGCACATGATGTGCATAAGAGCAGAGGAAGATTATTCCATCTATAAACAGGCATTTTGGGGATAACTCGGTTTAATTGAGCATTAATAATCAGAGGCAAAGAGTGTTGGATATGTTAAAGACACATCGTGTCGACAATACAGTTTCTTTTAGAAAGTATTTAACAGCATGGTCATTCATTCTACATGTTCTTGCATTTCACTTGTATACACGCACACACATATATACACTCAAACATATAGATCGAATTTAAGAAGATAAGGGTATTACGACAAAAGCTTGCAATGTCATCTTTGGTTTTTAATTCACTTCAAATATTTTGATGTCAGAATCTCAGGTCTAAAGAAATTCGGATATGATAATATGGTTTTGAGGTTCCCATGATAATTTCTGTTATATATAGGATTTAATGTCTCTCTCTCTCTCTCTCTCTCTCTCACTGAATGTGTGCCTGCTATATACCTCCTACCCTAAGTACAAACGTGTACGTATACATTGGTTGCAAACGGCGAGACAGGTAGCTAAGAAGATCCGACAGTGATAAAGACCAAAACAGACGAAAAGACAAAACAACATTATACCAGATTCATATGCATATAAGAATCAACATTTTTGCTGTAATTGCATTTTGTTAAACTTTAACATATTTAACAAATTTACGTAATTATTCACTTAATTAACAATGAACTGTGTAATTTGTTCTCTGCTTCAGCATGCTCCCACACGATCGATTGTGGTCACGATAACTGTCATTCATCTCTCGCTTTAGAAGGCAATGATGGAGAATGCGTTTTCGTCAATAACGTCATTGTCGGCAAGTGCTTAAAGCAGAATTATCAACTCCATATACCCGGAGATGGCTGTGCATTGACAAATATGTATCATGAAATTTACAAAGATGGAAATTGCATACGTTCGTTTATGTCTTAACCTAATAGCAGAAATATATGTGACATTCGTACAAAAAATAGAACCAGTTTACCAATATGTTTGGCTGTCTACAAATTATTCCTATTTCAAGAGGAAATTCTAAATATTTTGCACGCCCTAGAATTTGAATGCAACCTGTCTGACAAAATGTGATACATAAAATTTGTTATAGCATTGACCGTTGCAAAGAATGATGTCATAATATGCTTTAGTCTAGCCTTCTTCAACCAGACTTTGGGAATGATTATGTGAGATCTCATTCGAAGACCTGCAATTACGACAACTGCTTTCGCACCTTTTATGCAAAACGGATTTGTTCCTATTCCAGAACGTGTATCTGTAATTAAATTATACTCTTTGCCAGTGCCAAATGTTTAAATATAACAAAACTGTAACGCACAAAGTTATAATAAACTAATCAGTTAAAAGGGTAAAGTTAAATTTGTACTGTAAAATCAGTGCGAGAAATTGAACAAACAAACACCAAATAATATTGCTACTTTCACACATGGGGTTTCACGCTATTGCCGTTAGTGTACTCTTGAAACTAATACCGCGGTTTGTCGTATGTAAGTGCCAACTTCTTTTTGATGTTCTATATTACATCAGTCCCAATCATGAGGACGCTATATCGGATGTACACCATAAATCAGATTCAAAGAAATTAAACCCTACTTCGAACTGGAATTATTTACTGCTCAAAATATTAAAAGTTAATTTTATTCTTGTGTCGGCAAAATAGAATGACATATACTGACAGCTGTAGATGTATAAAGATTTATATTGCATACATTTTCTTGGCATTTTGACCTGTTGATGTAGATGAAAAGTCTTTTGCATACTAAAGGCAGTAATGAAAAGCCTCAAATGGCAACATTATAGACACAAGAAATAAGCAATATATATTTCAAGTATGTAAGTGTTGCGTTGTATTCTCTTACTCTTTCTCAATATGAACAACACACTTTGAATGTATGATTCCTACGAAACAAGTTTACTTTACTTTGGTCTTAATTACTGCATGTAAAATACCCATACATACATTTGCAAACAGCAATAAAAACGAAAGATGCGTTACATTCCGAGATTAGGCAATCTCAAATAGATATAACTGAATAGCAAACTCAGAAACCTGTCATTTTGTTTGTGACAATGGGTCCAAAATGCAAAATTCAGCTTAATACAGATTATGTACATTACGAACATCATTTTAACGAAATGAAGTCCACATTTGTGTATTTTCTCAATATGTCACCACAAACTGTCTCCCAATTACAAAGTTTGCCTTTTATTTGTTTCTTAGTTTTGCGCGAATAGGTAATTATTTAGGTGAGATGTTATCCGAATTGTCAACCAATACCAAATAAGGTGTAGCTCATTGGGATGATCTGCGCACATAGCACTGTTAGCTAGTTGTAGAAATGGCAATGTCTACATTGTCTAAAGGTAGTGGGATTTTTGATACTTCAAGACTGAGCAACAGATCAATCCGTAAGCATATTGTTTTAATAACATTGCTCTTGTTCATCTCTTTCCTCGCTCCGCCGCTAACCGATCCAAGAATGGTAAAATGATTTGAATCCCTCTTATTATGCAGTATGTAATAAACATAGACCATCCCGAACCATTTAGCTGCACATTTTAATAATTAATAGTTCCCAGGATGGTTTCTATATGGTTATTGGTGACGTCTTAATAGTTTCCTAATTATGACTCAGGGTTAATTATCCATGTGGCTGAATATGAACATGGTAATTATCGATGGCAATTAAAATCTTAAAACTGTGAACTGTAAACAATATTCACGTACTCACAATCATTTCTCTCAATATTCATATATGTGGGCACCAAGGTATCCCTCTAACATTTTGCCGCCTGTCAAAACAGTTTTGGCAGCGGTTGTGGGTCTGGTAGTAGATGTGAACACCTTTCCTTAAGGATAGCATTGTACCTACGTTGTCATCGATGACGTGTTTCTTGTTGATGCCATTGATATTGTACGTATGCCTATTGTCGTAGGAACTGTAGAGGTGACTAATATCGGGAAAACTTGTTTTGCCTGTTGTCGTATGAAATGTAGTATTACGTGCTGTTCAAGAAATTTTAGTTTTGATGGTTGTGCAATAACTGTAGCTGTAAATGTTGTCATGGGAACTGTAGCTGTTGATTTTGTCGTGGAAACTGTATTTGTGTTTGTTGTCGTTGAAACCAAAGAAATTGGTGTTTTGGTGAAAATTTATTTTGGTTGTTGTTACACAAACTGTAGTTGTCGTTTTTACCGCCCGACCTGTAGTAGTGAGAGTTTTTGTGGAAATTTTAGTTGCTTGTCCTTTCATAAGAATTGTAGTTAAAGTAGTTGTCACGGGAAATCTAGTTATGGATGTTGTCGTATGAATTGCATGTACAGTCGAAATCGGGAAAACAGTATTCGTGCCTGCTGCTATGGGAACTAGAATTGTGGTTGTTGCCTCGTGAACTGTAGTTTTTAATGGTGTCGAGGGAACTGTACTATCGGTTGTTGTCGCAGTTCTGATTGGTGTCGTAAAAATTGTATTTACATTTGTTTTCATGGAAATTGTGTTTGTAGTGTTTGTCGTCAGAACTATTGTTGTTGTTTTAGAATTTGAGATTTTAGTTTGTTCTGGAAATGTAGTTGTGGTTGTCATCGTGAGAGCTGTGGTTGCTGTAGTGTGAACCGTAGTTTTCTTTGTTGTCGTGGGTTCTCTAGTTGTAGTTGCTTTCAATGGATTTGCAGTGTTGCCTGTTGTAGCAGAATCTGTACTTGTGGTTGTCGTTCTCGTCATTGTAGTTGTGACTATTGTCGTCCGAATAATAGCTGTGGATGTTGTAGTTTTGTTGCCGTGGTAAGTTTATTTGTGATTTTTGTTGTGTGAACTGTGATTGCTGTTGTAGTTGTGAGGAAGCTAGTTATGTTTTTCCCATGGAAACTGTAGTCTTTGTTGTTATCCTAAATGTGGAAAGTACGCTGCTTGCCGTAGGAACTGTAGTTGTGTTATTAATATTATAAGCAAATATATGAAACAAGGTATTATAAACTATAAACTGCATAAAAACATGTTATCCTGATAAACGTTTAAATGGATTTTTCAAAACTAAAATTAAGAATAATAGGTGGGTGCTAGCCTTTCGTATTTAGTACATAAAACCTCAAAATCGTGTTTAATTCTACAAATCATTTGAAACCATAGGCTGGCAGAAATTTTATAATTAACGTTTCAACTGATAAACTGGCAACAGCGGTCAATGACAGTGATATTTCAACAGATCCGACAATCACACATATGCCATTGATTTTATTTGTTTTGAAAGATTAAAAGAAATGTCAAGGATAAACGTGTGACAAATGCCGCCATTTGTACAGATATTGGTCTAAGTTAACACACTATTTCTCTGCCTATTCCAGTTTATTAAAATGGGTTTGTCCTAGTCAGACTCTTACACTTGCTTTTTATGTTCATTCTACTTATAATCCTGTTCTATTTTATATTATTAACTTCGTGCAACCAAATACATGACATAATTAAAATAGACTTGGAAAATATTGCACTTTTCTTTGATTTAGCGAAGCAAACTGCGGCAGTATTTGCTACATTTACTGACAGTGTAATAACCTGAGCTTTACAAAGTGCTGAAAGGATTGTTTCTTAGCGGATAATCCAACTATACTTGTTCTTGTATTAGCTGTCCTGTTGTTTGCAGTTTAGTCAGATATTTACACAGTGCAATACATGGGGTTAGAAATTCCTAGATTATTTTCGTTTTAAAATTATGTTCTTCTAACCATCAATAATGTCAGACAACTTTAATGTTGTTGTTTCAGTGAACAGGATTCCACATTGTCAGAACCATCACTATTAAATGCAAAATACCATCACTGCCAACAGCAAAGTCTAGTCTAATTTCATAATTTCAAATATATTGCTGAGGACTATTTGGATGTAAATAAGAGCATGATTACTTTTTCAAGCTATCTTACAGCCCACACATTTATTTTTTTAACACGTAGGCCCGCCCCACTCACAGACAATTAAATAGATGATATTGCTTCAACAAGAAAAAACTAGAATATTTATCACATAAGACCTGATACTTTGCTCTAATTTAGCTATAACTTCATCTGTCATATACGTGTTATATTACAGAAACAAATAAATGAACCATATAATATCAGCATTGGTTAACATTAAACTAGCTTTATCACCCGATAGGTGTGTCCATAAATTTAATATAGTAATGCTTGTAAGCATAAAATACTTCAGCTTATGTAGTCTGTCCATGAACTTGAGATACAGTAATATTCTCTACACCTTCATTACCAATCAATTATGTTTTATTTTTTATTTTTATTTTGAACAATTATAAGAAAGTGTCAACAGTCATGATTTTGTGGCACGCTAATGTTATTGCAAATTATGTTAAAGTATTTTAGATCGTGTTGTTCTTGGTTGTATCAAATGCGTATACATTAGTTAATGGCAATACTACTGTAAATTCATTTATAAGTTTTGTCATGTGGCAATTATTATGAATTTAAGATGAATCCTGCTTACTGATTTCATTATGTTTGGGACACTTTGATATCTTACATATCAGTAGGAAACACAACATCTAACTGTGCCACCCATATTGCCCAAATTAACTGATTTAAAGAATATCGTGTCTTATATATATTTTCAATGCAAATTTACTGTGAAATATATCTACCGATGCATATGTGAAATCTTTATTCTATGTCCTAAACTGTTAATATATATATATATATATATATATATATATATATATATATATATATATATATATATATATATATATATATATATATATATATATATATATATATATATATATATATATATATATATGTGTGTGTGTGTGTGTGTGTGTGTGTGTGTGTGTGTGTGTGTGTGTGTAGCAAGAGCATATGTTTAATAATTTTATATTAATGTTTTAATTAGGCAGAAGAAAATATTTTATTATTTTATGTAGTTAATGTTTATTATTGAGTGAAATACAGTCATCAGTTGCAATTATTGTGTTATTCTGAGTTTACACATATTTAGCCATTTAGGTAACCTTGAACCAGGTATACCTGTTAAGAGTTTTTTTCACTGAGCAATGCAACTACCCTGATTGCTGGTCATGCTTGGTTGTTCTATTGTATGACAAGTGGTAAACAATTTTCTGATTGGTTAATTTGCTACTTGTCTGTATAAACAACATAGTATGAACAGCATATTAGTGGTCAGTCCATTAGAATTTCTGAAGGGTGCTGGCCATGGCATTGCATTATAGTGCCTGATGATTCTTGTGGTTGGAAGATGTAAATTGGTCTTTGTCCCATATGATAAGGGTGTATGCAACAAAGCAAGGAGAAATGTTTCAATCTCCACCTATGAACCCAATAAGGCATAATAAATCCAATGCTGAACAAAACACTGGGCTTGTATTTTCTCACCCATGAGTAGAAGGCAAGTGCGGTAACATTTGGCGCCCATTATGGGACTTATTGTGCTGAGGGTCGTGGGACTTATTATACTGAAGCCGAGGTTGTGTACATGTGTATGATGGAAGGAAGGCAGGACCAAGTGGATTAAACAAGAATAGATGCAATAGATGCAATCCCTTCAGTATCACACTGCCAGTAGATGTGGACATGTGGGTACTGCAGCTATATCAGTTTAGAAGAATACAAATGCAACTCCGGCTGTGTTTATTCTGTTTCATTCATGGGGTTCAAGAAATGTTTGTGAATCATTTTGATTGAGACTTTGTGGATTATCCGAACCTTGTGATTGACAGTGACATGCACCCTGTGCTTATATAGACTGATATTTGTGTGTTTTGATTCCTTATGACACTGTATAATTTGTTTGTTCATTTAACCTGGACTAAATTGTTCTTTGATGAAGTAAGTAAGAATGGTTATCATCAGTGCAAGTTGAAATAATTTGTATTTATTACAGAAACATTTATGAATATTTGAACTTGCTATATATATATATATATATATGTATTTGGTGCATTTATATTAAGTTCATCATTTAGCAACCCATTGTAATAGATGTTCATATTAATGGAATTTCCTTCCTAATTTTGTTGGCATTCATTTTTTTCTCCTTAGAACATTTTTAGGAAATATGTTATTTTGGAAATTTGTTTCATCTTAAAATCTGTGTTATACTGCAGTTAGAATACAGGTATTTCTGGTTCAATTGATTCGTCTAGAACTATTTTCTCATAGAATGTATTTTTCCCCAATTTTACAATATTCGCTATTGACAGGGCAAACTTTGTTCTATCAGGGTGATCTTTTTTTTTTGAAATATTCTTGCTTAACTGGCCCTATATAGATATTGCACAGAAGTTTGTGCATTTCTTCGTTTTGATCGCGCGTTTTTTTTGTGTGTGAGTACATATGAAGTTCACAGAGGACGAAGTTCTAAACATGGTAGGAGCCTTTAAGGCTTTAAAAGTCAAACCCAAGGCAGACACACCTGAAGATTTCGCAAAGTGGATGGCAGACTTCACGTCTTCGATGGGTGCACATCCTATTAAGGAAGAGCTGACAGCATCGCATGCAATGGCGTCTGTGGCCAGTGGTCCTATATCGGTCACACTACTACATGAATTAAGGATATCGGTATTTTCAGGAGAAAAGAGTGAAACATCGTATGAATTATGGAGATATGAAGTTGCATGTTTACAACAAGGCAAGTATCCACAGGACCAGGTATCTCATGCCATCAGACGTTCCTTGAGAGGAGAAGCTGGACGGATTGCTATGCGATTAGGTCCAACAACATCCATTAAGGAATTGATATCAAAGCTGGACAGTGTGTATGGCAATGTAGATTTGAAAGAGACTTTGTAAGCTGACTTTTACAGTGCTCGCCAAAAAGAGGATGAAGGTATTTCTACATGGAGTTGTAGGCTGGAAGATTTGTTAAACAAAGCCGTCCAACATGGGTTAGTGAAGACCAGTGAGACAAATGATATGCTAAGGGCTATGTTGTGGACAGGACTTAAACAGACACTTAAGGATGTGTCTGGCCATAAGTTTGATTCACTCAAGACATTTGACTAATTGAGAATAGCTCTTCGTCGTATTGAATCTGAACACAGGCAACGGGAAGATGAGCTAAAACGTACCAAGAGAACTATTAATCTTAATATGGCATCAACTTCAACCACATCACAAAACAAGGAGCTGAGTGAATTGAGAGATCTTGTCCAGCAGCTGTCGAATAAGTGAAGATGCTTAAGGCGCATTCAGCTTCCCGCGTATCCAACAACCGGCAACACTATATGAATCGATTTAGGAAAAATAATACTGATGAGAGGAGAGACCGAATATGCTGGCGCTGCGGGCAAATCGGACACATTGCTTCTGCTTGTCGTGTTCGACTCGACCATTCAAAACGTGATTTAAACTTTACGAGGCCAATGGCTGGGGGCAAGCAGTAGGCTTTTCAAGGGGTTGCCCCAAGAAGCATAAAAGAACGGACACGATAGAGTTAGTAGGACAAGCTAACGAGGTTTCTGTTGTAATTAATGGTATTGGAGTAAATTCATTGATTGATACCGGATCGACCGTATCAACAGTTAGCCAGACATTTTATAACAAGAATTTGAAGACGACTCAGATTGAGCCCATTACAGACGTTTTGAATGTTGAATGTACAAATGGAGAGAAGCTATCATATAATGGCTACATAAAAGTTGAAATAGAAAGTAACAGTCTGCCAAATGTGGAAAGACAACGTTGTCTAATGTTAGTCGTGCCAGACAGCAACTACAGTAGTCGCCTTCCGGTGTTACTAGGGACAAACTACTTAATGCGTGCTCTAGAGGAATGCAAAAGTGAACATGGAGCAAGATTTCTACAGACAGCTCGATTGCCAACTCCGCGGTATTTGACATTCAGATGTTTGACTTTGCGAGAAAAGGATTTAGCAAAGAGAAACTTTTGTCTAGGTGTTTTGAAGAGTGCAGAGTCACATGATATTATTGTAGAAAGCAATAGCAATGTGATATTGCGAACTTTCGTTGATAAAGAGATACCTTATCATTTAACATGTGCTTTGCTTCAGAATTCTGTGATGTCCACAGTAAATGAAGACATAGATATTTCTCCAGGCCTGGTGACTTATAATTACACGAGGAATGGTTTGATAGAAGTTCACGTGTCAAACGTGACTGCCAGGAAAATTAGTATTCCGCCCAGAGCTATTGTGTGTGAGTTGCAACCAGTGTTTGTGGCTGATATCTCAGCAGATGTGGTTGGAAGGGAGCGAGTAGATGACCTCCTCAGTCAGATGGACATTACTTCGGATAAATTGTCCAAAGATGAGCAACAAAAAGGAATAGATCTTATAAAGAAAGTCAAAGACATCTTTTCCAGAAGTGAAACAGATGTGGGATTTACGGCAACTGTAAAGCATCGCATCAATCTGATCGACGAAACACCTTTTAAACAGAGATATCGTCGGATACCCCCTTCTATGTACAGTGAGGTGAACGATCACCTTCACCAGTTACTTGCTAGCGGTGTGATTCGTAAATCACATAGTCCTTGGGCCAGCAATGTTGTTTTAGTGATGAAGAAGGATGGAAAACTTCGCCTGTGCGTTGATTTTCGGCAGTTGAATAAGATGACAATCAAGGATTCCTATGCGCTGCCCAGGATAGAAGATATATTGGACTGTTTGGCTGGATCTAAATATTTTACAGTGCTGGATATGAAGTCGGGGTATCATCAAATTGAATTAGATGAATTTCATAAGGAGAGGACAGCCTTTCCAGTGTGTCCACTGGGTTTCTACGAGTTTGAGAGACTACCCATGGGGCTTTGCAATGCACCAGCTACGTATGAGAGATTGATGGAAGAGTGCCTCAAAGATATGCGTTTGACCATCTGCATGATCTATCTAGATGATATCATCATTTTCGGTAAAACCTATGAGGAACATTTAACAAATCTGGAAAAGGTCCTAACAAGGCTTAGGGAGTGTGGTTTGATATTGTCCCCAAAAAAGAAGTGCCAATTCTTCAAGGAAAGGGTCATATATGTCGGCCATATTGTATCAGAGGCAGGTGTTGAGGCAGATCCAGCCAAGATTTTCAAAATCATAAACTGGCCAGCTCCACGCACCCCTAAGGATTTGCTGGCTATTACCGCAAGTTTGTGAAGAACTTCTCGAAGATAGCTAGACCATTATCAGAATTAATGCCAAGCACTCAGAATAAAGCGGGTAAGCGTCAGAAAAAAATTCAACACATACCATGGAAGTGGGAATCGGAACAGGAGAAAGCCTTTCAACAGCTGAAGGATGCTCTTTCTTCGCCACATATTCTAGGCTACGTTGACATTGGGCAACCTTTCGAGCTGCACACAGATGCCAGTCAACACAGCCTTGGTGCAGTTCTGTATCAGATTCAAGATGGTATCAAGCGAGTAATCAGCTTTGCCAGCAGACGGTTAACAAAAAGTGAGCGAAATTATTCAGCGCATTGACTGGAATTCCTAGCATTAAAATGGGCCATCACGGAGAAATTCAATAATTACCTTTATGGACAGTACTATACTGTGTAAACTGACAACAATCCACTCACGTATGTTCTTACATCAGCCAATCTTGATGTCACTGGGCATCGATGGTTAGCTGCTCTAGCCACTTACAACTTTGACATCATTTACAGAGCCGGTTCAAGGAATTCGGACGCAGACGGTCTATCTCGGTTGCCATGTGTAGAGAGCAGAAGCATTACCAAGGATATAAAGACTATTACTAGAGAGACCTTACACGCTCTCTGTAATTTAACTAGTGCCCAGCCATTTGTTGAAAGTCTTTGTATGTCTGCAGTTGTTGTTGACGACATTGACTCTGGTTCGGGAATATTCGCAATGACAGATAGAGACTGGAGAGTTGCTCAATCGAATGATCCGGTTATAAGAGAATGGGTAAAGCATGTACGAGACAAAAGAAATCCTAATCGACAGTCCCTACCTACTGAAAGAGATCATTTAGGATTATTTCGGACTTTTGACAATTTATGCCTGCGAAGAGGTGTGCTATACCGGAAGACAAGCGCTGATGATCGTAATCAACTACAGCTGGTACTTCCCAAGTCTCACCGTGAGGAGGCTATGCACTACTTACATGATGATTGCGGTCATTTAGGCCGAGACAAGACGCTTTCTCTTCTAAGGGATAGATTATATTGGCCGCTTTTGGCAAAAGATGTGGAAGTATGGATCCAAAAATGTCGTCGTTGCATGCTTAGAAATTGTCAACGGATGTTCGAGCACCACTCGTCAACATAGTGACCACACAGCCATTGGAACTCGTTTGCATCGATTTTCTGACTCTTGAGATGTCCAAAGGAGGCTACCAAAATATACTGGTTATTACAGATCACTTTACCAGGTATGCACAAGCCATTCTGCAAGAAACCAGACAGCCAGGACTACAGCTGAGGCTCTGTTTAATAGTTGCATCGTGCTTTATGGCATGCCCCAGCGTTTACATTCAGACCAAGGTGCAAACTTTGAAAGCAAGATCATCAAGGAATTATGTCAAATTACTGGAATAAAGAAGTCTCGCACGACACCCTATCATCCAATGGGCAATGGTATGTGTGAGCGATGGAATAGGACTCTGCTAGATATGTTGGAAACTCTTGACCCAGATCAGAAAAGGGATTGGAAGAGCTATTTAGGACCATTGGTTCAGGCATATAATTGTACTCGCCATGAGTCTACAGGCCAGACTCCATTCTTTCTAATGCTTGGAAGAGAGCCACGTTTACCTATTGACCTCGCATTTGGATTAGATAAGGGTAGTGGATCAGACAATGTGTCTATTTATATAAAATCTCTTCGGAACCGATTGGAAGAATCGTACAAACTAGCCACATGTCTTGCGGAAAAATCTCAAGAAAAACGAAGAGGGCATATGACATAAAAGCAAGAGCTGCAACTCCTCTGCCTGGGGATAGGGTGCTTGTGAAGATAGTGGCATTTGATGGAAAACACAAAATTGCTGATCGCTGGGAAACTAATGTTTACATTGTGGAATCCCAACAAAACCCGGATATCCCAGTATACGTTGTACGACGGGAAGATGGCAATGGACCGAAGCGCACTCTTCATAGAAATTTGCTGCTTCATATTGGCGCCTTGCCAATTCAGTCGGGGCATAATATTCGTAAGCAAGAGAAACAAGCTTTCAAGTCTTCGACATCCAAGACTAGAAATTCACCCAAGAATAATTTGAGGGAAACAGATTCTGACCAGGATGAAAATAACTCTATATCGCTTTATCTCCCAAGTGATAATGAAATGATTGGTGTAACTAGTGGTTCCGCAACGGCAGATCCGGGAGATATATCTGCCAGGAACAGTGTTGAAGATGATTTAGCCGGCGAAAATTCATTTACAGACTCCTCCAGTGAGAGTCTTACAGTGGATGATGAAACCTCTTCAAACCATGATGGTAATCCCAGTGTGGGATAAGAGTTGGTTTCAGCTAGTGCAGTTGATGATGATGAGCAGAGTGGTCATACTGCTGAACAGTCTGGAGCTATGAATCCAGAAGACACTGTGATCAACATTGATAATGACTCTGCAGTACAAGGGCAAACCAGGGATGAGAGCCCCAGTAACGTAGTAGTTACTGATCAGTTACGAACAGAGAAGAGTTCCTTGCCTGTTCCAGCACCACTACGTTCTAGTCGAGTGACGAAACCACCTTCATGGATGACCTCTGGAGACTATGTGATGTCCCAAGCCGTTAATGAGCCAGACTGGCTAACAAAAGTCCGTATCCTCCAGTCATTGTACACAAAAGGAGTTTACAACAGCATGCCCGATGCCATTTCCAAAGCCACAATTTCTATGATGGTGGATACTCCTAAATGATGAGGACATCATTTAAATGTGTGGAGGGAAGTGTGTAGCAGGAGCATATGTTTTATAATTTTATATTAATGTTTTAATTACGCAGAAGTAAATATTTTATTCTTTTATGTAGTTAATGTTTATTATTGAGTGACTGTTTATTATTGAGTGAAATACATACATCAGTTGCAATTATTGTGTTATTCTCAGTTTACACATATTTAGCCATTTAGGTAACCTTGAACCAGGATTACCTGTTAAGAGTTTTGTTCACTGAGCAATGCAACTACCCTGATTGCTGGTCATGCTGGGTTGTTCTATTGCATGACAAATGGTAAACAATTTTCTGATTGGTTAATTTGCTACTTGTCTATATAAACAACATAGTATGAACAGCATATTAGTGGACAGTCCATTAGAGTTTCTGAAGGGTGCTGGCCATGGCATTGCATTATAGTGCCTGATGATTCTTGTGGTTGGAAGATGTAAATTGGTCTTTGTCCCATATGATAAGGGTGTATGCAACAAAGCAAGGAGATATATCTCAATCTCCACCTATGAACCCAATAAGGCATAATTAAATCCAATACTGAACAAAACACTGGACTTGTATTTTCTCACCAATGAGTAGAAGGCAAGTGCGGTAACATATATATATATACATACATCTATATATATATATATATATATATATATATATATATATATATATATATATATATATATTAATCCGAGCGTTATATATATATATATATATATATATATATATATATATATATATATATATATATATATATATATATATATATATATATATGTATATATATATATGTAAATATATATATATATATATATATATATATATATATATATATATATATATATATATATATACACATATATATATATATATATATATATATATATATATATATATATATATATATATATATATATATATATATATATATATATACACACATATATATATATATATATATATATATATATATATATATATATATATATATATATATATAACGCTCGGATTAATCTGTGCTGAAGGACAAGGATGATGAGTACTTCTTGGTAATTTCTTCAAGCTATATTTCATCATTTTATATGTTTAAAATCAATTGAAAGCGATCACGAGATGAATAATGGACTTTAATCATGTTCTGGATATAAAAAGCTTCAATTCATGTTTATCGAATTTTCACAGTCCTTTGTGAGAAGAAAGTACGCGAAATACGTCGAATACATAACACAAAGTTACCTTAATGAAGACAAAACACAAGTCGTTTCACTGAATATGTGTTTCCAGTATTAAGGTATTAAGTGCAATATATCAAATCTCTGCTGAACCTTCTAATTTCATCATCTATTGACCTCTCTCTATGATGCATATCATTTGCAAAGCGTAAATGTATGGCTAATAATGATATTGCTAGAGGTCATGCTATGCCAAGGTCTTCATTTGACGTATATGATACTAAACACCAGATGATGATTTCATTGGCACACTTTCGATGTATGAAAACTTGAGAAATTGCTACAATCAATATACATGTCATGCAGAGAGTAGCTTTAGTATCTTCTTAAAATTATTCAGATCACTTCACATAAAGACCTTTAATTCCCTTGTATGAAAGCAACTTTATCAAGATTATTTATCGTGCAGATTACTCAATGATTGCAAACAAATAGTGTGATTTTGTATAATATATATATTTCATGTTTTTATAGTCAGTTTATATTTTGGGCTGTTGTCTGAAGAAAGGGATCCGATGTGATCACAAAAGTAAGTGAGGAAATATACTAACCGTAAATGCTTTTTATATTGAAATAGAAGAGAACATATTTCCGCATTATTTTAGATTGCAAAAAATTGAAATTAACAAATATTGTGTTAAAAGCCTGATATTACAGTAGTGTCAAAATGAAATATAAACAGCATAGAAAGTGTTAAACGGGGTCGATGTTAGCATGGCTACCGTTTCTAGTAGGATGGTCATAGGTTAAGATAATCACGATAACACAAACGGGAAATATTATCCCTCTGGATATAGGTGGGTTTCGTTCAGCTTTAATAGTGTTTGGTGCAAACGCTTTCAAGAAAAAGTTGGTCTCCAATAAGAATTTTAAAACACGATTTAATACTTACCACTGAGATTATGTACTTACCATGATATGATGAGTAAGTCACACTAAATAACAAAGAAGCTAACCATGAATACTAACGCTTTGATATTTAACGCATGAAAAAGGTGATAGGAAAACAAAACGCATTCATGAATAATACATGTAAAAAGATGGAGAAGGTAAAGACAGAAATCATACATATATAAGACTTGCTAGACAAGGGACTAATATTAAAGAGAAGTTCAAGAGAAACAGAAACATTTCATGATAGTGGGATATATGTAAATTCTATAAATTATATAGCAATGAACATTTTGATAAGACTACCTAGCTTGAAAACTACATCACGATTAGGGACAACTTGGTAAGGAATATATTGTACAAATCCAACGTATAATAGAGATGACACTCTCTCGATTTCATAACTGTAAAAGTATTCCTATCGAGCGCTTTGTATCCAATTCTACGGGTCAAGTCAACACATCCAATAAGTATGTAGTATATATAACCAAATTGAACGCATAATTATTATGCTTCAATAGGCAGATATCTTTGTGAGTACTTACTGAAATAGATACAAAAAAAGCATACTAGTTAATGGCAACTACAAACAAGTACAGGCGGAAAACCAGAAACCGAATAAATGTTAGTATAAAAAATGGAGACTGAAAGAGCTTTCAAAATAAAATGTATGTGACATTTTTTCGTTAGTTCAGTGGAAGAAGCATAGAGCTAACACTGTTAGACTTATTAATAACGATGTTCTAATAAAAAGGTCATATGTCAATGGAAGGAAAGGAAGACATTAAATTTCAAGACAATTATGGATCAATCAATAATGTATCAATTAAGCTAAAAAAATAACTATTAGTCGTTTATGTGATGCAGTAAAATCACAATCTGTTGCTACTAAGAAATTTGTAAATAAACTTATTGGTATCTGGAGGAGAAAAAAGTGCGAAATTAAATACGGAATTAACAAGCAAATACCAAAATATATTCCATTAACAGATAGGCAAAATATAGCAACAAGATCGTGTTTATAAAAACAGATTGTCAATAGAAATATATGTGGCATTGATAGATCATTGCCGAAACGCATAATTAATAAGCAGTCTAGTGTAATACAAGCATTGAAAAATGTAAGAGAAAGATCAAGATTAATACCAAACTTTCAATATTATTTCAGACCAAATGAAACAGGATAAAATCCATAATATATGATTTAAAGATTAATTTGGAACAAGCAAGAAATCTCTTGAAGACGATGTTCCTATACAAACATATCCTAGATGGCTCGACAGAGGTTGAACAACACTGCTTAACAAAACGATATACACATGAAAGAGTTATTGCTAACTTTAGCGCTAGTATTAGTATCATGAACATAATGTTTAATGGAAATTGTCGTCACATTTACAAAATAATAACTATTTAGACTCCAGTAAAATAGATAGCATACAATCAAGACACAACATTAAAGACAGCACGAGGAGGGCTCCGGAAGCGATTTATGATGTATTAGTCTATGATTGATACGACAAAATTGCAATAGTAAATGAACAAAAACCTCACCAACTCTCTATAATTAGCTTATTGCTGGAACAGAACCGTAATACGCAGGGACAAATAAAGGTGTTGAAGCGTGGTTATTAATATGTTATGTTAACGAAAGTATTGATATCATGGATAAAGGTATCAAAATATTTGAAAGGTATTAAAGGTGTAAGAAAGTCTACAATGAACATAGTTGACTTCCATACTGAAATACATAAAAGGACGTATTACGTGATAGTATTTATAGAGTTAATCAGACATAAACGAAAGTAAAATGATATTCAAAACTGAAAATATGTTGAATTAAAAAAAGACACAAATGGATAATAGCACATGTTAGGTTTAAAAGAAAAAATAATTGACTTATAATCTTTACGAAATTTATTACATGACTTAAAATTGCATAGAAACGTAAGCAGTTATTGATACATTTATGATATTTGCTTTAGGCAAAATCAGAATTTTCCGGATAAGGTAAACATTGGTATGGGTGTATTGTCAATCAGACAACGAGAACCACTGTATTCCGGGTAATCTATAGTTGGCTGTGAACATAATTTTTATTTTGTTCTACTAAACAGTGTATTTTAGTTCTACTACTTTACAGTAGCTGCCATGCAAAGAATTAATAGTAGATTGTTGAATGCTTTTCAGGCTGACTTTACACCTCCAAAATTAGGTTGTATTAATGGATTCTAATATATTTCGTCAGCCTTTGATGATAAAAAGTTAAAAAAAAATGGTGATACCACTCGTTGGAAATAATATATCATTTCATTAGATTAGGCTTATAAATATTTAGCATTATCTACGATTGTGAAGCTAATGTTATCATATGTTTGATATTTACATTGGATCAACGTGCTGCTTAGAAGGTAAATCTTTTAAAAAGTAAACCAATTACATACAACGTAGGGTAATTAATTAAGTGTTAAAAGGAAAGAGAAAATACCAAAATATTTAAAATATTTAAATCTAACACACATTGTACTATAATAAAAACAGCATTACACTTAAGCAAACATTAACAGGGAACGACTTTATTTCTATATGTACTTTTTGCCGTTTTTAATTGCTGTGGATGCTAGTGTAATGTATATTTATAATTGCGTCACTCATGGTACATGATTTTATCTAATTTGTGGAATATTGTATTCATTGCTGTAAATTGTATAGATTATCTTTAGTTGGGCTTTACGCAAGTGACATGGGTCTGGTAGGATTATACAGTTAAATAGGATCAATTAAAAAGATGCTTACGTATGTGCTAACAATAACTATTATACTCTTAGTAATAAGACTTAATGACGACTGTTGGGAGTATACATTACATAAGATATATAAATAAATGATTACGTATACGTTAAAAATTACTAAGATTAAATCTTATTAACAAGAATTAATGAGGACTTTGGGTTAATGTCTCATTGGCTGATGGACTTTGGGCAGTTCTAGAAGAATTCAGTAACTTCCCATTGGTTGGGCTATGTTACATGAATAGGCAAGTTCTAAATAAATTGAATGGTAATATTAGTCTCATGGAGCATGTTGTGAAATATATTCGTGCTAGAAGGTGTATATATGGAGAGAGCTAAGCAATCAGATTCATTTCTATTTTGGAATCATTACCATTTCTTGTGCTCCTGTTTTAAGACTGCAGACGATTTTGTGTTGTATTTAGACATTATTCGCTAGGACATATATTTGTTCGGACTATTCAGTGGAAATAGAAAGTACTCATTATTTGGAAGATAATATTATTCATAAAAGTTCAGAACAACACCGTTTTGACAACGTCGATTTTCTTGGCGGACCAGTACATTTCCGGTTTTGAAATTTATTCGGAACATTTCATTGATTAGGATTTACATAGACCTTTATTTTGCATTCACTTCATAATGCTGTAAGTTACTCTCACATTTTTATTTATAACATTACATAACATTACAGCTTGCTATAGTGTTAGTTATGTTTCGTTGATCTGATGGATTATATTTGTTTTACATCTTCATACATACAATTAAAAAACTATTTTTAATAACATAACTTTCCTGCAAAAGTATAGATCCTTTTGGTAACTTGGGTACCCTTGCTTCTCTTTCGTTTTTGGTTAATTTGGGACAAATTTGAGTGGATCAGTGTGCAATATAATAAGCAAAATCTAGTTTATAATTTGCATGCAAACATTTCTAAATCATTCCAAACAACAAGCATAAAGAATATTAAGAAATTAGTTGTTGTTAGAATCGCTAGGCGATTTCAATATAAACTGATGACACCGTTTACAAATATTTAATCGTCATTCTCTATATATCTTCACTTTTAATATATACATTGTGATAATTTTGTTTACCTGAATCGTTTTGAGTCATCATTATCCACATTTGGATACATTTTCTTCTTCAATGAATCGTCCATAATGACATCACTATTTCCAAACCCTTTCGTCATTTTGTTACTAATAAAATTATGTTGCACGAAACTGATAAACCAGAAAATGAAAATGGTATGATTTTTTTAAAACTATTATGCTGCAAAATAAACGAAAACTCCTCTGGACTTTATTCCGTTACATTGTTTTATGATTGTGTTGCCTCTTCGCAACTTGAGTGCAAGGTGTATCTTTAGGATCCGTGTTCCAAGTAACAGGGTATGAACTGGGCTGTCCGCTGCATATATATATATATATATATATATATATATATATATATATATATATATATATATATTGTAATTATCACTCATTCGCTGGATAAAAAATGAAATAATATCATTGTATTTTCTGCTACACGTAGAAGTGATCGAATACACAATCTCAGACAATATAAAAATATTGATTTGAAACCTTTGTCAAATTACACATAAATAGGGAATGTATTTATCACTCAGTCAGTGGAAAAAAACTGATATCATACCAGTTACCATGTATTATCAGGCCGTATTCTTCCTAGATGAAGCACAAGTGGCTTTGTTTTAAATTTCAAAACGTAACACCCATTCTCGACCCAACAAGAGAAAAAGAAATAAAAAGTACCCTACCTCATACAATACAGTTCATTTAATTAGTATGACCTCTGGTTCAGGTAACACGCGCCATATTTTCGACAATATACCCACAGGCATCAGGAAAAAATAGTGTGCACTAAAATGGTGTCCATCAAATTGATAAATGTATACATTCAACACAAAATCATTGCCTTACAACTATTAATGTCCAAGCCTACGTTACAATCAATAGCATGGATCAAACACTACTAGCAATGTTGATCTAATTCATGCTTTCTGGTATTATGCTGCGCAAGCTTTCTTTCAAAGAGGACCATAAACAAAGTTTTCGACATTCAAAATGGACTAATTTATGTCACACATATTTCCATGATGACATGTAGAGATGAGATAAATACGGTGCATGTGCGTAGTAACAGACCTGATATATACGCAAGTGAAGAAAATATACGGTACATTTTGAGCTACCACTAAATCGGTGAAGTGTTGTAAGAAAAATGGCTGAGGCTGAGGTCTTGTGAAATCGTTAAATGCATTTTGTCCTTGCATGATATTCTTTGTTTCGAAAACTATGTGTATTTATTTACAAATTGGATCCAGTACCTAAAGCTACCTTCATCAACATAAAGAATATAACAGAGATAAACCATTATTTAGCAATTGGGTGGAATTGTGCTTTATGCAGCAATTCGGATTACTATCGAGGGTTTTACTAATCTCCCCTTCGCACCAGATGAAGTGCATGCATATTTATAATATAAGTCTCACTGGGAAAACTCAGAACATTGCTGATATAGTCAGTGGAAATTAAGTACATATACAACGGTTCAATCACTCCATCATTGTCAAAGAGATTGTAAGTAACATTGTTCAATTTAACTTTATCATTTCTATATACATTTAGACTCTTAACTCCATATTCACTCTAGTCTTTCAAAATCACATCACTTGTAACAAAAACGTAGTAGATCTTCGCATTTAAACGGCCGTTTGCCTCTTTTTGCAAACAATAGCTGCATTTTGTTCTATATAAAAACATGTCTTGCATAAATAGGTGAAGAAATGGTTTTTCCAACTTAGGTTCTTTAACGTGCTTAGTATATTCTAATATCTTTGGTCATATTGTAAAATGGAGAATCGCCTGGAAAGGCCTGAAGCTGGTAACACATTTGATACTTACAGAGAACTTTGAAACTGATCGGACTGATGACACTGGTTTACAGCTAAAATGCTTCCGAAATAAATAAAGTCAGGCCTTACTAATTCTGGGTCACCGTGAAACGGAAATGATGCTTAAAAGAGTTGATTGGCTCTAGTTTGAATGATAAAATACTGAGCCAGTACATACGAACCTTGACTTGGGAATGGCGGAGGATAAGTGAGTTATAAAGGTAAGGGATTTCAATTTAACCATAAATAATTAAAATACATCTTTCACTGGATCTATGAATAAATAAATGACTGGGTTTGTTCAGTACTTGCTTCTTAGGCAAAATAATGAATGATGCAATCTGAAGCTGGTATTGCATCATACATAATGTGTGTTGCATCATGTTATTCCTAGAAGTAATGGATGATTCAATTATAACTAAGCTTACATCACTCAGCTGCACAAATTGCCTTATATCAGTTCTAGAAATCATACAGTTTCGTGCTCTCTTCTTGGGCAGTGATAGATTTTGCAAAGGGACACATTTCTGTATAGCCAAAGTGAGCAGAGATACCTCATACTTGAGTAAATAATGTAGATATATTCTGCTATGTTTGAGGTGAAGTGCATTTTGCATAAAAAAGCGCAGTATAACCACTATGGTTAAGAAAGACTATCACGTTTAGTTTGGCTGCAAAATTGGAGATAGGAAATAAAGTTGACCCTATACATATGCTGCAACACTTGTGCAACAAATCCTTGCCAGTGGTTGAATAGGAAAAATAAATATATGCCTTTTGTAATGTTTTGGAGAGAGGCAACATATCATATCAGTAATTGTTACTTCTGCATGATGCCTCTAGTTTGGGAAGGCGTGTCAAGGAAGAAACAGAGGACTGTGCATTATTCAAATGCCCCTACCATGAACAGAAATGACAGCAATGCGTCCACCAAGAAAGCTTGCAGACCCATTTAAACAGCTGTATAATATGTGTTGAAAAATCTATATAGAATCTATCTGCAAACGTGTTGTGCGTATCATTAACAAGTATAAGAGAATGAAACTTATGTAAATTGTTTGATATTTGTAATGACTCTAAATTGCCTATATTACCTTTGCTAATTATTTTCCTCGCAGATAAGCTGTTTTAAATTTGCGATGAATTAAATTATAAGATGTGCAACAGAATATCGATTAGACAGTAACATATTCGTTGCTTTTACTTTTGGAAACTACTGATGTTGTTTTCTGCACATATAGCAAAAATTAAACTAAATAAGGCGTGACACAGCATGCTTTCTACACTTATACGTATTCCTAACATGGAACTCTGGAACAAGCTTGAAATGTGTTGTCATGTTTTATTCCATTACAAGATTTGAAATACATTACTTGCGGCATCGTATGCCTTTGTACTCATTGTTTTATTTGTATGTCTCCTTTACTAACTGAGTATTCGTTATTTAGTACTAGCTAAATGCGAAACATGTGACGTGTCCTAATTTACGGTATGTCTGTCTGAGGACAAACCGTTATGAATTATTTCTCTTGCAATTTTAACAAGTCTAGTTCCAATGCTAGTATGATATCTCTATATTATTATTTCATAATCACTAAGAATGGCGCATACACAAATTTAAAACGACCATAATATTGTTCCATCTGTACAATGTGTAGCTCTTTTCAAGATTTGGTACTGCAGATAATACATTACAGCCACCATAACAGTCTCAATATAGAAAACAAACTTTTAATCAATTGAAAACTCTTATACTTGTTATATTCTTGTTTTTCTGTCTGAGTATTAATTGAGTCTAATTTTATCATTTACAATTGGCCTTGCAATATAGTTTTTCTTCCTAGATTTCCCTTTCTATTCTAGATTATTTAAATTTATTACGTTATATATACATGATAACGGATTGAACATTAATAGTCGATAACTGTTCATAAAGTATTTTTAGAAATATTCCAAGACTTTTTATTAGTATTATTGTTATTATATTGAGTTGTTCTACCTTAATTATTTAAATTTCGTGATTTCTTATCATTTGGACATCCATCATCCTAGCTATTTTACCTTATTTCTCATTCGCACCTACTTCGTTTTCGAAAACTAAACGACTCTGCATATCCGATAATTTCCGCGTTGACAATATTTTTTTCTGCAAACGAACCCCACTCAGTTTTTCGTGTAAGATCATAATCTGTGCCTGTTGATAATGTAGCCTTATTTTTTCTCACTGCCTCTACATGACCAGTGTACAACAATAGTTGATAATAAAAAACATCAATCTATCACACAAACAACTACACAAAAGACTAAAAACAACTACACAAAAGACTAAAAACATTTTACGCTAGAAAGCAAATAATTTAGAGGTAAATAAGTGGCTCTGAATAAAGGCCCTTTGGATTTTTTTGTTAATATCATTCCGTTAACATAGAGGGTATCGCAAAAGTCAATTTATCTTCCTGAAACTTCTGGCTTCTGAAAAGTAGATGAGGATTCTCTTCAGAGAGCATTGTGTCTCCACATAGATCCTTCTTTTCCAAACGCTCGTATCGATGATCCGGATGATTCTCCACGATGATTTTACATGCATGAGTAAGCCCGCACGGATCAGCATTGACGATGCGAGTGTAGATTATTCAATTATTCAACGTTAGACCACTTATTGTGAAGATAACAGGTGAAGGGAATAAAATTAACTGCGGTTTTTTATAGTGGAAGAGCGAAGCGAAACGGATTAAGTTTTTTCACCAATCCTAACACGCGTTACAAAATTTAGTCACAGTGTGGAGTCTCTCTTTCAGTCCGAGGATAGTTAATTGTGACGTCACATTCCTTTTCTATTTGTGCTGGCATCTGTGCTTTTTGAATCAATGTGACAGAGTTTTCAAACATAACGGAAACTAAGAAGACGATGAATCCGGGTGCACCGGCCGTAGAGACGAGAAGTGATGGGATAGCAGCGGATACCAAAGTCAACACAGTTCTACTTCCGGAAGAAACCGATTTTAATTGGGATTTTGTGGAAGTTCTCTTTTATTTGCAGGAATGTGTTGCTCTATCGCCTTTTCTTTCTTACAACACGTCGAGGATTTTTAGCAGAGACAGAAAGAAGATTTGGAGAAATTTTTACAACAGCAGAAAGAAGCACAATAAGCTTTTCTCCTGCAACAGCAACAACGAGAAGAAGAGATAAGAAGGAAACGACAGGAAGAAGAAGAAGAAGAAACAAGAGGAAACAAGGTCTAAAAGAGAAGAAGGACAGTGAAAGTCAAATGGTGACGGTACTCTTAGACATTTAACAGGAGTTAAGGAGTCCGAAACAAATGTATCAGAATTCTTTAATCCCACCGAAGAGAAAAAGACCTTCCCGAGCCAAGCAGCCCAAACCTGTTACTACGCCTGAAATACCTGCTCAAGTGATTTCTACCAAATCACCGACAGGAGCAAATCCAGAAGTAGGCCTTGGCCGTGGCAAAGGCTTAAGGCAGTTAAAGCTGATTACGTCCGGTTCCTGAGTTCTTTATATATAAAAATAAAAACAAACACCCAGAGATCCTTTTCAGCGCCTTCCACTTCTCTCGAAAAGAGACAGTGTTCATTTTGTCAAAATCAATTTCAACTCAAAATCCCTTTTTTTCCATGATGTACATGTGTGTATGAGTGTAAGCGTGAGTGTAGGTCCTTGTTTCAAAAATTCAAAACAAAGAGACACTTACGTTCTCTGCCGGGTTTATTCTGGTACAAATTTTACAATCCAACATCACAACACAACACTTTAAAAACTTCATAGACACCTTCTGTGTCTTTATTCACTATCTCTGTGTTTTAAATTTCTTCACTTTCACAGGTTTTTCCTCTTCTTCTTCTTCCCTTTCTCCTCGTCTTCTTTTCGTCTCTTTTTTCTCTTTCTGTACGTGTCTGAGAACATCCTGTGGGGAGTGTTGCTTTTCTTCCTCTTCGGAACCGCTCTCTTCCTCTTGCTCCTGTTGTTTCTTAGGGCAATCTGAAGACCATTGTTCTCACCTTGACAATGATAACAGGTATCTTTACTTTTGTCTTTTCTGATACCTGTCCTGCTTTTTTGGATACTATGGAACCCAATGCCCTTTCTTCTTACAAATATAGCAAATATCTTGACCTTTATCCCGAAAGGTGGGGGAGTAGTCCGTCGGGTTGTCTGAAGAAAACGTTCATATAGCGCCTCGCAAAGCTCTCATCAGAAGTTCGAGCTATGTGGGCTCTTCCATCATTCTGGTCGAATTGAGAGTAAAATGAATAGTGGAAGGGAAGACACTGATACTTTATATATACACTGACATGGGTATAAAGGGACCCATGGCGTTTAAAATGTAGTCATTTGACTATTTCCAGTCAAGATGAAATGATCGCAACATTTCGTGGAGAAAGGATAATAAAGTAAAAGGCAGAAACGTGCTTTATCACCTCGCACAGTAGCTGAAGTCTTGGCACAAATTAAATAAAGAACGAGTGCATTGTCCTACTTGTCAGGGCACTTTCGCCACTCCAGCCTGTTACCAACAACATCTGAAGACGTAAGGTTCACATCAGAAAAGTTCTTGTCAACTCCTGAGATTCTACGTACCAATAGTCCCATGGAAAGAAACGATGTCAAATTTGACACCAAACTGCGGACTTGGAACACGGATGCCACATTTAAAAATACCAAACACAACAAGAGGAAAAGGACCACAAGAATGGCCTATTTCATATTTTGTCGATTTCAAATGCATGCAAAATACTGACATTCGCATTCCTAATTTCTGTCTGGTTCATCGAGCGTGCGAGTAGTGCATCCAAGAGCATATCTTTAGTCATTGCCCTCACTGCAGCAAGATTCCTGGAGGACATGAAAAAAATCTTTCGGGGACCGAACACGTTAGCCGATTTCGCTCAATGGATCTTAAACCCCATCATCGAGACGAGGAGCCAAAAGGACATCGAACGTTACGGAGATTGTTATCGCCATGCCACACCCATGGCTCACAAATTCTCTGAATACGATGGACAGTTTCTTCTCAGATACTATATAGAACAAGGCACCTCACGTCCTAAAGTGACTTTGAACGGAGCCAAAATCATTTCCATGCAACTGGGACAAGTGCAGTTTAAAGATTCGATGAGCTATTTGGCCAAACACGCTGGCCAATTTCGCCCAATAGCTCTTAAGCACCATCGACGAGACGTGGTGCAAAGATGACATCGAACAAAGTATCCAATTTCTTAACGTGACTTTGAACGGAGCCAAATCATTTCCATGCAAGTGGGACAAATACAGTTTAAAGATTCAATGCGTTACTTGGCCATGCCATTGATCATAATGCATAAACCGTTGGGAATGACAGAAATGACCAAAGGATATTTTCCACACTTTTTCAACACTGAAGCCAAGCAACATGCCTTTATGACCCATTTGCATGAGGCTCACTACTACGAACCTGACAACAAACGCACAGAACAATGAGAAACTTTCTACGCTTGGTACCAGACTCATGTCACGGACCCCTTCGCCCCTTCGACCTTCAGGAAGAAATGTTAAAGTAGTGTCGTTCTGACGTGGACACTTTAGGGCGTTCCTGTGGAACATTTTGAGAACTGTTCATGGAGCACAGAAGGATAGATCATTTGAAAGAATCCAGCACCATCGCCAAAGCGTGTTCCTTAGTGTACCGCCAACGATTCATGCCACAAAACACCCTGGCTGTCATGAGACTTCAAACGACAAACTTTGTCAAACGTCAATACTCGGTCAAAGCCCTTAGCTGGATAAATGACTTGTGGCACGAGGAACACAAATGGATCAAACATGCTCGAAACGGGGGATGAGAAACGACCATCGGAACGTATTAGAAAACCCCAAGATCGTGTACGAGATTAAAGGACGCTGATTTCACGAATTTACCCTCTGCTACCCTCAACGTGGCACTAAAAATCAGTTTTAGAGCGGACCATGGAAGACTTGTAAGAGACCACTTGTCAGCGGCACCGGAAGATAGAACAGCAAGGATACCAAGAAGTGAAAATGTGGAAACACGAGTACGATCACCGTTTGAAAAACTATCCTGAGTTTAAACGCATCTTGGAAAGTTCCAAGTTGGTGGACCTCTGAACCCGCGGGACAGTTTGTATGGAGGATGGACAAATGCAACCAGCCTACTGTACCAACCCGACGAGGAGAAAAGAGAAGAAATCGAATACTTGCACCTGGGTTTGTTGTATCCTTACGTTTGCAAATAGTGTCGCTTTCCATGAATTGCTGACGCAACACATCGACCTGGATAACATTCGACAAGATGAAGGCTTGATAAAGTGAGAAGTCTTCCCTCCCACGGACTTGTATCATACCGTTTTACCTCACCATTGCAAAGGAAAGCTGAGGTTTCCCTTGTGCCGTACTTGTGCCGAAACTGCTAATTAATACCATCCTTGTCAGCACACGAAGGAAGAACGTGTCTTGACGGGAACTTGGGTCAGCGTGGAATTGTTTAAAGCTCTGGATCTGAGATACCAACTGTTAGAAGTGTACAAAATTTACCACTTTCCCAAGACAGAACAGTACCACAAGTGCGACGAGACTGAGAAAGGCATTTTCGCCGACTACATGGATGCATTTTTGAAACTGAAACAAGAAGCCAGCGGCTATCCTTTCTGGAGCCACATTCTCGAAAACCAAAAGAAATTCAAAGAGAAATACTGGGAGCAGGAAAGCACCACTTTAAACCTCATCGGAAAAACGAAGATAGGCGATCGTTTGCAAAGTGATGTTGAATTGTTTGTGGGGTAAAGTGGTACAACGACCGCGTTTACCCAAGACGGAGTACTTGATCGATCCTTCCCGCTACTTCCAGATGATTCACGACAAAACCATATACATGTAACACGTGGACGTCCTTCGTTAGTACTTGATACTGGCCAATTACGAAGAAGAACTGGACTTTGTACAAGCCGACGAATTTGGAAATGTCATCATTGCATCTTACGTGACAGCCCATGCTTGCTTAAAATTGTACGAAGTTTTCGAAATGTAAGGAGATCGTGTGATCTATTTTGACACAGACAGTTGCATCTAAATCGATCGTCTGGGTCACAGTTACCCTAAAATCGAAAGTGATCGTTTATGAGTCTGGACGGACGAGCATCCAGATGAGAAGATTTTAAGTTTTGCTAGTGGCGGTCGTAAACATTGCGACTACGAATACCGTGACCGACAAGGATAAGTGCACACATAGTGCAAAGTGAAAGGATTGACTCTCAATTACTGCACCAGTCAAGTGGTGAATTTTGTGCTTTTGAAAGAAGTCTTGCAGTCTGGACAAGATCGAGATTTTAAAGTGACCACCTGCTAACCGCACAAGGTTGTATGTTTACCCAGACACCAAATTCAGTCGGCCTTCGGAAAAAGTGTATCAAGTCCTGTACCAGAAGCAAGTGCGACCTCCCAAACACTTCACATTGCCGTACGGACACGTCGATATTGGTCATCATATAAAAATCGACAACGTCCAAGACCCATAGTTCATTGTAACTACCAAGGCCAAGCGAGAAAGATAAATAATTTCAGAGAATTACAAAAGAAGTTCATACAGGCACAATTCAAGTTCAGTGATTCTCAAGTGCAATGCGATGCTGTGCCTTGTGAAGAGAGCGATGCTGTACGCTGTGATCTCAGCGCTGCCCTAAATCATCATGGGAAATTTGCTATGACTATTAGTACTGCCACTACACCTACCATGGAAAGTGATGCTGTTCGTGACAAACCTGACTGATGCAAAGGCGATGCCACTCGTTACGGAACACCTTATCACTTTGCTGGTTTTCATTATCAATGTCATCGTCCACATGAGACCATGCAACTACCACCCTATGGATATCATGTAACCCTGAGTAAACTCCTGTGGATTTCACCCTACCGTCATCAAAATGAGTATGTGGAAGAAGAATATTCGTTTCCAGTGCGTTTACCTGAATACTACGACTTTGAAAGACGATTCCAAACTTTCAGAGGAAAATGGCTTTAATATCTCAGATGACCTACACCTGCAAAATTAACAAGAGCCGGATTATTCTGTTTAGACGAAGGTGATCAAGTCATTAACCGAAGGTGATAAAGTCAAGCGATCACGAGATGAATAATGGACTTTAATCATGTTCTGGATATAAAAAGCTTCAATTCATGTTTATCGAATTTTCACAGTCCTTTGTGAGAAGAAAGTACGCGAAATACGTCGAATACATAACACAAAGTTACCTTAATGAAGACAAAACACAAGTCGTTTCACTGAATATGTGTTTCCAGTATTAAGGTATTAAGTGCAATATATCAAATCTCTGCTGAACCTTCTAATTTCATCATCTATTGACCTCTCTCTATGATGCATATCATTTGCAAAGCGTAAATGTATGGCTAATAATGATATTGCTAGAGGTCATGCTATGCCAAGGTCTTCATTTGACGTATATGATACTAAACACCAGATGATGATTTCATTGGCACACTTTCGATGTATGAAAACTTGAGAAAATGCTAAAATCGATATACATGTCATGCAGAGAGTAGCTTTAGTATCTTCTTAAAATTGTTCAGATCACTTCACATAAAGACCTTTAATTTCCTTGTATGAAAGCAACTTTATCAAGATTATTTATCATGCTGATTACTCAATGATTGCAAACAAATAGTGTGATTTTGTATAATATATATATTTCATGTTTTTATAGTCAGTTTATATTTTGGGCTGTTGTCTGAAGAAAGGGATCCGATGTCATCACAAAAGTAAGTGAGGAAATATACTAACCGTAAATGCTTATTTTATTGAAATAGAAGAGAACATATTTCCGCATTACTTTAGATTGCAAAAAATTGAAATTTACAAATATTGTGTTAAAAGCCTAATATTACAGTAGTGTCAAAATGAAATATAAACAGCATAGACAGTGTTAAACGGGGTCGATGTTAGCATGGCTACCGTTTCTAGTAGGATGGTCATAGGTTAAGATAATCACGATAACACAAACGGGAAATATTATCCCTCTGGATATTGGTGGGTCTCATTCAGCTTTAATAGTTTTTGGTGCAAACGCTTTCAAGAAAAAATTGGTCTCCAATAAGAATTTTAAAAGACGATTTAATACTTACCACTGAGATTATTTACTTATCATGATATGATGAGTAAGTCACACTAAATAACAAAGAAGCTAACCATGAATTCTAACTCTTTGATATTTAACGCATGTAAAAGGTGATAGGAAAACAAAACGCATTCATGAATAATACATGTAAAAAGATGGAGAAGGTAAAGACAGAAATCATACATATATAAGACTTGCTAGACAAGGAACTAATATTAAAGAGAATTTCAAGGGAAACAGAAACATTTCATGATAGTCATTTAAATGTACATGTAAATTCTATAAATTATAAAGCAATGAACATTTTGATTAGACTACCTAGCTTGAAAACTACATCACGATTAGGGACAACTTGGTAAGGAATATATTGTACAAATCCAACGTATAATAGAGATGACACTCTCTCCATTTCATAACTGTAAAAGTATTCCTATCGAGCGCTTTGTATCCAATTTTAAGGGTCAAGTCAACACATCCAATAAGTATGTAGTATATATAACCAAACTGAACGCGTAATTATTATACTTCAATAGGCAGATATCTTTATGAGTACTTACTGAAATAGATACAACAAAAATCATACTAGTTAATGGCAACTACAAACTGGTACCTGAATGATACAGGGGGACTGATTCAGATGAAAGTGTTTCAGTAGTCAGACATTGTTAAACTGGACGTGGACATGAAAAATTTTATGGCTACTCATTCTACTTGTTAAAAGGTGGCCATACTACAACGAGTACCTAAGGATGAATTAGACGATCACCAAAATCTTTTACGCTATCAAATTTTGTCTGTAGAGGAAAATTCTGTGCGATGTGTGGTGTGTGAACTAGTGACTAAACAATTTGGTTTCGCTACTAGAGTACGACCAGAACACTTATTACCTTCAAGAAAAAAGGAAGTATAAAAACGGGTTACAATGCCACGACCTTTATCAGTGGTGATACAACAAATTCCGTGGAAGGAAATCGATGAGAGTATTCAAACGGTGGAGGATTCCCCACAGTTATTACGAGAACTGTTTTCATTGAATTGGGGTCGTCGTGTGGTGTGTGCCTTAGTCACTTCCTTTACTAGTCGATTCCTTGTGGACTCCTTATGAACAATACTTACCACCAAATAAATCATGAAAGTGGTCCCTTTAAATGTCCACAAGCTACTCAGTTTGTTAAAAGCCTTGCCTTTTCATCTGGATACTTCTCGACCTCTACCAGAAAAAAGATTCGTCAACTTTTAGGTAATGAAGATGTGAACAGCGATGTGCGTGTAACCTGTGACTTACACCCTCACTGGAAAAATGTACGTGACTGGAAAAAGTGGGGTTTCGAGGCTTGGACCAAAGAAACGCCAATTATGCCCAAGTGGCGTAATCCTAAATTTAAACATTCAGTGAAAAAAGTAACTTTTAAATCTGTGTTAGTGACAGTGCAAGAAGAAGAACTTGACGCCGAGGACAACCACTCCCTTCAGGACAGGACTGTCATGGACATTCCCGAAAAGTCATTAAAGGAGGACACGTGTGTGACTGTACTCAATTAGAGACATTTAAGAACATAAACCATTGTCGCTATGACACCTTTGTTACCAAAAAGATGTTGTACAGTGACTTGTTTGTACTCCATTATGATAGTTGTGATGTGTATTTTATCGCTGTACTTAACCATTTGGCTTTTAAGTCCTTTGTCTTTCGTGTTGTTTCACTTTAAAAAAATAAAAGTGTCCTGGAAAAGTACAATAATTTTTCTTGTCTTTCTTCGTGTCAAAAGTGACACTATCTGCACTATGTCCAACTCTGCTGTTTCTGATACCTCTTCCTCCACTTTCAATGTCACAGACAAACACTTAGAGAGTACCAGTTGGGAGGACTTGTATCTTCGCCATCGTTGTAACATGTTAATTGCCGGACCTAGCGATTCAGTCAAAACCGAATTTCTCAAATGTTTGATTGAACATAAACATCATTTGATTGATCCTCCACCTCAATGAATCTTGTGGTGTTACAAAGAGTGTCAATCGGCGTACAGACTCTTGCAAGAAAGTCAAGGCGAGTACATCGCGTTTGTGGAAGGGATTCCTGGCGAAGACGACGGGATCGTGTCTGAGCCCAGTCAAACCCATCTGGTCATTTTCTACGAAATGTTAGGAGAAGACGAAGAAGAAATTAAACTGGTTTACGCGTAAAGGGCATTATCGTAATGCCAGTGTCATTTACATCACTCAAAATTTGTTTCAACAATGTAAGACCCATCGCACCATCTGTCTCAATGCTCATTACGTGGTCTTCTTTAAAAGCCCTAGAGATAAATCGCAAGTGCAAGTCTTAGCCAAACAGTTAGGAACACCTTGACTGACACATGCGTACGACGATGCCACTCAAACCCCACATGCCTATTTAATCGTGGATTTAAAACACACTACCCCCGATTAGCTGCAATTTTGTTCCCATCGGTTTCACCACTGGTACCAAGACGGAGGGCCTGTCGTGTACATGTCCCCGTCGTCGACTTAACAACAGCAACAAAAAAATCTATAAAAACCTCGGACACCTTGGTTCTATCTCGAAAGCGTCAACATGACTTACCTTCAGCCTCATCTTCCACTCAAATTCATTCGTGCCTTGTACGGCATCAGTCGCGAGAAAGATCCACAGATACATGCTCGTGTCTCAGAAACCAGTCTCAAAGAAGTCTTAGGATGGTTTACGGTAACACCACGTCAATTACTGCAAGGCATCATTCACATTCCGCATCAAACATAACGCTTGTTTGAGATAAACAAAGTAGCCTTCACGCATCTGGCTGATCCCCGCATCGACACTCAAACCAATATCAAATCATTTTCAAACCTGGAGGGAGCAGTTCTCTAGGAGGTGTCATTATTCGCTCACTCGTAAAATGGGATCCCAGTGCCCTCAAAGTCATCCCCAATAAAAGAGCCACTCCCAAAAGAGCCAAACGGACTCAAACAAAGAAATAGAGCAATGGTGTCAAGACCAGGTCACAACCCCAGAAAAAGACAGGTCCTCAGAAGATAAAAAGAGACAAGTCCCCAGGGAACCCCCCAGAAAACAGCTTCTACCTGCAAGAGAGTCATTTCGGTCAGGACGCAACCATACTTCGGCAAACAGCGACCTGCATGGACGTTGACCGCGTCTCCAGTAGCCTCAGGTTCTTCCACTTCTTCGTTGCTGGTAAAGCCGGCCAAGTCCAATTTGACACCCGTTCTTTCTCATATGATGTAACAATGGAAACCCGCGTCTCCAAGAACTTCTCCACCGGTGACACCGTCCACCTCTTTAGCTGCTGTAGCAGCTGCTCACAAAGCACCTTCCCCCAAAATCAAAGTCCAAGAGATATCAGGCATGTTACAGAGTTTAATGAATTTGTCTAGGCAAGAATTGTCCCGATTAATTCCGTTGCAAACCCCTCCACGACGTGTGCTGCCAGTCATTTGGTTGATAAGAAGCAAACACAATCAGTGGTGATGCATTCCAGTAAAAATAAAATGGCCTGCTGCAAAAAAATTGGAATCAGTGTTTTGGGACTCTGGGAAAAACAAACATGTCACACACACCCCACCAGAAACCATCCCTCTCTTAACCCCAAAGGAAAGAAAAGGAAGGGACTTCTCCTCGTTTAGCCAAACATGGGGAATTATTGTCCGTCCTGTCCGAAGCCGCTCCACCAATGCGAAAACACCTCATTCAAACACACACGAAAAATGTCATATATACCGCCTGCGAATGTTGTTTGAATGTCTTGAAAGAACCAATACCTTTGTCTTAATACCAGAAGCAATGCTTAGTCAAGGCTTGTCACGTTATTCGGCAAATGGTTCAACGCGGAGGAATTCTGCCCATGTTGTTTGGACCCTTGCTGAGAGGACTATAAGGAACAATACTGGCAGGACTCATGGGAGCAAGATAAAAAAGGACCAAAACGATAAAAGCAACATCTGGAGTCAAAAGATCTCAGGCGTGACCATTGAAATCGAATGAAAGGACAAAAACTGGTTTAGTGCCTTACAAACGATGGATGGAATGCCATCATTGGCAGAAACAACGGAACCCACATTTGCCTGCCAATCCTCATTTGACCTAAATGTCCCAGTTACAACACGAATTGCAATCGTTAAAAAAAGGGGACCACGAGTGGCCAAGTGGTCTAAAGCGCTCTTTGTTACGGATCACTGCCATCTCACCTCTGCCTGCGTGGGTTCGAGTCTCGGATTCAGCCAATGTGGGTATGTGAGAAAGCTTGCCAGTAGCTTCTCGTGGGTTGGTGGTTCTTTCCGGGGGTTTTCCCAGGTTCTTCCTCCACCATCAATACTGGCCGCAATGTATAGCCTATTGGGTGCTGAAAAATGGCGTTATACCCTACAACAACAGCAATCGTTAATTGATCGCAACGGTTTGTACGAAGTAGAAACAATGCAAACCAACGGTCGACTACCGCAACGATTGCAACTATTTTACCAGAAAGCTGTGGAGGAAACACCTCTACCCACCCTGAAAGATTTTAAGACCCTTATGAAATGTCCATCACCATCACCACCACCGCCACCTCCAGAGGTCAAGACGGACGCAGCGCCACGGATGCCAGAGGAAGAAGAGGTACGAGAAGTCTTTCAAACACCATCAGCAGTTCATATTCCAAGTAAGATTGCAGCGTCCTTGTAGACCTCCTCTCCCACTCCCCAACGAGAAGAGTGTGTGTGTGTGTGTGTGTGATTAGGATTTTTAACGTAGCTTTAACAATATTTTAGTCATATCACTACGATATCTGCAGTGTGGCAGTTTATAGTGATGCCTAGCACTGGGGCATCATGCCGCAGTCATGTAGCATGATGTCCCACCCAGTCACATTATCCTTACACAAAGCCGACCAGCCCTAACACTAACCTCTTAATGCCGGGCGCCTAGCGATGCAGCTGGTTGTACCATTTTTGTAAGTCTTTGGTATGACTCAGCCGGGGTTCGAACCAACGACCTTCCTCTTCCGAGGCAGAAGCTCTAACCACTAGGCCACCGGAGAGGTCCTACCCAACGAGAAGAACCGAAAGCTTGGGTGAAAAAGATGATGTTCACTCCTCCTTCGACAAAAGTAAAAACGAAAGAAGAAAAACCAGAACTGAAAAAAGAAAAGAAGACCAAAGCCATCCAATTACCATACCCGTCACCACTCCTACCCTCGACTTCTACACTAGACTTCTACTTCCGTAGTATCGGACACGTAAAGCCGTTTCCATGCAACCATTTCGACCCATTCAATGTATCATCATCGCAGAGTGGGTGACTTATTAAAAGAATGGAGAAGGTGTTGGCTTGAATTTACTACGATCCATCCCATCCTGCAGGTTACGGAGGAGTTACAGAGACACACAAACTCAGATGTCTATCCGAAAGCAAATATGCACAAATTAGCAAAATAGTTTGTAAAAGTTGATACATAATTATTGAATCTCTTCAGTTAGATTGATATTAATTTGTAATATTTTTAATGCGAATTCGCATGAAACCCAAATACTGATTGATAATATCGAGTCCAGTTTTACAGGTTGGTCCTAATTTTTTTACCCTTAAGCTTGACTGAATTATAGTAATAGCAGTAGCAGCACTACTAGTGGTAATGTTGATGTTGGTGGTGGCGATGGTGCTAAAGAAAGTGGTTGTAGAGTGTTAGCCTCAGCAGAAGGAATATCGCTAATGGGGGATAATAATAATAATAATAATAATAACAAAATAATAATAATAATAATAATAATAATAATAATAATAAAGTTAATAATAATAATAATAATAATAATAATAATAATATTATTATTATTATTATTATTATTATTATTATTATTATTATTATTAACTAACGAGAGTCTATGTCCAACGAAAGAGCATACACGCTCACATGATTTGTCTCATCCCTCTAACTTTTCTGCGGAGTCAAGGATGAAAACAAATGTAAACATTTAATGGGTGCATGAAATTATCGTGTCCTGCACATGTATGTACACATCCATGGTTATAGCGTAGGCATGATTTATAGTTTGTAAGGTAGAAACGAGAGACAAATTCCGTCTGGTTGGGAATATACCAGGTGGCCATTGTATATTGAATATCTGAATTACTCTCTCGTGAGAAACAGATGGATATGTTGTTTCACTTGTATGGATGTCAACAATTCCCAGGTTAAACTCCAATGGCTACGTCACTTAATGGCGAGAGCCTTGTGAATTAAGAAAACTAGCAACATGGAAACCATACATTTTTCTTTTGAAATAGATGCAAATTTACAAAGACTGTATGTGCGAGTGCTTTGTTTACCACCTGAACAGTGCCTGTAATGAAGAGTATCGTCTAGAATTAATGAGGGTGATTGTTGTAATGAATCAGCTGAAATATCAAGACTTTCTAAAAATTAGATGTGTTATAAAACCTCTGTTATGCTGGCATTTATTTGATACAAATCTTCAAGCATTTTGTCAGTTATCTATCATATTCTTATATAAGCATCGTTACAGTTATCTCGTAAACAATAATTTAATCGTTTAATTCTGGACAGGATTACTTATGACTGAAATAGTTAGAGACTGCAAGTTCGTAAAGAAAAACCTTATTGGAGTAGCCGTCACAATAAGAAAAAAATCACAATACCACACATTCAACTCATTGTTATTACTCATTTTCTTGGAAGAAGAGATCAAACGTCAATATTATCGTAATATGTTTTTTTACCATTCAGTATTAAAGAGTAGCTGTTTAAGAGTAGTCTTATCAGACATGACCAAGATAATCACACCAAAATGTTTCAAGAAATGTCCCAATTATAACATGTTTCCATAATAAAACATACACAACAAAAGACTGCCACAAACATACCTTTATTTATTTGAACACAATTACTACCAATCCATTTTTGAATAAATGCATGCCATGTTTCGACATTTGTCCGTTCTTAACTTTAGATACATGGAAAGTAGAAACAAATAGTTTGTAAGTTTCTAAGTCTATCATCAAAGTAAGTAAACAAACTAGTATTGTGTGTGTGTGAGAGAGAGAGAGAGAGAGAGAGAGAGAGAGTTTTCGCAGGGATGTTTGTAAATGAGTCCATTATGTGATCTGATACTGTTTCTTCTCGTTCCGAAAAGTTGGTGTGCAGAAATTTTTATCCGGGGAAAAATTTGTGTTCCTAGTTCGTAATCTGCAACGGGCTGTATACGTTGTTCTTATCCAGGAAGATATGTTGGGTCTGGTATACATTCAGCTCGACTAGAAATATTTCCGCAAAGATCAGCTGAAAAAATCAGAATATTAGTCAGTAATTAATTGACACTGATCCCTGAATTGTATTTATTTATTTGTCAAATGGCTACCGCAATTACCAAGTCAACGTGTAAAGGCGATCAGAACTGTTCAAAATGCTTGGAGATGTTTTCTACGTCCCGGCAGCTGCCGTGTTTACATTCTTTCTCTGAATGCTGTCTTCATGCCTATATAACAAAACGTGCTAGCACTACGGTGATATTTAATGCTTCGCTATCTCCGCTGCTCATCTTGTAAACGGCTACACTACATTTATAAAATAAATTGTTTACCCGACCTCAAAATTAGTATCACATTCCGTACAAACTTTGCATCATGTACAATGAACTCCATGCCATTGTAAGCAGTGAAGTGCGACACCCTAGCCTCAATGAGACCTTACTGTTAAAAAGGGGTACATCCACTCTAGCCTCAGTAGGAATTTAACATGGAGTCATTGGGAAATTGAACATAGCGACAAGGGATTGCGACACCGTAGCCTCAAGGGAAATCCCAGTCAGAAAGTTCGTGGGCCACAATAGCTACAAGGGGAATTTAACATGGGTGGGACTATAGACAGACAAAGGGAATTTGACATGGGGAATAGGGTGTCCCACTTCACTACTATCGTAATTTCTTGTTCCCATCAACCGGTCAACTGCCAAATGAATCATTACAACGATTCCTAAGTATTAACAATACCATTCAGTGGGTAAATCCGTTTTAAGATGGACTGTAGTTTAGTCTGAATGCATGTGTTAATTCTGTTAAAAGGGCCAAATTCTGATGAAGAGGAACGACTGAGTAGCCAATAAGATAAAACCTTCAAAGGTCAATGTATGCAAATTTCTACAAAACAATATATCATATTGCACCGCTGTTATTGTCCAACACCAGATATAAGAGTTGTTGGACTTTTTAAATCAGTGAGACTTGTTGATAATTTAGCTTATTGAGATTTGCTGAATTAATTGTTTTTTTTTTTTTGTTTTTTTTTTTTTGTGGGGGTTTTCTTCAGTTTGAATTGAATATATTTAATACGTTGCATCTTATTCACACATTTCTTGACAATATAATACAATACAGTCAGGCTTGGAACGTAGTAATGATGTGTGTGTGTGTGAGTGTGTGTGTGTGTGTGTGTGTGTGTGTGCTGTTTTGTCCGTATCAGGGCATTTACACATATTAATTGTTTAAACATAGTCTAAGTTACAAGTTTTGGTTGATAGGTGATACATAGAGTCTCGTTATGAAATACGAGCATTCATAAATATTCGTACATAATCTAATCAACCTACGGTGTCCGGTTTTGATTAACCCACTCGGCAGAGAAGTGAAATAAGTATACACCTGATTTTTGTGACCATTATTGGCATAATTATATGTAACAATGTGTGCACACAAAAAAAAAACTGATAATGTAGAAAACGACCACACTACCAAACTGAGCGACAACGACAAATACACGAGCTTGTTCTACTTCACTCCTACTTTTAATTTTATAGAATAAATTTAAATTCCGATCAAGCTTGGTTGTTATTTTTAATCGTTTTTGTTACTTATTTAAATTGCCTCTTTTTGTGAAAGTATTGCAAAATCCCTGCGGTATAAGTAATAAAGGTCATTTAGGTGTTCAGTACCAGCTATTTCAGTAATAGGAGTACTTTTTAAATACCTGTAGCTTGCAGTTGTTAATTACATTCGATCTCACACATCTATAGTCTTGGAATGTTTTTATCTATACCACTCCAAAAATAGATACAGCAAAATCAATTCAAAACAGCAGTATCAGCCTGAACAACCTCTGTATTCACAGAGAACGCACGCTCCGGTGTTATCATCTACTATGTTAGATTTTGGGAGACGACATGTGCTTTGGGTCTCAAAATAAATGAGACAGCAGAGGTTTGCATAATTCTGTTTCTTTTATTAATTGGACTTTTATCTGCAATATTCTTCTCTAAACCATACTCGTAAAAATGTATACTAATTGCATTTCTCGAGCAGAACAAGACACACAGGTCTCTAGAGTTATGTTGATCAATCTGAAATACTAGACAAAGTGCTTCCACTTTTCTTTTATCTCCTTGATGCTCTTGTTCGGCTGCTCTCATGTTCTCGTCCTCCTCGTCCAGTTCTGGTTTTATCAACTGTCGTCCATCAGAAGACGATTTCGTGATATTAAGCATCGTTGTATGTTGCGTTGTTATACTTTGAGCAAACATATGTAAGCCAAAACAACCTCTCACAACATCATTATTCGCAATAGTGTTGTGCAGTGGGTATCCGTAACTAGGGGGATCATTGAATGGCAATCGCTAGAAGGCATTGGAAAATATAAAGTGCTTTTTATGTTATGTCAATTTTTATTGCAGGTATCTAGACCTGACAAATAAATAAATCAATTAGACGTCAAAATTACCAATAGTACACCAGTCCATACAAGGGTTAACTGTTTCGCCATACAGTGGTTCCTTGACTTACGAGTTTAATTCATTCCGTGACGGAGCTCGTAACTCAAATTACTCGTATGTCAAATCAATTTTCCCAATTGAAATGAATTGAAATGCCATTAATCCGTTCCGTATCCCCAAAAAACACCGCAATTGTTTTGTTACATGTGTTTAAATTAGAAAAATGTACTTATAAATAACGAATATTGTATAAAAACACAATACAACAGAATGTACTGCAATAAACTGGTTTTATTAAGTATCATGTACAGCATTTACCTTGGAGATCAGACGACTTGATGGTGCTGACGGAGGTGGAGGAGAAAGGCTGAAGTGAATAACTGAATCTTATTCGCTGATTTTTGCCCTTTTCGCCACGCTTTTCTCACTTTCATCCGCAGGGGTTTTCGATAAAAACCTGTCCAATGAGGTCTGTTTCATCCTCCGTTTCAGAATGTTTCTGAAATGAGTTAGGCAAGTGTCATTAAATAGCGCCGTCGCACGCCCAGTTGCAACTTTTTATGGGTGTTTCTTTTGAATAAAGTCTGAAAGTTTCTCCCACATTCCCAACATTTCCTTTATCTCACTTGTAGAGATAACCTCCTCCGCGTCACCTATTTCCTGCAAAACCTCCGTGTGCTGCTGCGTCTGTAGCTCCTTTAGCTCCTCCGTTGTCAGTTCCTCGTAGTGCTCCTCGTTGAGCTCGTTGAAGTCACCTTCATCCATATCCAGGCCCATGGACTTGCCGAGGGATACAATCTCCTCCACCACTGCCGCTTTGGGTTCGTGTCTTTCAAAGTCCGTTTCAGACACAACCTCAGGCCACAGCTTCTTCCACGCAGAGGTCAAGGTCCTCTTTGTAACACCCTGCCAGGCCATATTGATAATTCTGAGGCATATCATGATGTTATAGTGGTCCTTCCAAAACTCTCGAAGGGTGAGGTTTGTGCTCTCCGTCACCTCAAAGCAGCGGTGGAACAGGTGCTTGGTGAAGAGCTTCTTGAAATTAGAAATCACCTGCTGGTCCATGGGCTGCAGGATAGGGGTGTTGTTGGTTGGAAGGTAGAGAACCTTTATAAACTTGAACTCTTCGAGGATGTCATCTTCGAGGTTAGGTGGGTGAGCAGGTGCATTGTCCATGATGAGAAGGGCTTGCAGGGGTAGGTTATTTTCCTGGAGATATTTCTTAACGTCAGGACCAAAGACCAAATTCACCCACTCCACAAAGAACTGCCTGGTGACCCACGCCCTCGGGTTTGCCCTCCACATAACCTGCAGTTTTTCTTTCAGAATCTTATGTGACTTAAAGGCTCTGGGGTTTTCCGAATGATAAACGAGCAGCGGCTTAATCTTGCATTCGCCGCTTGCATTGGCGCACAGTGCGAGGGTTAGCCTATCCTTCATGGGCTTGTGGCCTGGCATCCTCTTCTCCTCTGCCGTTATATAAGTCCTCCTTGGCATCTTCTTCCAGAAGAGTCCTGTCTCATCACAGTTGAAGACTTGCTGGGGGATGTATCCTTCTACTGTTATAATTCCAGCAAAAGGTTTGAGGTAATCCTCAGCTGCCTTCATATCCGCGTTCGCTGCCTCATCATGCCTGACAACGGAGTGAATGCCGGTCCTCTTTTTAAAATTCTCGAACCAGCCCCGACTGGCTTTAAACGGCTTGCCCGATGCCTCGTCTGTTGAAGTGCCTGGGGTCTGCTGCAGCAAATCAGCGTAAATAGTTCGTGCCTTCTCGCAGATTATAGCCTCTGTCACGGTATCTCCTGCGAGCTGCTTCTCTGTCAACCACACCATCAGCAGCTTCTCCATATTTTCATGGATAGATATCCGCCGTTTAGAAATTATTTTAACACCCTTGGCTGGCGTTATAGCCTTTATAGACTCCTTTTGCTTCAGTATGGTGCAGATCGTAGAAGTGCTACGCTCGTACTGCTTCGCCAAGTCGACTACACACACACCTTGGTCATGTTTTTCGATAATTTCTTTCTTTAATTCAAAGCACATCATCCGCTTCTTCTTCTCAGCACTGTCCTTTGCACTCACTTTCTTTGGATCCATGGTTGGAAAAACGAAGTTTTGCAAAATAACTGCAAGTACAAATGCGAGCACAACAATGATGCTTCCACTGCGAGCTAACCACTTAAAGTGAACGAGTGAGACACGGGATGCTGGAAGGATGTTGCCACGTTCACTGTGGCGTTCGCTGCGCCAACTAGCGGTGGGGTATCTGAAGCTGGCTCGTAACCTGAATTTTAGCTCTGAACTCAAAGGAAAAAATCGGCAGAGAGACGGCTCGTATCTCGAAAAACTCGTTAGTTGGGACACTCGTAAGTCAAGGTACCACTGTATTGCACATACCACTTGTACAAAAATGACACCCTATCGTTAGACATTCGACAAGAGTAAATGACAGTCGAGAAACTGAGTTGAGTATTTGCAAAACATGAAATTCCTACACTAGTAAGAGAAATAAAAATCTATAAAACGTATGATCAATGTAAAACCGTAAATACAGTGTTCATAACAAGAGTAATGATAAGAAGAAACCCAGAACTAAACCCGAATATATACCAATTTCACAATAACCGAAAATACAGGTCTCGCCTTATCCCGGAAAATCTTGTAAATCCGAAACGAGGGGATCACTGCTGGGACATGTACAAGCAATTGAAATGTCAGAACATGAGGACCGCAACGGTGGCCTAGTGGTTAGAGCGTCCGCATCGGATGCAGGAGGCCGTGAATTCGATCCCCGGCCGAGTCATACCAAAGACTTGTAAAAATGGTAATAACAGCTGCCTCGCTAGGTGCTCAGTATTAGGAGGTTAGTATTAGGACTGGACGGCCTGGTGTAGGGTTATTGTGACTGGGTGGACATCATGCGACATGTCTACGGCATCATGCCCCAGTGCTAAACATCACTATAAACTGCCACACTGCAGATATCGTAGCGATATGACCTAAAAATTGTTAAAAATGCGTTAAAAATCCAAATCACACATACACACACAGAACATGAGAAATATATCAATTATAGCCTAGATTATTTAAAGTGTTTAACCGTCACACAATTAAAATAAATCTTAAATCTCAATTTCAACTCTAACTTTGTAATCTCGACCTAATGTACGTTATATCAAACATAAAATTTATGAAAATCTTGGTCATGTCTTGCAGAAATATACTATAGTATACCTAAAAGCAAGTTCGTCATTCTCACTGACAGTACCAGTTACCGTAAGGATCGTTATTGCAGGTTAGGAATTAATATGTGGTTTTATTTCGGTATAATAAAAAACGTTCATAATTCTTTTTGCAAAGTCATGCGTCACAATGAATAGGTTTGTCCCAAAACCTACCTTATTTAAAGCTAAATAACGATATCCTCATATACAGCTTTACAGACAATGAGATTAAGAACCGTAATGATCGTTTAATCTGAAGACTAACTGTACGTGTACATGCGTTGTCGCCTATGTTTAACAGTAATGGGTTTTGCTGCATTTGACCATCATTGCTTAGTTTGGGAAGTGCCTAATCGTTAAACATAATTGTATAGGATACACTTGAAATTCCATCATGAAACTAAAAATGAGGTATATTTATTATATTGCATGTTTCTTTAATTGTCAACATACCTGCTCCAAACTAGGCCTGTATAGTAGCTTCCTACAATATCGTTGTTCCATACAAACGTGGTATTGGAAGGGTTTAGTATTTTGCGTATAGCGCCATCTATCGTATACTTAACCTATATGCACTGGATGGCCATAAATTACTATTTCTTCATCACTAGCTAATTTCGAAGAAGTCAAGGGACTGCTGGCGAGTACCAGTTCCTGATCGAAATCAAGTACTGAGGAGGTGGGTGGGTGGGTGCAAAAATTTCAAAAAGCAAATCTATGTGTCCATTTACTAAAAGTTTGCATAATATCCAATAAACGTGCGAAAGACTAAAACGATGGTCAGATTTCCAGTTGTTCTAAAACTTTTCTTTGATTGTCTTATTTTATTTTTTTATTTTCTTTATGTACCAGGTGGTCTTGAGGTTATCCATTTCTTTATGTATTACTTTCACCACAAGATTTTCAGCTTCTTTTAGGGTAGAGATTCCTTTTTCATGCAGCTTAAGGGTGGGTAAGACCAATAGAGGCAGGCCTCTATCTTCTCTAAAATAAACTATTTAGCCACTATCAAGTCAAAGGCTTTCTTCAATAGTCCCGCTTTGCTGTGTTCATAGGAAATTAATTCTCTAATCTTCTTCTCTTCCTCCCACCATACCTCTTAGCAGCAGGGAGGGCTAACCATACAAACTTTTAGAGGACCTTAAATTGTAATCTAAGGCCTCCATCAAAACGAAAAAATAAGTCAGCGATAATTAATCGGGGAAGGTCCCGCTGCTTCCCAACCGATTTCCTTTTCGTCTCGATGAAAGCCTTAGTTTACGCGACGACCTCGACTTGTTGTCGCGGCCCTCCCTGCTGCTATCAATAACAAATTGTTATATCATAAAATGGTGCATCCGGAATCTTACACAGCTAGATTAGCACGAGAGCCCCGTAAAAGATGAGTTTAAAAAAAAAAACGTTCAGTTGCAACAGAAAGCACAAGTTGAATTCACGGTCGGCACAGAAGCGATTACTGAAAGAGCTATATGGGGAGATATTAAGGATGAGGAGGAGAGAAAAAAGCTGGGTAATATTCCATTATGAAAACAAACCGCTGCGCAGACTGAAAAAATATGAGCAAGAACTAAAAAAACAAAAAAGATTTTGCGAGATCTTCCAACTGACATAGCTACAGATCAACCTCGACCCGTCGATGAAGGAATGCCTGAAGGTGAAGCTAGCGCCGACGCTGGTGATATACCAACAGCACAGGCCAGGGTTAAGGTTGACATAATCGATAGATTTACCGAACTTAGTGTTAAACTCATAAGTTCGGCTACAAACGTAGATAATTTAGCTGAGCTTGCTCTGCGAAGTTATGATGACCGAAACAGACTTTTAAAACCCGAGCATGCCAATGATTCTGTAAGTCGTGAAAGCTGGTACAAGCGGACATTTCATGTATACTATGATATTAATCGGGTTAAAGCCGGTCAGATTAGATTTATTGAATTTGATTCCGCAATAGATCGTTTTTCTAAACGACCACAATCGCCGTCACAACCTACGCAGAAGTCTTCGCCACCGCAACAACAACAACCTCAACCCAAGTCTCAACCCAAGTCTCAACCCGAGCCTCAACCCAAGCCTCAACCCGAGATATTACCACTACAACCTAAGGATATGTTTCGCGAAGACGCTTTTGAGTTATTACCTCAAAAACACCGTCACAATTAGCCATTATTGCTGCGGGTGGTTATGATAACCTTCACTCGACGTGGCTAAAACTTGAACATGAAAGAGTAACACGTGATAATTGGCCTACTGTGATATATTTTGCCTCTAGTGAGTCGCGTGTTGATCTAAACGATCCCAATTACATATCATTTATGCAAAATGTAGCTAAAGTAAAGCAGCGAATGCTTCAAGGAAAACGAACAAAATCCGGCGAAGGTTTGGGAGGTGGTTTTATTGCTTGTTGTAACAATATCATCGATGACGTTTCACGGTTAGAAGTTCTCATAGGAGGAAAACGCGCTGGAAATAAACCACCCGAAATAATTAATGAAGCCGCTGATATCTTTCTGCGATTATTTCAAGGTGGTGTCATGGATACTAGTATATACCAAGAACTCATTGATGAACTCGTTGATGATTACAACAATTAGATAAACAATAGCAAATAACATAACATGGTCATATACAATAGACACTATACACCCACGCAGGTCAGAGCAGTAAACTCACGATTACCAAGTTATAGATCAACTTACGGAGATGGACGCGGTGATGTTGTTCAGGGGTTATTCGCGGGGTTAGCACCAAAAGTGAGTCCTCTTGCAAAACAATTATCAAAGAAAGCTATTAATGTTGTTGATGAAAAAGCTCCTGGTGCAATCGTCGACTTTGCTGGTAAGGCGTTCTCGGCAATCAAAGAAAGACTAGCTCGATTGATAAGACGAAAATCACCACCAGTTAAACTGGCAAGTACTGAAATTATGCCCGCGGATGTCAGTAAAGTGATAAATCAAGCTGCAAATCAGAAGCTAGCAGCGTTGATAGATCAAGGGGTTAACGCAGAAAGAAATATAACAGCGAATTTGATAGCAGAAAGTGGACTTCGTGTGCGACGACGATAATCACCATTTGGAAAATAGGCAATTGTATAAAATGTTCAAACACATATCCGACCCTGCATTTAACATAGATGAGCCGGTTCAGCGAGATAACTCAGTGCGTGATTATCAATTTTATTCTTATGTTGCAGTCAAACCAGATCAACGGGGGCGTTTCCAACTTCAAGTTCATGATACAAGTAGATATTTCTTGCCCTGTGAGGCTTTTATGGAAGTAGAAGGCGAACTTGTAAAGGTGGATAATAATAACTACGATGCTAATGAACGAGTTTGTTTCGTCAATAATCTGATTATGGTATTGTTTAGTAGCGCCACATATATGATTGATGGAAAAATTATGGAATCGATTCAGAATGATGTCGATGCTGCTACAACAATAATTGGTCTAGCAAGATATTCTAATAATTACGCAAGATCAGCTGGGCCATCGATGATGTATTCTAAAGATATTGCCAATCACGCCGATCATAATCAATATGTTACAAGACGGCCAAAAAAGTATCTGGCGGTGGCGCTGCTGACACAGATGTGGAGCCGATAATTACCAGTGCTAACCCAGATCACAACTTAGGCTTTCCAACACGCTGAACAATGTTGAAAGAAAATAAAAATATATTTTCGATTCCACTGTCTCACATCTTTGGATTTTGCAGGGATGTTAAAAGGTCACGTGAAAAAATAAACAAATCGGTTGAACGAGTCAAGGATACCGGAGCTAAAATAAACGATGTTACCGAATTAGAAAAAAACACAGAGATTCCCAATAACCGTAGCAACGATAACAGGGGAAGTATTATACGAATCAAAATATAAATCGCAAGGGGCTCCAATAAATATCATTGATCATAACGCTCACGCGTGGACCAGCGCAGTCACAATATTTCCACGAGATCGAACTGTAAGATTTTACACAGAAAACTCTGGGAGAAACATATTTTATTTTATTAATGAGATAGGTAAAAGCGATTCAATGTCAGTGTGGTTATTTAAAAGTTCAGGTGATGAAAAATATGTTCAATTTGTACGACCTAACGGTGAAATATACCGTAAAGAATCTCTTCATGAAACAATGAGAAAACTTGCGCAGAGATACTCAGAAGATACTGACCGATTACTAACTAATTGTTTCACTGTTTCATCAGTTGCAGCCCACGCAGCCAGAGAAAAAAATCGTGGAAGCCAACCCGAAGTGAGTTTCTCGAAGATGTACAATTAAGTTGCTGTGAATACGGACACGGCGGATTGTGGAATATCAAGTATAATTACAAGGAAATGATATCAGTTCATATCGTTGCGTGTTATCCAGGAAGCTTTCTCGGGATGGGAGAATGCTCTGGATACTTTAAAAGATTTGGACACTCCACTAACTCAATGACGCGAGTGGCCATTAATGGACCATTACACGATTTTGACCTAACAGGATTCGCTCGTTTAGTGTCATTCGAAATGGCTAAAGACTTCATGTTATTTGTTATGTTTGGTTTGGTCGGCATTTTAGTGAAAATCGCTGGGCAATAATAGTGTTGTTACGATATATGCTTGATTGTAAAATACTGATATCGCTGACGGTCAGTGAGGCAATTATATCATATCGGGTACAGACTGAAGTTTGGTTAAAAACGTCTGAACTGGTTGATTGCGAAAGTGATGATTACAGTACATTAATCGCCAACCTCGAGAAAAGAACCACGAAGAATCTCGGTAAAAGAATAATTGGCAAGTTTACTCAAGGCGGTGCATATGATCATAAAAGACATTATGCACGACTAATTATAGACGATGCTGAATACGATTTTATAATCGCTGATGCAACTACGAGATATATATTTGTAAGTCGAGAAAGCGCTTATTTATCTGACGGAACTCGGCTTGGTACAATTGTAACTTATACTGATGAAGAGTCACCTCAGTATACTCATTTACGATCTTCGATGCTAGCTTATGTTTCCATCAACTTGCTATTGATGATAAATAGATTCACTGACTCTGCAGTTAGAGTTGCAAGGTATTCGTTTTACATCAACAAGAAATACCTGAATTCGATAATTCGTTTTACTACTGATGTTGCATCATGGTGTTCGTGGAGAATAAAAGAAGAAATGGTATATGATTATTTCGAATCCGCAGATGTTGAGAGCAAAGACAGTTATTATAAATCAGAATGAGTGCGCCATCTGTGTACGATACTGTATCCAGACACAAGACTGTTTATCTCAATGAGCCGGGAGGGGTTAGCTCGTGCACTTATCACAGCTTTTTCAGATACAAGGGCGACGCATGGACTCCTGATCAAATGGGAGAGAAATATATTCCAAGGATTATAATTTGGGATGAAATATGTCCGGTACCGTTAGAAACATTAAAAATATTTCTCGATTGGTTATTAACAAAAAATACAGCTGTGATAATGTGTGGCGATTATGGTCAACCGCCGCCTTTTGTTGGACCATCCCCACATTTGTGGTTAAAAAATATTGTTGATTATTATGAAGAAATAAACGATGATTATAGAGCGCTTGATGCAGAATGAAACGAGTTTAAGAAATTAATCAGACTACAACCGAATAAAATTCGATGCGAAGTAATGCGTAAAATAATTTCAGAGATTTCAATGGGCGACTTTCTGCAAGCGTGGAGACCAAACGACTTGATAGTGGCAAGTATATAGTCAGAGACACACTTCAACAGCGGTTGTTTCAGTTACAACGGGAGACGTTTCCAACATTGCCAGTGCCGTTGTGTTATAGATCAGCTGATACACGACTAAAAATATTGACGTTGATATACCAGGACAGACCGAAAAACAAAATCTCGTATTAAATGATATTGTCGCAGTTGATGTCAATGTTGCTGAAGATGCACTGCGCGCTAATAAATCGCCGTGGACTCTAGGACGATATATTCATCTCAAGGACTATCTCTGATACAGTTGTTTGGATCATTGATGATCGTATGGAGTGGTCAAACTTAGTTTACTTGGCTGTGTCCAGAGTCAGAAGAATATCTCAACTGCGGAGAATTGTCTTGGACGAGTCAGTGGTCGATGACAACGATAAATGTCAAGTAGATATATAAGAAAAAAATTAGCCGGTTATAAACAAAGTGACAGAAAAAATAATCGCGATTTTGATCTTGGCACTGATTTCATCAGCGTGATGAAACAACAGCAGAATAATTAATGTGCAAGCTGTAATTGTGTAATGTTGTGGCAGTACTCGAGTAATAATCCAAGACAATTTACCGTAGACAGAAAAGATAATAGTCGCGGTCATACACGAGAAAATGTAATGCTTGAATGTAATCGACGTCGGGGTGCTAGTTAAGTGCTCTGGGCGGTTGTTGTTGTTGTTGTTTTTGTAGAGTTTAACGCCATTTTTCAGCACAAGATAGGCTATACATGGCGGCCAGTATAATTGGTGGAGGAAGAACCCTGGAAAACCCCGGGAAGAACCACCGACCCACGAGAAGCTCAAGGCAGGCTTTCTCATGTACCAACGTTAGCCGAGGCTGAGACTCGAACTCACGCACACAGAGGTGAGATAGCAGTGATCCGTAACGGTGAGCGCTTTGGACCACTTGGCCACTCGGGGCCCCACTCTTGGCGGTAATTGGTGTCTTCGGGAATTACTTGTAATTCCTCGCGTGTAAATCCACGTTGAGGAGCAGTTAAATCTAGTCTGTAGATTGCTGGTCTACCAGTAAATCTAGTTATACCAGATATTGTATGTGTAGTGATGCTCCAGATAGGATGAGTCGCTCTTTTTTACCACCTTCAAGTTCACCGGTTTCATATAAATATCTTACAATGTCATTCCCCAGCACCGGTTGTGTTGAAAAATCACGTCGTTGTACGGGTATATTATTTTTGATAATTGCGTTAATAGGTTTCATGTTGGTTGTTTAAGTCATTTCATTATTTAATGCAATTATCACGCTTGGTAATCTTGCAACCCATTCGCGTGATGTCTTGTCTTGAATAAATTCCTTCGCGTACTGATATCCAAATAACCGCTTAGCAACTGTTCGATTAAATCGTTCAACAATTGCCTAATCAAGACGAATTTCAGTATGTCCTCGTCTGATGGTGACGTTATGTTATTTCATCAACGATGATACTGCTCCCTGAAATTCTTTGCCAGGATCAACTTGTAACAGCTGTTTTCATTGTAGAGGTCCACGTTGATAAATTCGTTTAAACGCATCGGCTACTTCAGTTGCTGTGTTTTTGGACAACCGTTCTGTTTCTTTTTATCTACTTGCAACGTCAACTACAGTTATCGCGTACTTGTATGTTATTTGACTTCTTAGGATTTCAACGGTATCATGTGGCATAAATAATATATCAGCTTGATGAACCTCATTAGGAACACTGACATTGAAATGTGCAACGTGAATTTGCTTAGGTGGTGGTAGGTACATTTACCATATTGCCTGTTTGGATAACCACATTTTAGCAGTAACGCGTGTAACTTTTGCTGCTTCAGCGAGCTTACTAATCGCTGCGGTACCCTTCCAGTACCCTCTTGGGGAATAATAAATCGATTTCGTTTATAAATTACAAGCACCTAACGCTAATTTACCTTTCATTGCGGATTTTATTAACCAACTAGCTAACCTTTCCTTGAAAGATTTATCAGTGATGGAATTTAATGTGTGAATTAATTTCACATCTGCGAGATGCCTATCTTGTAGATTTTTACTTTTATAACCTACATCATGAGCACGACACGCTTTATCAATAGCGTTTATTGGGTACTCACCTGGTTTTGGTTGGTCTTGGTTGTCAAGTCTGATATCAAGTCAGGTTCAAGGCCCGCAGTAATTACATCCTGGAAGATCTTTTTCTCCTGGATATTTAAACCACGGAGCCCCTGGTAATTTTCCAAATTTTGCTGCATTATCACCTCCTCGTTTTTTTAAACCCGACTTAGGAATAAATTTAAATTTCTTTGTACCACATCGTTCACATTTACCCGTAACCGCTGGTCTGTTATTTTTTGTTGTAATAATTGTTAGATCACTTGTTGGGGTGCGCGTCCTGCACTTCACACACTATAAATCCATAATGATTTTATATATGACATGAATGTAATTGATTTTTCTGCAACACGAAAGCAAGAACCGGTCAAGCATCATGCTGCGTTGCCACATTCTGTTCGTATGATCATAATTGGACCATCTGGATCGGGTAAGACACAATTGCTTCTTAACCTGATAATGAGATGGCTCAAGTGGGATAAGTTGTATTTGGTAGCTCCGTCTGTATATGACCAGCGGTGTTACGAAGTGTTAAAAGTTTTTAATGAAAACGCAAGATCGTTAAATGAAAACGGCGGCGAGATCATTGAATTTATCACTGATATTGATGAAGCTACAAGTAGTGATGAGCTTAATGGGTTTATTAACAATTTAGTCGTGTACGATGATGTCATGCTGGACAAACAGTCCAATCCTGCGAGGATATTTTCCAGAGGCAGACACAAAAACACAGATGAGATTTATGTAACCCAGCGGTATACACAAATTCCTAAAGTGATCAGAGATAATTGTAATATTTTTGCCGTGTTTAACGGAGTTGATACTCACACGTTACGAAATATTCATCAGACCTGGTGTAGCGGTGATATGGACATGAATAAGTTCAGAAATTTATTTAGTCATGCCCAATCAACCCCGAACGGATTTATCACGATAAACTTACACGATCCTCGAGCACGATATCGAGTCGGTCTTTATAAGATTGTTGGATAATAACAGCAGGGAGAGCCGCGAGAACAAGTCGAGGTCGTCGCGTAAACTAAGCCTTTCATCGAGACGAAAAAGAAATCGGTTGGAAAGCAAAGGGACCTTCCCCAATTAATTATTGCTGACTTTTTCGTTTTGATGGAGGCCTTAGTTTGCGATTTAAGGGCCTCTAAAAGTTTATATGGTTTGCTCTCCCTGCTGCTCTCTTTAATCAATTCCCTGGCTTCTTGAACGGCCCACACTCATCTCATCTAACACTGTAGAGTAGCTGGATAGTTCCATTAGGTCGCTATCATCTCTGATACATACTTCACTTCCCCCAAATTATCCCAAGCATCTCTCAAATTATCTATGCCACTCATTTCTTCCTAGTTGACACGTCAACGATAGGTAGCAAGACGGCTTATTATTTTGATTTGAGTCGCTTCTTGCACTTCGTGCATGCGTGACTAACTTATTTGCGCATTAGCGGAATATTTAATTGATCGTGTGTGAAGGAAAAAGAGAATCATCACCCATGCGTTTATGCACACGAATATGCTTTTTAATTAATACAAGTCGGATGACAACGAAGTCCTTATCGACCCGTTTGTGGGCTGTATAGAGTGGGAATTGTCCCAACACACTCATTCTAATTACATTTACCACAGCAGGTTGAGACGTCGAGCGTGATCGGAAACAGTTCTTGTGACGTCAGCCCAGCTCTGTGCGTACACGCTCATCTGGGCACCTCCTATTCAATCGAGTGGGAATCGTCCCATGAACTCCTCTTGGATTGTCCCGGCCATGGAAGGCAGAAAAAGGACTCTTCGGGAAGCAGCAACGTCAATGGAATGTCACGAATGAAACGCCAGACGTACTTTACATCAAATCTAGGCGATTAATTTTCCCAGTAATGTGTAAGCCACCTTTGCAATTAGTCTAATCAAACAGAGTTAACATTTTCCTATATTAAATTAATGTTTTAATTTAGTGTACAATGTGTACTTCAATTTCCAAAATTACCGATTCCGCAGTCTAAGTGACTTATATATTTGGAGTATTACGCTGTGTCTTTTAAGTGGTACTAAAAAGACGGTGGTGAATAAAGGATCAAACTAGACTTTAGTAATAAGGTAATATCGAGTGGAGATTTCTAGCCAAATTGAAATCCCTTAATAAAACGCAATTTGATTGAGCCCTAAAAACGGCTTTGGTTAATCCTCGTCATGAAACAGAAGTACCTTTAGATGTTGTTGCAGTAGAAACGTCCTTCTCGTTGTTCCTTAAATAGCGGTTGGGCAGACGATAGTTCGTCTATTACTATTGACGATATCTCATATGACTAGGTCCTCATATTCTATCGAGTCTTATATGGTTGGAATTTCCAGGCTATGAGTCCTGATCAGGTCATTAAATATTAAGTTTACCTGGGGTGATAGTGTCAGGGACACTTTCTTCCCTAGGTTTTAAGGCTAAATGTGGCTCTCAAGAGCTGTCTAGCACGAGACGGAACAAATTTCCCTTGACTTCCCAAAGCTGGATATGGTTCCATTACCAGTTTCGGTTCTTCAGTTCTTCAGTATGTGTCAATGTTTTTGAATGAGTATTAATTAAAAGTCCGATCCCAGATTCTTCAGACTGGTCAAAGATGTAATTAATCACGCCTGCTCTCTCTCTCTCTCTCTCTCTCTCTCTCTCTCTTCGGCATTAGGTTTGGTTTTCCCTCTTTTGTTTGGTTTGATTTATTTGCTTTCAGGTTTGGCAGATTTTTATTGTGTAGAAGTTTCAATCGTGTTGGTGCCACTGTGATGATTGAAGCCGTTGTCAATGGCGTTGTATATAATGATGCTGTGTTAGATGTAATTTCCTCTTGATCTGTTAAATTACTTCGTGCCATAGAAATAATTTGTAGGACTTTTCCTGATATTACTGGTGTTGGATCATGTATCGTTGTTGTTGTTAATGGGATTGTCGTTGGAATTTCCATCAGCTGCGTATTTATAAATGTTTGTATTTCTCTCCAAGTTTGTTCCAAGACTTTTTTCTGAGACGATCTCACCTCTGCTGCCTCGGTCCTCTTTGTTTCCAATGTAATTTTCTTCATCTCCTAGTCTCTTTTATAGGCCATCATCTGAGCATTTCTCACAACGGCTGATGTTGTTATCGGCAAGCCGAGGTGAGCCTCCAGACTGACTGACCTTTGATTATGGATGCATGCGCCCATTCGGGCATGTGAGACCCGTTCATTCCAACACCGAGGGATCTTAAGTTATTTCCCCGGTGGGGTGGTAGGGGAAATAGAACCTCAACCTCGTGCACTTTAAGGTGAGCATCGCTTATTCGTCAGTTTAAGTCCAGCCGTGCAGGAGATGAAGGGGCGAAAGGAGCCGCCATTACACAAGGGCGAGAAAAGGAGGGACAATATACAATATATGCCCGGGGCCCACTTTTTAATTGTGTTATAGAACATTTTTGTTTCAGCAAAATCTAGGACAGACCCGGGTAATTCTTACCACAGGGCCAGTGGTCGCTCTCCACGGCCCTGTCCAGACGTCACTTGTTTCTATCCACATCCAATGGTAACAATTTGACCCCTTTTTAAAATCTAAAAACTGGTTGTCTTGCTGAAATTTCTGAAAAATTGCTTGTTGACTCCCTGTGCTCTATATGTTTTGGTAAATTAATTGGTGGAGTGATTATCACCTGTCGATGTGTTGATATATACTTACTATAATTGACACAGCTTATAAGTTGTTTTAAATTGGTTAATTCCAATAGTGACTCCTTGTGAGACCGGGCCTGATGGTTTGAGCTTTGAACTACCTCATAAATCATTAACGTGTGACCCGTTAATTCCCACAATGAGGGATGTTTAGTTATTCGCCCGGGGAAGAGGGGAGTAGGGAATTAGAACCTCACCCCAGTGCACTTTAAGGTGAGCACCGCTCACTCGTCAGTTTAAGTCCAGCCGTGGCAGGAGATGAAGAGGAGAAAGGGAGCCGCCCAGACTCAGGGGCAACAAAAGGAGGGAGAATAGGGGATATATCCCGGCCTGGGCAGACAACACATTTTAATTTTAGGATAGAAATATTTTGTTTGAACAAGAACTTGGAGAGGCCCTGGTAATTCTTACCACAGGGCATGTGATCGCTCTCTATATTTAAATTGTTGTTATTATTGTCAACCCACCGACATGTCACGAGAGTTGTAAACTGTATCGTTATATCTTTAAATGACAAAGGGAACGAAAGATGTTTTTTGTATTTAAAAAAAAATATACATAAATTAACATTTACCATTTACTATTATATTATTTAATAATAACTACGTTATTAATTGCGTTGCCACATTCATGCGGATTCTTATGCATATGATAGACGTATGTAGGCAGGGGGGCCTATCACAATTGATTTTGGATCTGAGTCTGCACACTGGCTGAACCTGACCCTTTGCTACCCGAATTCTCGCGTCCTTCATCGTTTGTATTTTCTTCCCCTTGCCCCTCTCTCAAAGCCTCACTGTGTTTAACGTTCACACAAGGGTCATATTTTATAGTATAGAGTGGGTACGGGGTAATATGAGGAAATAATTGTGTTTTGGGTCACATAATTTGAAGGATGTAAACAACATTTTACCTGTTTTTCCCTATATCTGAAATAAAACATAACATTTTGATAACTCAGGGTTATGTTATTACAAGGTGGCATCAGTAATTTCGGATATGTACTTTGTGAGCCAATTGTTTCTTGATTATAATGAAAGCGTTTCCTTTGGCTTGCGTAGGGTGAACACTCATGGAAGACATGAAGTAAGCCTTCTACCTAAGGGCAGTGGGGACAGCAATTTTCCCATGCGATATCGATTGATAATTTACCAAAATGCCAGCAAAAAGAGTTTTACCTGTTTTGATTCAGTGAATTATTTGCTTATCCTTCGTGTTTTTATATTTGTGAATGGTGATGTTTCTAAGTGCTTGGCTTTTTATAGCGAATAAAATTATTCTTTGCTTGCTGTTGTTCCAAATATTTTGCCACTTCTCTTCAGTTTTCTTCCTGATTTTAATGTACAATTCAGATATACTGTAATTGATTTCCTTAGTTTTTTGTACTTATAATTTTAGATCGGCTTCCTTATCAGCTCTTTCATTTACCGGTATGTCTATGTGGGATGGGATCCACATGAATTCTACTACTTATTAACCTTGGTTTAAATTTCATAGTAGTAGATTCGTCTCATGTAGAAAGTGTATCTACTTTGAGACTTGACTGACCCTATTGTTCTTAAGACATTTATAGAGTCGCTCAGTGTGTCTATTTTTTCTTTATTTTATTGTCATGCATCTATTTGAGGGCTTCTGTAATTGCCCAGAATTTGACAGTATATGTTGAACTGTCATGTGGTAATCTATTTCCTGACACTATGTGTCTTCCTTATATATAAATTGTTCCTGCTGTTCTGTTTGCTTCTGTAGACTTGGACTAGTCTGTAAATACATTTGTATATTCCTCGTATTTACTTTATATTGTAGCAAGTATAACTGTTTTCGGCTTCAATATTTCAACTGATTTATTTCCAAAGGTTACTACTTCAAAATTGATTACCGGTGTTTGTTTTACATAACAATGCTGTTTTGGGTCAAGGTACATGATTTCTTCTGCGTGGATTATAGTTAGTTCCAATTCATTTTCTAATTCATGCATTGCTTTCCCTCTTGGGTGTAAGGGGAGATGTCGCCGGCTGAATGGTATATTGCACTTCTCAATATTTTTTCTTGTTGGTTGGTTTTATCTTGAGTAGAGATTCTTGTCGTATGTCATACTATGGATTCCTCTCTTCGTAATTGTAGTGGTAGTTCTCATGCGAGGATCTGCAGTGCTTCTAAGGACATGTTGTTGAGGGCTCAAGTACATAATTTAAGTACCTTACATCGCAAGCTATCACGTTTTTCTAATAGGCCTGGGCTCATTGAGGCATATACTTGATAACCGTAGTCTAATTTCGATCTAACTAGAGATCGCTAGAGTGTCAGTAGTATTTCTTGTTCTGCTCCCCATTTTGTTTCTATGACGCTTTGTGGCGGCATCTTTGGATGAGGTATTTTATGTGCTGTTTGTATATTAGGTTTTCATCAAAGTACATACGCAAGAATTTGGTCAATCGTTCGAAACGTATTTGAACGTTGTCAAGCAATAAGACGGGGTGGTGGTCCTTTTCTCCCTTGATTCTGGGGAGAAGACTGCCCCTATTGTTTTATCTGGTGACATTTTAAAACCCCACTTATTAACCCAGTCTTCTATGGACAAGGGAACATGAAACAGGATGAGTTGGTCTAGGGACAAGGCTTAGATAGGGGCAAATACAACATAGACATACATAGACACATAGACAAACAAACAAGTAGACAACCATCTATACAACAGAAAGACAAAAACATTTTTGGCAAGAGAGTAGCAATCTTTTCGAGACAATAGAGTGGCCCTGAAAAAGGACTTTGGGATTTGTTAACACCACTGAAGTAACATATGGAACATCGCAAATGTCTTCTTACTGTCCTCAAACTTCGTCTGACATCCGGACCGTAGGTTAAAACTAGCTTTATACAACCTTGCTTCTGCACATCAATCCTTTGTTTCCAAATGGCCGTATCTGTGATCGTCGTGGTAGCCCATTATAATTTCACACAAAAGGGATAGTCTTGGTTGAACAGCATCGATGCTATGATGGCAGACGACTCTACTATGTTGACACCTCATAGCCTCATCTTAGTTGGTTAAGACTTAGAAGTGACACATTGGTTTTCTAAAGATGTTTTGAAAGATGTTAGGTTTCTGTCCACCTGATCAGTGTTGCATGTTTTGGTGTTAATAAATAATTATAATGAAAATATAAAATAAGTGGTTGCTCTCAGTTATTTTCGTCAAATGATAATTACAGAGTTTAGCATTATCCCAGAAAAAGTTTTGGAGCCTTGGACTTCTTCCCTATGTGCGGGTTGGCATTGGGCCTGATTTCCAAATTATCATCACTTTGAACTTTGAATAGTATTAGCTCCCCTTGAAACTATTAAGTCTAAGAAAGGGCTTCATTTCTCTTTTGTCCCTTGTAGTTAGCTTTATTATAGTGACTCTGCCAGAGTCATTTGTCCTTGTGATGTGTATTGATGAGTGTTGTATTGTATTTGCGCCCATTTAAATGTAAGAACAGCTCTATCTAGATCAAATTAATTGGAGTCATTTGTTCTTATCTGAGCTTAGTGTGATAATAAAAGTTTCATAAAGATATCTCAAGCCGAAAATAAAATATTTATTATTAAAAATAATAAGGTGACAAAGTGCTTTTGTTTTTTGTTTAGTACGTCCATGTGTTGCGTATTGTCATAAGTATTTCAGTTATTTTCTATATGCCGTAGCATATTGTGGTCTAATTGTGTTTAGATTTCTTGTTGTACCTTTTTGCAAAAGGAGGATTTAAATTAAAACGTACGTGATGGAAAACACTGTCATTAAGTTGTTTTTGTATTGCAATTAATTTTGTTATTGTTCGCATCGGATCAAACATCTCTATCACGCTGACTCTAAAGGTTTAGTGTATAAAATTCTTTTAAGTTTCCAATCGCAAGGCTCTCCCGTATAGCTTCTCTTTGGAGTGAACATCCTTAGATGGCTTGACTATCAAGAGAGCCCTTTTCTTTTTTTGGTATGTAGTAGTTATTTACAGATTGCCTCAGATAGTTTCAAGAATTGGAGAACCTTGGCACCTCCGGTAAGATTGAAATCGAAAACATGCATCAGTCAAATGCGCGTCAAATTATAGTATTGTATAGCTGTTGAGATCCAGTGTCTTAAATAAGATAAATTTCTCATTTGGCAATCTTGATTAGTAAAGCAGTAATCTTTATCCAATTGATATATTTTTTCCTTGGTTAATTTCGTTGTCTATCCATATATAATTTGGTTCCATATTGACTACATTTCCGTGTCTATTATAAGAAGAATTTGGCAATCTTGATTAGCAAATCAGTAGTCATTGTCTTGCTGATATCGTTTTTCTTTGGTTGATTGTGTTAGCTATTCATTTGTAATGAAGTTCAGAGTTCTTTGTCATTTCATCTGTACTAAATATGGGTTAAAACCATATGAATCGTCCGAACTTCTAGACCAAAGTCCATTTTCGTTTCTATGTTCATTCGATTACCAAGAAATATTCCTGGATTGGAATATTCCATATTATAGTCTTTGTGATTTCGTGCGCCCATGGGTTATACCTTGTTAAAAGCACTGTGAACGTGTTATTTAAAAATTCCTTATGAATCATCCGAAACACCAAATCGAAGTCCATTTTCGTTTCGATGTTCATTCCATCACCAAGAAGCTTTCATTTCTAGTTTAGAATAATCCATTTCATAGTCCTTGTGGTTTCGTGGTTTCATGGTTTATACCTGGTTAAAGGTACTAGGAACGTGTTAAAATCTAGATTCCACACCGCTGACCTTCCTGTCTGAAATGTTTTCTGTGGTAGATGCAAATTCTATGGTGATTCTGTCCACACCGGTATTGTCGGGAAAATGACCATTTCATTCCGACGACCGCAGGCCATTTTAGACGTCCGATATGAATAACGGGCAATTACAGACTCGGAGGCGCTATCTACGTCTGATTACAATAACGGGCACTTCGTCCACATGTTGTGACGAGAACAGTTGAATCGAATGAGGTAAGCCTCTGGTATTCACAGTTTATGAGCGGATCAAAACGGATTGACCTCTTTCACCAATCCAAACGCGCGTTACAAAATTTAGACAGAGCGCGGAATCTCAGAATAGAGCTCCTTGTGACGCCACATACACTATGTAGGTGAACTAGCGTATGTGGGCATTGAATTGATGCGACAGAGTTGGAACATGACGGAAACTAAGAAGACGATGAATTGGGAAACAACGGCAGTGGAGACGATTAATGACGGCATATCATCGGCTACAAAACCAACCATGGTGATTTTTCCAGAAGAGAATGATTTTATATGGGATTTAATCGATTTTCTCTCTTTTTCACAAGCATTTGATCCGGTACAAGTACCATCATCACCTTCTCCTTCCATACTTCAAGTTGAGGGTTCTAGACAGAGGCAGGAAGAATAATTGGATAAATTTTTGCAACAGCAGAAATAAACAGAACAAGCCGTTCTCATTCAACAGAGAGAAAAAGAGGGAAGAAGAAAACGAATGGAATAAGAAGCAGAAAAGAAACAAGGTCTAGTATAGAAGGAGGACAGCGAAATTCAAATGGTGACAGTGCTACTATGCATTTTGGCACAGTTAAGAAGTCTGAATCAAATGTATCAGAATTTTTTTAACTCGACCCAAGAGAAAAAGACATTATTGAGCCAAACAGTCCAACCCAACCAAATCTCCCACTACTTCTGAGATATCAAAAGTAGTGATATCCACTAATGTTTATCGACAGTAGCAGGCGAAGAGGTAGGCTTGACATTGGCAAAAAAGAAGGCAGTTAAAGGTCATTTCCTCCCGTTGCTGAGTTTACTTTTGAAATAAGCAAACACTCAACGCTCCTTCTTAGGCCGCCCCACCTCTCTCGAAAAGAGTGATTACTCAACTTTTGCGAAATCAAGTAAAAGTTAAATCCCTTTTCTGCCCAAGATGGACGTGTGTCAGTATTTAAGTCTATGCTGTTATTATTATAAAAATCTAAACCAAGAGACACTTACGTCTTTTTTTCCGGTCTATTCTCGTGTGAGTGACAAAGAAATTTCACAACACATCACTAAAATGTTCATTGACTTCTTCGTCTCTTTTCACTCTCTCCGTTTGAATTTCTTCAAAGTCACATGTTATCGAAACGGATTGACCTCTTTCACCTATCCAAAGGCGCGTTACAAAATTTATGCAGAGCGTCTATGCGTAGTGAATTGATTGACAGAGTTGGAACATGAAGGAAACTAAGAAGACGATGAATTGGGGAACACCGGCAGTGGAGACGATTAATGCCGGCATATCATCGGCTACCAAAGCAATCACGGTGATACTTCCAGAAGAGAACGATTTTATATGGGATTTAGTGGATTTTTTCTCTTTTTTACAAGCATTTGGTCCGGTACCAGTACCTTCAGCAACTTCTCCTTCCAAACTTCAAGTTGAGGATTTTCACAGAGGCAGAAAGAAGAATTCGAGAAATTTTTGCAACAGCAGAAATAAGCAGAACAAGCCTTTCTCATTCAACAGAGAGAAAAAGAGGAAAGAAGAAAACGAATGGAATAAGAAGCAGAAAAGAAACAAGATCTAGTATAGAAGGAGGACAATGAAATTCAAACGGTCAGAGTGCTACTAGACATTTTAGAACAGTTAAGGAGTCTGAATCAAATGTATCAGACTTTTTCAACTCGACCTATAAAAGGAAAAGACCTTCTTGAGCCAAACATTCCACCCCAACCAAAGCTCCCACTACTTCTGAGATACCAACAGTGGTGATCTCCACCAATGTTTATCAACAGTAGCAGGTGAAGAGATAGGCCTTGACCGTGGCAAAGGTATAAGGCAGTTAAAGCTCATTGCCTTCCGTTCCTGAGTTTGCTTTTTAAATAAACAAACACTCAACGCTCCTTCTTAGGGCCGCCCCACCTCTCTCGAAAAGAGTGACTACTCAACTTTTGCCAAAATCAAGTAAAACTTAATTCCCTTTTATCCCCAAGATGGATGTGTGTGAATGTTCGAGTGTAGGTTCTTGTTATTATAAAAATCAAAACCAAGAGACACTTACGTGTTTCTTTCTGATATATTCTCATGTGAGTGACAAAGAAATTTCACAACACGTCACTAAAAATGTTATTTGACTTCTTCGTCTCTTTTCACTCTCTCCGTTTGAATTTCTTCAAAGTCACATTTTTCCTACTCTTCTACTTCACTTTATTTTCGTCTTCCTTTCTTCTACTTCTAGACGGGTATGGGTTCTTCTTTCTTTTCGGCGAGTACCTTTTCTTCATATTCGGAACCCATCACCTCCGGTTCCTCTTGTTTATCGGACCGATTTTGTTTTTTTTTTTAGTCTTAGGGCAGTCAGACGACCAATGTCCTTTCTCCTGACCATGATAACAGGTAATCAAGATGAAACAATCGCATGATTTCATTAAGAGAGCAGAACAAAGTATGAGACAGAAACGTGAAATATTGCTTCGCAATAGGGCTGAAGTCTTGGCTCAGATCCATGCCAGCTCGTTTGAAGATGACATGAGTGAGCCAGAATTCACACCTTCCTCGTCTGCATCCAGACCTATAGAGTCTACTTCGATCCAATGTCCACCTCCACTATCACTTTAAAAGAATTACCACACTCAAGAGATGAATGAACGCTCCCCCATACAATTTAGAACGACACTCTGCACGTACACCAGGAGGTTTAGAGGTTGCAAGTCAGACGTGCCGCTGGAGTAAGCAGATAGGTTCATCACCAATTTGTGAGAAGGGTCCATCACCGATTTGTGGGATTCTGTGTTAACCACACTAAGCGACAATGTGAAGCCAAAGATAACGATCGCTTGAGACTCTCCATTTATCTCGAAAATTTGAAGACGCCCGTCTGAATCTAGTTTAGTAGCCCAGAAGACATGACACCTTCCAAAATCATCGGCAAAGTTCAACACTTGCAGTAGTCCAACGATAGGTTTCACCGATTCAAAGCGACACTGTACATAATTCACGTTTCTCTTCCAAAGGGTCTAGACACACAAAAGCGATATTGGTGGACAACCTTCCTAGCACCAAATAGAGCATTTTTCAAATTAACAACACCTAAGACAAGATGCGTTTAGCTCGAGTCATCGTCATTTGATGAACATATGTCGAGAAGAACAACACGACATAATTAAAAAGAGCCTGGGGGAGCATTTGAAAATCGAACCGAGCGAAACAACAAACAGAAGCAGAATTCCTGTAACAGCAAGCTGGACTATCCAAAGTTAATATTTGTGGCATTTCTGGAAAGAAAAACTGCATTGCGCATTGGCTTCACGCTACAGGTTAAAAGTACACCGTCAAGAAGTGGATGGAGATCTATTGTTTCGAGGCAAAGATTTCAAAGATGGAAAATACATTCACGTCCATCATCACGATGAACATTTCGATGACATTACCAGTATGACCGCATTCATCGGATACAGTTATTATTGTGAGAATGGCGACTATGGGTATAACAATCGAGAGCAACACAAACATTGCGGATCGAAATGTCAATATTGTTTGGCTTCTAAAACCTGTCTTGACGAAGGACAAGAACAAGAGCAATACCCAACTTGACGGTTAACTTTTGTCAGTCCTACCCGTCACCAACAACATATCAAGACGCACGGTTCACAGCGTAAAAGTGCTTGCCAACCCATGAAATGGTGCTCCATTTTTGGTCAAATCATACGTACTAATAACGCAAGGCATACGATTGTCCAGATAAGAAACGATGTCGCATTTATCACCAATTTGGTAATTGGGAACATGAATGCTACATCCAAAATATCGATCCAAACTAGAGGAGGGGAAAGAGAATGAGCAGCAGAAGAAAGGGAATTTCATATTTTTCGATTTCGAATCCAGGCAAGAGACTGGCATTCACAATTCTAATTTCTGCGTGGCCCATCGATAGTGCGAGAAGTGCATCCAAGAAGAGATCTTTTGGCATTCCCTCACGGTAGCAATATTCCTGGAGGACTTTAAAAAAAATTCTTTCGAGGACCTAACACGCTGGCTGATTTCGCCCTTTGGATGTCAGATCCTATCGACGACACATGGAGACAAGAGGACATTTAACGTTCCAGAGATTGTCATCACTTTGCGACGGTGATTGCTCACAATATCTCTGGATACGATGGAGAGTTGCTTTTGAAATACTATATGGTACAAGGCACCGAACGCCCGAATTAGACCTTCAACGGAGCCAATATTATTTCCGTTCAAGTGAAACAAGTACATTTTAAATATTTGGTGATTCCTTAGCCATGTTGTCGAGTCGAATAACTAAAACGTTTGGAATGAGAGAAAAGATTGAACGCGATTTTCCACACTTTTTGCATACCAAGCCAATCAACGTACCGTTATGCCACGGTCACTACCACGATTGGGACAACATGCGCACCGAACAACTAGAAGCTTTCTACGCTTGGTGCCAAACTCACATCTCGGAAACCTTCGACTTTCTGGAGGAAATATTAAAGTATTGTCATTCCGACGTGGACATTTTAAGACATTTATGTGGAAAAGTTGCGATAAATTTTTATGGAACTCCGAGGGATTGGTCGTTTGACAGAGGCATGCACTATTGCTAAAGCGTGTTCCTTAGTGTAAAGTAAACGATTCATGAAAGAGAACACGCTGGCTGTTATACGTCTTCAAACGATGAACTTGGTCAAACGTCGACTCCTGGTCAAAGCTCAGCGCTTGCTGAAACACTTGTGCGACAAAAGAAGACAAATGGATCCAACATGCCATACACGGAGGAGGCAAGAAGACCAGTGGAACGTATCTGGTGGACGGCTGGGACTTAGAAAACCCCAAGATAGTCTACGAGTTTAACGGATGTCGGATTTGCTACCCTCAACGTGACATCGAAAATGAATTTTAACAACTTGTCATGGAAGTCTTGTACGAGGACACTTGTCAACTCCGCTTGAAGTTAGAACAGCAAGGGTATCAAGTCGTGGACATGTGGAAACACGAGTACGACCACAGTTTGAAACCCGATCCCGATTTTAAGCGCAAATTGGAAAGTTAGAAGCCATTGGATCCTCTCGACCATCGGGACAGTTTGTTTGGAAGACGAACGAATGGCGTCTGTTTGCTATACCACGCGGATGAAATCAAATATCTTGAAGTGTGTTCGCTGAATCCTTACGTGTGCAACTACCGTTACTTTTCAGCAGGGCATCTACAATTGTTGACAATCGATGTGGAAAGCATACGACAATACGAAGGACTGATTTAATGCAAAGTATTGCCTCCCACTGATTTGTACCATCTCATTTTACCTTACCATTGCCTATGAAAACTGATGTTTCCCTTGTGTCGCACCTGTGCCGAAATTTGCAACCAAAATCAACTTTGTCATCACACTCTGGAAGAACGCGCATTGACGGGATTGTAGATCAGCGTAGAATGGTTTCGAGCTCTGGACCTGGAATACCAATTGTTAGAAGTATATTAAATTTACCACATTCCTAATTCAGAAAAGTACCACGAGGTTGACGAGACTCAGAAATGCATTTTTTGCAGACCATGTGAATGCCTTTCTGAAACTGAAACGAGAAGACAGCGTATATCCTTCCTGCTGACAATTTCCCGAAGACCAAGAGAAATCCAAAGAGGAATAATTTGAGCAGTAAGAAGAACATTTACTACAGTGATGTTGAATTGTTTGTAGGGAAAATTGGTACAGCGATCGTGTTTACCCAAGACGTTGTATTTGACAGAACCTTACTGTTACTGTCAGATGATTCAGAGCAAAACCATATACACGAAACACGAAGAAATCGTTCCTGTAGGCTTGATTCTGGTGAATTACGAAGACGAACTCTAGTTTGTACGTGCAATTTTATTTGTTATTGAAGAATAACTGCAGAAGGCGTTCTATACTATTTATTAAATACAGGACATCAGTATAATCAAGATGGGGAGTAAAGACTGCCATGAAATATTTTTTTTCCATGGAACATAAACTTTAGTGAATGGATAACATAAACCAGTATTTTGGTGTATAGTAGTTCTAGTCTAGTGTGGAATATCTGATTACTTTTACTGTCAAGTGATATTTCAAGGCTTTTTAGATTAAGGCTTACACTACATCTCACCTCCTGAGAATGTTAACATTAAAATCAAACTTGGTCTGATAACCACATTTTTAAGCAAGCTACATAAGTTTTATTTTTACAAGTTCAGTCTCTCAGACGGTTTGGAAATTTTCCCGAACGTGTGAAATATCCATTTTGACTCGTTGGCACTGCTCAGCTTTCATCTGAGTCAGACAAATTATCACGGTTTGGAAAAGTCTCTCTGAGAGGCACCGATAGTGAGGTAGGCATGGGAATTAAATTTCTTTTATTGAGACGTATCTTCGCCTCATCATTTGATACCATGTATGAACGAGGTGTAGATGCCTAAGATTTAAAAAATGACTGGAAAAAATGATCTTTAATCTATACTTTATTCCCTACCTGAAGTTTTTTTCATATTTCGGGCGCGATGTCAAAGATCATAATTTCTCTTTTGAGTTTGCCTTTGATAATTTTCCGATTTTTCAGTTTCGTTTGTAAGTTTTTTGGTGCCATTGGCAAAGTAGTTTGTAATTTTTTTCCCATCACTAATTCGGCAGTGCTGTATCCAGTCGGTAATGTTGTTGCGCGATATGTGAACAGATCTATGCAAGGATAGTTTGCATTTTTAAGCATTCATTTAATTGGTTGAATAGCTCTTTCTGCGAGGCCATTGTTATGTGGACATTTTTGGAGTACTTGCAAAATGCCTGAATCCGTAATTTGTCGCAAATTCTTTGAGTCTTGCGGATGTGTATTGCTAACCATTATCTGAAACTAATACTTCTGGTATACCGTGTTGCGCTAAGATTGATTTGAGATGATTGACAATTGCTTTTGAACCTGTGCCTTGCAAATTTTCATGTATCGTGAAAAATAATCAGTCACCAAGATATATATTTGACCATTCAGTTCCATCAAGTCTCAAGCGACTCTTTGTCAAGGTCGACATGGAAATGCATCTGGTATCATTGGTTCAACTTGATCTCTTACGTTTTCGATGCAACTTTGGCAAGACTTTACCAAGTGTTCATGCAGAGTGCTTAGTCCTTTCCACAAAATGATGTTTCGGCGCGTTCTCAGCATTTAAATATGCCTTGGTGACCATCGTGAATTGTCTCTAGGATTCTGATACGAACAGGCTTGTACCTTTCATGAAAAGACCATTTTGAATTGTAAATTCACCTCTATCTGCCCAGTACGACTGAAGTCTTCCGTCAATAGCGGATTTTTCTGGCCACCCTATTTCACAGAATTGTACAAGATGTTTGCAAATCGAATCTTTTCAATATTCAAACTTTATATTTCAGCCTGAATATCTCTGTCACTCTCAGAGTGATAACTTAAAGGTGCTCTGGACAGAGCATCAGCAGTAAATAATTTTTTGCGAGCGACATGAACTATACAAAAGTTGAATCTCATCAAACGCATTCTAAAGCGTTGAATTCTAGGGGGTGAATCTCCCAAGAATTTTGTGTTTATTAGTGTTACTGACGGCTTTTAGTCAGTTTCAAATTTGAATATAGGAAACACCTCCGTCATTCACTTTGGTGTAAATTATTTGAGCTTCACAAGGAAACATTTCCTGATCAACTAGTTCCATTATGTTATCGACCAACAGATATACGCAGACAAATATAATTGTTGATATTCCGGCAGCAAACGGAGTTTGCCGAAAACAAAAACTCGTTCTTAATAAAATTGTCGGTGTTCCAGAGGAGGCTGCACTATAGGCGTTGTCTTTGAACCCGTCGCGCTGGACTCTTGGATATGAAATAACAATTCACTCGTCTCAGGGATCAACAATATCAGATACCAATATCTGGATTGTCGTTGATCGCATCGAATAGTCAGATTTCGTTTATCTGGTTGTGTTTAGAGTATCAAAAAATATCTGTTACACAGGGTTTTCTACGTGTTGGAATAACCCACAGCGTCACAAATAACAACAATGTCACTAGGAATTATCAAAACAGTGAAGAAACAATTATTAGCTAGTTATGCTAAAGATGACAAAAAACACACCAGCTATTTTGATCTGGTTGTGAAATTTCTCATGACACTGAAACAACGACAAAACATTCACTTCGCCTGCTGTAACGCAATATTGTGTAGGCAATATTTTCCTAATGACGTAAGACAACTTACCGTGGACAGAACTGATAGTAGTCTCGGCCACAAACGCGTAAATATCTTTCTGACATGTCTTGAGTGTAACAGACGTAGAGTAGCTTCGTTCCTTAACGCGTGTGACTCTTGTCAACGTTTATTTCTTGCCGCGTATCAAATCTGGTGGTAATTGGGTGTTTTCAAGAATTACCTGTAACTGTTTACGGATCGGAGAACAACCACACTGATTTGTTGCACAGCAGTCGTTGAGATCGGCACTAGTATCAGGTTTATTAAATTGTCTACCAAACCAAACTGGCATCACGTGATGAATACTAGCTGTTAACTCAATTGATTCAGTCTCGGCAAATTTCAGTAAGATCGATATTTGATAATGACCTGTTTATTGCAACTAACTATTTTTTGGTTGGGCTATATGAGCTACAACAGACGACGCTGTACAATAGTTAATGAGTTGTCGTCGTCATATTTTACCCAGTCTGTTTCATTGGACGTTGGAGTTATTCCTTCCGGTAAAGAACGCCGGATGGCAGAAAAAAACTGATTAAATATTGATTCATCCGACTTAGCGTCATCTCCTTGAAATAGCAAGACCAATACAGGGTCACGTTTACTTATGTTATAGATTTCTTCGTAGATATCTCCGTCATAAAATCGTGTTATTTCCTCCCTTGGAAACTTTGTCACCGAATCAGTCTAAGCTTGACAATTATCATCATATACAATTATTGGAGCACCGTTACTACAGTACTTACCAGAATTGTACAAAATATCATTAGTTATTGTTTTTATAATTATTGTAATCTTCAGTGGGTTTTTTTATAATTATGTCGCCATAATTCCTTAACAGGGTCGAGTTTGTCACGAATAATCCAAGTCGGACCATCTTCACTGATATGTTCGACAATAAATTATATTCTGAATATATATCCGCTGTCATCAACAAAATTAGTTATAATTGTATATGATTGTTTTTCATTCATGGTGGAATCAACGTAATTACCATCACCATCAATTTTAAACGTCCACCAAACATGAGACCCACCATTGTTGATAAACTGGTTCTTCGCTATTTTAATTAAAACATGCAACTGTAGTTCAAGTTGTATTTGTTTCCTATCATCGTTAATTCGGCCAAAGTAAAACTTGGTGATGTGCTCTGGTTCAATTGCAGATAACCTTATAAACTCAAAGTGTGTTGCTTCTAGTGATCTAATGTAATTTCTGATGAGATTTAAATCTGTTTTTGATTTTGGTATTATCATTTTGTTCCCGGTAAGATCTTGATATTCTTGCTGTAGTAGTCTAGATTCGTCCCACTGGCTCATGCTCTATAATTGCTTTTCTCTAATACATATATATATATATATATATATATATATATATATATATATATATATATATATATATATATATATATATATAAAGTCTAATTGGATTAAAATAAAATTAGAGAAATACCATTACATATATATATATATATATATATATATATATATATAAAATGGTATTTCTATAATTATATTTTAACCTGATTAGACATTTACAAATACATGTAGTATAATGATCAAACAAACATAAAACAGTTGCAAGTGGCTGATGATAGGGTCGTCTACACCTAATGGAAAAAAATTGAAGCAATGATTATTGTGCGCTTCATTTACAGATCGGTCGACGTGGAATTACCGGACCCAAACCATGCTTGAATTGTGGAGAAGGTGTTAAGGAAAAAACACAATTATCTGTTGCTTGAGGTGGAAGAAAGTATCGTGCGTTGAAATGGTACTTCGAGAAAACGAATGAGTCTGATGACGAAAAAATATACAACGCACAGGATTACATGGAGAGACACATAACAAAAAGATGGAAAAGGTAAGTGACCTTTAAGGTGATTTAATATTAACTGATCGTCTATATATATATCATGGTTACTAAATGGCGGATAACGTCATAGTGACAGCATGCAGTTGGACCGGTTGACGTGGCATTGTCTCATTTCTAATCACATTTTTTGAAACTAATGAGAACGAGAGAAACCCCAATAAAAATCAGATCTTTGATTTGCTGAAAAAGACGTTTGAGAAACCATTAATCGTACAAGTTTATCCTTTCTTCGCGTCAGTGAGTATATAGTTTTCGGGTTCGTAAAATGTGATATCAAACTAACTCAGGTGTATATTTATATGGTGTCAGATGGCGAGAATGTATCGTACGGCTATCAGTGCAAAATGACAAACGTGAAATCCGAAACGCGTTAAACGAAGAACAGTGGGAAAAGTTGGAAATTACTGGTAATAAGTCGAATCATTGTTTTAAAAACAAACGTTTGCTTTATAAAGTATCTGGATAGAATTTAAGACCAATTATTAACGAATGCTCTGCAAGAAAATGCAGCATCGTCTGAGTTTTTTTGCTCAAGACACTTAGACTGCACATTCCGAAAAACTGTTGACCCTATGAGGAACGTTTACTGAGTTGTAAATGAAGTGTTTTGTAAATGAACAGAGTCAATAACTAGAATGAATAAAAGGTCAATCATGAAATCCAATGGCCTTACATGAAGTTTAGTTTCAAACGTTTTCAATGTTTAATTGCTTAGTTTTATTTTCAATAGTAAGTACTTTAAAGTTTCATCAGCTTTGCAAACGTGCTCAAAGTACTCTTCAACACCTTTGTAACGTCTAATTCCTGTCGATTTATTCTTTAACAAAACGAAATGTAGTATCAAAATGTATCTTGTCAGTAATTAAACCTATCATCCTGCAGCAGATCAGCCAGTTTTTGGTTATAAGGACGGTAGAAATCGTTCAAAATTTGTCTTGTTTTAGGTAACATGGGTCCAATACTAACATCACTATCACTGCGAGTGTTTACAATTTTCTCCTGCAGGGCTCTTTGTATTGTTGTAGTCTGAGTTTCTGCAAAAAATAGAGGAAACATACTCATGTAATATTATGTATTTTGCAAGCAGATATTGGATATAATTTGAAGATTTTCTATGTTCATCCTTTGGTTTAAAATCTTTTCACACTTTACGTTATTTATTCATAACGTTATCTCTCGCCTACTGGCATAATGCATGATAAAAATGTATGAAGTATGTACACTCATTTGGACCAGCGTGTATTAACCTATGAAACTTGAAGTAACGTGACCGAATGCACGAGCTGGCAAAATCTCTGCCAAGATTCTCTGCCAAGATTATCTTGAAACATTCTGTACTTAAGTCCACAACATTGAAGGTAAAAATGAGGTTCAACCATTGCATCTCAGAGACATGTGTCTTTGCATGTACAACTTGAATTCGTAGTTTGTCAAACACTTATTCCCATGCTGTGACATATACTTAGTAATGGGAGCAGAAAGCTGGAACTCCTTCAAGAATATATATATATATATATATATATATATATATATATATATATATATATTATTTTAAATCACTAGATGCAATGATGCGCTATAAAGTGAACTCACAAAAAAAATGACATATATCTGGAACTTGAAAATAGTCACTAATACCTAATGCTGCTAGCAATCAGCAGTAGCCCCAAAATGAATTTTAAAAAATAGTGTACATAAAATGCTCTTATTTGTAAAGCACCCGAAACGGTAATGACAATAATGATTTTGGCAAAGAGAACATTAATTTAAAGACAAATTTTGCACATACAAAAACAAATCAACTTAAAATTCCATTTAGCTGATGCTACTGACGGAATATGTCCAAGACCAAAGGGCATCATGCAGAAAGATCTCCATCTGCTCATGACAGTTAATGTGTGTGATGTAATCGTAGCTTGGTAATGTCCGAAAACAGTGTATTACGCTAATTATACATTTTCCTGAAAAGTAAAATATTTAAAACTAATTTTAACAAACGTTACTATGAAGATGCTCTTTTCTTCAATGCCCTGAAGCCCGAAACACGATGTGTTAATTTATATTGTGTGCTTGTTCCTTGTCCATGATTGAGGGTAGACATTTGGCATAACTAACTATTGTCATGTTTTTTTAATACGTTTACTTGAATTAAGTTTGAGTTCAGGAAATATCCTTGATTACAATTTTACAATGTTATGGCGGAATACGTGTTGATATAATTTGCTGATAGATCAAGACTTCCATCATAAATGGCCCGTATTCAGGGCATTTTGTTGTCATTGGTTGGGTGACAGTCTGTATATAAAGGATTAGGTTAAAAAAAACTTAATTCTTGTTTTATTATCATTCTCTGGAAATCTATGATCAAAGGTTATAGTTGGTTTGAGTTACAAATTGAAGGAATTATATATTTAAACTTTTCATTGAAATTACAAAGTGCTCGTTTACATTTTGGACTTGCACGCTACTTTGGAATTATTTTGAGTACCCATTCAAAGGCATTTAAGATGATATTGTCATGATACACCAGGACTTTCAAGACTATTGTGATTCATTCAAAACATTCATTACTTTTTGACCAGTTATGTAACGTTTAGGATTATTTTGGATGTAATTACTGCGAGGGTCTTTTGAATTTTCACTTTCTATTCTAAAGAAATGCATAAATTTGTTGGCTTTACTAAACGTATTGATTTTGCTTCTTTCTGCTACATAATTTAAGAACATAGAGCCGTAACTAAAGATATAATGACCGAGAGACACGTACAAGATATAAACCAGTCAATAAGTCTGTATATCAAAAGGGAAAGAAATTCGTGAAAAATGAATGTGCACATAAAAATTATTTCTCCTTTCCATGAGTATACCACACAGCAAGTTTAATTCAGTAACGCCATTATACGTGCTTTAAAAACTTGAGCCTTTAATAACATGCTCATAGAAATGTTTTCTTTCTTTTAAAGCAAGATAATTCAAGTGAAATAAAAATTTAATATTAGACATTGTTTTCATTTCCGATGACGTTTGTGAAATATTAAACTATTATCTTTCAACCGTCGATTTTGAGATAAAAACAGGACAAACTGTATCACACGTTTGCTGCGAAAACAAGCAAAATAACTGTCTTGTTTATCCATCATTTATGTGTCTGACTGTTTTGTGTTGTGTTTGGTATGCTGCAAGTTACTGTTGTTTGATTATTAGGAAATATACCGTTTATAAAACGTTTCATCACTTTAATAAAATTTAAATTAAATGTATTACATGTAAATATTGCAATCATATGAAATCTATAATAAGCTACATTAGAGTATAATAATATGTTAAGTTTATCCGTCCCGTTACTGAATCTATTCAACCTCGAACCAATAGTTATTTATCTTCTTTATCTTCCTTGTTGTACTAGAACGGCACAGTATAATGGTCTGGCATCTAAAATGATGACTTTTGTTGGACTAGTATGACGCAGAATAATGGTCTGGCATCCAAAATGATGACTTTTGTTATACTAGAACGGCACAGTATAATGGTATGGCATCCAAAATGATGACTTTTGTTATACTAGAACGGCACAGTATAATGGTCTGGCATCCAAAATGATGACTTGTGTTATACTAGAAGGGCACAGTATAATGGTATGGCATCCAAAATGATGACTTTTGTTATGCTAGAACGGCACAGTATAATGGTCTGGCATCCAAAATGATGACTTTTCTTATACTAGAACAGCACAGTATAATGGTATGGCATCCAAAATGATGACTTTTGTTATACTAGAACGGCACAGTATAATGGTCTGGCATCCAAAATGATGACTTTTATTATACTAGAACCGCACAGTATAATGGTATGGAATTCAAAATGATGACTTTTGTTATACTAGAACGGCACAGTATAATGGTCTGGCATCCAAAATGATGACTTTTGTTGTACTATTACGGCAGAGTATGATGGTCTTGCATTCAAAATGATGACTTTTGTTCTACTAGTACGGCACAGTATGACCGTCTTGCATCCAAATGATGACTTTTGTTGTACTAGAGAGGCAAAGTATCTGAGTGTTACTATGTTCATTTCTGACTAATCAGGCATGATAACATATCTTTTGATGCAAAGATCTTGTCAATATGACTTTCAATTTAGGATTAGTAGTAATTTTCTAGCTGGACACAGTGGCAGCCATATTGGACTTCACATAAGCATCATTTTCATTTAGGACACACTAGACTTCGTAAGAAGTCATTGGTGAAAACTCCGTGTCAATATGACTTTCCCTTCATGAGGAGTAGGGATCACAAAATATTGTAAATAACTATTGTGGCCATAATCGACGTTATTGTAGATAACTACTGTGGCAATAATTCGAGTTTATTGTAGATAACCAATGTGGCCATATTGCTAGACTGGCATCATTTTCATTTAACACTAACTGGACATGATACGAAGTCATATATTGAAAACTTCACGTCTATACGACGTTTTGTTGAAGTGTAGAATTTCGTGTTGACTGCCCTGTATTGTAATTCAGTGTTCTTAAATCGATTTAAGAAGCGTGTACCAAGCTCCACTCAACTATTTGACTATGAGAAAGCTCGCCAGTAGCTTCTCGTGGGTCGGTGGTTCTTCCCGGGGTTTTCCAGGGTTCTTCCTCCACCATTAATACTGGCCGCCATGCATAGCCTATCGTGTGCTGAAAAATGGCGTTAAACCCCACAACAACAACAACAACAACAACAACTATTTGACTGAGTAACAATCACAGGCTTTCAGTAAGCTCGCTACCACAACCAACAGACATAGTTTATGCATCACTTATTAGTTTGATTAACTACCCAACACAAATGGGACCTGATGTTAAAAGCATGCAGCCACTGAACAAATTCATAAACACACTAACATGTACAAAATACAGGTAACCTGCGGAAGGTAATCTACAATGCGCGTTAACTAATATGGAAATGTTTCAGGCGAATAAACAAATTTACTACTGTGTATAGTTTAAATGGTCAGAAAGGCTAGGATGTATGTAGCATGGAGGATTCCATGTGTCCATGAACACAAATTGTGTGTGATTTGGATTTGTAACGTAGCTTTAACAATTGTTCAGTCATATATCTACGATATATACAGTGTGGCAGCTTATAGTGATATCTAGTACTGGGGCATCATACCACAGACATGTAGCATGATGTCCCACCGAGTCACATTATCCTGACAACAGGACGATCAGTGCTAACAATAACCTCTTAATGCTGGGCGCCAAGCGAGGCAGCTGTTAGTACCATTTTTTTGTAAGTCTTTGGTATGACCCACGACCTCTCGCATCCGAGGCGGACGCTCTAACCACGAGGCCACCGGAGCGGTTGAACACAAATTGTTAACACATGTTAGTAGAGTAATAAATGTAGGTCACAGTGGCTTTGATTGGTTGTATGAGTGTTGTACTAACATACTTGCATTTGTGTATCAAGTTTCGTGCCTCGAGCATAATACCCAAATCCATTACTATTAAGCGCGAAGTATATAGGTGACAATTACCGCTTTTTGTACTAAAGATGTAAAACTTATCAAGAAGCGTCCACTCACCTAATTTCATGATTCTTTGTGGAATTATATGCACACACAGTCTGCCAAAAAACTAGCGCGAGCATGCGCTAAACGCAAAAGCCTGACTCAAACCAGCAAAAGATGAAATATAGGTCACGGTGAGCTTATGTTTGTGTGTGACAGTAACTAATTTTGTTGTAATGGGTAGTAATTACAGAGGTAAATGTAATCGTTCAGCTTGATGATTCTAGCCTTGAAACAGATCTGGGAACGAGAAAAAAACTAAGGACACGACTTAGGCCAAAGTCAACGAAAGTGAAAATATGGGTCACAGTGTTCATCAAGATACACCCCACCCCACCCACCCGAGAAATGCGGAATAGTTGTGCTATCTTTTCCTAATTTCATAACTTATCTTTGTAACCGATGTACAATTAAACTTTTCATAGAAGCCAAATAAAGCATATTAACTCTTCAACATATTACAAAAGCAGATTCGGCATCAGCTCCATTCCAAGACACGATTCATTAGTTGTGTTGTCAGGTAGGCATCAGCTCCATTCCAAGACACGATTCATTAGTTGTGTTGTCAGGTAGGCATCAGCTCCATTCCTAGACACGATTCATTAGTTGTGTTGTCAGGTAGGCATCAGCTCCATTCCAAGACCCGTTTTATTTAGTCTTATTATACTGAAATCCGTGCAAGAATCACAGAGATTCTATTGCTCTTTTTATGCACATCATTAAGCCATAGTTTTGTTGCCCGGAAAATTATAAATCATTCTGAAGGCAAATAGAAGCATGCTATAAACTCAGAAAAGAGCAATTCGTATTTACAAATTACCGTCAAAGGTTAATTCTTTTTCCAAAAAGCCTTGACTAAGAGTTACGCCTAAAAAAGGAATGAAGTACATTTAGAGTATTTCTCCTAGTCACATGAAGTGTTGAACAACATGTTTTCTATCATTCCGATCACTGCTTATTAGTTCTATGAAGTACACTTGGCCTATTATACTACCACGGCGTTACAGTCTCCACAGATTAGACAATATTGATGTATATCGACTAAGCAACTCGGCCACAGTTAGTAGGCAGCAGTTTATAGTGGGTTTCGGAGCACCTACCGCTTAGCGATGGTATTGAAACGGTAATTTGGTACAAACATGTAGTTTAGATGCGCATTTCTGGTTATGTTGGTGTGTTTAATTCAGGTTTTTATGCACTCGGTAAATATACTGCTATACATAGAATCTTGAAGCTTGACGAGGTGACGCAATTTAATAATTAATGGATCCTCATCATAAAATATTGTCACTGTGACCCATATTTCATGCTTCCCTGAGTTTGCTAAATTTTAGTGTTGTAAGTTTGTTTCTCAAGATCTGTTCGTACTAGAGTGATTAAATTAGGTGATTAGATAGATACAGCTCTATTAATCGATGCAACAAAAGAAGCCAACTGTGAGCTAAATTTCAACTTTGTTTTCTAGTTTAAGTTGCATTTTTTGAACTTAACTAATGACAAAATCTGCTTTTGCAGTATTCATACATATTTGTATATCTACGATAATGGCATTTTTCCATCTCTATTTGGAAGTCTATCTCATTGACGTAAATCGTTATGCAAACGGCATTCTTCCCAAAACAATCTAATTTAATATTTAGGGACGCTGAAAAGGAAGCCAATTAATGGCTTAACGAGTTAGATGAACAGAAACAAAACTGTTGAGTAAAACTAAAAGTAATTACGTGTCAAAAGACTATAAATGAACGACATTATCTGGAGAATGGGTGGATAGTGGAAGACAGGAAATACGGAAGCGGATTAGCAGTTTAGTGTTAGCTGGGTTGAGGAAGATTAGAGTGAGACCGAGATTATAAACATATATGCAAATCAGTCAATCAATCAATCAAGCAATCGATCGATCAGTCAATCAATCTATAAGAAGGACTAGCGAATTAATGTTACAAAGAGACAGACATACAGACAAAAAGTGTTAGCATGTGTTTATGAGTGTCTGTATGTTTATATGTGTCTGTATGTGAACGTACCGAAACCCAGGAATCGGAAAACAGTTTCCATGGTTTTCTCTGGCCGTTCTGCATGATCTTCTAGGCGTAGAAATAGAGTATTACTTCTGGGCATCTTTTTCAGGAAGTCATTAATATAAATTTAGTACAGACCTATCCGTAACCGGCAGTCCTAAGACGTAGAAAATACAGATGTTGTAAAGGTCTATCGGTCACCGCCACTCTTTAGAGTTAAAATATATCAATGTAGCAAAGGTCTGTCCGTAATCAACAATCTTTAAAGCAAAAAGAATACAGTGTGAATACAAGTCAAATACCTGTCAGGAAGTCACTGATACATATGTAGTAAAGGCATATCAGTAACCTACAATCCTTAGAATTATAACATATTGATGTAGTCAAGGCCCTCTGTAACCCGCAGTCCTTAGATTTAGAAATTATAGATGTTGTAAAGGCCTATTCGTAACTGGCATTTCGTAAGTGGAGACAAAGATATTGCCTGTACAAGCGAAGATTTTGTTAAGGCCTATTCGTAATCGGTAGTCCATTGAGTTTTAAAAGGGTATTGTCAGTACACGCCAAGATGTAGCAATGGCCTATCCGTAACCGGCAGTACATATACAAAAATTGTACCATTTACACACTAGTAATTTAGGCTAGCCCGTGACCGACCTTGGGGTCGTTTTTTTATTTTTTTTTCTCACGTTTATGAGTTAGCCTGGTTTGGGGTCAACTAGAGCTGGTCTAATTGGAGGCAAACCTAGGAAAAAGCCCAGGGTATGCCTAATTTGTCAGTGTCATATGTCTATGACGACACTTGACAATATTCTTAACTGGAAAATAGCTTAGAACGTGCTATGTTCATGCTTAAAATCTTTTCTTGAGTGTTGCTATGGTATTTAAGTCACTCCTAAAAAATGTGCATTTATCTAAATTTTACCCGGTAGCGAGGTGCAAAATAGTGCGATCGTACAGGGCTGTAAGCTTGGGGGGGGGGAGGCGTTGATTTTTGGAGTTTGTTAAAAACTGGATATAATTGAAACGGATAAGTTTTAAAATCTTTTTTTAAAAATAAAAGCTTGATTTTGAAAGCAAGCATGTATTATTGGTGAATATTTCACACAATTTCTTGAGTGATATATAAATTATCTTTAGGGATCCATTTGTCCTCATTTCGCACCGTGCCCGAACAACCCTAAAAACCATCGCTGTTTCAATAACTAACCAATAAAATTTGAACATTACTGAATACGCAGCAGTACGTCTATTTTCTAATTAAGGATGTGCGATGAACAACGCAGAAAGTTTAAATATAGCAGCGTATACATTTTAGACTTATGTTAATATACTACACCAGAGTCTCTCTCAAAGTCAAATTATGTCAATGATGTGTGACGCAAAGTTACAAGCTTAAACATTTGTTAAGGATATCTGTATCATCTATTTATCTTATAATTTTAATTATAGTCATTTGGATTAATCACGTTATTAGAGTCATTCTTTAATTCAGTGGCTGGCTAGCACTATAGTGAGGTACATTGTGTTGTAAGAATCTCATTAATAAATCAAGGCCCATCGTTGGGGTCAGACCACAACTATTTTGGTCAAAAATAACACATACTAATTTGAATGTAGATCACGTAAATATCACATGAAAGCAAGAGTGTATTTGCCATGTAATGCTATTTTGCACGCCCTCAATGTTGATTGGTTGAATAGTTTTAGAAATTCAGAACGTGACTGTTCCAGTTATTTTAATACTTTACGATTTAATTGTTCCCGAATATTTTAATGAATTAGACTATGTTGATTTGATAAGTAGATAGAGACCATATAATGAAAATATACGCACCACATACGCTATTCTTCAACCTTTGCCATTTTTATAAAAGTAACTGAGAATAAATGACGATTTGTTTAAAATATGTATTTGTTGCATCTAGCAGAGTGGAAAATCTGTAATTTAAACAGTCAGTACTTATCGGATTATGCAACTTTATTCGGAGACTTAAATATTGAATCATGTGAAACTTTCAGTGATATTCTACGTTCACGGGATTATCTTGAAATAAAAACAATTGGATTTAAAACGGATTCTTCAGTGGTGCGTGCGCGGTAGCACATACAAATACTGTATTATAACTCTAATTCGAAATATATTGTGACCGTCTCCGAATTGATAAGAAATTGACAGCATAATTTAAGGTGTTCTAAAATTCATACATTGTAAGTATTTCTTATTATTTTAGTTTGTTTGAGATAATATTTTATGTAAAAAAGTTTATATTGTTGGCAAATTGAAGGCTTGTTAGGTGTTGTGTTGTGACTTCAGTGTAAGCCGATCGACGTAACACACTGTGTGATATCAGCATGTACACTTTATAGATATTGTAAAATTAAACTGAATTTTCATTGAAACCACAACTTATGTTGAAACTGTGTCACTTTCAAAACTTGCAGGCAAAACAATATAAAACAACAAATTTTCGCATAAGCAGGCAAGACATAAACTGGCAGCATATCAGTACATACAATTTAGACTATAGTATCAGTGTATACAATTTAGACTATAGTATCAGTGCATACAGTTTAGACTATAGTATCAGTGTATACAGTTTAGACTATAGTATCAGTGTATACAATTTAGACTATAGTATCAGTGTATACAATTTAGACTATAGTATCAGTGTATACAGTTTAGACTATAGTATCAGAGTATACAATTTAGACTATAGTATCAGTGTATACAATTTGTACTATAGTATCAGTGTATACAATTTGGACTATAGTATCAGTGTATACAATTTGGACTATAGTATCAGTGCATACAATTTGGACCTATAGTACCAGTACATGCAGTTCAGACCATTAGTAAAAATGACCCTACAATTTCAGCTGAATGTAGTTATTTGAACACAAAACTTAAACACTGTATACTGGATGAAATACATTTTAAGCTTAATTAGTTCAGGCAGACAAAACAAACCAGTGACAAGTCATAAACTATGGACCTATAAAAATTATCTCAGTTTCACTTGAAAGTTGAAGATGTCATTTTCAGAAGCGTCAACGCCAAACTTTAACATTATTAACGACGGTGCGGAGTCAAATATTCTGTCATACTTATCTAGGGAAGGCAAAAAGAACTCGTATTGTCAATGAGTGATACATACAGACAAACTGTTTTGCATTTCTACAAGAAACCACTCTTATCACGAAATATAGAGTGACTAGAAATCTTGAATAACATTGCCGTCCCCCATCCCCAGACACCACTATCAAGTTTTATTGATAACCACTTCACTCTACCTTAATCGCCATCTCACCAAAGAATAACAACAAATTAAGATAACTGTGCGCATATTTCTAAATAAAAGAAAATACACCCATGACCAGATACATTGAAGTTTGGCATAAGGGCGAATCGATAAACTGTGTATATGTCTGCAGATGACTTAACCGAATATAATCGTACTTCAACTTATTTTACGCGACCGTGTGCTGAAAAGGATACGCATATCTTATGATTGTTGACTTGTTTCGTTTTTTGCTTTATGATGTTGGCACAAAGACGATTTAAAGTCGCAATGGCATATCAAAGCTGCACATGCCACACATTCTATCATATCCTACTCCCCCATTCACCGACATCCATACTGCACAGATTGCATTGTTTTTCACATGCATGAAAAATTCAGATGGAGCATCAAAAAGATCATACAAATGAAGTGCAGAGTGAACGGCGTGTACGCTAACAGCTCGTTATAAAAGCTTATACAATTAAATTCTCTGGAATAACAAGATAGACAAAGTTTTTTCATATGATGAAAATCATATTGTTCTGGTTAGATTCTCTTGCCAATGACGTATTGGAACTATCTGGAATTCATCTACATGGATTTTGTTCCTTATATAATTTGCATATTTATGACTTTACAGTTTTCTCCTTTGATGCAAAAGTTAGCATGCATTCGAGTTCATTTAATTTTAACAGAAATATTTAGAATTTATATTGCTTTAGCAACTATAACTACTTCTGTACTCGACAATTTTGTGTGTACGTACATGCTGCTAATTATTTAAGTAATACTTATCACACGATTCGCATACTAGATCTCCAGAATCAATGAAAAAAAGCAAATAATACAGAAAATTATATGCACATATGTCCATAAATATAAACATTTATTGTTAATAACTAGAAAATTAGAAACAATCCAAGACTTACCGAAGAATCCTGGACAGCAGGTCATCCACATGTAGATAAGAAAATGAGAGACAAGCCATGACTTGGCAAAGAATCATGGACACCCCAAGTTAAAACCATCCGCATGCTACAAAGGGAGACAAACCAGTTAGAAAAAGACAGTGACATGGAGAGCTGCAGTGAAGGTCCTTTTTCAAAGGCGGAACGAAAAGAAATGATGAAAAGACCGTGAAACTGTCAAACATGTATCCCCACGATTTCTTACTCACTTTGTGTAGAGTTTTCACTTTCGTTTCTGCTATGCATTGTACATAGTGTAAGGTATAAGGGATAACGGTAAACAGTCCTATCACTGATTGCTACATTCACAGGAGAGTTCACTTACAATGTTGGTTTAATGATCTACTAAATTTCTCTTACAGTTCAACATGCAAACATGAGTGGTGTATTGATTTCCCCCATGAAGTATTTGCACTAAGTGGAACTAATGTTGTAGTGGTGCAATTCGTCATTTTTAGTTCCGTTATTATAACTATTTGCAATTTTACAAGTCCGGTAAATGTTCAGCCTTTGCACCATTTATCTATGGAAATCGATGGAAGATTTATTTGTCCTCGAAAAATAGAGGTAGTCTGAGTAAAGTCTGTAAAACAAGTTAGAAATTCAATGCATATGATCATCTAAGTAAAATATCTGAAACATGCATAATGCTTGAGTGTGTGTGTGTGTGTGTGTGTGTGTGTGTGTGTGTGTGAGAGAGAGAGAGAGAGAGAGAGAGAGAGAATGAAAATTGGTCTTGGCATTGGTGCATTCAGCATGAGCAAGCTATGATTCGTATGGGATCTTTCCAAAAACAATCGATTGTCGCAAGGCTCTGCAAGGAGTACCAAGAGTTCGGAAAACAATGCGCTTGTTCCCAGCACACACATACACACATTATCACACTGGATACATTGCTACCCTGTCAAAATATGTAAAACCGTATGGGTCAGTTAACCACACTTCATGGTTTAGGGCGACAAAATCATGGATTTAAATAGGAAACTAACTATCACATCACCCATGACTGTGTCAAATTATTTCACTGAGTGACGTGAAGCGCAATCTTGCCGACAAGCTAGGAGGCAAGTTCATGGCTGCAAGAGACTCGTGCCAAGCTCTGTTCAAGATTATGCACTGCATGGTCCCATAATGATACCTCCAGCTATACACCAATCTCAACATGCGAGCCCGTGGATAGCATTATACAACCAGTTCAACACCAGCCAACAGGCCAAAGCAAATAACGAGTTTGAGAATGACTTCTTTAGCTCATGAACACCTCTGCCTTTGACAAGACTATGTTTAACCTTTGGAAACGTGTGTAAAGGTGAGAGGCAAGGTCAAAAGAGTCGACGAATCTCATCTTTACACACAAAGAGGTGGATCGCATCAGACAATCGGAAGAGTTAACACCTTGGCAACTGCGTTCACAATAAGGGCGCAATCAAGTCAAATAAGGAAGGCTATGACACCACGATCCGATTGCTCATGGGCCTGCACCCAACGACATAGTCCATTCTGCGGGCTAATAGTATAGAGAACAATAAAGCAAATATTCCTCTCGCCTGTTGGTCGTGATCTATATGAAGGCACATGGGCAACCGGAGGTTCCTGCAGCTTATAACTGACGAAGCGTCGGCGCCAAGAAACGGGTCCATATAGATGTTGCAAAGAGATCTGGAACGGTACACTGAACTGGTCAGCCAGGGCATATGTTTTGAGCGACCGCAAGTCGACGATATCATGATAAGTCCGAATCTCCAGCTCCCCAGGTGCTGACGAGTACCCCACCCTGCACTGAGGTGTATCCTCTGTATTTTGTGACGTCGCACCTGATATAATCGATCAGTGCAGTATTTGTAAGATGTCAGCAATCACGGCCATCAGACACCGAACCTAACTGTCAGTGAGCCAACACAACTGCTCTCAGAAATAAACATCGCCTTGGCGCAGTGATGCTTAAACAGCAACCCTGCCAGGGTGCGACTGAACTACTACACAATGGCTTGTGTTCAGTTGTCCCCAGTCTCGTCTTAACGCACTAGAACGCTTTACCTGGCCATACAATGAGACATGGTGTCCAAAACCTCCACAGCATGGATCACATGTCACTTCGTTCGTACACATTAGTAAGAGCGTACTTGTAGGTGTGTCTTCCTACTTTGTCTTGAAGTAGAAATAAAACGTCGGTCTGGTAAATCCCGTTGAGAGGTGCTACAAAAGGAGGTGGTGTACCGGAAGATATACCTACCATGCGGCCTGTTATAGCCCCTCCAGGGCAGAGTTATATTGAGGTCTGGCAGCCTTTGCCAACGCTTGTGCAGGCCAACGGACTGAGACACGGAAATACGCGTAGTCGTACTGGTATTGTGCAGTGTCCACGCTTTTAATAGGAGTCTTTCTAGGCCCGGGAAAGCCAAAGACCTTTAGTCGGATGTCGGGCCATATGCCTGATCCTCAATAATTGTGGCTTGGCTGATACGTCTTTCGGGGCAAATCGCCTTGAGCAGACAGTATCTTTCTGAGGTTGGTCTCGATGTTAATACCATGCCTCTGCGCGACAGAGCCCCTCCCCAACCCCGTCGTGGAATATATCTACCCCTCTTACCACGCAGACCCTCCAGATTGAGTGTTTGCTGATGGAGAGTAGTATCAGTATGACCAGCGACTGGTCTTTCATTTGTAATGCAGGCAGAACTGCAGAATGTTTAAAGATGACTCTGTGCGTCCAACAGCATCTTTGGCATTATTGTGGCACATCTGATCACTACCACCCGACCGCATCACGCGTTGCAGTGCTACCTGCCCGCCAACAGGACGACGCAGTTGCTGATAAACTCTAAATGCGTTGGGTGAAATTTAGCACAGACAACTAAAAACAATACGACTTGCTGCAGAAAATATGTGACACATCCGTTCACAAGCATCTGCGGCTCCTGGGTGCGTTAGATGGCGATACCAAGCTGCACAATAAGGTCACTGTGTACTCTATAAAAACCAGTGACCTTTACCTCTAAGGCGACGCGGCCTCGAGTTCTTACGACCTTGAATGTAGCAAAGAGAATAACGTTCTTTATTATAGCGTGACGGTGGATGCACGGAAAGCCACGCCAGATTCATCAGCCGCAAGAGGTGAAAAACTGTAGGCTTGCTGTACCTGACCCTTTGCTACACCTACATCCCAAAGAATATCTGAGACAAAGTCAAAATGCACGTTCATTTCTGGAGTTCCGACGCCAATGACCTGCAGGACGTGCAGTAACAATGTGAGCCGCCGAATGACCGACACCAATGTCGCCGCTTTGTTGACGAGGTGACGACCATACCACACAGCTTCGTCATCGTGGACTGACTAGCAAAGGTTTCGAGCTGGTTTGATTTAACGCGTGAAAAATAGATTCCGTGAGCATCTGCCTTCTTGCTGAAACATCTATTTTAAAAATGTCAAGCGCGAAAGACAAGGTATGATAGCTTGCTTGATGAGCATATGGATGCCTGACAAGCTAAATGCTTAGCAGATTAAACAATGAGAGGTCTCAAAACATCGAGCCAGTTATCAAGCCCAGAGAGGACGCTGTAAAGGCTGCTGAGTAAGTTCGCAAGGTCAGCGTAAAGCAGGACTTGCAGGTGGGGGAAGAAACCGTCGAGGCATTGGAAGTGATGACTCACGCTATAGCCAACTCGATGAATGCGCAGGAGACCCGTCTGCGTCCAGGACAAATATGGCTACATTGGTGAAGACATTAACAGAAAAGATCCGCCTATATATTAACGAATAGCGAAACAAGATGGCCGGGACCAAGATCCCCAAAGCCGGAAGAAAACGCTCAAGAATTAGGGCAAAAAGCTCAGGTTGGAACAAAAATGTTCAACTTCCGTCGAAGTAAGTGTAGTGCACAAGAAAAATCGGTAGACATAACATGTATCGGATACTGAAAAAGCCAACCTCAAAAGAAAAATATGTGGGTTGCCTCAGCCGGAATGGGAGACCGCACGCTTTTGGGTCATTTACTGGCGGGCGGGCGGCGGAAGGAGGAACATCTCGGTTCTTGCTCTACCTGAGTAGTCGCCAGATTTGTCCACAAAGCATTAGGTTCTACACAGGACGACGGACGCTATATGAAATGTGGCACGCCAACCCAATCCACCCACCCACCTACTAGATGGATTTATTGGCCCACGAAGACGATCTATAAATAACAAAAGGCCTGGTGTGAGACGCATACTTGTTTACCAAGAGGTGGAGAGAGTAGCTCCCAGCATGAAATGGATACTAGAAGTAAACTCTATATTGTCTGATGTTGAGATTAGCTACGTATGGAGAAAACAAAATGTCTGCTGTGAGTTAAACGATTACCAAGAGCTACATATTTGCCACTAGTAGCTCAGTATAAACCAACTGGGCTGCCGACAGGAATACGCCATGTACGTCTCAATTACTGGTTATGTAAAACTAGTTTTTCATTCAAAATTGGTGTATTTTTCATTACCAAAACTATTTTTAAAAGCTTAATAAAGTATAGAACGGCAAATATAACATTTCCAGTTGAAACTGTTGAAACTGATAGATGCGCTAATTTTCCTATAACATAACACATTGTACACTCTGAAAAGCGGACGAAATTGGTGATGAATATCGTTATCTTCTGTTGTGTTCTTATTTTCTTGATGCAAGCAAAACTATATACCTCATTGTTACATTTGTCTACTTTTCATAAATACAATCTTTAAATAAATACAGGTAGCACACAGCACTTGACACGGTGACAACATGGCCGATCTGCTAAATATGGTCGCGAACAAGATCGTGCATGTGCCCTATTCTCCGCAGACCAAGATCTAGTAAAAACAAATGTACGTTAACGACGAGGAACGGACAGGGGTTCTGAAACGTAGGCTGCATCATGGAAGACCTTTCAAACACATGCTTAAACCTAAAATAAAATGTTGGGGACCCACGTGAAATAAACTGCCACAAAGGCTTGTGTATATGCTAGTATGGTGAAAACAGTGTCTGGGTTGTGCTTGCGGCCCACTAAGACATTACATACAGACTTTGATGATTCGGCGCACTCATTTGATGGAAGAAGCATAGTGGTTAATTTATTTATACCTCATGATTTCCGATGGCGTGGGTTCCCTGCCTGAATTTCCGATGGCGTGGGTTCCCTGCCTGAATGTGGCTTTACCACGCCCGGTAAAATTCGGCATTTTTTTATTATAGGAAAACGAACGCGCTAAGAGGAGAAGGTTGTCAAACATTTTCCGCTATCGGTGTCGTATACCACATCTCGGGGCGGTCAATGATTTGTAAGTTTTTTGAGTCTCAAACAAATGTAAATTGTTGGACCGCCTTATGTTATATCCGTCCCTTAAATTGTGTATCTTTTAGCTTTTACGGCATTTAAATGTTTAATAATGGAATAGTACGAGGTAGTCATTTCGAGCTCTCAGTTTTACACAGCAGACCAATTGGTCACAGTATGCAATTATATCCGATCTCTTGGTTTTTGTACCTCAAGATGCGCCAGGCACCACAACTGTGTGCATTAAAGACGAGAACGCGACGGTCAGTACCAAACGTGTCGGGTTTTTGTTATCTTTGGGATGCAATGCAGAACGTTGTCGGTTTGGTCCAAATTAACTATAGCGACACTATCATCATAGCAGACGCGGGTTTCTACTTAGTACACTTCCAAGGGCACCACGGAGACGGTGTGAGGGTGAACATTTTATTCGTGTAAATGGGTGTCTTCGATTGATGTACGAGTTCTAATACAAAATAATTAAAAACAAGTACTGTTATAAAGCGAGACTACGCACGAATTGCACATATTCATTAGGCGTTTATGGTGAAGAAAAGCACGTTTACAGAGATTTAACCAGTGAATATTAAAAGAACATCATGTATGGTGTGTTACAAAATAATAACAATATATCGAGGGTTTTCAAAGACAAGCTGACTAAGAATCCACGTGCAGTTTTGTAGATTAAGATGAAACCTCTAATAATGTAGGGCAATAACAAGGCATGGAAAGTCTGTTAAAGAATCAAACTGAGTGACTAGAAAGTATGTACAACGATTTTTCACATAATCACAAGGAAAATTGGAAGAAATAAATTAACTATATAGCAGTAATCATGACATGTGTATCATCAACATGGATAAAGTTGCACCTAAACCTTACAATGGTACGCGTTATTTAAGGGATAACAAACCTCTTTATCAAACGGTCACGTCAGAACCTTGCACTGCTTTTAGACTTTACGATGATAACGTTATTTAACGGATAAAATATAAACCCATTTACAAGACGATCAGGTCAGTACCTAGTACTGCTTTTACTACTTACAATGATAATGTTAAGTAGTTGATAAAATAAACCCCTTTGGAACACGGTCAAGCCTGTACCTTGTTATGCTCCTACAAGGTAAGATGATAAAGTGTGTGTGTATGTGTGTGTGTGTAATTTACATTTTTAACGTAGCTTTAACCATTTTTCAGTCATATCGCTACGATGTCTACAGTGTGACAGTTTATAATGACGTCTAGCACTGGGACATCATGCCGCAGACATGTAGAATTATATCCCACCCAGTCACATTATCCTGATACCAGGCCGACCAGTCCTAACACTAACCTCTCAATGATGTTTGAGGCAGAAATTAGTACCATTTTTGTAAGTCTTTGGTATGACTCGACGGGAGGTCGAACCCACGACCTACCTTATCCAAGGCGGACGCTCTAACCACTAGAACACCGGAGCGGTCAAGATGATAAAGTTATTTTGTGGCTGATGTAAACATGTTTACAATATGATTACATGCGTACCTTGTACGGTAAAGGAAATTAATGTCTGGTTTAAGTTTTTATTCTTCCTTCAATCCATTGTATCATCAAGCTGCCTTGTACATTACCTTCAAAAGGACCGTTTACGGAGATAGCCATGTCCTTCATATAGATAACGACCAAAATGTGCGTTGTCTAGAAACTCTTTGATTACAAAATTGTACGTATAATATATTTACATAACATGATGATTTATCGAGTTCTCGTAGACGAACTAGTAGGATAGTGAGCCTTTCTCGTTAATATACCTGGCAACGGTCAAAACACCTCTCTCAGCAGCATTGTTGCCTAGCGTCAATGTCACAAGATATCACATGACCTCATGTATGTATCAACTTTAAAATTGTCTTTCTCATGGAAAGTGTATTCATTTAATCTTATCTGGATGAATTTAGTACCTCGTCTTCATCCCGAGTAATATGTCCTTGCAAACAACATTCTAGGTGAACGTTTTCCATGGAAGAAGACAATAATAGAATACTCGTATTCTATTGCTCCATGTATGTGTATGACGTCCATTTTGTACATAGTACGTAATTTGCGCGTGTAACCTACATTATTGAAATAACACTATATGTATTAAATTATCAGATTACCAGGTATAATAGGAAGCTTTCTCAGTCCAACTAGTTTTAAGTGACCCTTTTCTAGAGTTGAACACAAAACTGAAAGTTTATTTATATAACCATAATTTTCTTTAACATATGAATCCGAATTTGTTTAGAAAAATATCATATGCGAGGATTCTGTGAATAATATATATAATGCAAGCTCTTAATCAAGAACAAAGTTCAGAACTGACTGTCGATTTACGTTTATTAAAAACTTATTTTTAAGTTCAAAACTGTTCGGTAAAGTGCAAATTGTGTATAACTGCGTATATCTAACGTACGGTATTGAAAAGTAGAATGTGTATCTTATATTAAGCCTTTCAGGATTTGTTATGGTATTGAGAAATTTTGTTGCTTGATAAACAATAAATTACAGCATTTGTATAAATAAAAATTCGAAATAAAATCCGTGTAAAATGTACAAGTAAAAATGTTCACTTAACCGTTTGCTTCCCGGTGCATAATATGGCGTTCTAACGGAAGCTAAACAATGCAAAGTGGTCTATTAAGTTACAGACAAACAATCTATATCCATATATAACCTGGATTTTATATGTCGTAATTGTTGCTGATAGCACTGTGACTTAGATCTTTGCTTGTCCTAGAGCTGCGTATCTCAATGGCGGTCATTCAATATTTTCAAGTTCAATACTCGTTTGCACGATAAAGACGCATTTATATTACAGATTCTGCAATGAAGCCTATATCTTGTACATGTTGTCGATCATATCACTACTTTTATTATGTACTTTGTGTGTGTGCGTGTGTAAGCGACCCAGGGTTTGTAGAAACCTTACACAAAGTCCCCTCTTATTGCAAGAGGCGTGTGGGTTGGCAGATTGTACCTTCTTTCAAGGTGTCCGCTTAATTTGGTTCTCGTTATCTAGAGGTTGACCGCCTTCGATGTTATTGGCCGGTTCGAATAAATATAAATATAAGTGGTGAAACTTATAGGTGGAATAGATAGAGATCTGAACAGATATATAGAACAGACCAACACGAGCCCCCGTACATGTCAACAATTTAATCAATTGCATAAAACAACTATGAGAATTCATTACATCAGGAATATACTTGGCTTCTAGAAATAAAACATTCACCGAATTACAGCAACAACAAAAAAATACAGATATATTTAAATAAAGTAGCCGATCTGTTTTACTGATAGATTTAGTTCTTCATAGGATCGAGTGAACACTCGAAGCCAATCCCTTGTACAATTGCATAACCTGCTTCTCCGGTTCACTCCACTTCCACTGTAGCTGTTCCTTCGACTTCCTTATGTTTCTTCCTTTTTCGGTCCTCAACTCTGCGAAGCACGTAGATTCACAGATACCTGGATCTCAGGATACGTCTCAGAATACGTCTCAGACATAATACGTCACAGGATACGTCGCAGAGTTAATACGTCACAGGAGCTATTTTCTCCCTTTTAAAAAAATATAAATAGAGACAACCTAAATTTTCTGTTGTTTATGATAACAGAGGCTTGCATTATTCTCCTCTCGTTATCAGATCTTACTATCGGTGCTAAACAGATGATAAGGCTATCGGTCGGCTCCACGTGTCCTATAATGACCCTAGTTAGTTTAATGGCTAATTCATCACGCATTAACACCTCACATTAACACTACACGAGGCATAACGGTTCCGCGCCAGCCTCAATTTACACAAGCGAATGAATGAGATATATTGCATCGCTTGCTACATCATTTCAGTCAATACACACTCAACCTTAATCATACGTAAAATCTTCTAAATTCGGTGAATTCACACGGATTCTCGTAACTCACATTAACGAATGTAATGCATGAAATTCTTAGAACCTAATTCTTATGCAAACAAGACGACAAATTCAAACAATTCGTCAAACTTATCTAAAGATTAATGTACGACTTCCTATGCATAAACTCAACACAGTTATACTTCTTAAGATAATTGATATACGAGTGTAGCAAATAGATTCATGCAAATATAAGTAAAAACAATTCAGCATTATATATGGGCATCACAAATTACATGGAATTGTCACAGATACCTTTGAGTTTTCAGCGTTCCTCGTTTCTACCGCCAAATTTGTTCGTCTATTTTCCTCGACAACAGTCATTTTGGACAACAGTTTTACGAGAGAATTTCTCCCAGATTTACTCTCGGTGTCTTCTTACACTTGTTTTCTCTTGCAGAAAAGCTTATAGAGTGACTAAAATTTTCGATGTGGCGATATTAAAACAAAGAAATTTAGTGTGGGTAACACGCCCCTTATTTAGCGTAACCAATCAGGATTAAATATATTTGCCGCCTTTTTACAGAGACGCCAAAGTCGTGGTCAACTTGACCTTGTAGTTTGAGTAACAGAGTTCTGCAATCTTTCAATCCTGACATGTACACTATGGAATCGAAGTTAGCTTTTGTTTTCATCATTCTTCTGTTGGCTAAATAAACGAATGCTTAGTTAAGAATAAAATTCTCCCCTCGAAAAGACATTACCAATCATGGCAGTATGGCGATTTGATACGCGCCTGTCCCCATAAATGTAATTAATTGTTCTCTGGCCCAAGTTAATGTGTACTTCATAGATCGCCAGAAATTTGCCCCTTCACAGCGTGTGTGTGTGTGTGTGTGTGTGTGTGTGTGTGTGTGTGAATGGAACAATTGCATAATCAGATTATAATTCGCAAACATTATCATGAGATGTTACTCCGTTGTGTATATTCCATGCCTATTTTACATCAACCATTTGTCGATTCCCTACTTTTGATTTGAACGATTTGTTTAGGCCCATAAAATGCATGATTTTACTGTGCTGATAAACGCATTAGGACAAATTATATTACATATGTCCGTCCGTGTTTTCTTTCAATACAGTCTTACTGAATGCTGGAAGCAGATTCCAGTCAACACAAAGTATGGTGTGTTAAAGATGAAGGTGGAACTTAATTTCTAATTTGATTTACCTGTATATACCTGTAGCAATGCAATCCTTTGAGAAGTTTGGTTGTTGTTCATGCTGTTGTTGTTCCCGGAAGTAAATTTGTACACGAGATCAGGTTTTGAAAATACTGCCACCTAGTGACTGGCTCCGACACTTGTCGGCTATATACAGTGACATTATTCTAGATTATTATCTAATCCACTAGTCCATGTAAGCTCAATCGTCATGCTGAGAAAATCAAAGACACTTGCAATGCAATTATTTAAAGAAACAATAGTGTATTTATTTATATTTGGCATCTATAACTGTATGACAAACGGATTAAGAGTTTAATAATAAGTATACAGGGAATATGTGAAGTATATATGGAGTTTGTTGAAAATATATATATAAAATATGAATTAATAATTTAGAGTAAACAATTCTCTTAAGTTTAAGGTCTAAAAAGACACAAGGAAATGTTTCTACTACAAAATTATCCGATGTTATTATAATAAAAACGGTACAATTATGTTCCCCATTGTAAATTTGTCTTTCAATTTGTATCACTGACATTGAAAAAAGGAAAATCAGAATTGCTTGTATAAACGATAAATAGCAGGGCAAGTCCGCTAAAAGCTGCAATTATAACTGAAAAAATATCGACCAGTGTTTCAGTTCTTAAACAGATTATAACTTTAAAATGTCAATAATGATCAAAAATATATATTTTCTAAAAAGAACGAAATTATCCTCAGAACAGCTTGGAATCAGACTGGCATTACTATTAACCTTGCTTGATCAAAACTGGTTCACACAGAAACTTCGTGAACTCTGAAAGAGAATAGAAAAGAGAAAATACATGTATTAATACAGTGGACCCAAAAGTGCCTTCAACGAGTCTTGATGCTTTGATTAAGCTCTTCTTTTATTCTTTGTATAACTTCGGTCCTCATCGAACTTTTAAATATTCACTAATAAGTTTGAGGCGCCTCGTACAGGTCCATCTCTCTCTCTCTCTCTCTCTCTCTCTCTCTCTCTCTTAACGATACATTTCTTTTGTTTATTGTCATATGCTGAGTAATAGTTATTATAGGAAAAAGAACGAAAGCTTACAGTAATTGCGATTTTAAAACTAAATCCGGGAAATGACAAATATCAAAACAATCTGGCCAAACATTATCATCATCATCATCGTCTTCTTCTTCTTCTTCTTCTTTTCTTCTTCCTTTCCATTTTGGACCTGAAATCGTAAGTTGCCAATAATATTGCTTTAGTAATTGCTTATAGTATAAGCTTTTCAAACTAGTCATTCCTGTTGGGGTTGGTGCACAATGATAGTCAAGCATTAAAAAATTCGATAAGGGCTGGAACTCAAATGTAGGCGTGTCTTCAAAATAGCATTCACGGTCACTGCCTTCTTAAAATGAAATGCATCAGTTCAAACTGACAAGGTTATAGATAGTTCATATTGTTATTGCAATTATTATAGTTAGTTCAATAGGCAAGTAAATGTATTTTGTCATAAAGAAGTTTAAAGAGACAAACAACTAACCTGTTAGCTAAACAAATCAGTTGATTGAGAGACAGACATACAAATGGACACATGCATAATTTAAGGCAAACATATACTTAGATACATAAGTATAGTAGTCAGACTTATCAATGGAAAACTGGATATAAACATGCATTTGTCATGTCACACATGTGTATGACACGCCAAATACATGCATTTTTCATTTGATTTTCATGAATGTCATGTCACATAGATGCATATGTGATGACATATACATGCATTTATCATGCAATATACATGCATTTGGCGTGTCACTTGCATACATTGGTTCAGTCATATGCGTTTGGCATTTTACATACTAGCATTGGCATGTCATATACATGCATTTGGCATGTCACATATTCATTTGTTATGTGATATGCATGTATTTGTCATGTAATATACATGCACTTGGCATGTTGCATACATTAATTTGGAATGTCAAATACATGCATTTGTCATGTGACATGCATGCATTTATCATGTAAGATAAATAAAATTTACATTTAATTGCTCAATGAGTGTTTGGCGATAATTCTGTTCACCCTGTACCAGAACATTTTCTATGCATTCACGGATTACCCCCCTCTTCTAAAGCAATGATCAAAGAGTATCCTTGAAACAAAATTGATGAGATTACGGTGTTAGTGTACGAATCTCGCCAAATTTCGATACCAGGCACCTTTCCCAAGATTCCAAAATAATTAAATTGTATACAATTTAAGCTCAATAATTAAATTTATTTTACTTGGCCTGACCAAAAGACCAACTCAGTTTCATCATAATCTCACTGTACTAAGGATGAGAGAGATTGCTGATATGCATGAGATAGTTTGCAGATATACATGAAAGAGACTGCTGATATACATGAGAGAGATTGCTGATATACATGAGAGAGATTGCTGATATAGATGAGAGAGATTGATGATATACATGAGAGAGATTGATGATATACATGAGAGAGATTGCTGATATACATGAGAGTTTGCTGATATACATGAGAGAGATTGCTGATATGCTTGAGAAAGATTGCTGATATAGATGAGAAAGATTGCTGATATGCATAAGAGAGATTGCTGATATGCATGAGAGAGATTGCTTATAAACATGAGAGACATTGCTGATATACATGAGAGAGATTGCTGATATACATGAGATATTGCTGATATACATGAGAGATTGCTGATATGCATGAGAGAGATTGCTGATATACATGAATACATGAGGGAGATTGCTGATATAGATGAGAGAGATTGTTGATATACATGAGAGATTGCTGATAGACATGAGAGTTTGCTGATATGTATGAGAGAGATTGCTGATATGCATGAGAGATTTCGCTGATACACATGACAGAGTGTGTGTGTGTGTGTGTGTGTGTGTGTGTGTGTGTGTGATTTGAATTTTTAACGTAGCTTTAACAATTGTTCAGTCATATCGCTACGATGTCTGCAGTGTGTCAGTTTATAATGATGTCTAGCACTGGGGCATCATGCCGCAGACATGTAGCTTGATGTCCCACCCAGTCACATTATCCTGACACCAGGCCGACTAGTCCTAACATTAATCTCTTAATGCTGAGCGCCAAGCGTGGCAGCGATACACATGAGAGAGACCGCTAATATAGATGAGATTGATGATATACATATTGCAAAATATTCAGCTGGCTTGCTTATTCCAACGCAATTTACCTAAAGTTAGGATCTATAATTACAAGAATGACCTGACTTAATATTGAATGATTAATAAGCTTGAAGAACTGCTCTGCCCACCACAGTAACAAAAAAACACAAAAAAGAAAATAATGCTTGTGGAAATAATGGTATCGCACTATTATTCAAGGGTCATAGTGTTTGGTGAGAAAGAAACCAAATACAAAATTAATCCTCTGCTTAGAGATGGGGAATTACTGAAGAAAATGTACGTGTCAATTCTTTAGTCTCTTTATTTCCATCACCAGGAGATTTTTTCCTTGGAAACTAATATGCAGAAATATGAAGAAATATAAAGTTACAAAATTAACATTGCGAAACACACACACACACACACACACACACACACACACGTATATTCATGTGGATGGGGAGTGACATGATGTACCGCTCCAGCAACATTAACCAATATATAATGATTCTGGCAAATTGGTGAGCGCCATATAACCACGCCACCACCATCGCTCCCGGACCAATGAGAAGAAAACAAGATAGGATTATGATTGAAATTAGATAAATAAAGCAATTATTGATCCATTGAAATAGACATATAAAATATTGAGATCAGGTTTTCGCACCAAGAATTTCTTTAGTAAGTCAAATATCTCACGTCGTAAAATCTATATTTTTGTGCAGTCATACATCTTCGTCGGGGATAGTCATTCGCGCTATCGGACAAACAACGATATGTTTCAGTGTCATCACTCAGTCGTCTTTCAATTTGTGCACCAAAGCGATATATATAATGACTCAAATGAATTGGGCGATGTCACCGAACACGTCAACAGCAAGATAAAGTGATATATATATATATATATATATATATATATATATATATATATATATATATATATATATATATATGGGAAGTTATGTCGTCAAGCTTAAATATCCAGACCATATTCCATTTTGTCTTGTTTGTTTGTATTTTTCTTTGAAGGGAAGATAGGATAGTGGTAGGTGGGGATATGCATACCTTCCACATCAACCTTGCCATTTTTATCCAAATCCATCACAGCAAACAGTTCGTTAATATCTTCTTCTCCGAGAGGGTCTCCAAGAGACAAGAGTGCTCCTTTCAATTCCTTGGTGTCCAGACTCCCATTTCGGTCCTTGTCAAAGTATCGAAACGCTTCGCGGAGCTCAACTTTAATTGTCTCTATTGGTTTAGAAAATTCTCTGATCAGCTCGCAGTACTCGTTGTAGTCAACAAAACCGCTGTCTGGACAGAGAGATAGAGAAAATATGCCATACAAAGTATAATCCAGGCTAACAATGGGCATTAAAATTAAATAAACTACTGCCCATAACCATGCCGATTTGAACACATTTTACTTTGAAGTTGGCGTTCTTAAGAGTTATATCACCATGGTACAGGGCCACCTAATCTAGAGGTTAAACTAGGTATAAAAATGCGTTCCCAGTCTTTGAAAGCTCGTACAAAAATGACATTAATCTTAACGTCCCGTTTCGCAAAGAACGCAAGGACAACAAAACCCTTCTTTACCTCTAATGAGTAGGTGGCAAAGGATATGAAAAGCGTTTCATTTACTAAGATTATAATCGTATCTTCATACCCATATAACTCTCATCAGTTGTACTTATCTATCTATCTATTCATCTGATATATATATATATATATATATATATATATATATATATATATATATATATATATATATATATATATATATCGAGAGAGAGAGAGAGAGAGAGAGAGAGAGAAGTTTTTCGGTAGCTTTTCGCATTGTTTCCTACACTTTCGATTAAATGTCATGTTTCTTCTTGTTTTTTAAAAGCTAATGTAATATTGATAAATATACATTTATTTGAGGTAAAGAAGTCTTTCTTTATAAATTGTGATCCATTTAAGAGAATAGTATCTATCAATACGGTAGTAACTCGCTTCTACATTTTCCCTTTGTAGCAGTCTTTCTCAAAGAGAATGTGATACCCCGCAAATAACAGCCAAATCTTGAACATTGGAAGGAAGAAAGAAGACTCCACTTAACTACTAACATTCTTTTTCAAATCATTATATATTTATGAGAGCAGCAGAAAGAAGATTATATACAAAAATCGCAGAAATAAAATAATAGTACTGCATATCTAAACAATTTATATTGATATTAATCTTCGTTACTATTGATATAAATCTTAGTTACTATTGATATAAATCTGTGTTACTATTGATATAAATCTTAGTTACTATTGATATAAATCTTTGTTACTATTGATATAAATCTTTGTTAGTATTGATATAAATCTTTGTTACTATTGATATAAATCTTTGTTACTGATATAAATATTTGTTACTATTGATATAATTATTTGTTACTATTGATATAAATCTTTGTTACTATTTATATAATTATTTGTTACTATTGATATAAATTTTTGCTTCTATTTATATAAATCTTTGTTACTTTTGATATAAATCTATAGCTAATGTTATAGACCTTGACTCAAAGCAGTATGTACTTTGATCTTAACGATTTCTGTAAGTGGAATAAATTTGGATGGAAAAGGTACTCTTCCCGCAACAGTGGTGAAATTATTTTAAAGAAGAAGATGGTTTCATTTTACCGGTTGGCCGAGGGTTCTTAAGCGTTCGCCTTTACCGATCACTGCCACTTTTTACAGCTACGTTAAAAATCCAAATCACACACACACACACACACACACACACACACACACACACGAGTGTAACGATGCGTAGTATATGTTTCATTGTACTTTTAAACGAGTATATAAAGATACCTGGTAAATACTGCATTGTATTGTTAAACGAGTATAATGATTCGTGGTAAATGGCATTTCTATGTTCCTTGCCTACAGCATTTAAAGTATATCATTGGTCAGCGATTACCTTGAGTTTTTGAAAACTACCTCAGCACGGTCGGTAACTCATGCGCTCGAAAGCGCGCGCGCGCGTGTGTGTGTGTGTGTGTGTGTGTGTTCGCCGGCCGAATGCTTACGCATAATAAAGACTCTGGACTCGGCATTAACTATTACTTACTGTCTTTGTCAACTCGGGTCATCATGTCGGCAAGATTTTTCTCAGTTGGATTTTGGCCCAGTGCTCGCATAACTGATTTCAGTTCATTGGTACAGATTTTGCCATCCCCATTTTTATCAAATAGAGAGAAGGCTTCCTGCATCTCTGAAAGGTTGTTTTAGGAAATAAGTGTACGAATATTAAATGAGAGAGTGAAGATTTCCATTAAATACTTTTCTTTTAACCTGTTGGAAGCACCATGATGTATATTGGATTTTTTTGAACAATATAAAACAACGTCTGGTTAGAGCAAATAGATAACTTACTGAAAAACAATAACGACAGCAGAAGTAACAACAACAATAACGATAACAACAACAGCAATAACAATAATATTAATAATAATAATGATAATAATAATAATAATAATAATAATAATAATAACAATATTTTTTTAGATTTAATTAATAATTTAATCAACGTGTAAGTGCAATTCATGAAAAAGTTAATAAACGTGGATGTGCAAGTTTTTCTTTAAATGTACAGTATATATTTCTTTTATATTTTGAAAGGTAAATATTCTTTCGTATGGGTGCAATATTTTCCTGATATATACATGGAATTCAATGTCAGATTTTCTGTCCTACATGTCAAGAAGTTGTGTAAATACCATTTAGGATGTCCTTGGATATCGACGTTTTGACATAAAAACTTTAGAAAAATAATTGTGTTGTATAAATTGTGTGCGGTTGTCGGTGTGACGGAAGTGGGGTAGGCTTATCAAATAATTATATGAACTTTTTGAAATCTGTCTGCTCTAGTTCACAATGATTACCTCGGCATAAAGCAGTCATTCGACATTAGACAAGTAGTGATATGAAGTATATTAAAAAGAATGCATCCAAGTAAAATTCATACCCTCTGCTGGGTTTTTTGAAACTGTCCTATATTTCGCATTCATTAGCCACGTACGCAAGCCATGTGATTCAGTTCATGTCAATGTATTCAGATGTGATCTCGCTAAATTTGTGCTGAGAGAGAGAGAGAGAGAGAGAGAGAGAGAGCCAGAGAGAGAGACAGAGAGAGAGAGAGAGACAGAGAAGAGAGAGAGACAGAGAGAGAGAGAGAGACAGAGAGAGAGACAGAGAGAGAGAGAGAATGTGTATTGTGATTCTTTAAGCGAAATAATGTTGGAATAGTGTATTAGTATTATCGATAGAAACGTTATATGTCGCACGATTAGACGGCACAACTTTTAACAACACACTCATGGCGGTAAAACATTTGAAGAATGATATTCAAACCACTCATGGCGCAAACATAATTATCTTGACCTCTGTAACTCTCGTGCAGAATCGCGAATGTCAATCATCTAGTGCATATCAGAAATCTCATTGGTCATCTGACCATTCTAAATACCATCTTGATGTTTACTAACGGATGAACTCCACGGGCTCCAGTGATTCATATTGAGCTACGTTGGTCACCTACACTGATAGGTCATATGGTCAGTCACGAGTCCAGTGGGTCACCTATGCGGGTAGGTCAAATGGTCTGTCAGGAGCCCGGTTGGTCCCCTGTACGGGTCGGTCAAATGGTCTGTCAAGAAACCTTTGGGTCACCTATACGGGTAGGTCAAATGGTCTGTCATGAGCCTTGTAACCCACTTATGTGGGCCGGCCATGTGGTCATTCAGTAGTACTAATATTAGTACCCTTACTCGTACCTCGTGGACAGGGTACTAACATGAGCATATACGTGTTAATGGAGCAAGCCGGGTGTGATTCACACCCAGCACTCTTTTAGCCTAATAATAACACTTTAAACATAGTCCTTGCATATAATCCAATAAATTGAGTAGTCCTCTTATTTAATACCGGAAGTATCGAAAATCATTGTTGAAATAGTTGTAAAATCTCGTTTACCTTTTTTAGCCGATATTTTTGTTTAGATCGTCCGCCATATTATTTCAAATAATGATTACTTCCGTTCTCGGCCTCGTTTGTTTGTGTGCCATATAAGGACACTGACGCCATATTTGGAAATGTAAACAAATCGTAGTAAAAATTTGGCGCCGTTTGGGTCAGAAATTCTGCGCATTAAAAGTAAATACGGTTTATCGGCAACTTTGAAATTCCACCAAGAAGCGATTATTCGCACTTAATTGATAATAATGTAGCGTAGAATATCCAAAATATGGTCTGGCAAGCCTTACGTAGAAAAGGGGTCACGGCGAGAGTCTCGCGTTATCTGTCATGGCGGACAGGATACGGTTAGAGTAACCATGCCAATTTATTTTATCGTGTAAGGGCTTAATAAATTCAAAATAAGCCAAACTTCTTTCACAACATGATTATACTTATGTAGTTGATTTCTACACTGTTTGTTTTTCTGACTTTAGTGATGATTTTGTTTGCTCCATTACATGATATGGGATCAGTTCGTAGCCTCAACCACAACAAATCAAGTTGAGGCTACGACATCGTAGCTAGTCATTCAGAAGCCAGCAAGATCAACAATGTGGGTTCTACTATGCGACATGTACAGTTTCAAGATGTTTTGTCTTCAACATTGTCTGCCATTTGTCATGAAACTTACTCCGCAAATTTAAGGCCCCCTGTCAATCAACACGATATTTGTCAAACAGAAAACCCTGATTTTAGTTTTCATATTTTTACTTTTTATTAGAAGGCAGAACAGTCTACTCGTATTCTTTAGTTATTTGCATGCTTTTACAGTGTCAGTGAAAAATACCTCACTTTTGGGGTAAATACACTTATCTATTAAAATAACCAAAATGTAAGGGAGGATTGTGCGTCCGTTTCAGAATTTGTAGGTCCTAGCTGAGGTAAAGCTGTATATAAAGCTGCGGTATTGATGTATATAAAGACAATGGAGTTGCCACTTAAGTCCCATTCATTATACTCTTCAGTACAAAAACTTCCCCTAAACTGAATAACCTTTGATGAAATATCATTTTTAAATCAATTACAGTAAATATAGCACTATCCAAAATGTTAAAAACTAGACCAACCGTAAATAAAAATATGATCATAAGTAATGTTATATAGGTAACATCCATACATGTAATATGATCATAAATAATGTTATAAACTGTACCAACTGTAAATGCAGTATGATCATAATTAATGTTATAAACTGTACCAACTATAAATGCAATATGATCATAATTAATGTTATAAACTGTACCAACTGTAAATGTAATATGATCATAAGTAATGTTATATACTGTACCAGCTGTAAATGTAGTATAACCATAATCAATGTTATAAACTGTACCAACTGTAAAGGCAATGTGATCATAAGTAATGTTATAAACTGTGCCAATTGTAAATGTAATATGATCATTAGCAATGTTATATACGGTAACATCCATACATGTAATATGATCATAAATAATGTTATAAACTCTACCGACTGTAAATGCAATATGATCATTAGTAATGATGTATACTGTACCAGCTGTAAATATAATATGATCATAATTAATGTTATAAACTGTACCAATTGTAAATGTAATATGATCATGAGTAATGTTATATACTGTACCAGCTGTAAATGTAGTATAACCATAATCAGTGTTATAAACTGTACCAACTGTAAAGGTAATATGATGATAAGTAATGTTATAAACTGTGCCAACTGTAAATGTAATATGATCATTAGTAATTTTATGAACTGTACCTACTGTAAATGTAATATGATCATAAGTAATGTTATAAGATGTAACAACCGTAAATGTCAGAAATGTAGATGACATTTTTGAGCTTAAAGATACCTTACTTGAATCTGGACTAATCATACCTTTCGCAGTGTAAGGATCCATAAGATTGGAGTCGTCCATTTTATTCCTATTCACACCTATAATCTGCCAAATAAATAAAATATGGCTTTATTCTGACCATTTCCTTCATCTAGTTGGATTATGATCCGTCTTAAACAAATACGATAGTTGCGATCTCTTGAAGGCCTTAACACATTTGTCTTAAATTTTACTATCCATCTCAAAACTTCATTCACAAACTAAGAATTTTTGGAATATCTGGTAACAATAGGTTTTCTCATTGATAATTCAGCATGCATCATGGATTAAATTAATGTCATACAACATTGAATGTTCCATAAAACGGGGTTTTCTTATCTTTGAGAAAAGTATGAAGATTTCCTCAAATTCACGGGATAACTCGACTGTTTTATTTCACAGTTACATAGATTTCCGTAATCTTATTTTTCTTAAATGCAAATGTGCTTTTGAATCCTTTCCGCTATATCTACATCTGGCATCAATATCAGCATTTTCTGAAGGTTCATAGGCATGCTCTCTCTCTTTCTCTCTCAAGAAATTTTGATATTTTTATTTAAACCTGGATAGATCATGGGTATTACGCCGATTTAACTAGTTTCGTATTCCTAAACAAATATTTAGAGAAGGAAATATTGTAGCATGCCTGGCATCTTACTGCGTCTCACTACTGAGCAAATAAGAAACCCACCTGCATAAAGCTGGTTTGAGGTCGACGTTTCCCCTATTTCCTAGGCACCGAAGACAACATTAGTAGCAAACTGTATAATTCAACAAAACTCAAATAAGTTTCCGTTACTTAACTAATGAACCAGCATCCACACTCCTTTTTCACTCTTGCATGGTTTTTCTTGCTTCACATTTGCATAATTTATCCGAACACTTTCTAAGTCGGTATTGTGCGCCAAGTACTAGAATCTTGTCATACTCTGTAAATGACTTCTCAGAATTCCAGTAGTAGACTCTAAATATTATCGTCTTCCTTACAAGAATGTATTTTGTAAGGACATATTCATACTGTTGCCAATAGGAATCCAATCGAAGAAATTTAGTAATTGTCTTGCAGACACGCTTTGTGAATGAGTCTCGTTTTGAGGCAATACGTCTTTTAAACGTTTACTGTATTCCTATAAGTTATGAAATTTTTCCTGAACCTCACCAGTAGTGAAAGGGGTGAGATTAGCGACAATGGGAATTAGCATTAAAAACACCCCCTGGGTAAGATTAGCGACAATGGAAATTTAACATTAACTACCCTGGGTAAGATTAGCGACAATGGAAATTTAACATGGGCAAAAAACCCTGGGTAAGATTAGCGACAATGGAATTTAACATTGGAGAAAGGAAAGAAAAGGAAATATTGAGATTAGCGACAAAGGCATTCGAACAATGGAAAAAAAAAATATCGATTCTAGGGACAAAGGCAATTGAACATGGGGAATAGAGTTTGGGTCTGTCTAGGGACAAGGGGAATTGAACATGGGAATAGAGTTTGGGTTTGTCTAGGGACAAAGGGGAATTAAACATGTTAGAAAAAAAACTACTATAGGGACAAGGGGAATTGAACATGGGATTGTTTTTTGTTTTTTTTTTAATTTTTTTTATAAAGGGGTAGGCAATTGAAAAGTCATTCTCTTTTCGAGAAATGTGGGTGGCCCTGAAAAGGGCCTTTGGTTTTATGTTAATATTAATATTAACATAGACGGCATCTGTCACATCTTCTTCTTCTTAAACTCCTTCTAACTGCAGGTCCATACACAAGTACCCTCTTGAGGCATCCTTGTCTTTCTATGTAAACTCTTCTCATCCATAGACTAGTATCTGTCCTATCAACAACAGTCCACTTGGATCGGACATACATGGGTATGTCCGTCCTAAACATCATGGAAGACACAAGGGTGGAAGATTCAACGTCAGTCCACATCGTGAGGCGACGAGAACAGGTGAATCAATGCAGTGAACTGCGCTTATTTATAGGTAGAGGAAGGATTGAAACGGATTGAGTTCATTCACCAATCCGAACACGCGTTACAAAATTCAGTCAGTCCGCATCCAATCCGAAGAGAGCAGTCTGTGACGTCATGTGGTCTATATAGATTCGCTAGCGCCTGTGTGCTGTCAATCTATGCGACAGTGATTCAACATGACGGAAACTCAGTAAACGATCCATTGGGGTGCACCAGCAGTGGAGACCGCCCAAGGGAACCCGGACTTACTTTCAGAAGAGGTACATTGGGATTTTGTGGATTTTCTAACCTCGCAAGAATTTGTTCCGGAACCTTCGTCTCATTCTTCATTACCGCAAGTGGAGAATTTTAGACAGAGACAGAAAGAAGAATTGGAGAAATTTATGCAACGACAAAAGGAAGCGGAACAAGCTTTTCTCCTACAGCAACAGCAACAGCAACAAGAAGAGGTAAGAAAAAAACAACAACAACAAGAAGTAGCAGCAAAGAAACAAGAGGGTGAAAATCAAACGGCTACGGTACTGTTGGACATTTTAGCGGAGTTAAGAAGTCTGAAACAAATGTATCAGACTTCTTTATCACGACCGAAGAGAATACGACCTTCCCGAGCTAAACACGCCAACCCTGTGACTAAGCCTATCGTACCACCCTTAGTGATTTCAACCCAATCATCATCATCAGAAGTAGGCCTCGGCCGTGGCAAAGGCTTAAGGCAGTTAAAGTTGATTGCTTAAACTCATCCCTACACCAAAAAAGGCCATTTTCAGGGCCACCCACTTCTCTCGAAAAGAGATAGCCTTTCAATTTGCCAATAACTCAAAAATCAACAACCCACCCCCCATTTTACCCTTATAGTACATGTCTGTGTATGAGTGCGTGAGTGTAGCTTCTTATTTTAAAATCAAAACTCAAAGACACTTACCTTATATAATTAATGTATTCTGTTCTCCATAGTTACAATCCAATTCACAATTCACAACAGAACACTTTATAAATTACATTCACTTCTTCTGTTTCTTTTTTTACTCTCTCTTTTTTTTTTCAATTTCATCACCGTCACAGTCTTTTCCTCCTCTTCCTCCTCACTTTCTTCCCTTCTTCTTTTCTTCTCCTGTTTCTTTTTCTTCACCTGGCTGCTTTCTTCCTCTGAAGAATCTCTCTCTTCTTCTGAAGAATCCCTCTTTTCTTCCGACTCCTCTTGTTTCTTTTTTGGGCAGTCTGGAGACCAATGTCCTTTTTCTTGACAATAATAACAGGTATCTTGACTTTTGTCTTTTCTAGCCCCTGTTTTTGTTCTTTTTTGACGGTCTGGACACTCTGAAGACCAATGCCCTTTCTTCTGACAGATATAGCAAGTATCTTGACTTTTATCTCGAAATGAAGGAGAGTAGTCCGTCGGCTGGTCTGAAGAGAATTTTCTAATGACCCCTCGCAAAGCTCTGATGAAGCGTTCCATCTGGGTAGTCTCTTCCATCGTTGTGCTCGGTTTGAGAGTGAAATGAATAGTGAAAGGACAAGACACACACCCTTTTTATATACGCTGGTTTGCTATGACTATAAATTAGTCTATGGTGTTTAAACCTGAGTCATTTGACGTTTTGCACTCAAGATGAAACGATCCTATTCATTCGAGAAGAAAGAAGAAGAAGAAAGTAAGAGGCAGAAACGTGATCTATCGCCTCGTACCAGAGCTGAAGTCTTGGCACAAATTCATGCCAGTGATTTTGAAGAGGACATGAGTGAACCAGAATCCGAACCCTCTAAACAAAGTTCACCACCCTTAGTTAACCCTGAAAAGTACTATTCCATTCGAGAGACGGAAAAGCGCTCCTCTAGAAAATTTAGAACCACGGCTTACACCTACACAGTGAAGTTTAAAGATTTCAAGGCCGACGTACCATTGGAGAAAGCAGAAGGGTTTATCACCGAGATGTGGGATTCTTTGATCACCACACTCAAGCGACAATGTCAACCCAAAGAAGACGATCGCTTGACACTATCCATAGATCACGACAGCTTGAAATCCCCTGTTTAGATCGAGTTTAGCAGACCCGCAGAACTAACCCCTTCCAAAGTCATGGACAAGATTCAACACGTACAACAACCTAATGACCAGTTTGACATCAACGATGGTAAAGCCACACTGAAAATGGCCCACGTCTCTCCTCCTCAAGGGACCGGACAACGCAATAAGGTGTTATTGGTGAACGACCTTCGCAACACCAAAAAGAGTCTCGTCCAAATTCACAATTGACCAGATGTGTTTAGCCCGAGCCATCGTTGTGGGACGAACCTAAGCCAACAAGAACGACACGGTAGAATGGAAAAGAGCTTGGAAAACTATTCAACGATCCGACCGAGCCAAACAACGAAACGAAGCAGAACTCCTGTTACAACAAGCCGGACTGTCCAAAGACACACCCTGTGGCATTCCTGAGATGCAGAAATTGCAAGATGTCCTAGCTCCACTCTACACCTTGAAAGTTCACCCTCAAGAAATGCGCGGACCTCTGTTGTTTCGAGGGAAAGACTTTAAGGAAGGAAAATACATTCATGTCTATTATCACGATGACCATTTCGATACCATCACCACTATCACTGGATTCCTGGGATACAGTTATTACTGTGAGAAATGTGACTATGGCTATAACAATCGAGAGCAACACAAACATTGTGGATGGAAATGCCCAGGATGTTTGGCCTCTCCACCCTGTCTGAGCGAAGGACAAGAAAGAGTACATTGTCCTTCTTGTCTGCGCACGTTTGTCAGCCCTGCCTGTTACCAACAACATCTGAAGACGCAAGGTTCACAGCAGAAATGTGCTTGTCAACTGCTGAGACTGTGCCCTACGTGTCGACAAGGCCTACGTACCAATAATGCCAAAGCACACGTATGTTCAGGAAATAAAAAATGTCACATTTTTCACCACATCGTGGACTTGAAACACGAATGCTTCGTGCAAAAATACAAACCCCCACCAGAGAAAGAGGACGGTCACAAGAAGAAAGGCAATTTCATCGTTTTCGATTTCGAATGCATGCAAGAGACTGGCGTTCACATTCCTAATTTCTGCGTGGCTCATCGAGCGTGCGAGAAGTGCATTCAAGAACCTATCTTCAGTCATTGCCCTCACTGCAGCAAGATTCCCGGAGGGCGTGAAAAAAATTTTCGAGGACCGAACACGTTAGCCGATTTTGCCCAATGGGTCTTAGACCCCATCGACAAGACGTGGAGCCAAGAGGACATCGAACGTTACAGAGATTGTCATCGTCATGCCACAGTGATGGCTCACAATTTCTCCGGATACGATGGACAGTTTCTTCTCAGATACTATACGGAACAAGGCACCGAACGTCCTAAAGTCACTTTGAACGGAGCCAAAATCATTTTCATGCAAGTGGGACAAGTGCAGTTTAAAGATTCGATGAGCTATTTCGCCATGCCTTTGAGTCGAATGCCTAAAACGTTTGGAATGACAGAAATGACTAAAGGGTACTTTCCACACTTTTCAATACGTAAGCCAATCAACACGCCGTTCTACCCCATTTGCCTGAGGCTCACTATTACGACCCCGACAACATGCGTACCGAACAACGAGAAGCTTTCTACGCTTGGTACCAGACTCACGCCTCCGACCCTTTCGACTTTCAGGAAGAAATGCTAAAGTATTGTCGTTCTGACGTGGACATTTTACGGCGTTGCTGTGGAAAATTTCGAGAACTGTTCATGGAACACGGAGGGGTCGATCCTTTGAAAGAAGCTTGCACCATTGCCAAAGCTTGTTCCTTAGTGTATCGACAACGATTCATGCCTGAAAACACCGTGGCTGTCATCAGTCCTCAAACGACCCACTATGTCAAACGTCAATACTCGGTCAAAGCCCTACGTTGGTTACATTACTTGTGCGACAAGGAAGACAAATGGATTCAGCATGCCCGCAACGGAGGAGGTGAAAAGACCATCGAAACGTATTCGGTCGATGGCTGGGACTTAGAAAACCCCCAAGATCGTGTACGAGTTTAACGGTTGCTTATTTCACGGATGTCCCGTCTGTTACCCTGATCGTAGCACTAAAAATCAGTTTTTTACAACGAACCATGGAAGACTTGTACCAGGACACTTGTCAGCGACGCCTAAAGTTAGAACAGCAAGGATACCAAGTGGTGGAAATGTGGGAACACGAGTACGATCACCGTATGAAAACCGATCCCGAGTTTAAACGTGCCGTGGAAAGTTACAAGCTGATGGACCTCCTAAACCCGAGGGATAGTTTGTACGGAGGAAGGACCAATGCCACCTGTTTGCTGTACCAAGCCAACGAAGAGAAAGGAGAAGAAATCAAATATTTGGACGTGTGTTCGCTGTATCCTTACGTGTGCAAATATTGTCGCTTTCCTGCAGGGCACCCACAATTGTTGACGGAACACATCGACCTGAAAAACATTCGACAATACGAAGGCTTGATCAAGTGTGAAGTTTTGCCTCCCACGAACCTATACCATCCCGTCTTACCTCACCATTGCCAAGGCAAACTGATGTTTCCTTTGTGCCGTACTTGTGCCGAAACGTGCAACCAAGACCAACCTTGTCAGCACACCCAGGAAGAACGTGCCTTGACGGGAACCTGGGTCGGCGTAGAATTGTTCAAAGCTCTGGACATGGGATACCAACTGTTAGAAGTGCACGAAATTTGCCACTTTCCCAAGACACAACAATACCACAAGGGTGACCACAGTCAGAAAGGCATTTTCGCCGACTACGTGGATGCCTTTTTGAAACTGAAGCAAGAAGCCAGCGGCTATCCTTCCTGGTGTCACACTTCCGAAGACGAAAAGACATTCAAAGAGAAATACTATGAACAAGAAGGCATCTCTTTAGACCACATCGAGAAAAACGAAGGCAGGCGGTCGTTTGCCAAAGTGATGTTAAATTGCTTGTGGGGTAAAATGGCACAACGACCGTGTTTACCCAAGACGGAATATTTGACAGAACCTTCCCGCTACTTTCAGATGATTCACGACAAAACCAAATACATGAAACACGTGGACGTCGTTCGGGAGGATTTGATCTTGGTCAATTACGAGGAAGATCTGGACTTTGTAGAAGCCGACCCCTTTGGAAATGTCATCATTGCGGCTTACGTGACAGCTCATGCTCGCTTAAAATTGTACGAAGCTTTAGAACTGTTAGGGGAACGTGTCCTGTACTTTGACACGGACGGTTGCATTTACATCCATCACCCGAGTCAACAGCACCCTGACATCGAAGGAGACCGTTTAGGAGCCTGGACAGACGAACATCCCGACGACAAGATTCTAAGTTTCGTCAGTGGTGGTCCCAAAAATTACGGCTACGAATACCGGGACCCACAAGGAGAATTGCACACGACGTGCAAAGTGAAAGGACTGACTCTGAATTATCGTACCAGTCGTGTGGTGAACTTTGGGGTATTGAAAGAAGCCTTGCAATCGGGAGAGGATGGAAACTTTAAAGTGACCACCTATCAACCCAACAAGATTGTACGTTTACCCACTCACCACATCGTCAGTCGACCCTTGGAAAAAGTCTATCAAATCGTGTACCAGAAGCGAGTGCGACTTCCCAATCATTTCACCTTACCGTATGGACACGTCGGTATTGGCCTGTATATAAAAAGGAACCCTAGGCAAGATCGATATTTCATTGTGACTACCAAGACCGAGCGAACAAGATGAATACTTTCAGAGAAACACAAAACAAGTTTAGACAGGCACAATTCAAGTGTGGGGCTTCTGAAGTGGAATGCGATTGTGAGCCTTGCGACTTTTCAACCTGTGTTAGTGACGGTGCTAGAAGAACCCGTCACCCAGGACGGGACTGTCGTGGACAGGCCTGAAAGACCCTTTCGGGAGGACACTTTTGTGACCTTACCCCCTACTATAGAACTGGTCAGAACATTACCCAAAACATGTTGTACAGACACTTGTGTTTATTCCACGTTAATGGTTATCATGTGCCTTTTATCCTTATACTTAAGCCTTTGGCTTTTATGTATTTTTTTTTTTTGTCTTTCGTATTCGTGTTTGAAACATTCAATAAACGTGTTCTGAAAAAAGTATATAAACTCTTGTCTTGTTTGTTTTCGTGTCACAAGTGACATTTCTCACACTATCGCTACCTCTGCTGTCTCTGCTCCCTCTTCCTCTTCTGTCAAAGTCATCGACGAACACTTAGATCGTGCCAGTTGGGAGCCTTTGTATCTTCGCCATCCCTTTAACATGCTCATTGCTGGACCTAGCGGTTCAAGAAAAACCGAATTCGTCAAACGTTTGATCGAACATAAACATCATTTGATCGATCGACCACCTCAACGGATCGTGTGGTGTTACAAAGAGTGGCAATCGGCGTACAGCCTCTTGCGAGAAAGTCAAGGCGATTCCATCGTGTTTGTGGAAGGCATTCCAAAAGAAGACGACGGCATCGTCTCTGACTCCCGTCTAACCCATTTGGTCATTTTTGACGACATGTTAGGAGAAGACGAAGAAGAAATTAAACTGTGGTTCACGCGCAAAGGGCATCACCGTAATGCCAGTGTCGTTTACATCACCCAAAATTTGTTTCAACAAAGTAAAGCCCATCGCACCATCAGTCTCAATGCGCATTACGTGGTCTTGTTTAAAAGCCCTCGAGATAAATCGCAAGTGTAAGTCTTAGCCAAACAGTTAGGAACGCCTTTGCTGACTCAGGCGTACGACGATGCCACTCAAACTCCACACGCCTATTTACTCGTCGATTTGAAACCTACGACCCCCGAGGATTTGCGATTTCGTACCCACTTGTTTCACCACTGGTGCCAAGACGGAGGGCCTGTCCTGTACACGTCTCCGTCCTCGACTTAATTTCACTCCACAAAAAAAATCTATAAAAACCTCAGACCCTTTTTTGTCTGTCTCACACACAGTGTGAACATGACGTCCCTTCAGTCGCATCTTCCCGTCAAATTGATTCGTGCCTTGTATGGCATCAGTCGAGAAAAAAATCCACAAATACGAGCTCGTGTCTTAGAAGCTAGTCTCAAAGAAGTCTTACTATGGTTCACGGTGACGGCACGTCAATTACTCCAAGGAATCATTCAGATTCCTCATCAAACCAAACGCTTTTTCGATCGAAACAAAGTCGCTTTGGTCCAACTGGCCGATCCCCGCATCGACACTCAAACCAAAAAACAAATCATTTTGAAACCTGGAGGGAGCGGTACTCTAGGAGGGGTCATCATTCGCTCTCTCTTAAGATGGGATCCTAATGCCCCCAAAGTTATCCCCAAGAAAAAAGTCCAACGAAGCCCCAAGAAGAAGAAAAAGACCAGGTCCCCAAGAAGAACTTCTCCAGTGGCGGGACCCTCCTCTTACCAGACACCACCCCAGAAAAAGAAAAGAAGCCCCCAGAAAAAGAAACAGAGAAAAGTCCCCAGAAAAAGAAAAGTCCACAGAAGAAAACTAGTCGCAAGAGAGGCACTTCGGCCAGGACGCAACTTTACACTCGCAAACCACGACCTGCCACGGCGGTGACCGCATCTCCGGCAGCCTCACGTTCATCCACTTCTCCGTTGATGACACCCAGAACTGAAGAGTACTTGGAGACGTTGATCACACCAAGAACTTCTCCGTTGATGACCCCAAAAATTACTTCCCCAGTGGCAGGACCGTCCAATTTAGTGGCAGTGACTGCTGCTCACAAAGTACCTTCTCCCAAAATCAAAGTTCAAGAAAGATCGGGCATGTTACAAAGTTTACTGGATTTGTCCAAGCAAGAACTGGCTCGATTTAGTCCGTTACGTACCCATGCACGACGTGTCATGCCTGTCCTCAAATTGATACGACGTAAAGACAATCAGTGGCGACGCGTTCCAGTATAAAAAAGGTGTGTGTGACCAAGTAGGGTATCAGTGTTTTTTGGTGCTACTGAAGACTCAAAGATGTCACCCTCCAGAAAACCCCAAGGAAAGAAAAGGAAAGGACTACCACCACGTTTAGTCAAACATGGGGACATGTTATCTGTCCTGTCCAAAGCTTCTCCACCTCTACGAAAAAAAAAAATTCAATCGGCCTACAAAGAGGTCATCGATACCGTGTGCGAATGCTGTTTGAACGTCTTGAAAGGCACGATCCCTTTGTCCAAATACCAGAAACAATGCTTAAGCAAACATCGTCACGTTCTTCGCCAAATGGTTCAAAAGAAAATTCCGATTCGTCAAAAAAAGAAGATGTTGGTCCAACGTGGAGGCATTTTACCTCTCTTGTTAGGCCCCTTACTGAAAGGAGTCTTGGGAACCATGTTGGGAGGACTGGTGGGAGCAAGATAAAAAGGCCTTCGGAAGTCCCAAGATTTCAGAATCGACCCCTGACAACCCTATGGAAGGACGAAAACTAGCTTTAGTGCCTTACAAACGATGGATGGAATACCATCGGTGGCAAGAACAACGCACCCCGCATTTACCTCCCAATCCCCATTTGAGCGAGATGTCCCAGTTACAACACGAATTGCAGTCCTTGATGGATCGCCAAGATTTGTCCGAAACAGAAAAATCGCAAAAGGACGGTCAACTCTTGCAACGACTGCAACTCTTTCACCAGAAAGCTTTAGACGAAACAGCTCTACCCACTCTGAAAGATTTTAAGAACTTGATGAAAAGTCCAGCACCATCACCAGTACCAGTACCAGTACCAGTACCACCACTACCAGTGACCAAGACAGAAAAAGGAAAAGGAGAAGAAGAAGAAGAAGAAGGGTTTCAAACTCCACCAGAAAAAGTACGCAAGTTAACAACACCACCTACCTCCAGAATTGGATGGATTAAAAAGATGATGGCCACCCCTTCATCATCACAAGAGAAAAGAAAGTGAACAGAAGTGAAGACAGAAGTGAAACAAGAACCGATATCCCCCGCTCAGACATCCTCCTCTTCAACACCTATTGCCGGTCGCACACGCAAAGCATTGCAATCCAAGAAAATACCCCAAGAGAAAAAGAGTAGCCTCCTCCAAGAGTGGGTGTCTTATTAACACACCAACTAACACAAAAAATGGAAAAAGTCTTAGCCAGCATTTACTACGATCCCTCGCATCCTGCAGGTTACGCAGGAGTTCAAAAATTGTATCGTGCTGCCTAAACGCGACCGAAAAGTCTCCGTTTACCTTAAGTGCAACGATGGTTACAAGAACAAGCTACCTACACTTTACACAAACCCATTAACCAAGTTTGCCAGAAGTCGCACCCGAGTGGAAGGCATCGATCATCAATGGCAAGCCGATTTAGCCGATGTCTCTCATTTGGCCAGCTACAATCGTGGCTACAAATATTTGTTTTGTGTCATCAACGTCTTTTCCAAATTTGCCTGGGTCGTGCCCTTGACTTCCAAATCGAGCAGCGAGTTAGTGCGAGCCCTGCAACGAGTGTTGAAACAAAGCGGTCGTCACCCTCTTCGATGGCAAACGGACAAAGGCACCGAATTTCTGAACCAAGCTTTCCAAAAAGAATTAAAGAAACATGACATTCATTTTTTTACCACCGAGAATCCCGAAACCAAAGCCAGCATCGTGGAACGTTTTCAACGCACTTTGAAAGAACGCATGTGGAAATATTTTACGCATCACCACACTCTGAAGTACATCGACATCTTACCGCACCTGGTGCAAGCGTACAACCAATTTTACCATCGAAGCATCGGACGTGCCCCGCAAGAAGTGACTCCCGACAACGAAGTGTTGGTGTTTGAGCGCCTGTTTGGTACGTCCCAGACGAAGGCTGTCCCCAAGAAAAGTGGAGAGTTGGCCGTAGGAGATTGGGTGCGCATTGGCAAAACCAAACGCACTTTCGACAAAGGTTACTTACCTAACTGGACGACCGAATTGTTTCGTGTCACTGGACGAGTGCATGGTCGTCATCCTGCCGTCTATAAATTGGAAGACCTGAACGGAGAAGTGCTCAAAGGAACGTTTTATTTGCCCGAGTTACAACGTGTCACCAAAAAAGAAGACGTGTACGACATCGAAAGCATTCTCGAACGCAGAACCCGTAAAGTGGGCAAACGACGTGTCAAAGAAGTCAAAGTACGTTGGAAAGGATATCCACCCAGTTTTGATTCTTGGATCGACGCTTCGCAAGTCATCGACTATAAAAAGAAGTGACCATCATGCCCTTTCACACAGACGCAGCTACGTCGACCACTCCTTCACCTAGTTCTTCTGTGCAAGATTTACAAAAACAACCCTTGTGGGTGTGGTGCGGAGAACGTGTGCCTAAAACGCAAATCGTCTTTTTCTGCCAAATCTTCGTAGTGTATTGTGTCATCGGGGCAGCCATTGCCAATTTGAGTTTGCAACAAGGAGACAAACAATTGTGGACCATTTTATTGAGCAGTTGCATCGGTTACCTGTTTCCCAATCCCTCCCTGAAATTCTCTCCCAACGGGAACCACGGGAACCTTGTGTCCAGTACCAGTGCCAGTCACCACTCCAACCACAACCAGAACCCCATTTTGAGCGGAGACACGCCTCTGACGTCCAGTAACCCCTTGGACAGCCACAGAACTCTGGAATTATGAGTCACCAAAACCAATTTTACTTAAAATTACCCAGTGACAGTTCCATGGAGGTGTTTCCCCACAACACGTTGTGCTGTTACACGGCCAAATTACCTCAGGCCATCCCCTTAGATCACGAAGCCCATTGGGAAGTGGCTTTGGTAGAAATGATTCACCCAACACAAATCAAAAACATCACTGAAACTCAAAACACTTTTGACGTCGAAATTCTGGACCCAACAGTGCAGCAAACCATGACGGCCACTTCTCAACATAAATCACTTCCCAAGGCCCCAATACTCAGCAGTGACGCTTCTCCTCTTTACGTGTATCACTGTAAAATTATCTCAGGTCATTATTTTAGTGGTCAACATCTGGTGGAGGCCATCGCTGACAAATTCTATGCAGCCTTTGACAAAGTTCTGTCCAAACTAAATAAACGTGTCACCATTGAGTACCACAGACAGTCTCATCGTCTACTCATCAGATTTGAAAGTGAGGATAGAAGTATACGTATTAAATTTTGCCCTGGATTGTATGACATTTTAGGTGGAGACCTCAATTTGGTCACGGATAAGCAGACCAAAAAAATTCACATCGCAGAGATTGACATCAACGGGCATTTTGAGAGGTATTTTCGTTTCCCGGTAGAACTGAACCAGGGACTGAATTTGATCTTCGTGTACTCCGATGTTGTGGAGTATAACGTGGTGGGACACACCTCCGTGCCGTTACTGCGTGTCATTCCTTTCAAAGTAAATTCTGCCACGGCCACTGACGAGGAAGGTGGAAACACTTATCACGTCCACCGCGAATTTGTCCATCCTCACTATTTGCCTGTCAGCAAGTCGTATTTGGACACGGTCAACATTGCTATAAAAGGAGATTTGGGACAAAATATTTCATTCACCAAAGGAAAAGTCACGGTGAAACTCCATTTTCGAAAACGGTTCTCTCACGACTCGTAAGTCATGTATCCAGTGTACCAAGGGGTTGCTCGACAGCGAGGACACGGTTTAGGAGATATGTTAAAATCGGCCTTTCGTTCGGTGGCTCCGGTGTTGAAACCGATAGTGACACGCGGATTGCACGCCTTGAAAGATGCGGCACTGACGCAAGGCAAAGAATTTCTCCAAAATGTCATCATCGACAAACAAAACCCTAAAGAAGCTTTCATGAGGGCAGGCAAAAATGTCTTGCTGCAAACGGGTAAAGACCTTTTGGGCCAACGGGACACACCTATAAATGCCCTGCACGCTACCGAGTCAGGCATTCAGCAAGGACAAGGCAGAAAGAGACGACGAAGAAAACACCCTTTCACCAGACTTCACACTTCTAAAACTAGAAAGGCCAAGAAAAGAAGAACCGTTCGAGACTTAGACGTTTTCGATTATTGAGACACAGCAACAAAAAAATGATGCACCGAGAGTCATGCGCCTGTTCCAAGTCGGAACTGGATCTGTTTGCCATGCCGCCCACCATGATGACCATGCAAGAATCCCAATGGGTGTAATTTCATCCCGTTTCCTCATTGGCAGATTCCGCTCCCATCGAGTTTGAAATCAAGGGACAGCCCGAAGATTACATCGATCTGAATAGCAGTTACTTGTACTTGAAAATCAAAGTTCTAGATAAGGATAATGGTGCAGTAGAAGACACTGAGAATATAGCTCCCGTCAACAATTTCATGCATTCCTTGTTCAGCTCAGTGGACTTGTACTTGAACAACAAACTGGTTAGCATCAGCATGGATACTTACCCTTACCGTGCCTACCTGGAAAATCTCTTGACATACGGAATAGATGCCAAGAATACTCATCTCAATGCCTGTGTGCTATGGGAACCTGACGAAGCGAAGGCGTTTGAGGAAACAGATAAAGACAATGACGGATTTGTGGAAAGACGAAGCAAAACCCTAGGTGGAAAGAGTTTAGAACTGATGGATCGTTTGCATTTGGACATGTGGTTGCAAGAGAAATATTTGCTAAACGGGGTCAATGTCCGCTTGAGACTGAATCGTAGCAGTGCCGCTTTCCATTTGTTGGCTGATACTGATGCTGGCAATCCTAAAAGCAAAATTGAGGAGGCCAAACTCTACGTACGACGCGTGGAAGTGTTACCCAAAGTGGGAAACGACATCAGTCAAACGTTGAGCAGAACGACCGCCAAGTATCCCATACGAAGGGTGGAAGTGAAAACGTTCACCATTCCCGCTAGCCACCATTCCATGATCGAAGATCATCTGTTTCAAGGACAGTTACCCAAACGTTTAATCCTTGGTATGGTCGAGAATGAAGCCTTGAACGGAGCCTTCAAAAAAAATCCTTTCAACTTTCAACACTTTAAGGTGAAGAAAATCGAAGTCAGTCGCGATGGCAAGACCTTGTGTACCAGACCTTTCGAACCTGACTTTAGTGACACGAAGATGAATTACTTGAGATCGTTCTTGTCCTTGTACGAAGCCACCGGCCAGTTAGGAACCAACACCAGTCACGGCATTACGTACGAAGATTACGCAGGAGGCTATGCTTTGTGGGCTTTCGATTTCACTCCAGACCAAGGCAGTTGCGAGGGACATTTCCACCCTATAAAATCAGGCCAGATTCGTGTGGAACTTCAGTTTGCAGAACCACTGGACAAGACAGCGAACGTCATCCTGTATGCAGAATTCGATAATACGATAGAAATCAACAGTTTGAGAGAAGTCATTCTAGATTATTAGAAACCATGGAAGACTGTTCTCCCTCTTTACCTAGTGGAGAAGCTTTGAAGATGGAATGTGAGGAGACCGTGGAAGGAGAATCCCAACACAAAGACGAAAAGGACATCGTGATCAAGTCGAGATGTCCAGAACAAGAACAGCAATTGGTCTCCTACTGTGCTACATACCTGGCAGACACAATTACGACATGGATGAAGCATGATTACTATGAATGTCAAAACATCAGTCAAGAAGAAAAATTCAACGAATATCTGGACGAAGCTTGGAGTCTGTTTAAAAAAGACGTGTTACGTTGGTGGTATAAAGACTTGCGTGAACATTTCTGTCCTCCATTAACGACTCGAGACATCCATTACATCAAAGCCCTCTTTGACAAATTCAAAGAGAAAGTCGAGATCGAAATTGATCACTTATTATCAGCAAAAGAACATTTAGTGACTTATTTTGATCGTGATTTTTCTAGAAACGATGAGAAAGTAAATCGTTGATTTTGTGACTAGTATGCTTATTTTGTTGTCTTAAGCTAGGAAACGTAGTGTCCATCCATGACTCAATGACTTGCAACAGTGGAAATCACAATTTCATTCACAACTTTGCCAACCCTGTTTAAAGTAGAGTGTAAATTGAAAAAATGTTTGTCATTTGAAAAAATGTTTGATGTTATATTGTTGGATTATTGTTAAAAAATGTTAGAGTTGTTGGTTAATGTTAAGTGATTTTGAATAAAAAATGTTGTGTTTTGAAAAAAATGCCTTTGTGGTTTGTTTGGCTAAAGGAATGTTGATTTATGCTCTTTGACTTCTTACTATCCCTCTCATGACACTCATTGAACGTTGCGGCTCGAAAACCGTAGAGGGATGTTTTCCTTCACGTCCGCGCTTTGACTTTAAGAACCGGGTTGTTTCCAGTCTAACCATCCATTGTCGACTCATCCTCCTACGAAGATGTGCTCCAAACTAGCTAAGCTAAACGAAGCCTACGTGAATTTGCATAGGGTCAGACACAGTCTGATACCGAAGCCAGAAGAGATAGAGAATGTGAGAATGTTAAAAGTTACTGAAGACCTGATAGAAGAGCTCTTCAGAGAAGAAGTGAACAGGGAGAAAGAAGAATGGACAGAGAAGTACAGACTTCAGAGACAGCAGCAGCAACAGCAACAACAACAGCAACAGCAGCAGCAGCAGCAACCTGAACCTGACAGAGGCTTTGTCGATTGTCGTATCGACACCAAAGAGTTCTTCTTCTCTTTCCGAAGAAGCAGACCTATCGCCAGAAAGTCTATCCTCAGAGGACATCGCATTCTTAGAAACTAATAAAAGATTGTCGTAACAAAAAACAGCCCTTTTCAGGGCTACCCCAATACTCTAGAAAAGAAATAACTATCCATTTGCCAATGTGAGTAGGTAGAGTAGTGTGAACATAAACACTAACTCTTTTTTTTCATAGTGCGAGTGTATGTGTTTGTGTATAAGATTGTGTGTTGGTAAGTGCTCACGTACGTTGGTGTGGATAGTAGATTAAAATGATTTTTTTTGGTGTTTGAGGTGTGGGAGAGTAGATTTGGGGGTTGGATTGCTTTGCGTATGTGGATAGTATATTGAAGTGATTAATAAAAAAAATTTTTAGAATAGTGATGAGCAGTATAAAAAAGTGACTAAGTGTTTCTTTTAAGTCCGCGCGTTTTAAGTGATGATCTAGGTTATATCAATTTTGTGTCTTAGGGGGATGTTTTCCTTCACGTCCGCGCTTTTTGTATAAATTAAAAGTCACTCGACAGTCCAGCTACCCTTGTTGATTGATCAACACTAGAAAAATGAGTAGAATGAGCAGCAGACTGACTAAATTAATGGAACTTCAGATGCATCTGGAGTATGCCAGATGCCTCCTGAACGAGCTGGCTGCAGAGGCCCTTGTGGAAGAAGCCAGGATAGAACAAGAGGAAGAAGAAAGAAAACTGAAAGAAGAGGAAGAAAAAAAGAGAGGGATAGGGTCTCACGTGTTCATGATACAGAAATGTGAGGTGAAGCCCTGGGTGATGGAACCTCCACAGGCAATGACTGCACCACAGTTACAACCACAACAAGAACAAGTACAGGACCCACAAGAGGTAAGGAGACCAATTGTTCATCCTCGAATGAGGAATAGAAGACAAAGAAGACAAAGGGAACAAGAAGTGTTCACTATTCGGCAAACGGAGGAGTGGGATAGTGAAGCCACTCAACCCTCGTCAGCTCTTCCAACCACTTCAGTCAATTGGACCAATGATTGAAGTAGGCGTTGTGTCTGTGGTGCCAGACCCGGAAGGTGCCACCATTAGCCAGGTGCCTCTGAAGTTTCAAAAACAGTCCTTTTCAGGACTACCCAATACTCAAGAAAAGAAATAACCATCAATTTGCCAATGTGTGTAGGTAGAGTAGTGTGATAATAAACACTAACTCTTTTTTAATAGTGCGAGGGTATGTGTATGTGTTTGTGTGTTTGTGTTTGTGTTTGTAACTGCTCACGTACGTTGGTGTGAATAGTAGATTATGGGTTTCTTGATTGTTTCTTAGCGTATGTGGAGAGTATAGTTTGGGTTTTGTAACGGCTCACGTACGATTGTGTGGATAGTAGATTATGGATTTTGTTTTAATGATTTGCGTGTGTAAATAGTAGATTTGGGGTTTGTTTATTGTTTCTTAGCGTATGTGGAGAGTATAGTTTGGGTTTTGTAACGGCTCACGTACGATTGTGTGGATAGTAGATTATGGATTTTGTTTTAATGATTTGCGTGTGTAAATAGTAGATTTGTGGTTTGTTTATTGTTGCTTCACTTATGTGGATAGTATATTATATGAAATGAGAAAAGTAGGGGATGTTTTCCTTCACGTCCGCGCGTTGTTTGGTCATGATCTAGGTTAGATCAATTTTATGTTTTAGGGGGGATGTTTTCCTTCACGTCCGCGCTTTTCGTATAAGAACCCACAGTATTCGTCGTTCAAACCATTCTACAAAGAAGATGGCTTCGAACCACCTTGACAGAATGCAAAAATTACAAGACGTTTTAGACAATTTAGGAATAATGGAGCAGATGTTAGTGAGACTCAATGAAGACCACTATTCCTATAGTCCCCATCGACTAAAGATGGAAATTAATAACTTAAGAAAAGTAAAGGACATAATAAGTGGTGTCATGAAAGAGATAAAGGAGGAGAAGGAGGATGAAGAGGAAAGGATAAGAATACGAAAATGGAATGAAAAAATTGAAAAAGAAGAAGAAAATGAGAAGAGGAAGAAAGAAGAGGAGGAAGAGAAGAAGAAAGAAGAGGAGGAGAAAAAAAAAGAAGAAAAAGAGTGTAGGAGAGAAAATAAGAAGTTGGTGGAGAAAAAGAAGAAATTAGAAGCAGAAGAAGAAGAAAAACCAAAGGCCCTTTTCAGGGCCACCCACATTTCTCGAAAAGAGATAGCCTTTCGATTGCCTACCCCTTTATAAAAAAATTAAAAAAAAAAAAATAAAAACAATCCCATGTTCAATTCCCCTTGTCCCTAAAGTAGTTTTTTTTTTTCTAACATGTTCAATTCCCCTTTGTCCCTAGACAAACCCAAACTCTATTCCCATGTTAAATTCCCCTTGTCCCTAGACAGACCCAAACTCTATTCCCCATGCTCAATTGCCTTTGTCCCTAGAATCGATATTTTTTTTTCCATTGTTCGAATGCCTTTGTCGCTAATCTCAATATTTCCTTTTTTTTCCTTTCTCCAATGTTAAATTCCATTGTCGCTAATCTTACCCAGGGTTTTTTGCCCATGTTAAATTTCCATTGTCGCTAATCTTACCCAGGGTGGTTAATGTTAAATTTCCATTGTCGCTAATCTTACTCAGGGGGTGTTTTTAATGCTAATTCCCATTGTCGCTAATCTCACCCCTTTCACTACTCTCACCCAATTAACTTCTGTTTAGCACACCACCTTTGTAGGCTGATGACGTGTTATCGAAACTTTTCTTCGTTACATTCCCTCTATAGTCTCATAGTGTCCTCAGATGTAAATATAATTTAATTCCCTTAGAAATTTTGAAAGTAATGAACACTACAAATGCTAACCATATAAAAATGTACCCTCAATGTACAATCTCCGTGGAGCCACAGAGTGTCACCCAATATGAACCTACGGCGAGAAGGTCAAGGGTGTCTAGTTTTACTATTTATGTGTACTCATTATGGTTAATAATACATTACTGGGTTTTAATTCTAGATGTTTACTGCAGTATAAATACAATTTCACTGTCTTTACAGTATGTATAATTTTGTCATCAGTTAGACAAGATCAAGGATAGACAAGAAAATAAAATAAATCGTTACAAATCATGCATCAGCTGAAAAAAATCTAATTAACGAAGAGTTCATTTCATGGAAGAAATTAAGCCTTAAAAGATGCGAAATATCCCCGTCTAGTACTAAATATTACAACCTATTCCCCCGTCTAATACTAAATTATACAACCTATTCCCCCGTCTAATACTAACTTATACAACCTATTCCCCCGTCTAGTACTAAATACTATAACCTATTCCCCCGTCTAATACTAAATTATGCAACCTATGCCCCCGTCTAATACTAAATTACACAACCTATTCATTCGTCTAGTACTAAATTATAAAACATATTCCCCTGTCTAGTACTAAATTATACAACCTATTAGCGGCACTTATCTCAATAAAATAAAACTGACGCTAACTATCACCCAGAAATGACTCGCACTGATACATACAGATCTTTATAAACAGTGAAATAGAGGTAACCGTGTGTGTGTGTGTGTGTGTGTGTGTGTGTGTGTGTGTTAGTCTTAGTAATCTTTATGTATTTTTGTATATGAAACAGTCATGGTGATTCTGCATGCATAGTTGTGTATAATGCAATCATGGTGAGAAGTTTATGAATTCTTTCAAATTAGCCACTGGGAAATAATGTTTTCTAATACTACTGGCATTAATAAAGGAAATAATATCATTGTAACTGTATATCTGCCTAAATATATAGTTATATCTTTAATATCAATACACCAGTTCAAACAGATCTACTGACTGTGAAGACTGACTACTTCACCGCAAGGTCTATGGCACTCTTTTGGAACGGAAACAATACAAAATGTTTAATTACGTAACGGAAACAGAAAGAAAAAAAAAACAGTGTATCTATAACCCATGGTTTACGGCAATTGCAGTTTGCTACCCTTGTTGTAACGTGATACTACGTATGACTAAATGCATGACCCTTGTTGTAACGTGATGCTACGTATGACTAAACGCATGAACCTTTTTGAAATAAATCGCATTATCTTTATTCAGTTATTTCTTGTAATGATGTTTAGTACCGGATTAAGGTAGAATAGTCATTTGACTTATTGACCTGTCGCTGCGACAAACTGAAGATAACTCAATAGTTGTCAGTAGAAACAGACAATCCTTTATTAAGCGTGAGAGATTCGTTCAGCAGACGTCGAGCATTTAAAATTGTGGTAATCATTTTGCATCATAATGAAAGACCCATATATACAGCGCAAAATATAAAAGTCTTGTGCCCTGCAACCATTTCAACAGTTTTACCATGTATTTCAGTTTTCTCATGTTTCATTTCTTCCCTTTCCGTTGGGATAAAATCATCCTTAATTTTTTTTTTTAAAAATATTACGACATGGTCTATTGACTCATATGCAATGCATATCGTCACATAAAGGTATAAAACTTTTCTTAACAGTATAATATTATACCTACTTGTGCACATTTAACAGAGTGTATGCTAGATTGGTTCATTGAATGTTATATTGGTATACTGAGATTGTAACTGGTCATGTCACTCTGGCTGTGCGACTATCCGTCTGTCCGCTTATGGATTGCTATTGAAATCTAAGTTCCGTTTATCCTAATTTCGACGTACGTCGCATTATCTATGTTATTTCACTTCAAGAAACAGACGAAAAGATAAATTTCAGATCCCGCAGCCAGGCGAACGGGGATAGTTTGCAGTAAAAATATATACTTTTGTCATGTTATCAATGTCTAATTCAAAAGCCTAACGACCAGGCCCGCGCTACCATATAGGCAAACTAGGCAGCCGACTAGGGCACTGATTTCAGGGGGCGCATTTTTAATTTTTTTTTTATTGTTTATAAATTTGGAAATTGATATGTTCCGGAGGGGGGGGGGAGGGGGCGCCAGAATCTAACCTTGCCTAGGGCGCCAGATAGTCTGGCCGGGTCTGGCGCCGGCCCTGCTAACGACATCTTACATATATTTTTTTTGTTTTAATTTCGATCCTTTAAATTACTTTAAAATATCACTCATAAATATTCAATTCGAATTGGTACACACCAACCCTTGATCTTTCTGTATATTTAATGTCTGGGTACGTCCAGAGGTATTTATCAAAGAAGGTATTAAATTAAAACATGCGTTCTGCTCTGTTTAGTCTACGTATGTAACTTTGTATGTGGGGATATGAAGTGGAATTATATATATATATATATATATATATATATATATATATATATATATATATATATATATATATATATATATTGGGTACAGGTTAGAAAAGATTTTAATTTGCCAGCATTATCTTTGGTGTCGGCAATGGTCGCTTTGCCTGTACCAAGATGCATGCTCGATAAGCTAAATGCACTTACGTCTCTAATGAGGACAGAACCTTGTCGTGGATATATACATTAGTGCGGTGCGGGCACACTCGCATGGTAACTCGGTGTTTGACTCTGTACTAAATACTAAGTCATTCCAGATGCTTCTGAAAGAATCTAAATATACGTCAAAAGAGCATGATGGGGTTGGTGCAGTAACCTCCCATAAAATGTATCCATATCAAGGCGGTACCTGGGGTATACATTTATCAACAATAACAATGACATGATTCCTAAAAGTAAACCGAACGATCGCAGACATAAGCACTATCTCTATTATCATAGATACACGCGCGAACCTTTACCATTCTTGTCATAGGTACATTTGGAAAAATAGTTGCTGGACACAAATAACAAAACCTTGAATCAAATGGGCCGAGTATCGGGAAGAGGCATGCTTTTGCAATCGAATTTGATTTAAGAAGTTTATGCTGAGAATAATTTGCTGCGATTAATTTCTGAAAACATCTTTCTCTGTGTTATACATGTATGCAAAGAATATTGTTCCATTAAAGAAATTTGTTCCTACTTGTCCTGTACCTCTGAAAAAATACCCGTATATTTGAGCATCGTATTCGATCAGAGGCTCTCTCACACAGACACACAAACACGAAGTAAACAAACACATAACATCCTGCTAGTTTGTACAAATTATAACGTACTTACTCAAAGATGAAAAATACAAGCGAAATCTCTCGCATAGTCCGTTTGGAATTTGTCAGGCAAGAGCTACGTAACAGCGAACAGCTAACTTATAATTCGTCAAATGTACTCCATTACTTACTAAGCTTGTCGTATATTATAATTGTAGGACCTCTATGCAAATATTGTCAATTATTCTGGAAATAATTAACAATCACTGAAAATAAAATTTAGGTTCATAATCGCTTTTAATGACGGACGTGTTACGGTGATGTATGTATGTCTGTGTATGTGTGTGTATGTTACTTTTACGATTATTTAATTGTAGAAGTTAGATGAAGATTACGGGGATATACGCATGACATACTAAAGCTTTTCAATAGAATATACCGAAGAGCACTAGGTAGGTTTAGAAGTTAATACCCCAACCGGATAATTGTTAAATAGACACCGTTATATGTAGTCCTGACATACTCAAACCACGTACCTACTGGGTCGTCTCCTTTACACAACTTGTAATTGGCTACAATATATGGTATCAGCTGACAATATGAGGCGAGTCCTTTAAACCAATGACGCAGACATATATTTGTTTGTTTGTTTTTTTAAGTTAAAGAGATACTTCAAATTAGAGTGCATGTGTTGTACTCTTTAAAAAAAGTCTATGAAATTAGAGGAGCTGCAAGTGGCTTTGTGGTTAGCGTGTCAGATTTGCGACCGAAATATTATATATCCAGATCCTACAGTTCGATAAGCACAGATCAGTTTTCGTTATATTTTCCTCGAAAGGGCAATTTGCTCCAATAGCATGGACACTAAATAGCCTTCTTGTGTTGTTGTGCCGCGAAGCACTAAACTAAATCAAATCACGGAAAGGGAAGTTAAGAGTGATACACGACCTATGACAATTGAGCTCTCATTTTGAATGACACATTTAGTCATTGATCTCGATAATTATAGTTTCAAACAGACAGATATATATATGGCCTCCTATTCGAACGGGATCATATTGTGCATACTCGCACGGTATCTTATTACACACACACACACACACACACACACACACATATCCTATTGCGCTGTCACACAAGGCCTCTTATTCTATATACAGTGTCTAAGATTATAGACACACATAGTCTCATATTCTGCAAACACGTGTCTCATGTTTTGCACACACATATACACGGCCTCTTATTCTACACACACAGTCGGTCTACTATTCTACATATACAAACTATCTCCTATTCTATACACATACATAAACACATACACATTACCTGACCCCTATTTTACACACGTACGCATGGTCTTCTATTCTATCAACACACAAAGACATATACACACACAGATTATACAGACACGGTCTCATATTCTACACACATGCACACAACGACTCCTAGTATACACTCACAAGAACGCTATAAGTCAGCTTAATGCGCTTTAAGGTTTAGGACAGTTAATGTAAAACTGAAGAACTAACTGTTGTTGATTAAGTTATTGTGATTCATCAAAAGACCGTTGTCACATCATCACATTTCAGGTTATTGTAATTAGTACATTTGAGACTACAGGTACATCAACACCTTTAGCGTTGGATCTTATATATAATTTAATTAAAACTTTATTCATTGGGCCTGGTTGTCGACAAAACGTGTTGGACTATTTAGGAGTTAACTCATAAGTTCTTTTTTACAGTTTCACTTTGTATTTTCTTGGGAAATAAATGTCTACAAAATGTATTATGTTGCTTAGTTTAACAATGTTCTCTCTCTCTCTCTCTCTCTCTCTCTCTCTCTCTCTCTCTCTCTTAGACCGCTCCTGTGGCTTAGTGGTTAGAGCGTCCGTCTCGGATACGGGAGGTCTTTGATTTGATCCCTGGCAGAGTCACCCCAAAGACTTACAAAAATGGTACTAACAGTTGCCTCGCTTGGCGCTCAACACTAAGATGTTAGTGTTAGGACTGGTCGGCCTGGTATCAGGATAATGTGACTGGGTGGGACTTTATGCAAAATGTCTGCGGCATGATGCCCCAGTGCTAAACATCACTATAAACTATCACATTGCAGACATCGTAGTGAATTGACTGAGAAATTGTTTAAAGCTACGTTAAAAATCCAAATCTCTCTCTCTCTCTCTCTCTCTCTCTCTCTCTCTTACTGGCACACCTGCGAATTTGTCCATTACGTCTATTTGACTGTTTCGAGGAGTATTTATTGATATCATTAATTTAGTTGAAAAACAATATTGACTGCATTGGTGTTATGTTTTATGCAACTAATAATAAACCTTGCCATATACCTTAACTGGGCTTTAACGTACTAGCTAGCCATATCAACGATACATTTCAAGAAGATTATATAGATAAGACATAACTTTGCCACACAATTTCAAATTGAAACCATTGATCCAAAAGCTTTTGTGGTTCAACTCCGTTTTCTCAAACCACTACCCCACTGTATAGAAATGGTATCACCAATCTCATGCACAATAGATTAATCAAACGTGAACCAACATTATAAGATCAGAGAGAAATGTTTAACAATATTTTGTTTCTAATTAGTATGCATTTATTAGCGTCAGCAGCAAAAACAGTGCCATTGAAAGAGATGGCTACAAATATAACTATACTGACTAAATTGATTTATATAAGACAGTTTACAATTCCATGACGGAGAATATAGGTCATTAGTCATTCAAAAAATTGGAACAGAGAAAACGGACAAGTAATAATGTATCGATATGCTACGTATCCCAATTATAAAAAATGTTTTCTCGCCTGAGAAAGTTGATTGTAGAACTGCGGGTTTGCGGCAGAAAAGGCGAAACTGATGTAAATAAAAACTTTCGGTGTAATATCCCATCAGTAGTGATCGAACATCACGTGTGGAGAAGACACCGGTAGCTAAAAAATGTTCTTGATCGCGTGTTTTGTTTTTATTTTTACAACTAGCGCTGAATTAGCATAGATTTATATACCAAGTAGAATTATGATTATTATGCCCATATATGAAAACATACAACTTAGAAATAAAAATAAATTAGTAATATGTTAGTAAGTTTCCCAGACTGTAATAATGCACCGTATCTGCACAAAAATGGACACCTTCCAGCTGTCTCAGAAAGTGTCAGATAAATTTTTGCACAATTAAAGAAGAACAAGAACTAAATACTTTAATCGGTAAAACGTACAGGGAATGCAATAAAATACAGCTTTTCTAAAATGATGATGATGATGATGATGATAATGATGATGATGATTTGATTACTTAGCACCATCTTGGGTAATGTACAACTCATGGTTTTAGTTTTTCTTTAAGTAAAATAGTATAAGTTCATTGTATATTCCAAAAGTTACATTTTTTGGGGGGTAGGGTTGTGATATAGTCCTGTTATAAACATAAAATTCAGTGTCAGATCTAACATCAGATTTATCTTCCTATATACTGAAGCCTTATACGAAGATAATTTAGGATTATTGGGGGCTAGGGGTTGGGGCATCAACGTGGATATCGAAGCTGAAAATTCAAAGAGTATTATGTGTGTGTGTGTGTGTGTGTGTGTGTGTGTGTGTGTATGTGCCTAAAAATCAAAATGTGTCAGAAATATTCAAATGTGTTTTTTCTTGGTTCACTATGGTTGTTTAAATATAAGCAGAGATATAATATTTCAAGTTAATGCAAGCGTATTAAATTCATAGTCTTGACTGGATATCACATTATAAATTTATAACTCCTGTCCACGTGTCTTATTTGCTGTAGATCGTTCTGATGAATTCAGTCACTTTCCTTGAACTCAGTTGTATTGTGTTTTCGCTAAATTATGTTGAGAGAGAGAGAGAGAGAGAGAGAGAGAGAGAGAGAGATGTTCATTTTGAGTAAATAAATCAATTGACCTATCGATGTCGGGAAGCAACGTTCAACCAGTCGGCACATAATACAAACCCCAACTGGCGGCTACCAATTCAAATGTCAAGCTTGGTCTTTTCGTCTAACATTTATGTTCCACATGCGATTCATTAAGATATCAGTGGGGTGTCCGTGTCAGTCAAGTGGTATTTTTGGAACCCATTAAGTCACCGATGAAGGTTTGTTAAGACGTATGTCTAATGGGTCATGATCTTCGCTAGCCAAGGTTCCAATATGATAACCATTTCATATCGTAACCTGACTAGCGATGATGATGGGTCATTTGTGTGGGTCTGTTAAGTGGTGTCTATTCAATTGCCTATGCAGGTCTGTTAAGTAGCCTGTCTAGTGAGTTACCTATGTGGGTCGGCACTGGACACTGGGAAAAATGGTAACATTGCAATCTGATTAAAATCAGATCTCCACTGTAGACGTTTGACCGTGAAGACCTGATTTTAATCAGATTGGGAAACATTGTTACAAAAGACTGGCGTTAGTGGGTAGTGAATTAGTATCAGGAAAGTAATGGAAACTCTTTGTTCAATTGTTATAGCCTTAAAATGATTTATCGGGACAACAGGGTTTATATGAACAGATGGTTTATAGGGACAGAAAGGTTGTATAGGGGACAAAAGAGTTTATTGGGAAAACGAAAACATACACAAACAAGTACTTGTTCAACACACAGACAAACACATTTTGGGAGGCAATCGTCAAAGAGTATATCTTTTCTAGACATAGGAGTGGCCCTGAAAAGGGCCATGGGGAGTTGTTAACACACAGAGCATCACATTGGGCTTTTTTCTCTTCCTTAAACTCCGTATGAAAAAGGGACTGTACATCAAGACTCTCTTCAAACAGCCTTGTCTCTCTGCATAAATCCTTCTTTTCCAAATATCCGTATCAGTTATCTTCGTGATAGTGCATGATGCTGAACAGCATCCCCCAAAGTAGGGCATACGACTCAAAGTTTGTCCACATCCTGTCATGTGAACATGTGAATTCATTAGACGAGCCACTGGTATTTATAGTCTAAGGGGGAATCGAAACTGATTGACATCTTTCACGATACCAATGTCGCATTACAAAATACAGTTAGAGCGCAGTCTCTCTTCCAATCAGACGAGAGCGCGTGTGACGTGTCATGCTGTAGGTGCGCAGTGAATCAATGCGACATAGTTTGAGCATGACGGAAACTATGAAAATTATTTATATGTGTGTATCTGCGGTGGAATCGAGGAGTGATGGCTTGGTAGCTGCCAAAACAATCACATTTATACTCCCTGAAGAGAATGGTTTTAAATGCGATTTAGCTGATTTTCTTTTCTCTTCGTAAGAATTTAAGGGGAATTTTAACTTCACAATTCCATGTGTGTGTGTGTGTGTGTGTGTTTATCGTAAACTTTTTTCATTTAGTAACTTGAACAAAGAACCGTTTACGGCATTTCATATAGTTTGACATTTTTCACCTCTTGTTAAAATGAAAATAGCAAGTGTAGAACCTTTTGACTTCACTGCCCCAGTGGTAAAATATTTCAATAAAATTGCAAGAGATATTTTACAAGATTATTGCTGTCGCATGTATTGGCTGAGCATGTCGACTAGGTAGATTTAGAATGAGTGTACCTGGAGGATTTTGAACACCTTTCGAGTTATTAAAAATATTTTTCGTTTTCCTTTAAATAACCATATTTCTTGCTATATAATATTTAGAAATATGATATAATTCTATTGCAAAGGGGGATCAACTGATCCCCTACCCCTAAAATCCGCCCTTTTGTATGTGAAGAACACCTGCACAATTAGCGTAGAGCAGGAAATACGCAGCAATGACCAGCTGTTGTTACCGTCACGGATAAGTTCATTCCCAATATCTCATTTCAGCTCATGAAGGAAACTCATCAGTCAGATTGTTATGTTATATTGACTTAATTTATATTTGATTTAATTTAATTGTTGGATTGTTAGTTTTATTTTTTTTTATTCCATTACATATTATAGTAATGTAATTTTGTTTACTGGAATTTGACATTTTCCAGAAATTAGTTTGACCTGACTGTTTTCTCGCAAATACCTAATAACAGAACTTGGTATCTAAAAGCTGACCTATATTCTGACCTTGATATAAAATTAGTAAGAGCTGAAATAAATAAATTCCTTTTTTATTGTTTTTATTTATTCTTAGTGTGGATTTATAGGATGGAATCGAGGCTGTACAGGGCGTACGTGACTTTACACACGTGAATAGCATCTTTTTTTCGATATTTTGGTTTTATCGGAATGGCGCAGTATTAAGATATATTAGTGATGTACTGAGAGATAATTTTAGTTGGGCTTTTAAACACTTCGACGTCAAGGTGTTTTTCTTTTATTCAGTTGTGACCAGTTGGAGTTGAATACTTTAATTTTTTTTTTTATTATTTGGATTTAGAGATTAATTCTTTTCTCTGGAAAATATGTAAGTGCTCATACATAATTCTTGGACGAAAACAAGTATTGAAATTTTATTTGGAATTCAAACACAGGATTATTATTGTTTGTGGATCAAGAAGGAACTGTTGACACGTCAGTACTATAGTATACGTCATCGCCATCCATTTTGGATTTTCGTCGGGACTTGAACTCAAATTTATTAGAACATTTTATTACTAGGACTTCTAATTTGTAATTCTTGGATTATTCTTGGATTATTTGTGAATTTGATTCTTAAAACCGTAAGTTATTTTCCTCATTTTTACCTTGTTTTTTTTTCTAGGTAAATAAATTATTGGTTAAATTTTTCAAAGCTTGCTGTCTTCACTTTTTTCTTGTTACTGTTTATGACAGCCTAAACACGTAACAAGATAAATACAGAGTCCGTTTGCTGCACAATAACTAATCATAGAGTCTATAAAGCGTTAAAAAAAATTCAATTTTTATATAATGTTCTAAACAATTTGAATAATAGTATTTGCACGTGTAAAGGAAGGTATATTTAAGCTGAATATTGTGCAGTTTTGTTCCTTATCATCCTGGATTATATTTTTTGATGTTAATCTTGGAATTTTATTTTCAAAAACCAGGTTTTTTTACATAATATTTCCTAGGTGTTGACTTAGAAGCATGACATCAAAATCAAGTGTCATTCTTCTATAGCTGATTTCTCAAACCTGTCTGGCCACGTCCACCCCTTTTATGCAGCGCAAATTATTACGGTTAACGTGGCTGTTGATGTTGAATGGAGTCAGGGAAGTTTATACGCATTTATTAGTAATACCTGTAACAGTTATATTTCTCTGTTTGAGATACAAATCTTTTCTTGTTAGCATATTAACATACAAATCTTTTCTTGTTAACTATAATGCATGTTAACATACAATTCTTTTCTTGTTAGCTTAAATTCATGTTATAACAACGCTCTATGTTTGTGAATACAGTCCTTGCTGATACGTCCAATACAAATCTACAAAATAAAAATAAAAATAGCGAATTCATTTATTCAAAACAATTGACACTAAGCACTGAATTTTTAATGGCGATAAGATTCAAAGATATATAAATGTATACCAAGTACACAAAATCACAAATAAACATCCTTTTTTGATTGAAACTAACCTCTTGTCTTCACTGACAGTTCTACAGGCACAAAAAGAAAGGTTTCTACCAATACAATAATTAATATAAATAGACTCAATATTTATAGGTTGCTGCATTTGAATGGGAAAATATGAACGAGTATTTCGGAAATGGAAACACGGCACGACCATGGGAGTACAATATATCCATCCGACAAAACGAGCTGATTTTATTCCGATACACATGCAGCAAGCATCTTTTTATTAAATGCTCATTTTCGTGTTCTACCTAATGCTTAATTATGTAAACAAAAGTACACTACGCGAAACAAAGTAACGGAATGTATGCCATATTCCAAACTAAGTACACGACCGCAGATTGATCATTACACAACAGCAACATTATTAATGCGCACATAACTGTCATGTGGCAGTCCACGAAACATCTGCTTTAGTTCATTCAGAAACAAATTTAATCAACAAAATGTAAATCGCCTTCTACGTGAGTTTACACGATTTACTTACAGATCAAAAGTATAGGCGTCTGTGTCCATTGTTTGTTTACAATAGAAAGAAGTTCCTTTATGAGTGCAATATGAAGTGAGCGCGAGAGCAATATCGTAAAATACTGAACAATTCTGACAATATAAAGTTAACGGAGAAAAAAATGAGCATATAATAATAATAGCATCCTCAATCCATAACACAATCATATTCTCCACTGTAATTATACAGTCTGTATGCACCTGTTTCACATACATTCTTATAAATGCATCTGGTATTAGAATAATCAATACATATAATTGTTATGTTATCCACTGTAAATATACTGTCTGTTCTAATTGATATCTTCGACATGGAATGATGGCAAACCAAACAACGCAATAATTCTAACGACATGAAACAACACTAGCAATGAAATTAAAATTTCTTGCGACTGCACTTATAAAAAAAATAAATGTCAAGGCAAGCCTTTTACTTAATAATAAATTATAATCTATACATATCGCGATAACGGTCGACATTATCTGTTTTGTAAAAGAAGAATTATCCTCAGCACCGCTTGGAGGCAGACTGGCACTGCTATGAACTTTTCTTTTTCACAGATGGGTCGCATAAAAACTTCGTGAATTCTGTGGAAAAGAGTAAAGAAGAAATAAATGTAACAGTTTAGTAGATCAAAGGGGTCTTGATGATTTGATTATATAAAACTTTTGCTAATCAGTATTACATTCGCGTCCACGTCATTATGTAAATATGCCTTAACTATTCTGAGGAGATTTGTAGCAAATAGGTCTCTGTTACGACCCTTTGGTCATAAACTAAGTAATAAAAAGAAACACAATCAACAAGTTCGTATAACTTAACAGTTTAATTGTCAATGTTAAAATAAAATTATGAGAGGAAATTTCACTATTTTATAGTGAATCCCCAATAATCATAAAAATCAATGAAAGTTCTAAAGATTGTAAAGTTCATTATAAATTTAAAAACCAGAAAAGTACTGGTCCGCCAAGAATCATGACGTCGCCAAGATGAGGTTTTCTACAATTCCTTTGAATACTTTGCAACGGTTCCAGAATAATATTATAGTCCAAATAATAAGAACTTTATATTTCCACTGAACAGTCTTAACAGTTGTTTGTCCTCTCGAATACCATATAAGTATAACATAAAATACGTCTACAAGCTTCCAGCAGGAACACAACATGAGAATGACTCCACAACTAGAAATGTATCTGATTGCTCAATTATATCATTATGTAAAATGGCGAATCCAATTAGTTATTACTTACAAAGGAGGAGCAAATAGAGATTAGATAGGTATTTTGGACTGGATACAGTCAACTAAATTCAGCATAGGTAAAATAATTTTCGTTCGATTCTGGAGCGAACGTGTAACCAGTTGACTGGGTCTTTGTACACGTACTCTAATCCCTGTTTTGAACTTTTTGAAGCTTCTCTCCAAGATACTGAGACGACCCAAACAGAAGATAATTACAATTATCCAGTTTAGAGAGTACTAAGGAACACAAGTGTTTTAGTGGCATCAACTGAAATAAATTGCGAATGGCACTGATACACCATGTCTCCAGATATGCAGCTTTGTTCATGATATATTGGTGTAATGAATGAGAACTGTCAATAGTGACACCTTGGTTCTGTACTTATGGTGTGAATTCCAATGTTTATGTTACTGATACTTATTGTTTGAAGTAAAGGATGGGAATGTGAAAGTCCTTGCGTTCCGATCAGACAATTGCCGTTAAAGGTTGCCTTTGAAATTATGTGGCACAAAAGTGTGGTGACGATGAGTCGACTAAAACTGGGTTGTCAAGTGATCAATAATTCGGAGCAGGATTTGACGTTGAAGAAATTTGCAAACATACCGGGACGTTCGAGCGGGGATAAGGTCGTTTGAATAAGTTTATGTTTGTTCTTAGTAATATCAAGCAGCTCCTTGCAGCTGGAGTTTTCTGTGTGCTTAAATAGATTGATTTATATGAATGAACTATGTTTGTGACATTCGTCTTAGCGGCGTTGTAGATTTGCTTATGAATAGTAAAAGCAGGTACAAGACAGTGCTGCTCAGCCTTACTGCTCAGCCGTACTGCTCAGCCTTACTGCTCAGCCTCTATTATCAGTGCAAAGCTCGTTTCTAATTTTACTATACCATGGAGAACACTTCTGAATTGATCATCTGCACCAGGTTACTGGGGCTTTATTTTCAAGTAATGCAGGCAAACGCCTATCAATTTGTAATGCTGTAGGAGGAAAGAAAGTTATTAGGTCTACTAGGATGTCATGTATTCGTTGGGTTATCATACGGGTATTCCTTTAATAGCACATATTAGTGACTGATACGTCAAGATGACGCAGACGTGATCTGCGGATGTTTGTGAGACACCAATGAAAACTGTAGAATATTATCATCAGGTCTATGAACAATCCAATCAAAAATTTGACCATGTGTATGGGTGATAGTCTAGAGTGAAAGTTGTAATCTCAAAGAATAATCAGATAGACACCTATCGAATGTTGAAAAGTAGGTTAATAAACTGCTCCAAAACAAGTGAGTATGTCAGCTTGTTTTGTCAACTGTGAGTTGTTGTTGTTGTTGTTGGGTTTAACGCCATTTTTCAGCACACGATAGGCTATGTATGGCGGCCAGTATTAATGGTGGAGGAAGAACCCGGGAAAACCCCGGGAAGAACCACCGACCCACGAGAAGCTACTGGCAAGCTTTCTCAACTACCTACATTGGCCGAATCCTAGACTCGAACCCACGCAGACAGAGGTGAGATGGCAGTGATCCATAACGGAGAGCGCTTTAGACCACTCGGCCACTCGGGGCACCATATTTCCACTGAACAGTGCTAACAGTTCATTGTCCTCTCGAATACCATATAAGTATAACATAAAATACGTCTTCAGACTTACAACAGGAGCACAAAATGAGAATGACTCCACAACTAGAAACATATCTGATTGATCAGTTCTCTCCTTATGTAAAATGGCAAATCCAGTTAGTTATGACTTACAAAAGAGGAGCAAATAGAGATTAGATAGGTATTTTGGACTGGAGACAGTCAACTAAATTCAGCATAGGGAAAGGAATTTTCGTTTGATTCTGGAGCGAACGGGTAACCAGTGGATGGCGCATATGTTCTTTTTACTCGTACTCTAACCTCTGTTTTGAACTTTGTGAAGTTTCTCTCCAAGATACCGAGACGACCCAAATAGAAGAGAATTACAATAATCCAGTTTAGAGAGTACTAAAGGTAAAGGTATTCGACAACCGCTAAAGACTACCTCCACACACCCTACCCCCCCACCCCCCGCACCGTGGTGAGGATTGCAAGACAAGATTATAATTGAAATTATAAAATCAAAGAGAGTAGTGATCCATTCATATAAGCATATTATGCATAGAGATAAAGTTGTTACATTTTTTATCATCTAGAATTTAATAAATACAAATACAGTTAAGCCATTTATATTCTTATACAGTTATTACACTTTAGTCAGGGATAGGAGTATACCAGAGTATAGACAAGAACGAATATCTCGTGCTCATCTCTCAATAACTTTCCGATTCGGTCAACATAATGATCAATCAGATGTATTGAGCAATGTCACGTGACACATTACGACAACATGATGAAGCAAATCTGTATACAGTCTATTATAATATAAACAAATGAGTATTCGAGTGTTCAACATTTTCACATGGTATGAAATGTGTCGTATCATGTTTAAAACACAGGTAGAGTTCGTCGTGAGGTGAGTTGGTGTAATATAGTCGTATAGGTCTGTTCATTGTCTCGTATCATATGTAGAATAGAGGTAGAAGTTTTGTCGTAAGGTCAATTGGTTCTGTATGGTTGATAGGTCTTTATAAACAATTAAAATAGTTCCTTTTATCTTGTCTTTGCAAAAAATAAAATTCATTGTAAAGCTGTTTCATTATTAGGTATGGTGTTGCATAGTGTCAATTTCCACTGACCTTTTGTGGGCGTTTTAAAATAGTAATTAAGAAACAATTGGATATATTCATTAATATTGAATATGAATATGAAATGCTTGCTATCTAGATAATTCTCAGTTGCCTGGTCCTGTGCAATAATTGTTTGTACATGTCACTTCTAATCGATTCCATCAGAGCCAAATTCGAAAGAATTATGTGTATTCAATGCCTGCACTCAAGGTATGTATGCGAAGTCGAACCCAGAATATCTGAATGATAGCAAATGATATTGTAATGTCACCAAAATTTGAGACGATCACGCAACATACTAACTTAGGTGAGGAATATAGGGAAACAGGGGAGATCTCTGGAAATAACAATTTGTTAATTACTAAACAATTAGCCGTTGATGTGCTGGGACCTTGACTCAAAATTGTGACCAAGGATAGACAATTCAAGCTATATCGTAATGTCCCAGCCAGGCTACTGTTTCTCGACTTTCTTTAAAGAAAATAAGAAGGACGGGGGAATGACGTACCTTCTACATCAATCTTGCCATTTTTATCTGTATCCATCATAGAAAGAAGCTCATTGATGTCTTCCTCCGCCAGAGGATCCCCCAGAGACAAGAGGGCTCCTTTCAATTCCTTGGTGTCCAGACTCCCATTTCGGTCCTTGTCGAAATGGCGAAATGCTTCGCGGAGCTCAATCTCAACTGTCTCTGGTGGTTTACAAAACGTTTGGATCAGCTCGCAGTACTCATCATAGTCGACGGTTCCATTGTCTGGACAGTGAGAAAAACATGCAGCACAAAGTTATCTTCAAATGTAGAATTCTTTGTTTGAACTAGACCAACGCATGACCTAAATTAACGCATTAAATAAAATATTCAAAACTATGCTCATTTTGATGTGTCTTACCTTAAAACAGGATTTCTTTTGAAGTTATCTTTATACAGCAATGTGAAGTTGTTATTGTTTTACGTGCCTTGCGTTTTTTTTCCCTAAGCGTATATGTAACTTTATTAGAGGGACTTAAGAGAGATTATTTGTGTTTAACTGAGTTTCTCTCTTTTCATAAAAATATTATTATTATTATTATTATTATTATTATTATTATTATAAAGGACAAGTGACCTAAAAGTTAAATATGTAAATTTAAGCGTCATCATTCGTTACTAGTTATTAAGCATTCTTGAAAAGGTGACATCATTTGGAGTTTCCTTACTTCTGTAATGCCGTATTCATGAGAGAGCGCAATACAGATACAGTTGACTGTTATGAGTAAGATACAAAAACTCTCCAAATAATTATTGAATTATAATTGTATCTAGACTAAAATCGTATAGATAAACTCTTATCAGTTTCGCATTACATATATACATAAATGCATACATACATGCATACATACATACATACATACATACATACATACATACATACATACATACATACATACATACATATATACATGCATTTAACCATAAGGAGAATATGGAAGACTCTTTGCTGTAGGTATTATTGTAAGTGTATTAAGTATTGGATCAGGTTGTTTAGAATGTTGATAGCCGATATCCAAGACAATTTTATATTATGCTAAAAAATGGACTAGTTGGGAAAAGTTACATGGGTTTCGAAAGTTAAAGACATACAATCCAGATATGGATTTGTCTATATTTGGTTAGAACAGAATGTGGAAGATAAAAAAGTATATTTGTTTTACCCAACGTCTTAAAGACAATTTAATTCAGGATTTCAATTCAGCCGTAAATAAATCACACAGGCCATATTGCTATAGTAAAGTTTATGATACATTTCCTTTTAGCTTTGTACAACCAATACTTTGCCTACCTATCTACAAAAAGCATTAAGCAGATTCCGTTGTTCTGCTCATAATTTTGCTATACAGCAAGGACATCATAATTGCATCCCCTACCCCCAAATCAACGTATATTATATGTTGTCTGATCAAAACCCACATAGAAGATGGACATCACTTTGTTTTACTATGCTCTTTTTGCAGATATTAGAAACATTAATAACATAAATGTTTAGCACAAGACACCCAGATGAAGAAATCTTCTGTTAGATGATGAAGTCAAAGAACCATGTCATAATATCTTAACTCGCACAATACATGCGTCTTACCAGCCTTCCACAGAAGAGATCAATAGCACACGTAATTGAATTATTATTTATTTTATATAGTCTTAGAGAAACACAGTAGTTCTGCTGGTACAGTACCATACTCGTACTGTAAGGGGTCGTGAGTTCGATACCTGCACATGATAGCCTGGGTCCGCTACCTTGTTGTGCCCATGTGATATACACTTAGTTCTCATTTCCTATTCATTATATAGTCAATAATACCAATAATAATGTGTCAAAAGTGCAGTTAAAACCATAAAGAAAAATCTTACTTGCTTCGAATGAAGGCACACCTTCCAAAAATTCTTTCTGCCTCTCCTCATCTACATAAATGAAGAGACTTTCCTCTCAATTGCGAAATTAAAATCAATCTGGCGGATTTGTAGCTGGTTTTTCAAAACGTGTTTGCTTTATTCACAATAATATACGTTGCCTTCTCTTGGATTCCATATCATGTTTTTTACTTTAATATAAATACATAAGTCACTGGGGGAGGGATGGGGACCCGAGTAACCTAGTGGTCTAAAGCGTTCACCCTTCCTGATAACTGATATCTCACCCCTGTCTGAGTCGGTTGGAGGGCTCGGCTGATGTAGGTACGTGAGAAAGCTTGCCAATAGCTTCTTGTGGGTCGCATATTCTTTCCACCGGTTATACTGACCGCCAGGTATAGCTATAATGTGCTGAAAAATGGCGTTAAACCCAACAACAACATAAATCATTTACCATATAACCTGATGCGCAGTAAAATGACCAACAAATTAATCAACTAGTCGTTCTAGTTGCTTTATATTTGTGAAAACAGCTTAAAGACTGTAGTGTTCCCAGTAGTCTACCGATCAATGCAATCCTACCACTGTCAGCGTGGGTTTGAGTCTTAGGCTCGGCCAATGTGGGTATCTGACAAATCTTGCCAGGACCGTCCCGTGGGTTAATGGTTCTTACTAAGGTTTGCCTGGGTTGTCTACGCTGAGAAAAAGGGTTAAACCCGAACGCAATTTTTGTTTTCAAAAAGCCAGAAGAAACAAAAGACGGAAACATATGTTGTGGTTCGTGCTTCATATCAGCGTCTGCGCTTATTCTTCAGATGGAAGAAATTTAGACAGAAAGCAAAATCACGCAGATTCGATGCAGTAAACATAAAATTAATGCTATGAAGGCGCTGAATTTTTATATAAAATAAATTAAAAAAATCTCAATACATTCTTTTTCAGGAACAGCTATTCCTTTCGTTGTTATCAATATTACTTAACTATAATGTGCGGGGAAGACGCTGTTGGGTACAACCTTTAAGTGAAACTTAACATTAATTTTTAGAAAGTAGTGTGTACCTAGAACAGATCATGGCTTTACTAGATCAAATGTGTTTTCAAGAAAACAGATTACATTACCCTTGTACTGAATAAAAGAAAAATTGTGGCGAAGTGTCTAATGCAGCAATATCTCTTGTCTGCACAAATTTGCACAAGTGTAGCAGATTCATTAAATATCCTTTGAACATTCTGCACAATTAAAACTCTCTACAAGACATCATTTTGTCATACAATAAACCGTCTCTCTCTCTCTCTCTCTCTCTCTCTCTCTCTCTCTCTCTCTCTCTCTATATATATATATATATATATATATATATATATATATATATATATATATGCTTCTCTTTCGACTACAAATTTAGACGTTGGTCCTGTCTTGCAAACGACTAGCGTTTATAGCAATATGTTGTTTGACATGGTTATTCAAGTTTACAAAGATGCGTGGTTCTTGCATTTACTATGTTCTCTGTCTCTGACATTTAAAATGTACACTGGGTCAGCGAAAACATTGAACCATTCAGCTATATCATGAACTCGCTCAGTTACTAGTGCGTGTCCCGGGTCCGCAAGTACTACGGAAACTGAGGACACGGCGGTAACTATTACTTACTGTCTTTGTCAACTTTGGTCATCATTTCGGTAATATTTTTCTCAGATGGATTTTGTCCAAGTGCCCTCATTACTGATTTCAGTTCGTTGGCACAGATTTTACCATCTCCATTTTTGTCAAATAGAGAAAAGGCTTCCTGCATCTCTGAAATTCATTAAGAATTCATTACGAAATAAGTGAACGAACAATAAATTAAAAGTGAAGACAGATTCCATGAACAATTTTTCTTACCTGTGCAATGCTCCACGATGCATGTAATATTTTCTTTCCTAAAGCATGAACACAAAATCTCATTAAGGCGAGGAAATAGCTAAATATAAAATACTACTATTGTTACTACAATTATTAATACAAATAATGATAATAATAATAATAATAATAATAATAATAATAATAAATAAATAAATAAATAAATAAATAAATAAAAAATAAAATAAATAAATAAATAATAAGATGATCATAGTGAATGCGCAACTCCGGACTTTATTTTCTATATGTTCCTTTTATGTTTGAAGCTAGCACGGCATTGTCCCTTTGTAAGCATAAAATCCAGTGTCAGGTTTGGCATCTTAGATGTTGATGTCTTATGTAAAAGTAATTTAAGAAATTAAAAAAGCTTTGATAATCTACATTTTAATATACAAAGTTTAAATATTTTTGAATTATATTATCTATGTATGGAGGTTTTGAAGCCATATACAAACTATATTAAAATCTGACTGTGTTTTGTTCACCATGATTGCCCCGACATAAAACAATAATATAACGCTTCTGAAAAAAGTGGCCATATGAAGTCTTTAAACTGTTTTGGCACGCAAATAAAGTTATTAAGCTTGGCTGGATTTGAAACCAAACCCTATTTATTTTTTTACGCTCTATAGCTGTTTATCAGAAGCCTTAAGTCGTGTTCTAGTTTAAGTAGTATGTCATGAATCTGGTGGGTTACGTAAGCACTTTAGTAAAGCGGTATGTGCCGATCTCCAATGCGGGTCGGTAAAGTGGTATGTCATGAAAATGGTGGGTTAAGTAAGCAGTTTAGTAAAGCGGTATGTGCCGATCTCCGATGCGGGTCGGTAAAGTGGTATGTCATGAAAATGGTGGGTTAAGTAAGCAGTTTAGTAAAACGGCATGTGCCGATCTCCAATGCGGGTTGGTAAAGTGGTATATCGTGAAAATGGTGGGTTAAGTAAGCAGTTTAGTAAAACGGTATGTGCCGATCTCCAATGCGGGTTGGTAAAGTGGTATGTCATGAAAATGGTGGGTTACGTAAGCAGTTTAGTAAAGCGGTATGTGCCGATCTCCAATGAGGGTTGGTAAAGTGGTATGTCATGAAAATGGTGGGTTAAGTAAGCAGTTTTGTAAAGCGGTATGTGCCGATCTCCAATGCGGGACGGTAAAGTGGTCGGTCAGGAGCTCAGTGAATCACCAATGCGGATTCTACCATGTAGCATACACAGGTTTTAAAACTTCAATATTTCTTACACAGCTGTAATGACATTTTCGCCTCATAAAAAGGATTCTATGTAGACCAACGTGATAGTTTTCAAAGGAAAAGAAAACTGATTTTAAGAAAGTAGTAAAGTTTATTAGAAACTAGAGCATTATCCTCATTTTCGTGAGGCATTTGCTTACTGATGCAGTGTCAGTAGAAGATTCTTTAAACTTTTGGAAAAGATGCAACGTTATTAACACATTAACCACTAGCGACGAGTTAACGTGGCAGGAGGTAGTAGTCTACTACCGAGCTCTGTAGCGTCAATATCATGCATGATACACTAAAGTGGTTGGCATTATAGAAGGGTAGACAGATGTAGCTCTACAATGATACCAGATTAATCTGGAATATCTAGTTGTACTACAAAATACAGATAAAAGAAAACCTTATTTTTTGACCCGATTTTGTTTCTACCCGAAATTCGCCCGTGGTCGGAATCCGATTATGTGTCCGGATTTTAGACTTTTTGGTCTCAGATCTAAGGCAAACCGGTATGAACTGCAAACAGACAGATGAACCTTTGCAAAAAGTAATATAAGATGGGCATTTGGTATAAAAAGTAGTCTCGGTACAAAAATAATGGCTCCGTTTAGTAAAAAAATAAAATAAAAAATAATCTAACTTTTACCCTACTGCTCATGCGCGAGCCAAATAGCCAATGAAACACGATGTTTCTAACACAACTAGGCAGTATAGTATTGAAAGATCACCTGGGATTTGGTGTTTTCGGATCTATTCAGAAATAGCTTTCAAAATGTGTTTCCTACTCGATTTTCAGGCGAAAATTACAAAAACCTTCAGGGGTTAATGTGCTAAAGGAATCAGTGTACTGGAGGACCATTCGTCTATGAATTAGCATGTTGGAGGACCATTCTTATATCTCTTTTGAGGTCATGGCCGATAACTATATTACGTAACCACAATGTAGATCTCCCTTTGATGCCATGAATTAAATTCTTCAACGTTAAAACGTTATATAAACTAACATTACATGAAATGTAATTTTCAAACGTTAATTATATATATATATATATATATATATATATATATATATATATATATATATATATATATATATTCCCTTACATTTAATACCACCAATCAATAGACATTGACAACGGTGAATGTAATACTATTACATTTGATGTACCAAAACGAACCATCATTAAATGAAATAAAATCACATGTAATGCAATAACCAAGATCTCATGAATTGTAATAATCTGTATCAAACTAAGTGCAAGTAGGTGGCACGTAGTGTACCATCTGTACACCCTTTAATGTAAGAAGATCACTTATAATGATAAAAACTAACGTACCTGTAATAAGTTCTTGTACAGTGTAATAAACTGTAACGACCGAAACTACAATAAAAATCTATGGAACGTTTGGTGGTAGTATGAACATAGCTGAGCCGGAACTAACCGTACCTTGTGCACTGTATGGGTCCATAAAGTAGGAATTGTCGGTTTTCGCTTTCTTCGCACCTGTAATCTACGAGATACATAAGAATATGACTTTTTTAAAGTTGCTTTCAATTAGGTGTATTATCATAAATCGTAAACACATTTTATATTAAACATTTCATCGCAAATAGCTAAGTGTATCGAACAGCAACAGTACAATTGCTAAGTGTATCGTACAGTTAAAACACAATAGCTGAGTGTATCGTACAGTTATATCACAATAGCTAAGTGTATCGTACAGTTAAAACACAATAGCTAAGTGTATCGAACAGTAACAGTACAATAGCTAAGTGTATCGAACAGTTAAAACACAATAGCTAAGTGTATCGTACAGTTAAATCACAATAGCTAAGTGTTTCATACAGTTAAACCACAATAACTAAGCGTATCGTACAGTTAAAACACAATATCTAAGTGTATCGTACAGTTTAAACACAATAGATAAGTGTATCGTACAGTTAAAACACAATAGCTAAGTGTATCGAACAGTAACAGTACAACAGCTAAGTGTATCGAACAGTTAAAATACAATAGCTAAGTGTATCGTACAGTTAAATCACAATAGCTAAGTGTATCGTACAGTTAAAACACAATAGCTAAGTGTATCGTACAGTTAAAACAAAATAGCTAAGCGTAACGAACAGTAACATCACAATTGCTAAGTGTATCGAACAGTAACATCACAATAGCTAGGTGTATCGTACAGTTAAATCACAATAGCTAAATGTATCGTACAATTAAAACACAATAGCTAAGTGTATCGTACTGTTAAAACACAATAGCTAAGTGTATGGAAGAGTAACAGCACAATAGCTAAGTTTATCGAACAGTAACATCACAATCGCTAAGTGTATCGTACAGTTAAAACACAATAGCTAAGTGTATCGTACAGCTAAAACACAATAACTGAGTTTATCGTACAGATAAAACACAATAGCTAAGTGTAACGTACAGTTAAATCACAACAGCTAAGTGTATCGTACAGTTAAATCACAATGGCTAAGTGTATCATACAGTTAAAACACAATAGCTAAGTGTATCGTACAGTTAAAACACACTAGCTAAGTGTATCGAACAGTAACAGTACAATAGCTAAGTGTATCGAACAGTAACATCACAATAGCTAAGTGTATCGTACAGTGAAAACACAATAGCTAAGTATATCGTACAGTTAAAAGACAATAGCTAAGTGTATCGTGCAGTTAAATCACAATAACTAAGTGTATCGTACAATTAAAACACAATAGCTAAGTGTATCGTACAGTTAAAACACAATAGCTAAGTGTATCGTACAGTTAAAACACAATAGCTGAGTGTATCGTGCAGTAAAGTCACAATAGCTAATGTATGGAACAGTAACAGTACAATAGCTAAGTGTATCGAACAGTAACAGTAAATAGCTAAGTGTATCGAACAGTGACATCACAATAGCCAAGTGCATCGTACAGTTAAATCACAATAGCTAAGTGCATCGTACAGTTAAAACACAATAGCTAAGTATATCGTACAGTTAAATCACAATAATTATGTGTATCGTACAGTTAAAACACAATAGCTAAGTGTATCGTACAGTTAAAACACAATAGCTGAGTGTATCGTGCAGTAAAGTCACAATAGCTAATGTATGGAACAGTAACAGTACAATAGCTAAGTGTATCGAACAGTAACAGTAAATAGCTAAGTGTATCGAACAGTGACATCACAATAGCCAAGTGCATCGTACAGTTAAATCACAATAGCTAAGTGCATCGTACAGTTAAAACACAATAGCTAAGTATATCGTACAGTTAAATCACAATAATTATGTGTATCGTACAGTTAAAACACAATAGCTAAGTGTATCGTACAGTTAAAACACAATAGCTGAGTGTATCGTGCAGTAAAGTCACAATAGCTAATGTATGGAACAGTAACAGTACAATAGCTAAGTGTATCGAACAGTAACTTCACAGTTGCTAAGTGTATCGTACAGTTAAAACACAATAGCTAAGTGTTTCGTAGAGTTAAACACAATAGCTGAAATATATCATGTTGTTGAAGTTGTTGTGGGTTTAATGCAATTTCACACAGCAAAATAGGCCACACTTGTCTTTTATAACTGGTAGAGGAATTGGCACTTCATGAAAAGATGGCTATGACGCCACATGTTTGCATCCGAGTCTCCGGCATAGATACAGTCTGGTTAGTCTAGCGTGAGAAGACAATGCCGCATCAGTCTTGCACAATAAGAGCATGTCCCTAATACAATACAAGCAATGAAAGGAGTTTAGTTTTTAATATTAAGTAAATCTCTGATGAAGGGTAATAGTGAAGAAAAACTAGTGAAAAAGATAAATCATATCAACACGCATAATTATTATATCAATTGTCAATTTGCACAATGTTGTCATCTGCAGCAGACAATGTGATAATGTGGATTGCTTCTTCCTCCACCATTAATACTGGCCGCCATATATAGCCTATTGTGTGCTGAAAAATGGCGTTAAACCCTACAACAACAACAACAACACCTATAATGTGGATTATTCGGATATTGGCAATTAAATTTTATGGCTACATGAAAGTTCAACCCGGATATTGGCAATTAAATTGAATGGCTACATGCCAGTTCATCCCGGATTTTTATTGTCCGATGCCAGCTTATTTTAGAAACGAACTTGAATTTCACTCGAATCCTGCCTCATCCCGTAGCTAGTGAAGCCAGCAAACAGAGTTTAAATTACCAGAAAACCTACAAATGAAAATGACAAATCTTAAAAAGCGCTTTCTAAATCACCAATATTACCGGTAAGTTGAGAGGACTTACAGTATATTTATTAGATTATATTTAATTTGTTTCTATTTAATTTTCCATATATATTTAATCTCCATAAAGGAATACATGCTCAAGCAAATTTGACCAAGTACCGATACTTAGGGACCGACAACGATATTTAATGTTTAGACGAAGAATTTTTTTTTCTTCCTTTAAAAATGATTATAAAAGTTCAAACAAAATAAGACGGATTGCTGTTTTGCAAATCAGAGCAAGAATACTTTTGGTCCCATACATCATTGATATTAACTTCAGTAACACAATGATGATGATATTTATGATGATGATAATAATGGTGATAACATCAAAATCTAATCGTAATTATTTTGTGCTAATTATTATGTCGACTACTCCTTTAAAATATTTGCAACGTTGTGTTAATATTTACTCTCCGCTATATTTAGTGTTGCCTTTGTAACTCCGCGAGAGATCCGGATGTAAGCGGATCACGTCACAACATCTTTCCTAAAGCTCCCATAACAAGCGAAAACCCCGGTAGGAACACCGATCCACTGAAAGCTACTGGCAGCGTTCTTGCATACCCATAATGGCCGTGCCTGAGACTCGAGCCCAAGCAGAAAGAGGTACGATTGCATGGATCGGTAAAAGCGATCGCATTATACCGCTTGGGTATATGCGGCCCCAATTGTATCCTAAAATGACATCACAATAACTAGGTGTATCATGCGATGATATCAGAATAGGTACACGTGAAACATTGGAAAAATAAGTTTTAATTTCTTGCCTAACATACACAAACATTGTCGAGATCGCTTCTTCCAACAATGTCAAAGCTTTCATGCGGTCAATTTTTCAAATACATTTGGCAAATGTCATGTGGATTCATCTTCATGTGTAAAACACTAATTTACAAACAGCTCAAGGGATGGTGGACATGTAGACCATGGCCAGATCTCTTGCATTAAGAATGAAGTTTAAAATTTTAATTTGACAGTGTGATCTATGCTTTTGAGTTATTCCGAGAGTCGTCAATTGCATTCAATTAATACAACATTTGGAAACTTTCTAAATAATCATAACTTTTTATTCATCTAACCAACAAAAGAAGATTAATTTGCTCGTTTTATAAATTTAATATGGCCTGAAGATCCATATAAGATTGCCTATAATAAATTCCAGCAGAGCCCTTTAGTGTCCCCCAGTGCAATCCTGCGTAATAGTGCTCATTTCCATTGGGCCCCATTGTGCCTCATATTACTGCTTAAGTGTAATCATTACTAAATTATACATACAAATACATTAACTTGTAATTATTGGTACTTTTGTGATCACTCAAAGTCATGGATAGAAAGAACACAAACAAGATTGTGTCGTGACGGGTTGTTATGCCATCACTGTGGTAGGTGTGGGCTGAGGTAATTCAAATTGTTTTATTTAAATTATTATAGAAGTCCCACCCAGGCTCGATTTTGGTTGGAAGTTAAATTAGTGTAAGATAGATGTAAAGCTCCGGCCCCCATCAGAAATGCCGACGGTTAAATGATTGAATGTACAAAAATGACGGTTAAATGGCTGAATATACAAAAATGTGAAATTCAGCGAATAACAATTTAATACCAATTCAATAGTCAAATGATTAAAATTCCCAAAGTACTCTCCTTCCGCTTGACCCTGTGGTAGCCTATTGCATCATTTGATTTGTAGTGTGAGATAGATTCCATCTATCTGTCTTTGTGTTCTACTCATCTGTGTATTCTTCTCTCCTATTCGTACTATTCCTTCTCCTCTTCATCCCAACTTTCTCAAAATTCCTTCTCTTCATCGACTCCTCGATACTCCTCCTCTTTCTCCACTACATCCTTCCCCTCGACTTTCTCCACCGACTAGACTTGTCGACTGTGACTGCTCTGCTAGTCTCACGTCCGTTTCCCCTCCTAGAGACTCGGGACATAACTAAATTGGAATTTCTATCACCCAAATAGCTTCCTGTGAAAACACATGGACGGTACAATATTTTCCTAAGCCTTCTCGTCTCACACTACACCCAGCCTATCATCAGATTACGGCTATTACATTCTTCGGTCACGCATTCATTCACATCTAAATGCCCATACGTCCTTGTATGGTAAAACATCTTCGTAATAAAAGCACGGTATCAATTATTTCTCATACATACATCAGTAAATTGCGTCACATAAGTACATATTCCAAATCCCATTATACTAAACTGTATCACAGCAATCATATCCATTTCTTTACATTACAACTCATATAAAGTACACAAATATTCAGATATCCATGCATCTATATTAATTAATCTTACACACTTCATTTTCCAAATGTACAATTCAAGAATGTGTAAATTATAACATATCACATGAATAAATGCACTAGTGTACTACAAAGTAACCTATTAGCAAAAAATAAAAATTAATTCTGACCACAAGCTAACAATCTACATAATTCTCTACATAAAAATCAAGTTCATTACTCAAATACGCGTGTAAGTTAAACACTACAAAGGTAACTCTACGTACTAACGATCAAATTAATTAAGTATATACACTACACATAATTACAATTACAATGCCGTAATATTCTGCAAACATCAAGCAAATAATTTACTGACCTTTACGAAGCTTTGTCTTTCTTTAGAATCTCCTCTCTATTTTTAACCGCCAAATTACGAAATACTTCCTTGGTGTAACTGTATATTGCTCAGCAATCTTCCTAGGCGAGACTAAATTTTCGCTTGATAGTTAGAAGTTATAATTCAGATTCAAATTGTTACAACACCCTCCGTCTCCATTCCGATTGCATGTCGTTTTGACCCGATCCAATCAAACATAGCGGACAATGTCCTACTCGCTTTCTGTCCACGTGGGGACGAATTTAGATCACGCCCCGTTCCTCGCGGGTTCCTATCTTTGTAACACATAGGTCTAACGTCTGTGTCGATCCAAGATGCCGGATCATCTCTCGGGCCACGGTAACCTTGCCTAAGAGATTAACTATAGCATGTGGCTATGTTCAGACATCAGATCATGGCTTGTAATAATACCTTTGTTTATACACGACTTACTTACTGGGTTGAGCAAACGTGACAAAGATCATTCGTAAAAGAGATAAACTTACGCATAAGCTGAATTAATTCAAATTAACCAGACTGGTGACTTTTCATTGGCACACATTATAGCTCTAATGACAGAAACTCCTGTTCACGTTAGTAAATCTACACATAACTCGTTGCAATTTAATTAATAAATATGGTGTTTTAGTATAACTGATATTAACACCCCATGAATGGATTCACATAGGCACAAAAAGTCTTTACAATTGGAGAAAGACAAATAGCTATATAGCCTTCCTCCTTTCAAAAAGTGGGTGTGTGTCTGGGTGGGTGTGGGTGTGGGGGTGTGGGGGTGTGTATAGGATTATAATCGCAAGCAATTACAGTGTGGTGACTGCTTGGAACAAACTTGCACATTGTATTGCTATGCATTGAACAGTAAATGAGTTAAAGGTGTTATAACTGATTTAGCCCAGCAAGTCTTGGGAATTCAGCTTTAAACATCATACATTTTAATGACTATGATACTTAGTTGTAATCACTTCAGATAACGCATCGATACATATTTTTGGTATAAAAAATTCTAATTATCAACTGGATTTTTGTTGTTTTTGTTGTTGTTTTTGTTGCTTAAAATTGTTAGTTTTCAAGGCACTACCATAGAATGAAGTTGGTTGAAAGTGAGATCTATATCCCTTTTAAACTAAAAGGCCTCATTAACAACATTTGCAATATTTATAAACTAAAAGGCCTCCCTACAAGCGACATTTACAATCTTTTTAAGCTAAAGGCCTCCCCACAAACGACGTTTACAATCTTTTTAAGCTAAAAAGCCTCCCCACAAACGACGTTTACAATCCTTTTAAGCTAAAAGGCCTCCCCACGAACGAAGTTTACAATCGTTTTAAGCTGAAAGGCATCCCCACAAACGACGTTTACAATCTTTTTAAGCTAAAAGGCCTCCCCAAAAACGACGTTTACGATCTCTATATGCTGAAGGGTCCCCCTATAAACGACGTTCGCAGTCCATTATAACGTACAGTGTTTCCCTACAAAAGACGTTCGCAGTCCCTTATAAGGTACATTGTTTCATTACAAAAAACGGTCGCAGTCCATTATAAGGTACAGTGTTTCCCTATAAAAGACGTTTGCAGTCACTTGTAAGATACAGGCTTCCCTACAAACGAAGTTTGTAATCCTTAGTTAGCATAAAGGCTTCCTGTAAATCTCGTTTGCAGTCGCTTATAAGCTACGTGGATTCCCTATAAACGATGTTTGCAGACCCTTAAGAGCTACAAGGCTTTCCTACACACGACGTTGGCAGTCCCTTATAAGCTACAACCCTTGCCTACAAACGATGTTTGAAACGTAATTTACAAGATAAATTATAGGATGCATTATGCGTAGGTGATTTGAATACGTAGTGCCTGGAGCACACGTTGGCCGACCCAACCTGTTCTGGAAATGACTGGAGCCCGCACCCACCTTGGCACTCTAACTGCTTGTCCACATCGACTGCTCACAATCAGTGCTATTTTACCAGTACTAGGATTTTTAATGAGAATAATTATATCTATGATGTTGTTGTCAACCGTTTTATGAACTGCATGTACATTGGAACATTACGTCTAAACCACTAATAAACATATGAACGCTTTCAAAATTATTTGCAGAGAACGCATCAAATCTAATAGTAAATTACTTCTGCTTTTGTATGGGAAAAATAAAATTATATATGTGCTTCTCTATATCTGGGTAAATGCATACTTATATATTTTACTTACATAACCTGAAAACAAAAAACAAAAAAATTAGGACTGGTTTCCTAAATTTACTTATTATAGGACAGTAAGCATTTCTTGTTCAAGTAACCAGGAAATATATCTTTGTCATTACACCTCGTCCAGCAAGCAGTATTGCCAAACTCCAACACATGGCCTCATGTGATGTTTAGAAGGAGCTCTGCTCCTAATAGTATTATGTTGTTATGTCCCGACCTTTTGCTCGGGACCTATATTCTACCAGACGAAAACTAGTGACAAACAGTTCTCACGAGAAGCAATACTACAAAAGGTGGATTTCTTGCCTCAGTGCACGTGTAATACTTGTATTTGTAAATAAGGTTCGTGGCTTGGGTTCGTAGATTACATTACTAAAATAAACTTTACGAATACAAATCTTTGACTTGTAATTTAGAAGGTTCTGAATCTCATTAATTTCAAAAGACCCATTTTATTGTGAAATAATAGCTTGGTGTTTATGGATATGACGGTCATTAAGTTTCAAACATGCTTTGGGAGGTGCAAGGAAAAACAAACTTATTATGAATTGAGCGTCGATGTGTTTTTGTGTAGTTTTTAACTTTACTTCAGATTCTAACTAATCGGAAAAGGGCAGATTGTTAAAATCCGAGCAGATGTGAAATGATATTATGAAACGGAATTCTTGTAAGATATATATTAAGGTTCGTGATTTTTATAGATTAAGAAAAGACAAAAACACAATGGCTAATATTTTAATGGTTCAATTCAAATACAGTTTTGCCATTTGTAAAGAAAAACATCAACAACAAAATTATGAACATATTTTATAAATTAAATATGTAATGTTTAACTACACAGGTTGAAACAGGTTGTAATGGCAAAATCGTCTACTTCACTGCAGAAAATATGTAGGTCCTATGCCATAAATCATTGGTTAGTACATCTATAGCATGAGATATACGGCAATTATAAGAACATATGCTGTTATATCTATAATCTGAGTTCTACGGCAATTGTATAAATATGGGCTGGTATATCTATAGTCAATGATCCGCAGCAATTGTTATGTGTTACCCTTGTTGGAACGTGACTCTGTGCATGACTAAAACATGTAACTTTATTGAAATAAATGGATATATCTCTATCCTCTTATTTTTCGTAAAGATATTTAGTATTGGAATAAGGTGGGATAAGTGTCTGAATTCTTGACCTCTCTGTGTGGCAGATTTGCGATATCTAAATAGTTGCCAATAGCACTGAAACCTCCATTATTGTGCGCGAGGGATATTCTTACAGTCACTGGCAGCAATTCAACATTTTCAGTTGCGGTAATCATTTGCATCATAAAAGACTTTGCAGTTATATAGCACAATACGCCAACATACTGTTCCCAGCACACACAGTCCATCGTTTCACTATTTTTAATCCATGGAATTCATGTTTCTTTCATATTTCGCTTTACGCCTTTATGTCGGGATAACATCATCAGTATTAAATTAAATGTAACAGTGCAAAGACAATAAAACATAGATTATTGACAATAAGACATCGATTGTTGACAGTATGAGAGTGTTCACTCATATGCGATTCATATCTTCGCATGAAGTTACATATATTTTTGTGATCATATATATGATGCCTACTTTTGCACGTTTACTAGCATTTTGCCAGATTAGTTCCCGCGTCTGTATTTTAACTGGTCGTGTAATTCCGAGTAGACAGTTTTCTGTCCTTCCGCTTATTAATAATTCTCATTCAAATCTCAGCTCTCACTACCATCTCACCTCTGTCTGCGTGGGTTTGAGTCTCGGATTCGGCCAATGTGGGTATGTGAGAAAGCTTGCCAGTAGCTTCTCGAGGGTCGGTGGTACTTTCCGAGGATTTCCCCGGGTTCTTCCTCCACCATTAATACTGGCCGCCATGTATAGCCTATCGTGTGCTAAAAAATGGCGTTAAACCTTAAAACAACAACAACAACACATCTGAGCTCCATCTATACTAATGGAGAGGGGACAATAGTATTAGATATCTTATTTCACTTTGATGAAAAGAAAGCTTCGGGTCCTTCCCTTAGCCAGGCGAACCGGAGTGATTAGCAACTATAAAAACCCGACTTTATCATGGTTTCCACCTCTATTTCATAACGCCATAAATCCTTGATTCTTTACTGTTTTGTTTTGTTTCAAAATAAGTCCATTAGCTCGTATCTAAAACAGCAAGCACGTTTATTCTCTGTTAACTGCACAATATACACAATGAGGAACGCTCACCCCTGGACACTACTGGATAACCCTGGGTAATATGAAGTGCAATTCTATATAGAGTCTCAATATTATCATAAAGGTTAGATACATTTCTAATTTGCCGCTTCATCAAAAAAGCGTTCGTAGGGTTTCAGGTACCCGACACCTTGCATGCACCAACACCAATAGCCTCACGATTAAGCCTGATTCCCTAGAAAGGACAGGACTTACTGGTGGATATAGACATTCGTGCGTAGCGGGCAAAATTACATGGCGAGGCAGAAATTAAATCGGATCTAAGTAACAGGTCACTCCAGGTATCGCTAACAGAATCCAAGACAATGTCGCGACAATTTATCGGGATTGGAAATCCGGGTATGGCGATGGGTGTCGTAATCCGCCGATCCGGTTCGAATCTCGGTAATGGTCGAATTAAAGAGCAATGTCCAGCCCTGTATCACAATATTCTTTCTCCATATATGTAATATTCATTCAGAGTCTCTCACATACAGACACAACCACAAACTCACTTAAACGTAAACATAAGACATAATTTGCTGCTGGTTTGAAGAATTCAAAACATACTTACTCAGAGATGAAAATACAAACAATATCACAAACGTAATCCTGATAGAATCTTTGTACAAGACTACATCAAAGCTAACTTATATACTCCAGTACTTATTACGCCTGTCGTATATTTTATTCATAAGACCACTATAAGATTATTGGCAAGTAAACTTGAACTAATATACAATCCACGAAAATAAAATCTAGGGTCATAATCGATTTCAATGACGGACGTGTGATGGATGTTGCAAAAGAAGTGTGTGTGTTCGTGTGTGTGTGAACTGTATCTGAAAAGTTTAAAAATATATATATACATATATCGAAGTTCGATCAAGATTACGGGCATATACGTGTGCTATTATAAATGTTTTCAATACAATATGTCTAGGATCAATGGGTAGATATAGAAGATAATACCCCAACCGGGTAATTATTTAAATAGTAACCGTAAGCTCTTGTACTGTATTACCAAACTAATAACAGCTAATGAAACGGATCATTTGCACCGCTTGTAATTGTTTCAACTTAGTTTATCTGTCGATATTATCAGCAGGGTCCTTTGATTTGAGTTCAAGGTCCATACAAATATTTTACAGTATCAGCAACAAGTTGAAATAAACTAGATGAAACATAATAAAGTTAAAGGTTAATTTCCTGAAAAAAAAACGCCATGTAAAGTTTTGCAAATCTACCTGTTTTTGTTTTTTTTGTTTTGTTTTATTTTGATTGTCTTGTCTATTTTTTGTGTTTGCCTTTGAAAAATAGTTATTAAAGAGTCGAAAGCGAACAGGCTAGTTAGATACTAGTTGCACTGTCTGTTGTCAGTTTATTGCAATTATGTTAATCAATCACGAACACACGTGATCCCTTGCTAGATCCAGTGCACGTGAAACGATTGTTATTCGACATATCATTTGTATTCTTCACACACACACACACACACACATACATATATATATATATATATATATATATATATATATATATATATATATATATATATATATATATATATATATATGTGTGTGTGTGTGTGTGTGTGTGTGTGTGTGCACACACACACACACACAAACGATGGAACATGATGCTACATGTCTGCGGCATGAAGCCCCAGTGCTAGATATCACTGTAAACTGTCACACTATAAACTGTCACACTGCAGAAATCATTGCGATATCACTGAAAATATTCTTAAAGCTACGTCACAAAATCCAAATCACATAAACGCATATACAAGCATCCAAAGTAATGTATGTCACATGCAGCGAATGACGTATCACAAGACGAGATAATCATGTCTGTGAAATGCGATTCAAAATCTTAGTTGGACATCTCACACAAACTGATAAAAAGTATACGAAGATGCCAGCATGTATATTTATTGTACGATTTGTTTTCCTATTTCAATCATTTAGTGTCATTGTGAAGATTTAGGTTTTGCAGAGTGGGTCTTAATTGTAATCTGTGCAAATCGTTTCTAAAGAAGAATGTTTTTTAAAGGTTACGAAAATATCGAATTCTAACGCGCTCGTATGTGTTTTAATTAGCCATTGTACTAGATGCGGTTTGGACAAAATTTAGTATATACAAATATACAGAATCAACCTGAGGAATATAGACTCGAATTAATTCATGTAGACTCCAACCAATAAAGTTATCGAGATTTGCCGGTGCAACGTAAGCGGGAAATAGATAAGAATTCATTTCCTCCAAGAATACATGGATTGAACCAACATGGTGCAGTGATGTCGAAATTATTTTTTGCCTATATCTTGATGATACATTAAGTCATAATTCTGAAGATTTGTTTAATATATTTTAATTTAATTATGAATATTACAGCGATTGCAGTGTTCAAGACAAGATTTTCAGTATAATAACTTTAAAATTGATTAATTGATACCTATCTGAGTTCAAAGATAGCCATGATTAATATAAAAAGGAACATTTAACGACTTTTGCTTCTAAACGTTAAGAGAACACATTCTTAAGTAGAGTTCTTTCAACTTTTTACAAATGATGCCGATCCAATTTCAGACATGTTTATAAAAAATAATATAATTGTAACTCTGCTTTCTTATTAAAGTTTAAATTTTCACACCTCGTTGATCTGATTGACGTTTCTATAATATTACGCTTGCACAGCATGTACTTTAAAATTAGGGTAATAAAAAACATGCACTTACTTATAAAACGAATGATGGTCTTAAGCGCCTAGTTTACATATACATGTATTGATTACACATCCTGTTCAAACACAAACTTTTGTCAAGCTCTATCGTTATGATTCACTATCAGCTTTGTCTGCAAATGGCTCATAAAGCAGATTGGGTTACCAATGGTTTATCGAGCAGAATGGAATGTATATGGCCTGCAAAACAGATTGGGCTGCATAAGGGATAGAATGTAGGTAGTGGTGCATATGTTTTTTTTTTTCGCAGTTTAGGGTGCATACGGCTTACAAGCGGATTGGACTGCATATGTTGTCTTGTCCAATCAAATAGGGCCGAACACAGCTCTGCCAACAGATTAGGCTACATTTTAGTTTACACTCCAGATTAAGGTGCATACGGCAGATTTGCTACAGATGGTTTACCGAGCATACTCGGCTGCATATCGAACCGATTGTTTTGCATATGATGTACCATGCAGATTGAAATGCAGATTGAACTGCATATGGCTTATAAAGCAGATTTAGGGTGCATATGGCTTGTCAAGCAGATTTAGGATGCATATTTCTTATCATGCAGCTTTAGGGTGCATATTTCTTATCATGCATATTTAGGGTACATATTTCTTATCAAGCAGATTTAAGGTGCATATTTCTTATAAAGCAGATTTAGGATGCATACGGCTCATCAAGCAGATTTAGGGTGCATATGGCTTAAGGATGATAAATGAAGGACAAGAATTCTTTGAAGAGAATGAGTTTCTAATGACAGTAAGGAGTTCACGTGAATTCTTTAATGTGGCACTCCACAGTTTGGTATTCTGCATATATTAGAATTTTAATGAAAACGAATTTCCTCTTGTTTCCTCACTGGTTACACTGTCTATTTAAAAAGGACCTTGTATATCTCAGGTATTGTTCAAAAAGCCTTTAATGTCCTATATTTTGGTATGTGATTGATTGGTGTTATACTGGTTATAGAGAATACAGCTTGGTCTTACTCTAGATGTACACGTTTACAAGAACTGCAGGCTCCTTTTTCATTTTTACTAACTTAACTTTAGAGGTAAATTGTACACAAAAAACATACAACTTTTTTGTTACATTTTATGGATTAACTAATGCATTTATTATACTTTCAGAAGCTGGTATTGTCTAGTTGGGCAAAATTCATATTCCTGTTAAGCAGTCAGTCGATAATAAATATCACACTACCTTTTAATGAAATTGATGAATGATTGAAAACAATGATCATATTTCACATAGAATCTATCGTTGTCTATCTTTGTCTTATAATACCGCAGTAATAACAGAATCAAAAATGGTACCCTACGTTTGTTTTATTCTTTACCATTCTTTTTCTCACCAATGTAATTTTAAGTCTATCTGTCTATCTCTCACAACTCTCCAAACTAAAATACTGCCCGATCTACTGTCACCCAAATGCAGTAACACTTGTATGCGTGTGCGTGCGTGTTTTTGTTAGCTTTCGCTAACATACATATCGTTTGTAAGAACATTTAATAACAAAGAAATAGCAACCATCGATGTAAACCATTGATTTAACCATGTAGATGTATGTCATCGTTCTAAATTATTTTCTACAAGTCACTTTTGGGGCTAATAGAATGTAAAAATGAATCATCATGAGGTACCAAACAAATTTATTTCTTCACTGGTCTTGTTGGTTCTGTCATCCTAGTGGATTTGCCACCGTTGTTTTCTCAACCTCTCAATCTCATTCTGTAGTGGATGCAAATGGGTTTGAATATGAGCTAATTGCATCATCTTCAAGATCGCTAGCAATAACCTCTACCAACACATTTTGAAAAGCTGAGTGTGACACTGATCGCCATTGTTGCTTGGTGTCTGCATTCACCTTGGAAAATAGATCGTTTCGTCTTGATTATAAAATTGAATTTGACTAAGTTTTACGCACTACTTGAACTCTTAACATTTCACGTTGTAGGTAGCCGTCGTTCTCACTTTTCTGGAAGTTTGTTTTTGCGTTTCTGAAATGTGGTAATATTTTTTTATGGACGGAACTAATTTATTTTGGTGTGAAGACTCTTGGTTTTGTGACTTAAATGGAGAGCGTTGATTGAAGCTCACTTATGTCGCCTTCGAGACTGCTGGCACGGATTGGACCTATCACTTCAGTTCGTGTGTGAGGCGACACGGTACGTCGTTGGCTCTTACTTTCTCAATGGAAACGTTTCATCGTATTGCAAAATTTAATATGTCTAGGTTTCACACGCAGCAGGTCTCTGTACATGGGGAGAATGTCTTAGAGTCGGAAGAGTGATCATTCAACTCACAAACGATCAAGAAGATAAAAGAGTCAGCACAGGTCGAAGATATGCTAAGAGACATAAGAAAGCATAATTCACAGGCGAAAGTGGCAACAAAACTTACCATTCTGGTCGTTGATTTGACTAGTCATAAAAAAGTGTAGAAGTGCTGATGAAGTTTGATATATATGCAAGGTAAATGGGTATTTATCTCCAGAATACCCGCTTCATTCAAGAAAGAGAGACAAAAGTCAAGATACCTGTTATCGTTGTCAGGAGAAAGGACACTGGGCTTCAGAGTGCCCTAAGAAAAACGAGAAGAAACAGAAACAAGAGGAGAAAGAGGAGAGGGGTTCAGAAGAAGAAGAGAAAATTGAAGATGAGGAAGAACATGTGACAGTGAAGAGATGGCTTGGAAAAATTGACAATTTTAGCCGATGCGTTGGCCCTGATGTGAAATTTCATACTAACTTCTAAAAGAAAATGGACCTGAAAGAAAACGTAAGTGTCTCTTGTTTTTAAAATAAGGATAGTATGTTTTGTTTTTAGTAACACTGTATGAATATGTCCTCTTTCACTTATCTCTGTCCCTCTGAGTCATTTTTTAGTTAGAATTGAAATGGAAGGGGTGTTTTCCTTCACGTACGCACATTAGGCATGAAAATGGGTACAATACAGTCAGCTTGTTCATCCATTATTTTGTGTCTTGGTTGTAACTAAAATCACACACTGACGCTATAGCATAATGGGTTAAATGGGTTTTGGAATGGGCGTATATGTGTGTCTTGCCCTTAACAAACCAGTTGTCCCTACACTTGTGAGTATTTGTTTTGTGTGAATGTGGAGTAGTGTGAATATAAAATAGACTTGGGTTTTTCCATAGGACTTTCCACATGCTGTAGCTATAAATAGATCCTAGGTTTTCAAATAGGTTTGTCACTTCAGTTGAGGCTATAAATAGGTAACTAGTTTTTCTGTAGGATTTTTATAAAAGTTGTGGCTATAAATAGTTACTAGGTTTATCAATTTTAGTATAAAGTAATGTAATCTAATGTCCCAGGATACGTTTATTCTCCATTAAATTCTGGAACAATTTCGTAATTTTAGCGTCACTTTTAGTCATATCCATTTTGGTGTTGGTGTTTGCCTTGATTATAGCTAATTAAAACATTATTACAATTATGCAAATTTATGAGCAACGCCAACATAATTTCAGATCTAGGTAATGCTTTTTATATAAATCTCGGATACAAGAATATAGTGATAATGCAACATTTTTCTATTACACTTGTGCAATCTGAGGCCAGACACGTGCAACACTATTACTAACTGCTCCACCCGATTGAGGTCAGCCATTTGCAACATTGTTGCCATTGTTTCCCCGGTGTCCAGTACCGTGACGTCACCCCTGCTCCGTTCCCCTTAAGGCTAGACAGGCCCAGTATGCTTTGTTAAATTTTCCTATGTTAAATTCCCATTGACGCCAGAGTTCCTCATCCATGTTAAATTCCCCTTGACGCCAAAGTGCAGGGACCCTCTCTGTAATGCTTATTCCAATTGTCGCTAAAGTACCCTACTATACTACTCTTATATCATGTACCATTTCCACAGGTACAATATCCTAAGAAATGTCAGCCACATTACATCAAAGTAGCATAGAGCTATAACAACATTCTCTTCATGACTCACGGTACTAATTCAGTGGCCGAATGGCCGAGTGGTCTAAAGCGCTCTCCGTTACGGATCACTGCCATCTCACCTCTGTCTGCGCCGGTTCAGGTCCCGGATTCAGCCAATATGGTTATGTGAGAAAGCTTGCCAGTAGATTCTGGTGTGTCGGTGGTACTTTCTGGGGTTTTCCTTGGTTCTTCCTCCACCATTAATACTGGCCGCCATTCATAGCCTATCGTGTGCTGAAAGATGGCGTTAAACCCCACAACAACAACTAATTCAGTTCCCATAGTAAACCTATGCAAACATCATGATATTGAAAATTCAATAACTTAAAATCTTTGAGTGCTCATGATCAAACCTATATTTATCAGCATAGATGAACCCTAGATGTCAGCTTCTATGTTGAGGAAAGGACATGAGCCGCGGCATTTTCTGGACCTGCATGTGTTTGAAACATGTGCTTTCAATTCTGCACCAAAGAGTCAGGTGCTAATTTTAGTAATTGGTGTTCCGAATTCAAGACTGTTAAAGGACTGAAATTCGATCAATACAACAATGTCTCTATTTTTTTTTTCACTTACAACTACGATAAGCTCTCAAAAGATTCTTTTTCCTAAAACATAACTTACATTATTAACCAATCCTGGCCAGCCACACCCATATATGCTCTTTTTATGTTCACCCATTTCCAGGCTGGTTCCCATTTTTCCATATCATTAGTACCGCGTGTCCTTCAGTGTGCATGTATAAAATGCAAAAATATTCACCTTACATACGTCACTCTCTCAAACGTACATACTATCTGGTGAGCGCTCCACCCCCCAGGTCTTTAAGTCATGTACTTGACTTCATGTTAACATACACATTCGCCTATATTAGCTGCAACTATACAGGAAAATCCGTGTGAGCTTTTTTCCGTGTACTCTCATGAGCCATAATAAGATGGACGTCTCATGTATTATGGAGTCCCTCCTTCCTATTAAACCCACTCCATCCCCATCCCACCTCGTTAGGCTTAAAAGAGATTTGGGGTGTAAAGTTGGGAATGGGGTGGAAGAGTCAGAGCCTAGTAAAACGCAGAAACACCCCGACAAGGGCGAGTTAGGAGCTCAAAATCAGATATCTTATATAAGACACGTGTGTGTGACTGATCAGTATTTTGGTAAGAATTTGCTTCACAGCTTGATTACTGTCTTTTTTTGTCACCTTGGCGCCTAATGTTTCGAATATATTTTGAGTGAGTGTCTATGCGCATGCGTAATGTGTTTGGCCTGTAAAGTCCATGATTGTTTGACAAACAACTTTCTGTGTCTGTGACACATGTTCAGACATGGATGATACATTGTCTCTTCGTTGTCCAAGAGGGATGGTCTGTGTACTCATTTTTCAGTCAGTTGAAATTTATTCGTTTGAAGATTCTGAGAAGCAATTGTAAAATGTTTTATAGGTCAAGTCAATGTGTGAAGACGTGGAAAATTCATCAGCTTTCCTTCTTGATACATCTTTCTATGCAGTATGTAATGATGTTGACGTTTTCAAACTCATAATGTATTCAAAATAAATAAATACATTTTTAAGAAAAGTTACAGTTTTGTTGTTGTCATGGAAGATACTACTCAGGAGTAAAACCCATCATCTACTTTAGAGTTAGTGAATGCACAGAGAGAGAGAGAGAGAGAGAGAGAGAGAGAGAGAGAGAGAGAGAGAGCACAATTATCTACTATTGACTTGAGAATGCAGAAAAATATAAATTTATGCCGTTAAAACACTCAGATATTATTCTGACATTGCAAACATAAAATATTAAAATAATATATCTGACGCACTATAGATGGCATAAAATGTAGTATAGATGCTAAAGTCGTATGTCGTTAATGGAACAAGTAATAGATTTACATTAAAAGTACCGAAATGATTTGTTTTACCAAACGTTCTTTCCGTTACTTTGATTTAAAACAAACAATATATGTGTTATAAAATACATACTTGTGCAGCAGCTTCAATAAGTGCCACAGTCAATCTTCTCCTTGTTTTCTCCATGTAGAAAGTCTTCTTATTTGCTTCTGCTTTTGATTGAAATATTACCGTAGTAAAAGGCAAATTGTTCCTATGACAACACTGTTTATAATACAGCAGATTAGGGAGTATCCGATAAACCACGAAAACAACCAAACGAATCCGAGCTAACCCAGGTCTTCCTGGAGAATGAATGGTTTAGCACATTTATTACACAATGTAAGTCTTAAAATACTATGTAAATGAAGACTTTAGAAGTCTATTGAACCACTCAAGTTACGCATCCTATCAAGATTAACGCTGCTTAAACTGGTGAATACAATATGTCGTGTCTAAGGTGCAGTATATGTAGTAGCTGTTATCAGTCTCTCAGACTGTAAATTAAATAATGACGCAAGTCAGGCGGAATAGGCTGAATTATTCTAAACTCTTCACGACCTACCACAAGGTTTGACAGTCTTTTGACTTCGTTCATCAATAATATTATAAAATATGACGTATGCCTTATGTGTTCAAATAAAACGCCCAACCAACAACGCAAAAGCATCACCCAGCTCAATATATTGAATATATAGCGCAACATAATTACTGTCTATGCAGCTCTGACTTGTGCTAAAAAGACTTGACTAGCATACCCACTATTTTGAAGGATTCTTCTTTGTATTACATCAATTGTTTAGCATGCTTGTTACTTTGCGGCACGTACTCGATGACTCAAATGTCGGCCGGCGTATTGTTGTCTTGAGAAACCATCTGCTTCGATTTGGAGACCACAGGCCATTCGATGTGTCCGATCCGGGAAAGAAACACCCATTCTAAGAATATTACTTTCTGATAAAGGAGTGTTATGAAATATACTTGCCTTAACACAGTGATATTAAGGACTCCTTTCAGACCATATGCGTTGTCATATCTCCGCTAGTAGAGGCTGTTATGATAGAGCCAGGACAGCAGCGCTACAAACAAAACACGTATATGTTGTCCTGTCTGAATCAAACGAAGAAGACAAATGTACACAGTAAGATCGTTAGCGCTGTGCTGTTTGAATCAAACCAATAACAAAAATGTACACATTAAAAGCTTTACGGATATGTTACCTGAATCAAACCAGGAACAAAAAAGTGCTTTATCACTGTACTGTTCGAATCAAACCAAGAACACAACAGTGCACAATATAATCTTTACCGCTCTGCTATCTAAATTAAACAGGAACACCAAAGTGCAAAGTAAGAGTTTTACTGATTAGTTGTCTGAATCAAACTAGGAGCGTAAAAGTCACTGAAGAACTTTATCGCTGTTCTGTCCGAAGCAAACCAAAAACGTGCACAGTAAGAAACTTTACTGCGGTGCAGTCCGAATTAAACCAGGAATACAAGAGTATACTGTTACAGTTTTTACCGCGGTGCTGTCTGTCTCAAACTAGGAACACAAAAGTGCACCGTAAGAACTTTGCCGATATGCTGTCCGAACCGAATAGGCTCACAAAGCTGCAAAGAAATAGCTTTAATGCTGTGTTCTGTCCGAATCAAACCAGGAATGCAAAACTGCACAGTAACAGCTTTACCGCTATGCTTTCCGAAGCAAATCAGGAACATAGTTGGCGTTTTATAACTTTACTGTCCGCGGCTTTATGACACTACCTTTTGAAAGAGGCAGCAAGTATTACAACTGAGAGATAGGTGTTACTAACATGATTGTTAAAACTAATTAGATATGAATTAAAAATGAATTTTAATAGGCTGGTGGTGTTACGTTTGCTCAGCCCCAGTTAGTAAGTCGTGTATAAACAAAGGTATTATTACAAGCCATGGTTTGATGTTTGAACATAGCCAGAGGCTAGAGTTAATCTCTCACGCAAGGTTACCGTGACCAGAGAGAAGACCCAGGCGTTAAATCGAGCCACTTCCCACTAATGTCTTACAGCTTTGTCCTAAGATCAGAGGAACCCGCGAGGGAACAGGGTGTGTTCTAAATCCGTCCCCACGTGGATTGTCCGCTAAGTTTGGATCGAATCAAAACGACATCCAATCGGAATTGAAATAGAGCGTAAGAAAACAACTTCGATCAGAATTATAACTTCTAACTAAAGAGTGATAATTTAGTGTCGCCGAGGAAGATTGCTGACCAATATAGGGTTACCCGAGAGAAGCTTTCGCAATTTGGCGGTAAAACTTAGAGAGGAGATTCTAAGGAAAGGCAAAGCTTTGTAAAGGTCAGTAAGTTATTTGCTCGATATTTGCAGAATATTACGATGTTGTAATTACTAGGATCGTTTAGTACGTACAATTACATTTGTAGTGTTTAATTTACATGCGTCTGAGCTCGCTTCCCTAACGCTGAAGGATAGGCTGACATCAGACGCATTGTCCGTCTACCGGATCTGCCCAAAGACTTCGTGCTCCGCACTGACGTATGTTACACGGGCCTGGGAGCAGTACTACTGCAAGTGCACGAGTGGACGCTTTTTTTCTGTCGCGTACGGCAGTCGGAAACTGTCCGCTGCGGAGAAGAACTACTCCATATCGGAGAGGAAATGCATCGGAATCGTGTTGGGGATATCACGGTTCGAGCGGTATTTATACGGGCGGAAGTTCATATTGGAGACTGACTACCCTACACCTACACAGTGATGGCATAACAACCCGTCACGCTGCAGTGGGCGGCTTCGTCCGGGACCTGAAGTAGACATAAATAGTTTCTTTACTACCTAAAGTATTATTTATTAGGAAGAATTAGTGAACACTTGTGAGATATTTTTAATCCTGTGTATTTTGAATTTTTATGATTTTTCAACTTGTGTTTGTTATTTTTTTATATTTACATGCTTGGTAGGTTGCAGTTATTTGCAGTAACTGTAAAGAAAATATCGTAAAAAAATATCTTATCTGAGCCAAGTTAGTTATTGTCAATAGGTAAGTATTGGTTTAGAAACGTGTAACATCTGTCAATTGTTTAGTAAGTAGAGATAGGATCACTTTCTGTTAATATCATCAGAAAATGGCTACAGAAAGACAGGTGATAATAGAGTATTACGCCATGGGCTCGGAAGATCTAGGGTACGAGCGAGATGGTCTAGCAGCGTTCATAGGGAAGAGAATCAAAGAATGGAGGTCCAAAAGGACCTTGTGTTTGCGTCCTCCTAGCATGTTCCTTCGTTTGATTTTCCTGTCTGATTGTGCCTAACTACATTGAGTTTCCAAAAGTTTCATGTTGACTTACCATACCCGGGATTTTATTTTGTAATTCTTGAACTGTATGTTCCTTGTCATCTATTTTTGTCAATTGCTGCATAGCACATTTGTGTTATTTTCTATTTTTCGACGAAATATTGCGCGACATCAAAATTATACATATTTGTGACAGATATATTTTTTGTTTCATTTTAATTTTTTTTTATTATACATTTTTAAGTTGCTTGATAACTATTCAATTTAAATTCTGCCACGGATGAGCCATTGTTGGCTGTCATAGTGTGTGTTTAGTCGAAGTACATTACTCACGTCACATATATAATTTTTAACATTCATGTTTTGCTTGGCCGTACCGACAAAGACCCGAAGAAACAACTAAAAACAAGGACTTACTTCTTCCCTCCGTTCCTCATTTTCTCGTCTTTATTCCCTGATATGTATGCATACACTGAGCCATATTAACACTAAAAATAAAGCGGATTGTTATTGCTTGAATATCAGCTTTACACAGCTTAGCTAAGCAAGCGATTTCAGTGATTATTAATGAACTTGTGCAAGAAGGACAGACCTCAACAAAAGCAGTCAGCTGTTGTCGTACCTACAAAAGAACCATATACTTTGCATAAAGAGTAAAGCGAAATTTTGTCTTCTTGAGAATCGTCTAAAAAAACTAACTCAGTTACGGTAAACTATTTTTGTAAATAAAATGTCTAACAAAATAGGTTGTTTGCCACTGTTATATATCAGGTGTGTTAAAATAAAAGCTAATATTAATACATATTTTTGAGAAACATTATTTCAAAAACACAATTTTTTCTCATGCAAATAAAGTAACAAGTACACGTTGTTTCGATGTAGTCAGATATTGATACAGATGTTTTAAGCAAAGTCTATAACCTTGATTCTAAGTGAAAAGATAGGATCCATGGACTTGTAATGTGCCAGATACCATTCTGTAACAGCTTATAATTTCAAGTCCCGGGGCAGCCGACTTGTGTTAGATTCCGTAAAAGAATAATAGCAGGGAGATATCAAAAGTTGTATATATAAAGGAGGTTATGGATTAGCCCTTGCCGTTAGTGCAATGGTATAATGCACTCATGGTGTATAATCTGGTTGGGGAGACCATGATCTCTCTCCTCAAGAGATAATACTGACATCAGCTCACGTCAGGAAATAAATTTTGTCTGGAAATATTGAAATCGGAAAAGCTTTACTTGGCGCTTGTAATAACGTAGTGGGTGAGGTCAATAACCACTTTTATATTTTGTTTAGGTTTGAATGAGAATGGTTTGTGGTTATATAATGATTTTTTTTTTAAATGAAGGCGAATAATGACATTTCATGTTCTTAATTTACATAAAATGCAAGTGCTTCTGCAACAAGTCAACAACTATTACTTATATATTATTGCGTGGAAAGAGCACCCTACCTACAATCTGTAAGGGACTAACGAGAATGGCGATGTCTGACAAATATTGCGTCACAATCTTGTACCGATGAATTCGAACAGCAATTGTTACATGCTAGTTGATGTACCCAGCGTTGACAGATTTAAGAAAATGTTGAATCTACACAGATGTATATTTAGTGCCACGATTGTCTGATACCAAATTATATCATCAGGGATCAATGAACAGAAATAAATCTGACAACATAATCGAGAGACTAGAATCGGTATCAAGAAAGACAAATAATCAACCTTACGAGGTTAGCAACGTATAAAGAAGGCACGGGCGGCATGCGTTGCAGATATCATTTCTAGCAAGTATGAAAGTTTTACTTCCATGTCCCAAGCAGAGAACACACTTGGCACGAACTGATGTTCTTTTTTATTTTGTTGCACAGTCATATTAATCAATCCTCACCTGCTTGGTTTCTTTATCTTTTGTGGAAACAGTCTGCGGATATGTCCTCTGCCTTGTATCATTATACTTTTCCCATTGTCTTGTTTTGTTTTGTCATATTTTAATCATTGATTCTATCTGATTTCGAATTTCCAATTAGAGAGATCGTACGATACGATACGATACGATACAAAGAGAAAAGAAGAGAAGAGGAGAATATAACGACAACCAGGATAAAATATCCTGTATTTGATAATTACGAGACGAGCGAACTGTCTGAGAAAAGACATGTCAAAGTCTAACGTATTTTAACAAAGAGATTTGTTGTTGTTGTTTTTGTTGTTGTTGTAGGGTTTAACGTCATTTTTCAGCACGCGATAGGCTATACATGGCGGCCAGTATTAATGGTGGAGGTAGAACCCGGGAAAACCACGGAAAGAACCACCGACCCACGAGAAGCTACTGGCAAGCTTTCTCACATACCCACATTAGCTGAAAACAAAGAGATTAAGCAATGTCGGATATTTTAATGTTTGGATTTCAGGATCTGTCACCAAACATAAAAAAACATTTTATCAAACCTAATTGTATACGAATGCTTTCGCTGTAAAATTCCTGAAGAACTTGTTTTAGATCACTCCAATGGTGATACGACTGACAAATGATTTGGAGACCCTCGAGATGATCACATAAATGATAAATAATCGGCGTAATGGTTGTATCTAAAACCTTTGAACAAGTGCATCACATAGAGGCAACAGACGCACTGACAGGAGAACATTAACGTTTTCGGACGCTGCACAGAGCAAGAAAATGTATAGGCAACCATGGCGGTGCTATTTATAATTATTTTAGATGAAAACAAAGACGTCTTATTCTTAAATTTACAACGTAATATATACTTTTAATTTTGCGTCTAGGGCGTCATATACATTTATTTGTTGCAAAGATTTTTTACATAAAATGTTTGTTTTCATTTTCTTTTCTCCTTTTTTCCTTACATTAGGCTAAACTCAGCAAAAACGTTTTACACCGGCACAACTGCTTATTGTTTCTGATTAGACCATGAGCCGTCATATGCACGCCATCCTCTAGGATGGAACCTTTGTCATTATAGCTAGACAGTTTAATTTTGTTCAGAAGGAATGTACTCAAAACGTGGTGTTCTGACAGAAAGGTATTCATTTTGACGTACTGCTTCTCGTCGTCTAAAGCTGTCAACTAATCAGAGTGTGTGATCATATTCTTGACTAGATTGTTCTTAATTCCCCTGGTGAACACCTTTTCTGATTCGTACTGCGATGACTTCTTAGATAGCTCTCATGTGATCTTCCTTGAATATGTCAAGTTATGTTGCTTGTGATATAGTACTTACTGAGCGGATTGCTCTCTTCGCGAGGACAGCTAGGACAGACAAACCTGTCTCGCAGATATTTGTTCTTAGCCACACTTCTCTTAATAATTAGTGTTAAATCACTTCGAATATCTTTTTCGATAAAATTATAGATATCAATATCTGTAAGGATTTCAAAGTGATTTTTTGTTTTTTTTGGATACCTATATTAAAACAAAGCATACGAATGTTGTCCACTTGACCAAATGAGTAAATGGCAGTTAATAGCAGAAGTTGATGTACCCCAATCCCAGATTTCTACCTGCACGTTTCATGTCCGAAGGTCATTTTGACACCATGTGATGCCCACATTAAAAGCACAAGCCTTTTTCCTACATGACAATTCTGCCAAACAGTTTGTGATTTAACCTATAGCTAACACGTACGCTTACTCTTTACCGGACGTCCCACAGATTGTCGAAAAAATTATTAAGACTCCCAGGTTCTGATAGTATGTTTAAAGTAAATTACAAACTGTACTAATAAATTCAATAAGCATCTTGCACCGACATTTGCTTAAGTGATATCTCAAACAACAAATCAAATGACCAGGTCTCAAGTTAATTTCTTTACAACCTATTTCACGGAATAGAATTTATGTTCGGGAGAAGAAAACTACAAGCTATCTTCAAGCAAAAATAAAGTCTCGCAAATATTTAAACCTTAGCCAACTCGTACCGAAACAGACCAGCACCATTTAAAAATCCCCCTTTTTCGAGGAGCTCTACATATCGTCAAAGCAGGACACGAAGTTCTGTTGAACGTTTTCATGGTAGATCTCCTGCTGACACTTGACATCCTCAGACTAAATATCTCAGTAGTGAAGCGATTTGGGGCAAATGAGAACTAAGAAGGAAAAACAGCCTGGGCCTGTTTATGGCACAAATGGGAATGGAACACGGGAAATAGAAGGTCTGTTTACCAGTGGAGGTTGTATAGCGTCTGACGTCACGGTAAGGGAGATTGGTAACAATGTTGCAACTAGGGGGAGGTGACGTCACAGTACTGAGCAAACAGCGGGTTTACAGAGATAACACAGACAGAAACAAACACTGACACAACACATTTAAACAAAAAAATTGGGGGGAGGCAAAAAATTAATTTATTTTTTAGGCCTATGAGTGGCCCTGAAAAGGGCTTTGGGTTTATGTTAACATCATTCCGCTAACATAGAAGGCATCGCATAGATCTCCGATTTCTCAATCTTTGTCTGACGTCTGGTCCGTAAATTAGAACCCTCTTCAAACAGTATTGTCTCTCCACATAAATTCTTCTTTTCCAAACGCTTGTATCCGTCATCCTGACAATGGTCCACGATGATCTGACATACATGGGTAAGTCCGTACGGAACAGCATTGAAGATACGAGAATAGAGGATTCTACGTTGGTCCACATCTTGTGACGAGAACAGGTGAAGGAATGCAGCGAACTGCGGTTATTTATAAGGGAAGGGAGGATCTTAACGGATTTAGTTCATTCACCAATCCAAACACGCGTTACAAAATTCAGTCACCACACGGAGTCATTTGTCCAATCCGAAGAAAGCAGTATGTGACGTCACATTCCCTATATTGAGGCACTAGCGTCTGTGCGCAGTCAATCCATGCGACACAGTTTTCAAACATGACGGAAACTAAGAAGACGATGAACTGGGGTACACCGGCCGTGGAGACGAAAAGCGATGGAATATCAGAGACTACCCACGTCAACACGGACCTACATATAGAAGAGGTTAATTTTAATTGGGATTTTGTCGATTTTCTTTCGCAAGAATTTATACCGGAACCAGTACCTTCGCCACCTTCTCATTATTTGCCACATATGGAGAATTTTAAACAGAGACAGAAAGAAGAATTGGACAAATCTATACAGCAGCAAAAGGAAGCAGAACCAGCTTTTCTTCTTCAACAACAGCGAGAAGAAGAAGTAAGAAGAAAACAACAGGAAGAAGAAGCAGCTGAGAAACAAGGTACTGAAAGTCAAACGGTCACAATACGTTAAGACATTTTAGCAGGGTTAAGAAGTCTTAAACAAATGTATCAGACTGCTTTATTACGACCGAAGAGAAAAAGACCTTCCGGAACTATACAACCCAACCCTGTGACTACGCCTGCTGTACCACCCTTAATGATTTCTACCAAATCATCGTCGACAGGAGGTAGTTCAGAAGTAGGCCTTGGCCATGACAAAGGCTTAAGGCAATTCAAGTTGTTTGGTTCCCATTCCTAAGTTTGTTGTTTAAACAAACAAATACCCAAAGGCCATTTTCAGGGCCACCCACTTCTCTCGAAAAGAGATAGTATTTCAATTGCCAACATCAATTAAAACTCAAAATGCCCTTTGTACCCCTATTGTATGTGAGTGTGTGAGTGCGTGGTTGTAGGTTCGTATTCTAAAAATCAAAACCAAGCGAGACATACGTTTTATGCCTGGTCTATTCTGGTTCAAATTTTACAATACAATTCACAGCACAACTTAACACTTTAAAAGGTTCTTGGGCTTCGTCTGTGCCTGTCTTCACTCTCTCTGTTTTTTTAAATAAATTTCTTCACGTTCACAGTTCTTTCATCCTCTTCTTCCTCACTTTCACCCCTTATTTGTGTCTTCTCATGTTTCTGTTTCTGCACGTGTCTGGGTTCTTCCTTGGGGGAGGCTACCCCTTCTTCCTCTCCAGAATCCCTCTCTTCTTCCTGCTCCTGTTGTTTCTTAAAGCAATCTGAAAAACAATGTCCTTTTTCTTGACAATGATAACAGGTATCTTGACTTTTGTCTCTTTTAACACCTGTTTTGCTTTTTTGACCATCTGAACACTCTGAAGACCAATGCCCTTTCTTCTTACAGCTATATCAAGTATCTTGACTTTTATCTCGAAAGGAGGGTGAGTAGTACGCCGGCTTGTGTGAAGAAAATTTTCTGATGACCCCTCGCAAAGCTCTGATCAAATGTTCGATCTGTGTAGGCTATTCCATCGTTCTACTCGGGTTGAGAGTGAAATGAATATGGGAAGGCAAGACACAACCCTTTATATACACGATGGTCTGCCATGCATATAAAGTGACTTATGGTGTTAAAAATGTAGTCATTTGGAACGTTTTCGCAGTCAAGATGAAACGATCGCATCAATTCGAGAAGAAAGAAGAAGAAAGTAAGAGGCACCAACGTGATTTATCGCCTCGTACACTAGCTGAAGTCATGTCACAAATTCATGCCAGTGATTTTGAAGATGACATGAGTGAATCAGAATCCAGACCCAGCGATTCTACATCCAGTCAAACTTCACCACCCTTTGTAAACCCTCAAAATTACTATCACTTTTGAGAGACGGAAAAGCGTTCCTCTAGAAAATTTAGAACGTTTGAGTAAACCTACTCGGTGAAGTTTAAAGATTTCAAGTCCGACGTACAACTGGAGAACGTAGAAGGCTTCATCACCGAGGTGCTGGATTCTTTGTTAAACACTCTGAAACGCCAATGTCAAGCCAAAGAAGACGATTGCTTGAGACTTTCCATTCATCACGACGGTTTGAAATCCCCTGTTGGGATCGAGTTTAGCAGCCCATCAGAATTTACACCTTCCAAAGTCATGGGCAACAATCCAATGACCAGTTTAACATCACTGATGGAAAAGCGACACTGTTCATGACCCACGTCTATCTCCCCGAGGGGACCGGACAACGCAGAAAAGAGTTATTGGTGGACGACCTTCGCAGCACCAAAAAGAGTCTCGTCCAAATTTACAACTCTCAAGACCAGATGTATTTAGCCCGAGCCATCGTGGTGGGGCGAACGTATGCGGACAAGAAGGACACGGTAGAATGGAAAAGGGTCTAGGAGAAAATTAAAAAATCGCACCCAGCCAAACAACGAAGTGAAGCAGAACTCATGTTACAACAAGCCGGCCTGTACAAAGACAAACCCTGTGGTATTCCTGAAATTCAAAACTTACAAGTGTACCCTCAAGAAGGACGCGGACCTTGAGGCAAAGATTTTAAGGATGATAAATACATTCACGTCGAACATCACGACGATACCATTATCATTATCACCGCATTCCTGGGATACGATTATTAATGTACGAAATGTGACTATGGCTATAACAATCGAGAGCAACACAAGCATTGTTGTTCCAAATGCTCAGGATGTTTGGCCTCTCAACCCTGTCCGGACAAAGGACAAGAACGAGTGCATTGCCCGGCTTGTATGCGCACCTTTGTCAGCCTTACCTGTTACCAACAACATCTAAAAATGCAAGGTTCACAGCCGAAATGTGCTTGTCTACTGCTGCGACTGTGTCCTACGTGTCGGCAAGGCATACTTACCAATAATGCCAAGGCACACGTATGTTCAGGAAAGAAACGATGTCACATTTATCACCAAATCGTGGGCTTGGAACATCAATGCTACATTCAAAAATACTTATCCCAACAGGAAGATGATGGTCACAAGAAGAAAAGGAATTTCATCTTTTTCAATTTCGAATGCATACAAGACACTGGCATTCACATTCCTAATTTCTGCGCGGCTCATCGAGCGTGCGAGAAGTGCATTCAACAGCCTATCTTTAGTCATTGCTCTCACTTCAGCAAGATTCCTGGAGGGCGTGCAAATATCTTCCGGGACCGGACACGCTGGTGAATTTCGCTCAATGGATCTTAGACCCCATTGACGAGACGTGGAGCCAAGAGGATATCAAACGTTATGGAGATTGTCATCGCCATGCCACAGTGATGGCTCACAATTTCTCCGAATACGATGAACAGTTTCTTTTGAGATACTATACGGAACAAGGCATCGCACGTACTAAAGTGACTTTGAACGGAGCCAAAATCATTTTCATGCAAGTGGGACAAGTACAGTTTAAAGATTCGACGAGTTATTTGGCAATGCCTTTGAGTCGAATGCCTAAAACGTTTGGAATGACAGAAATGACTAAAGGTTTTTTTCCTCACTTTTCCAATATCGAAGCCAATCAATATGCCGTTCTACCCCATTTGCATGAGGCTAAAGACTACGACGCCGACAACATGCGTACCGAACAACGAGAAGCTTTCTATGCTTGGTACCAGGCCAATGCCTCTGACCCTTCGACTTTCAGGAAGAAATGTTAAAGTAGAGTCGTTCCGACGTGGACATTTTACGGCGTTGCTGTGGAAAATTTCGAGAACTGTTCATGGAACACGGAGGGGTCGATCCATTGAAAGACGTCTGAACCATTGCCAAAGCGTGTTCCTAAGTGTATCGCCAACGATTCATGCCAGAAAACACCCTGGCCGTCATTAGTCCTCAAACGACCAACTTTGCGAAATGTCAAAACTCGGTCAAAGCCCTACGCTGGTTACGTTACTTGTGCGACAAGGAAGACAAATGGATTCAGCACGCCCACAAGGGATGGGGCGAAAAGACCATCTGAACATATTCGGTAGATGGTTGGGACTTAGAAAACCCCAAGATCGTGTACGAGTTTAACTGTTGTTTATTTCACTGATGTCCCGTCTGTTACCCTGAACGTGGCACTAAAAATCAATTTTTACAACGTACCATTGACGACTTGTGCCAGGCCACTTGTCAGCGATGCTTGAAGTTTAAACCGCAAGGATACCAAGTGGTGGAAATGTGGGAACACGAGTACTATCACCGTTTGAAAACCGATCACGAGTTTAAACGCATCGTAGAAAGTTACAAGTCGGTGGACCCCATGATCCCGAGGGGCAGTTTGTACGGAGGAAGGACAAATGCCACATATTTGCTGTGCCAAACCGACGAAGAGAAAGGAGAAGAAATAAAATACTTGGACGTGAGCTCACTGTATCCTTACGTCTACAAATATTGTCGCTTTTCTGCAGGACATCCGCAGTTGTTGACGAAAAACATCGACCTGGACCACATTCGACAATACGAAGGCTTGATCAAGTGCATAGTCTTGCCTCCCACCGACTTGTACCATCCCGTCTACCTGCCAAGGCAAACTGATGTTTCCACTGTGCCGTACTTGTGCCGAAACGTGTAACCAAGACCAGCCTCGTCAGCACACCCACGAATAACGTACCATGACGGGAACGTGGATCAGCGCGGAATTGTTCAAAGCTCTGGACCTGTGATACCAACTGTTAGAAGTATATGAAATGAAATTTACCACTTTCCCAAGACACAAAAATACCACAAAGGTGATCCAACTCAGAAAGGCATTTTCGCAGACTACGTGGATGCCTTTTTGAAACTGAAACAAGAAGCCAATAGCTATCATTCTGGTATCACACTCCCAAAGACCAAAAGACTTTCAAAGAGGAATACTGGGCACAAGAATTCATCACGTTAGACCACATCGACAAGAAACGAAGGCAGGCGATCGTTTTCCAGAGTGATGTTAAATTGGTTGTGGGGCAATATGGCACAACCACCGTGTTTACCCAAGACGGAATATTTGACAGAACCTTCCCGCTACTTCCAGATGATTCATGACAAAACCAAATACATAAAACACGTGGACGTCGTTCGTGAAGATTTGATCTTAGTCAATTAAGAAGATCTGGACTTTGTACAAGCCGACGAATTTGGAAATGTCATCATTGCTGCTTACGTGACAGCCCATGCTCTCTTAAAATTGTACGAAGCTTTAGAACTGTTAGGGGATCGAGACCTATACTTTGACACAGCCAGTTGCATCTACATCGATCGCCTTGGTCAGCAACACCCTGGCATCGAAGGAGACCTTTCAGGAGCCTGGACAGACGAACACCCCGACGAGAAGATTTTAAGTTTCGCTAGTGGCGGTCCTAAAAAGTACGGTTACAAATACCGGGACAAACAAGGAGAAGTGCACACGGAGTGTAAAGTGAAAGGATTGACTCTCAATTATCGAACCAGTCACGTGGTAAACTTTTGCGTACTGAAAGAAGCCTTGCAATCTGTAGAGAATGGGAACTTTAAAGTGACCACCTACCAACCGAACAAGATTGTACGTTTCCCACTCACCAAATCGTCAGTCGACCCTTGGAAAAAGTGTATCGAATCGTGTACCAGAAGCGAGTGAGACTTCTCAATCACTTCACTTTGCCATACGGTCACGTCGATATAAAAGAAATGGTTGTAAGAGGATAGCCACGAACAAGACGTATGACTTCGGCACAGCAAGAATCGAGTGAGAAACCCAATGACAACTCCAAGTTCAAACCCTACCATTTTCCGGTCTTCTTGACTGACTATTGTGATTATGCCCGTCGATTGGAAACGTTTCAAAAATGGCCCACGGATAGGGAAGGATTACCTACTTCGAATGTTTTAGCTAGAAAAGGATTTGTCTACTTGGGACCTGAAACTGGATTGGGATACGAAGTAGTGTTTCAGTTGCGGCCTGAAGTTACGAATGCATGTATGTATCTACAAATATTCAGCTATTCTGGAACATAATCGATGGTCTCCGCACTGTCCTTATCTTTATATGGTCTTTCCACCTATCACACTACGGTACAATTATGAAGGTACCTTACAGAAGGTAGTACCGGTGTCCAGGAAGAATACAGGAAGACTTCCAAAACTATAGATAAAAAAGGAACGATGTACAAGCTTGAGACATCATTGCGACTAGCATGAAAAGGGACAATGTCCAAGATCGATAGTTCATTGTGACTACCAAGACCAAGCGAACAAGATGAATCCTTTAAAAGAGACATCATTCAAGTTCAGGGATTGTAAAAACAATTTATCTTCCCATAAAGTGACTAGTAGTGGATGGATAAGACCCATGCATTGCAACAGAAAATGTCCGGAAGGAAACTGTAATTGTCCATGCGGTTACCATTGTAATTGCGTAAAGGAGTTTTCAGACGTGTGCGTTGCTGAACCTTGCGATGTGAGCGATGAAGCAACACATCATGGGAAGTTTGTTCGCACTACTACTTGTTTATATTCCACTTTGATCGTTTTGATGTGTATTGTATTGCTGTACATAACTATTTTGTATTTCGTGTTGTTCCAGTTTAACTTGCAATAAACGTGTCCCGAAAAAATATAAAAACTATTGTCTTGTCTGTCTTCGTTTACAAGTGACATTCCTTGCACTATGGCTACCTCTGCTGTCTCTGCTCCCTCTTTCTCCACTTTCAAAGTCATCGACGGACACTTAGATCGTGCCAGTTGGGAGGCTTTGTATCTTCGCCATCCCTTTAATGTGCTCATTGCTAAACCTAGCGGTTCAGGCAAAACCGAATTTGTCAAACGTTTGATCGAACATAAACACCATTTGATGGATCGTCGACCTCAATGAATCGTGTGGTTTTACAAAGTGTGGCAATCGGCGTTGTTCTTCGTCGATCGATGGAGTCATTACTGGCATTCACAGCGAAAGTTGTGATAGTATTACTTTACCAGCATGAGCTGTGTTTCGTCGCCAGATTTCATCATTATCGGTGGCTTTTCTGTCAAGAACACGGTGTGTTTAGCGCCAAAAATAACTCTTCTAACATTGCTACAGGATCCAAATATATATGATAGTGGAATGACACATGAAAAATTTCTTCTCCATTTAACATTGATCTACGTGAGGAAAATCATAAGTCGAAACGTCATTCATTGAAGCAACTGTGTCCCCAGCTGCATCCAGTCTCACGTTACTACTCTCGAGATGATCAGCGGTATCCTTTGCAAACATCATTGACGGACCAGCTGACTACGAGCAATCATCGGAATATCTTTCCAGACCAAGTATCGTCGTGGCAACGTACACATTTTTGAGACACAATTCAATAGTTTTACTGTCAATCATGTATATGGTGCTGTTAAATAACGCCATGACGACATTGTTAACAAAACCAAGTGGATATAAATGTCCGTACGCTGTACCATCTGATTTCAAATGTTTACATTCGATCTCAATAAATGCCTCAACGGGATAGAAATATCTACTTGTATCCTGGAACTGTAATTCCATTCTTCCACATGCGTTAGGTACACGTGCGGCAAAAAAAAAATTTGATAATCAAGAATGAACTCAGCTCATGTAAAATGCGAGATTAGATATCCGCTTGAACATTTTTTAATATTTGTTATTGTCTAACACGAAAACCAATTCCTGCTATCATACTAGCAGTTATATAGTGTTATTTGTCTGATAGTGTACACCAGCCAACTCTGCTAGTTTTTGATTTCCAGCTTGATTTATTATTTTACTAGCATTTGCAGACATAACTACGGTCCTGGGTAATTTAAATGGCTGAGGTTTTTGTCGTATTAATTGTGCTAGTTTATCCTTGATTGCTGATAATGTTTTACTAGCAACATCACGAACAGCACCAATATCTTTATCACGAAGATCGTCAGTAGCTTTCCTTCCCAGTTGCTTTGTAATTTGTATTGCTTTTGGAGCTATCCTTCTGAATACATTGTGAACAACATTACCGAGTTTATCTCTGTAGATCGCTTCGCTTGTTGGTAATCGTGAATTTATTATCCTGATTATGATCGGTCCACGTTGAGCATTATGTATGATCATCTTATTTTAGTCATTGCGGTTATCATCAACGATTTCATCAATGAGGGACCGATAAACATTATTCTCCATGATACCGCTTGTAAATATATGCTAACAACTATCAGCTGCTTCATTAATGATTTCTGGGGAATTATTATCCTCTCGTTTTCCGCCAATCAGAATTTCTAGTCTTTAATCATCTGCAAGGACGTTATCAGGACATGGAGTAATCAGGCCACTTCCTTGAGTAACAAGACCACAACCAGTGGCGCTGGGGTCAAGATCTATACCTGTTGTTTTGTCTACTTTCTTCTTACTTATTGCTGAGCGTAATATCCGTTTTTGTTTAGTTTCTTTAAGGTGCAACTTCATTTCTTCTTTTTGTCTCCTTTCTTGCTTTTTTTATTCATTATACTCATATACTGTATTGTTGAAGAGGTCAATTATATTAATATCTTGCACAGATCTGATTGCAGAGTATTAATAGAGATGCGATATATATTCATGACCCGATTTGCAGCTTTCAGAGTTTTAATATATTCGGGTTTTTACATAATTATCATGATATCCAAAAACGGAAATGTCAATTACTTGGTTTGGGCCTTTGATGGCGGCAATACCTTCAGGCTTAAATTTATCTGTAATGTTAATTCTGACTCTTGGCAGATGTTGTGATTGAACTACAGGTTGTGGTTGAGAAGGTTGCTGGGGTGGTGGTTGAGCTGCTTGAAGACGGCTAACAATATCAACACGTAATGTCTCAAGAGCTTTTTGAGTCGCCTCAGTTGCTGTAACAATTGTCTTTGTTGGTTCGATAATTGATTTAAATAACTGTTCTGTACTTTCTGCAAATTACACCTGAGACTCCTGACGCGCTTGTAATTGCTGTATGACAGCATCACAAACAGGGATACATTTCTTAATTGACTCTAGTCGCCCTCGAGCTAATCTAGCTGTGTGAGATTTCATTACTGATTTAATTACTTACACAATACAGCAGCAGGTTGGTTCAGCCAATAATGAGTGTCCGAAAGGAAACCAAAACACGCATGCAAATTTAAAAACACGAGCGACAAAGATAAAGCAACAAAATGAACTAAGGGAATTGAAGGAAATCTCAATCGGTTAGAGGTTTCGGTTTGACGTTATTGAACTTGTATTTTCATTTTCGTAGGAAACATTAATTAAGTGATGTGTTCACCCTCCCTGCTGCTCAGGTTATTTCGGTAACAGACGCTGTACCCATATTCATATTGTACTTAATTTCCGAATGCAATCAACAATTATATGTGACCGATTTCTACGTCGTTTTCTGTCATGATTATGGCTTTGATTAGTGATAAAATCTCTACTTAAACAATTTATTTACTATATTTAATATATATGTTTTCTTTAAAATGTGCACCATTCGTCTTTGATTGTAATAGGTACACGATAATGTATGGGTGACACCGAATATCGCATAGCGCACCAGATCAAATAAGTTCCGTCGCTGACAGTTTGCACGATTCACGGGGGAAATGCATTACAAATAGTTGATAATCCTGCGTTTTGTTCTTTGGGTTTTATTTCAGACTTTCTTCAGACTGATTACAAAATATATCCTAGGGGATTCTTGACACATTTTAAGATATTTTCATCCTTATTGAGAGAGAGAGAGAGAGAGAGAGAGAGAGAGAGAGAGAGAGAGAATGGGGTGGGTTTAAAAGGACATAAAGATAGAAAAGTGAAATAGACCTTCATGTGGAAATACAGGTCTGATTAAAATGCATAAGGGCAGATATACTTTAAAAGGGACAACAATAAAATATCCCAAAATGACCTCGCAAGCGTGGCGATAAAAGAGCTATCGACACTGTGCTGAGATCATTTTTCTACCACTGAATCAATATTTCTTTAAGAAATATATAATAAGCAATTGTTATTCTATATCAATTATTTGATTTATGACTGGATATTTAGCTCACATATTTAACTATGTATTCGAATATTTGAATGATGTTTTACATCTTGATGCAGATAAATAAAATCACGTCTATCTTGATAATTTGTTTGCTTCAATAAATTTAAAAAAAAATACAGGTCCAAAGATATCCGTAACTTGTAGATCATATCTAGTAATGAGGAAATTCTAATTATTCAGGGGATACATGGCCGTAAGTTGCTAATATGTCCAGTAATCAGTCAATGAAAATTACACGTACGTAGTCATTAACGACTTGTATCTATCGACACTCTGAACTCTGGTTTGAAGAAGCACTGTCAGTGGACTGATTTAAATAAAAATTATCAAAAGTAAATAATGATTCACTATTTTGAGCTCATGTGTGGTGGAAATGCAAAATGCCACACAGTTCAGTACTAGTGGTGTGACCTTGGCTATGGCTGGAGGAACCGTAATGGAGAGGGTATACTGCATCACCCGGACAGGTGGCACAGAAAACGACAACATATGATATACACATTGATTTATGTCATGTGTTTCAAATATTGTACTGTACATGTAGTTAGTTCCCGTATAGTTTCGTTTTAGTAAATATTCCTAAGCATTAGCTTTTAGATTTCCTTAAATACCCATTTAAAGCAATTCCATCTTTAACTACTAATCCAACACCCTATCCCTCTCTGTCTTTCCACAATACTTTGTGACTGTAATGCCAGAGTCGATGCTGAAATGAGATGTGAAGTGTACCTGATATAAAAATAATTAGTCTATAATGAGTTAATGGTTTTATCTGAAAATAAGAGATTTCGTAACTCGCATACTTATTTAGGTAAGTCTAGTAAATACATAAATAAGAAAGGAAAGATATCAGTATTTGAATAAAAATCAATACTGCTAAATGAATGGCATTCAATGTCATAGCTAACGTAAAACATACTTTTCAAGTTTCGATTAGTATTTCTCAGCCCACCCCCCACCCCTCAATTTTCATCCCCGCAATCGATGCATTATTTGCCAATACTCATACACACGCTTTTCATCTGGTCCGGGTAATAGATGGGTTCGGTGGCGGAGGCGCTAGAATACTGTATTGACTTGTGATAAAATTTGACTAGTCATGTCACACATCTGTACTTGTATAAAAATGCAAATCTGCACGTTGTTTATATGGCTCTTTGTCACTTAAGCTGTTGTCGGGAACAGACGGAATATAAATATTGCAGCAAGGGTCCGACAGGAAGAAAATGTAGGCCCAGCAGTGTTCAGTCTACCGGAACATCTCGTTATCTTTTTTTTCAATCTGCTACATTTCGGGAATGTACTAGACATATTGTCCTTGATAGGTATGCAGACAGGAAAATTAATTCCGCCTACCGATTTATGATATTGTGTCACGTACTTTCCTGCTTCGTATCAGATATAAAGAAATGTGATAATCCGGTAGATTAGATCCATCCGAACCTAACGTTTCTTCCTGTTTACCACTTTGCAATATCTATTTTCACTCTTGCCGAACCCGACGTTTCTGTCGACGACTGGAAGCATTAGAGGGACAGGCAATTCCGGTTTGAGGTTTGCTGATATATATATATATATATATATATATATATATATATATATATATATATATATATATATATATATATATATATATATATATATATGCGTATATATATATGCGTATATATATATATATATATATATATATATATATATATATATATATATATATATGCATATATGTGTATGTATATATATCTATATGTATATATATATATGCGTATATATATATATATATATATATATATATATATATATATATATATATATATATATATATATATATATATATATATATATATCTTGTGCAGTATAAGCAGTAAGTCGACAACGAACAGTGGGAAACTAGTATCTAACTAGCCTGAACGCTTTCGACTCTTTAATAAGTCTTTTTGAAAGGCAAATACAAAACATATAGAAGACAAACAAATAAAACAGAAAAACGGTTATGTTTGCAAACGTTTATGTTTATATCACTGAAAATGTGGCATGGGTATGAGAAGTGTTCTGCGACCGGGTAACTGTACAGTTTCTCTGTCATCTAATCAGATCTATGAAGGATGATCATTTTGTGTAGCTTTTCATGTTCTCCGACATACTGAAGGATACAGATCTAACATGTGATGAAATAAATGACATTCTCTGTTTTACACGTTTTCTTTGGATCATATATGTCTAGTTTTTTTCTAGTCACTCTGCTAGAAAATGTCATGGTCTCTATCATATGTTGACAGGTTTTGCACCTTTTCACGCAACAGGTGCCAGATTGACTAGGGTGGACTTTATTAGTGATTAGCGTCAGTTTCGCCGTGACTAGGATGTCCTTGGAAACCTCATAAATTTACATCAATTAACAGATGTCGTTACGGCTCATCAATTTCTAGGTCAATACAAATATTGTCCAGTATAAGCAGTACGTTGAAATAAATTACTTAAAACATGATAAAGTTAAAGGTTTAATTCATCTAGGAACAGCCGTGTAAAGGTTTGCAGACATAACCGTTTTTCTGTTCTATTTGCTTGTCTTTTGTCTTGTCTATATTTTGTATTTGCATTTGAAAAATACTCATTAAAGGGTCGAAAACGCTCGGGCTCTCAGATGTTAATTTTGCACTGTCCGTTGTCAGTTTATTGCATTTATCTTAATCAATCCCTGACACACGCGATCCCTTGCTAGATCCAGTGCCCTTGGAAGGATTGTTATTCACCATATGATTTATGAATTCCGATGCACACAAGCGGTTGCAGGTGGGGCATGGGACACCGGTGATTGGAGGTGACTGGGATACAACTCTGTGACGAGTCTTACGAATTGCAGCAAGACGCTGGCGATGGTCAACCTTGAAGATGAACAGGCTTTTCCGGTCAGGGTTCGCCAGCAGCTTCTGTCATAGGCAGAGAACCTGAGCCGGTAGGGTTGAAGGTCTGTCCAGTTGATGTGCGTCCTGAGATTGCCTTTGTACCTCTTGCGATGGCGGCCTTAGTTTCGGTTGCCCTAGGCTATCGTGCCAAAGAACAGCTTCTTTGGGGTTCTGTTTTGATCCATGCGGATGACATTGCCTGTCCAACGAAGCTGAGCCTGGATTAGTTTGGATTGAATGCTTGCTGTGTTGGCTCTATCAAGGACTTCCTGGGTGGTGATTCGGTCATGCCACTTGATCCGCATGATGGATCTCAGGGAGCGCTGGTGAAATTGTTTCAAATGACTGATAAGCCATCGGTAGACTGTCCACGTTTCACAGCCATAGATATGTAAGGACAACTGCATCATACACCTTCACTTTTGTTGACAGGCGTGTGTCCTTGTGCTGCAAAACCTTGGTTCGGAGTCGTCTGAGTGCTTGACTGGGTATTTGGATTATCGCAGTGATTTCCTTGTCCAGAGAGCCATTACTGGATATTTTATGGCCAAGGTGTTTGAAACTGTTCACATTCTTCAGCTGCGTGTGGCCATTGGTAATGCAGGGTTGTGAAAGGACATTATTTTACGCGGGCTGGAAGAGGACTTCTGTCTTTCCTAGGCTGACTGTGAGTCCAAACAGGTTGGAGGTTTCAGAGAACTTGTTCACGATTGCTTGTAGGCGAATCTCTTCATGGGCCATGATCGGACAGTCATCTGCAACGAGTGCTTCAGTGATAAGTCTTTCTAGTGTCTTGGTTTTTGCACGCTACGCGACCGAGATCCAACACTAATCCATCCAAGCATTATCTAATGTAGATACCAAGGTCAAGGTCATGGATTGCATGGAGCAGTACTTTTGTGAAGAAAAGGTTGAAGAGTACTCTCCAGTCATGTCATATTGGAAGAGCCAGATGAGGTTGGTAAACTTCTTAGGACAACCAAGCTTCTTGAGTACTACCCACAGTGAGTCTATGTTGACTGTAACGAAAGCCTTTGTCAGGTCAACGAAGAGGGCATACAGATTCATGTTCTGCTCAAGGCACCTATCTTGAGCTTGTTCACTGCGATGATCATGTCAAGGTTTCTGCGGTCTGGATGAAAACGACACAGAGACACTGGGAGGTTATCTTTTGACGCTGCCGCAATAAGCCTGTTGATAATGACGCGAGCAGCTGTGGAGAGCAAGGAGATGCCTCTGTAGTTACCGCAGTCCGAACGTGTGCCTTTATTCGTATAGAGGGCCACAATTGATGAGTCGGAGAGGTCGTATGGCATCTCCTCTTCAGTCCAGATGCTCAGTTACCACCTTGTGGAATGCCTCCATAGTCTGTTCACTGACAGCCGAGGACAACTCAACTGGAATACTATCCTCTCTAGGTACACTGCCACAATTCATATATATATATATATATATATATATATATATATATATATATATATATATATATATATATATATATATATATATATATATATATATGTATGTATATATATATACACACACACACATCTGTTATTCGGAGAAATATAACCATTAGACAATAAAATGAAGTGTTTTGTCGTTTTAAATGCTGAAATTTCGTGTATATACTATGACAGATATAGCATTAAATACATTGGCACGGAATTGTGTGCAGAAAACTCTTGACGCATACTATTTGAACGAAAATGTACACGGCTGTAGTTGCCGAGTGCAGCGCTGACCGAGGGTGGTTCATTTTTAGCCATATCTATTTCTAAAACACAGAGTTCTGTTTACATATATTTATATATGCAATTTGCCTGCAGTATGAAAAACGATTAGATGAGTTCTCTGGATGAGTATTTTCACCACAACCAGGATACTTATAGGGTAAATTGTCCTTGTCGTACAGCTAGTTTTGCCAGTAAGCGTTCTGTACAAAACAAATTCCCGTAAGGCAACTATCTAACAGCGGGCTCTGCACAACCAAACCATGTATCGATTGTGTGTTGAAAAATGCATACACATGCATACACTACGGTAGCAAAGAATTCTGCAGCGGAAGAGATATGCAAAAATGTAAACTGTGTTTTTCTTGCTTTCTGTTTTATGTAATATAATTGTTTTAGATGTTGTATGTTTCTGATTTTATTCTAAAGTCTTACAGTCAGATCCATGTCATATAAAGTCATACTCTTAGATAGAATGTAGCCTGTTTCAAGTTAGCCACTTCATTACTGAACATAGCAAATGAATCAAGTTGTATTTCATGTATCAGAGGATGAGAAATATTCATGTTTTTCATAGTTCAGTGAGAGAATTACCCTTGCTGATTTTCACTAAGGCCGACCTTCACTAGGACATTATTATTTAAAGACGCACCAAGAACCCTCATTCGACCACCCGCACTCTCTAAACACAGTCTTGTCAGAAAAAAAATCACAGCAATACATTTATAACCGCCTGTGCCGGATATAGAGGCACCGGGAGTTCCGGTAAAAACATTTTACACCCACTCGTGCATGAAAATACATGTCGTCAACAGATTGACTGAACAAGTCCAGGTGTTCTGATGAAAAGTAATAGATTGGGTACAATGTATGAGAGTTTGGTTGGGACAATTGTAAACCAACGTCGATGTTTTGATGCCGGTCCAGATACGACCAAACATTTAGATATGCAAGTGCGGTTTTATTTTCTGTATAGTTAAAGCAAAACAATTTCACAGTTCTCATCTTGTCTGTTTAATTTGTTGAAACTTCAAACAGACCAAGTATGTCAATGCACTGTTTTTTTTTTCCTTATCCATATTTTGAAATGTTACGAACACATGTTATGGTGCAGTAAGACCATGTTGTGTACTTATTTGCTATATAAAATGTCGCACAATACCACTTCTTGGTTGCGTATCTGTGGAATGTGCGAGCAATGACAGCATTGAAGCTCTTCCAGACTGCATGAAAGATAACAGATGTAATTATATGTAGACAGTGAATTGGATAGTACAGACATCCACAATGATAATGTTTCTTATACAACTTTGCCAGTATTAACTTATTTTACGTCAAATTGCGTCGTAAGCATTGTATGTGTCAACTAATGTAACCGTATGTTTTGTTCAAAATTAATATTTCGAGCATATCTGCAAAATACAAATATATCAATTAAAGGAAGTTGAACAAGATAACCGCAACGCGTCCCTAAGAAGATGTAATCGAGGCTGTGCAAATCCAAGGCGATACGTAGTACTGGAACAAGACATTATAGTGGCACCAGGGGCATCATATGACAGCATGTTGTGTGTGTGTGTGTTTGTGTGTTTGTGTGTGCGTGCGTGCGTGCGTGTGTGTGAGAGAGTGTGCCTGTGTGTGTACCAGTATTCTGACATGTCAAATAAACTAAAAGATGAAATCATGTTTTCCATGTACACCAATGCTTCATAGATTTATTTTCAACATATGTGATTCACGTGTTGAAAATAAATTGCCCACAACATAGTTATAATAGAATGTTTGATTAAATGGCGATTATTTACTTTAATTGGATCCTCCTACCCAACATTCTTTGGAAGATCATTATTTGCACGTCCCGAAAATAAGCGTTGAAGTACCTGGACATATTCGGACGAAAAATACCGAAGGTGTAATCCAGTACAAACCGGACTGAATGTTGCACGCTGTAATGTCATAATGCAAGCCGCGCTTAGTAAATCAAAATCGTACTACCCTGTTGTTTGTTTTAGTATAATCTTTTCTTGACATAGTTTGGAACATCACTGCCATTGTAATAGTTCATAGAAACCAATAATTTCCATATGGAAATTTTTATTTATGACAATAAAACGCCGTACGATGCGGATCAAACAAATGATTCAGAGCGGAGGGGTTTTCTAGGTTCATACTTAATCAAACTTACAAGAAATAATAAATAAATAAACAAATAAATAAATAAATAAAAATTATACTTTCTCACCTATAAACGAACACATAATTACAACACCACCCCACCCCACCCCCCTCAATCCAATCCATTCAATGTAGGCATTTTCCTCTGCATAAAGGCATTAAAATACCGGTCAATACACGCAGTGTGCGTGACGTCAAGCGCAGAACGGTTCTCATATTTCTGGCAAGTTGGCACAATTTGGCCCCATGTCAGTAAATTGATAATATACACATAATTTATCGAACAATTAGGTCATATGATATAATTTAAACCAGTGATGGATAAATACAAAAATTAACAAAAGCGTATGACTGTTTCCAATTTTCAAGTCGTGTGCTGGTATCTGCCATTGTCAAAATCAGAGAATAGTTCCAACCACAATTAATGTATCAATTTCGCTCAAAAAAACAGGTATTCGTTTTTCCAAGTTATAATGTATATGGAAAGTGGTCTCAGGTTGACATTGCTCGGGGTGGGAGTGGGAGACAAGCGCCCCAATCCTCCAAAAATGCCCCATACGGCTTGCGTCTCTGATTCCCTCTGTCAACTAAAATCCAGCTCCTGGCCTTCGCGAGTGGCTTAGATTTGAAGTCTGGCAGACCACGTTTTCCACTAACAGGAGAAGGGGTGAAGGAGGGCCACTGGCGCCTTAAAACCAGTTGCTTCGGGTAGATGGCACTCATAAACCTTGGATGGTAGCTCATCTAGGAGAAGGAAAACTCCGATTCCAAACCTCTGCTGCCTTGTGGCTATACCCACTCATGGGAAAGGCTAAGGGAGTAAACCCCGACAGAAAATCCGGAGATGGAGTCCCTAAGGCGGTCTGACATTGACATTGACGTCATTCCGGCAACTCCTGCGACGCCGTTGGTGCCAAGCTGTATCTGAATTCGTCGTTCCCTTGGGCCCACCAGCTGCGTGGAGAGGGGACATCTGCTGAATGGACAACAGCTAATTCTCCATACCACCCTGCCCAGGCTTCATAGCTCCACTGAAGAGGACACTCCAGCGTCGTCGTACGGCGTCGGCACAACACGAGAAGTAGCAGTTTACCGGTTCTAAGTCAAAGCTCGATTGGCGTAGAGCTTGACGCCAGGGGTTACTTCTGACGGTGGGAGAGATCACCAGGTCTCACTGGACAGCTACCGCCCGCCTCAAGCTGGGCAGCCATCAGCCAGTAAGGTACTGCCCGCCATAGCCTGCCTACTTCACTGGGTGCGTGGAGCTAAGAGAACCATCTCGACAAGTGGGCCACAAAACTCCGCACCAGGAAAGACTAAAAGAAGAAATAAGAAGACTCCAACTCTTCGTTTTGCAACCTGGAACATCAGGACCATGTGTCCTGGATTGACCGCTGACCTACAGCAGATCGACGATGCACGGAAGACTGCCGTCATTGACAGAGAACTCTCCCGACCGAACACTGACATCGCATGCCTAAAGGAGAACCGACTGGCTGACAGCGGCACCATCAGGGAAGCCAATTACACGTTCTTTTGGCAGGGGAAGCCCTCGGATGAACCTAGGCGACATGGTGTAGGCTTTGCCCTAAAGAATACGCTAATCGCCTTCATTGAACCTCCATCATCATGTACTGAGAGAATCCTTGCCCTCCGGTTGTCAACATCATTAGACCCAGTCAATATCTTCAACGTGTACGCCCCAACCCTCTGCTCCACCCACGAGGAGGAAGACAAGTTTTATGAGGCTCAGGATCAGGCAATATCCAGTATCCCCAACAATGAAAGCCTTTACTTACTAGGAGGCTTCAACGCTAGAGTGGGAGCTGACCATGAGGCCTGGTCCACCTGTCTCGGCTTTTACGGAATGGGCAAGATCAACGAGAATGGTCAGCGACTGCTAGAGATGTTCTGCTCCCATAGCCTATGTGTGACCAACATTTTCTTCAAATGCAAGGAGATCCACCAGGTGTCTTGGAGACACCCACGTTCACGCCACTGGCACCTGCTAGACCTCGTCATCGCCAGGCGTGAAGAACTGGCCAGTGTCCTCCTCACCCGCAGCTACCACAGTGCCGACTGCGACACGGACCATTCCCTCGTGGCCAGCAAAGTGCGAATATTACCCAAGAAGCTGCACCACGCCAAGAAGAAGGGTCACCCACGCATCAACACCTGCTGTGCAAGCAACCCAGAGAAAACACAGCAGTTCATCAGCAAACTGAAGGAAGCCTTCACCAAAGTGACACCTGATGACACCATTGACTCCAAGTGGTCCCATATCCGTGACTCTATGAACAATTCAGCCATCACAACTTACGGGAAGAGGGAGCGAAAGAATGTCGACTGGTATGAGACAAACTGGGAGGAGAAGGAGCCCGTGACTGAGGCAAAGTGGAAAGCCCTCCTGGCATACAAGGCTGCACCTAGCCCCAGAACACTACAAGCCCTCAGGATTGCAAGAAACAACGCCCAGAAGACCGCCCTCTGATGTGCCAACACCTACTGGCTGAACCTTTGCAACAGTATACAGACAGCTGCCGACACCGGGATATAAGAGGAATGCATGAGAGTATCAAAAAGGCGACAGCCCCCCCCCCCCCAGATACAAGACCGCCACCCTCAAGTCCAAGACGGGCGAAGTCATCACAGACCAGGGGAAACAACTGCAGCGATTGGTTGAGCACTATCTCGAGCTATATGCAACCCAAAACAATGTCACTGGAACTGCCCTGGACGCCATTCCAGACCTGCCTGTCATGGAGGAGCTAGACACACAGCCCACCCTGGAAGAGCTCGGAAAAGCCATCGATTGCCTTGCCCGTGGGAAGGCTCCTGGAAGCGACGGCATTCCGCCTGAAGTCCTCAAGAGCGGAAAACCAGCACTGCTCTAGCCCCTACGCATACTCCTCTGCCTTTGCTGGGAACAGGGATACATCCCACAGGACATGCGTGATGCCAACATCGTCACTTTGTACAAAAATAAAGGAGACCGTAGCGACTGCAACAACTACCGAGGTATCTCCCTCCTTAGCATCGTCTGAAAGGCTTTTGCCCGTGTTGCCTTGGTGCGCTTGCAGATCCTAGCCTACCGCGTCTATCCAGAGTCCCAGTGTGGATTTCGAGCCAGCAGGTCAACTGTAGACATGATCTTCTCACTACGTCAGCTGAAGGAGAAGTGTCGTGAACAGCAGATGCCCATCTGCATAGCCTTCATAGACCTGACGATGGCGTTTGATCTGGTTAGTCGGAGTGGAGTCTTCACTCCTGCAGAAGATCGGCTGTCCCCCACGTCTGCTTACTGTCATCATGTCGTTCCACGAGAACATGCACAGCACAGTGTGCTTCAATGGCGCAACATCTGAAGCATTCCCAGTCACCAGCGGAGTCAAACAAGGCTGTGTCCTTGCGCCGACGCTCTTTGCCATCTTCTTCTCCATGCTTCTCAAGTACGCATTCAAGGACAGCAGCGAGGGAGTGCACATCCATACCAGGGCTAACGGCAAGCTGTTCAACATCGCCCGTCTCCGTGCTAAGACTAAAGTTACAGAGGTACTCATCCGTGAATTGCTCTTCGCCGACGATGCAGCCTTGACATCACACACGGAAGATGGAGTTCAGCAGCTGGTATGCCGCCTCTCCCATGCTTGTAAGAAATTTGGACTGACCATCAGTTTGAAGAAAATGAACGTCATGGCGCAGGACGCAGACTCCCCTCCCTCTGACACCATCGATGGGTACAACTTGGAAGTTGTCGAGAACTTCACATACCTCGTGTCTAACATCTCCAGCTCACTCTCCATTGATTCTGAGATGAACGGCAGGATTGCCCAGGCAGCAGCAGTGATGGCCAGACTTAACCAGAGAGTCTGGAACAACCCCAGCCTCATAGAGAAGACCAAACTGCGTGTCTACCAAGCCTGCGTGCTCAGCTCACTTCTCTACAGCAGTGAAACATGGACCACCTATGCAAGACACGAGAGGAAACTCAACAGCTTCCACCTGAGATGTCGGCGGCGCATTCTGCACATCCAGTGGCAGAACAAAGTACCCAACACAGAGGTTCTAGAACCCGCCAACATGAACAGCTTGGCCATGTCAAGAGAATGGACCTCAGCCGCATTCCTAATGAGGAATATGGGGAGTTAGCAGAAGGTGCACGACCAACTGGACGACCACATCTGCGCTACAAAGATCTTTGCAAGAAGGATATGAAGACGGCAAACATCAATGTCAACGACTGGGAGAGCTGTGCAAACAACCGTTCCAGCTGGCCCCTAGCTGTCAGGCAAAACGCAGAGAAAGAGAGAAAAATAAAACAAGCTGAAAAGAGAGCTAGAAAGAAGGATAAACAAAAGCTTACTTTAGAGCTACGCCATCGTCTCCCGTAGACGGACGGATGCCAAGAGACAAGAGAAGTGAAACTTATTTAGGCCGGTCCTGTACAGAAGGACTTCTCGCTAAGAAGAGGACGATAGAGATACATAGGGGGATATGGAGAAAGGAGGAATCTACATTACATATGGACCAGAAACCAAAGCAAAAAGTGAAACAACATGCTCGGTATAAACTGGCCGATTTATGCTGCAAATTACTGATGACAAAGGCCTGAATTAAGATTGATGAAATAAATATGTTTCCATCATATACTAAATGAGAGAGAGAGAAAGAGAGAGAAAGAGAAAGATTGCATGCCGCAAATATCCATTAAAAATGACCAAGAATTACATTTGAAAAGAATTAATCGGGCTAGATTTAAACATTTGGACCAACGAGGTAGGTTATAATCCTGTACTTTAATGGGCTATATTGGCCTTTAATTCCTTTCCAATGCACGTTCAGCATTTTATGTCTCACAGAACACCTTTAGCTGAATGTTTGGCCAATCGTTTGTATCAACAATAACAGCATTAGCATTTTAAGAGGGAGTGTCAACTCATATGCTTAAAGTCTGTTAAAAACGATTGAACTAGAACAAAACATAATTTCATGAAGGTTACTGTAGGGTTCAGTGTCACACAGATGATTATTATTCGACTTGTATAATCGCAAGGCTATTCGGTAACACTTGAATAATCGCTTCAACCTTACATTACCAGTTCTTTATCCTTAAAAAATGACAAAATGTATGTACTTATTAAAAGGTTACTAGGATGATAATGTTGTGGAATAACAGGACATTCTCTGTGTGGGGGGTGTGTGTGATCTAACAAACTTGTATCTTTTCATTTTCCAAGATTTCTGTTGAATAAAAAAAAGTATCGTTATTCACAGCAGTATCTTTTTAATACTGCACACACGAATGCAGTTTTCGATATACAGTACTAGTATCCACTGTAAACAAACATCAGATCGCAATTTGTTTCACCTACGATTCTCTGCGATTGATATGTAAAGTTGACAAGTGGTTGGGGACAAATTCAGACGAACAATTCAGACTGCTGGAAAGCTGTTAATCCTGATGAAAACATACGTTTTGTAATTATCTGGGGATGCGTACCAATTTCTAGTCCTAAACTGATAAACAAAATTATTTTAAAATATGTTTTTAAACGTATAGGATCAACAATAAAGGATAATTATATTATTTAAATTTCACAATCTTCGTCGTTTTTTATGTCAGCTTTTAAGTGTCTTATCATTCTCCAGCTAGCCATGTTAGATCTTCAGCTAGCCATGTGAGATCTTCTGCTAGCCTTGTGAAATCGTCTTTGATAATCGTTTGTCTGATATACTGGTCACGTGGCCTGTCCATCGCAACTTTTATTTCATCAGCAGAGTGTGGATACTTGGAATGCTGGCCGGTTTGAGAAACCAAGTGTCATGGGACCCTGTCCTACTATCTTATTAGCATTCTTAAGCAGCCGATTTGAGAATGATTCTGCTTCTTGGCATGTCATATGTGCACTGTTACGAGTCTTAATTTGTATAACAGAATTAGGAGTAACCAACATTTTATACATCTATGATACAAAGTGAAAATCAAAAGACACGTACATTTTTGTTAAATAAATCCCAGAGAATCCTAAATGTTTTATCAAAATTCCAAACGTAAAGACAGCTCAGAATGAATTTCAATAGTCTTGAATATCCTGATGTGCCACAGCGATGCAATTCAGTATATCTTTAATGAAGTCAAAATAAATCCAAAACAATATGCATTTCGAAAGTCAATGAGTAATTCCAATAAATATTTATTTTAATCCTCTCGAGTTTTATCTGAACACAATTGTAAACTTATAACAAACAGATGCAAGAGACTGATCTGAGGTAGGAATGAACTATTTGTTTATCAAGTCTCTACCTATGCAAATTTTCACTTGACCTAGATGTGAGTCATTCCAAAGGAAAATGTAAATCAAATTTTCAACAAGTCAGTTTATGGAATATTATAGACTCAAATGTTATATCAACATGCTATTTACAACTAAACGTCATGATAAAGAGTAGTCATGCAAACATCATCTTTACAACGACCATTATCTTTAAGCATAATATACAACCAAGGACAAAAGTTAAGAACGCAATAAAGATATACAGAAAATAACTTCTCAGACATTAACTTGTATATAGAATGCAAATCTATCAGTAGCACACAAAAGGACCTGAACAGTGATACAAGTTTGGATTTTAATGTCAGAAATCAAACGTTTGCCATGTCATGCTCATTGATTCTATATTTTTGCTGAGTCTCTGTTTAATTAAATGGGTGTTTCTCACGACAACCTATGATCAATGAACTTTAAATCATCATTATAGGCCTGAGAATATTGTAGATTGTGTATTATATATGCTAGTCACAATTTCAAGGTTTGTGAATGCACGGAAAATCTCGTCCGGTAAGACCATGAGTCGCAGTCCATATGAAACAATTTCTTCATCATTGTCAATGCGGATTTAAACACTAAAACTTCATAATTGGAATGAGTTCTTTTAGATTCTCTGTGTGTCATCGTGAAAAAGTGAGCAGGATAGAAAAGAGACAGAGAGATCAAAGAAAGCGACTTATAAAAAGAGAACAATAAACAATATGTAGTAAGCATATATTATATATGAACAGTTGACACTTATTATTTGAAGAAACAACTTTATTTATAGAAATAAATGATTTGATTGTTATGACTCTATGGTCTTAAACTAAGTAACAGAAAAGAGTGAAAACCAATAGGTTTGTAAATGTGACAAATAATGTATTACCCTTTAATGCAAAGTGGAAAGTTGAAAAGAACTTACAGTACTGCTAATAAATCCCAAATGGTCAGAAATGTTCTATCACAAGTCCAACATTATAGAGTGTTCCGAATTAATTCAAATCTTGAATGGGATGATATGCCAGTAGCCTGGTTATATAGCTATGTGTCATGTTTTTCTGTAACACAATCATATAATAGAAATGTCCTTGAATGAATTTGCAAGTATTCCAAAGTTGTAATTTGGTCTTAAAACATTTGAGCACTTTGTAATTTCTACTAATACTTAAAATAAATAAACCTCTCAAATCAAAACTGAACATAACCCAAGTTGGTTCCACTAAGACTCATGCTAAGATATGTAACGATTAGTTCTATTTATCTCTACCTTTATATGAAAAGTAAGACAAAATAGCTGAACAAAGATAATGGTCATTTTCCCTTTACATTAATTTCCTGAATATTCTTAGATTTCAACAGTGTCAAGACTCTTACTAAACATTAAAACAAACATGTAAAACGTGCTGTTAATCAGGTTTCTCAAAAGGGAAATACCAATGTTCTGAGCTCAGTCTAAGTAAACATGCTTACCAGCAACTAATAATGATCTTAAAATATAATCAAAATCTGTACAAAAATTAGTTATTTAATATGCTGTTTACAAAACAAATGACATTAATCTGGTGTTCCTAAGCTCATACCCTCAATCATGGATAGAGATTAATCACAAAAACAATACAAATTAAATAAACATAATCTGATGTGAGCTATAGAGCTACTCAACAGCTGTGATTTAGTTTTGTGTTATAATTTTCGGCTATTTTTAATTTATAATTATGCCCATATCAGCAAATTAACGTCCTTAACTTGTTTTAAATTCGTCTCTCCTTTTTCTGTATACTGTTGCTTAGAAACAGTTGCAGTGTAGTAATTTTTTCATCGTTCTTATCTTCTGTAATCATGACAGATATATATTCTCGACATATATGCAAACACTTTCTAAACGGACCATTTTCCTTTTACGAGACATCTACTAATTCAACCCGTGGCTCTTAGTTTAGACAAATTCAAGTCTACACAGAGACACACAAAAGCACAGATGTCTATCCGAAAGCAAATATGCACAAAATAGCAAAACAGTTTGCGAAAATTCATAGAGAAACATTAAATCTCTTCACTTAGATTAAGATTAATTTGTAATATTTTGTAAAACCCAAAGACTTATTGACAATATCGATACCAGTTTTACCGGTTGGTCCTAATTTCTTTACCCGCAAGGCTGACTGAATTATAGTAACAGTAGTAGCAGCCCTACTAGTACTAGTGGCAATTTTGGTGTTGGTTGTGGCAATGGTGTTGATGATAGTTGTTGTATAGTGTTAGCCGCAGCAGAAGTAGCATCGCTAATGGCGGTTGATTGCAGATAAATAATAATAATAATAATAATAATAATAATAATAATAATAATAATAAAATTATGATGATGATGATGATGATGATTATTATTATTATTATTAACATTATTATTATTAACATTATTATTATTATTATTATTATTATTATTATTATTATTATTATTATTATTATTATTATTTAACGAGTGTCTATGTGAAACGAAAAGATCATCCACGCTCACATGATTTGTCTCATCCCTCGAATTTTTTCTGCGGAGTCAAGGATATAGCAAGATGTAAACATTGGCTGGGTACGTGACATTATCGTGTCCTCGACATATATGAACACATGCATGGTCATAGGGTAGGCATGATCTGTAGTTTGTAAGGTAGAAATCAGAGACAAATTCTTTCTGGTTGGGTATAGACCAGGTGGCCATTGTATATTGAATATCTAAATTACTTTCGAAAGAGAAACATATGGATATATTCTTTCACTTGTATGGTTGTCAGTAATTTCCAGGTTAAACTCAAGTAGCGAGAGACTATGAATTAAGAAAAATTGCAACATGGAAAGCATACATTTGTCCTTTGAAATAGACGCACATTTACAAAGACTTTATGCGCCTGTGCCTTGTTTACCAGCTGATCAGTGCGTGTAATGAATAGTAGTGATGAGGGTGGTTGTTGTAACCAATCAGCTGAAGTATCAAGTGTTACGTATGTCTCATTTATTTCATATTTATTTTAATTTAATTGTTTGTCAGTTTTAAATTTGTATTCTATTATATGCTATTATAATGTAAATTTATTCACTGGAGGTGATATTTTTCTAGAAAATCTATTGACATGGATCAGTCTATTTGTAAACACCTGGTGCTGATTTAACTCTTGACCTTGTTTCAGAATTTGTAGCAACCTTCGTAAACAAGTTCTATTTTATTTTAAAATGATTGGTTTTCGTCAGGGTCATTTTGGTGAACGTGACATAAACACGATCATGTGACCCCCCCACCCCCCCACCCCCCTTTCGATTTCGCAATTCAGGTTTTTCCATTACTGCGCATTTGTTACTTTTAATAGAGATGCGTAGAGAAAGATTTCTCAGTTTTGGGCTTTTGACACTGATGTCTAGTTATTTTGTTGTAGCCAGATTTTTAAGCAATAATTTTCTTCAGATCAGTTCAATTGCAAAAGGATACATTCTTTTTTCTCTGGAAATATTTTGAGGAGTGCTTACACAGAAGTTTTGGAGAAACATTGCTTACAAATTTAATTTGGATTTCCAGCACCAGTGTCATTATTGGTATTTCTACAAGGAACTGTAGATAAGCACAGTACTGACTACAGCATACGTCATCGTCATCCATCTTGGATTTTCCATCAGGATTCGAACTTGAAATTATTAGAACATTTATCACTAGGACTTTTGCAATTTAATTCGTGGATTATTCTTGGATTATTTTTGGATTATTCTTGGATTGTGTTTGGATTTGATCCTTGAAGCCGTAAGTTCTTCTCCTTTCTTCAATTTTACATAATTTTTCCAGGGAAAAAAATTATTTGCTAAATTGTAAAAAGGCTTGTTGTTTTCACTCTTTCTGTGTTGCTGTTTATTAGAGCCTAAAAGACTTTCTAAATTAGATGTGTTATCAAACCTCTGTTATGCTGGCATTTATTTGATACAAATCTTCAAGCATTTTGTCAGTTATCTATCATATTCTTATATAAGCATCGTTACAGTGATCTCGTAAACAATAATTTAATCGTTTAATTCTGGACAGGATTACTTATGACTGAAATAGATAGAGACTGCAAGTTTGTAAAGAAAAACCTTATTGGAGTAGCCGTCACAATGAGAAAAAATCACAATACCACACATTCACTTCATTGTTATTACTCATTTCCTTGGAAGAAGAGATCAAGCGTCAATATTATCGTAATATTTTGGGGCTTTTTACCATTCAGTAAAAAGGTGTAGCTGTTAAAGAGTAGTCATATCAGACATCACCAAGTTTATTACACCAACACGTTTCAGCGTATGTCTCAATTACAACATGTTCCATAATAGAATATACGCAACAAATGACTGCCACAAACATACCATTATTTATCTGAACACAATTACTAACAGTCAGATTTTTAAATAAATGCATGCCATGTTTCGACATTTATCAGTTCTTAACTTTAGATACATGGAAAGAAGAAAACGATAGTTTGTAAGTTGCTACAGCTATCATTAAAGTAAGTAAACAAACTAGCATTATGAGTGTGTGTGTGTGCCTGAGAGAGAGAGAGAGAGAGAGAGAGAGAGAGTTTTCGCAGGGATGTTTGTAAATGAGTCCATTATGATATGAGCTGATACTATTTCGTCTCGTTCCGAAAAGTTGGTTGAAGAAATTTCATCCGAGGCAGAAGTTGTGTTCCTAGTTCATAATTTTTAACGGGCTGTATACGTTGTTCTTAACAAGGAAGATATGTTGGGTCCGGTATAAATTCAGCTCGACAAGAAATACTTCCGCAAAGCTCAGCTGGACAAATCAGAATATTAGTCAGTTATTAATTGACATTGCTTCCTGAATTGTATTTATTTATTTGTCAAATGGCTACTGCAGTTACCAAGTCTACGTGTAAAGGCGATCAGAGCTGTTCAAAATGTTTGGAGGTGTTTTCTACGTACCGCCAGCTACCGTGTTTACATTCTTTCTGTGAATGCTGTCTTCGTGACTATTTATCAAAACGTGCTAGCACTACGGTGGGTCCATTTATAGAGTTTATGTGCCCTGTATGCAGAGCAGTTACTAGACTTGAAAATAAGGATAAACGTGTGGGAAAATGGGATCATGTATTTGTCCAGAATCCCATTTCTTTAGTGGCAGACTCGAAAGCGAAAAAAGAAAGATCATGCAACAGTTGCCACAAAGTTACCAACCCAGCCACGAAATTTTGTATTGCATGTGAAGAGTTCATGTGCGAGAATTGCTCTATATGCCATGAAAAAATGAAAAGGAGTCGCCAGCATCAACTAGTAACAGTGGAGGAAATAAAGACGGATCCAAACAGTCTAGTGAAGTTCGCAGAGGGTATATGGTGTGCAGAACATAACGATAAGGAAAAGGAGTTTTACTGCACTACTCACAACGCTGCCTGTTGTGCCAAATGTTCATTTCTTTATCACAGAATGTGCGACGAGGTACTCGAATTAAATGCCATTGCTACCAACCTACTGAAGGAAATCAATCCTCCCAAAATAATGGAAGAAATGCGAAAGTTACAGGACCATCTCAATACGTGTTTAGAAATGAATAAGGAAAATATAAACAGTCTCAAGTCACAGGTCGATAATATTTCAACCGAAATTGGAAAAGTCAGAAACAAAGTGAATGCAATGCTAGATGATATTGAGAAATTGGCTCAAAGTGAAGGAAACAAAATCTACAAGGCTGAAATGATCAAGAGACAAGAACGAAACCGTCAATGTCAATCGTTCATAAATGCTATCAAAAAGTCATATGCTCTTCTAGAGACGGTCAGGACACACGGGACGGACACACAGCAATTTCTTGTGGCTACCAAGACCATGAAACAGATTCGAGCTTACAAAAATCAGATTCAAGAGAAATTTGTGAGAGTAGATTCCATCAAATTAATACTTGAATTCGATAGCCATCTGAATGCCGTACTCTCACAAGATGGAAATGGGCTCGTGAAGGTAGTATGCAAAGAGGAGATAGATATTATGCATTCTGCAAGCACCTTTGTACCACTTCGAGAACGTATGGTGGAGCTGTCTCGAGTAATAAATGTTAACTGTCCCAATGGCAGTAACCCTTACTACAGAGGTATTACCCATTTGCATGGTGGAGAAATAGTTCTTGCTGATACTAATAACAACACATGCTGTCTTTACGATTCTTCTTACAACTTTATCACCATGTACGCATTGCCTTGCAGTCCATATGACATTTGTTTAATGGATGACAATGAAGTCGCTGTTACGATGCCATTAAAACATACGATCCAGTTTCTATCCATCAAAGACCACGTTATTAAGGATACAGCCAGGGTAACAACCAGATACGAATGTGATGGTGTGGCTGCTGCCAACAAGATGGAAATTGTTGTGGCTGGACATTGTGGTGACGATGACTTCGGCAACAAGTGTTACTGGAGCCTTATCTCTAAAGATGGTAAGGAGAAATTTCATCATGAATTTGACTGTCCAAGGACAACTCAAGCTTACATCGCTCTGAATACATCCAAGTCACGTGTGTATATATCTGTCTGTGGTGGTCATGCTCTGTATTGTTTTGGTCTGTTAGATAGAAGACATTATTTTATGTACAAAGCTAATAACCTGACGTATCCACTTGGTGTAGCCGTGGATATGGAAGACAATATATATGTTGTGGGGTGTCATTCTGACAACATCCATAAACTGACACCGGATGGCTCTATCCTTCAGGTGATCTCTTTTGGGATTCCTAACAAGCCAAGCAGGATTTCCTTCGATGCGAATCGAGATCAGTTTATTCTCACAAATAATTCAAAATGCAAAAGTCTTCACTACTTTATACACAAGTAATACATCTTTCTGCGACGATATTTAACAACCGATAACGTATTAATTTCCTAACGGTTGAAATGACAGTCTTCTTTTTATGAACAAGTGTAAGAACAATTAAAGTAAGGCTGAATTGCTGGATGTACAATGAATACGTTTCAAGATTAGATAAAGGATATCATTAATGGAATGAAAGCAAACAACGCATTATATGTATATTTGTAAATATATGACTAGGCATAGCAGGGTTAATGAAACAGAGAGAGAGAGAGAGAGAGAGAGAGAGAGAGAGAGAGATTGTAGAAAAAAGACAGGTGTTGCAAGCAAACACGTTAGTGTAGCCGTATTTATACAGACAGCGTACTTTGAACGCGAAAAAGAAACTCTAAGAATGCATGCTAGTGTAGCCATATCTAAATAAACTGTGAGTATATATATATATATATATATATATATATATATATATATATATATATATATATATATATGTATGTATGTATGTATGTATGTATGTATGTATGTATTAAGATGGTGACGTAGTAACTATAAACTACTAAGTTAGCTTGAACTTGTTTACTCTTGTTAATGTTATGATATGGAATGCTGCTATTTAAGGAAGTTTTCAAGAACGAATATATATATATATATATATATATATATATATATATATATATATATGCAATACGGTTGTACATATGGATGCAATACGGTTGCATATATAGATGCCATACGGTTGTGTATATATGGATGCAGTACGGTTGTCTACATGGATTCAATTCGTGCATTGATGCAGCAATAGCAATCGCCTGCATTTTGTGCTCAACACGTCTACATGAATTGATTCATTTTTAGGAGACTTCAAGTATCATCATGTAGTTTAAGTTCACATAAATCTGACCTCATAAGATGTTCCTATTCTTTTTGAATACACTAGCCCTTTAAAAATCGTTTACTTATGGTTATGTTTTTTATATATTTAACATACTTACATTATGTACCATGCAAACTATATTGTTCACAGTGCAATATAAAGCACACCATACAAGACACTGATTAGTCACATGGCTTGCCGTGGCTGCAACGATCGATTGAATTATCATATGGTGCCCCGGGGAAAGTTATAAATTGTGCCGTCATTGTTGCCCGGATAACTGTCGAGTACGGTAAGTTCCATAAATTAAAATTACAGAAAACCAAAGGGCCATGTTAGTATATTCTGATGAATAACACACTAAATATCAAATAAACAATAATACTAGTTTTATTCCAATTTGATTGGCAGAGTTGTCTCCCACCACACATGACAGCTCCCCCACCCCAATCCAGTTTATTATGCTAGACTTACAGCGAACTAGTGTACACAATAACTATTGCCCGTTTTATTTATTTATTTATTTATTTATTATTCTAGACTTTATGTTGATGAAATAACCCCTCATCACCATCACCACCCACTCACACAACAGTATCCCTTCAAGTACACATGGAACTCTTAAGGCCAATTAGTTTCTTACAGTACAGTCAGAATAAGTCTTACCATGACGGTAATTTTGCAAGTTCCCAACTAACCCTAAATAACTATGCTTATAAACAAACAAATATTAAAGAACGTAATAAATAATGATGACACAAATGATACATACTGACACAAAATGACAAATGTTTCAAGCCCTCTCCATCTGACATATCCGATTCAACCAGATATCAGTGATATTACACATCATTGTAATCTAATGAAAGAGCTTCCGATCAGTACAATCTAGAATGAGATGCACTACAATTCAAGTCGTCCTCCATGAATACTTCTTATTCTCTTCCGGTATTAATTGATAAGTCTTAAAAGATTGACACGAGCTCATCATGTATTAACATGAGTACAAATGTAAAGGTTATGTACGCTGTAAACGGCAAGGCAATCTTTTCTGCAGTGAAACACTCTACAAGGAAACACTGTTCACATTCAATGTAAATTTTACAATTGCTTTTTTTATACAGAATTCTCTTAAAATAGCCAATAAGTTTCAACCTGTATCGTCTTTCTTTCCCTTATTCTCATCTTTTATCCGTTTATCCGCTGCCCATCTTTGTGATTTGTATATGTTTTGGTTAGTGATAATGTTTAATTACAGGACTCTTTACAGGCAATATTGAACGATATTGTATTTCTGTCACCAGTTTTCAACATCATCTGCCATATATTTAGAATTGACAAAAAAGAATAATATTGTAATAACGAGTGTTTTCAAGTTTAATGCTTCGCTGTCTCCGTTGCGGCTACAATACCATTTATAAAATATATAGTTTAACCGACCTGGAAATTAGTCTCACATTTCGTACAAACTTTGCATCATGTACAATGAACTCCATGTCATTGTAAGTAGTGAAGTGCGAGACCCTAGGCTAACTGGGTCTTTAATGTTAAAAAGGGGTAAATCCACTGTAGCCTCTGTGGGAATTGAACATGGAGTCAATGGGGAAATGAACATAGCGACAAGGGAATGGGACACCGTAGCATCAAGGTAAATCCCAGTCAGAAAGTTTATCGGCCACAATAGTTGTTGTTGTTGTTATAGGGTTTAACGCCATTTTTCAGCATAAGATAGGCTATACATGGCGGCCAGTATTAATGGTGGAGGAAGAACCCGGGAAAACCCCGGAAAGAACCACCGACCCACGACAAGCTACCGGCAAGCTTTCTCACATATCCACATTGGCCGAGCCACTCGGGGCGCCCGGCCACAATAGCAACAAGAGGAATTTAACATGGGGAAATTTAACATGGGCGGGACTATAGACCGTCAAGGGGAATTTAACATGACGAATAGGGTGTCCCACTTCACTACTATCGTAAATTATTGTTCCAATCAACCGGTCAAGTACCAAATGAATCACTACAAAATTCCTAGGTATTAACAATACCAATCAATGAGTACACCTGTTATGTGATGGACTGTAGTTTAGTCTGAATGCAGGTGTTCATTCTGTCAAAAGGACCAAATTCTGATGAAGAGGAACAAATGTGTAGCCAATAAGATAAAACCTTCAAAGGTCAATATATGCACATTTCAACAAAGCAATATATCATATTGCCACGCTGTTATTGTCCAACACCAGACACTCATAAGAGTTGTTGGACTTTTGAAATCAGTGAGACTTGTTGATAATTTAAGTTATTGAGATTTGCTGAATTAATTGTTTTGTTGTGGGGGTTTTCTTTTGTTTGAATTGAATATATTAAATACGTTGCATCTTATTCAGACATTTCTTGCCATTGGAATACAATACAGTCAAGCTTGCAATGTAGTAATGATTTTAATGACGTATAATGGTAAAATTAGGATTGCTGTGGTTTTCATAATATACAATGTTCCACAAGCTATGTATCACTATCTATCTATCTATCTATCTATCTATCTATCTATCTATCTATATATATATATATATATATATATATATATATATATATATATATATATATATATATATATATATATATATATGTGTGTGTGTGTGTGTGTGTGTGTGTGTCTGTGTGTCTGTCTGTCTGTCTGTCTGTCTGTGTTATTTTGACCGTATCGGGGGCATTTACACATATTTATTGGTCAAACATAGTCTAAGTGACAAGTTTTGGTTGATTGGTGATACATAGGTTTCGTTATGAAATACAATATTTGTACAAAACGTAATCACTCTACGGTGCCCGGTTTTGAATATCCTTCTTGGCAGAGAAGTGAAATAAGTATACACTTGATCTTGTGACCATCATTTGCATAATTATATGTAACATAGTGTACACGAAAAACTGATGATATAAAAAACGACCACACTAGCAAACTGAGCGACAATGACAAATACACGAGTTGTTCTACTTCACTCCTACTTTTTTATGGTTGTTATTTTTAATAGTTTTTGTTACTTACTTAAATTGCTTCTTTTTGTGAAAGTATTGCAAAATCCATGCGGTATAAGTCATAAAGGTCTTCATTACCAGCTATTTCAGTAATAGGAGTACTTTATAGAATCTAAATTACACATACCTGTAGCTTGCAGTTGCTCACTTAAATTCGATCTCACACATCTATAGTCTTGGAAGGTTATTATATATACGATTCAAAAAATAGATACAGCAAAATCAATGTTACGATACTCGGAGGTTTTTTTTTTTTTTTTGGAACAGGTCAAGCTACAGTGTGGTCTAGTATAAACCAGACTGAGTGCCATTCACAGTGATGTCATTATGAACGATGCAGCTGCTGAAATAAATTTTGCAACCCGCTTATATACCATAATTTCGTCTCAAATGTTTTTGATGAAATGAATGAAAAATACGAAAATTATTTGGTCAAAATTCTCAATATTTCACACTTAAGTATATAGTAATACAGGGTATTACTCTAAGATGTCAAATATATATGATATTTCATTTCATATCAGTGAGATCATAATTATCGAATCATATCAATTGAAAATTATTGGAAAATTTAATGTGCTTTTAATGTTGTGTCAATTTTCATTTCAGGTATCTAGACCTTACAAATAAATAAACCAATTAGACGTCAAAATGACCAATAGTAAACCAGTTCATACAAGGGTTAGCAGTTTCGCCATATGGCACATACCACTTGTACAAAAATGACACCCTATCGTTAGACATTCCACGAGAGTAAATTCTTACACTAGTAAGAGAAATAAAAATCTATAAAACTTATGATCAATGTAAAACCGTAAAGATATTGCTCAATACAAACTAATAATAAGAGGAAACCCAAAACTAAACCCGACTATATACCAATTTCACAATAACCGAAAATACCGCTCTCGCGTTATCTCGGAAAATCTTGTAAATCCGAAGCGAGGCATTCACTGCCAGGAGATTTACAAGCAATCGAAATGTCAGAACTAGAGGACCGCACCGGTGGCCTAGTGGTTACAGCGTCCGCCTCGGTTGCGGGAGTTCGTGGATTCGATCCCCGGCCGAGTAAAAAAAAAAAGACTTATAAAAATGGTAATAGCAGCTGCCTCGCTAGGTGCTCAGTATTAAGAGGTTAGTGTTAGGACTGGTCGGCCTGGTGTAAGGTTATTGTGACTGGGTGGGACAGCATGCTACATGTCTGCGGCATGATGCCCCAGTGCTAAAAAATCACTATAAACTGCCACATTGCAGACATCGTAGTAATATGACTTAAAAATTGTTAAAGCTACGTTAAAATCCAAATTACACACATACACACACACACATACACACATACACACACACACATACACACACACATACACACATACACACACACACACACACACACACACACACAGAACATGAGAAGTATATCAATTATAGCCTAGATGATTTAAAGTGTTTAACCGTCACACAATTAAAATAAATCTTAAATCTGGATAATTAATAGCGTCAGTGAACAAACTGCCATGCTAGTATAACGTATATGTGACCCAGTGTGCAGGAAAAAGGATGTCTTGCAGTTAAAATAAGAGGTGTAAGTGTAATGTTGACATCAGACATTTCACAATCTGGTATGTCTGTCAGAAAACACTCAATGGACTAGAGATTTTACAACAAAAATAGCAGAAACGAATTTCAATCAGATTTATGACTATTTTATGATTCATTCGTAGAGTGTTCGCTACGTTTAAAACTTCAACTTTAAGATTGTAATCTCGACCCAATGTACGTTAAATCAAACATAAAATTAATGAAAACCTTAGCTATGTCTTGCAGAAATATACTAGAGTATACCTAAAAACAAGTTACTTCTTTCTCACTGACATTACCAATTACCGCCAGGACCGTTATTCCAGGTTAGAAATTCATATATGGTTTTATTTCGTTATAATAAAAAACGTGCACAATTCTTTTAGCAAAGATATTCGTCACAATGACAAACTGCACTTGAATATGTTTGTCCCAAAACCTACCTTATATAAAGCTAAATAACGACATCCTCCTATACAGCTTTACAGACAATGAGATTGAGAACCGTAACGATCGTTTCGTCTGAAGACTAATTGCATGTATACATGCTTTGTCGCCTAGGTTTAAAAGTAATGGGTTTACTGCATTTGACCATCATTACTTAGTTTGGGAAGTACTTAAACGGTAAACATAAATGTATAGGATACACTTGAAATTCCATCATGAAATTAAAAATGAGGTATATTTATTATATTTCATGTTTAATTTTCAATATACCCTGGTCCAAAATATGCCATTATAGTAGCTTCCTACAATACCGTTGTTCCATAGAAACGCGGTATTGGAAGTGTTTGATATTTTGCGCATAGCACCACCTATCGTATACTTAACCTACATGCACTATATGACTATAAATTACTAGTTTGTCATCACTAGCCAATTTCGAGAAAATCACAGAACTGCAAGGCGAGTACCAGGGCCGGATCAAAGTCAAGTAATGAGAAGGTGGGTGGGTGGGTGCAAAAATTTCAAAAGGGCCATGACTTTCCTTGAAAGTGCCAAAAAGCAAACATATATGTGTCCATTTACTCAAAGTTTGCATAATATCCAATAAATGTGCGAAATAATAAAACGATGGTCAGATTTCAAGTGACTGAACGCTTCTGTGTGTACGTGGCTTTGTTTGCAGGGAGGGGTACGGAAACCCCAGGCCCCATCCCCACTGCCACCCCCGGCCTGGCCTTTAGTACACTATTTTAAAAATGAACCCATGAATATCGATGTCTGTAAAAATGTCCGGACCTCATGCTTTAAATTAGAATCTATAGCTTGTTAAAATCGATATCGCTGTAACAAATCGTTTAACCAGTTTATCGTCTGATAATAGTAGAATATATTGGGACGACTGGGGGACAATGGGATTTACTATAGAAAAAAGGTCAAATGCAATATAGGGAAAGGCAATTTTAAGGGACAACAAAATTATAGGGACAAGGGGAATTTCAACAGGATGGAACTATTGAGGAAAACGGGGAATGGGACATGAGATTTTATAGGGACAAAGGGAAAATGGAATTGGGGTGACGTCATTTTCCTTTTTCTTTCTTTCTATGGCCCAGGTGGTCCTGATCGTTTCCACTTCTTTATTTATTACTTTCCTCTTAAGATTTTCAGCTTCTTCTAAGGCAGCGGATCCGTTTTTCGTGCAGCTTAAGGGTGCGTAAGACCAATACAGGCAGGCCTCTATCTTTTCTAAATATCCTCTTTAGTCACTATAAAGTCCAAGGCTTTCTTCAATAGACCCACTTTGCAGTGTTCATAGGAAATTAATTATCTCATCTTCTTCTCTTCTTCCCACCATACCTCTTTAATCAATTCCCTGGCTTCTTGAACGGTTGACACTCGTCTCATCACGCACTGTAGATTAGCTGGATATTTCCAACTGGATGCTATCATCTCTAATACATACTCCACTTCCACCACACTATCCCAAGCATCTCTCAAATTAGCTATGCAACTCATTTCTTTCTAGTTGACACGTCAACGATAGGTAGCCAGACTGCTTCTTTTTTTTTTTTTTTTTTTTTTGATTTGTGTCGCTTTGGCACTACGTGCACGCGTGACTGCCTTATTTCCGCATTAGCGGAATACTTAATTAATCGCGGGTGAAGGAAAATGAGCCTCATCACCCATGCCTTTATGCACACGAATATGCTTTTTAATTAATGCAAGTTGGATGAAAATGAAGTCCTTATCGACCTGTTTGTAGGCTGTATAGAGTGGAAATAGTCCCAACACACACTCATTCTAATGTACATATACCACAGCAGTTTGAGACGTCGAGCGTGCTTGGAAACATTTTTTGTGACGTCAGCCCAGCTATGTGTGTACACGCTCATCTGGGCACCTGCTATTAAAACGAGTGGGACTCGTACTATACACTCGTCTTGGATTGTCCCGGCCATGGAAGGCAGAAAAGGGACTCTTCGGGAAGCACCAGCATCCAAGGAATGTCGCGAATGAAACGCCAGGCGTACCTTATATCAAATCTAGGCGATTCCTATTACCAATAATGTATCAGCCAGCTGTGCAATTAGTCTAATCAAATAGAGTTAAAATTTTCCTATATTAAATTAGTGTTTTAATTTAGTATACAAGGTGTACTTCAATTTCCAAAATTACCGAATCTGTAGAGTCTAAGTTACTTATATACTACAGTATTATGCTGTGTCTTTTAAGTGGTACTATAATTTAGACGGCGGTGAATAAAGGATCAAATTAGACCTTAGTAATAAGGTATTATCGAATGGGGATTTCAAGCCAAATTGAAATCCCTTAATTAAAGGTCATTCGATTGAGGCCTAAAAAGGGCTTTGGTTAATCCTCGTCATGAATCAGAAGTCCCTTTAGATGGTGTTGCAGTAGAAACTTCCTTCTCGTTGTTCCTTCAGTTGCTTTTGGGCAGACGATAGTTCCCCTATTACTACTGACGATACCTCCTATGACTAGGTCCTCATTTTATATCGACTCTTGTATGGTTGGAATTTCCAGGCTATGAGCCCTAATCAGGTCATTAAATATTAAGTTTGCCAGGGGTACTTGTGTCAGGGCGACATCCTTCCCTAAGTTTTAAGGCAAATTGTGGCTCTAAAGAGCTGTCTAGCACGAAACGGAACATATTTCCCTTGTCATTCTTATGTTGGATAGGTTTCCATTACCAGTTTCAGTTCTTCAGTATGTGTCAATGTTTTTTACTGATTATTGATTAAACATCTGATCCCACATTCATCAGATTGGTCAAATATGTATTAATCACGCCTGCTTTCTCTCTCTCTCTCTCTCTCTCTCTCTCTCTCTCTCTCTCCGGCAGTAGGTTTGGTTTTCACTTATTCTTGGTTTGATTTATTTGCTGGTGTTCGTTGTGGGTCCTCTGGGTTGGTTGGTAAAAGTCCAGGGTTCTTTCTTCCTTGTTGTCTAGCAGCAGGGAGGGTGAACAGACCGAAACTAAAAGTAGAATAAATAGATAAAAACAGTTTCACAAATACAGGAGGCCCAAACACACAAAAACAGGTTCCCTGGCGATGCTAGCATCGCTCGCGGGGTCCGTCATTGAAAAATCCATGATCGGCCCCCCGCTGTGAGAAATCTTCGAGTTTCCAAGGAAACATTTTTATGTTAACGGAATTAAATCATTGATAAATAAATAATGGCAAATATCGGAGAAGCACTCACAACTAGATTGGCACGACAACGACTAGCCGCGATTAAAAAATTTCTTCCGGTTCGTGATTCCGTCAAAGAAAAATTAAAAGCAAGACAAGAAGCGCGAGTTGAGTTTGCAACATCTGCGGAGGAATTATTTAAGCCTATTACAGCAGCTACTGGTGAAATTAAAACTGCAATTGTAGGAAAACCTGATCCTGCCGACCCTACCAAAACAAAACAAGGGTTACTTCAAGCAATAGAAGAACTTAAACAGCAACAGGCAGATGCAGGTGCCGCAGCTGATCCAGGTGCCGCCGGAGTAGTGACAGTTGCTAAGGAAACATTTATTAATAAATTTACCGAAGATGGTATTACTGAAATAAAAAATATTCCGCTTACTAACATAGATGAGCTTAGGGAGTTTTCTGCTTGGATTGTCTTAAATTATCCTAACCGGCAAGAATTTCTAAAACCAGGAGCTGCCTCGGGTATGACTCAGGGAGAGTGGCGGGATTATGTTTATAAAGTAAACCGAGGCATTTCTCGAATAGCTAACATTGATGATACCTATAATTTTATAAAAACTGGCGTAATTGGGGTTAATAAGGAACTAAGAGACCAACGAATGAAGGCAAAGGAAATGGAAAAGCAGGCAAAAATACAGGAAAGGGAAATGAAAAAGCAGGCAAAAATACAGGAAAGGGAAATGAAAAAGCAGGCAAAAATACCGGCGAAGAAAACACAAGCTCTAAAACAGACCCCGCAAATGACACTGCCCGATCCAGTGCCTGAATTTTTATCGCGTGAACAAATGGGCGCTAGCGCTCCCGATGACGATGATGATTTTACCACTTCTGTTTCGTCGCCGCCGCAAACTCGGCTGTCGTCTCCCGAACAAATAGGAGAATTAATCATGAAAAAAGATAAACTGATAAGGGAACAGCTCGATCTTTCAATAAATAAACAAAAAACAGAGGAACTGGACCAAAGCAATCCGGAAAATAAGGCTAAGCACAAAGCCGCAATTGCTGCATATTATAAAAATAAAAAAGAAATTAAAGCAATAAACAAAAAAATTGCTGAATTAGAACAACAAGAAAAAGAGAAAACAGGCAGCGGATATAATAACCACATCTGTCCTGATAGCGTCGTCAACGATGTGTCCAGACTAGAAGTTCTCATCGGAGGAAAACGCGCCGGAAACAACTCCCCAGAAATTATAAATGAGGCCGCAGGTATCTGTCAGCGACTATTTCAGCGTGGCATCATGGATATAAGTACATACCGGGGGCTCATTGATGAACTCACGGATGGTTACCACAGCGACTAGTGAATTTAGTTAGAGAAATAATAATTAAATAAAATGATCGTGCACAATTCTCAACCCAGACACGCTAGCGTGTTACCAGTCCGCGTAGTGAACTCACGATTACCAGTATACAGAGCAACCTACGGAGATGGTCTCGGTGATACAATTACTGGTTTGTTTTCAAGAATAGCCCCTAAGGCATTACCGATTGCAAAACAATTGTCGATGAAAGCTATTGATGTTATCAAGGATAAAGCCCTTGGATCTGTTGGTGATCTCGCCGGGAAGGCATTCGCGTCAATCAAGGATAGACTATCACGGTTAATTCGCAGATCAAAAAAACCACCACCGGTGAAACTGGCGAGTACTGAACTTATGCCAGCGGATGTCGGTAAAATAATAAATCAGGCTGCCAGTCAAAAACTCGCAGAGTTAGTAGCCCAAACACCCGAACAAATAAATACAAGTCTGATATCAGGAAGTGGATTTCGTTTTAGAAGGCAATAATTTTATATAAAATGTTTAAACGTATATCTGATCCAGCGTTCGACATGGATGCACCAACACTCAAGGATGAGTCAGTGCGTGATTATCAGTATTATTCTTACGAAGCAATAGTACCTAATCAGTCGGGGCGAATTGAATTGCGAGTTCAGGATACAAGTAGATATTTCTTGCCCGCTGAAGCATTTCTTGAAGTCACGGGTGAAATTGTAACAAATGTTCCCGCTAATACAGCATACGGAGCTGATGTTCGAGTTGGTTTTGTTAATAATGGCATCATGGCGCTGTTCAAAAGTGCTTCATACAGCATTGACGGGAGAGAGATTGAAACGATTCAGGATAATGTTGGCGTTGCTACAACAATCTTGGGATTAGCACGATACTCAGATGATTACACCAGATCAGCTGGTCCGACTATGATGTTTGCTAAGGACAATTCTGATCATCCGGATCATAGATCTAGCATTGTAAGACGACCAAGAAACTTTGCCGATAACGCTGATGCTGATGTGTGGCCGATAGTTCATCACAACCCTAATTACAATCTGGGGTTTGCTACGCGTAAATTAATGTTATCAGGCAATAACAGAAGATTCTCATGTGTAATTCCGCTGTCTCACATCTTTGGATTCTGCAGAAATGTCAGAAAGATTATTTTTGGATCTAATCATTCAGTTGTACTTGTTAGACACGGTACCAGCAATGACGCTATCTGGTGTGAAGCCGGTGCTGCTGAAGGTAAAGTAGTATTATCCAAGCTTGCGTTGTGGATGCCAGTGATGTCTCCATCGATCACTGAAGAGCAACGGCTACTCTCTTTCATGGATACAGGCGGTAAATCACTGTTATCATGGTTAACAACAACAACAGATAGTTTTCAGAGTAACATTCTTGGAAATTTTACGTGGCATATAGCATCACAACAGGGAGTATCAGCACCGCGACATATTTTCGTTGCACTTCAGGGAATGGATCGATTAAACAATCGAGAAGAAAATTCAATGGTATTTGATAATTGTGACGTCACTGAGGTTTCGCTGCGAATAAACGGACATCAAGAACCATCTGAAGACATTCATATAAATTTTGAAGAAAATCAGGTCGCACGTGCGTATCACCGTCTGATGACGTTTATGGGGCGTGATCAAAATATTGATACCGGTCTACAGATATCACAGTTGGATTTCAAAACGTTATATCCGGTTTATTACTTTTCGCTGGAACATCTTGATCTAACCAAACAATCTGTCGTTGATATACACTTTAAGGCTAGGGTGGGTGTAGTTCCTGCTGGTGGTTACAGAGCGATTGCTGTCATACTCTCCGACAAAACAATGCTTTTGGAAGGTGTTGGCGGACGAATGAGAGTCATTGACGCTCCAGTCGAGAATATGTAACCTAATTAAATTCAGTCTTTGAAATATAATGTCATACAATCATGTTAACGTCACCTTGACTTCCGGTCAAACGAAGAAATTGCAATCAAAGAACGCAAGCACGTGCGGGACATCAATAACACTAAAACGAGATCAACTTGTTGGTGGTCCAGACAAGCTGTCGTTGACTAATACTCAGATTAAACATTTTAATAAGGCACTAACAGCAAAAACCGGTGTCCGACTTAATTTCTCTGCTGCAGCTATCAAGGACATGACTAAAACCGGTGGAATATTTCCTCTTCTCGCAGCAATACCGGCGTTGATTGCCGCGGCAGCACCAGCCGTAGCAAAAGCCGCAGCACTCGGTGCAGTTGGAACAGCGGCCGGAATGGCACTTAAAAAGGCAACCGGAAATGGATACAAAAAAAAGGGACGCGGTCTAAGACTACCAGGAACTCCGGCATCATGGTACCCAAAACGGGTTTAAAAACGCTTCGTGAGACGCAGTCTCCAATGAGCAATTTTGATTTATTAGATGCTGTTAAAAAATTGCGTATAAAACATTTCAGAGGAGTATTTATGCGAGATCAATTACCGCAACGACCAAATAATCCAGAAACTGGCATTATCAATCTCGACAACAAAGACGGTCCTGGAACTCACTGGGTTGCTTACGCGATCGATCCACGTGGAATTATCTATTTTGATTCGTACGGTTTAGCACCGCCAGTTGAGTTTCTCAGGTATGTCAGCAGATTTTATAATGTTCCAGTGTGGCAGTCGACGCTACCAACACAAACATTAGTTGATCCGCCCATTTGTGGGAACGAGGTTTTAAATGTTCTTGATGCGATCTCAAAAAATCCAGCAACATCTCCGCATCGAGTAGTGCATGAATATACCGCATCGAGAAATGCTCGCATTTGAAAAACAGCAATAACAAATAATGGTAGATATTTACGGAAGACCTTTCACACGAAGAGGTAAACCAAGCACAGATGCTGATCTCTCAAAATATGCGACCCGAGATGAAGTCGAAAATCTTTTGAATATAGCTGGAGTTGACCCAGATGAAGTTGCTATTTTCCAAGACAGGCAAGGAAAACTAAGAACGAGCAACATTAAGTGGAATGATATAATTCGCAGAGTTCTTGGAGCTACCAAGGATAACTTCGTTGCATTTAGTGATGGCGGCCGGATCAAGGACTCGAATATATCAATCGCAAGCATCAAAGACAGTATTGATAAAGGTGTTGACAAGTGCGTGAAAAAAGACGGTGACACGATGACAGGAGAACTCAGCATGAATGGAAACAAAATAACCGTACTCAGAGATCCAGCCTCGAACGACGATGCAGCAAACAAACAGTATGTGGACACAGCCGACAGCGTCATAGATACCAAATTATCCACGTTACGAGCTGAGTATGATGTTCATGTGACCCAGTTTGGAAGACTTCGCAGAAACGTTCTTAACACCGTAGATGAGTTCTTCGGGAAACCTAATGCCGTCAGTATGAAACTCACCGAAATTAAGGAAACATTAGATAACGTAGTAAATGGAATTCCGCAGATAATGGAAAAATTTAATTTAATTAAAATTCCTGCCGGAGTAACCCCAAAAAACCTTGTGTGTACGATAAAATCAGGAAGGGAAACATGGTCACAACAAAACAAGACTATTACACATACTGCAGATGTTACTGGAATATACAGACTGACAGTACTCTCTGCTGTAGAATTTAAGATATCTACCAGACATGATTTAACTAGGAAGTTTTCCCGAGTTGCGTCTGTGGTGATAAACAAAAGAACCGAAGAAACTTTTACGCTGGAAGCCGAAAATCCGGAAGGATTAGCCACAGTCAATTACTGGTATTGTCTGGAATTTGTCGCCGAAACACCTTAATTGGTCACCGGGTAAAGTAATAATGGAAGCATCCGCGTATAGATACAATCAAGTCCGTGAGTGGCAATCTGAGTTAAAAACTGTCATCGAAGTAACCAGTCAAAAAGTAAAAAAATACCGCAGACGCATAACAGTGTTAGACGTTATGGTTTATTCAGTATCCGCCGTTGTTGCATCCGCCGGAGTAGTATTATTAGCGGTCACTCCGGTAACAGCAGTAGTCGCTGCCACGATCTGTGTTTGTACGACCACTACCACGGCAGGAGTTTTCGGCATCATAGCAAAAAAAATATCCTCGTGTGCTAACACAAAATTACACGATTACACGACAAAATTAAATACAGCCACGACCGCATATCAGAAATTATCATCGCTGATATCATCATCGTTAGACGTGCAAAGTAGCGATGCTGCGTTGATATCAGATTCTGAATTCAAACTAATGTCAGATGCGTACAATGACTATTTGAAAACTAAACAAATAAATAATGTCAGCGGAACTTCTTCAACAAATAGTCACAAACACAACACCGGTAAGGACCACAATGATCTCAGTGTCCTCGACTAACCCCCAATTCAGCATTAATTTTCGAACTCCAATTCGGGTGAACGAAATCGCGTTGTCGAAGCTCAGTGTGTATCACAGCTGGCCCAATATCAGGTCGGAATCATTTGGTGGTCTGCAGCCGAATAATTCATTTGTGTTCGGGAGACCCAGCGCGGACCCACAACAACGTGAACTTGAATGGGATACAATTACGCTACCCACTGGGAGTTATCAGATCGAAGAAATCAACAATGAGATACAACGCCAAATAAAACGAATCACCGGCAAGGAAGCCAAAATATCTGTGACCGAGCACGAACCAACGCTGTCTGCGGTCATTGAAATCTCAACACCGGGATACGCCGTGGATATTTATAAAAGCTCAATCAGGTCCGTATTAGGATGGCCACGAGAACGACCCGAGGTCGAACCGGATCTACTAAAACCTGAAAAATCGGATTTCGAGACCACGAAGGAAGGACTACACGACCTCGTGTACAGCAATTATTTATTTCCAGATCAATTACAATCAGGCCAAGCCTGGTTTATAACAAGACCCCCCTTGGATATAATACCCCTGGATATAATAGAGGTAGCTTTCAGCGGCGGGGAATACCGTCTTTACTCTCCAGAAGACATAGAAGCTCATTTTTTTAATCCGATCAAACAAGCACATAAACAACAGCTAGAACTGTTGCGAGTATATTTTCAAGATTATATTTCTGATATAACAAGTGGAAACGCTAGCGTTTCTACAAGCAGTTCTCGCGATAAAATTATCACAACCATAGAAAAACTAAACAAACTCGCATCCGCGATGGAAATTATAAATCAAAAATTAGTTCAGAATCTACTGGATTACAAAGGCGATTATGGAGACAAAAAAAGATCGGATTTTGCATCCCGATTTGGTATTTCCGAGGCGGGTATTCCAGATTTTAAATTTCCTGGATATAACGCGCGCACGCTACGAAAATCAGTCCAGGATCTCATCGATGAATCTTTCGAAGATATTTCTGCCACGTACACGCGAACAAAACCGCAGCCGGTTATTCTCAAGCACGACAACAGTACATCCGCCGATGGCAGACACATCTCCGTCGGGATAGTTTCGATCACAGATGTTATCGCGGTCAATCTTGTATGTGACGTCATCGACGGTAGCTACAGCGCATCAGATAATACTACACCCCAACAGGGGTTTATCCTGTATACGTTCACACCAAAAGATCCGCCCGGGTTTCTGATTGTGCAAGAACCAATCAATGTGGTCTATCTACGGTGTCATAATCCGTGGTTGTCAACGATAAATTTCAAACTCACCGACCAACGGGGGAATTTGTTGGACCTGCGTGGCGAGACTGTCTCCGTGAACTTACTGGTGAAATCCTAAAATGCTCCCCGAGCGTGGAAACTCGAAGAGTTTCTCATGCTAGCATCGCCAGGTGGTTCGGCATAAGTTATCGTTGGAAACTCAAAGAGTTTCTAGCACGCATTTAAAAAAAAACAGTTGTGTATAATGTATGAATACATTCACGCACGAGTTCATATTCATGATAAGCAAATTCTTCACGAGGCAATAAAAACCGCATTTGGAAACTCAAAGAGTTTCTCGGGACAGACACACGAACAGTATTTCCCCGTTAAAATAATCGTTGACGTGTACGGCGACGAAGACTTCTTGTTGACGCGGTCACAATTGACGCAGTTACAGCAAAATCATATGATCACAGCTTGGTGTCAACGAGAACAGATCATGAACTATTCTCATTGTTGTATTGATGCTGAAGCGCTCAAGCAAATCCTGAAAATGTAAAACATTTCCAAAATCTGAAATTGGAAATACAAAAAAAATAATACACTTTTTTTTTACCGTGAGAAGTCTCTTTGACTCGTGCATTTATACTTCCTCGGGGTCACAAATACTAGCAGGCATTTCCGCGTCCTTTATATAACCTCGCAACAGTCTCACCCTGGTGTTAATTAATTTTCGAGTCTCATACTCGTGTGACAATTCAAGACGAATCTTCTCAACTGCACGACATAGTGGAATAAATTCAGATACCTGATTGGACGTTATCGTGGCAAGTGATTTGTAAATGCGATCTTGCAAACCCTTAATGAACCTATATCTGGCAGGGAGATTGTTCTTCTTCGTTGATAGCTCATTCAAGGATTCAAAATCTGACATAATTGTTTCAGTGTCTAGTAAAATATTAAAACCACGATGTTGTAATTTTTTAATTTCAACAAGTATGGTATTTATATTTTCGTGATTCATATTATTATATATTTTCATATTTTTAAATGCGTGAAAACGCTAGCGTTTCTCAGGAAATTCTTTGCATGAGAAGTTCCTTGGACTTCCAGAGAGAAACGTTAACGTTTCTGGCGATGTCAACATCGCTCATGCTTTTGTTTTTTTTTTGTAAACTCGAAGAGTTCTATCTGGGTTACAACATCGGCGGAGTTATATAACAGAATGAAATCTTCTGTTTGAGCTTCTTGGAAAATGCTGTTTTGTAGATCCCATCTGCGACATGCTGTACAGCAGGTGGACAAATATCGAAATGCTTACTGGCGGCGTTTATTGACTGGAATACAATTTCTTCACCTGTAATTGTGTTCGTGGATTTGATAGCTCTTCTTGTAACTGTTTTACAACACCCTGTGTTACCCAGTAGGCAGTTCTTGCTCTGAGTGACCATGCGAAGATTGTTTATAGAGTTATCAAGTATATTACCGTTAATGTGATCAATGACAAACCCCTTAGGGATCACTCCAAAGAAACATTCATAGACGAAACGATGACATAAATACCTCTTTGAGCGCGTGGCAGTAAATCGTGAATAACCACCATTATCAACTCCACCAACTGGTCGTCTTCGCGTGCAGTGTCGCACCGTGCCATCTCGTGACGCTTCATAATTTGGAATAGTTGGATGTGGGACGAATTCTTGATTCATTATAATATAAGCAAAATTATTTGTCTAATTCATAATTTGCCTGAAAACTTATTTATGTAATCACGCTCCGAGAGAGTGTTATCACAGTTTGGATATTTTTTATCATAATACCGTTTTAGTTCTCGATAGCGTTTTCCACCACACGCTGAACATAATTGCGTTTTTCCTCGTACTCCAATGCCGCATCTGATACACGGCATCGGTCCTAAACTACCACCGCGGACCTGTTGAGCATGTTGTCCACAGTATTCGTGTCTGCATGGTTTGCTACACGGCGCTGATGAATTTAGTTTGATCCACTTGCACTGGTTCATTATATATAATATTTTTGCCTATTTAAATACTTGTCTTAATTATAATATGGAGGAATTTGAAAGACTATCCAGAATAAAACCCGTATCAGGTTCTCGATTCGATCTTGACCGGTTAACCGCTGATCCACGACGAAGAAGGTTAAAGGAACTGCTTGGTGTTATCAAGAATGCCAAGGAAGAGTTTCGTCGTGATGGTGCCGCACACACGTGGTCTTCGTATAAAATTATCCCCGAAACTCAAGGAGTTTTTGGCGATGCTAGCATCGCTCGTGGCCGTATCATTGATGCTACCATGAACGATACAATCGCGCGTAACATAATTGGGTATCTCGACGATAGAAGATATTTCATACAGATAAAATTTATTGTTAAAGACGACGAAACGTGGATTATCAGAGACAAACTAGACCCTGTTCTTGATGCCAGGCGGGGGAAAACCGTTCTGTTAAGTAAAGACTCAAACCCGGGAGTACTTGTTGGGATTGATATACCATATTATGCCAGAGCGTATCCTGTGACCGCAGTCATTTATGGAATTTATCCGATGAAGAAACCACGCGTTGATAAACTCAAACCGATGAAGGTGTCGCTGACAGAGTCAAGGATGAATTGTGTAGCTGAGCGAGTAATGGAACATTTTAAAAATGCAATGCGAGGAAACGGCCTAACACCGCTAAGACAAACTAAAATAACAGCGTGGGCGACACGAGTAGCGGATAAAGGAGCGTCAATAAATGATGTTGCTGAGCTAGAGCGATTACTAAAATTTCCTATAACGGTTTCATCGTTAACCGGTGAGGTATTGTATGCGTGTAAATATGATTCCCGTGGAGCACCAATAACTATTATCGATCATAACAGTCACGCCTGGACTGACTCGGTTAGGATATTCCCGCGAGACCGTGTTGTGAAGTATTATCCGGAATTGCCGAGCAAGGGAAATGCAAGCATGGGAACCGCTAACGGTTCCACGGGTATGTTTGATTTTATTTATCAGATAAGTAAAACCGATCCAGTGTCTGTGTGGTTATTCAGAAGTACCGAAGATGGAGAATATGATCAGTTTGTGAGACCCGACGGGGAAATATACAGAACAACGGCGTTACAGCACGAAATGAAAAAACTCGCAGAAAAATATCATGCGACGGACATTGATACGTTACTGACACACTGTTTTACTGTCCCCGGTGTTGCCGCACATGTAGCCCGGGAACGAAATTCATGGAGATCAACTCCGAAAAGTTTTCTTGCTGATATCCAACAGAGCTGTGTTGAATACGGACACGGCGGTTTGTGGAATACTCGATATGATTACCGCGGTATGATATCCGTGGACATGACGGCGTGTTATCCAGGAAGTTTCCTTGGGCGTGGAGAATGCAGCGAATATTTTAAACGGTTTGGCCACGTTACAAACTCGATGACAAGAGTTGCTGTAAACGGACCATTGCCTGATTTTGACCTGACAGGATTTGCTTGTGTGTCGTCGTTTAAATTCGCTAAGGATTTACATCCTGTGTGTTATGTTTGGTTTGGCAGACATTTCGTTGAGAAGCGATGGGCACCGATAGTGTTATTGCGATACATGCTTGACAGTCGAATACTGTTGTCGCTGACGGTCAGCGAAGCGATTATATGTTATTGTCGTCAAACCGAAGTTTGGTTGCCAACTCCAACGCGGGTTACGTTAGAAGAAGTCATCGAAGATTGGTCACGAGAACATCCAGAAACTTCTATCGACGCTATCATCAAGAAAGCTCCTGAAGTACTTAAAAGCAAACTTGGAAATGATGAAAGCACAGCAAAAGATCTAGGACGAAGAATAATAGGGAAATTCACTCAAGGTGAAGCGTATGATCATAAACAACATCACAGTCGATTAATCATGGACAAGACTGAATTGGATCTTGTTGTCGCTGATGCAGCCGCGAACAACATGTTCTGTAACCGCGAAGATGTGTTTCTGTCAAACGGGGAAAAACTAGGAACTGTTTTTAGTTATATCGACGGAGAATCATCTCAGTACACACATTTGAGATCTTCGATGCTAGCTTATGTATCCATAAATTTGTTGTCGATGATTAATAGATTCCCTGTTATCGCAGTGAGAGTTGCAACGGATTCATTTTATATCGATAAAAAACACTCAGCGCTGTTGGATAATGTTATATCGGATGATCCATCGTGGGGCTCGTGGAGAATAAAGAATGAAATGTTACACGGATATTGTGAATCAGCTGACGTTGAAATCAAGGATGAGTATCGCAGCGCAGAAATGTCTTCGACGTCGTTGTTGCCGCCGGTGCACGATCCTGTTACAAGACACAAAACAGTTTATCTGAACGGGCCTGGTGGTTCTGGTAAGACAACTCGGGCGATTGAATTATTTCGCGGTTCTGACTTGGTCGTGCTGACTCCCACACACAGACTTGCCAGGGAGATGAGGCAACGGGATGTTAACGCGTGCACGTATCACAGTTTTTTCAAATACAGCGGCGGCACGTGGACACCTGAACGAATGGGTACGAAATATATTCCCGAGAAAATAATCTGGGATGAGATAGACACTGTGCCGTTAGATATATTAAAACAGTTTCTGGATTGGTTGCTAAAGAAAAATACCGCAGTGGTGATGTGCGGCGATCATGGTCAACCACCGCCATTTACAGGTGAATCTCCACACGAGTGGCTGAAAACTTTTGTAGATTATTATGAGGAAATAACTAACGATCACAGATCACTCGATGAAACGCTGAAAGAGTTTAAGGCGTTGATCAGGCTACAAACCAATAAAGTCCAGTGTGAGATAATGCGTGAAATAATTCCAGAGACTTCGCTGAGCGACTTTTGGGAAACGTGGAAACCAGGTGATCTCATAGTGGCAAGTAGAAAGATAGTCAGGGACACACTTCAGCAGCGGTTATTTCAGTTACATCAGAAGAAATTTCCCATGCTGGCAGTGCCGTTGTGTTATAGACCAGCTGATACGCGATTGCAGAATATTGACGTTGATATTCCAGGGCGCCTGACTGCGTCGGGGGTGGAGAAACAGAATTTAGTATTGAATGATATTGTCACAGTTGATGTTGATGCTGTCGAACAGGCACTGAAAATGAGCAAATCCCCGTGGACGCTAGGATACGCTATGACCATACACAGTTCGCAGGGACTAACTATTTCAGATACAACAGTTTGGATTGTTGATGATCGCATCGAGTGGTCAAATTTAGTTTATTTAGCCGTGTCAAGAGTAAGAAGGATAGCTCAGTTACAAAGAATTGTATTAGATGATGTTATCAACGACAGCATCAACAGATCAATCGCTGATGATACAATAAGAAAGAAATTAGCCGGTTACAAACAGAGCGACAAAAAAAATGGTAGAGAGTTTGATCTCGACGAAACACTCATTATACAATTACAACAACAGCAGAATAATCACTGTGCGAGTTGTAATTGTTTATTGCTGTGGCAGTATTCGAAAAACGACCCAAGACAATTTACCGTAGATAGAATAGATAGCAGTCGTGGGCATACACGTGAAAATGTGATGTTGACCTGTCTTGAGTGTAACCGTCGCAGAGGTGTTGCTGCAGTTATTTAAAATGATTGAATCACTTTAGTGCGGATCACTTTAGTGCGGATCACTTTAGTGCGAATCACTTCAGTGATCGGGGTGGTAATTGTGTATCCGTGGGAATCACCTGAAGTTGCTCGCGTGTGAATCCACGCTGAGGAGCAGTCGAATCTAATCTGTAGATTGCGTTTCTCCCAGTTGATCTTGTTATGCTGGATATCTTATGTGTAGTAACACTCCATGTGGGATCGGTTGCTCTTTTTTTTCCTCCTTCTAGTTCGCCTGGTTCGTATAAATACCTAACGGTGACATTACCCAGCAGTGGGAACGCTAGCGTCCCTGGCTGCGTTGAAATATGTCCACGTTCGACGCCGGGTATATATTTTTTTGTGATTGCATTTACAGGTCTCATGTTTGTTGTTCTGGTAATTTCATTATTCAGCGCGGCTATCACGTTTGGCAGTCTTGCAACCCATTCACGAGATCTCGTATCGTAAATGAATTCCCTCGCGTACTGGTATCCGAATAATCTCTCAGCGAGTGTTCTATTAAATCGCTCAACAATTGCCTGATCCCGATGAATTTCAGTATGCCCTCGTCGTATAACAACGTTATGCTGCTTTGTCAGTGATGATACCGCGCCCTGAAATTCTTTACCAGGATCAACTTGTAATAATCGGGGCCAGCTTAGAGGTCCTCGCTGATAAATTCGTTTAAACGCAGAGGCGACTTCGGACGCTGTTTTAGTCGCTAACGGTTCTGCTTCTTTGTATCTACTAGCAACATCAACTACTGTTAGCGCATATTTGTATGTTTTTCTACGGACAGTATCATGAGGCAGGAATAGTATGTCAGCCTGATGAACTTCATTGGGCACACTAACATCAAAATGTGCAAAATTGATTTGTCGAGGTGGTGGTAGGTAGATTTGCCATATTGCTTGTTTTGACAGCCATTTTTTGGCAACCTTGCGTGTTACTTTTGCTGCGCTGGCGAGTTTATTAATTGCTGAGTTACCTCTCCAGTATCCGGCCGGGGAATAATAAATCGCTTCCATTGTTATTAATTATCCAGCGCCTAATACTAATTTAGATTTCATCGCTGATCTTACTAACCAATTAGCGAGTGACTCCTTAAATGATTTATTTTTTATGGCGCTTAGTGCATGAATTAATTTCACATCCGCGATATGCCTGTCTTGTAGATCTTTACTTCGATAAGCAACATCATGTATGTGACACGCTGCGTCGATAGCGTTTATCGGATACTCTCCCGGTTTTGGGTTAGATTGTTCATCAAGTCTGATATCTAGTCGGGTCCCTGGACCGCAGTAATTGTATCCCGGAAGATGTTTTTCTCCGGGATATTTAGCCCAAGGGGTACCTGGAAGTCGTCCGAGGGTTGCTGCGATGTCACCTCCGCTGACTTTGTCAGGCTTTTTTTTTGAAATCTAAATTTTTTTGTGCCACATCGCGTACACTTACCAGAGAGTGCTTGTCTGTTATTTTTTGTTGTAATGGTTGTTATGTCGTTTGTAGGGGTTCGTGCCTTACACTTTACACAATATAAATCCATAATTATTATTCTTTATATACAAATGGAGATCACTGATTTTTCTGCGACGCGAAGGAAAGAACCAGTCAAGCATAATTCCGTGCTACCAAATTCTATCAGAATGATCATCATAGGACCGTCAGGATCAGGTAAAACGCAACTGCTACTGAACATGATAATGAAGTGGATGAAATGGGACAAACTATACTTGATAGCTCATTCTGTGGATGATCAACGTTGTTATGATGTTATAAAAGATTTTAATGAGAGTGCAAAAGCGCTGAGTGAAGACGGCGAGGATGTTGTTGAATTTATAACTGATATTGAAGAAGCTCCCTCCGTGGAAGACCTTAACGGGGAAATAAATAACCTAGTAGTGTATGATGATGTGATGCTGGACAAGCAAAAAAATCCTGCAAGAATATTTTCCCGGGGTCGTCATAAAAACACCGATGTCATTTATGTTACTCAACGTTACACACAAATACCAAAAGTAATCAGGGATAACTGTAATCTTCTTGCTGTGTTTAATGGAGTTGATGTTCACACGTTGAGAAATATTCATCAAACCTGGTGTAGCGGCGATATGGATATTAATAAGTTTAAGAATTTCTTTAGTCGCGCTCAAAAAAACCCGCATGGATTTGTGACAATAAATTTACACGACCCGCGGACACGATACCGTATCGGACTTGATACATTATATGGTTAACATAAAAATGTTTCCTTGGAAACTCGAAGATTTCTCACAGCGGGGGCCGGACCGATCATGGATTTTTCAATGACGGACCCCGCGAGCGATGCTAGCATCGACAGGGAACCTGTTTTTGTGTGTTTGGCCCTCCTGTATTTGTGAAACTGTTTTTATCTATTTATTCTACTTTTAGTTTCGGTCTGTTCGCCCTCCCTGCTGCTTGTCTTCTCCTTCTATTTATAAATTTAATTGAAGCAGTATAAGCTGTTTTGCGGCTGCTTTAGGTTTGGCAGATTTTCCTTGTGTAGATGTTGTCAATCTGGTTGGTGCCACTGTGATGATTGAAGCAGTTGTCAGTGGCGTTGTAGATAATGATGTTGTGTTAGATGTAATTTCCTCTTGATCTGTTAAATTACTTCGTGCCATAGAAATAATTTGTAGGACTTTTGCTGCTATTACTGGTGTTGGATCATGTATCGAAGTTGTTGTTAATGGGATTGTCGTTGGAATTTCCATCTGCTGCGTATTTGTATATTTTGGTATTTCTCTCCAATTTTGTTCCAAGATTTTTTTCTGAGACGATGTTACCTCTGCTGCCTCGGTCCCCTTTCTTTCCAATGTAATTTTCTTCATCTCCTTGTCCCTTTTATGGGCCATCATCTGAGTATTTCTCACAACGGCTGATGCTGCTATCGGCAAGCCAAGATGAGCCTCCAGACTGACTGACCTTTGATTATGGTCGCATCCGCCCATTCGGGCATATGAGACCCGTTCATTCCCACACCGAGGGATCTTCATTTATTCGCCGGGAGGTGGGGTGGGGTAGGGGAAATAGAACCTCACCCCAATGCGCTTTAAGGTGAGCACCGCTCACTCGACAGTTTAAGTCCAGCCGTGGCAGGAGATGAAGGGGCGAAAGGGAGCCGCCCAGACACAAGGGCGACAAAAGGAGGGACAATATGGGATATATCCCCGGGGCCCAGGCCGGCATCACTTTTTATTTTTTTTTTATAGAAAATTTTGTTTCAGCAAGAACTAGGACAGGTCCGGGTAATTCTTACCACAGGGCCAGTGATCGCTCTCCACAGCCCTGTCCAGACGTCACATGTGTCTATCCACATCCAATGGTAACAATTTGCCCACTTTTAAAATCTAAAAATTGGTTGTCTTGCCGGAATTTCGGAAAAAATGCTTGTTGATTCCCTGTGCTCTGTATGTTTTGGTGAATTAATTGGTGGATTGATTATTACCTGTCGATGTGTTGAAATATACTTACTATAATTGACACGGCTTATAAGTTGTTTTAAATTGGTTAATTCCAATAGTGACTCCTTGTGAGACCGGGCCTGATGGTTTGAGCTTCGAACGACCTCATAAATCATTAATTTGGGACCCTATTTAACTTGAGTTTCTTGTTTATTATCCTTGAGTTAACTATATCTAATATAATCTGTCGGTGTTTAGTACCGATTATTTGCAATTAATTGTTATTGCTATAATCTATAATTACATATTGACGAGTTTTCTCAATAACTATTCTTATGATTATATATTTGCTGGATATATTTATATAGTTGTTATTATTGTCAAACCACCAACAGGTCACAAGAGTTATAAACTGTATCGTTATATCTTTAAATGACAAAAGAAAAGAAAGATATTTTTTTGTATTTAAAAAAATTAATATAAATTAACATTTATCATTCCCTATTATATTATTTAATACTAACTCCGTTACTATTTGCATTGCCACATTCAGCGGAGTCCCCTACATCTGATAGACTTATGTAGGGCAGGGGGCCCTATCACAATTGATGATGGACCTGAGATTGCACACTGCCTGAACCTGACCCTATGCTGCGCGAATTCTCTCGTCCTTCGTCGTTTTCATTTTTTTTCCCCGTGCGCCTCTCTTAAGGCCTCACAGTGCATATCGTTCTGCCAATGGTCAGATTTTATGGTATAGAGTGGGTACGGGGTAACATAAGAGGGAATAACTGTGGTTTGTGTCACATAATTTGAAGGATGTAAACTATATTTTACCTCTTTTCCCTACATCTGAAATAAAATTGATAATGTTTTGATAACTCAGGGTTATGTTATTACAAGGTGGCATCAGTAATTTCGAATATGTACTTTGTGAGCCAATTTTTTCTTGATTGTCATGAAAGCGTTTCCTTTGGCTTGCGTAATGTGAACACTCATTGAAGACATGATGTAAGTCTTCTATTTGAGGGCACTGGGGACACCAACTTCCCCTTGCAATATCGATTGATAAGAATTTACCAAAACTGCACGCTAAAAGTGTTTTACATGTTTTGATCCAGTGAAATATTTGCATATCCTTCATGATTTTTAGTTTTGGAATGGTGATGTTTCTATGGGGTTGATTTTTTATTAACGAATAAATTTCTTTTCTTGGTGTTGTTCCAAATAGTTTGCCACTACTCTTCAGTTTTCTTCCTGATTTTACAATTCCGGTATTGAATTGAATTCCTTAGTTTTTGTACTTGTAATTTTAGATCGGCTTCCTTATCAGCTGTTTCATGTCCCGGTACGTCTATGTGGGATGGGATTCGCATGAATTCTACTACTTGTGGACCTTGGTTTAGTTTTCTTGGTAGTAAATTCGTCTCATATAGAAAGTGTATCTACTTTGAGACTTGACTGACTCTTTTGTTCTTAAGACACTTAAAAAGTCGCTCAGTATGTCTGTTTTTCTTCATTTGATTGTCAGGCATCTATTTGAGGGCTTCTGTAATTGCCAAGGATCTGACAGTATATATTGAACAGTCATGTGGTAATCTATTTCCTGGCACTATGTTTCTTCCTTATATATAAATTGTTCATGCTGTTCTGTTTATTTCTGTAGACTTGGACTCGTCTGTAAATAAGCTTGTATAGTCTTTGTATTTACTTTATAGTGTAGCAAGTATGTATGTTTTCAGCTTCAATATTTCGACTGATTTATTTCCAAAGGTTACTGCTTCAAAATTGATTACCGGTGTTTTACATAACCATGGTGTTGGGTCAATGTACTTGATTTCTTCTGCATGGATTATAGTTAGTTCCAATTCTTTTTTTAATTCATGTATTACTTTCCCTCCTGGGTATAAGGGGAGATGTCTCCGAATGAATGGTATATTGCAGTTATCAATAATTTATCTTGTTGGTTGGTTTGTTCTTGAGTAAAGATTCTTGTCGCATATCCTAATATGACTTCCTCTCTTCGTAATTGTAGTGGTAGTTTTCCTGCGGGGATCTGCAGTGCTTCTAAGGTCGTGTTGTGGAGGGCTCCAGTACATAATTTACGTGCTTTACATTGCAAGCTATCACGTTTTCTTAATAGGCATGGGCTCACTGAAGCAAATACTGGATAACCGCAGTCTAATTTCGATCTAACTAGAGATCGGTATATTGTCAGTAGTAGTTTTTGATCTGCTCCCCAGTTTGTTTCTATTATGTTCTGTGGCTGCATCTTTGGATGAGGTATTATGTGTGCTGTTTCTATATTAGGTTTCAATCAAAGTACATACTCACGAATTTTGCCACTCGTTCAAAACTCATTTGAATATGGTCAAAGAAAAAGATTGGGCGGGGTGGTGGTGGTCTTTTCTCTCTTGATTTTTGGGAGAAGACTGCCCCTATTGTTTTATCTGGTGATATTTTGAAACCCCACTTATTACTCCAATTGTCTATGGACAAAGGAAAATGGAACACGATGAGTCGGTCTAGTGACCAGGCTTAGATAGGGACAAACACAACATAGATATACATAGACACATACATAAACAAACAAACAAATACACAAACATCTATACAATAGAAAGACAAAAATATTTTTGGCAAGATAGTAGAAATCTTTTCGAGACAATAGTGTGTCCCTGAAAAGGGACTTTAAGATTTGTTAACACCACATAACTAACATGGGGAACACCGCACAGGACTTCTTCTTTGTCTCAAACTTCGTCTGACATCAGGACAGTAGATTAAAACATGCTTCATACAACCTTGCCTCTCCACATCGAGCCTTCGTTTCCAAATGGCCGTATCTGTGATCTTCGTGACAGCCCAATATAATTTTACAAAAAAGGATAGTCTTGGTTGAACAGCGTCGACGCTATGATGGTAGACGGCTCTACCATGTTGACACTCCATAGCATCATCCCAACACATTTAGTTGGTTAAGAATTAGAAGTGACACCCTGATTTTCTAAAGAGGTTTTGAAAGGTGCTAGGTTTCCCTGTCCAATCGATCAGTGTTGCATGTTTTGTTGTTAATACAAAGTAATAATGAAAATATAAAATAAGTGTAATTTCGACAGGGTTGCTCTCTGTTTTGTTCGTCAATTGGTAATTACAGAGTTTTGCATGATCCCAGATTTTTTAAAATAGATAATTGTACTTTCTTCCCTATGCCCGGGTTGGCACTGGGCCTGAGTTCCAAATTATCATCACTTTGAACTTAGGATAGTGTTAGCCGCTCATAAGACTATTAAGTCTAAGGGAGGGGTTCCTTGCCCTTTTGTCCCTTTAAGTTAGTTTTATTATAGTGACTCTGCCAGAGTCATTTGTCCTTGTTATGTGTATTGATGAGTGTCGTGTTGTATTTGCGTCCATTTAAATGTAAGGACAGCTCTATCTAGGTCGAATTAAATGAAGTCATGTGTTCGTATCTAAGCTTAGTGTGATAATACAATTTTTGAAACGATATCTCAAGCCGAAAATAAAATATTTAGTATTAAAAATAATAAGATGACTAAGTGTTTTTGTTTTTGTTTAGTGCGGTCAAGTGTTGCGTATTGTTATAAGTATTTCAGTTTTTTCTATATGCCGTAGCATATTGTGGTCTAATTGAGTGTAGCTTTCTTGTTGCACCTTGGTACAAAATGAGGATTGACATTTTCCATCACGCAGACGTGATGGAAAACACTATCATTAAGTTTTTTTAATTGCAATTAGTTTAGTTATTTTTTGCATCGGATCAAAAATATCTATCACGCTGACTAAAGGTTTAGTGTATCAAAAAAAGTTATGTTGCCAATCGCAAGGCTCTGCCGTATATCTTCTCTTTGGAGTGCACATCCTTACATGGCTTGACTATCGAGAGAGTCCTGTTTCTTTTTTGGTATTTAGTAGTTATTTACAGATTGCCTCACTTAGATAGTTTCAAGACTTGGAAAAACATGCATCAGTCAAATGCTCGTCAAATTATATTAGTGTATAGCTGTTGAGATCCAGTGCCTTAAATAAGATAAATTTATAATTTGGCAATCTTGATTAGTAAATCAGTAATCATTATCCAAATGATATATCTTTTCTTTCGACAATTTCGTTGTCTATCCATTTATAATGTGGTTCCATATTGAATAAGTTTCCGTGTCTTGTATAAGAAGAATTAGGCAATCTTGATTAGTAAGTCAGTAGTCATCGTCCAACTGGTATCGTTTTTATTTGGTTGATTTTGTTATCTATTCTTTTTTAATAAAGTTCAGAGTTCATTTTCATTTCATCTGTAGTAAATAAGGGTTAAAACAATATGAATCATCCGAACTTCTAGACCAAAGTCCATTTTCGTTTCTGTGTTCATTCCGTTACCAAGAAATTTTCCTGGATTAGAATATTCCATATCATAGTCCTTGTGATTTCGTGGTTTCATGGGTTATACCTTGTTAAATGCACTGTGAACTTGTTATTAAAAAAATCCATATGAATCATCCGAAACTCCAAATCGAAGTCCACTTTCGTTTCGATGTTCGTTTCATCACCAAGAAATTTTCTTTCCTAGTTTAGAATAATCCATTTCATAGCCCTTGTGGTTTCGTGGTTCATGATTTATAACTGACCAAAGGTACTGGGAACGTGTTAGAATCTAGATTCCACCCCGCTTTCCTTCTTGTCCGAAATGTCTTCTATGGTAGATCCCAATTCTATGGTGATTCTGCCCACACCGGAATTGGCGGGAAAATGCTCCGATTTCAATCGGGCGACCGGAGGCCATTTTAGACTTCCGATATGAATAACGGGCACTTACAGAATCGGAGGCGCTGTCTACGTCTTACTACAACATCAAGCACTTCGTCCACATCTTATCACGATAACAGGTGAATCGAAAGAGGTGATCCTCGGGTATTTATAGTTTACGAGCGGATCAAAATGGATTGACCTCTTTCACCAATCCAAACGCGCGTTACAAAATTTAGACAGAGCGCGGAATCTCAGAATAGAGCTCGTTGTGACGCCACATGCACTATGTAGGTGAACTAGCGTATGTGCCCATTGAATTGATGAGACAGAGTTGGAACATGACGGAAACTAAGAAGACGATGAAATGGGAAACACCGGCAGTGGAGACGATTAATGACGGCATATCATCGGCTACCAAAGCAACCATGGTGATTTTTCCAGAAGAGAATGATTTTATATGGGATTTAATCGATTTTCTCTCTTTTTCACAAGCATTTGGTCCGGTACAAGTACCATCATCACCTTCTCCTTCCATACTTCAAGTTGAGGGTTTTAGACAGAGGCAGGAAGAATAATTGGAGAAATTTGTGCAACAGCAGAAATAAACAGAACAAGCCGTTCTCATTCAACAGAGAGAAAAAGAGGAAAGAAGAAAACGAATGGAATAAGAAGCAGAAAAGAAACAAGGTCTAGTGTAGAAAGAGGACAGTGAAATTCAAATGGCGACAGTGCTACTATGCATTTTGGCACAGTTAAGGAGTCTGAAACAAATGTATCAGGATTTTTTTAACTTGACCCAAGAGAAAAAGACATTATTGAGCCAAACAGTCCAACCCAACCAAAGCTCCCACTACTTCTGAGATATCAACAGTAGTGGTATCCACTAATGTTTATCGACAGTAGCAGGCGAAGAGGTAGGCCTTGACCGTGGCAAAAAGAAGGCAGTTAAAGGTCATCTCCTTCCGTTCCTGAGTTTGCTTTTGAAATAAGCAAACACTCAACGCTCCTTCTTAGGCCGCCCCACCTCTCTCGAAACGAGTGATTGCTCAACTTTTGCCAAATCAAGTAAAAGTTAAATCCCTTTTCTGCCCAAGATGGACTTGTGTCAGTGTTTAAGTCTAGGTTGTTATTATTATAAAAATCTAAACCAAGAGACACTTACGTCTTTCTTTCTGGTCTATTCTCGTGTGAGTGACAAAGAAATTTCACAACACATCACTAAAATGTTCATTGACTTCTTCTTCTTTTTTTACTCTCTCCATTTGAATTTCTTCAAAGTCACATGTTTTTCCTCCTCTTCTACATCACTTTCTGCATGGCCCATCGATCGTGTGAGAAGTGCACCCAAGAACACATATTTTGTCATTGCCCTCACTGTAGCAAGATTCCTGGAGGACGTGAAAATATATTTCGAGGACCTAGCACGCTGGCCGATTTCTCCCGATGCATATCAGACCCTATCGAGGACATGTGGAGTCAAGAGGACATTTAACGTTCCAGAGATTGGCATCACTTTGCGACGGTGATTGCTCACGATGGACAATTTCTTCTGAAATACTATATGGTACAAGGCACCGAACGCCCGAATATCACCTTTAACGGAGCCAATAGTATTTCAATGCAGGTGGAACAAGTACATTTTAAAAAATCAATGAGTTCCTTAGCCATGTTATTGAGATGAAAACCTAAAGCGTTTGGAATGAGAGAAATGGCTAAAGTTAATTTTCCACACTCTTTTAAACCGAAGCCAATCAACTTGCCGTTCTAACACGGTCACTACTACGATCTTGACAACATGCGCACCGAACAACTAGAAGCTTTCTACGCTTGGTACCAAACTCACACCTCGAAGACTTTCGACTTTCAGGAAGAAATAGTAAAGTATTGTCGTTCCGACGTGGTCATTGTACGGAGTTGCTGTGGAAAATTGCCAGAACTTTTTTCGGAACACCGAAGGATTGGGCCCTTGAAAGAGGCATGCACTATTGCCAAATCGTATTCCTTAGTGTGCCGCAAACGATTAATGAATGTGAACACGCTTTCTGTTACGTGTCTTCAGACGACTAACTTGTTCAAACGTTAATTCTTGGTCCAATCACAGCGCTGGCTGCAATACTTGTGCGAAAAAGGATCACAAATGGATCCAACATGCCAGAAATGGAGGTGGAAAGAAAACCAATGGAACGTATATGGTGGACGGCTGGGACTCAGAAAACCTCAAGCTACCCTCAACGTGACATCAAAAATGAATTTTATTACAAAGTACCATGGAAGTCTGGTACGAAGACACTTGTCAACTCCGCTTGAAGTTAGAACAGCAAAGGTATCAAGTCGTGGAAAATGTGGGATCACTAGTACGACCACAGTTTGAAACCCGATCCCGATTTTAAATGCATCTTGGAAAGTTAGAACCAGTGGATCATCTCGACCATCGGAACAGTTTGTATGGAAGACGAGCGAATGCCGCCTGTTTGCTATACCACGCGGAAAAGAAGAAAGAAGAAATTAAATATCTAGAAGTGTGTTCACTGAACCATTCGTGTGCAAATATCGCCACTTTTCCGCGGGGCATCCACAATTGTTGACGAAACACATCGATGTGGAAAGCATTCGACAATATGAAGGATTGATTCAATGCAAAGGCTTGCCTCCCACGGACTTGTACCATCTCATTTTACCTTACCATTGCCTATGAAAAATTGATGTTTCCTATGTGTCGCACCTATGCCGAAACTTGCAACCAAAATCAACCTTGTCATCACACTCTGGAAGAATGCGCATTGACAGGAGTGTGGATAGAGGGAACTGTTTCGAGCTCTGGACCTGGAATACCAATTGTTAGAAGTGTATTAATTTTACAACTTTCCCAGTCAGAATAGTACCACAAGAGTGACGAGACTCAGAAAGGCATTTTTTTATAACTATGCCTTGGTGACCATCGTGAATTCTCTCTAGGATATTTTTCAAGTGATTCTGGTACAAACAGGCGTGCATCTTTCATTAAAAGACCATTTTGAACTGTAAATTCACCTCTATCTGCCCAGTACGACTGAAGCTTTCCGTCAATAGCGGATTTTTTCTGGCCATCCTATTTCACAGAATTGTACAAGTTGTTTGCAAATTGAATCTTTTCCATATTCAGACTCTATATTTCAGCTTGAAAATATATGTCACTCTCAGAGTGATAACTTAAAGGTGCTGTTGACAGAGCATCGGAAGTAAATAGATTTTTGCGAGCGACATGATCTATACAAAAGTTGAATCTCATAAAACGCATTCTAAAGCGTTGAATTCTATGGGATAAATCTCCCACGATTTTTGTGCTCGTTAGTGGTACTGACGGCTTATAGTCAGTTTCAGTTTTGAATATAGGAAACACGTCCGTCATTCACTTTAGCGTAAATTATTTGAGCTTCACAAGGAAACATTTTCTAATCAACTAGTTCCATTATGTTATCGACCAACCGATACACGCAGACACATATAATTATTGATATTCCGACAGCAAATGGAGTTTGCCGAAAATTCGTTCATAATAATATTGTCGAGGTTGCAGTAGAGGCTGCACTAGAGGCGTTGTCGTTGAAGCCATCAAGCTGGATTCTGGGATATGAAATAACAATTCACTCGTCTCGGGGATCAACAATATCAAATACCAATATCTCGATTGTCGTTGATAGCATCTAATAGTCAAATTTCGTTGATCTGGTTGTGTCTAGAGTAACAAAAATTATCTGTTACAAGGGTTGTCTACGTGTTGGGAGTTGGCAGCAGCGTCACAAACGACAACACTGGGATTATCAAAGCAGTGAAGAAAACATTAGTTGGTTATGCTACAGATGACAAAACACCCAGCTATTTTGATCTGCTTATGAAATTTCTCATGACGCTGAAACAACGACAAAATAATCACTTCGACTGCTGTAACGCAATAAGGTTGTGGCAATATTTTCCTAATAACGTAAGGCAACTTACCGTGGACAGAATCGATAGTACTCTCGGCCACAAACGCGTAAATTCTTTCTGACATGTCTTGAATGTATCAGACGTAAAGTAGCTTCGTTCGTCAACGAGCGTGACTCTTATTAACGTTTTTTCTTGTTGCGTATCCAATCTGGTCGTAACTGAGTGTTTTCAAGAATTACCTATAATTGTTTACTGATCGGATCCCAACCACGCTGATTGTTTTGCGCAACAGTCGTTGCGATCGTCACTAGTATCAGGTGTATTAAAGTGTCTACCAAGCCAAACTGATATCACATGATGAATACTCGCTGTAAACTCAATTGATTCAGTCGAGTCAGATTTCAGTAAGATCGATATTTGGTAATGGCCTGTTTATTGCAACTCATGTCATTTCGTGTATTCGATGTCCAAATCGCTCGAAATAACGATGACACTCGCCAAGTTCAAGAAAATCCGCCGAATAAGCATCGGTATTGTCAACAGAAATCATATAGTATGAATTATATTTTGTTTTCCACAAACCAATATAGCCAAACTCAACACAAGATTGTGATGCATCATCGGTCACTTCTTTTGGAGTTGGACGCCATGTATTTTTGTAGGACTATATGAGGTACAACAGACGTTGCTGTAAAATAGTTAACAAGCAAATCATCGATGTAGTCGTCATATTTTACGCAATCTTTTCATCGCACGTTGGAGTTATTCCTTCCGAGGAAGATAGCCGAATGGCAGAAGAAACTGATCAAATATTGAGTCATCTCCATCAAATAACAGGACCAGTACGGGGTCACGCTTACTTGATTTGTGCATTTCTTCATAGATATTTCCGTCATAAAATCGTGTTATTTTCTCCCTTGGAAATGTTGTCACTGAATCAGTCCACGCATGTGAAGTATCATCATATAACATTATTGGAGCACCCTTACTATAGTACTTACAAGAATTGTACAATATCTCATTATTGTTTTTTCAATTATTGGAATCTTCAGTGGTTTTTCTATTTTTCTATGTCATAGTAATTCATTAACAGGGTCGAGTTTGTTACGAATGGCTCAAGTCGGACCATCTTCACTGATATGTTCGACAATAAATTATATTCTAAATATATACTTGCTGTCATCAACAAGATTGGTTATAATTGTATATGCTCGTTTGTTATTCATGGTGGAATTAACGGAATTACCATCACCATCAAGTTTAAACTTCGACCAAACATGAGACGCACCTTCCTTGATAAATTCGTTCCTCGCCATTTTAAGAAGAACATCCAACTTTAGCGTAAGTCGTATTTGTTTCCTATCATCGTTAAGTCGGCAAAATGGAACTTGGTGATGTGCTCTGGCTCAATCGCAGATAACCTTATAAACTCTTAGTGTATCGCTTCTAGTGATCTGTTGTAATTTCTTATGAGATTTAAATGTTTTTGATTTTCGCAATACGATTCCGTTCCCGGTATGATCCTGATATTTGTGCTGTATTAGTCTAGATTCGTCCCACCGGTCCATGCTCTATAATGTTTTTTTTCTCTAATATATATATATATATATATATATATATATATATATACACACATAATGGTATTTCTCTAATTATATTTTCATCTAATTAGACTTTTACTAATAGCATAATGATCAACCAAACATGTAACTGTTGTAAGTGGCTGATGATAGGGTCGTCTACACCTTGTCGAGAAATTGTCGCAATGAGTATTGTGGGCTTCATTTACAGAGCGTTCGACGTGGAAGTACCGGACCGAAACCATGCTTAAATTGTGGAGTTGGTGTTAATGGAAAAACACTTATGTGTAGCTTGAGGTGGAAGAAAATATCGTGCGTTGAAATGATACTTCGAGATAAGGAATGCGTCTGATGACGTAAAAATATGAAACAGAGAGGATTACATGGACAGACACTTTACAAAAAAGAAAATGAAATAAGTAAGTGACTGTTCAGTTGATTAAATATTAAATGATCCTTTATAGTTTTCGTGGTTACTAAATGGCGGATGACGTCATAGTGACAGCATGCAGTTGTGACAGCATGCAGATGGACTGGTTGACATGGCATTGTCTCATTTTTAATCACATTTTTTTAAAACTAATGTGAACGAGGAAAAACCTGTGATAAAAAAAAACAACAGATTATTGTTGCATTCAATAAGACATTTGAGAAACCATCAATCATACAAGTGTATCCCTTCTTCGCGTCAGTGAGTATATAATTTGTTGGTTCGTAAAATGTGATATCCACCTAACGCATGTGTATATTTGTATGGTGTCAGATGGCGACAATGTATCGTACGGCTATCAGTGCAAAATGATAAACGCGAAATCCGAAACACGTGTTAAACGAGGAACAGGGGGAGAAGTCGAAAATTACAGGTTTTAGATTAAAACGTTTGCATTAAAGAGTATCAGGATAGATTTAAAGACTAATTATTAAGGCAGACACTGCAAGAAAATGCAGCATTGTCTGAGTTCGCTTGCGCAATGCACTTAGACAGCACATTCAAGGAAACTGTTGACCCTATAAGGAACGTTTACTGAATTGTAATTGAAGTGTTTCGTAAATGAACTGAGTCAATAAATAGAATGAATATGTTAAACATGAAAACAAATGGCCTTATAAGAAATTTAGTTTCAAACGTTTTTTATGTTTTATTGCTTATTTTCATTTCAGTAGTAAGTATATTCAATTTTCAACAGCTTTGCAAACGTGCTCACATGACTCTTCAACACCTTTGCAACGTTACGTTTAATTCCTGTCCAATTATTCTTTAACACAACGAAATGTATATCAAAATGTATCTTGTCCGTAATTAAACCTATCATCCTGCAGCAGATCAGCCAGTTTTTGGTTATAAGGACGGTAGAAATCGTTCAAAATATGTCTTGTTTTAGGTAACATGGGTCCAATACTGACATCACTATCACTGCGAGTGTTTGCGATTTTCTCCTTCAGGGCTCTTTCTATTGTTGTAGTCTGAGTTTCTGCCAAAAAAGAAGAAACATACAAATGTAACATTATGCATTTTGCAAGCAGATGTTGGATATAATTTGAAGATTTTCTATGTTCATCCTTCGGTTTAAAATCCTTCGTACTTTACGTTATTTATTCCTAACGTTATGTCTCGCCTGCTGGCACAATGCATGATAAAAATGTATGAAATATGTGCACTCATTTGGACCAGCGGGTATTAATCTATGAAACTTGAAGTAACGGGACCGAATCCACGAGCTGGCAAATGTCTTTCTCTGCCAACATTATCTTGAAATTTTCATTACTTAAGTCCACAGCCTGCAAGGTAAATACGAAGTTCAACCATTGCTTCTCGGAGACATGCGTCGTTGCATGTAAAACTTGAATTCAGTGTTTGTAAAACACTTATTCCCGTGCCGTGTATTTTGCAAATACAAAAACAAATAAGGCTAAAATTCCATTTGACTGATGCTACTGACGGAGTATGTTCAAGACCAAAGGGCATGATGCAGACAGATCGTAGCTTGGTAATGTCCGAAAACTGTAATACGGTAATTATATATTTTCCTGAAAAGTAAAATGAAAATATTTATAACTAATTTTAACAAACGTTACTATGAAGATGCTCTTTTCTTCAATGCCCTGAAGCCCGAAACACGATGTGTTAATTTACATTGTGTGCTTGTTCCTTGTCCATGATTGAGGGTAGACATTTGGCATAACTAACTTTTGTCATGTTTTTTAATATGTTTACTTGAATTAAGTTTGAGTTCAGGAAATATCCTTGAATACAATCTTACCATGTTATGGCGGAATACTTGTTGATATTATTTGCTGATAGATCAAGACTTCCATCATAAATGGCCCGTATTCAGGGCATTTTCTTGTCATAGGTTGGGTGACAGTCTGTATATAAAGGATTAGGCAAAACAAAATTAATTCTTGTTTTATCATCAGTCTCTGGAAATCTACAATCAAAGTTTATAGTTGGGTTGACTTACAAATTGAAGAATTATTTATTTACACTTTTCATTGGAATTACAAAGTGCTCATTTACATTTTGGACTTGCGCGCTACATTGGAATTATTTTGAGGATTCAGTCAAGGGTAACTAAGATGATATTATCAGGATACACCAAGACAGTCAAGACTATTGTGATTCATTCAAAACAGTCATTAATTTTTGACCGGTTATATTACATTTAGCATTATTTTTTGATGCAATTCACACTAATGCAAGTGTCTTTTGTTGTTGTTGTTGTTGTGGGGTTTTACGCCATTTTTCAGCACACGATAGGTTATACATAGCGGCCAGTATTAATGGTGGAGGAAGAACCCGGGAAAATCCCGGGAAAAACCACCGGCGCACGAGAAGCTACCGCCAAGCTTTCTCACATACCCACATTGGCTGAATCCTAGACTCGAACCCACGCAGACAGAGGTAATATGGCAGTGATCCGTAGAGGAGAGCGCTTTAGACCTCTCGGTCACTCGGGGCCCCGCAATTTCACTTTCTATTCAAAGGAAATACATTTATTTGTGGAGTTTACTTAGCGTGTTGATTTTGCTTCTTTCTGCTACATAATTTAAGAACACAGAGTCGTAACTAAAGATAGAATGACAGGGTGACACGTACACGATATAAAGCAGTCTATAAGTCTGTATATCAAAGGGAAAGAAACTCGTGAAAAATGAATGTTCTCATGAAAATAATTTCTCCTTTCCATGAGTATACCACACAGCAAGTTTAATTCAGGAACGCCATTATACGTTCTTTTAAAAAAATAGCCTTTAATAGCATGCTCATATAAATGTTTTCTTTCTGTTAAAGCCAGATAATTCAAGTGAAATAAAAATATACTATTTATACAATATTTGTCTCCCTTTCGATTACGTTTGTGCAATATTAACCTATTATCTTTCAACCGTCGAGTTTGCGAAAACAAGCAAAACAAATGTCTTGTCTACCCATCATGTATGTGTCAGACTGTTTATTGTTGGATTTGTTCTGCTACAAGTTAATGTTGTTTGAGTATTAGGAACTTTACCGTTTATAAAACCTTTCCTCACATAATAAAATTTAAATTAAATGTATTACATGTAAATATTGCAATCATATGAAAACTATAATATGCTATATTTGTAGAGTATAATAATATGTTAAGTTTATCCGTCCCGTTACTGAATCTATTCAACCTCGAACCAATAGCTATTTATCTTCTTTATCTTCCTTGTTGTACTAGAACGGCACAGTATAATGGTCTGGCATCCAAAATTATGACTTTTGTTGGACTACAACTGCACGGTATGTCCGTCTTGCATCCAAAAATACGACCATTGTTGTAATAGAACGGCATATTATGTCCGTCTTGCACCCAAATGATGACATTTTTGTACTAGAACGGCACAGTATGACGGTCTTGCATCCAAACCGATGATTTTCTCTTGGTACTAGAATGGCACAGTACGGCAGTCTTGCGACCAAATAATGACTTTTGTTGCACTAGAACCGCACGGCATGTCCGTCTTGCATCCAAAACTACGACCTTTTATTGTAATAGAACAGCGTATTATGCCCGTCTTGCACCCAAATGACGACTCTTTTTGTACTAGAATGGCACAGTATGGCAGTCTTGCGACCAAATAATGACTTTTGTTGCACTAGAACTGCACAGTATGACGGTCTTGCAATCCAAATGATGACTTGTGCTGTACTAGTACGGCACAACATGTCGGTCTTCCAACCAAAATGATGACTTTTATTGTACTAGAGAGGCAAAGTATATGATTATTAATATGTTCATTTAGGCCTAATCAGGCATCATAGCATGTCTTTTGATGCAAATATCTTGTCAATATGACTTTCAATTTAGGTTTAGTAGTAATTTTCTAGCTGGATACAGTGACAGCCATATTGGACCTCACATAAGCATCATTTTCATTTAGGACACGCTCTACTTCGTAAGAAGTCATTTGGTGAAAACTCCGTGTCAACGTGCCTTTCTGTTCATGAGGAGTAGGGATCACAAAATATTGTAAATAACTATTGTGGCCATAATCGACGTTATTGTAGATAACTACTGTGGCAATAATTCGAGTTTATTGTAGATAACTACTGTGGCCATTTTCATTGCTAGACGGCGTCATTTTCATTTAAGACTAACTGGACATGATAAAAGTCATATGTTGAAAACTCCAGGTCTATACGGCCTTTTTTTCAAGTGTAGAATTTCGTGTTGACTGCCTTGTATTGTAAATCAGTGTTCTTAAATCGATTTAAGAAGCTTGTACCATGCTCCACCCCAACATCTGACTGCATAATAATCACAGGCTTTGAGTAACCTCTTTACAACAACCAATATAACAAACATAGTTCATGATCACTTTAATAATTTGATTAGCTACCCAACACAGACGGGACCTGACGTCACTGCATGCACTCAACAAATTCCTAGACACTGACATGTATAATATACTGTTAACCTGCGCAAGGTAATATATCACTGCACACAATGTGCGTTAATTAATATGGAAAGGTTTCAGACGAATAATCAAATTTATTCAGGTTTTTAGTTTCAACGGTCAGAAAGGCTAGGATGTATGTAGCATGGAGGATTCCATGTGTCCATAACACAAATTGTGCGTGTGTGTGATTTGGATTTGTAACGTACCTTTAAAAAAATTTAAGTCATATCGCTATGTCTGTATTGTGACAGTTTTTAGTGATGTCTAGCACTGGGGCATCCTGCCGCAGACATGTAGCATGATATCCTACCCAGTCACTTTATCCTGACGACAAGAGTACCAGTGTTGTACTAACATGTATGCATTTGTGTATCATGTTTCGTGCATCGAGCATAATACCCAAATACATTACCATTAGGCACGAAGTATATAGGTCACAATTACCGCTTTTGGTACTAAAGATTTAAAACTTATCAAGAAGCGTCCAGTCACCCAATTTCATGATTCTTTGTGGAATTATATGCACACACAGTCTGCCAAAAAACTAGCGCGAGCATGCGCTAAACGCAAAAGCCTGATAAACCAGCAAAAGATGAAATATAGGTCACGGTGAACTTATGTTAATGTGAGTGACAGTAACGAAACTGGATGTAGATTGTCGTTAATTTCACCTTCCTAGGATGAACAGAGAATAATGTATAATCAAACATAGTATTTAAAAGTCAATTTTTAAAAACAATATTAAGTCAGTGAAACGTAAATTATGGATTTTAATGAATTACTACTGAAATGATATTGTTTTCTGTTGTTATTGATTTTAACGACATTTTAAGTATATTATTGTCTAAATCATGAAAATAAATGTGAGCTAAGTATTATTCTAAACGACACACTGACGTAGCCGACCCGGCCTGGCATAGACGGGTATCAAACACGCAATCCTTGGATTATGAGACTGCCAGATCGGTGAAGCGTAAGATATTTGTTATACTATCATCTACCTACCTCCTTTCACAAAGATACATGATTCTATATAGAACAATATGTACATTGCTTCCAAAAATCACATGTGATCATAAGTTTAAGGAAATAATTAAATAACAAGCACAATGTGAAATGTACTACACAGTGGTCCATTTTGCCGAGTGTAAATCTAAGATACATACATATATGATGATGATGATGTAGCATTCAGTACGATGCATCCCCTTACTAAGTGTCATACTTCTAGAGGTTTGTTGTTCTTGTGGTTGTCATGAGGTTTAAAGCCATTTTTCAGCACAAGATATGTTATACATGGTGTCAAGTATAACTGGTGGAAGAACCCGAGAAAGACCCGGAACGAACGACGGACTGACGGGAGGCTACTGACAAGCTTTCTTACGTACCCACATTGGCCGAACACTAGACTCGAACCAACGAAGAGAGATGTGAGATGGCAGTGATCCGTAACGATGAGCGCTTTAGACCACAACAGGAGGTTAAAAAGAAACAAATTTTGTGATCATAAACTAAACAAAAACACCTAAAATTAAGTAATAACATGTGAAATGTGTGTCTTTAGCTAGTGAAGTGTAACCACACATGCTACAATACACTAACTGTCTCGTAATGGGTGTTAATTACAGAGATAAATGTAATCGTTCAGCTTGATGATTCTAGTCTTGAAACAGATCTGGAAAAAAAATAAACTAAGGACACGAATTAGGTCAAAGTCAAAGAAAGTGAAAATATGGGTCACAGTGAGTTACTTTTGTGAAGAAGCTATAGTGTTCATCAAGATACCCCACCCACCCCAGTGAAATGCGGAATAGTTGTGTTATATTTTCCTAATTTCATAACTTATCTTGGTAACCGATATACAATTCAACTTTTCATAGAAGCCAAATATATTATCTCCTCAAGATATTATAAAAGCAGATTCGGCATCAGCACCATTCCTAGACTCGATTTATTTAGTCGTGTTGTCAGGTAGGCATCAGCTCCATTCCTATACACGATTTATTTAGTCGTGTTGTCAGGTAGGCATCAGCACCATTCCTAGACACGATTCATTTAGTTGTGTTGTCAGGTAGGCATCGGCTCCATTTCTAGACACGATTTATTTAGTCGTGTTGTCAGGTAGGCATCAGCTCCATTCCTAGACTCGATTTATTTAGTCGTGTTATCAGGTAGGCATCAGCACCATTCCTAGACTCGATTTATTTAGTCGTGTTGTCAGATAGGCATCAGCACCATTCCTAGACACGATTCATTTAGTTGTGTTGTCAGGTAGGCATCGGCTCCATTTCTAGACACGATTTATTTAGTCGTGTTGTCAGGTAGGCATCAGCACCATTCCTAGACACGATTCATTTAGTTGTGTTGTCAGGTAGGCATCGGCTCCATTTCTAGACACGATTTATTTAGTCGTGTTGTCAGGTAGGCATCAGCTCCATTCCAAGACTCGATTTATTTAGTCGTGTTATCAGGTAGGCATCAGCACCATTCCTAGACTCGATTTATTTAGTCGTGTTGTCAGATAGGCATCAGCACCATTCCTAGACACGATTCATTTAGTTGTGCTGTCAGGTAGGCATCGGCTCCATTTCTAGACACGATTTATTTAGTCGTGTTGTCAGGTAGGCATCAGCACCATTCCTAAATACGATTCATTTAGTTGTGTTGTAAGGTAGGCATCGGCACCATTCCTAGACACGATTCATTTAGTTGTCTTGTCAGGTAGGCATCGGCTCCATTTCTAGACACGATTTATTTAGTTGTGTTGTCAGGTAGGCATCGGCACCATTCCTAGATACGATTCATTTAGTTGTGTTGTAAGGTAGGCATCGGCACCATTCCTAGACACGATTCATTTAGTTGTGTTGCCAGGTAGGCATCGGCTCCATTTCTAGACACGATTTATTTAGTTGTGTTGTCAGGTAGGCATCGGCACCATTCCTAGACACGATTCATTTAGTTGTGTTGCCAGGTAGGCATCAGCACCATTCCTAGACACGATTTATTTAGTCGTGTTGTCAGGTAGGCATCAGCTCCATTCCTAGACTCGATTCATTTAGTCGTGTTGTCAGGTAGGCATCAGCACCATTCCTAGACTCGATTTATTTAGTCGTGTTGTCAGATAGGCATCAGCTCCATTCCTAGACTCGATTTATTTAGTCGTGTTGTCAGGTAGGCATCAGCACCATTCCTAGACTCGATTTATTTAGTCGTGTTGTCAGATAGGCATCAGCTCCATTCCTAGACTCGATTTATTTAGTTGTGTTGTCAGATAGGCATCAGCTCCATTCCTAGACTCGATTTATTTAGTTATGTTGTCAGGTAGGCATCGGCTCCATTCCTAGACCTGATTTATTTAGTCGTGTTGTCAGATAGGCATCAGCTCTATTCCTAGATCCGATTTATTTAGTTGTGTTGTCAGGTAGGCATCAGCTCCATTCCAAGACCCGATTTATTTAGTTGTGTTGTCAGGTAGGCATGAGCTCCATTCCTAGACAGGATTTATTTAGTTGTGTTGTGCTGAGATTCGTGCAAGAATCACAGAGATTCTATCGCTCTTTTTATGCACATCATTAAGCCATAGTTTTGTTGCCCCGAAAATTATAAATCATTTTGAAGGCGAATCTGAAGCGTGCTATAAATTCAGAAAAGGCCAATTCGTATTTACACATTAACGTCAAATGTTAATTCTTTTTCCAAAAAGCCTTCACTAAGAGTTACGCATGGCAAAGAAATAAAGTACATTTAGAATATTTCTCCTAGTCACATGAAATTTTGAACAACATGTTTTCTATCATTCCGATCACTGCTTATTAGTTCTATGAAATACACTTGGCCTATTATACTACCACGGCGTTACCGTCTTCACAGATTAGACAACATTGATGTATATCGACTAAGCAACTCGGCCACAGTTAGTAGGCAGCAGTTTAGAGAGGGTTTCGGAGCACCTACCGCTTAGCGATGGTATTGAAACGGTAATTTTGGTACAAACATGTAGTTTAGATTCGCAATTCTGGTTATGTTGGTGTGTTTAATTCAGGTTTTTATGCACTCGGTAAATATACTGCATGCATAGAATCATGAAGCTTGACGAGGTGACGCAATTTAATAATTAATGGATCCTCATGATAAAATATGGTCACTGTGACCCATATTTCATGCTTCCCTGAGTTTGCTAAATTTTAGTGTTGTAAGTTTGTTTCTTAAGATCTGTTCGTACTAAAGTGATTAAACTAAGTGATTAGATACAGCTCTATTAATCGATGCAACAAAATAAGGCAACTGTGAGCTAAATTTAAACTTTGTTTTCTAGCTTAAGTTGCATTTTTTGAATTTAACTAATGTCAAAATCTGTTTTTGCAGTATTCATACATATTTGTATATCTACAATAATGGCATTTTTCCATCTCTATTTGGAAGTCTATCTCATTGACGTAAATCGATATGCAAACGGCATTCTTCCCAAAACAATCTCATTTAATACTAAGGGACGCTAAAATCATTGCATTATCTTAAGGAAGCCAATTAATGGCTTAACGAGTTAGGTGAATAGACACATAAAGTGTTGAGTAAAACTGAAAGTAATTATGTGTCAATAGACTATAAATAAACGACATTATCAGGGGAATGGGTGGATAGTGGAAGACAGGAAATACGGATGCGGATTAGCAGTTTAGTGTTAGCTGGGTTGAGGAAGGTCAGAGTGAGACCGAGATTATAAACATAAATGCAAATCAATCAATCAATCAATCAATTGATCGATCGATCATTCAATCAATCTATAAGAAGGACTAGCGAATTAATGTTACAAAGAGACAGACATGCAGACAAAAAGAGTTAGCATGTGTTTATGAGTGTCTGCATGTGTATATGTGTCTGTATGTGAACGTACCTAAACCCAGGAATCGGAAAACAGTTTCCGTGGTTTTCTCTGGTCGTTCTGCATGATCTTCTAGGCGTAGAAATAGAGTATTATTTCTGGGCATCTTTTTCAGGAAGTCATTAATATAGATGTAGTAAAGACCTATCCGTAACCGGCAGTCCTAAGACGTAGAAAAAAAAAAAAAAAAAATTATATATATATATATAGTAAATGTATATCTGTGTGTGTGTATATATATATATATATATATATATATATATATATATATATATATATATATATATATATCCATCAGTCCTAAGACGTAGAAAATATAGATGTTGTAAAGGTATATCGGTCACCGCCAGTTTTCAGAGTTATAATATATCAATATAGCAACGGTCTGTCCGTAACCAACAATCTTTTAAGCAAAACGAATAGTGTGAATACAAGTCTAATACCTGTCAGGAAGTCACTGATACTGATGTAGTTTAGGCATATCAGTAACCTACAATCCTTAGAATTAGAACATATCAATGTAGTCAAGGCCCTCTGTAACCCGCAGTCCTTAGATTTAGAAATTATAGATGTAGTCAAGGCCCTCTGTAACCCGCAGTCCTTAGATTTAGAAATGATAGATGTTGTAAAGGCCTATTCGTAACCGGCATTTCGTAAGTGGAGACAAAGATATTGCCTGTACAAGCGAAGATTTTGTCAAGGCCTATCCGTAACCGGCAGTCCATAGAGTTTTAAAAGGGTATGGTCAGTACACGCCAAGATGTAACGATGGCCTATCCGTTACTGGCAGTACATATAGTTGTACAAAAACTGTACCCTTTACACACTAGTAATTTAGGCTAGCCCGTGACTGACCTCGGGGTCGTTTGTTTTTTTCTTCTCACGTTTATGAGTTAGCCTGTTTTGGGGTCACCTAGAGCTGGTCAAATTGGAGGCAAACCTAGGAAATAGCCCAGGGTCTGCCTAATTTGTCAGTGCGACATGTGTATGACGACACTTGACAATATTCTTAACTGGAAAATAGCTTAGAACGTGCTATGTTCATGCTTAAAATCTTTTCTCGAGTGTTGCTATGGTATTTAATTCACTCCTAAAAAATGTGCATTTATCTAAATTTTACCCGGTAGCGAGGTGCGAAATAGTGCGATCGCACAGGGCCTGCAAGCTTGGGGTGGGGGAGGCTGTAATTGTTGGAGTTTGTTAAAAACCGGATACAATTAAAACATAATTTTTTATAATTTTTTATTATAAAAACTTGATTTTGAAAGCAAGCATGTATTATTGGTGAATATTTCACACAATTTCTTGAGTGATATATAAATTATCTTTAGAGATCCATTTGTCCTCATTTCGCACCGTGACCGAACAATTCTAAAACCACCGCTGTTTCAATAACTAACCAATAAAACTTGAACATTACTGAATACGGAGCAATACGTCTATTTTCTAATTAAGGATGCGCGACGAACAAAGCAGAAAGTTTAAATACAGCAGCGTATACATTTTAGACTTATGTTAATATACTACCCCAGAGTCTCTCTCAAAGTCAAATTATGTCGCAAATTGTGACGCAAAGTTACAAGCTTTATCATTTGTTATGGATATCTGTATCATCTATTTAACTTATAATTTTAATTATAGTCATTTGGATTAATCACGTTAATAGTGTCTTTCTTTAATTCAGTGGCTGGCTAGCACTATAGTCAAGTACATTGTGTTGTAAGAATCTCATTCATAAATCAAGGCCCATCGTTGGGGTCCGACAACAACTATTTTGGTGAAAAATGACACATACTAATTTACATGTAGATCACGTAAATATCACTTGAAAGCATGAGTGTATTTGCCATATAATGCTATTTTCCACGCCCTCATTGTTGATTGGTTGAATAGTTTGATAAATTCAGAACATGACTGTTCCAGATATTTTGATACGTTACGATTTAATTGTTTCTGAATATTTTAATGAATTAGACTATGTTGATTTGATGCGTAGATAGAGACCATGTAGCAAAAATACACGCGCCACATACGCTATTATTCAGCCTTTGCCAGTTTAATAAAAGTAACTGAGAATAAATGACGATTTGTTTAAAATATGTATTCGTTGCATCTAGCAGAGTGGAAAATCTGTAATTTCAACAGTCCGTACTTATCGGATTTCGTAACTATATTTGGGGACTTAAATATTGAATTATGTGAAAGTTTCAGTGATATTCTACGTTCACGGTATTACCATGAAATAAAAACAATTGGATTTAGAACTGATTCTTCAGTGGTGCTAGCGCGGTAGCACATACACATATTAGAACCCTAATTCTAAACATATTGGGACTGTCGCCGAATTAATAAGAAATTGACAGTATAATTTAGGATGTTCTAAAACTCATACATTGAAAGTATTTGTCATTCTTTCACTTTGTTTGAATTAATATTTTATGTAAATAAGTTTATATTGTTGGCAAATTGAATGCGTGTTATGCTTTGTGTTGTGACTTCAGTGTAATCTGATAGACGTAACACAGTTTGATATCAGCATATACACTTTATAGCTATTGTAATATTAAACTGAATTTTCATTGAAACCACGACACATGTTGAAACTGTGTCAATTTCAAAACTTGCGTACAAAACAATAAAAAACAACACATTTTCGCATAAGAAGGCAAGACATAAATAGGCAGCATATCAGTTCATACAATTTAGACTATAGTATCAGTGTATACAATTTAGACTATAGTATCAGTGTATACAATTTAGACTATAGTATCAGTGTATACAATTTAGACTATACTATCAGTGTATACAATTTGGACTATAGTATCAGTGTATACAATTTGGACCTATAGTATCAGTGTATACAATTTAGACTATAGTATCAGTGTATACAATTTGGACTATAGTATCAGTGAATACAATTTGGACTATAGTATCAGTGTATACAATTTGGACTATAGTATCAGTGTATACAATTTAGACTATAGTATCAGTGTATACAGTTTGGACTATAGTATCAGTGTATACAATTTGGACTATAGTATCAGTGTATACAATTTAGACTATACTATCAGTGTATACAATTTAGACTATAGTATCAGTGAATACAATTTGGACTATAGTATCAGTGTATACAATTTGGACTATAGTATCAGTGTATACAATTTAGACTATAGTATCAGTGTATACAATTTAGACTATAGTATCAGTGTATACAATTTGGACTATAGTATCAGTGAATACAATTTGGACTGTAGTATCAGTGTATACAATTTGGACTATAGTATCAGTGCATACAATTTGGACTATAGTATCAGTGTATACAGTTTGGACTATAGTATCAGTGTATACAATTTGGACTATAGTATCAGTGTATACAATTTGGACCTATAGTATCAGTGCATGCAGTTCAGACCAATAGTAAAAATTACCCTAACATTTCAGCTGAATGTAGCTATTTGAACACAAAACTTAAACACTGTATACTAGGATAAAACACATTTTAAGCTTAATTAGTTGAGGCAGGCAAAACAAACCACTAGCAAGTCATGAACTATAGACCTATAAAAATTATATCAGTTTCACTTGAATGTAGAAGATATCATTTTCAGAAGCTTCATATCCAAACTTTAACATTATTAACAACGCTGCGGAGTCAAATATTCTGTCATACTTATCTAGGGGAGACAATTATCTGATAAAAAGGCATGCAATTCTAGAATTTACTCGAGTTCAAACAATTTGAGACACGATCGATCTACTAATGTGCGTGAACTTTGCTTTATTTTATTTTGTAAAATATGTAACTCACCCAAGAGTATTTTCTAATAATTCCATACTGCAAGTTCGATTCGAATCGGTCTCCAAATAAAGCAACTTGAGCATTAAAAAACTCATCCAATCAATATAACAACAAATCACAACATCGTATGACAAGATTTTGGGCAATAATGTTAAAGTTTCTTATTTTAAGATGTTGTTGATGTAAGTCAAAGCAGCATTCTTCACCATATGTTCTATGATACATTATCTAGGAAGGCCAGCATATAAAGGTACATATCAGCAGAAACTATATAAACCACATACGAAGTTTCATCCAGACGCATCCAAGCATGTCCAAATCAAATAATCAAAACCAAGATGATCCCGATAATATGCAGACCTACTGATAGTTATCAAAAGCGTGCACAATATTTTCGTGCAACACCATCAAAACATTTTATTTATAAATAAAAGACGTTTCTATGATATCAGCAAGTTTTTTCTTTCTTTCATAAAAAAATTGTAATTGCTACAGAATCAAGTGAACCTATACGTGTTACTATTACACAAGAAAATTGTATTAATACATACAAATATGACGCCTATATGTGTTCCTGTCAAGTAACCCCGTGCACGTCGTGCTCTTACGTGTTAAAGATAGGTACTTGTGTAATAGTAACAATCACTATCACGTAAGTAAGTAAATATTAATACACAACAATATGTAACTTTCATGTACGTACATGACGGAAATCGATTTCAAGATAAATCGTTCTTACAGCCTCTTGTCTTTGATGAAAACTGCCTAACGTGATCCAAACATAAAGTATATAAGTTCTGTTTCAACAGTTGTCATACTTTTTAACATATATTTAATTAATAATTTGTCTATCTTGCATATGCGGGGTGGTTCTGGATAGCATACAACATAGCGATTAGTAAGCGCAATGAAATCGTTAAACACATGACTGACGATTCAAGTCAAAAGTGACAATACTGTCTGTTAAAAATTACTGACCATAAAAGTCCCATGCATTTACATTTTAAGTTGCTGCTTGTTAATAGTTTTTTTAAATGATCGGACTGAAGCTATCACTAACATCAAACAGGCAACTGTTAATGAATATTGTCTATATTTAAACTAGTTACGGATGCAAAACAGTTTGTGTGTGCACTACACAGTCTAAGAAATCAAGCGGGATGGGTAGGAAATAACTATACAGAATTTAGAATCAAAATGCTGAATCAAACAAGTTTAGAGTATGCCTACTTCATTCTGCTGGTCTGTGTGCTGCAAATATAACAAAAAATAATTTATAAAAATGCAACCATTTTCTTTTCAAATGCAAGTATTTCTATGCTGATAGACAATACACACTGAAACTTACAGATAAAACAAACAACTGACGTGATAAGTCATCTTACGTTTTATGTATGTTTTTTTTGCTTCGGTTTTTAAATTTTTAGAATTTTTATTTCCAATTCTGGCGAAGTGTACTTTGCTAATTGTTTGTTTATGTTACATTTCCTCAGAAATGACCACATCCGATTAACTATAAATGAATTGATACATTGTCAAAGTTTTAAGGATTTTGCAACTGTTTCAAGAATAACTCTCTTGAAAAATCAAGACAGCATGATTAACAGTTTTTGTACCGTAACGTTGCATTTTAGCATCACTCCTTTATTCCATATGACGACTTATCACTTACTGACTGTAACGAAATATTCCGATCATAGGCGCAGCTACGCAGGGAGCGCTCCTGAATACAAGTCCGGTAAATGTTCAGACTGTGCACCACTTTCCTATGGAAATCTGTGGAAGATTTATTTGTCCTCGAAAAATAGAGGTAGTCTGAGTAAAGTCTGTAAAACAAATTAGAAATTCAATGCATATGATCATTTAAGTAAAATATCTGAAACATGCATAATGTGTGTGTGTGTGTGTGTGTGTGTGTGTGTGTGTGTATGTGTGTGTGTGAGAGAGAGAGAGAGAGAGAGAGAGAGAGATGAAAACAGGTCTTGGCATTGATGCATTCAGCAAGCGCAAGCCATTATTCGTATGGGATGTTTCCAATAACAATCGATTTTTAACATGGGTTTGCAAGGAGAATCAAGAATTCGGAAAACAATGCGCTTGTTCCCAGTACACACATACACACATTATCTCACTGGTTACACTGCGACCCTGTCAAAATATGTAAAACCATATGGGTCAGTTAACCACACTTCATGTTTAGGGCAATAAAATCTAGGATTTAAACAGGAAACTAACTGTCGCACACCCCATGACTGAGTCAAGTTATTTCACTGAGTGACGTTCAGCTCAATCTTGCCGATACGCTAGTAGGTAAGTTCATGGCTGCAAGAGACTCGTGCCAAGATCTGTTCAAGAATATGCACTGCATGGTCCCATAATGGTACCTCCAGGCTTACAACAGCCAATGCATGCCAGCCCATGGATAGCATCATTCATCATCTTTACAAACAAAGAGGTGGATCGCATCAGACAACCTGGAGAGTTACCACCTTGGCAACTACGCTCACAGAAAGGTCACTATAAAGCCAAATAAGGAAGGCTATGATACCACGATCCGATTACTCATGGGCCTGTACCCAACGGCATAGTCCATTCTGCGGGTAAACATCATAGAGAACAAGAAAGCGAACATGCCTCTAGCCAGTTGGTCGTGATCTATATGAAGGCACCTGGGCAACCGGCGGTTCAACCTGCAGCTTATAACTGACGAAGCGTCGGCGCCAAGAAACTGGTCCATATAGATAGTGCACAGAGGTCTGGAGCAGCAGAGGGGCTGTACAGACCGAAACTTTTTGCACAATAAACCCCTCCAGGAAACTATTCCTCGATAGAGGGCTTATTTCGACGAAATAAACCCTTCTATTCAGAATACAGGACAAAAAAAAATGTCCCCCGAAAACTCGAAGAGTTTCCAGGGACAAACTCGTTGAGTTTGCACTGACAACTTGGGTTACTTCAATAAATCTGAAACAGTTTCCGTGGCGGGGTCGTTATTGAAAAATCCATGGGTCGGGTCCATCCCCTCTGCTGCTCTGGGAAATGAGTTTCCAAGGAAAAACATTTTTATGTTAGCGGAATTAAATCATTGACAAATAAATAATGGCAAATATTGGAGAAGCACATACGACTAGATTAGCTCGAGAACGTCTCGAAGCAATTCAGAAATTTCTTCCAGTCCGTGATAGTGTCAGACAAAAATTACAACTAAGACAGCAAGCACGGGAAGGCTTTGCAGAGACTACGGAGGAATTATTTAAACCCGTGACCAAAGCTACTGAAAAATCCGCAGCTGTTACCAAAGAGGCTTTAATAGAGCAAAGGAAAATTTTACAGGATATTTCAGCTGGACTTAAACCCCCGCCTCCACCCGATGAAGTTGTTGTGTCAGTACCTGCTGGTAAGCGAGTAACAGGGAGAATTACTGACCCCGCCAAAAGATTTACGCCGGATTATATTGAACTTCTTAAAAATGTACCAGAAGAGAAATTACCTGAGACAATACTGTTAGGATTGATTAGAAGAGATGTGTCTTTAAACCCAGAACACGGTTCTATGACAGATGATAATTTTATCAAATATTCGTATCGTATACGTGAAAATAAAAAACAAATCAGCAGGGACGATACAAAATACGATAGACTTGTAGATGCTATACGTAAACTTGAAATTCCACCATCGCAACCTCAAGAAGAAAAATCACCGTTGCAACACACAGAACGACAACAATATCCTTCACGGCGAAGAGCAATAGATCCTGACCTAACTCCGTTAGGTGAATACGAGGCTGCATCTGAAGGAAGTCCGCGGGGCCAAAAATTCAAACAAACTAGGTCGCCGATAATTAGCTTAACAACATCTTCTGAAAGTTTGCCTCAAGACATTTTATCCCCAAGAATTGTACCATCAACAGGGGAGGGTTTAGGATCCGGTTTTATTGCCTGCCCTAATAATATCATCGATGATGTATCACGGTTGGAAGTTCTCATCGGAGGAAGACGTGCCGGAAACAATTCTCCGGAAATTATAAATGAAGCCGCAGATATCTGTCAGAGACTATTTCAGCGTGGCATCATGGATATCAGCATCTACCGGGGGCTCATTGATGAACTCGCAGACGGTTACCACAGCGACTAATAATTAAATTTGCTAGCAAATTCAGTTAGATAAACAATAATTAAATAAAATGATACTACACGATTCTTTTCGCAGACCAAGAAGTGTCAGAGTAGTAAACTCACGATTACCAGTATACGAGGTTGTTTACGGAGATGGAGTCGGTGATGTTGTTAGGGATTTAGTCACAAGAATCGCTCCGAAAGCTGGACCGTTAGCAAAACAATTCGCGATGAAAGCCGCTGATGTTGTCAAGGATAAAGCCATTGGCACTGTTGGTAGTCTTGCCGGGAAAGCATTTCAATCAATCAAGGATCGACTAGCACAGCTGATACGAAAAAAAAACCCAGTCGAGAGGTTGGTGCCAGTAAAACTACCATCCACTGAAGCTATGCCGGCAAATGTTAGTAGCGTAGTAAATAAGGCCGTAAATCAGAAATTAGCTGAGATCGCAACAGCAGGAATTACCTCCAAAGCGTTGCAAGATAGTGTAACTGCTAATTTGATAGCTGGTAGTGGTTTCCGGTGACGATAACATTTTAATTAGATCATCACAAATAATAATAATGTTTGCACGAAAATCCAATGACGCGTTTGATATGTCCAAACCAGTACTTAAAGATGATTCTGTACGTGATTTTCAATATTATTCTTATGAAGCACGTGATCCTAACCAACGCGGAAGAATTGAACTACAGGTCCAGGATACAAGTAGATACTTCTTGCCCGCTGAGGCCTTCATCGAAGTTGAAGGTAGGCTTTTAAAGAATGATAACACTAACTACGGAATCGGCGACCGAGTTGGATTTGTTAACAACGGCATCATGGCGTTATTTAAATCCGCTATTTACATGATAGATGGAAAAGAAATTGAAACAATTCATGATAACGTCGACGTTGCCACAACAATTCTCGGGTTGGCGAGATACTCGGATGATTACACCAGATCAGCCGGACCATCAATGATGTTTGCAAAGGATATAACCGACAGCCCCGAGAACAGGAATGTAACAATGAATAATGCCGGTGACGCAGTTGCATCGATGAACGAAAATTTTAATTTGGGTTTTGCAACACGTAGATCGATGTTAAGTGGAGATGAAGAGTTCTCAGGTGTGATTCCATTGTCTCACATCTTTGGATTCTGCAGAGATGTCCACAAGGTCATATTCGGTGCCAAACACACAGTTGTACTTGTGCGAAAACCTGATGATAATGACGCTATCTGGCGAGATGCTGCTGTTGCCCCTGGTCAGGTAATACTAACTAAACTGTGGTTGTGGATGCCAGTGTTGTCTCCGTCAATCACCGAAGAACAACGACTGTTGTCTTTCATGGACACGGGCGGTAAATCACTGCTATCCTGGAAAACAACAACCACAGACGTTATTCAGGGTGATAATGGTGGGTTGTTTACATGGCATATATCATCGCAACAAGGAGTATCAGCACCACGACATATTTTCATTGCATTTCAATACCGTGCTAGAACAGATAGCCAGGAAAGAAATCCAATGGTATTTGATACACTTGGAGTTTCTGAAGTTTCGTTGAGAATAAATGGGCATCAGGAGCCATCTGAGGATATATTAATAGATTTCGAACATCATCGTGTCGCACGCGCGTATCATCGTCTGATGTCATTTATGGGGCGCGACCTTAATGTAGACACTGGCCTGCAAATATCACAGCGAGACTTTATGAGTTTATATCCGATTTATTACTTTTCGCTGGAACATCTTGATCTGGTTAAACAATCTGTTGTCGACCTACATTTCCGAGCTCGTGTAGGTGTTCCTGCTGGTGGTTACAGAGCGATTGCTGTCATACTCTCCGATAAAGCAATGCTGCTTGAAGGTGTTGGCGGACGAATGAGGGTCATCGACGCTCCAATCGAGAATATGTAACGCAATTAAAATCAAACTTAGGATATAATGTCATACAGTCATGTTAATGTCACCTTGACTTCCGGTCAAACGAAGAAATTGCAATCAAAGAACGCAAGCACGTGCGGGACATCAATAACACTAAAACGAGATCAGATTACTGGTGGTCCAAACAAATTGTCGTTGACTAATACTCAGCTTAAACATTTTAATAAGGCACTAACAGCAAAAACCGGTGTCCGACTTGATTTCTCTGCTGCAGCTATCAAGGACATGACTAAAACCGGTGGAATATTTCCTCTTCTCGCAGCAATACCGGCGTTGATTGCCGCGGCAGCACCAGCCGTAGCAAAAGCCGCAGCACTCGGTGCAGTTGGAACTGCAGCTGGAATGGCACTAAAAAAGGCAACGGGAAAAGGATACAAGAAAAAAAAGGGACGCGGTCTAAGACTACCAGGAACTCCACCATCATGGTATCCAAAAAAATTCTAACGCCGTTGAGCAATTTTGATTTACTCGATGCTGTTAAAAAATTGCGTGTAAAACATTTCAGAGGCGTATTTATGCGAGATCAATTACCGCAACGACCGAATAATCCAGAAACTGGCATTATCAATCTCGACAACAAAGATGGTCCGGGAACTCACTGGGTTGCTTACGCGATCGATCCACGTGGAATTATCTATTTTGATTCGTACGGTTTAGCACCGCCAGTTGAGTTTCTCAAGTATGTCAGCAGATTTTCTAATGTTCCAGTGTGGCAGTCGACGTTACCAACACAAACATTAATTGATCCGCCCATTTGTGGGAGGGAGGTTTTAAATGTTCTTGATGCAATCTCAAGAAATCCAGCAACTCCTCCTCATAAAGTAGTGTATGAATATACCGCATCGAGAAATGCTAGCATTTGAAAAACAGCAATAAGAATAATGGTGGATATTTACGGAAGACCTTTCACACGAGGAGGTAAACCAAGCACAGATGCTGATCTCTCAAAATATGCGACCAAAGATGAAGTCGATAATCTTTTGAATATAGCTGGAGTTGACCCAGATGAAGTTGCTATTTTCCAAGACAGGCAAGGAAAACTAAGAACGAGCAACATTAAGTGGAATGATATAATTCGCAGAGTTCTTGGAGCTACCAAGGATAACTTCGTTGCATTTAGTGATGGCGGCCGGATCAAGGACTCGAATATATCAATCGCAAGCATCAAAGACAGTATTGATAAAGGTGTTGATAAATGTGTGAAAAAAGCCGGTGACACGATGACAGGCGAACTCAGCATGAGCGGCAACAAAATAACCGCGTTAGCGAATCCCGAATCCGACCAGGATGCGTCAAACAAACAATACGTGGACATCGTCAACGGTAAACTAAATACGCTGCGTGCAGAGCATGATGTTCACGTGGGCGCGTTTACAAGATTTCGAAGAAACTTCGTAAAAACTGATGAGGTCGTGGATAAGTTCTTTGGGACTCCTCCAGTCGTCGATGTAAAACTCGCTGATGTAAAGACCGACATTAACACGATCAAACAAACACAGCAGGATATCGTATCGGGTATTCCTGATATCGTTAACAAAACCAGTTTGATTAAAGTTCCCACTGGAGTTACTCCGGGGCATATCACCAACATCGTATTCACGGTATCATCGGGATTCGCAACATGGTCACGACAAAATAACACTATCAAATATACAGCAACAGCCACCGGTGTTTACAGGTTGTCTGTGTTTTCAGCCGCTAAATTTGAAATCTTCACAACATATCCTTGGAGACATTCCACCGATAAGTATTCCGGGGTTTGCACTGTAATACTAAACAGCGGAACCGAGGAAACATTTATGCTTGAAGCCGAGGACGATAGTTTAACAGCAACATCTTACTGGTTTTGTTTGGAATTCGTCGCTGCAACGCCTCAATTGGTTACCGCGTAATTGAATAATGTCAACGACGCCAGATGCTCAACAATATCGATACAATCAAGTCCGTGAGTGGCAATCTGAGTTAAAAACTGTCATCGAAGTAACTAGTCAAAAAGTAAAAAAATACAAGCGCCGCATAACAGTGCTGGATATTATGGTTTATTCAGTATCTGCCGTTGTTGCATCTGCCGGAGCAATACTATCAGCGGTCACTCCGGTAACTGCAGCAGTCGCCGCCACGATCTGTGTTTCCGCGGCCACAACAACAGCTGGAGTTTTCGGCATCATAGCAAAAAAAATATCATCATGTGCTAACACAAAATTACACGATTACACGACAAAATTAAATACAGCCACGACCGCATATCAGAAATTATCATCGCTGATATCATCATCGTTAGACGTGCAAAGTAGCGACGCTACGATATCAGATTCTGAATTCAAACTAATGTCAGATGCGTACAATGACTATTTGAAAACTAAACAAATAAATAATGTCAATAGAACTGCTTCAACAAATAGTCACAAACACAACACCGGTAAGGACCACAATGATCTCAGTGTCCTCGACGACACCAGAATTCGGTATTAATTTTCGAACTCCAATTCCAGTGAGTGAAATCGCGTTAGCAAAGCTCAGTGTGTATCACAGCTGGCCCAATGTTAGGTCGGCATCATTTGGTGGTCTGCAGCCAAATAATTCATTCGTGTTCGGGAAAAGCAAAGCCGACTCCGGCGAACAGGGTGAACTTGACTGGAATACAATTACACTTCCCACTGGGAGTTATCAGATCGAAGAAATCAATAATGAGATACAACGCCAAATAAAACGAATCACCGGCAAGGAAGCCAAAATATCTATAACAGCTCATGAACCAACGCTGTCTGCGGTCATTGAAATCTCAACGCCAGGATACGCCGTGGATATTTATAACAGCTCAATCCGAACATTATTAGGATGGCCAAAGGCCCCCGAGGTTAAACCTCGTCCACCAAAACCTGAAAAATCGGATTTTATGACCTATAAAGAAGCACTACACGACCTCGAGTACAATTATTATTTACTCCTTGCAGATCAATTACTAGCAAGAAAAAGTACTTTAATGCCCGATACTTGGAGTATAGAAGCTCCACGTGTTAAGGGGGGGCAGGAGCTCCGTGTTTACCGTCTAGATGATATAGAATCTGAATTATTTATTCCGATCAATCTAGTACATAAACAACAGCTACAACTCCTGCGAGTATATTTCCAAGATTATATTTCTGATTTAACAAGTCCGCGTGATAATATTATCACAACCATAGAAAAACTAAACAAACTCGCATCGGCCATGGAAACTATAAATCTAAGAATAATTCAGGCTTTACTGGATCTTAAAGACTATATCGATGATAATTATAGACAGATAGCCAGAGCAGATTTTGCAATTAAATATGGTATTCAAGTGAATGATATTTCAGATTTTAAATTTCCTGGATATAACGTGCCCGAGCTGAGAAAATCAGTCTCTGATCTCATCGATCAATCTTTCGAAGATATTCTTGCCGCGTACGAACGAATAAAACCACAACCTGTTATTCTCAAGCACGACAACAGTACAGCATCCGATGGCAGACACATCTCACCCGGGATCGTAAATATCACAGATGTTATTGCGGTCAATCTTGTATGTGACGTCATCGATGGCAGTTACAGCGCATCAGATACTACGACGGCACAACAGGGGTTTATCCTGTATACGTTCACACCAAGAGACCCCCCTGGTTTTCTGATTGTGCAAGAACCAATCAATCCGGTCTATCTACGGTGTCATAACCCGTGGTTGTCAACGATAAATTTCAAACTCACCGACCAGAGGAGGAATTTGTTGGACCTGCGTGACGAGACTGTTAGTATAAACTTACTGGTGAAGTCCTAAGTCAAGGGATCCATAATATTTATAATAGTTTTTTTTTCTGCACTGATCCATTTTCGTCATTTTATCGTGCAAATACCCTATCAAAACCAGCATAAGTTATCGTTGAAAGTGCTAGCACGCATTTAAAAAAAAACGGTTGTGTATAATGTATCAACCCGAGTACATTCATGCACGAGTTCATATTCATGATAAGCAAATTCTTTACGAGGCAATAAAAACCGCATTTCAAATACAGACATTCCCAGAACAGTATTTCCCCGTTAAAATAGTTATTGACGTGTATGGTGACGAAGACTTCTTGTTAACTCCGTCACAATTAACAGAGCTACAGCAAAATCATATGATCATAGTTTGGTGTCAACGAGAACAGATTATGAACTATTCTCATTCCTGTATTGATGTTGAAACGCTTAAGCAAATCCTGAAAATCTGAAAGCGCCCTTCACTTGAGAAACTCTTTGAGTTTCCAAGGGCAAAAAAAATAATACACTTTTTTTTTTACCCGTGGAAATGTGCTTTACACTCCAAGCGGGGGGGGGGGGCGCTAGCGTTCTCAGGTTCTACTTTCACTTTGTGCTGTGAGTCACACGCTATGCTAGGTTTATACTTCCTTGTCGGCCTCGTAGTCAGAAACACTAGTATTTTTGTCAGAAATGCAAGGCATTTCCGTGTCTAGATTCTTTATATAACCTTTTAACCGTCTCACCCTGGTGCTAATTAATTTTCGAGTCTCATACTCTTGTGACAATCCAAGACGAATCTTCTCAACTGCACGGCACAGTGGAATAAATTCAGATACCTGATTTTCAGTTATCCCGGCAAGTGATCTGTAAACACGATCTTGCAAACCCTTAATGAACCTATAACGAGCAGGGAGATTGTTCTTCCCCAAGCGTGATAGCTCATTCAAGGATTCAAAATCTGACATAATTGTTTCAGTGTCTAGTAAAATATTAAAACCTCGCTGTTGTAATTCTTTAATTTCAACAAGTATGGTATTTATATTTTCGTGATTCATATTATTATATATTTTTATATTTTTAATACAAACACTTTGCATGAGAAACGCTAGCTTTCCAAAACAAAACGAGACAGTCGGAAACATTTATCCCCTGCAAGGGCCTAGATCGTCAAATAACGTTCTAGAACCCCACGAGGACTGCTTCCGACATGACAATACAACATGTAACACCAAACACTTTATCCCCTGCAAGAGCCTCTAGATCGTCAAATAACGTTCTATAGGCTCAAGAAGACGTGTTTAGTGAATTGACAAGGACAAACATATAACACGTAACTTATCCTAAGGACGGACCCCTCTGACTGCCAAGTGACTCAGAGGCACATTTATTTACAAGACGAGACAGCCCTGGCTTCTAGGATCGAGTTCTCTAGCAGGCCCGGCAAACATTTATTTGACAACACAAACAACCTTTACCTCTGATTCGAGTATCACAGCAAGCAAAGGTACAATGAACATGTAATCTTATCCTAAGAGACGGTACAGAACAGACAACCTTTACCTCTGATTCGAGTATGACAGCAAGTAAAGGCACAATGAACATGTAATCTTATCCTAACTTATCCTAAGACCTTATCCTATGACGACACAAACATACACAGGTGGGTCATTTTCTACGGTCAGCAGCAGAGCAAAACCATCCATTGAATCGACCATTGGATGGTGCACAAAAGACACCCGCCATTGGCGGATTAAATTTATGGTTTTGCTTGCGCGTGCTGACTTTCGATCGACCCAAAGGTCTTAGGGAGCGATTTCGTATATAACCCAACTGTTACTTGCGAGTTGGAAATTCGCTCTAGCAGTGGGCGGGACTTGTTTAAAATATTTTAATTGTATGTTTTCTCGAGCGCGGTCATATAACAAGCACAGAAGAGCAAAACAGTCGGATATATTCAGTAAAACGAGGATATTGTTTGTAAAAAAATATATATTCTACGGTAAATAAATGATTACATGTTATGAACTCGATAAAATATTTTATCAAGGTGGCTTTCTTAGGGGGAGCAAATCCTCTGACCAGCAACGACAACTCTGCAAAGCGTTACACACTCTCGGAGGAGTTATCGTCGTTTGTGTCAACGATAAGAGTTATATAACAGAATGAAATCTTCTGTTTGAGCTTCTTTGAAAATGCTGTTTTGTAGATCCCATCTGCGACATGCTGTACAGAAGGTGGACAAATACCGAAATACCTACCGGCGGCGTTTATTGACTGGAATACAATTTCTTCACCTGTAATTGCGTTTATAGATTTAATAGCTCTTCTTGCAACTGTTTTACAACGCCCTGTGTTACCCAGTAGGCAGTTCTTGCTCTGAGTGACCACGCGAAGATTGTTTATAGAGTTATCAAGTATGTTACCGTTAATGTGATCAATGACAAAACCCTTAGGGATCACTCCAAAGAAACATTCGTAAATAAAACGATGACATAAATACCTCTTTCCGCACGTGGCAGTAAATCTTGAATAACCACCATTATCAACTCCACCAACTGGTCGTCTTCGCGTGCAGTGTCGTACTATGCCATCTCGGTTTGCCTCATAATTTGGAATAGTTGGATGTCGGACGAATTCTTGATTCATTATACTATAAGCAAATCATTTGTCTAATTCATAATTTGTCTGAAAACTTATTTATGTAATCACGCTCCGAGAGAGCGTTATCACAGTCTGGATTTTTTTTATCATAATACCGTTTTAGTTCTCGATAGCGTTTTCCCCCACACGCTGAACATAATTGCGTTTTTCCTCGTACTCCAATGCCGCATCTGATACACGGTATCGGTCCTAGACTCCCACCGCGGACCTGTTGAGCATGTTGTCCACAGTATTCGCCTCTGCAGGGTTTGCTACACGGCGCTGATGAATTTAGTTTGATCCACTTGCATTGGTTCATCATATAATATATTTGTCTATTTAAATATTTGTCTTAATTATAATAATGGGTTTTGAAAGACTATCCAGAATAAAACCCATATCAGGTTCTAGATTCGATCTTGACCGGTTAACCGCTGATCCACGACGAAGAGAGTTAGCAGAGGTAATTGGTGTTATCAAGAATGCCAAAGAAGAGTTTCGTCGTGATGGTGCCGCACACACGTGGTCTTCGTATAAAATTATCCTCGGAAACGCGAGCGTTTCTCGGGAAATGCAAGGCATTTCTCGTGACCGTATCATTGATGCTACCATGAACGATACAATCGCGCGTAACATAATTGGGTATCTCGACGATAGAAGATATTTCGTACAGATAAAATTTATTGTTGGAGTCGGCGAGGGAACGTGGATTATCAGAGACAAACTAGACCCTGTTCTTGATGCCAGAAGGGGCGGAAAAACCGTTCTGTTAAGTAAAGACTCAAAACCGGGAGTACTTGTTGGGATTGATATACCATATTATTCCAGAGCGTATCCTGTGACCGCAGTCATTTATGGAATTTATCCGATGAAGAAACCACGCGTTGATAAACTCAAACCGATGAAGGTGTCGCCGTTGACAGAGTCAAGGATGAATTGTGTAGCTGAGCGAGTAATGGAACATTTTAAAAATGCAATGCGAGGAAACGGCCTAACACCGCTAAGACAAACTAAAATAACAGCGTGGGCGACACGAGTAGCGGATAAAGGAGCGTCAATAAATGATGTTGCTGAGCTAGAGCGATTACTAAAATTTCCTATAACGGTTTCATCGTTAACCGGTGAGGTATTGTATGAGTGTAAATACAATTCCCGTGGAACACCAATAACTATTATCGATCATAACAGTCACGCCTGGACTGACTCGGTTAGGATATTCCCGCGAGACCGTGTTGTGAAGTATTATCCGGAATTGCAAAGCAATTCTGGGAGCATGTTTGATTTTATTTATCAGATAAGTAAAACCGATCCAGTGTCTGTGTGGTTATTCAGAAGTAGCGAAGATGGAGAATATGATCAGTTTGTGAGACCCAACGGGGAAATATACAGAACAACGGCGTTACAGCAGGAAATGAAAAAACTCGCAGAAAAATATCATGCTGGCAACACTGATACGTTACTGACACACTGTTTTACTGTCCCGGGTGTTGTCGCGCATGTAGCCCGGGAACGAAATTCATGGAGACCAACTCCGAAAAGTTTTCTTGCTGATATCCAGCAGAGCTGTGTCGAATACGGACACGGCGGTTTGTGGAATACTCAGTATGATCACCGCGGTATGATATCCGTGGACATGACGGCGTGTTATCCAGGAAGTTTCCTTGGGCGTGGAGAATGCAGCGAATATTTTAAACGGTTTGGCCACGCTGGCAATACCATGACAAGAGTAGCTGTCAACGGTGTTTTACCCGATTTTGACTTGACCGGATTTGCTTGTGTGTCGTCGTTTAAATTCGCTAAGGATTTACATCCTGTGTGTTATGTTTGGTTTGGCAGACATTTCGTTGAGAAGCGATGGGCACCGATAGTGTTATTGCGATACATGCTTGACAGTCGAATACTGTTGTCGCTGACGGTCAGCGAAGCGATTATATGTTATTGTCGTCAAACCGAAGTTTGGTTGCCAACTCCAACGCCGGTTACGTTAGAAGAAGTCATCGAAGATTGGTCACGAGAATATCCAGAAACTTCTATCGACGCTATCATCAAGAAAGCTCCTGAAGTACTTAAAAGCAAACTCAGAAATGATGAAAGCACAGCAAAAGATCTAGGACGAAGAATAATAGGGAAATTCACTCAAGGTGGAGCGTATGATCATAAACAACATCACAGTCGATTAATCATGGACAAGACTGAATTGGATCTTATTGTCGCTGATGCAGCCACGAACAACATGTTCTGTAACCGCAAAGATGTGTTTCTGTCAAACGGGGAAAAACTAGGGACTGTTTTTAGTTATATTGACGGAGAATCATCTCAGTACATACATTTGAGATCTTCGATGCTGGCTTATGTATCCATAAATTTGTTGTCGATGATCAATAGATTCCCTGTTGCCGCAGTGAGAGTTGCAACGGATTCATTTTATATTGATAAAAAACACTCAGCGCTGTTGGATAATGTTATATCGGATGATCCATCGTGGGGCTCGTGGAGAATAAAGAATGAAATGTTACACGGATATTGTAAATCGGCTGATGTTGAAATCGAGGATGAGTATCGCAGCGCAGAAATATCTTCGATGGTTTCGTCGGGGGCAACTTCGTTGTTGCCGCCGGTGCACGATCCTGTTACAAGACACAAAACAGTTTATCTGAACGGTCCTGGTGGTTCTGGTAAAACAACTCGAGCGATTGAATTATTTAGAAACTCTGACATGATTGTGCTAACACCCACACACAGACTTGCCAGGGAGATGAGACAACGGGATGTTAACGCGTGCACGTATCACAGTTTTTTCAAATACAGCGGAGGCACGTGGACACCTGAACGAATGGGAACGAAATATATTCCCGAGAAAATCATCTGGGATGAGATAGACACTGTGCCGTTGGATACATTAAAACAGTTTCTGGATTGGCTGCTAAAGAAAAATACCGCAGTGGTGATGTGCGGCGATCATGGTCAACCACCCCCATTTACAGGTGAATCTCCACACGAGTGGCTGAAAACTTTTGTAGATTATTATGAGGAAATAACTAACGATGTTAGAGCACTCGATGAAACGCTGAAAGAGTTTAAGGCACTGATCAGGCTACAAACCAATAAAGTCCAGTGTGAGATAATGCGTGAAATAATTCCAGAGACTTCGCTGAGCGACTTTTGGGAAACGTGGAAACCAGGTGATTTAATTGTGGCAAGTAGAAAGATAGTCAGGGACACACTTCAGCAGCGGTTATTTCAGTTACATCAGAAGAAATTTCCCATGTTGCCAGTGCCGTTGTGTTATAGACCAGCTGATACGCGATTGCAGAATATTGATGTTGATATTCCAGGGCGCCTGACTGCGTCGGGTCCGGAGAAAAAGAATTTAGTATTAAATGATATTGTCACAGTTGATGTTGATGCTGTTGAACAGGCACTGAAAATGAGCAAATCCCCGTGGACGCTAGGATACGCTATGACCATCCACAGTTCGCAGGGACTAACTATTTCAGATACAACAGTTTGGATTGTTGATGATCGCATCGAGTGGTCAAATTTAGTTTATTTAGCCGTGTCAAGAGTAAGAAGGATAGGTCAGTTACGAAGAATTGTATTAGATGATGTTGTCAACGACAGCTCAATCGCTGATGACACAATAAGAAAGAAATTAGCCGGTTACAAACAGAGCGACAAAAAAAATGGTAGAGAGTTTGATCCCAAACAAAGTTTGGATGTTGAATTTGTAATACAATTACAACAACAGCAGAATAATCACTGTGCGAGTTGTAATTGTTTATTGCTGTGGCAGTATTCGAAAAACGACCCAAGGCAATTCACCGTAGATAGAATAGATAGCAGTCGCGGTCATACACGTGAAAATGTGATGTTGACCTGTCTTGAGTGTAACCGACGCAGAGGTGTTGCTGCAGTTATTTAAATGATTGAATCACTTCAGTGCGGATCACTTTAGTGATCGGGGTGGTAATTGTGTATCCTCGGGAATCACCTGAAGTTGCTCGCGTTTAAATCCGCGTTGAGGAGCAGTCGAATCTAATCTGTAGATTGCGTTTCTCCCAGTTGATCTGGTTATGCTGGATATCTTATGTGTAGTAACACTCCATGTGGGATCGGTTGCTCTTTTTTTTCCTCCTTCTAGTTCGCCTGGTTCGTATAAATACCTAACGGTGACATTACCCAGCAGTGGGGACGCTAGCGTCCCTGGCTGCGTTGAAACATTTTGTTGCTGTTGTCCGCGTTCACTGACGCGGGGTATATATTTTTTTGTGATTGCATTTACAGGTCTCATGTTTGTTGTTCTGGTAATTTCATTATTCAGTGCGGCTATCACGTTTGGCAGTCTTGCAACCCATTCACGAGATCTCGTATCGTAAATGAATTCCCTCGCGTACTGGTATCCGAATAATCTCTCAGCGAGTGTTCTATTAAATCGCTCAACAATTGCCTGATCCCGATGAATTTCAGTATGTCCTCGTCGTATAACAACGTTATGCTGCTTTGTCAGTGATGACACCGCGCCCTGAAATTCCTTGCCAGGATCAACTTGTAATAATCGTGGCCAGTTTAGAGGTCCTCGTTGATAAATTCGTTTAAACGCAGAGGCAACTTCGGACGCTGTTTTAGTCGCTAACGGTTCTGCTTCTTTGTATCTACTGGCAACATCAACTACTGTTAGCGCGTATTTGTATATTTTTCTGCGGACAGTATCATGAGGCAGGAATAGTATGTCAGCCTGATGAACTTCATTGGGGACACTAACATCAAAATGTGCAAAGTTGATTTGTCGAGGTGGTGGTAGGTAGATTTGCCATATTGCTTGTTTTGACAGCCATTTTTTGGCAACCTCGCGTGTTACTGATGCCGCGTTGGCGAGTTTATTAATTGCTGAGTTACCTCTCCAGTATCCGATTGGGGAATAATAAATCGCTTCCATTGTTATTAATTATCCAGCGCCTAATGCTAATTTAGATTTCATCGCTGATCTTATTAACCAATTAGCGAGTGACTCCTTAAATGATTTATTTTTTATGGCGCTTAGTGCATGAATTAATTTCACATCCGCGATATGCCTGTCTTGTAGATCTTTACTTCGATAAGCAACATCATGTATGTGACACGCTGCGTCGATAGCGTTTATCGGATACTCTCCCGGTTTTGGTTTAGACTGTTCATCAAGTCTGATATCTAGTCGTGTCCCTGGACCGCAGTAATTGTATCCTGGGAGATGTTTTTCTCCGGGATACTTTGCCCAGGGAGTTCCGGGGAGCTTTCCAAGTTTGGCTGCAATGTCACCTCCGCTAAATTCTCGCTTTTTTTTTGAAATCTAAATTTTTTTGTGCCACATCGCGTACACTTACCAGAAAGTGCTTGTCTGTTATTTTTTGTTGTAATGGTTGTTAGATCATTCGTAGGGGTTCGTGCCTTACACTTCACACAATATAGATCCATAATTATTATTCTTTATATACAAATGGAAATTACAGATTTTTCTGCGACGCGAAGAAAGGAGCCAGTTAAGCATAATTCAGTGCTACCAAACTCTATCAGAATGATCATCATAGGACCGTCAGGATCGGGTAAAACGCAACTGCTGTTGAACATGATAATGAAGTGGATGAAGTGGGATAAGCTGTATTTGGTAGCACCATCTGTAGATGATCAGCGATGCTATAATGTTATAAAAGATTTTAATGAGAGTGCAAAAGCGCTGAGTGAAGACGGCGAGGAAGTAGTTGAATTTATCACTGATATCGAAGAAGCTCCCAGCGTTGAAGACCTTAACGGGGAAATAAATAACCTAGTAGTGTATGATGATGTGATGCTGGACAAGCAAAAAAATCCTGCAAGAATATTTTCCCGGGGTCGTCATAAAAACACCGATGTCATTTATATTACTCAACGTTACACACAAATACCAAAAGTAATCAGGGATAACTGTAATCTTCTTGCTGTGTTTAATGGAGTTGATGTTCATACGCTGAGAAATATTCATCAAACCTGGTGTAGCGGCGATATGGATATTAATAAGTTTAAGAATTTCTTTAGTCACGCTCAAAGAAACCAGCACGGATTTGTGACAATAAATTTACACGACCCGCGGACACGATACCGTATCGGACTTGATACATTGTATGGTTAACATAAAAATGTTTTTCCTTGGAAACTCATTTCGTAGAGCAGCAGAGGGGGGGGGGGGGCTGGACCGACCGACCGTGTCAATGACGACCCGCGGGGGAATAGTTTCAGATTTATTGAAGTAAACCAAGAACGTCAGCGCGCGGATGTTATTGCATTTCCCCGGTCGTCGAAGAGTCTCTCCGAGAGAAATTATTCGACGTTCAGGGATATTTTTTTTTTATTCTGTGGTCGTCATGGAAAGGTTTATCGTCGAAATAAGTAAACCGAAACTGTTTTTGTCTATTCAGTACTATTTTAGTTTCGGTCTGTTCACCCCCTCTGCTGCTTCTGGAACGAGTCACTGAACTGGTCAGCCAGGACATATGTTTTGAGCGACCGCAAGTCAACGACATTATGATAAGTCCGAATCTCCAGCTGCCCAGGTGCTGACAAGTACCACACCCTGCACTGAGGTGTATCCTCTGTATTGTTTGAAGTCGCACCTGCGTTGCCAATAACGACCAGTGCAGTGTTTGTAAGACAGGTAACATCGCTTCTTATGTCTGCAACGACGGCCATCAGACGCCGAACCTAACTGACAATGAGCCACAACTACTCTCAGAAATAAGCATCGCCTTGGCGCAGTGATGCCTAAACAGCAACTCTGCCAGGGTGCGACTGAACTACTACACAATATATACCTACCATGGGACCTGGTTTAGCCCCTCCAGGGCATATTGCTATTGAGCTCTGGCAGCCTTTATCAACGCTTGTGTAGGCGGACGGACTTAAAAGCGGCAATACACCTAGTCGTACTGGTATTGTGCAGTGTCCACGCATTTAATAGTAGCCTATCTAGGCCTGTGCAAGCCAAAGACCTTTAGTCGGATGTCGGTCAATATGCCTGGTCCGCAATAATTGTGGCTTTGCTGATACGTCTTTCGGGGGAAATTGCCTTGAGCAGACAGTATATTTTTGAGGGTGGTCTCGATGTTAATACCATGCCTCTGCGCGACCAAGCCCCTCCCAAACCCCGTCGTGGAATATAACTACCCCTCTTACCACGCACACCCTCCATATTGCGTGCCTGCTGATGGACAGTAATACCAGTATGGCCAGCGACTCGTCTTCATTTGTAATGAAGTCAGAACTGCAGCATTTTGAAAGATGACTCTGTGCGTACAACAGCATCAATGGCATTATCCTGGCACCTCTGATCACTACCACCCGACCATATCACGCGTTGCCGTGCGGCCTGTCCGGCAACAGGAAGACGCAGTTGCTGATAAAGCTCTCAATGCGTTGGATAAAAGTTAACAAGGTGTACAGAGTCGCGTTTAGCTAGCACAGACAACTAAAAACAATACGAATTGCTGAAGAAAATATGCGACACCTCCGTTCACAAACATCTGAAGCTTCTGGGTGCGGTAGTTGGCGATACCAAGCTTCCCAATAAGGTCACTGTGTACCGTATAAAAACCAGTGACCTTTACTTCTAAGGCGAAGCGGCCTCGAGTTCTTACGACCTTGAATGTAGCAAAGAGAATAACTTTCTTTATTATAGCGTGACGTTGGATAGACGGAAAACAACACCAGATTAATCAGCCGCAAGAGGTGAAAAACTGTAGGTTTGCTGTACCTGACCCTTCCCTACACCTACATCCCAAAGATTATCTGCGACAAAGCCAAAATGCACGTTCATTTCTAGAGTTCCGACGTCAATGACCTGCAGGATGTGCAGTAACAAAGTGATCCGCCAAATGACCGACACCAATGCTGCCGCTTTGTTTATGAGGCGACGACCATACCACACAGCTTCGTCATCGTGGACTTACTAGCAAAAGCTTCGAGTGGGGTTTGATATGACGCGTAAAAAATAGATTCCGTGAGCCTTCTTCCTCAAACAACTATTTTAAAAATGTCAAGCGCGAAAGACAAGATAGGCTTGCTTGCTGGATGAGCATATGGATGCGTGACAAGCTAAATGCTTAGCAGATTGCACGGAAATAAGCAATCTGAGGGGTCGCAACAACTCGAGCCAGTTATCAAGCCCATAGAGGACGCTGTAAAGGCTGCTGAGTAAGTTCATGAGGTCAGCGTAAAGCAGGACTTGCAGGTGGGGGAAGAAACCGTCGAGGCATTGGAAGTGATGACTCACGCTATAGCCAACTCGATGAATGCGCATGAGACCCGTCTGCGTCCAGGACAAATATGGCTACATTGGTGAAGACATTAACAGAAAAGGGCCGCCTGTATATTAACGAATAGGGGCACAAGATGGCCACGACCAAGATCCCCAAGCCGGAAGAAAATGCTCAAGAATTAGGGCCATAAACGCAGATCGGAACAAAAATGTTGAACCTTCGTCGAAGCAGGTGTAGTGCACAAGAAAGCTCGGTAGACATAACATGTATCGGATATTGAAAAAGTCAACCTCAAAAGGGGCATTTGCGGGTTGTCTCAGTCGGAATTGGAGACCGCTGGCATTTGGGTCTTTTACTGGTGTGCGGGTGGCGGAAGGGGGGACATCTCGGTTCTTGCTCTACCTGAGCAGTCGCCAGATTAGGCCACAAAGCATTAGGGTCTACAGAGGACGACGAACCTATATGAGACGTGGCACGCCAACCCAATCCACCCATCCACCTACTAGATGCATTTATTGGCCCACAAAGACGATCTATAAACAACAATAGACCTGGTGTGAGAGGCATACTTGTTTAATAAGCGTTGGAGAGAGTACCTCCCAGCATTACATGGATACTAAAGGTAAACTCTATATAATATGATGTTGAGATAAGCTACGTGTGGAGAAACAAATTGTTCGCTGTGAGTTAAATGATTAACAAGAGCTACATATCTGCAACTAGTAGCTTAATATAGACCAACTGGGCTGCCGACATGAATACGCCATGTAAACGTCTCAATTACTGGTTATGTAAAACTAGTTTTCATTCAGAATGTGTGTTTTTCATTACCAAAAGCTATTTTTAAACGTTTAATAAAGTATAGAACGGCAAATAAAACTTTGTTGAATCTGTTGAAACTGATAGATATACAAATTTTCCTATAACATAACACACTGTACACTCTGAAAAGCGCGCGAAATTGGTAATGAATATCGTTATCTTCTGTCGTGTTCTTATTTTCTTGATGCAAGACAAAACTGTATACCTCATTGTTACATTTCCATGGGTACCTTTCATAAATACAATCTTTAAATAAATGCAGGTAGCACACAGCACCTGACACGGCGACAACATGGCCGATCTCCTAAACATGGTCGCGAACAAGATCGTGCATGTGGCCTATTCTCCGCAGACCAAGATCTAGTAAAACAAATGTACATTATCGGCGAGGAATGGGCAGGGGTTCTCATAAATAGGCTGCATCATGGAGGACCTTTCAAGCACATGCTTAAACCTAAAATAAAACGTTGGGGACCCAAGTGAAAGAAACTGCCACAAAAGCATGTGTACATGCCAGCATGGTGAAAACAGTGTCGGGCTTTTGCTTGCGGCACACTAAGACATTGCATGCAGACGTTGATGCTTCAGCGTGCTGATTTGATGGAAGAGTCATTATGGTTAATTTATTTATACCTCATGATTTCTGAAGGAGTGGGTTCCCTGTCTGAATGTGGCTTTACCATGCCCGGTAAAACTCGGCACTTTTTTATAGCAGAACGAACACGCTAAGAAGATAAGGTTATCATAGATGTTCAGCTATCGGTGTCGTATACCACACCTCGGGGCGGTCAGAGATTTGTATGTTTTTTGAGTCTCAAACAAATGTAAATCGTTGGGCCGCATTATGTTATGTCCATCCCCTAAATTGTTTGTCCTTTAGCTTTTACAGCATTTAAATGTTTAATAATGGATAAGTACGAGGTAGTCATTTCGAGCTCTCAGTTTTACACAGCAGACCAATTGGTCACAATATGCTGTTAAGTCCGATCTCTTGGTTTTCGTACTTCAGGGTGCGCCAGGCACCACAATAGTGTACATTAAAGACGAAGATGAGACGGTCAGTACCAAACTTGTCGGGGTATTTGTTATCATCGGGATGCAATGTAGAACGTTGCCGGTTTCGTCCAAATTAACTATAGCGGCACAATCATCATAGAAGACGCGGGTTTCTACTTAGTAAACTTCCAAGGGTACCACGGCTACGGTGTGAGGGCGGACATTTTATCCGTGTAAATGGGTGTCTGCGATTGATGTAAGAATTATAATACAAAATAACTGATAACAAGTCCTGTGATAAACCGAGACTACGCACGAATTAGACATATTCATTAGGCGTTCATGGTGAAGTAAAGCACGTTTACAGAGATTTAACCAGTGAATATTAACAGAACATCATGTGTGGTGTGTCACAAAATAATAACAATATATCCAGGTTTTTCAAAGACAGGCTGACTAAGAATCCACGTGCAGTTTTGTGTGTTAAGATCAAACCTCTAATAATGTAGAACAATAACAAGGCATGGAAAGTCTGTTAAAGAATCAAACTGTGTGACAAGAAAGTATGTCTTACGTACAACGATTGTTAACTTAATTACAAGGAAAATTGGAAGAAATAAGTTAACTATATAGCAGTAATCCTGACATGGGTATCATCAACATGGATAAAGTTGCACCTAAACCTTACGATGGTACACGTTATTTAAGGGTGTGTGTCTGTGTGTGTGTGTGTATGTAATTTGGATTTTTAACGTAGCTTTAAAACAAATTCAGGAATATCGCTACGATGCCTGCAGTGTGACAGTTTATGGTAATGTCTAGCACTGGGGCATCGTGCCGCAGACATGTAGCATGATGTCCCACCCAGTCACATTATCCTGACACCAGGCCGACCATTCCTAACACTAACCTCTTAATGCTGAGCGTCAAGCGAGGCAGCTGTTAGTACCATTTTTGTAAGTCTTTGGTATGACTCGGCCGGGGATCGAACCCACGACCTACCTCATCCGAGGCGGACGCGCTAACCACAAGGCCAACGGAGCGGTCAAGATGATAAAGTGATTTTGTGGCTGATGTGAATCCGTTTGCAATATGATTACATGAGTACCTTGTACGGTAAAGGAAAATAAAGTCTTGTTTAAAGTTTTATTTTCTTTCAATTCATTATATCATCAAGCTGTCATTGTAAATTGCCAACAAAAGAACGTTTACGAGTTATCCAAGTCCTTCATATAGATAACGACCAATACGTGCATTGTCTAGAAACTCTTTGATTACAAAGTTGTACTTTGGCACAATGAACCATAATGATATTTAAAAATGAAGGCGACTTAAAACTATCCTAGTTAGCTCGCTACATGGATTGATGACGAACGCCGTTTCATATTCTGGTAATCAATTCGTATCTTAAGGTCTCTTGAACAGTAACTTTACACAGATTCTGCTATTGATAAGAATACTGCATGCATCAGCGCTAAGAAAAGCATTACTTCAGATAACACGTTCGGAATGCTTAGTATGTCGCTATTTTATGTATATCATTAACGGTTACATTTGTGATGGTGGATGGAAATTTAGTGTGTAATTTACTTGAAGTAGTTCTTTAATATACGATTTGGCTACCTTCGGACTTATTTACACTGAAATTTAAAGTTACCCCCCCCCCTTTTTTTTTCTACATGAACTGTTTACTTTACCTCTGTTTAATTCAGACCATTTTTACCGGTCAGCGCACGCGTCCACTCTCTGCGCATGTCGGATAGTCCGGTGGCGTCCCGTGCATACATTTCATTTTATATATGCTTTTCGACCGGTCCAGCGTCAAGTCGGGCGGAATCGCTGTTTGCGGTTGTTGAAGGTAGTACAGTCGCCATTGCAAGGCGTTAGACCAGTCCTGTGTGGTTACAGAGTTACTATATCGAGACGATACGATCGTCTGGTTTGTTTTGGCGTACAAGATGGTAAGAAATTCAGCTTGGCCTCATTAATTACATGATTTATCAAATTATTTCATACTTTCCTAATTTCCTTCCTAAATTTAGTCTCCATCCACCTAAAACACATCCTTAATTTGTAGCTGCTTGTTTAACTAATTATTTACTTTAAGTAAAACTTATTATTTTCATTTTCATCTTTGCTTCTTGACTTCAGTAAGTAATAACCTCACTTTAATAAAATGAGTTATCTTTATTTCTTTTCTCTCTGTCGTTCAACTTTTAGAACTCTATCTTTCTTTCCCTCTATTTCTCTCCGATAACTAAATTATGTCACCGAATACCCTTTTATTAGACACGAACCTGGGTTAGAATAAATGAAATAAGTGGGGACTATTTCAAGGCTTCACTCCGTCCGTTCGTCCACTAACTTCGCTGGTGTGCATCAGCCCCCCCCCCCCCTTCCCATCAAGCGGAGAAAGCCCTATTTAGATTTTGTAAAGAATATTCCCCGTTACACATTTAACAATGGCTGAAGGAGCCTGCGATCAACCATGGAGAGAACGAAAAACAAAATAACAGACATAACTCAACAGCAGAGACTATCGTAATGATGTGACTGAAATTGTTACAGCTACGTTAAAAGTTTGAATCACACACACACACACACACACACACACGCACGCACACACACACACACACGATGTTGATAATCTTACCTGTCAACAGGATTTCTTAAGATGGCGATTACTTTAACATTTGGATTGAGGTGTAGCAGAAAGTCAACATTGGTAACTTCCGGTTCGGTTGTGCTTGTATGACAGTTTCCGGGAATTATTGGCCAAAAGTCATTATCCCAGAACGTTGAAGCGCTTAGATCTCCTGAAAATGTCAGTGTTTTTTTATAGTAATCTCATCTATATATAATTTTTGTTGGGACAAAAATATGCCGGTGTTAGGACAGTGCCGTGTGGAGATTTTCAAATAACCAGCTAATTAAAAGACAAATGGATATACTGACTTTATTCATCCCGTATTGGTACACCGAAAAATTATCACGTGATACTGTGTTCAAGGTGCATCGGTACACTGAAAAATGATTACGTGATCTCGTTTTAATAGGAAATTTAAAAAAAAAAATTAAAATGTGCCACATGTTGTTAAGTATAACGGTATTTGGAGCTTAACCTGGACACTTAATAATCTGTTACATTCTGTTGTGCATTTAGGCCACGTAGAATCAATGACAAGGGCTGTTTAATGAAGCTTTGACGGTAATGACAAAATCTAGAACAGTTTCGTCTAGCCGATGGCACGTAACTGGAAATTATTTCGGATTGGATAATTCAAGGAAAATATAGATATCAAGATTTAAGTTTCCGAAAGAACTGTGGTCATAGAGAAGTGATAGTTCGTTTCTTTATTCGTGTTGGTGTCTGCATGCGCGTGTTCGCGTGAGTGAGAGTAAACAAGTATGACACTTAAACGTTGTTCCCACGTGTGTTCAAGACGGAAGCATAAGAGTTATTACCTGTAATAACACTGTTCATTCTGCTATGTCTGATGTTGTAAAGTTGTCCAATAAGTGTAGTTGCACGGGAAAAATACCGTAAATATTGTATCATGGATACCCCCACTGTAAAATGGAAAGCAAATGTTATTGTTATTGAGCTTCATGCCATTTTTCAGCACAAGATAGGCTTTACATGGCGGCCAGAGTAAATGTTGGAGGAAGAACCTCTGAAAACCCCCGGAAAAAAACAACAACCCACGGAAAGAAAATGTAAGCTACATTACCGAAACTTTGATGTTCACATGCAAAACAAATTATGATCGTGTACCCTTTATGAATGTTCCAGCTGTTATGTATTCATAGGTATCACTACATTAACTAGCCAAAAATAGCTGGTATTACGTTATATGTAAATTCATAAAAAGCCAATAACACCTTCTTCTGATTTTTGTTAGTGGTTTCATAACAAGTGCCTGCACGACAAAAAACAGTTATTTAATTCAAAATTAACTATTACCAGAATGCAATCTAACCTGTGTCCATGTTAATAATTGTGCTCTCTCTCTCTCTCTCTCTCTCTCTCCTAATACATACACACACACACACTCGCATGCATGCATGTATACAGGCACACCTACAGTGTATCCCCCCGGGGGGTAAAACTGAGGGTAAAAAAAAACCTTGGTGTCAGAACTGGGGGTCAAATAAAAAATGTGGGGGTCAAAAATATACTGACAAATTTTCACCCGACTCGTACTTTTTCAGCTTGAAATAGGATATTGCAGCCTGCACAACATACTCTCTCTCTCTCTTAACATACAAATAAACTAACATGCACAATTAACAAATAAATGCATTGTCCATTCAAAGAATAATTTTATTAGTTCATTTTTCTTTTAAAATCGCACTTTTAACAGTCTCCTTATTATCTTTTTGAAGCAATATTATAGACCAACATATTACATACAAGCCAATACAAAAAGCCTAATAAATATTTTTAACTGAATGGCAGTCAATTTACTGCCTTCATAAAATGTGTACTATCATCGGTTTCATTGTACTTCGTCCTAGAAAAAATTTATTCAAAACTCGAGGCTAATGATTCATCTTTTTTCTAATAAGTTACACTTGATCTTTAAGGTCTTTTATTGCAGCAAAGTTAAAAACCAACAAAATCTGCAATGACCCCCTGACTGTGTAATCCAAATAAACGCATTTGTCTCGGCAAGTTTACTGATTTCTTTGTTGTGAAAGAATGTCTTGGGTTATAATGTGTTCTCCAGATATCTTGTGGCGAACGAGGGCAGATTTGTTAAAATTCTTAAACTCTGTCACGAAAGGATTATTCACACTTGCAGCCTTTGCAATCACGCTATCAGAAGTCACACCGGTAATCCTAATGGATGTGCCGTATTCCAGTCAAGAGAATTATTTTCTCCATTTTTCATTAAAGTTAGATTTACAGTTACTTTTGTGTTCTGCTTCCTTCACTTTCTTCGCTAATAATTTTTAGTGCATGACGTTTTAATCTGGATATAACTTTCTAGTGCAACAAGCCTTGAGGTTAAACATCAAGATGAAATCTTGCTGAGATCAATGGAAATCGCGTGAGAGCTTGCGAGATTAGGGGAAACTACTCCGTCATAACATTGCCTATGCTAGTCTGGTTCCTTATTTCGTATGTTCCCTGCGCTCCACTCCGCTATAGGAATAGAGGAGCCCAACACAAGGAGTAAACAAAGCGGGGAACCAGTCAATGCCTATGCTTGAAGTATACACGATGCCACCCTTCGTCCAACGTATTGGATATTAAATAAATCCTGATCTCATTATGCGAATCCCTTGCGTCAAAAATACGCACGGCAACAAAATGTGTGCGTCAATTTTTTCCAGCGTGCGTCCCTGACGCACAAATGCGTGTAAAGGGAAACACTGCACCTACCTACCTTCCTACCTGCCTGCTTGCCTACCTACCTACCTACTTACCTACTTAGCTACCTAGCTACCTACCTACCTAGCTACCTACCTACATATATACCTACATACCTACATACATATCTACCTACAGACATACATACATACCTACTTCATACAAACATACATGCATACATACATACATACATACATACATACATACACACATTAATTAATACATAAGTGTTTCTTGATTTCTTTGATAATTCTTAGTTTAATATATGGTCATCAATTGATTATATACGAACAGTGTTTCCTTCTTGTGCTTAGTAGCGATTATTCTAGCTACCGAAACACTTCTGTGATAGTACCTATTTATCTATATGTATCCTATTATCCCACATATACAAATGTACAGAAGACATATACAATATTTTTAATTTTCATTGAAGAGAGATACAGCAAACATCAATACTGCTTACTAAAACGTAACCTTGTCAACCAATGCGGCTCTTTGGTAAAGGGGGAGATGAAATCTGGGTGGATGGAGAGTTTACGGTAAATGTCAGTTGTTCCACACTTAGGAAATCCGGCGAGGTAAAAGTATGGTAAGCAGAACATGAAGTTTCCTTCCAACCAGCACGGATTCTTTATGTCAGGAATGAACTTTAATGAACCCTGCAAAAATGATAATAAATACATCCGATTATATTTGCTGATTAATAAATATCCCAATATAAATCTGTTCAAAAATTCTTGAAGGTAAGACTCTATATTAATTCGTCGTGCTGACATTCAAAGAGAAAACAGTTTAAAGTTAATTTTACTTTTCAGATGAAAACAACGATATTGTAATAAGGGTAAAAAGAAGATAAGACCAAGAAAAATCTCAACGTAAAGCGACATAAGTAAACTCTCATAACCGAGGAGGCGATAGGACTAAATGCTGCGTTTTATAAACCAAAAATAAACAGCAAAGAGGATACTCTATGTTGCAATTTATAACAATACCTTGAATTACTTTGGTTTCAAATCACTATTTTATGAAAATGATCTGTATAGAAGGCCACTTCGAATCATTTGGGATCTTCATACTTGTATTGCTTATGCGTCACACAAAATTTGCCAGCAGATCATTGTTCATGCCAGCAAGTCAAGCCTTGTGCCAACACTTCATGGAACATCCTGTCAGATCATTGTTCATGCCAGCAAGTCAAGCCTTGTGCCAACACTTCATGGAACATCCTGTCAGATCATTGTTCATGTCAGCAAGTCAAGCCTTGTGCAAACACTTCATGGAACATCCTGTCAGATAACTGTTCATGCCAGCAAGTCAAGCCTTGTGCCAACACTTCATGGAACATCCTGGCAGATCATTGTTCATGCCAGCAAGTCAAGCCTTGTGCCAACACTTCATGGAACATCCTGTCAGATCATTGTTCACGCCAGCAAATCAAGCTTTGTGCCAACACTTCATGGAACATCCTGGCAGATCAATACTATCCATGCCAAGGGCCATGCCCATAGATGAGGCTCAGTGCCTGCAGTTCACGGACAATGCTGGCTGACAAAGGTCTGTGCCGCAAGGTATGTAACCATGTTGATGGATCAGAATCCATATCAGGGTTCATGCCAGCAATTCAGGTTCTGTGCTGGCAGACCATGGCTTATGCCAGCAGACCAGAGCCTATCCTGACAGACAAATGCATATGCCGATAGACAGAGTCTATGCAGGCAGACCAAGGCATATGCCGATAGACTAGGGCCTATGCCAGCAGACTAAGGTATATGCCGATAGACCAGGGTATATGCCGGTAGATAAAAGTTCATGCCAGGAGAGGTGCCAGGGGCGGCCGAGTGGTCGATAACTCTCGCTTTACCAATAACGGCCATCTCACCTTTGTTCGCGTAGGCTCAAGTCTCGGTCAATGTGGGTATGTGAGAAAGCGTAAGAGTAGCTTGCCGTGGGTCTATGTTTTTTTTCACGTGTTTTCACGGTTTCTTCCTCCGACAGTTATACTTGCCGCCATGTATAACCTATCATGCGCTGAAAAATGGCGTAACACCCAAAACAACAACAACAAGACACCAGCAGGTCCGGACCCATGGTGTTCGTTCATTACATAAATTCTAGCAAACAGAACAGAGTTTCACTGCCGGAACATGGTGCGAGGGCAGATGTGAGTATTCAAAGATCGCTGTTGGTGTGTTTTGCAAAAGAAAAACGGCACATCTCTATTGTTGTGGCCTGACCAGATAACATACAGAGAGGGCGAAGTTAATAGCTAAACAAAAGTCGGACTGCTTTAGTTGTGCGGGTAGATTGAGTAATACGTTTTGCTTAGGGTGACAGTTCAATAAACTGAATAATATTATGTTGTACCTCTTTATATTTACATTAATTACTATCAAAATCATTGAAATAGGGGAGTCTACTTATATTTAACATTTTTTACAACATTTTAATCATTATTTGGTAATGGGATACATGATCTTTGTCTGTACCTTATTAACTGTCCATGCGAATGACTCGATACGTGAGATGAGATCAAGATGTTTAGGTTTACCTTTTTCAAATGTATATCGTTCAAAGATTCATAATAAGCATAGGAGACAAAGTACCTCGAAATTAATTATATCCGCATATAATACCCGTATTAAATTAGCGTTAATTACATATGGTAAAACTATTTAACCAACTTCCACCAGAACAATACAAAACCCTATTTCTTTTGCTTGTTTCTAAAAAAAGCACCAAACACTAATTCCAACAAACATTCCCGTTTATATTCATTTTTTGTACTTGTTTATTTGTGTTTGGGTTTTTGTTTTCGTTTTTGTTTTATTTGCGCGAAACAATAATTCCTGGCACAGTAATTCACAGAAGCATTCATTTTGCTTGCCGCAAATTTCTTCGCAAACTGGAAACCACAATCAGTTCGGATCACCTCGGCTATTCTTTCCGACCGAACTGAACGTAGGATTGACCGAAAACTGCGAACAATAAATAGTTCGATGCATTCTCAACTTCTCGGTCAACCCTGACTTCATAAATAACAGAGGTGGTCCGAAAATCAGTCAACGAAACATACTGGCATATGTGTTGTACTGTGCGTAGGAATGACCTTTAAGTGGACCACTACGCAACTGTACTGAAACTAGGGTATGTGCTATCTGCATTTACGCCGCAGATTTCTTCGCAAACTGGAAACCACACTCAGTTCGGATCACCTCGGCTATTCTTTCCGACCGAACTGAACGTAAGATTGACCGAAAACTGCGAACGATAAATAGTTCGATGCATTCTCAACTTCTCGGTCAACCCTGACTTCATAAATAACAAAGGTGGTCCGAAAAGCAGTCAACGAAACATACTGGCATATGTGTTGTACTGTGCGTAGGAATGACCTTTAAGTGGATCACTACGCAACTGTAATGAAACTAGGGTATGTGCTATCTGCATTTATGTTTCTGTTATAACTTTCTTAGATTTAATTGATTATTTGTTTATTGTGGGGAGTCAGTATTAGAAAGATAGTTATCATTCGATGTAATTAGCACATTTCTAGAATCAAATCTCTTAACGTACAGCATTCACGAGGCTTTATGACAGCATGGACTTGTCTCATTTAATGAACTCTATCCAATTTCTTAAAATATAGAATTATCTGGATATTCAATGTGTTTAAGATGTGATATCCTTAGTGTGAAATGTAAAATCCATACTGATAAAAGCACACATTTAAATGAATTGGTTTTGACATGTTAACTTACATTGGCCAGGGATGACGCTTATCCCTGCAACGTCCGGCTCGATGTCAATTTGAGGACTTTTTTCAATAATTTTAATTTTCAAGCGTTTTTTAGCTGTGATGGAAAAAAATTAAAACGCTTTCAAATTTGTGTTAAATATCACTGGAGTGCCTTATTGTGCTGATAGGCTAGATGGACCTTTCTTTAGCTTCAAAACTGATTGGTTAGATTTTATTTATATCTTTATCATAAAACTTATTCCGAGTGTCTATGCAATCTACCTTAGTCCGTTGAAAAAACTATCCAGTGTATGCCTTGTTATCACGTGACTTTCGTTAGACGAATATAGCGTTCTCCGTGTTGCTACAACAGAGATAAGTTTCTTGTCGTTGTTCATGGAACAAATATTTTAGGGAAAAGTGTTCTTTTGTACAAACATTATCAGACTTTCATTCAGTATTTTCGAATGTTCTTGTAAAACAACGGTGGAAACGAGAGATGGGTGTGCTACCATATTGGACTTCGGATGGTATGGACAAGTAGGTTGGTAGTCATGTGACTAGCAATGAAAATGACAAGGTCAGATTGTATCAACCTTTTTTGTTTGCCGACCCCTCGCTGCCCTCCACCTATATCTTGTATTGAGAGCTTTGAAGAGACCCCTTGGTCCAAAATATATAAACGATTTTATGTATGTATGTTACCCAAAAAATTCTGATGCGATGGAGTATTTTTAAATCAAAAAGAATTTTGAGAAAAGTTCATTCATTTTTAAATAAGGGGTTTCCAATACCTCTATTTGTCTGAGAACGACTTGTACTCTCCAGACTGGTGTCCTTGCCTTGGTTTTTCAACTATAAATCCTTGCCAGTTATCGATGTGATTCGATTGTTTCCTTTACGATAGGTGCTATCATGTCTTGTATTGCTATAACCTTTGTGCATATGTTTTGGGCTGGTTCAAAAGGGTCAATGTTTACTGAGCATTGTCTTTTTTATATTCAGTAGTTTATCTAAGAAATAAAATGAAGTTACTGCGAGATGCTTGAGAATGAAATATGACATTGTCTTGTGGCATTACCCATGGCCCCTAGTGGACGAGACCCCCCTCTCCAATGGTCTACTTATTCTCGACGCTTATGTTCCCTATCTACATATGTTCTAGTACAGTTTTGATATTCGATAATCGAGAACAAAATATATTTTCCAAAGCTGCGTGCAGTTTGAATTCATTCATATTTTGACGTAATTCTAGTCATTCTGCTTTAGTATGCAGATGGGATTAATTGTGTGCATGAACTGTACCTATATCATTAGTTTTGTAATAACAAATTAAGTACTCAGGTCAAAGCCAGGACTGTAATGGATAGAAAGATGAATTTATATACTGGCTAATAACAAGGCACAGTGTTGATTTATTTTCTTATCTAGTTTGAGAAAAATAGAAAGTATAACACATACTATTTGTATTGTTGTAGGAAAATAGATATTCCTATTCTGTTCACCTATGTGTGTGTGTGCGTGTGTGTGCACATGTGTGTGTGTGTGTGCGTACATTTGCAGTTACATTAGATATGAATGTCTGAAATACTCGTATGTCTCTTTCCATATTTGCTTTCTCATTTGAGTTCAAAATAATGAACAAGAATTGCCAGTATTTCGTAAAACAAATAAACGATCACATGTTACATCGTTATCATGATTTTCGATACAGATCAGAATTTAAACATACTGAGTTCCAAATTATATTTGAAATAATGGCTCGTACAAAATTTGGTTAATTTCATGACGTATGATGATGTTTTACGTTTATAATTATTAATTTGTAGCAAGAAACAGGTTCCTCGCCTCTTAGTCAGATAAAAAGGTTGCAGAACAACTGTCCATCAAAGCAATATCCTTAAAAAGAATCAAAATATTTTAATACTACTTTTAATCTAGAACATGAACTTTGATATCTACTTTAATCTAGTGCGTGGACGGAAGAAAGGACGCATGGACGCGAAAGTGATCGCTAAACGAACTTCCGACAAGGCAGGGTCAACAACAACTTCAACCTTATGACGAACTTCCGGCAATACGGGGACGACAAAATCTTTATTTAAAGTGTGAGCGCGTGACGCATGATATATGCTAGACTATCACAAGAGTATTTCTCAACGTAAACCAGATGAGATACATAATTAGAAACACAAATATAGATTAAAATGAAGTAAAAATATTACCAGTTTCATCAAGTCAATAGGCGTCTCTGATCTCAAGTATAAAGGTAACAAGGGATTTTCATAATGCTGTGACTGCTTGGAACGTTGCCAAAAATTCTTTGCTGTTGGGAGACCTCCATTGGATCTATCGAGTCGCAAATTTAACACTGTTCTCTCTAAATTTTCACTAGTGTTAGGAATCGCGCTTGATCCTGTTCTATCATTATCGTGGACATTACCTGTATAGTAATTTTTTCCACCAATAATTTCATATGCATTTGGATATTTGTTGTAATTTGATAACTGTCCCGCGGAATGTAAGACCTTGTCAACTGAATTTGCTTCTGAGAGTGTCGAAGGAATGAAGACATTTGCAAATGATTTTAGTCCTCTGCAGGAAGAATCAAACATTACTTGTGTTTTGGCACTCGAGTTCATCGTGTAATACATTTGAGTTTGAAATAATTGTATATCCATGATTTGAGGGATGTACAGCGATCTTGTAAGCGTCTGAATAAAGACGAGCAAGCAAAGACAGCATATCATCAGAATCAGCAAGAGGCATTGCCCGTTCACTCGTCTGCAAATAATAACAACAATATTATTAATAATAATAATAACAATAATAATAACGATGATGATGATAACGACGATGATGATGATAACGACGATGATGATGATAACGACGATGATGACGCTGGTGATGATGACGACGCTGATGATGATGACTACGATGGCGATGACGATGGCGACGACGACGACGACGACGACGATGATGATACTGTAAAGACCTGCCTAAAAATCCTGAAAAAGACCGGACAATAAATCATGTCAAAGTCTACAAAAAACTTGTTTTCATCAAAGCAGAAAAGTTAAGACAATTATGATGATCAGGCTCGATGTGTTATTACCTGCGGTCATGCAAGCTTATGATGACAACCAGATCATTGTTGTGTTTAGCCTTGTTAATCTTAGAATAATATTTTAAATACGGCTTGAACCGAAATTTCCCCTCAGTAAGTTAGAACCAGACTGTCGAGTTCACGGCGATGAATCTAAGATAGACCGGCATTTTAGACTCATCCCCCACTAACGTACACACACATCGTTCGTACGTCCGTGTGCATATTCGGATAAGTCCAGTTTGATCCTTCAGTATAAAATAATTTCATGAAATCGGTTTTCTTATCACTAGATATAATCGATTGCATCGATCAAGTAAGTAATCGATCATTAGTGAGGTATATAACACATATCCCTCTGTTGCACTCATTGCTTTGGAAGTTATCCTTTCGTTGATGATGAATGTTATCGCCTCCCTCTATTCGTTACACTTTTCATTCGACAGTTTAAGACTGAATTTCAAACATATGCGACACGCAGTTTTGTCTACTCGAAGCTCTACTGTAGAAAAGGGAAAGGGCAAAGGTCATATACACCTAGAGTATGATTGATGCAACAGTTGTTGTTGTTGGGTTTAACGCCATTTTTCAGCACACGATAGGCTATGCATGGCGGCCAGTATTAATGGTGGAGGAAGAACCCGGGAAAACCCCAGGAAGAACCACCGACCCACGAGAAGCTACTGGCAAGCTTTCTCACATAGCCGAATCCTAGACTCCAACCCACGCAGACAGAGGTGAGATGGCAGTGATCCGTAACGGACAGCGCTTTAGACCACTCGGCCACTCGGGGCCCCGATGCAACAGCTTTGGATAGCTTTTAACAACATTTGACTATTCTGACATCAAAGAGGAATCTGAATGTGCAACCAATATTGTTCCCTGTATATATCATTACTCCCATATCCCCTATATCGTATTCTGTAAACTATGAAGGTCCCACACCCCTTTACATTGTTATACTCTTACTGTACATGAAAGGACAAATACAAATATAAAACAGACAATAATTCCTGGATCTATTCTTGCCCTATAGGTACTTCGGGATCGTTTTATTTTTTTGTGGTATTTTAATGCTTGTTGCTAAACGACCAATTCGGCGTACATTCACGCTCAACAAAAACTCGATAGCTTTCGAAACCGCTAGGATTAAATAGCATGAACTAATCATAGTAGCAATATGCGCCTTTATTCGAAACGACTTGTAAATTCAGGAGATTTAATTGCTGCAATTCGAGCCTAACGTAGAGCCCAAGTCCCTATTTTTCTTATTATCAAGCCTGACGTAGAGCTCAAGTCCCTATTTACCTGACGTTGTGTCCAAGTCTGCATGTCTCTCATTATCAAACTTGACGTAGACCCCAAGTCCCTATTTCTCTTATTATCAAAATTGATGTTAAGCCCAAGTCCCCATTTGTCTTACTATCAACCCTGACGTGGAGCCCAAGTCCCTATTTCTCTTTTTATCAAACCTGATGCAGATCCCAAATCTCTGTTTGTCTTACAATCAAACCTGACGTGGAGCCCAAGTCCCTTTATCAACGTATCCCCTAGATATGCAATATTGAGAGTCTAAATTCACCTCGTTATCAAAGCTTGGGGTTAGACTGAGTAAAAAGTGAACTTTGTCATCAACACTGGGGGGTCACATACAAAGGTTGGGGTGTCTGAAGCATAACTGTGGGTACAGGGAAACAGTTTTATTCTTACTACCAATACAAATCGGTGAACTTTCCCTGCAATGATACAAGAACCACATATCTTTGCATCGATGAAATAAACTATTTTACTTGAAGTTAATATGTATGGATTAAGATGGATTATCTGCAAGTACTGTGTAAAGTAAATACATGTATTAATTTTGCAGCAACATTCTTAGTCTTTTTTGGAAGATGCGCAATGCATGCATGCATGCATACATACATGCATACATACATACATACACGTCAGTCAGTACAAGCATACACGCCTACGTGCAGGGGGGGGGGGGGGAGAATTGGAGGGTACAATCCAACGTTACTGATTACCTAAAAATTGCTAAAATTAAACGATAATAGAACTTTGCTAAATTTAGCTGGTTAAATAGTTTCAAAACATTGTCCATTCATTAATTAATGCATTTCTTCGCCTAACGAAGAATCCTTCAATGCATACGTATGTATGTACATGCACACACAGGGAGAGGGTAGGTAGCATCACACGTACGCATGTACATGCACACACAGGGAGAGGGTAGGTAGCATCACACGTACGTATGTACATGCACACACAGGGAGAGGGTAGGTAGCATCACACGTACGATGTACATGCACACACAGGGAGAGGGTAGGTAGCATCACACGTACGTATGTACATGCACACACAGGGAGAGGGTAGGTAGCATCACACGTACGTATGTACATGCACACACAGGGAGAGGGTAGGTAGCATTACACGTACGATGTACATGCACACACAGGAAGAGGGTAGGTAGCATTACACGTACGATGTACATGCACACACAGGGAGAGGGTTAGTAGCATCAGGTTAGTAGCATCACATATCCTTAATGTAGGTGAAGTAGAAAGATTGGTACCTGTCCATGCCTTGCTGACTCAGCTTCACCAGCCATCTTAAGTTCAGCTTGCTCCACATATTTATTCACAACGTAGAGAACTAACCTCAAATTTGGAACACTTAACAACACTTGTTACACTTAACAGCATCCAAACAGCATTATTCCCAGAAAAAATCCGGTTCATGGCAGTGCACAACTAGGTTCCGTAATAAAGCTGCGGGAGCGGTGGGTGAAAAAGGTTTACTTTGTAACATGAGAAATTTGAAGCAGACCATAAAAGTGGGACCGCTTGCCCAAGATTTATAGCGAAATATCTGTGCACTTGCGCATTTTCAGTTTGTTGTGAAGGAATCCTCCGAATATAACATGTGCTGATCCAACTCTTGACTGAAACGTGGACATGCAATTGCACGTGGAGAAAATGGAAGCACACTCGACACGAATACACCAGACTATGACTGGTTTGTGTTAAATATGGAGACCTAATAAAAGAACAGGTGTAACATTTTGAACCTTTCTTTTGAGTTAGCAACGTTAATGCTACAATTAATTAGTTATTTAGGAGAGAGAGAGAGAGAGAGAGAGAGAGAGAGAGACGCAAGAAGTACAATAACATTTTTTTATATATCTGTATAAATATATCATCTTTTATTTGAAAGTATTCTTCAACAAAACTAACTCTAGATACCTTACAAAGACTACCAGGTTTTATTTAGTTTAATAACTCAACGATTCGTTGATTCGAACTGCCAAGTTGACAGTGTATGGGACCCTTTAGCAACAATCAAGTTAAAGTCTACAAATCGATGAATGAAAAAGCTAAGATTATTACATATTTCATATCGATTATGTCTTTCGTTTTATAAGTCGTTGGGTGTGGGGCGATGCAAACAAACAGGAAGGTGTGCGAATACTATATACAAGTAGTGATTAGGCAACACATTAAAGTGTACGTCAACTTGTCATTTAGGCGCATTTACTCCTCTTGAATTTATCATTAATTGTTGTTATACAATTTAATACTAAAATAGTTTAAGCTTAATTGGTAATGCCCAATTAAACACAGGTGGGTGGGGGTTGGTACTCCGATTCTTAAGAAATAAATAAAATGATGTCCTATTTCTTTCAGGTAAGTATCGTGCACCACGTAGCTGTGACCGTGTGGAAACAATTTTATACCTTTTTGCCCACAGACTTCGAACAGTGTACAGCAATATGAAGTATGCGTGTATTGAATATACAATGCCACTAACACTTAGGAATAATCCATGTAGTGGCAAGCTGTTTTTCTGCAAATGCTGTTTGTACAAAAATGGATTCTCCAGTTAATCCTAAAGATACTAAGTAACTAATAAAAGTATGGAGGCCTGTATGGGCCATAGCAGCATTGAATGATAAAGACAATAACACAATTCTAAATGTACTTTGGTAATAATAATAATAATAATAATAATAGTAATGATAAAAATAATAATAATAATAACAATAATAATAGTTGTCCCAAACAATATGATGTTTCACACAATGAAGAGATAAAATATTCATAATATTTGCCCCATGTGTTTTTTTGTATATGCTGAACTGGTAATGAAGTTTTCTAAACTTTATAACGTTGGAATTTTGGGTCTAAATCTCTATCCACTTCATTGTTATCATAATAATGGGTTAAATGCAAAATGTACCATATGTAAGACTTTGATCTAGTATTTTCCCTTTAAGTGGGCCACTAGACACATTTACCTGCTTCCTTGTATCCTGGTTTGCATTGCCACCCACCCCCAGCTTTACAAATGATAACAATGTACAACGATAACAATTAAATTATCTAATGTTCAAATGTCAACATAAAACAATATAACTAGTTATCAGAAATACAGAAAATGTAGCTAAATCACCACTAACATATGCATAACTACCTATATAAATAAGTATCAACTCCTTCCCTACATGTGGTCTCTTCGACACACCGTAGAATATAACTGTAGAAAAGCACATGGATATATAATTGAATACGTCTCTTGTTTTGCTATGCTTTGTTGACATTCACGATCAGTGACGATCATGATATCCGCCAGGACTTTACTATGCACCATCTTGTAAATTATGCAGCTGCTCACACATCTTAATTGATCAATTAGTAATTTTTCTCTAATTTGTATCTTTCTTAATTTGATACAAAATATTGTTTTGCCGGAAGTGCCTTCTCACACACTATCGGAAATTCATACCACAGCTATAATAGTTCTCCTATTTCAATTGAATTTATTGTACATCTTATATATATATATATATATATATATATATATATATATATATATATATATATATATATATATATATATATATATATATAATGTGTATTTAGAACAAGAATGGCAAGCACTTTTCATTACCTGTAGACATGTATTAAGATCGAAATACAGATGATACCCTGATATATAAAGTTTGGCGGATGAATACTTGAAGAAGTACATTCGATGTGTGTTGCTATGAAGGGCAATACAATTTAAACCAGAGTACAAGTCATGTGTAAATGTGTATGGAATGTTTTGTAATTCTCTTTGCTATAGTCAGTACAAAATGATTGTAAATCAAGGGACTGTGTTGACTGGAAGAAGACCAATACGACAGTCCCCATAACCTGGCATCGTCATGTTTGCCACGTGCATTGTACGCAGTGCCCCATATAAACGAAAAATGTAACGCTCGTTGCATCATGCATAGTCCGCATGCAACAAGATAATTATAATGCAATAGCTAAATACCATCCCAATTCCGTAAACTATTACACATAAAATACGTTATTAAATTGCTTTTGTTTATCTCATATAAATACACTATTAAATTGTTTTTGTTTATCTCCTATAAATACAATATTAAATTGCTTTTGTTTATCTCATATAAATACACTATTAAATTGCTTTTGTTTATCTCATATAAATACACTATTACATTGCTTTTTTTTATCTCATATAAATACATTTTCTGTACAACAGTTTGCTCCCGGACATTTAGATGGCATTTTTTGAACTAATAACATTTAACTTTAAACTCGTTACTTACTCTACTTGATATCTGACTATACCACACCCACCCACGCGTTAAGTCAATTCGTATTACTAATAGCCCTTAACTAAAGTCTATTCAATCCTGATTATTGAATTCGCTGCACCTTAACTGTCAAGAAACTTCAAGACGAAAATTTCTGAACGCTGGATGCCATCTACTAAACTTGGGACCGATCTTTACAAATAAATTACCCGCGGTCGGAATCCGATTTTGTGTCCGGATTTTAGAATTGTTGGCCTCGGATCTAATGCAGACCGGTCTGAACTGCACACTGACAGGTGTACCTTTGCAAAATGTAGGACAAGGTGGGCATTTGGAATAAAGAGTTATCTCGATACGAAAATGATCGCTCAGTTAAGCAAAAAAATAAAATAAAATACAACGATGTTTCTAACACAACTAGGCATTAGCCTAATAAGAAACCTCTAGGAAGTCGATGTATTAGGATGTTTTCAGAAATAGCCCCCAAAATGTATTTCCTACTCGCATTTCAAGCGAAAACGACAAAACCCTCCAGGTGTTAATGAGTTAAACTTTAAATATTCTAAATTTGGTTCCAAATCATGCTTTAAAGAGATATTTTCCCACTTGATGGTTTTGTATTTCTTCAGCCCCTCCCCAATCTTCAAAGTGCAACATATTTTGAACCAGAAACTGTCAAATAAAGTAGATTGTGTGCTAGGACCAAGCAGCAAGGATTCAAATATTTGATTCATGCGACCAACACTAATAACCTTAGCAGTTTGGGTTTGTATAATGCGCTGTCATAATTCATTTATGAGCTCTACCAATAGGTTGATTTAGTGCTCGCGCGCGTGTGCTTATGTGTCAAAATGGTTTCTGTGTGTCTTATCAAAGTTGGAGAGACCTTAAATTGCTTTATGAGTGAAGTTCGTTTTGTTTTATATCTGTTCTTGTTTGATTTTATAAAAACTCCGTCAGGCACAAACAAGACAATAAGGATTTCTTCCCTTGTAAAATAGTTGCTCGCGCGTAAACACCATGACAGGCAACCGGGTTAAGATAACTAGACTGAGATAAGTAAAGTAAGGTTTGCAAATCAACTAGATTTCTTTGAGTTTTCATCTACCATGTTTGATTCAACTGGGGCTGGCTGGGCGTGTTGGACAAAGATTGAAAAACGCTGGTCTGATATAACACATTTCTGGTTGTTGCCGCTTTAGCGGTAGCGCTTGAAACAAGTTTGGATTATTATAGCTAGTGATGTGTATCTGGAACAGTGTTTTTTGCTATAGCATGGCGAATTTTATCCTCTCTGTAGCTCAGTAAATATTCAGGTCAGCATCATAAAATGTAGCTAAAAGTATCTAATTCGTTTCACACGAAATGTCTAAGACGAATCATGTATTTGTTGCTGCTTTTGATGACGCTGACCTCAAAATGTATGGAGCTATAGATAGGATAAAATTCGCCATGCTCTGTGCAACGAACTCTTTTTCTTTTTTCTTCTTCTTTTTTTTCCTAGCATAATACCAACCTAGTGCATGTCTCTCTCAAAATGTTTTGTATGGTGTCTTAAAGTTGGAGAGTTCTTAAGTAGCTTTATGAGTGAATTTGTTTCTGTTATATATCTGTTTCCGTTGTTTATGTGTTAACATTTCTGTCAAGCACGGCAGGAGACAACAGAGGCTTTTTCTTTTTAAATGTAGTTTCTAGCGCGTCGAAACCATGACAGAGAGGACCGGACTGAGACAACCAGAGAGAGATAAGAAACGTAAGGTTAGGAAAACACCTAGATTTCTATCTCGCATAGGTGATAATAAGAGAAGCTATGTTTGGATTTGGACCAAGACAAGGATATCCGAGTGAGTTATGTTGTCTCCCTACTATGCTCTGCCGAGTGGAGGGGGAGACAAATAATGTAAACCCGCGACTGGGATGTCCTTGTTTTGGTACAAACACAGCCATATATTATTTTTCTCACCCATTTTTGTTTCATTTAAATTAAAATAACACTGCACTTGTGCAATTTAGTTAACATATTTAAATACAGTGTTTATTAAGTATTATTGCTGCCTCTCACTCAGTATTACGGTCATCATATTTAATCTGTGAATATAATGGGAAAAATAACAATAAGTAATTAAAATCGTTTATACGGATAACTTTATTCTCTCATCAGTTCTAATATGAAAAAGGTTCTATGACAGGCAATGGTGCCATAAAGTACACAGCTATAACGAAGTGTGTAATGACTGTGATGAGAGTTTCAATTCATGATACTCTTGAATATGTGTATTTCCTACCCTGTAAATATGGCAAGTGTTACTGGTAAACTGATAAGCTACTTGGGAATTTTCTTGTGGAATAGCGTGTGGACTGATGAATGAACCACTCTGATTGGTTAGTGCAGGATATTTCATTTGTTACAATGTTTATTTCAATTTGGGGCTGATTGGGGTTATTAGACAACGTTTGAAGAAGGCTGGTGAGATATAAGACAGTTCTGGTGTCTGCAGACTTTGAGAGAGTTTGGAGTTTTGTTTAACCAGTGATGTATATTGGATGCTAGTCAAGAACAGTGTTTTTTTTTTTTTTTTTTTTTTTTTTTTTTGCCAGAGTGAAAGTAACGAGATATTTTTAGCTTCATTCAATGACGCTGATCTAAACACTTACTAAGTTACAGATAGGAAAATTCGTACACTGAGTATAATTTTAAGCATAATAACCAAATAAATCAACTTCATGTGAGTGCGTGTGTGTCTCTCTCAAAATGTTTTGTATTGTTTGCTATCAATGTTAGAGAGACCCTAAATTGTTTTATGAGTGAATTTTTTTCGGTTATACATATATATCTGTTGTTGTTGTGGTTGTTGTTTTGGTGGTTTTTGTTGTTTGATTTTAAAATAACTCCGTCAAGCACAGTATAAGATAACATGGATTTCGTCTTTTTTAAGTAGTTCCTAGCGCGTGGACACCATGACTGTGTGCTTTACCTCCCCTTTCATCTCTGATAACACCTCTGCCACCACAGGTTGCCATCGGTTAGAAACTCGCAGAAATACTTTCATTTAAGGATTGGCCATTATTATTTTTTGCTAGGTTAATTGAAGTATTAACCGAAAATATACATTGTGCAACCTAATGTGTGTGTGTGTGTGTGTGTGTGTGAGAGAGAGAGAGAGAGAGTGAGAGAGAGAGAGAGAAAACACGTTTATCATCTCTATAAATCCCAGCACTTAGTTTAAGCTGATCTACCAACCCCACCCATCCACCCACCCCGACCATCGCCACAGTCGAAGACAGCTCCACTGTTTTCGTGAATGAGCATGCTCAAGTACTAATTATTCAAGCCTATAACAAGTTATTTATTTACACTGGACATGCAGCTGAAACGAATTTTAACTCTTTTAGTTTGTCTCTCAAGTCCCGATTTCATTCAGAACGAGAACTACGACAACAAGTTAGATGCGAATTTGTCTGATCGCAACGCCAGATTAATAGATCCATCTATACAAACTAATAAAGTTTCCTACCTTAAATATTCTCAGCATGTTGTTTTAATGTTTTCTAATTTCATGGTGTTTGTTTTTGGAATCATATCATTATATGTTTTTGTATCTTATAGGTATTGTCTAATATTGTAAAGCGCTTAGAGCTTCTAAACATTAGGCGCTATACAAAGTTCTCATTGTTATTATTATCATTATTATTATTATTATTATTATTATTATTATTATTATTGTTTTAGAGAGATAGATAGATAGATATAGATAGATATCATGCCATACGAATGTAACAATGTTATAATGTACATAACATAATGAAACTTGGAAGAAAATTTGGAATGACTTGATCCGCGACACACACACACACACGTCCACTCTCTCTCTCTCTCTCTCACGCGCGCGCACACGCACACACACACACACACACACACACACACAGAGCGGATTATCTACATTTCAGACCGTTCGAAGTTTCAGCTTTATATTCAGAATCTTACAAAGTCGAAATTTTGCTCTTTGTTGATCATTCGAATCCCATTTCACAGAATTATTTTTAGTCACCGTAAACATGATATGATTACAACTATTTCCTTTGTTTTAGTAAAGTGAAATTAAATTGATATAGCTTGCAATTATATGGCTCATTTATTATATTACATACAGGTAACTGCTTCAGTGGCCTAAGCGGTTAGAACGTCTGTCTCTGATGCGGGAGGTCACAGGTTCGAACTCCGGCCAAATCATACCAAACAACTTATAAAATAGTACTAGCAGCTCTCTCGCTTGGCGCTCAGCATTAAGAGGTTAGTGCTAGAACTGGTTGGCCAGGTGTCAGAATAATGTGACTGGGTGGGTCATAATGCCCCAGTGCTAGGCATCACTGAAAATGGCAGACATCATAGCGATATGATTGAAACATGTTAAAGCTGTCTGACTTGGCAGGCCCTTTAGAATACTCTCTCTCTCTCTCGTTCATACAGGTATAAACAAACACAGTCTATAGAGTTTGACCAATCAGATTGCTGCAAATTGTAACGCTGAAAGAAAACAAATAATTACCCCAAATTAACCTAGCTTGTTGAAACATTAGCCGAAGTCGACATGTCATTGAAAATTCTAGATTTTTCATCATAAATTCGTCGCTAAAATAAAAGAAAGTACGTTTCTGCACGAGGCTGACCGCAGTGTCCAACCATTCAAACAGACAGTGCACCTTGTTATTTCTTTGTCGGTGGTTAACGTGCAGGCCGACCCGATGCAAACAAATCAACTAATTAAAACTGGGTTACGTCTTGCTATATATTGCCAAAACAGACTCACAAGTTGTAAGTTTGGCGCAATTCGTCGTGTACGTTTATATTAAGCAGGACGTTAGATTAATTTATAATCATCAAAGAAACTACCTTAGTTAAAAAAGTTAAACTAATGTTTGATTAAATATTAATCGAATGGGAAGGGCACATGATAGATCACGAAGAGATACACACACTCTCTCTGTACATTTCACACACACACACACACACACACACACACAGAGTCAAAGAGAACGTAGATTTTATAAAGGTTTGGAATTTAATACAAAAAACAGACTCGTTGACAAACTTAAGACACAAAGCGCAAAAGTTCGCAATAATAGTTAATACGGTATTTTATTTCTAGAATTCTAGATGGCCGCTAAAAGCATCGTTGGTTTTTAACTATGAACAGTTCTTTTTTTTTCTTTCTTTCTTTTTTGTTTTGTTGTTGCCATCTCTCAAATCTGGTTCGACAAAAAGGAGATATAATTTCCCATCGATTCAGCCTACATGTTACATCGGCCATAGTTTCTTTTGTTGCTCGTATTGCTACTTTTCCGGCTGCAGCTGGTCTTGTTGCCATTTTATTGGTTCATCAAATTCATAAGCATCCTATACGGCGGTTTGAAGTTCATTAAAACCCTTTTCATCAGTCCTCTTTTCTTTAGCAGCAAGTCTTTAAACGGACTCAGAATATTCCCAACTTACTACATATGTAACATCAGCAGCATTGTCTAGTCGACACTGCATGCAAACATTACTGAAAAATTGCCCTTTATCTAGACATAAACAGGGTCTAAACTAGTTATGGTACGTTGCGACCCGTAGCACCTCATTTTGTTTTGAAAGGGGCATAGGATATGGGATGGCCTCGGTCAATGAGAACACGTCACTTATGACGTACATAATGAGATAGATAGGTAGGTAGATAGCTAGACATACAGACAGATTTATAGATTGGTTGATTCATTGATTGATTGTACATTGTGTTGAAAGGAAAATGAAACAATTTCTGAAGTCACGAACTTTCTAAACAAAGTCTCCAAATGGTATGGAAAAACAAAGAAACAGTTCATATCTGATCCAAGAACTAGGCGTGTAACAGAATATGACGGACAAATGAAGTGTGAATATCATTATCATTTACAAGTTTGCATTTATTGCTTTAAAATATTTTTAAAATGTAGAATATAGAATGTTCAGTAGTCAATAAAGCAATTGATTTATGCATGATCTACAGCAGAATGATGTACCCGTGTTGTGAAATTAAAGATAACCGAGATAGACATTTCTTTTATTATGTATTCCTGAAAAATCACAAAACGATATGTTCTGGCAATGGTGAAACACTGAGGTGTTTAACACTAAACCTCCCATTAAACTGCGAAGAATTGCTTAAAGGGAGTTTTTCTCAACAGTTTGCAAACATATTAAAAGTAGTATATTTGCTAATTTATTTACTACCTTGTAAGCATGGTGCAGGAAATGAAATACCCGCAAAGTCACCATTATGTCGAAATACGTTTAACTAAAGGTTAACAAGGGAAGTTGTTTTATCATTTAATTGAACAAAATTAAAAAGACAAAGAAAGAGTAAAGACGAATTATTTGGATGATGATATTCTCACATTCAATGCAAATGAATACTATAATCTTTATATGTAAGTATATATGAAATATAACTCACCATCGGAACATTCTGTAATGTGTCCCGAACACTGTTAGAACCAAGAAAATAAAGTCCGAATTTACAGCAGAGAAATAGTTCGCGTTTATCACTGAAGTTACATTTTAAGTTTGTTTTAGAACCGAAACGAGAGTGTCAAGTTAACGATTGGTGTCGCTTGCGAAATCACATCACCTTCGATGATTTGAAATCTCCGACATACTTAAAAAGGAAATGTACCAGTACAATTATCCTTAACATATATTTCAGTTACATCTGATCTAAAGTTGACTTACCCTTCATAAATAATAGTGAGAAAATATTTGCTTTTAAAATAAATTAAAACATTGTCCTGTTTGCGACACACAAATTTCTATATAATGCTCGTTTTAGTACATAAGCTGTTGCAATGAACGTGTTATCGTCACTGTTGTGGAATAATGTTCAGTTGATACTGACGATCGGAAGTATTTACAATAGTGTGGGAACTATCCTAGCACTGCAAGTTTTCTAATGAAAGACAGCAGTCACGTGATGCAGCAAGATGCTTATGTTTTCTCGCTGTTTTAAACGACTTATTTTCCCCGACGCAGAGCAAAGCATTTATTTTGTATTTTATACAAATCCTTTTTTAATCACACGTGTTTTTCATTTGTAATGCATATATTTAGAAAAATGAATCGGGCATTACGCGTTTTTTGGAAGATATTTAACAAGCCTCTGGGATATCATTATATACGTGATATGAGTTAGGTCTTGATATATACTGTGCAGTTACGCAATTGGCCTGCCTACATTGCAGATACAGTTATTTTCTTTTTAGCGTTGAATCTTTAAAAATGTTGTATGGCAAATATGAATGGAAATAAGCTGCAGTCGGAGGCAAGCGGATTTTCCCTACTTCTCAAATGGAACATAGGTTTTCAGCACTTTCTGGCAATAAGCAAACTCATTTGAAGTTCAAATGTTGTAGCCGAAGTAATTGTGCCTTAAGTGTCTGTTTACGTTGACATGACTCCTTGTGTCTTTCTTACTACGTTTGGATTTTTGAAACTTTCAGTACAATATTTCGGCGGCAAAATACTTTCCCTTCCTTCCTCCTTATTTTATGATATGGGTAACTTTGTACACTAGCTTAACCCGAGAACTCGTTTTCGAACATTCTTTCCAAAAAGTGTTGTTAACCGAAGTTACATCTGAATTTTTTGCGGTAGATTCCACTAAAAGCCTGTAAACTTCTCAACCCTCCTTAAAGTACTCCCTCGTGGATACTTACGGTACTCACATGTTATCTCACCTGGTATATCAACTGGATACTTACGGTATTCACCTGTTATCTCACCTGGTATCTCAACTGGATACTTACGGTACTCACATTTATATCACCTGGTATCTCAACTGGATACTTACGGTACTCACATTTATATCACCTGGTATATCAACTGGATACTTACGGTACTCACCTGTTATCTACTATGGCAAAAGCAGCCGTTTTCTCTCAGTATAACTCTATTTCTTTAACTACAGATTTGGCTTGGCATTTATGAATTACTTAAATGCACAACAATAAACTAGAACGATATTTTATAATTGGACTAATTTGACTATTATGAAATATTTAAAGTTGTAAAAATAGTTACTGGCTCTGTGCGATATGGAAATTTTAGGTGTGCGATACAGAATCACAAACTGAACATTTGTATCGAACACCAGATCAGCCATGTAGGATTGAAATGGGTATGTTATAATGTATAATCCTTCCTACTCTGGCAAAATGAAGATACTGCATGAATGTTAAGCCAACAGCAGTACAATCAACAGTTATTAGTTTAGGGTGAACATTTATATATGTTTAATCCTTCAAGCCATTATCAATATTTTCCACCTTTTTCATATTTATGTTGAAATGTTAGACCTTTTAGGAAATTGGCTTGGAATAGGAAAGCTTACTTAGGCTGTATGTTCTTCAACAAATGCCGATGACGCAATTATGTTATCAACAAGACAGACCTAAAGCACATAATTAGTAATCTACATTTATTACAATGGATATGTCCAATGCAGTGCAAGGCAAAATAGCTAAACAGGATGAAAACAATATTTAACACCGATAACCGACGATGCCATTATATAAACGCAGAACACCTACAATGACCTCAGCAGTAGCAGGACTATTTTTGCGAAAAATCATAAGGCTATTTTATGGAGAAACAAATTGGTCAGAAGCTTCCTGTCGCAATGCGGTACTCCGACCGAGCACAAAATAATTGGTATACAGTCAGGTCAGCGAGCTAGCAGAGTATAATCGGTACACCAACCGATGAGACAAAAGTCAGGTCTGCGAGTTAACAGAGTATAATCGGTACATCAACGTATGTGACTACAGTCAGGTCAGCGAGCTAGCAGCGTATAATCGGTACACCAACGTATGTGACTACAGTCAGGTCAGCGAGCTAGCAGAGTATAATCGGTACACCAACCCATGTGACTACAGTCAGGTCAGCGAGCTAGCAGAGTATAATCGGTACACCAACCGAAGTGACTTGTCTTATCCAGTCGTTTCATTGATTTCGTGATCATATATGAGTATTGTGTATGCGGAGCTAAGTATTTTTGCTAACATATATAATAACACGATCTTTTTACGAGTTAAAGTATTATCTAACTTTTGAATAACATACGTGTTGTATTTGTTTAGTGTTATGAAAACTAGATTTTGTATTCAAACAAGGAGTCATAAAAATCAACAAAAAACAAATACACAAGCAACAAATTTGTCAACGTTAGGCATCTAATGTGTTCTAGATGATTTAATACAAACAAATCCTGAAGGCATGTACTTATCTGTCACAACAAGGATTGAGCAAGACAGTTCTTTATCCAGAATTGTCAATGATTACTTTCAGAATGGTCCTGATGTTTATGCATGTATTTCACGTTTTGAACAGTACTCTTTCACTATTACCGTCACACGACATAGGGAACTTTTCAATTGATGATAACATTTTCTAAATTTCGTAACTGATCCTTCTAAAATCATAATATCTATCAAGCTGTCTACATTGTTACACGGTCTTTTGTAATTTGAGAACTTTTATAGTACACTGAAAACATTAAAGCATGTATGTTTTCACAGACAATTTATTTAAAAATTATGTTTGGTTATTGGTGATGATGTCAAGTTTGATAAATCTTTCATTCCAGCCAAAATGCGGTTTAATGTTTTCCTTCAAGTACAAGTAACATATCAACATTCGTATCATTGTCTTTTTCTTTCATTCTGATTGGCCTAATTTATTCGTATTCAGCTAGCTCAAACACCTTTATATATTTCTTAAAATATATTTGCCTAGTTCTTTAAATGCATTTCTTATGTTACGTATTTAGGCTCGAATAAACAGTAACAAAAGAAAGCGCGAAAACAACAAGTTTAGAAACATTTAACAAATAATTTATTTCCCTGGAAATAACACTGTAGAAAATGAAATAAAAAGAATCTACGATTTTAAGAATAAAATCCAAAATTAATCTAGGAATAATCCAGGAATCAAATTTTGGTGGTCCTAATAATGAAATGTTATAATAAATTCAAGTTCGAGTCCCGACGATGAATCCAAAATGGAAGGCGATGGCAGATACTATAGTAAGTATAGAGCTGATGTGTTACAGTCCTTTGTGAATTATAGAAATCAATATTCCGGTGTTTGAATTCCGAATAAAATTTAAATAAATATCTTTGTCCAAGACGTCTGTATGAGCACTCAAATATTTCCAGAAAAGGAATTATCCTTTAGAATCTAAATAATTCAAATAAAAATTAAAATATAATTCCCAAAACGGTCACTTACACACACTTTCCAGTGTAAAGAAAAAGCACCAACTGACCTAATATCTCTATAAACAAAGAAAGTATAGTAACTTGAAACGCAAGACAGATTCCCGGGTGAGGGTCAACTTTCCAGAACGTCTAAAAGAACATAGTTCCAGTACGACCTTTATAAAATCCAATCATTTTACTCTAAGAATAAGATAAAAGTTATAAGTTGTTTACTTGTTTCCGTGCATTCTGAAATCAAGGTTTCGAACTTGTTCAGCTTTAGGTGTTTAAAACTGAAGAGTCAAGGTCAAACTATTTTCTGAAAAAATATCAACTTCTTGGTAGACAAATATACATTTTTTCTTTTACATGTAATGAAATTAAAAATAAAAAGATTTTAAAACTTATAAACAATTAAATGAAATCAAATATAAATTAAATCAAATATACATAACACGATGGAGGAACACATTTTAAAACTTCTTCATAGCTTAAATCAAACAGCCAGCCTTATTACATGAAACCTCTTCCATGTGGATAATACATCTGAAAAGGAAAACTACCACTACTGGAAAAGCACACAGTACATGTTTTCCTACTTGATAGTAAGTTGTACTCAATACGGACCTCATGTGTTGCTATTTTGCGCTGCGCTGTATGCAAGACACACATGGGACCTTTCTGGTTGACTACATTGATTCCTTAGAACACATCGTGAATTATTCAGCCTATTGATAATTTATTTTACGATCCTTCAATGGTTTGTACTTGATAGGCTATTTCAAAGCATTTACGCAACAACATTTCTAATTATTGTTTTGAAATTAAACACATTGCATAGTGTTCTCTCTGATCATCTTTTTTTTTTTTTACGGTTGTGCTCAGTTTAGTATGTAAACATTTTTATATATAAAGAAACTAAGATAAATTTGGCTAAGAACTCATGCCGATATACCTAATAAGTTATTACAAGCACTCTAATTGCAAGTATATGGAAAGACTTGGCTGCTAGTCAGTGTCCGTCTGCTGATGGATTAATGGTATCATCTTAAAATGTTGCACGTGTTGCAAAACTGCTGTATATGCGGATGTCAGTATAAATCTGATTAATTTGATTGGCTATCACTATTCTAAAAAATGTAACATTAAAACATTGTAGTTATAGTTCATATAGTAATAATTCATGTGTTTTATTTCAGTAAATTAAATTTAAAACTTTTTTTAAAAAGATTTCTGAGAACTTATTCATGAAAAACGAAATTCGATCCAAAACATGCTAATGTATTCAGGATATAATCTTATAATTATTAACTTTATCTGGCATATGGTTATGCTGCCTTAGAAGTAAATGAACGAAAATTTAATATATAAAAAAATCTTAAATAATTACTGGTAAGAATTATAATACTGCACACAATAATCTTAAAGTTCTACTATGTTAGTAACACAGAATTTTGATCAATGGTGTCTGCTGATGTCTACATGTAAAATCAAGTTAAATATATCGGAAAATAATTATATCTGAAACACTCGTGTTTGTATTTCTTTATTATTAATTACATGTTTTGTATCCCCACCCTTACTTCGACCCAAGAAAAGTAAAGAGTCGATCGAGACGATAAATCATTATTTTGGGATAAGCCAACATTACAATTAAATTTTCAAACATTAGAATAATGTGTTTTGGGTGTTAGTGCTTCCTATACAAGAAAAATAATTTACTTAAAAGCCCGAAAGTTAGGGGGTTCTCCACCCATAGTCTGGAGAAAAAAAGTTTTTCTTCATGCATTTTTTAATATCCATTTTTTTTTCACGCTATTAACGGGCCATGATTTTCTACATACTTTTATGCAAACCGACACGTTGTAATTGTTATCAATTGAGTCTATATTCAACTCGTCGGACATTTGACCACAAGTCTTTATCTATCAGAATTTCATCTGTCTTTCGGGAAAGGAATAAATCTAATTCCTCCATGTAGGCCATCTGGATACCGACTTTTCAGAATTACAAGACTCCCGTTGACTTCCTTTTACCCTTATCGATCATGAAATAAAAAAGTCATTGCTAAATTTGCAAATACTTATCAGAATCAATTCATTATTGACACAGGCAGCATGTAAGAGGAAAATGGTGGACGTAAGCAATGCCTGAGGGTGTATCTAATTTACGCTCACTGATTGATTAATTGATCGGCATGATTGACAAGTTGTGTTGTGTCAGTTTTTTAATTCATTAGTGAATTTTTATTATTTTGTTTTTTATGAACGAAAGCCAACGATAGAACGCCCGTACTGTTTAAAGAGGTACAATGCCATTATTATCTGTTTACATCTAACGTTCATATTTTTTCCCAAAGTGTTTAAGTATTTTAATCCAATTTCATATGCAACGTTTACTAAATGACGTAATTTAAAAAGTTCTGGACTAAAATTTAGGCTACACTAAATTCAAAAATATGCATTTAAAATTATCAAGGTTATTTTACAGCAATTTCGATTACTAGCTCGACAAAAATGGTATGATATGATTGTAAAGCTCAACACATCAGTGTCCTTAATAGTTTACTTTAAGAAACAAATAACTGTAGCAATAGGAAAAGCAGCATCTAGGTCACTATTGCAACATAAATAATAATAATAATAATAATAATAGTTGTTGTTGTTGTTGTTGTAGGGTTTAACGCCATTTTTCAGCACACGATAAGCTATACATGGCGGCCAGTATCATTGGTGGAGGAAGAACCCGGGTAAACCCCGGAAAGAACCACCGACCCACGAGAAGCTACTGGCAAGCTTTCTCACATACCCACTTTAGCCGAATCCTAGACTCGAACCCACGCAGACAGAGGTGAGATGGCAGTGATCCGTAAAGGAGAGCGCTTTAGACCAATCGGCCACTCGGGGCCCCTAATAATAATAATAATAATAATAATATCAATAATAAAAACTGCATAGTATCATATACATTATTGTTACCAATACATGAATGATTCTGACCCTTCATTCTGTATCCAGAAGGAACGATTGTGTGTCAGGCAGGATAAGGGGTAGATAGGCAAACTATTTTTAAAAACACGCGTGTGGTATGCAGGTACATGCAATACGTATTAAGTTGTTGCTCCTACTGTTGTTGTTATATTTGTAGTTTACTTGCCTTTTCCATTTTTGGTAAGTTACTTACTTTCCACATGAACGAGAGAGAGAGAGAGAGAGAGAGAGAGAGAGAGAGAAAGACAGACAGACAGACTTACCGCATCTGAGAAATCATAAATCCGAACATCCTGAATGAATATGTAGGATGAAATAGTTTTTGTCTTCAATCATGTAGTCAAAGTTATGGTCCGACGAGGAAGTACGTTCGTTCAGCTCTGATTCGGTAGTTAATTGTTCTTTGCGTTCATCGAGCTTATGTTCTATTGGTTAAGAAACTGTTTTTGCCACAGTTGTTTCATTATCATAAATAATACAGTATACTTGTATTGTCTTTTTCCGTGTGCGTTTGCATAAAAACGCTTCCTTTTTTCTTGAGTGATGTTTTCTGTAGTAGTGTATATAATTTTAAACTTTTGTTTGAAAGTAATGTCTTTCAGATCATCATTTCATATTTCATTTTAAGTTAAATATATACACTTTGATTTGTCTTAACTATATTTCGCTATTTTGTATATTAGAATTTCTGACAAATTACATTGCACTACATTTTGAATGATCTGTACCTTAACTGTCATCAAAAAACTTCAAGACTAAAATTATCGATCTCTACGATTATTTACAATGCTGGCCATGCAGTAAAATTAGTTATAGAAAAGAGCGCTTCGAGTGGAATTGTCACAATATAGCGTTATACGAATTTGTTAATCAATATGCGTAGCGTTCATTTTGACATCACAGCGCGCGACATTCAGTCCTGATTATACTGGATGATACCTTTAGATTTATTTCGTCCCAAAATGTCTACGTATTTTAACATTGATTTTGACGGTGCCTAAATTTCTTGATTCTTGCTTTGAGCGACATAATGAACATTCATTATATTTTGTATCATTCTTTTCATTATGTAGGTAATGACGAGCATTTTTTTTTTATTTTTTTATTTATTTTTTTTTTTTTTTGAGAAAAGAAAATACTGTATTAAAATCTTTTCTGTAGGATGAGTATATTGTACAAATGGTTACGACCGTTCCTGAGTCCAAAATGGTTAGAACATTCTCCTCGGATGCGGTAGCTCGCGGGTTAGAACACCAACGATTTATAAAAATGGTACATACAGCTACCTCGCTTAGTCGTTCCGGATCACTGCCATCTCACCTCTGTCTGTTTGGGTTCGAAGCCAAGGCTCTGCTAGCGTGAGTACGTGGGAGAGCCTGCCAGTAGCTTCTCGTGGGTCGGTGGTTCTTCCCTGGGTTTTCCAGGGTTCTTCCTCCACCAGTTATACTGGCCGCCATATATAGCCTATCTTGTGCTGAAAAATGGCGTCAAACCCTAGAACAACAACAACAACCTCGCTTAGTGCTCATCATTAAGGGTTAGTGTTAAGACTGGTCGGCCTGGTATCAGCATAATGTGACTAGGTGGGACATTATGCCACGTGTCTTTGGCATGATGCCCCATTGCTCAACATCACTATGAACTGGCACACAGCAGACTTCGTAGCGATATGACTCTAACTATTAAAACTACTTGAAAATCCCCTACCCCCCCCCCCACAAATGGCTACAACATTGATGCACCTCAAATCAAAACGTCAAGCTGTTCCTCAAGTGGCGCTCTTGCTTCAGTCTAAATGTCGCTGCAAATAAAAGATCTTAGATGCATGGATCCTGCATAACCACCGCAACTTGTATTGTTACATTATATACCGATCAATTTCAGAAGGAATAACATCAAACGCAAAACCAGCAATTCAGGCACTGCAGTTTTTAATTTGCAAACTTTGTTTTTGAGCCCAAATTTAATTCCAATATGGCTTAAATGACAACTCAAAAAGGAGACTGATCAAACGATATATATACAGGTGGCTTTGTTTACCACTTCCTTTTAGGGAACACTTTACCCAAAATGGATGAAACGCCAAGGTGTCAGTGATGTGACTTGAGGATTAAGTTCAGTACCGACGCAAACGACGTATATCAGTGCCACTTATGAAATAGTTCCAACGTTATTGTGCCTAGTTATGAATTCCGTCATGTGACGGATCATTTAACAATGTATCTTTTCCAATCATTTATTGGATGAATTCATTCTAATCAATAACATGATTTTGTAGCAACTCGATCGTACGTCCGTGAAAAGTAAAACACTAGCCTTTTTCACCCATTTTAGCATGGAACTCAGTATTAATCTCCATTTTTATCATTGTAACTAGGTACTTTTTAAACTTTTTAACATGGACCTCAATATTATTCTCCATCTTTAGTATGAACTCAATAGTGTTATCACTTTTTATTCATGAAATTCAGTATTTTCTCTATTCTTATCCTTGCTGCGCAGTATTTTTAACTGTTCAACTTGAAACTGAGTATTGTCTATAATTTTTAGCATCGAACTCTATATTTACACAATTGTTAGCAAATATCAAAGACTTGCAAAAATTGTACTAACAGCTGCCTCGCTTGGCGCTCAGCATGAAGAGGTTAGTGTTAGGACTGGTCGGCCTGGTGTCACGATAATGTGATTGGGTGGGACATCATGCTAAGTGTCTGCAGTATGATGCCCCTGCGCCAGACATCACTATAAACTGTCAAACTGCAGACATCGTTGGGATATGATTGAAAAATTGTTAAAGCTGCGTCAAAATTCCAAATCGCACACACACACAGTTTTTAGTATTAAACTCGGCATTTTATACCCTTTTTAGGCCCGACATTCGTCCCTCATAAACTTACCAATCAGAGAAGCACAATTACGATTAACACTGATTCCTTTTCAGAGACTCATAGTTATTCGATTCTCGAGAATGTTCCGTATGACCATTTATATTATAATCACAGCTCAGAACTCCTTCAGAATGCATCTTTGCCATAACTGTGGTTTTGTTCATTGTCTATGGGGTTAATTCACAAAATCATTGACAGATTCCTACAAATGATCCCTCTGTATGCATTTAATCCCATAAATAATGAGGGTCAATAAACCAAACTGAATGGGACTGTTAAAAAGCGTTGAATTCTAATGGTATTGGTATAATATAACATATCTCGAGTGCCAACTTAAAACTGATTCGCCATATGCTCCTTCACTGAAAGTTTATATATATATATATATATATATATATATATATATATATATATATATATATATATATATATATAAAGGCATTTTGTTTTCTTTCTCCAAATATGTTAAGCAAGACGCAGTAAGGCAGGATAGGCTATTAGTTAATGGCCAGTTTAACTGATAATGGGTGAATCCGTTTAAACTTCCACAAGAGCATCTTACCATCAGGAAGCTACTGGCGAGCTTTCTCACATAGCCACATTGGCAGTAGTCTGGTTCCCTGCTTAGTATGCTCCTTGCGTTGCACTCCGATATACTAAGTATTGCAGAGTGCAACGCAGGAGTATAATAAGCAGGGAACCAGACTAAATTAGCAGAGCACTCGAGCTGAACACAAGCGAATTGAGCTGACATGGCAGTGACCCGTAAACACTGGCGTTCTACAAAGCCACCAGGGGCCTCCTGTGGGAACTCTTTTCTCAAGTCCGTGTCTATGTTATCACTTTATCCATGACTTCCTCAACAAAACAAAACATGCAATGCAAATCCTCGCACGGCTGGAAAAATCGACTAAAATGAGAATGGGAAATTGCAGTCGATGTCGGAGATTGAGATTCTTATAGGGGACAAGTTGATATTGTCATTTAATCAATGAAAGTTCCAAGAATACAAACCGAATATATATATATATATATATATATATATATATATATATATATATATATATATATATATATATATATATATATTCAAACTTTTCACCTACATTACATATCATGTTAAAGACTTAACTTGGAATCATTGCAGAGGCTTTCCACTCGCACACACAAACACGCATATTATGTCGAAAACAGGACACCAAATGTACAAAAATGTGGACGTGTTCTTGAAAGGGGACATACTGGGATTTAGAGAATGTTTTGTCAAATTAGGTCTTAGCATCCTTGTTTTCTAAAACCAATTTCTGAGAATGAGGAGTCTTTGATTTCAAAGGATATTTAACATTTTCACGATCTTTAATACAGTATTTTATGAAAGGGTACATTAGCCGCGTGTATAACTGGTACACAGTCAATGTCCAAGAATACACAAGTAAGACAGAAACAATAACATTTAGTTCGAAATTTATAAAGAAACATCTATATTTGTCTATACGTTAAGATGTTTCTTTCTATAAAAAATTAGATCAAGCAGTAATGTAAATTTGCGTTGACTTTTCATCCAGTGCTGTGTATAAAGATCATGTGTTCTCCTTAAGAAATACATACATGCCCCACACATACATACATAAAAATACATATATACATACATACATACACACATTATTGAAATGTCGCAAATATCGTTCTTTTACTTGTCAATTGTCGAGAGTAGATTTATGTATCTGCTACTAATTGTGTGTTGTTGTTTTGTTTTTTAATAACAATATTGCAGGTTTACATTTATATATCTTTGTTTGTCTGGCACTAGGTTCACAATCTTCTGTAAGGTACATACTCACCTCAGTTTCTCGTATGGCATCTACTCATGCCGGATGTTTCACAATAGGGTGTCATTTTTAACAAATATGGCATGTGCAGTATGGCGAATATACTAATCTTTGATCTGTATTACTACTGGTCAGTTTGATGTAAATTTGGTTTTATTTACAAAATAGTACCAAACACCTACACTGGTAATGTGACACTATAAAAGCACTTTTTGTGATGTTATGAATTCCACTAATGGTGCCCCGAGCGTCATATTGGTCTAAAGTGCTCTCCGTTACGGATCACTGCCATCTCACCTCTGTATACGTGGACGTGGGTTCGAGTCTCTGATTCGGCCAATGTGGGTATGTGAGAAAGCTTGCCTGTAGCTTCTCGTGGGTCAGTGGTTCTTTCAGGGGTTTTCCCGGGTTCTTCCTCCACCATTAATACTGGCCGCTATGTACAGCCTATCGTGTGCTGAAAACTGGCGTTAAACCCCACAAGAAAAACAACAATATTCTACTAATAGGCTTGCAGCCATACTCCATGTTACTGTTGCGCACTGCCTAACACTGTTGCAAACATTTCTGAGAGGGGTAACTGTTCTAGAGTGCAAACATTTGCTCTAAGTTTAAATGCAAAGCATACAACGATGCTTAATTTAAAGACAATAAGGAAATGTTCTGCAGAGGGACATGAGTTGATAAAGATAAACCTAGAGCAGGACGACAAGATGAAAGCTGCCGAACAAGAGTCCCAACGTGGTAAAAGAAAAGTGGAAGCACGTTTTTCAGATTGATCAACAGAAATCCAGATACATGTGCGACTTGCCCTGTACCAACGACACCATTAGTAGAGAGTTGTGCGAGTACGCTTTATAGAAGAATAAAGCAGATAAAATTTCCTTCGCGAAATGGAAGAAGCAGGGTCATGAAGACCTCTCCTGTCTCCTTTGTATTGAGGCCCATTGCACATGTCGTAACCCTAAAGCCAACCTAGCAGAAGATAATACAGGAGCCTGTCTTTACTGCGGATGTAGAGGTTGTACTAACTGATACTGCTTTTCTGAGCGGAGAAGATATGTCAAGTCGGAAAATCTTGTGTCTGAACAGACTTACAACTTCTTTATAGAAAACGGATGGCCAATGCATAATTGTATTCTGCTGATTTAAGGATTCATTAGCGACCGGTTCGATGACGTCAATGTAACTGTATAGGCTTAATTGGAATTCAGCATTTCAATTGAAAATGAAATAGCTCTCATAAATCTGACATTTAAATATAAAACAAATCTATACCGATATAATCTCCGCGACAAATTTCGAAAGTAATATTTCCATATGTATTAGCTATGTCAATATTAATCCACTATGCATACATCATGATTCATATAATGATAATCTTGGGTAATTATACCATAGAAATTTTGTAAAATTGTAATTCATTGCATTTTGAAAAGAAATGAATGAAGGGAAATTAAATATAGCGAATCATATTATTGACGAGTGCAAAAATGAACCCTAATCTCAAATCTATACACGATACATTGCATTAAATAATTAACAAATTAAACAAAATCTTACTTTATTGTCACCTTACATATTTTAATTTGCAATAGGATCAAAATCCATCTTGATTATTAAAACCAACATTTCCCCTATCTGAATTATCTTGTACAATTCTAACAAAGCGGTAACGAAACAGAAATGAAAATTCAACTGTGTCTCACAGGCAGCATTTTTGATTTTCATTCATTGAAATGGACATAGCACGTATTGGAGCAAAGAACATAGTTTAAGGTTATATTTGACCTAACAGTAACATACATGTACTCAGCAAATAAACTTTAGTTTGTTCACGATATTTGTACAGTGTTTTTGTGGGGTTTAGCACAAAATTTAGCCAATCTTGAATACACAGATGATAGCGTGACTATGTGAAGGAAAACGTACGGAGACAACACAGTAACTGGTAATGGATTGAACGATCACCATCTGGTACTCCATCAGCTTTATTTTAAACATTTATCATACTTTACCTCTAATATCACATGTCCAGTAATTACAGCAGCTGCCACATTATAAGAATTGGGTAATATTATCAACCGATGCACACCGTGATATACTTTTATGTTCTGATTTCTAATTCAGCATTTAATATTTCCAGCACTCACCAGCTGTCAACAGCTAATCAAACGTTTCTTAGCGGGCTTCTGAGCGGATTGAATCTTTTTGAAGTCACATTTATGTTAAACTGACAGAAAATTGTTCGGACGACTATTGACGTAAGAGAAAAAGATTAAACACCGCAAAAGATTCTCTCTCTCTCTCTCTCTCTCTCTCTCTCTCTCTCTCTCTCTCTCTCTCTGTGCCAGTGAAATGAGCTATTCATCCGTAAATTGCAAATGTGCTGTCCTAATGTATATATATATATATATATATATATATATATATATATATATATATATATATATATAGTGAACATCGACCAGCTCGTATTCCATCCACTTATAATTCAAAAGATCTATTTTATATGTCATGTTACATTTCCTGTAATATCAGCAGTTGTAATTTCCACGATGAAAAGAGAGGAAAAAATCGATTAAAATGCCTACATTTCACAAATAGTTGTTTATATCTTGTGTTCGTTTTTCTTTCTTCGTTGAGTGTTCTTTATTCATGCAGCCAGTATAACAAATGAAGAATATTATCATATTCAAATGCGTTGCATATCGTGATAAAAAAAAATATTCTCAGAATCAATTCATCATTCGTCTTTCCAAAAATACACCATCTATCAGGCAATGATCAAAATCATCAAATATTTGATCGCAGACATCAGGGCAAGAAGAATATGTGCGAAATCACAAGTAAACAGACAGATAAATAGTTCTGTCGACAATTATCGTAAGAGACAAATACTAAAAACTGAATAATTTACCTCTCTCTCTCTCTCTCTGCCAGTGAAATGAGTTTTCAACCGTAAATGAAAACTATGCTCCCCTAAGATACAAGAGCAAAGACCAACAAGTTTTTTATACAATAAATTATTTATTTACCTTGAATACAAAGTGAAAATTATATATAAAAAAAATTACGGTATTGTGAATTGGTCCCAAATCTTCCAAATGGCTTTTTCACCTGCCTTAATGAAAAAGTTTATAATTCAATTCCAGTGGTACTTTAGATCCAACGTTGAATGTGTAATCGTTATGTAGTCCAGAATCTTCTAAATCCACCAGTGGCACGAAGTATTATGATATGCTATACTCTTCGGATGAATCTCTGTAATATAATCCAAAATGTCCTTGTTTTAATCCACTATAATTCCAAGCTAATGTCTAATAATATTAATAATCAACTTGCAATTCCAGAAAATAATAATTGGAACCAAATAATTTTCCAAAATCAAACCCTGAATACAACCGTTCAACTTATTTCTGTTTCAGATGTTTTCGCGGGAAAGAATACGTTTTCAAGTAAACAAGATTATATATAAAAACTAAAACGAAAACATAAAGGCGTGATGTTGGACAAAAGTCCAGTTAGAGAAAATTCTAACTAGTAAGCAAGACAAGATCTGCTACTACAATTATAATAAAGAATGTTTTCTAACTCCATAAACACCGCTACTATGGCCTAGTGGTTAGAGCGTCCGTCTCGGAAGCGGGAGGTTGTGGGTTCGATCCCCGGGCGAGTCATACCAAAGACATACACAAATGATTCTAACAGCTGTCACGCTTGGCGCTCAGCATTAAGAGGTTAGTGTTTGGACTGGTCGGCCTGGTGTCAGGGTAATGTGACTAGGTGGGACATCATGCTACATGTCTGCTGCATATATGCCCCAGTGCTGTACATCACTATAAACTGCCACACTGCAGACATCGTAGATATATGACTGAAAATGTGTTAAAGCTACGTTAAAAATCATAATCAGACACACCCATACTCCATAAGCTTGTCAGGTGTTCAGCAAATAGGAGACAACAGGGAATCAAGAGATAGCATTGACCTTAACGTGCACAGGTTTAACTTGACCGTGTCCCAGAACATCTATTGAACAAGTTCCACAAGCAAAACAGAACTCACCGTTACTTAATTGTCACATTTGCATCAGGGTGTCTATCAAAGAATTTCCGCAAGTCTCTAAGTGATCTTTTTACATGACGTTGCAGATGATGGCATCATCAATGTAAGCGCCACAATTATCTTGTCCAGATGTCTTCTTGTTCACTAAACGTTGAAACATATCAGGCGCACCTTTCGTCCCAAACGGCATAACTTTATATTGTTAAAGTCCTTCTGGAATTACAAATGACGAAATTTCTTCTACCCTATCCGTCAATGGAATTTGTTAGCATCCTTTCAAAAGGTCAAAGATGGTGATATAGTTTGTATTCCAATTATGTCAAAGTAGTCATCGATTCTTGACAATAGAAGTGAATTTGTTCTGGTCACGCAGTTCACTTTTCTATAGTAAGTCCACATGGTGAAAGTATTATGTATATTTTGCACGATATTATATTGTGAACTCCAGACATTTTTATTTGGCAATATGAAATCGTACTCCAACATATATTGAATTTCGTTCTTCAAACATTCCTGTTAGAGGGGGTTCATCTTGTACTGATCCTATTTCAAAGGTTTGGTATCTACAATTTCAACGTCATGGTAGATTTTATTATTTCGGGTAGGAACATGTGGAAACAAGTGTAAATATTGAAGACATTTATTTTTTAGTTTATTTATTTCTTATTGCTGCAGATAAGAAAGTTTCCGGTCCTGATTATTCAATTTCTGAATCCCGAAGATTGTGTGTTCCAGAGTCACTACAGTCCAATTGCATTTCATCATTAAGACCTTTGTCAATAGGCAGCAGGTACCAACTCATAATCTTTCATGGTACATTCCTTCTCCATCTAGTAAGCAGGGCCCTACCCTACGGACAAGGAAATATAGACCTCACTAGCTTTGCCAATAAGTACACTTTTTAATAATATAGACAATTGCTCTCTTGGCCTTTTTTGAGAAAGTATACTTTGTAATAATAGAAACTAATGCTCTCTCGGCTTTTTAAAAGTTTCAACATTGCTTTCAAAATGAAGAAAATATTTGGATACCTCCTTTTCTATTAAAAGTGCTACTAAACGAATATGTTTAGTAACATTAATACCTGAAAATGCTTGTAAAGTGGGTGATTGCTTTCCACTTGCCAGTAATAGTTATTTTAACACTAATTGAAATTCCCTTACTTTCTTTTCTCTTTCTCTCTGAATCCGCATCTGCATTCCCCCTTTCACTTTCTGCTTTTTATGCAACTGGAATTCTCTTTCTTCATTCGTTCATTGCATCTACACATGCATTAGCAAATCTTCTCTTTCTCTTTATATCTTTCCACTTTCTATATCTGCATTTGTCTTTGTTGATCCTCTTGTTCCAATTGCATTTCTATCTCTTTCCTCTTCCAGCAACTGCATATATTTTTGTTCTTACTATAACTTAATTTGTCTCTCACTTTCCGCTTTCTCAAATTGCTTTTACGTCCCCTTATTTCTCTTTCTAAAGCTTTCTATTTCCATTTTGTGTTTCCATAACTTCTCGATCAGAGCAAGATGGAGGCTTAGTTGTCAAACCTAACGCAATTTCATCAGCAAAATATATTTTGCCAAATATCGGATCAGACCTATCCTTTATTCCTTCTTCTCTGAGAAACCCTTTGTCCCGGAAGATATTGTCTGGTAAGCTTGAGCAATTCATCATTTTAAGGATTCTAACTGTTCCTGTGTTGGATTTAAAATAAAGTTAACTGTATAAAATTAAGAGAGCAGGTATCTAATCCATGCATGCATAGACACAGATGCGCACGCATACATACATACATACATACATACATACATATAAAATTTCTAGGCCGTTGTTATTTGCACAAATCAATGTCGTCCAGTAAGATGATTGTGAGGTATGCCAGCTTTCCCGTAATATACTTTCATTTTTTGCGTCCAAAGACAACTTGGAAAGCACCGGTGCTCATAGTGTGACAAAAAGTTCTTTCCCTGGGCGATAAGTTTGATAAATATTGTGTACTTAATTTTTTATGCAATTCAGACTAATTGTCATTCACGCTGATTGAAGATATTGTACTGTCTTGAACCCACGTGTCTACTGCTATGATTGGGCTAGTTCTGGTTCCTCGCATATTATTGGTATTTCACTCGCTCTATACTAGGAAGTGAAAATGGACGTTATACATCCTTCACATCAATTTCATACTCACCACACCCCTAAAACTCCTAATTCACAAATATATCCATATCTTTATAACTATGCAATACTTAACAAAACAAGACATTATAGCGTTAAGAGATAAATTTGCCAGGGACCATATAACCAAACGGTTCTCTGCCACCTAAGTTTTCTCAATAAACAGCATTCCTCGAGTTGAACTTTCAACCCTATGAGGACAGAGGTGAGATATATATGATATGTAAGGGCGGTCGCCTTAAAATATTGGGCCAACTGCAACCCCAAGTGGAAAGCTGTTCCGAGTCCAAATGTATGTTATTGATTCATCCATGATTGCGGCAATGTAAATGTCCATCATATGCAAATGACTTGCATGTCTGGGAACAAAATCAACAGAGGACGGAAACCTAGGGAAGTAACTGATGAAGACTGAGTTGTAGACTCGTTTTGAGCCCTTGCTGATATCGTCACGTAAGCAATAAAGCGTTCAAGACGGAAATCGAATATAAATCTTCCAACTTTTCGAATATTCACATAGATACATATGCATAAATGCAGGTAAACACTTTCGTCAGGTGGGCTATTTAACTTCTTTTAATACACATAATTTAAATATCCGTCTCTAGGGGTTGGGCATTGGGTTCTTACTGTCCAATGTAGTTAACATATGACACTATCATATGACATGATATCACTTAGATGTATAATTCATGGGATAAACATTCGGGCAATCTCCCTATCCATGCAATATCCACATATTATCTCCATTAACTGTGATATCGGTGGTTTCTAGATAACGTAGCATGACAAGTTCTTTTACTGCGCCATGTCTGGTACATTTTATTGCAGATTGCACTGAATGAGGGACATAAGGAGTGGTAAAAAACGGGACAGTTCCCGAAACGGGCATATGCCCATGTTCCGAACTGGGTCAGTTTGGGAGTAAGAGAATGTCAAGCCAAGTTATTTTTTGCATGTTAACACGCTTGTTTTCTTAAATCATTGACTGTGATTGAGGAGTCTTGCATTTCTTCGGATATTTAACATTTTTACAACCACCAATCATTCTTTGATAATGTGATACATCAGCCGCGTGTGTACCACGTGCACTGCCCGTGCGCTAGAATCAACACCTGGTATAATATCAATAATATTTCGTTGTAATATTGTAAAGACATATCGGTATCAATAATATTTCGTTGTAATATTGTAAAGACATATCGGTATCAATAATATTTCGTTGTAATATTGTAAAGACATATCGGTATCAATAATATTTCGTTGTAATATTGTAAAGACATATCGGTATCAATAATATTTCGTTGTAATATTGTAAAGACATATCGGTATCAGATAATTCATTAAGAAGTTTCCTTCAAACATGTGTTTGTTGAAGAGGAAATTCGAATTGTTTCCTTTGACTCTATTCCATTGCAGTGTTCAACGATCAATGCCTTCTCATGCATGCATACATACATACATACATACATACATACATACATACATACTTTCATTGATACATACATACATACATACACACACACATACATACATACATACATTCATTGATACATACATACATACATACACACACACACACATACATACATACATACATACATACATACATACATACATACATACATACATACATTTTTTATTGAAATATCGCAAATGTCTGTTTAACATTTTATCAGTTCTCTGTAATAATGTTCTATTTCTGCAATTATTGTGTTTTATTTGTAATAACAATATTCCAGGTTTTCATTTACTATACGTTATGTATCTTTGTTTGGCACGACTTTCACAATCTCCTGTAAGGCACATACCTCAGTTTCTGACATGGCGTCGACTCATGCCGGATGTATAACAATATGGTGCCATTAGTTCAACATATTTTAAGTGCAATATGGCGAATCTACTAATCCTTGAAAAGTTTACTGTTGGGCAGTTTTGATGTATATTTGTTTTTCTTTACAAAATAGTACCAAACACCTACAGTGGTATGGTGATACTATAAAAGACACATTTTGTGATGCAGTGACACTCCGTCTTACTGATGCGGACTGCATACACTGTTATAAATATTTCTGAGACCGTTGACTTTTCTAGAGTGCAAACATTTGCTCCAAGTTTAAGTGCAATCCATACAACGATGCTTAATTTAAAGACAATAAGGAAATGTTCTGCAGAGGGACATGAGTTGATAAAGCCAGGCCTAGAGCAGGACGATAAGATGAAAGCATTCGAACAATAGTCTCAAAGTGGTGAAAGAAAAGTGGAAGAGCTTTGGCCAGTTTTTCATATTGATCAACATAAATCCAGATACATGTGTGACTTGCCCTGTACCAGCGACACCATTAGTAGAGAGTTGTGCTAGTACGCTTTAGAAATGAACAAAGCAGATAAAATTCCCTTCGCGAAATGGAAGAAGCAGAGTTATGAGGACCTATATATTGTCTCCCTTGTATTGAGGCCCATTGCACATGTCGTAACCCTAAAGCCAACCTAGCAGAGGATAACACAGGAGCCTGTATTTACTGCGGATGTAGAGGTTGTACTGGCTGATGCCGCTTTTTTGAATTGAGAAGATGTGTCAAGCCGAAAAATCATGTGTCTGAACAGACTTACAACTTCTTTATAGAAAACGGATGGCCAATTCATAATTGTATTCTGCTGATTTAAGGATGCTTCAGTGATCGGTTCGATGACGTCAATGTGACTTTATAGGCTTAATTGGATTTCAACATTTCAATTGAAATTTAAATTGCTGTCACAAATCTGACAATAACTATTTATCTACGTTAGCATCTAGCGATACCAATTCCTCAATATAGAGCTAAGCCTCATTCTAGCTTGTTTACCTTTACTAGAGACGTAAGAATGCCTATATACTTATCAAACTTTTGTTTATATTCTGCCATGAATCATTCTATCCATCTCTCATCACGTTATATCCATCCTTCCATCGGTAAAACATGTTAATATAAACATACATACATACATACATACATGGGGAGCGAGAAAATATGGCGGACAAGGTGGACGTAATGTATTCAAGCTCTGGTGAATTATGGACGCCCGTAAGATAAAAGAGAAGTGCTTTTCATCCAGTGTTGAAATTCTGCTGTGTGAACACTCTGACAACAGAATGGCATGTGTATCATAGTTTTATATAAACTAAGCTCGAAGGAAATTCGATGAAATTCAATTTTACTTTCATACTTCTTTTCGCGCCATTTTCATGTATCAGGCTATGAAAGAGTGTGTCGTTATCGTGTATTTTCTGGTGAATCTTATGTGGTGTTGGAAATATGTTGAGAGACATGTGCTGTTGGAGACATGTTGTGAGGATACATAAATTCCGCTTGTTGCTATTGTGGCATAAATAATCGCATTCTCATGATTTTGTGACTCGAGTTCTCGATTCCGTGATCATTGCATTTTGATTAACTTGCACACAGTTTTGTTTAACTCTGCTGTGCATAACTGATGTGAATTATATGTGAATAATATTTATATTCTGGACTAAATTTATATTTTATATTTTATATTTTGTGGATTTCAATTTCTTGGATTATTCTGAAGGATCTTCTTGGATCAATGGACGCAGCGGGTGAGTGTGACACTCCATTTAATCATGTAACGTGTAAAAAAAAAAAATGCATATTTGTCTTGGTCGTCAACAATGTGCAAAGGGATGAAAAGCTAAGCATAGTATTCTAGTTTTCATGTGTAATATATGACGTTATAAATGGCATAGATAATCTGATAGATGTATGTATATATATATACACTTAAGTGCTTTTTTATGTTGTGTGTGATTGTTATTGCGAAAAAAGGAGTTGAAATTCGTACACGATCTGTGATTCGTACATGTACTGATTTAGTGCTCATAATTACTATATATGACGATATGCCATATACATGTCAGAGATTTGCCATCTACAGTCAGATTCTAGATAAGATCTAAATTCACATTGGGGCATTCGGATCATGATCATGGGGCATTCGGATTGTGATGTTGGAAACATGATGTGTGGGTAATGTCAAATACATCAAGTATCGTTGTTAAAGACTATATGTATTTTGTGAGATGCTTTTGTGAACTGTTGTTCACGTTAACTCACGTTAACTCATTCCAGTGTAAATGTGTACTCAGTCCTAGTGCCAGTAGTTATTTCCTTATATGTGTTATATATTTAGTTTTTTAGTGAGTAGATAGTGAGCAAATCACATATGTACGAATTCAAAATATTATGGTAGCGGATGCGTTAGCTTTGGTACCGTTACCATGTGTTAATTCTGAGCTAAGTTCTGAGTTAGACCAAATATCATTCATCATTCGAACAATGAGAACAATTTCAGTTAAGTGATGCACGAGAGGCATCAGAACATACAACTGTTACATATCTGTCCTAGCAGAAGAGGGCTCACATTCGTTAATGCAAGTGCGAGCGATATATAACAGGTATTAACCTATTTATCAATTGTATACGGACTTCACTATAAACCGTTGAACATGGATGACAACCTAGAAATAGATGAGCGTTACAGTGGTGATGAAAGGTCCGGTTTAGAAGAAGACTTAATAGCAACCCAGACCGAAAAAAATATATACCTTCAAATTGATTCGAAATTTGGAACTCTGGACAGAGATGAATTTAAAAAGAAGATGTGTTTGGAATTGGATGTACAGAGTTTAAAAGATATAAGACTATCACTTCACGACCTGGCTAAATTGGAAAATGTCAATTACCCTGTGACGCGTATAGTTGAGAGAACAGTAAGATGTGATAGTGCTCCTCTAGAGGAGAGATTAGCTGAGGATATATTTATTCTATACCATTTCTTAACAGGAGATAACAACTTATCTGAAGTGAAAAGCCTTGCGTCGAGACAGAAGCCGAGCACGGGCACAATTGATAATAGTACATGCGTGAGTCAAGCATCTAAAAGAAAAGGATCTAACAAACAGTCTCAGCGATCTGAACCAAAACCAGAACAGGTGATAACGTTATCAGATCACAATTCAGTATCTTCACTATCAAATGATAAAAATGACAGTTCAATAACAACAGAGAACTTATACAAGATAATAGACCTAAAACATTTTATACAAAGCAGTATTCAACAAATGAAAGATGACATTAGAAATGAATTGAAAACTGAGCTTGACAAGATACGTAAAGAACTGCTCAGTAGAGATGTTAACTCGACTAGGTTACAATCAGAATTAGGAAGATGCAAAGAGGAAGAGAAGAAGTTATCACAAGACAACCTGGCCTTGAGAATGTCACTCAGGGAGAAGAATAACCAGCTGGAAACTATAAATGCTCACCAGCTGTTTCTACACCAATTGCTCGGTGATAAAGTATATAACAAGGCTAAAGAAAATGTAACTTCAAAATGTGAGGCAGAAACTCAGACATTACTAGCTGATATAGTGCGTATGGGCAATCATTCAAATGAAACACAAACGGAAAAGAGGGCTAAAGCGATAAATGCTCTGGACTCTGATTATATCAAACGGCGGAAGCATTTATCGGATCAAACAGAATATACGGCCAAGTCAACTGACTCAAGGGAAAGAGTGGCGTCGACACTGTCCACCATACTCAATACCTCCAACGAAGAACCTACATTAGTTAAAGATAACGATGTACGTGATTATCTCCAAGATCAGAAATACTCGGCACGAGTACACACAAGGAACAACGATAGGGAGAGAAGGTCACCATTAGCAAACAATCCGGGCACCTCATTGAAGGACACTGATAAAGTAAACAAACCGATTGAAGTTATCACAACCAACAGAAACTACAGACCACATAAACGAATGAGGAACTCTTATGAACGTCGAGTTCTAATGTCAAGAATACCAGTTGATAGAACAAGAGAGGAGATGAGAACCTGTATTAAAAAACACGCTAAAATTAAAGGGGTAGAAGTAATTGACTCTCAGATATTAAAGCACTGGCGAGTAAAAGGAGGAAAGGACACTTTTACTGTTTTAATCACGGTAGATAAGTTAGACTTTGAGAAAGTTTTAGAGGAAGGTTTTTGGCCAAATTTTGTATGGGCAAGAGAATGGTATGAGGATTATGGTGATAAGGACACCCAGCAGTACTGGCGTAAATAAATAAAGGAGTAGTAAGTAAAATACATATATTATGGTAAATTGCTATAAAGTCTTTGCAATACTTGTGTTGAAAATCTATTTTTCGTTAAGTCAACTAATGTCTAGTCATACATTTCGTTTGTTGACGTGGAACGTAAAAGGAGTCATGTACGGGTCACCTTACTTGCATTCTTTGCTAAATGAGGTAGATGTTGCTGTACTTACTGAGCATTGGCTTCTTCCGGAGCAGCTCAATTTCCTAGATAATATACATCCAGATTTTAAATCATTCGCACGCTCTGACAAAAGACTAGCAGTAAATTTCGAAGAAAGGCTAAGGCATACGGGGTTCGGGGGAATAGCAATCCTTTATAGGAAATCACTCCGCGTTAATCCCTTGTCGAGCGCTGGCAGTGACAGAGTTTTAGGGATAGAGGTAAAATGTAATGATAGACTTAAATATTTTATATTCGGGGCACTTTTACCATCAACTAATTTTCCTATTGCAAGTTACTCCGAAACAATAGAAGAACTAAAGGATCAGTTTGATATTTTCTGCAAAGAAGGCATTCCCATACTTGCCGGAGACTTCAATGGTCAGCTAAGTTCACTGTTTAGCTCCAAAGCAAATGGTTTAACATCAAACGCTAGAGGCACTATTCTGGAAAAGTTTCTGAGCGATAGACATCTAATATCTGTTAATAGTCAATCCATTTGTGAAGGGCCAGATTTTACTTTTTTCTCAACCGATGGCAAATCAAAATCTTTGATAGACCATATACTATTGCAAAAAAGTAAATTCGATTTAGTGGTTAAGGCAGAAATAATAGATGATCATCCTTTAAACATTTCAGATCATCTTCCTGTAAAAATAGAGTTGGTCACACCTTTAGTACATAAGACAATAATGGCTGACGAGCATATCATTCATTCCATAAATTGGAAGAAAGCCTCAGCAGAACAAATGAATAGATATAAGGAAGCAACACGCAACGAATTGTTAGCGCAAATGCATAAAGCAGAATTAGCGACGAATGTCGATATTGAAATTATTATTCAAGACACAGTAAAGATTTTACATGAAGCAGCATCTAGGTTTCTCCCCATAAAGAGGTTTTGCCCATACGCTAACCCCTATTGGAAACTATTAAACGTAAAAAAGTTTCACACGGAAATGCGGCTGAAACGCAGGGTATGGATTTCTAATGGTAGGCCAAGAGGTTGGGAATATATATATCATATGCGAACTATAAGAAAGCGAAGAAATTGTTTGCAAAAGAATTATTGAAAGCTAAAGAAATATACGATAGAGAACAATTTAGTGAGCTTGAAAAGGCTGCAGAGCTCGATATTTCTACTTTCTATAAGTTTATACGGAATAAAAGAAATAAACGCGATTACATTCACGAAATCGAATCAAACGGAAAAATTGTACGCGATCACGACTCTATTAGAGAGTTATGGGCAAATCATTTCTCCAGTTTATCACTGCCTGACAATACTTATCTGTACGATGAAAATCATTACCAGATGGTCTTAGCAGAGGTCAGAAAACAAACTAAAGAAACCTATTCACACTTTGATGAACTTGTTGATAAA